>CAWVQO010000615.1:1372233-2744467 GCA_963932275.1 Andrena praecox | reverse complement strand
AACTTTGGCCCGTGGTCGTGGGGACGACCCTATAGTTGTCGGAAATGTCGGTGGCTGTCCAACTTTGGCCCAGGGGTCGTGGGGACGACCCTATAGTCGTCGGACTTGTCGGCGGCGAGCCAAAATTGACCCGGGGTCGTGGTGACGACTCTATAGTCGTCGGACATGTCGGTGGCGGGCCAGTTTAGTCCCGGGTCGTGGGGACGACCCTATAGTCGTCGGACATGTCGGCGGCTGGCCAACTTTGGCCCGTGGTCGTGGGGACGACCCTATAGTCGTCGGAAATGACGGTGGCGGGCCAATCTAGTCCCGGGGTCGTGGGGACGACCCTATAGTCGTCGGACAAGTCGCCGGCGGGCCAACCTAGTCCCGGGGTCGTGGGGATGACCCTATAGTCGTCGGACATGTCGCCGGCTGGCCAACTTTGGCCCGTGGTCGTGGGGACGACCCTATAGTCGTCGGACATAACGGTGGCGGGCCAATCTAGTCCCGGGGTCGTGGGGACGACCCTATAGTGGTCGGACAAGTCGGCGGCGGGCCTACCTAGTCCCGGGGTCGTGGGCACGACCCTAAGTCGTCGGACAAGTCAGCGGCTGGCCAACATTGGCCCGTGGTCGTGGGGACGACCCTATAGTCGTCGGACATGTCGGCGGCTGGCCAACTTTGGCCCGTGGTCGTGGGGACGACTCTATAGTCGTCGGACATGTTGGCGGCTTGTCAGCCTAGTCCCGGGGTCGTGGGTACGACCCTATAGTCGTTGGACATGACGGTGGCGGGCCAATCTAGTCCCGGGGTCGTGGGTACGACCCTATAGTCGTCGGACAAGACGGCGGCTGGACATCTTTGGCCCGCGGTCGTGGGGACGACCCTATAGTCGTCGGACATGACGGTGGCGGGCCAATCTAGTCCCGGGGTCGTGGGGACGACCCTATAGTCGTCGGACAAGACGGCGGCTGGACATCCTTGGCTCGCGGTCGTGGGGACGACCCTATAGTCGTCGGACATTTCGGCGGCTTGTCAACCTAGTCCCGGGGTCGTGGGGACGACCCTATAGTCGTTGGACATGACGGTGGCGGGCCAATCTAGTCCCGGGGTCGTGGGTACGACCCTATAGTCGTCGGACAAGACGGCGGCTGGACATCTTTGGCCCGCGGTCGTGGGGACGACCCTATAGTCGTCGGACATTTCGGCGGCTTGCCAACTGTGGCCCGGGGTCGTGGGGACGACCCTATAGTCGTTGGACATGACGGTGGCGGGCCAATCTAGTCCCGGGGTCGTAGGGACGACCCTATAGTCGTCGGACATGTCGGCGATTGGCCAACATTGGCCCGGGGTCGTGGGGACGACCCTATAGTCGTCGGACATGTCGGCGGCTGGCCAACCTAGTCCCGAGGTCGTGGGGACGACCCTATAGTCGTCGGACTTCACGGTGGCGGGCCAATCTAGTCCCGGGGTCGTGGGGACGACCCTACAGTCGTCGGACATTTCGGCGGCTTGCCAACTTTGGCCCGGTGTCGTGGGGACGACCCTATAGTCGTCGGACATGACGGTGGCGGACCAATCTAGTCCCGGGGTCGTGGGGACGACCCTATAGTCGTTGGACATGACGGTGGCGGGCCAATCTAGTCCCGGGGTCGTAGGGACGACCCTATAGTCGTCGGACATGTCAGCGGCTGGCCAACATTGGCCCGTGGTCGTGGGGACGACCCTATAGTCGTCGGATATGTCGGCGGCTGGCCAACTTTGGCCCGTGGTCGTGGGGACGACCCTATAGTCGTCGGACATGACGGCGGCGAGCCCACCTATTCGGGGGGTCGTGGGGACGACCCTATAGTCGTCGGACAAGTCGGCGGCCGGCCAACCTAGTCCGGGGGTCGTGGGGACGACACTATGGTCGTCGGACATGACGGTGGCGGGCCAGTCTAGTCCCGGGTCGTGGGGATGACCCTATAGTCGTCGGACATGTCGCCGGCTGGCCAACTTTGGCCCGTGGTCGTGGGGACGACCCTATAGTCGTCGGAAATGACGGTGGCGGGCCAATCTAGTCCCGGGGTCGTGGGGACGACCCTATAGTCGTCGGACAAGTCGCCGGCGGGCCAACCTAGTCCCGGGGTCGTGGGGATGACCCTATAGTCGTCGGACATGTCGCCGGCTGGCCAACTTTGGCCCGTGGTCGTGGGGACGACCCTATAGTCGTCGGACATAACGGTGGCGGGCCAATCTAGTCCCGGGGTCGTGGGGACGACCCTATAGTGGTCGGACAAGTCGGCGGCGGGCCTACCTAGTCCCGGGGTCGTGGGGACGACCCTATAGTCGTCGGATAAGTCGGCAGCTTGCCAACGTTGGCCCGGGGTCGTGGGAACGACCCTATAGTCGTCGGACAAGTCGGCGGCGAGCCCACCTAGTGGGGCGGTCATGGGGACGACCCTATAGTCGTCGGACAAGTCGGCGGCCGGCCAACCTAGTCCGGGGGTCGTGGGGACGACACTATGGTCGTCGGACATGACGGTGGCGGGCCAGTCTAGTCCCGGGTCGTGGGGACGACCCTATAGTCGTCGGACATGTCGGCGGCTGGCCAACTTTGGCCCGTGGTCGTGGGGACGACCCTATAGTCGTCGGACATAACGGTGGCGGGCCAATCTAGTCCCGGGGTCGTGGGGCCGACCCTATAGTCGTCGGACATGTCGGCGGCTGGCCAACTTTGGCCCGTGGTCGTGGGGACGATCCAATAGTCGTCGGACATGTCGGCGGCTGGCCAACTTTGGCCCGCGGTCGTGGGGACGACCCTATAGTCGTTGGACATGTCAGCGGCTGGCCAACTTTGGCCCGGTGTCGTGGGGACGACTCTATAGTCGTCGGACATGTCGGCGGCTGGCCAACCTAGACCCGGGGTCGTGGGGACGACCCTATTGTCGTCGGACATGACGGTGGCGGGCCAATCTATTCCCGGGTTCGTACGGACGACCCTATAGTCGTCGGACATGTTGGCGATTGGCCAACTTTGGCCCATGGTCGTGGGGACGTCCCTATAGTCGTTGGACATGACGGTGGCGGGCCAATCTAGTCCCCGGGTCGTAGGGACGACCCTATAGTCGTCGGACATGTCGGCGATTGGCCAACATTGGCCCGGGGTCGTGGGGACGACCCTATAGTCGACGGACATGTCGGCGGCTGGCCAACTTTGGCCCGTGGTCGTGGAGACGATCCTATAGTCGTCGGACTTGACGGTGGCGGGCCAATCTAGTCCCGGGGTTGTGGGGACGACCCTATAGTCGTCGGACATTTCGGCGGCTTGCCAACTTTGGCCCGGGGTCGTGGGGACGACCCTATAGTCGTCGGACATGTCGGCGGCTGGCCAACTTTGGCCCGGCGTCGTGGGGACGACCCTATAGTCGTCGCAAATGACGGTGGCGGGCCAATCTATTTCCGGGGTCGTGGGGACGACCGTATAGTCGCCGGACATATCAGCGGCTGGCCAACTTTGGCCCGGGGTCGTGGGGACGACCCTATAGTCGTCGGACAAGTCGGCGGCGGGGCAACCTAGTCCCGGGGTCGTGGGGACGACCCAATAATCGTCGGACAAGCCGGCGGCTGGCCAACTTTGGCCCGTGGTTGTGGGGACGACCCTATAGTCGTCGGACAAGTCGGCGGCGAGCCCACCTAGTCGGGACGTCGTGGGGACGACCCTATAGTCGTCGGACAAGCCGGCGGCCGGCCAACCTAGTCCGGGGGTCGTGGGGACGACCCTATAGTCGTCGGACATGTCGGTGGCGGGCCAACCTAGTCCCGGGGTCGTGGGGACGACCCTATAGTCGTCGGACATGTCGGCGGCGAGCCAAAATTGACCCGGGGTCGTGGTGACGACTCTATAGTCGTCGGACATGTCGGTGGCGGGCCAGTCTAGTCCCGGGTCGTGGGGACGACCCTATAGTCGTCGGACATGTCGGCGGCTGGCCAACTTTGGCCCGTGGTCGTGGGGACGTCCCTATTGTCGTCGGAAATGACGGTGGCGGGCCAATCTATTCCCGGGGTCGTGGGGACGACCCTATAGTCGTCGGACAAGTCGGCAGCTTGCCAACTTTGGCACGGAGTCGTGGGGACGACCCTACAGTCGTCGGACAAGTCGGCGGCGAGCCAATCTAGCCCCGCGGTCGTGGGGACGACCCTAAGTCGTCGGACAAGTCAGCGGCTGGCCAACATTGGCCCGTGGTCGTGGGGACGACCCTATAGTCGTCGGATATGTCGGCGGCTGGCCAACCTTGGCCCGTGGTCGTGGGGACGACCCTATAGTCGTCGGACATGTCGGCGGCGAGCCCACCTATTCGGGGGGTCGTGGGGACGACCCTATAGTCGTCGGACAAGTCGGCGGCCGGCCAACCTAGTCCGGGGGTCGTGGGGACGACCCTATAGTCGTTGGACATGTCAGCGGCTGGCCAACTTTGGCCCGGTGTCGTGGGGACGACTCTATAGTCGTCGGACATGACGGCGGCTGGCCAACCTAGACCCGGGGTCGTGGGGACGACCCTATTGTCGTCGGACATGACGGTGGCGGGCCAATCTATTCCCGGGTTCGTACGGACGACCCTATAGTCGTCGGACATGTTGGCGATTGGCCAACTTTGGCCCATGGTCGTGGGGACGTCCCTATAGTCGTTGGACATGACGGTGGCGGGCCAATCTAGTCCCCGGGTCGTAGGGACGACCCTATAGTCGTCGGACATGTCGGCGATTGGCCAACATTGGCCCGGGGTCGTGGGGACGACCCTATAGTCGACGGACATGTCGGCGGCTGGCCAACTTTGGCCCGTGGTCGTGGAGACGATCCTATAGTCGTCGGACTTGACGGTGGCGGGCCAATCTAGTCCCAGGGTTGTGGGGACGACCCTATAGTCGTCGGACATTTCGGCGGCTTGCCAACTTTGGCCCGGGGTCGTGGGGACGACCCTATAGTCGTCGGACATGTCGGCGGCTGGCCAACTTTGGCCCGGCGTCGTGGGGACGACCCTATAGTCGTCGCAAATGACGGTGGCGGGCCAATCTATTTCCGGGGTCGTGGGGACGACCGTATAGTCGTCGGACATATCAGCGGCTGGCCAACTTTGGCCCGGGGTCGTGGGGACGACCCTATAGTCGTCGGACAAGTCGGCGGCGGGCCAACCTAGTCCCGGGGTCGTGGGGACGACCCAATAATCGTCGGACAAGCCGGCGGCTGGCCAACTTTGGCCCGTGGTTGTGGGGACGACCCTATAGTCGTCGGACAAGTCGGCGGCGAGCCCACCTAGTCGGGACGTCGTGGGGACGACCCTATAGTCGTCGGACAAGCCGGCGGCCGGCCAACCTAGTCCGGGGGTCGTGGGGACGACCCTATAGTCGTCGGACATGTCGGTGGCGGGCCAACCTAGTCCCGGGGTCGTGGGGACGACCCTATAGTCGTCGGACATGTCGGCGGCGAGCCAAAATTGACCCGGGGTCGTGGTGACGACTCTATAGTCGTCGGACATGTCGGTGGCGGGCCAGTCTAGTCCCGGGTCGTGGGGACGACCCTATAGTCGTCGGACATGTCGGCGGCTGGCCAACTTTGGCCCGTGGTCGTGGGGACGTCCCTATTGTCGTCGGAAATGACGGTGGAGGGCCAATCTATTCCCGGGGTCGTGGGGACGACCCTATAGTCGTGGGACAAGTCGGCAGCTTGCCAACTTTGGCACGGAGTCGTGGGGACGACCCTACAGTCGTCGGACAAGTCGGCGGCGAGCCAATCTAGCCCCGCGGTCGTGGGGACGACCCTAAGTCGTCGGACAAGTCAGCGGCTGGCCAACATTGGCCCGTGGTCGTGGGGACGACCCTATAGTCGTCGGATATGTCGGCGGCTGGCCAACTTTGGCCCGTGGTCGTGGGGACGACCCTATAGTCGTCGGACATGTCGGCGGCGAGCCCACCTATTCGGGGGGTCGTGGGGACGACCCTATAGTCGTCGGACATGTCGGCGGCGAGCCAAAATTGACCCGGGGTCGTGGTGACGACTCTATAGTCGTCGGACATGTCGGTGGCGGGCCAGTCTAGTCCCGGGTCGTGGGGACGACCCTATAGTCGTCGGACATGTCGGCGGCTGGCCAAGTTTGGCCCGTGGTCGTGGGGACGACCCTATAGTCGTCGGACATAACGGTGGCGGGCCAATCTAGTCCCGGGGTCGTGGGGACGACCCTATAGTCGTCGGACAAGTCGCCGGCGGGCCAACTTTGGCCCGTGGTCGTGGGGACGACCATATAGTCGTCGGACATAACGGTGGCGGGCCAATCTAGTCCCGGGGTCGTGGGGACGACCCTATAGTGGTCGGACAAGTCGGCGGCGGGCCTACCTAGTCCCGGGGTCGTGGGGACGACCCTATAGTCGTCGGACTTGACGGTGGCGGGCCAATCTAGTCCCGGGGTCGTGGGGACGACCCAATAGTCGTCGGACATGACGGTGGCGGGCCAGTCTAGTCCCGGGTCGTGGGGACGACCCTATAATCGTCGGACAAGTCAGCGGCTGGCCTACATTGGCCCGTGGTCGTGGGGACGACCATATAGTCGTCGGACATGACGGTGGCGGGCCACTCTAGTCCCGGGTCGTGGGGACGACCCTATAGTCGTCGGACATATCAGCGGCTGGCCAACTTTGGCCCGTGGTCGTGGGGACGACCCTATAGTCGTCAGACATGACGGTGGCGAGCCATCCTAGTCCCGGGGTCGTGGGGACGACCCTATAGTCGTCGGACATGTCGGCGGCGAGCCAACATTGACCCGGGGTCGTGGGGACGACTCTATAGTCGTCGGACATGTCGGTGGCGGGCCAGTCTAGTCCCGGGTCGTGGGGACGACCCTATAGTCGTCGGACATATCAGCGGCTGGCCAACTTTGGCCCGGGGTCGTGGGGACGACCCTATAGTCGTCGGACAAGTCGGCGGCCGGCCAACCTAGTCCGGGGGTCGTGGTGACGACCCTATAGTCGTCGAACATGACGGTGGCGGGCCAGTCTAGTCCGGGGTCGTGGGGACGACCCTATAGTCGTCGGACATGTCGGCGGCTGGCCAACTTTGGCCCGTGGTCGTGGGGACGACCCTATAGTCGTCGGAAATGTCGGTGGCTGTCCAACTTTGGCCCAGGGGTCGTGGGGACGACCCTATAGTCGGCGGACATGTCGGGGGCGAGCCAACATTGACCCGGGGTCGTGGGGACGACTCTATAGTCGTCGGACATGTCGTTGGCGGGCCAGTCTAGTCGCGGGTCGTGGGGACGACCCTATAGTCGTCGGACATGTCGGCGGCTGGCCAACTTTGGCCCGTGGTCGTGGGGACGACCCTATAGTCGTCGGAAATGTCGGTGGCTGTCCAACTTTGGCCCAGGGGTCGTGGGGACGACCCTATAGTCGTCGGACATGTCGGCGGCGAGCCAACATTGACCCGGGGTCGTGGGGACGACTCTATAGTCGTCGGACATGTCGGTGGCGGGCCAGTCTAGTCCCGGGTCATGGGGACGACCCTATAGTGGTCGGACATGTCGGCGGCTGGCTAACTTTGGCCCGTGGTCGTGGGGACGACCCAATAGTCGTTGGACATGTCGGCGGCTGGCTAACTTTGGGCCGTGGTCGTGGAGACGGTCCTATAGTCGTCGGACTTGACGGTGGCGGGCCAATCTAGTCCCGGGGTTGTGGGGACGACCCTATAGTCGTCGGATATGTCGGCGGCTTGCCAAATTTGCCCGGGGTCGTGGGGACGACCCTATAGTCGTCGGACTTGACGGTGGCGGGCCAATCTAGTCCCGGGGTCGTGGGGACGACCCTATAGTCGTCGGACATGTCGGCGGCTGGCTAACTTTGGCCCGTGGTCGTGGGGACGACCCAATAGTCGTTGGACATGTCGGCGGCTGGCTAACTTTGGGCCGTGGTCGTGGAGACGGTCCTATAGTCGTCGGACTTGACGGTGGCGGGCCAATCTAGTCCCGGGGTTGTGGGGACGACCCTATAGTCGTCGGATATGTCGGCGGCTTGCCAAATTTGCCCGGGGTCGTGGGGACGACCCTATAGTCGTCGGACTTGACGGTGGCGGGCCAATCTAGTCCCGGGGTCGTGGGGACGACCCAATAGTCGTTGGACATATCGGCGGCTGGCCAACTTTGGCCCATGGTCGTGGGGACGACCCTATAGTCGTTGGACATGACGGTGGCGGGCCAATCTAGTCCCGGGGTTGTGGGGACGACCCTATAGTCGTCGGACATGTCGGCGGCGAGCCAAAATTGACCCGGGGTCGTGGTGACGACTCTATAGTCGTCGGACATGTCGGTGGCGGGCCAGTCTAGTCCCGGGTCGTGGGGACGACCCTATAGTCGTCGGACATGTCGGCGGCTGGCCAACTTTGGCCCGTGGTCGTGGGGACGTCCCTATTGTCGTCGGAAATGACGGTGGCGGGCCAATCTATTCCCGGGGTCGTGGGGACGACCCTATAGTCGTCGGACAAGTCGGCAGCTTGCCAACTTTGGCACGGAGTCGTGGGGACGACCCTACAGTCGTCGGACAAGTCGGCGGCGAGCCAATCTAGCCCCGCGGTCGTGGGGACGACCCTAAGTCGTCGGACAAGTCAGCGGCTGGCCAATATTGGCCCGTGGTCGTGGGGACGACCCTATAGTCGTCGGATATGTCGGCGGCTGGCCAACTTTGGCCCGTGGTCGTGGGGACGACCCTATAGTCGTCGGACATGTCGGCGGCGAGCCCACCTATTCGGGGGGTCGTGGGGACGACCCTATAGTCGTCGGACAAGTCGGCGGCCGGCCAACCTAGTCCGGGGGTCGTGGGGACGACACTATAGTCGTCGGACATGACGGTGGCGGGCCAGTCTTGTCCCGGGTCGTGGGGACGACCCTATAGTCGTCGGAAATGTCGGTGGCTGTCCAACTTTGGCCCAGGGGTCGTGGGGACGACCCTATAGTCGTCGGACATGTCGGCGGCGAGCCAAAATTGACCCGGGGTCGTGGTGACGACTCTATAGTCGTCGGACATGTCGGTGGCGGGCCAGTCTAGTCCCGGGTCGTGGGGACGACCCTATAGTCGTCGGACATGTCGGCGGCTGGCCAAGTTTGGCCCGTGGTCGTGGGGACGACCCTATAGTCGTCGGACATAACGGTGGCGGGCCAATCTAGTCCCGGGGTCGTGGGGACGACCCTATAGTCGTCGGACAAGTCGCCGGCGGGCCAACTTTGGCCCGTGGTCGTGGGGACGACCCTATAGTCGTCGGACATAACGGTGGCGGGCCAATCTAGTCCCGGGTCATGGGGACGACCCTATAGTGGTCGGACAAGTCGGCGGCGGGCCTACCTAGTCCCGGGGTCGTGGGGACGACCCTATAGTCGTCGGATAAGTCGGCGGCGAGCCCACCTAGTGGGGCGGTCGTGGGGACGACCCTATAGTCGTCGGACAAGTCGGCGGCCGGCCAACCTAGTCCGGGGGTCGTGGGGACGACCCTATAGTCGTCGGACATGACGGTGGCGGGCCAGTCTAGTCCCGGGTCGTGGGGACGACCCTATAGTCGTCGGACAAGTCGGCGGCGAGCCCACCTAGTGGGGCGGTCGTGGGGACGACCCTATAGTCGTCGGACAAGTCGGCGGCCGGCCAACCTAGTCCGGGGGTCGTGGGGACGACCCTATAGTCGTCGGACATGACGGTGGCGGGCCAGTCTAGTCCCGGGTCGTGGGGACGACCCTATAGTCGTCGGACATGTCGGCGGCTGGCAAACTTTGGCCCGTGGTCGTGGGGACGACCCTATAGTCGTCGGAAAGGTCGGTGGCTGTCCAACTTTGGCCCAGGGGTCGTGGGGACGACCCTATAGTCGTCGGACATGTCGGCGGCGAGCCAACATTGACCCGGGGTCGTGGGGACGACTCTATAGTCGTCGGACATGTCGGTGGCGGGCCAGTCTAGTCCCGGGTCGTGGGGACGACCCTATAGTCGTCGGACATAACGGTGGCGGGCCAATCTAGTCCCGGGGTCGTGGGGACGACCCTATAGTCGTCGGACAAGTCGGCGGCGGGCCTACCTAGTCCCGGGGTCGTGGGGACGACCCTATAGTCGTCGGATAAGTCGGCAGCTTGCCAACTTTGGCCCGGGGTCGTGGGAACGACCCTATAGTCGTCGGACAAGTCGGCGGCGAGCCCACCTAGTCGGGGGGTCGTGGGGACGACCCTATAGTCGTCGGACAAGTCGGCGGCCGGCCAACCTAGTCCGGGGGTCGTGGGGACGACCCTATAGTCGTCGGACATGACGGTGGCGGGCCAGTCTAGTCCCGGGTCGTGGGGACGACCCTACAGTCGTCGGACAAGTCGGCGGCGAGCCAATCTAGTCCCGCGGTCGTGGGGACGACCCTATAGTCGTCGGACAAGTCAGCGGCTGGCCTACATTGGCCCGTGGTCGTGGGGACGACCATATAGTCGTCGGACATGACGGTGGCGGGCCACTCTAGTCCCGGGTCGTGGGGACGACCCTATAGTCGTCGGACATATCAGCGGCTGGCCAACTTTGGCCCGTGGTCGTGGGGACGACCCTATAGTCGTCAGACATGACGGTGGCGAGCCAACCTAGTCCCGGGGTCGTGGGGACGACCCTATAGTCGTCGGACATGTCGGCGGCGAGCCAACATTGACCCGGGGTCGTGGGGACGACTCTATAGTCGTCGGACATGTCGGTGGCGGGCCAGTCTAGTCCCGGGTCGTGGGGACGACCCTATAGTCGTCGGACATATCAGCGGCTGGCCAACTTTGGCCCGGGGTCGTGGGGACGACCCTATAGTCGTCGGACAAGTCGGCGGCTGGCCAACTTTGGCCCGTGGTCGTGGGGACGACCCTATAGTCGTCGGAAATGTCGGTGGCTGTCCAACTTTGGCCCAGGGGTCGTGGGGACGACCCTATAGTCGTCGGACATGTCGGCGGCGAGCCAACATTGACCCGGGGTCGTGGGGACGACTCTATAGTCGTCGGACATGTCGGTGGCGGGCCAGTCTAGTCCCGGGTCATGGGGACGACCCTATAGTGGTCGGACATGTCGGCGGCTGGCTAACTTTGGCCCGTGGTCGTGGGGACGACCCAATAGTCGTTGGACATGTCGGCGGCTGGCTAACTTTGGGCCGTGGTCGTGGAGACGGTCCTATAGTCGTCGGACTTGACGGTGGCGGGCCAATCTAGTCCCGGGGATGTGGGGACGACCCTATAGTCGTCGGATATGTCGGCGGCTTGCCAAATTTGCCCGGGGTCGTGGGGACGACCCTATAGTCGTCGGACTTGACGGTGGCGGGCCAATCTAGTCCCGGGGTCGTGGGGACGACCCTATAGTCGTCGGACATGTCGGCGGCTGGCTAACTTTGGCCCGTGGTCGTGGGGACGACCCAATAGTCGTTGGACATGTCGGCGGCTGGCTAACTTTGGGCCGTGGTCGTGGAGACGGTCCTATAGTCGTCGGACTTGACGGTGGCGGGCCAATCTAGTCCCGGGGTTGTGGGGACGACCCTATAGTCGTCGGATATGTCGGCGGCTTGCCAAATTTGCCCGGGGTCGTGGGGACGACCCTATAGTCGTCGGACTTGACGGTGGCGGGCCAATCTAGTCCCGGGGTCGTGGGGACGACCCAATAGTCGTTGGACATATCGGCGGCTGGCCAACTTTGGCCCATGGTCGTGGGGACGACCCTATAGTCGTTGGACATGACGGTGGCGGGCCAATCTAGTCCCGGGGTTGTGGGGACGACCCTATAGTCGTCGGACATGTCGGCGGCGAGCCAAAATTGACCCGGGGTCGTGGTGACGACTCTATAGTCGTCGGACATGTCGGTGGCGGGCCAGTCTAGTCCCGGGTCGTGGGGACGACCCTATAGTCGTCGGACATGTCGGCGGCTGGCCAACTTTGGCCCGTGGTCGTGGGGACGTCCCTATTGTCGTCGGAAATGACGGTGGCGGGCCAATCTATTCCCGGGGTCGTGGGGACGACCCTATAGTCGTCGGACAAGTCGGCAGCTTGCCAACTTTGGCACGGAGTCGTGGGGACGACCCTACAGTCGTCGGACAAGTCGGCGGCGAGCCAATCTAGCCCCGCGGTCGTGGGGACGACCCTAAGTCGTCGGACAAGTCAGCGGCTGGCCAATATTGGCCCGTGGTCGTGGGGACGACCCTATAGTCGTCGGATATGTCGGCGGCTGGCCAACTTTGGCCCGTGGTCGTGGGGACGACCCTATAGTCGTCGGACATGTCGGCGGCGAGCCCACCTATTCGGGGGGTCGTGGGGACGACCCTATAGTCGTCGGACAAGTCGGCGGCCGGCCAACCTAGTCCGGGGGTCGTGGGGACGACACTATAGTCGTCGGACATGACGGTGGCGGGCCAGTCTTGTCCCGGGTCGTGGGGACGACCCTATAGTCGTCGGAAATGTCGGTGGCTGTCCAACTTTGGCCCAGGGGTCGTGGGGACGACCCTATAGTCGTCGGACATGTCGGCGGCGAGCCAAAATTGACCCGGGGTCGTGGTGACGACTCTATAGTCGTCGGACATGTCGGTGGCGGGCCAGTCTAGTCCCGGGTCGTGGGGACGACCCTATAGTCGTCGGACATGTCGGCGGCTGGCCAAGTTTGGCCCGTGGTCGTGGGGACGACCCTATAGTCGTCGGACATAACGGTGGCGGGCCAATCTAGTCCCGGGGTCGTGGGGACGACCCTATAGTCGTCGGACAAGTCGCCGGCGGGCCAACTTTGGCCCGTGGTCGTGGGGACGACCCTATAGTCGTCGGACATAACGGTGGCGGGCCAATCTAGTCCCGGGTCATGGGGACGACCCTATAGTGGTCGGACAAGTCGGCGGCGGGCCTACCTAGTCCCGGGGTCGTGGGGACGACCCTATAGTCGTCGGATAAGTCGGCGGCGAGCCCACCTAGTGGGGCGGTCGTGGGGACGACCCTATAGTCGTCGGACAAGTCGGCGGCCGGCCAACCTAGTCCGGGGGTCGTGGGGACGACCCTATAGTCGTCGGACATGACGGTGGCGGGCCAGTCTAGTCCCGGGTCGTGGGGACGACCCTATAGTCGTCGGACAAGTCGGCGGCGAGCCCACCTAGTGGGGCGGTCGTGGGGACGACCCTATAGTCGTCGGACAAGTCGGCGGCCGGCCAACCTAGTCCGGGGGTCGTGGGGACGACCCTATAGTCGTCGGACATGACGGTGGCGGGCCAGTCTAGTCCCGGGTCGTGGGGACGACCCTATAGTCGTCGGACATGTCGGCGGCTGGCAAACTTTGGCCCGTGGTCGTGGGGACGACCCTATAGTCGTCGGAAAGGTCGGTGGCTGTCCAACTTTGGCCCAGGGGTCGTGGGGACGACCCTATAGTCGTCGGACATGTCGGCGGCGAGCCAACATTGACCCGGGGTCGTGGGGACGACTCTATAGTCGTCGGACATGTCGGTGGCGGGCCAGTCTAGTCCCGGGTCGTGGGGACGACCCTATAGTCGTCGGACATAACGGTGGCGGGCCAATCTAGTCCCGGGGTCGTGGGGACGACCCTATAGTCGTCGGACAAGTCGGCGGCGGGCCTACCTAGTCCCGGGGTCGTGGGGACGACCCTATAGTCGTCGGATAAGTCGGCAGCTTGCCAACTTTGGCCCGGGGTCGTGGGAACGACCCTATAGTCGTCGGACAAGTCGGCGGCGAGCCCACCTAGTCGGGGGGTCGTGGGGACGACCCTATAGTCGTCGGACAAGTCGGCGGCCGGCCAACCTAGTCCGGGGGTCGTGGGGACGACCCTATAGTCGTCGGACATGACGGTGGCGGGCCAGTCTAGTCCCGGGTCGTGGGGACGACCCTACAGTCGTCGGACAAGTCGGCGGCGAGCCAATCTAGTCCCGCGGTCGTGGGGACGACCCTATAGTCGTCGGACAAGTCAGCGGCTGGCCTACATTGGCCCGTGGTCGTGGGGACGACCATATAGTCGTCGGACATGACGGTGGCGGGCCACTCTAGTCCCGGGTCGTGGGGACGACCCTATAGTCGTCGGACATATCAGCGGCTGGCCAACTTTGGCCCGTGGTCGTGGGGACGACCCTATAGTCGTCAGACATGACGGTGGCGAGCCAACCTAGTCCCGGGGTCGTGGGGACGACCCTATAGTCGTCGGACATGTCGGCGGCGAGCCAACATTGACCCGGGGTCGTGGGGACGACTCTATAGTCGTCGGACATGTCGGTGGCGGGCCAGTCTAGTCCCGGGTCGTGGGGACGACCCTATAGTCGTCGGACATATCAGCGGCTGGCCAACTTTGGCCCGGGGTCGTGGGGACGACCCTATAGTCGTCGGACAAGTCGGCGGCCGGCCAACCTAGTCCGGGGGTCGTGGTGACGACCCTATAGTCGTCGAACATGACGGTGGCGGGCCAGTCTAGTCCGGGGTCGTGGGGACGACCCTATAGTCGTCGGACATGTCGGCGGCTGGCCAACTTTGGCCCGTGGTCGTGGGGACGACCCTATAGTCGTCGGAAATGTCGGTGGCTGTCCAACTTTGGCCCAGGGGTCGTGGGGACGACCCTATAGTCGGCGGACATGTCGGGGGCGAGCCAACATTGACCCGGGGTCGTGGGGACGACTCTATAGTCGTCGGACATGTCGTTGGCGGGCCAGTCTAGTCGCGGGTCGTGGGGACGACCCTATAGTCGTCGGACATGTCGGCGGCTGGCTAACTTTGGGCCGTGGTCGTGGAGACGGTCCTATAGTCGTCGGACTTGACGGTGGCGGGCCAATCTAGTCCCGGGGTTGTGGGGACGACCCTATAGTCGTCGGATATGTCGGCGGCTTGCCAAATTTGCCCGGGGTCGTGGGGACGACCCTATAGTCGTCGGACTTGACGGTGGCGGGCCAATCTAGTCCCGGGGTCGTGGGGACGACCCTATAGTGGTCGGACATGTCGGCGGCTGGCTAACTTTGGCCCGTGGTCGTGGGGACGACCCAATAGTCGTTGGACATGTCGGCGGCTGGCTAACTTTGGGCCGTGGTCGTGGAGACGGTCCTATAGTCGTCGGACTTGACGGTGGCGGGCCAATCTAGTCCCGGGGTTGTGGGGACGACCCTATAGTCGTCGGATATGTCGGCGGCTTGCCAAATTTGCCCGGGGTCGTGGGGACGACCCTATAGTCGTCGGACTTGACGGTGGCGGGCCAATCTAGTCCCGGGGTCGTGGGGACGACCCTATAGTCGTCGGACATGTCGGCGGCTGGCTAACTTTGGCCCGTGGTCGTGGGGACGACCCAATAGTCGTTGGACATGTCGGCGGCTGGCTAACTTTGGGCCGTGGTCGTGGAGACGGTCCTATAGTCGTCGGACTTGACGGTGGCGGGCCAATCTAGTCCCGGGGTTGTGGGGACGACCCTATAGTCGTCGGATATGTCGGCGGCTTGCCAAATTTGCCCGGGGTCGTGGGGACGACCCTATAGTCGTCGGACTTGACGGTGGCGGGCCAATCTAGTCCCGGGGTCGTGGGGACGACCCAATAGTCGTTGGACATATCGGCGGCTGGCCAACTTTGGCCCATGGTCGTGGGGACGACCCTATAGTCGTTGGACATGACGGTGGCGGGCCAATCTAGTCCCGGGGTTGTGGGGACGACCCTATAGTCGTCGGACATGTCGGCGGCGAGCCAAAATTGACCCGGGGTCGTGGTGACGACTCTATAGTCGTCGGACATGTCGGTGGCGGGCCAGTCTAGTCCCGGGTCGTGGGGACGACCCTATAGTCGTCGGACATGTCGGCGGCTGGCCAACTTTGGCCCGTGGTCGTGGGGACGTCCCTATTGTCGTCGGAAATGACGGTGGCGGGCCAATCTATTCCCGGGGTCGTGGGGACGACCCTATAGTCGTCGGACAAGTCGGCAGCTTGCCAACTTTGGCACGGAGTCGTGGGGACGACCCTACAGTCGTCGGACAAGTCGGCGGCGAGCCAATCTAGCCCCGCGGTCGTGGGGACGACCCTAAGTCGTCGGACAAGTCAGCGGCTGGCCAATATTGGCCCGTGGTCGTGGGGACGACCCTATAGTCGTCGGATATGTCGGCGGCTGGCCAACTTTGGCCCGTGGTCGTGGGGACGACCCTATAGTCGTCGGACATGTCGGCGGCGAGCCCACCTATTCGGGGGGTCGTGGGGACGACCCTATAGTCGTCGGACAAGTCGGCGGCCGGCCAACCTAGTCCGGGGGTCGTGGGGACGACACTATAGTCGTCGGACATGACGGTGGCGGGCCAGTCTTGTCCCGGGTCGTGGGGACGACCCTATAGTCGTCGGAAATGTCGGTGGCTGTCCAACTTTGGCCCAGGGGTCGTGGGGACGACCCTATAGTCGTCGGACATGTCGGCGGCGAGCCAAAATTGACCCGGGGTCGTGGTGACGACTCTATAGTCGTCGGACATGTCGGTGGCGGGCCAGTCTAGTCCCGGGTCGTGGGGACGACCCTATAGTCGTCGGACATGTCGGCGGCTGGCCAAGTTTGGCCCGTGGTCGTGGGGACGACCCTATAGTCGTCGGACATAACGGTGGCGGGCCAATCTAGTCCCGGGGTCGTGGGGACGACCCTATAGTCGTCGGACAAGTCGCCGGCGGGCCAACTTTGGCCCGTGGTCGTGGGGACGACCCTATAGTCGTCGGACATAACGGTGGCGGGCCAATCTAGTCCCGGGTCATGGGGACGACCCTATAGTGGTCGGACAAGTCGGCGGCGGGCCTACCTAGTCCCGGGGTCGTGGGGACGACCCTATAGTCGTCGGATAAGTCGGCGGCGAGCCCACCTAGTGGGGCGGTCGTGGGGACGACCCTATAGTCGTCGGACAAGTCGGCGGCCGGCCAACCTAGTCCGGGGGTCGTGGGGACGACCCTATAGTCGTCGGACATGTCGGCGGCTGGCCAACTTTGGCCCGTGGTCGTGGGGACGACCCTATAGTCGTCGGAAATGTCGGTGGCTGTCCAACTTTGGCCCAGGGGTCGTGGGGACGACCCTATAGTCGGCGGACATGTCGGGGGCGAGCCAACATTGACCCGGGGTCGTGGGGACGACTCTATAGTCGTCGGACATGTCGTTGGCGGGCCAGTCTAGTCGCGGGTCGTGGGGACGACCCTATAGTCGTCGGACATGTCGGCGGCTGGCTAACTTTGGGCCGTGGTCGTGGAGACGGTCCTATAGTCGTCGGACTTGACGGTGGCGGGCCAATCTAGTCCCGGGGTTGTGGGGACGACCCTATAGTCGTCGGATATGTCGGCGGCTTGCCAAATTTGCCCGGGGTCGTGGGGACGACCCTATAGTCGTCGGACTTGACGGTGGCGGGCCAATCTAGTCCCGGGGTCGTGGGGACGACCCTATAGTGGTCGGACATGTCGGCGGCTGGCTAACTTTGGCCCGTGGTCGTGGGGACGACCCAATAGTCGTTGGACATGTCGGCGGCTGGCTAACTTTGGGCCGTGGTCGTGGAGACGGTCCTATAGTCGTCGGACTTGACGGTGGCGGGCCAATCTAGTCCCGGGGTTGTGGGGACGACCCTATAGTCGTCGGATATGTCGGCGGCTTGCCAAATTTGCCCGGGGTCGTGGGGACGACCCTATAGTCGTCGGACTTGACGGTGGCGGGCCAATCTAGTCCCGGGGTCGTGGGGACGACCCTATAGTCGTCGGACATGTCGGCGGCTGGCTAACTTTGGCCCGTGGTCGTGGGGACGACCCAATAGTCGTTGGACATGTCGGCGGCTGGCTAACTTTGGGCCGTGGTCGTGGAGACGGTCCTATAGTCGTCGGACTTGACGGTGGCGGGCCAATCTAGTCCCGGGGTTGTGGGGACGACCCTATAGTCGTCGGATATGTCGGCGGCTTGCCAAATTTGCCCGGGGTCGTGGGGACGACCCTATAGTCGTCGGACTTGACGGTGGCGGGCCAATCTAGTCCCGGGGTCGTGGGGACGACCCAATAGTCGTTGGACATATCGGCGGCTGGCCAACTTTGGCCCATGGTCGTGGGGACGACCCTATAGTCGTTGGACATGACGGTGGCGGGCCAATCTAGTCCCGGGGTTGTGGGGACGACCCTATAGTCGTCGGACATGTCGGCGGCGAGCCAAAATTGACCCGGGGTCGTGGTGACGACTCTATAGTCGTCGGACATGTCGGTGGCGGGCCAGTCTAGTCCCGGGTCGTGGGGACGACCCTATAGTCGTCGGACATGTCGGCGGCTGGCCAACTTTGGCCCGTGGTCGTGGGGACGTCCCTATTGTCGTCGGAAATGACGGTGGCGGGCCAATCTATTCCCGGGGTCGTGGGGACGACCCTATAGTCGTCGGACAAGTCGGCAGCTTGCCAACTTTGGCACGGAGTCGTGGGGACGACCCTACAGTCGTCGGACAAGTCGGCGGCGAGCCAATCTAGCCCCGCGGTCGTGGGGACGACCCTAAGTCGTCGGACAAGTCAGCGGCTGGCCAATATTGGCCCGTGGTCGTGGGGACGACCCTATAGTCGTCGGATATGTCGGCGGCTGGCCAACTTTGGCCCGTGGTCGTGGGGACGACCCTATAGTCGTCGGACATGTCGGCAGCGAGCCCACCTATTCGGGGGGTCGTGGGGACGACCCTATAGTCGTCGGACAAGTCGGCGGCCGGCCAACCTAGTCCGGGGGTCGTGGGGACGACACTATAGTCGTCGGACATGACGGTGGCGGGCCAGTCTTGTCCCGGGTCGTGGGGACGACCCTATAGTCGTCGGAAATGTCGGTGGCTGTCCAACTTTGGCCCAGGGGTCGTGGGGACGACCCTATAGTCGTCGGACATGTCGGCGGCGAGCCAAAATTGACCCGGGGTCGTGGTGACGACTCTATAGTCGTCGGACATGTCGGTGGCGGGCCAGTCTAGTCCCGGGTCGTGGGGACGACCCTATAGTCGTCGGACATGTCGGCGGCTGGCCAAGTTTGGCCCGTGGTCGTGGGGACGACCCTATAGTCGTCGGACATAACGGTGGCGGGCCAATCTAGTCCCGGGGTCGTGGGGACGACCCTATAGTCGTCGGACAAGTCGCCGGCGGGTCAACTTTGGCCCGTGGTCGTGGGGACGACCCTATAGTCGTCGGACATAACGGTGGCGGGCCAATCTAGTCCCGGGTCATGGGGACGACCCTATAGTGGTCGGACAAGTCGGCGGCGGGCCTACCTAGTCCCGGGGTCGTGGGGACGACCCTATAGTCGTCGGATAAGTCGGCGGCGAGCCCACCTAGTGGGGCGGTCGTGGGGACGACCCTATAGTCGTCGGACAAGTCGGCGGCCGGCCAACCTAGTCCGGGGGTCGTGGGGACGGCCCTATAGTCGTCGGACATGACGGTGGCGGGCCAGTCTAGTCCCGGGTCGTGAGGACGACCCTATAGTCGTCGGACAAGTCGGCGGCGAGCCCACCTAGTGGGGCGGTCGTGGGGACGACCCTATAGTCGTCGGACAAGTCGGCGGCCGGCCAACCTAGTCCGGGGGTCGTGGGGACGACCCTATAGTCGTCGGACATGACGGTGGCGGGCCAGTCTAGTCCCGGGTCGTGGGGACGACCCTATAGTCGTCGGACATGTCGGCGGCTGGCAAACTTTGGCCCGTGGTCGTGGGGACGACCCTATAGTCGTCGGAAAGGTCGGTGGCTGTCCAACTTTGGCCCAGGGGTCGTGGGGACGACCCTATAGTCGTCGGACATGTCGGCGGCGAGCCAACATTGACCCGGGGTCGTGGGGACGACTCTATAGTCGTCGGACATGTCGGTGGCGGGCCAGTCTAGTCCCGGGTCGTGGGGACGACCCTATAGTCGTCGGATATATCAGCGGCTGGCCAACTTTGGCCCGGGGTCGTGGGGACGACCCTATAGTCGTCGGACATGACGGTGGCGGGCCAGTCTAGTCCCGGGTCATGGGGACGACCCTATAGTCGTCGGACAAGTCGGCGGCTGGCCAACTTTAGCCCGTGGTCGTGGGGACGACCCTATAGTCGTCAGACATGACGGTGGCGAGCCAACCTAGTCCCGGGGTCGTGGGGACGACACTATAGTCGTCGGACAAGTCGGCGGCGGGGCAACCTAGTCCCGGGGTCGTGGGGACGACCCTATAGTCGTCGGACATGACGGTGGCGGGCCAGTCTAGTCCCGGGTCGTGGGGACGACCCTATAGTCGTCGGACATGTCGGCGGCTGGCCAACTTTGGCCCGTGGTCGTGGGGACGACCCTAAGGTCGTCAGACATGACGGTGGCGAGCCAAACTAGTCCCGGGGTCGTGGGGACGACCCTATAGTCGTCGGACATGTCGGCGATTGGCCAACATTGGCCCGGGGTCGTGGGGACGACCCTATAGTCGTCGGACATGTCTGCGGCTGGCCAACCTAGTCCCGAGGTCGTGGGGACGACCCTATAGTCGTCGGACTTGTCGCTGGCGGGCCAATCTAGTCCCGGGGTCGTGGGGACGACCCTATAGTCGTCGGACATGTCGGCGGCTGGCTAACTTTGGCCCGTGGTCGTGGGGACGAGCCTATAGTCGTCGGACATAACGGTGGCGGGCCAATCTAGTCCCGGGGTCGTGGGGACGACCCTATAGTCGTCGGACAAGTCGGCGGCGGGCCTACCTAGTCCCGGGGTCGTGGGGACGACCCTATAGTCGTCGGATAAGTCGGCAGCTTGCCAACTTTGGCCCGGGGTCGTGGGAACGACCCTATAGTCGTCGGACAAGTCGGCGGCGAGCCCACCTAGTCGGGGGGTCGTGGGGACGACCCTATAGTCGTCGGACAAGTCGGCGGCCGGCCAACCAAGTCCGGGGGTCGTGGGGACGACCCTATAGTCGTCGGACAAGTCGGCGGCCGGCCAACCTAGTCCGGGGGTCGTGGGGACGACCCTATAGTCGTCGGACATGACGGTGGCGGGCCAGTCTAGTCCCGGGTCGTGGGGACGACCCTACAGTCGTCGGACAAGTCGGCGGCGAGCCAATCTAGTCCCGCGGTCGTGGGGACGACCCTATAGTCGTCGGACAAGTCAGCGGCTGGCCTACATTGGCCCGTGGTCGTGGGGACGACCATATAGTCGTCGGACATGACAGTGGCGGGCCACTCTAGTCCCGGGTCGTGGGGACGACCCTATAGTCGTCGGACATGTCGGCGGCTGGCCAACTTTGGCCCGGGGTCGTGGGGACGACCCTATAGTCGTCGGATATGTCGGCGGCTGGCCAACTTTGGCCCGTGGTCGTGGGGACGACCCTATAGTCGTCGGACATAACGGTGGCGGGCCAATCTAGTCCCGGAGTCGTGGGGACGACCCCATAGTCGTCGGACAAGTCGGCGGCGGGCCTACCTAGTCCCGGGGTCGTGGGGACGACCCTATAGTCGTCGGATAAGTCGGCAGCTTGCCAACTTTGGCCCGGGGTCGTGGGAACGACCCTGTAGTCGTCGGACAAGTCGGGGGCGAGCCCACCTAGTCCGGGGGTCGTGGGGACGACCCTATAGTCGTTGGACAAGTCGGCGGCCGGCCAACCTAGTCCGGGGGTCGTGGGGACGACCCTATAGTCGTCGGACATGACGGTGGCGGGCCAGTCTAGTCCCGGGTCGTGGGGACGACCCTATAGTCGTCGGACATGTCGGCGGCTGGCCAACTTTGGCCCGTGGTCGTGGGGAGGACCCTATAGTCGTCGGTCATAACGGTGGCGGGCCAATCTAGTCCCGGGGTCGTGGGGACGACCCTATAGTCGTCGGACAAGTCGGCGGCGGGCCTACCTAGTCCCGGGGTCGTGGGGACGACCCTATAGTCGTCGGATAAGTCGGCAGCTTGCCAACTTTGGCCCGGGGTCGTGGGAACGACCCTAAAGTCGTCGGACAAGTCGGCGGCGAGCCCACCTAGTCGGGGGGTCGTGGGGACGACCCTATAGTCGTCGGACAAGTCGGCGACTGGCCAACCTAGTCCGGGGGTCGTGGGGACGACCCTATAGTCGTCGGACATGACGGTGGCGGGCCAGTCTAGTCCCGGGTCGTGGGGACGACCCTATAGTCGTCGGACATGACGGTGGCGGGCCAGTCTAGTCCCGGGTCATGGGGACGACCCTATAGTCGTCGGACAAGTCGGCGGCTGGCCAACTTTGGCCCGTGGTCGTGGGGACGACCCTATAGTCGTCGGACATGACGGTGGCGGGCCACTCTAGTCCCGGGTCGTGGGTACGACCCTATAGTCGTCGGACAAGTCAGCGGCTGGCCAACATTGGCCCGTGGTCGTGGGGACGACCATATAGTCGTCGGAAATGACGGTGGCGGGCCAATCTAGTCCCGGGGTCGTGGGGACGACCCTACAGTCGTCGGACAAGTCGGCGGCGAGCCAATCTAGTCCCGCGGTCGTGGGGACGACCCTATAGTCGTCGGACAAGTCAGCGGCTGGCCTACATTGGCCCGTGGTCGTGGGGACGGCCATATAGTCGTCGGACATGACGGTGGCGGGCCACTCTAGTCCCGGGTCGTGGGGACGACCCTATAGTCGTCGGACATGTCGGCGGCTGGCCAACTTTGGCCCGGGGTCGTGGGGACGACCCTATAGTCGTCGGATATGTCGTCGGACAAGTCGGCGGCGGGCCAACCTAGTCCCGGGGTCGTGGGGACGACCCTATAATCGTCGGACAAGCCGGCGGCTGGCCAACTTTGGCCCGTGGTCGTGGGGACGACCCTATAGTCGTCGGACAAGCCGGCGGGTGTCCAACTTTGGCCCGGGGTCGTGGGGACGACCCTATAGTCGTCGGACTTGACGGTGGCGGGCCAATCTAGTCCCGGTGTCGTGGGGACGACCCTATAGTCGTCAGACATGTCGGTGGCGAGCCAACCTAGTCCCGGGGTCGTGGGGACGACCCTATAGTCGTCGGACAAGTCGGCGGCGGGCCAACCTAGTCCCGGGGTCGTGGGGATGACCCTATAGTCGTCGGACATGTCGGCGGCTGGCCAACTTTGGCCCGTGGTCGTGGGGACGACCCTATAGTCGTCGGAAATGACGGTAGCGGGCCAATCTAGTCCCGGGGTCGTGGGGACGACCCTACAGTCGTCGGACAAGTCGGCGGCGAGCCAATCTAGTCCCGCGGTCGTGGGGACGACCCTATAGTCGTCGGACAAGTCAGCGGCTGGCCTACATTGGCCCGTGGTCGTGGGGACGACCATATAGTCGTCGGACATGACGGTGGCGGGCCACTCTAGTCCCGGGTCGTGGGGACGACCCTATAGTCGTCGGACATGACGGTGGCGGGCCAATCTAGTCCCGGGGTCATAGGGACGACCCTATAGTCGTCGGACATGTCGGCGATTGGCCATCTTTGGCCCGGGGTCGTGGGGACGATCCGATAGTCGTTGGACATGACGGTGGCGGGCCAACTTTGGCCCGTGGTCGTGGGGACGACCCTATAGTCGTGGGACATGACGGTGGCGGGCCAATCTAGCCCCGGGGTCGTGGGGACGACCCTATAGTCGACGGGCAAGTCGGCGGCGGGCCAACCTTGTACCGG
Organism: Andrena praecox; assembly: GCA_963932275.1. NCBI lineage: Eukaryota > Metazoa > Arthropoda > Insecta > Hymenoptera > Andrenidae > Andrena > Andrena praecox. The sequence continues at coordinate 2,720,923 of CAWVQO010000615.1, read as the reverse complement.
GGCCGTGGGGACGACCCTATTGTCGTCGGACAAGTCGGCGGCGGGCCAATCTAGTCCCGGGGTCGTGGGGACGACCCTATTGTCGTCGGACATGTCGGCGGCTGGCCAACGTAGGCCCGTTGTCGTGGGGACGACCCTATAGACGTCGGACATGACGCTGGCGGGCCAATCTAGTCCCGGGGTCGTGGGGACGACCCTATAGTCGTCGTACATGTCGCCGGCTGGCCAACTTTGGCCCGGTGTCGTGGGGCGACTCTATATTCGTCGGACATGTCGGCGGCTGGCCAACCTGGACCCGGGGTCGTGGGGACGACCCAATTGTCGTCGGACATGACGGTGGCGGGCCAATCTAGTCCCGGGGTCGTGGGGACGACCCTATAGTCGTCGCACATGTCGGCGGCTGGCCAACTTTGGTCCGTGGTCGTGGGGTCGATCCGATAGTCGTCGGACATGACGGCGGCTGGCCAACTTTGGCCCGTGGTCGTGGGGACGACTGTTTAGTCGTCGGACATGTCGGCGGCTGGCCAACCTAGACCCGGGGTCGTGGGGACGACCCTATTGTCGTCGGACATGACGGTGGCGGGCCAATCTAGTCCCGGGGTCGTGGGGACGACCCTATAGTCGTCGCACATGTCGGCGGCTGGCCAACTTTGGTCCGTGGTCGTGGGGTCGATCCGATAGTCGTCGGACATGACGGCGGCTGGCCAACTTTGGCCCGTGGTCGTGGGGACGACTGTTTAGTCGTCGGACATGTCGGCGGCTGGCCAACCTAGACCCGGGGTCATAGGGACGACCCTATAGTCGTAGCACATGTCGGCGGCTGGCCAACTTTGGTCCGTGGTCGTGGGGTCGATCCGATAGTCGTCGGACATGACGGCGGCTGGCCAACTTTGGCCCGTGGTCGTGGGGACGACTGTTTAGTCGTCGGACATGTCGGCGGCTGGCCAACCTAGACCCGGGGTCGTGGGGACGACCCTATTGTCGTCGGACATGACGGTGGCGGGCCAATCTAGTCCCGGGGTCGTGGGGACGACCCTATAGTCGTCGCACATGTCGGCGGCTGGCCAACTTTGGTCCGTGGTCGTGGGGACGACTGTTTAGTCGCCGGACATGTCGGCGGCTGGCCAACCTAGACCCAGGGTCGTGGGGACGACCCTATTGTCGTCGGACATGACGGTGGCGGGCCAATCTAGTCCCGGGGTCGTAGGTACGACCCTATGGTCGTCGGACATGTCGGCGATTGGCCAACATTGGCCCGGTGTCGTGGGGATGACTCTATAGTCGTCGGACATGTCGCCGGCTGGCCAACTTTGGCCCGTGGTCGTGGGGACGAACCGATAATCGTCGGACATGACGGTGGCGGGCCAGCTTTGGCCTGTGGTCGTGGGGACGACCCTATAGTCGTCGGACATGACGGTGGCGGGCCAATCTAGTCCCGGGGTCGTGGGGACGACCCTATAGTCGTCGCACATGTCGGCGGCTGGCCAACTTTGGCCCGTGGTCGTGGGGACGACTCAATAGTCGTCGGACATGTCGGCGGCTGGCCAGCTTTCGCCCGTGGTCGTGGGGACGATCCGATAGTCGTCGGACATGACGGTCTAGGGCCAATCTAGTCCCGGGGTCGTGGGGACGACCCTATAGTCGTCGGACATGTCGCCGGCTGGCAAAATTTGGCCCGGGGTCGTGGGGACGACTCCATATTCGTCGGACATATCGGCGGCTGGCCAACCTGGACTCGGGGTCGTGGGGACGACCCTATTGTCGTCGGACATGACGGTGGCGGGCCAATCTAGTCCCGGGGTCATAGGGACGACCCTATAGTCGTCGGACATGTCGGCGATTGGCCAACTTTGGCCCGTGGTCGTGGGGTCGATCCGATAGTCGTCGGACATGACGGTGGCGGCCAATCTAGTCCCGGGGTCGTGGTGACGACCCTATAGCCGTCGGACATGTCGGCGGCTGGCCAACTTTGGCCCGTGGTCGTGGGGACGACTCTTTAGTCGTCGGTCATGTCGGCGGCCGGCCAATCTAGACCCAGGGTCGTGGGGACGACCCTATTGTCGTCGGACATGACGGTGGCGGGCCAATCTAGTCCCGGGGTCATAGGGACGACCCTATAGTCGTCGGACATGTCGGCGATTGGCCAACTTTGGTCCGTGGTCGTGGGGTCGATCCGATAGTCGTCGGACATGACGGCGGCGGGCCAATCTATTCTCTGGGTCGTGTGGACGACCCTATAGTCGTCGGACATGTCGGCGGCTGTCCAACTTTGGCCCGGTGTCTTGGGGACGACTCTATAGTCGTCGGACATGTCGGCTGCAGGCCACCCTTGTCCCGGGGTCGTGGGGACGACCCAATAGTCGTCGGACATGTCGGCGGCTGGCAAACTTTGGCCCGTTGTCGTGGGGACGACCCTATAGTCGTCGGACATGTCGGCGATTGGCCAATATTGGCCCGGGGTCGTGGGGACGATCCGATAGTCGTTGGACATGACGGTGGCGGGCCAACTTTGGCCCGTGGTCGTGGGGACGACCCTATAGTCGTCGGACATGACGGTGGCGGGCCAATCTAGCCCCGGGGTCGTGGGGACGACCCTATAGTCGACGGGCAAGTCGGCGGCGGGCCAACCTTGTACCGGGGTCGTGGGGACGACCCTATTGTCGTCGGACAAGTCGGCGGCGGGCCAATCTAGTCCCGGGGTCGTGGGGACGACCCTATTGTCGTCGGACATGTCGGCGGCTGGCCAACGTAGGCCCGTTGTCGTGGGGACGACCCTATAGACGTCGGACATGACGCTGGCGGGCCAATCTAGTCCCGGGGTCGTGGGGACGACCCTATAGTCGTCGTACATGTCGCCGGCTGGCCAGCTTTGGCCCGGTGTCGTGGGGCGACTCTATATTCGTCGGACATGTCGGCGGCTGGCCAACCTGGACCCGGGGTCGTGGGGACGACCCTATTGTAGTCGGACATGACGGTGGCGGGCCAATCTAGTCCCGGGGTCGTGGGGACGACCCTATAGTCGTCGCACATGTCGGCGGCTGGCCAACTTTGGTCCGTGGTCGTGGGGTCGATCCGATAGTCGTCGGATATGACGGCGGCTGGCCAACTTTGGCCCGTGGTCGTGGGGACGACTGTTTAGTCGCCGGACATGTCGGCGGCTGGCCAACCTAGACCCGGGGTCATAGGGACGACCCTATAGTCGTCGCACATGTCGGCGGCTGGCCAACTTTGGTCCGTGGTCGTGGGGTCGATCCGATAGTCGTCGGACATGACGGCGGCTGGCCAACTTTGGCCCGTGGTCGTGGGGACGACTGTTTAGTCGTCGGACATGTCGGCGGCTGGCCAACCTAGACCCGGGGTCGTGGGGACGACTCTATTGTCGTCGGACATGACGGTGGCGGGCCAATCTAGTCCCGGGGTCGTGGGGACGACCCTATAGTCGTCGCACATGTCGGCGGCTGGCCAACTTTGGTCCATGGTCGTGGGGTCGATCCGATAGTCGTCGGACATGACGGCGGCTGGCCAACTTTGGCCCGTGGTCGTGGGGACGACTGTTTAGTCGTCGGACATGTCGGCGGCTGGCCAACCTAGACCCGGGGTCGTGGGGACGACCCTATTGTCGTCGGACATGACGGTGGCGGGCCAATATAGTCCCGGGGTCATAGGGACGACCCTATAGTCGTCGGACATGTCGGCGATTGGCCAACTTTGGTCCGTGGTCGTTGGGTCGATCCGATAGTCGTCGGACATGACGGCGGCTGGCCAACTTTGGCCCGTGGTCGTGGGGACGACTGTTTAGTTGTCGGACATGTCGGCGGCTGGCCAATCTAGATCCAGGGTCGTGGGGACGACCCTATTGTCGTCGGACATGACGGTGGCGGGGCAATCTAGTCCCGGGGTCGTAGGTACGACCCTATAGTCGTCGGACATGTCGGCGATTGGCCAATATTGGCCCGGGGTCGTTGGCACGTTCCGATAGTCGTTGGACATGACGGTGGCGGCCCATCTAGTCCCGGGGTTGTGGGGACGACCCTATAGTCGTCGGACATGTCGGCGGCTGGACAACTTTGGCCCGTGGTCGTGGGGACGACCCTATAGTCGTCGGACATGTTGGCGGAAGGTCAACGTAGGCCCGTGGTCGTGGGGACGACCCTATAGACGTCCGACATGACGGTGGTGGGCTAATATTGGCCCGGGGTCGTGGGGACGATCCGATAGTCGTCGGACATGACGGTGGCTGGCCAACTTTGGCCCGTGGTCGTGGGGACGACTGTTTAGTCGTCGGACATGTCGGCGGCTGGCCAACCGAGACCCGGGGTCGTGGGGACGACCCTATTGTCGTCGGACATGACGGTGGCGGTCCAATCTAGTACCGGGGTCGTGGGTCGACCCTATAGTCGTCGGACATGTCGGCGGCTGGCCAACTTTTGCCCGTGGTCGTGGGGACGACACAATAGTCGTCGGACATGTCGCCGGCAGGCCAACTTTGGCCCGTGGTCGTGCGGACGAACCGATAATCGTCGGACATGACGGTGGCGGGCCAATCTAGTCCCGGGGTCGTGGGGACGACCCTATAGTCGCCGGGCAAGTCGGCGGCGGGCCAACCTTGTACCGGGGTCGTGGGGACGACCCTATAGTCGTCGGACATGTCGGCGATTGGCCAGCTTTGGCCCGGTGTCGTGGGGACGACCCTATAGTCGTCGGACATGTTGGCGGAAGGTCAACGTAGGCCCGTGGTCGTGGGGACGACCCTATAGACGTCCGACATGACGGTGGTGGGCTAATATTGGCCCGGGGTCGTGGGGACGATCCGATAGTCGTCGGACATGACGGTGGCTGGCCAACTTTGGCCCGTGGTCGTGGGGACGACTGTTTAGTCGTCGGACATGTCGGCGGCTGGCCAACCTAGACCCGGGGTCGTGGGGACGACCCTATTGTCGTCGGACATGACGGTGGCGGGCCAATCTAGTACCGGGGTCGTGGGACGACCCTATAGTCGTCGGACATGTCGGCGGCTGGCCAACTTTTGCCCGTGGTCGTGGGGACGACACAATAGTCGTCGGACATGTCGCCGGCTGGCCAACTTTGGCCCGTGGTCGTGCGGACGAACCGATAATCGTCGGACATGACGGTGGCGGGCCAATCTAGTCCCGGGGTCGTGGGGACGACCCTATATTCGCCGGGCAAGTCGGCGGCGGGCCAACCTTGTACCGGGGTCGTGGGGACGACCCTATAGTCGTCGGACATGTCGGCGATTGGCCAACTTTGGCCCGGTGTCGTGGGGACGACCCTATAGTCTTCGGACATGACGGTAGCGGGCCAATCTAGACCCGGGGTCGTGGGGACGACTCTATTGTCGTCGGACATGACGGTGGCGGGCCAATCTAGTCCCGGGGTCGTGGGGACGACCCTATAGTCGTCGCACATGTCGGCGGCTGGCCAACTTTGGTCCATGGTCGTGGGGTCGATCCGATAGTCGTCGGACATGACGGCGGCTGGCCAACTTTGGCCCGTGGTCGTGGGGACGACTGTTTAGTCGTCGGACATGTCGGCGGCTGGCCAACCTAGACCCGGGGTCGTGGGGACGACAATATTGTCGTCGGACATGACGGTGGCGGGCCAATATAGTCCCGGGGTCATAGGGACGACCCTATAGTCGTCGGACATGTCGGCGATTGGCCAACTTTGGTCCGTGGTCGTTGGGTCGATCCGATAGTCGTCGGACATGACGGCGGCTGGCCAACTTTGGCCCGTGGTCGTGGGGACGACTGTTTAGTTGTCGGACATGTCGGCGGCTGGCCAATCTAGATCCAGGGTCGTGGGGACGACCCTATTGTCGTCGGACATGACGGTGGCGGGGCAATCTAGTCCCGGGGTCGTAGGTACGACCCTATAGTCGTCGGACATGTCGGCGATTGGCCAATATTGGCCCGGGGTCGTTGGCACGTTCCGATAGTCGTTGGACATGACGGTGGCGGCCCATCTAGTCCCGGGGTTGTGGGGACGACCCTATAGTCGTCGGACATGTCGGCGGCTGGACAACTTTGGCCCGTGGTCGTGGGGACGACCCTATAGTCGTCGGACATGTTGGCGGAAGGTCAACGTAGGCCCGTGGTCGACCCTATAGACGTCCGACATGACGGTGGTGGGCTAATATTGGCCCGGGGTCGTGGGGACGATCCGATAGTCGTCGGACATGACGGTGGCTGGCCAACTTTGGCCCGTGGTCGTGGGGACGACTGTTTAGTCGTCGGACATGTCGGCGGCTGGCCAACCGAGACCCGGGGTCGTGGGGACGACCCTATTGTCGTCGGACATGACGGTGGCGGGCCAATCTATTCCCGGGGTCGTAGGGACGACCCTATAGTCGTCGGACATGTTGGCGATTGGCCAACATTGGCCCGGTGTCGTCGGGACGACCCTATAGTCGTCGGACATGTCGGCGGCTGGCCAACCTAGTCCCGAGGTCGTGGGGACGACCTTGTAGTCGTCGGACATGTCGGCGGCTGGCCAACCTAGTCCCGAGGTCGTGGGGACGACCCTATAGTCGTCGGACATGTCGGCGGCTGGCCAACTTTGGCCCGTGGTCGTGGAGACGATCCAATAGTCGTCGGACATGTCGGCGGCTGGCCAACTTTGGCCCGTGGTCGTGGGGACGATCCGATAGTCGTCGGACATGTCGGCGGCTGGCCAACCTAGACCCGGGGTCGTGGGGACGACCCTATTGTCGTCGGACATGGCGGTGGCGGGCCAATCTAGTCCCGTGGTCGTTAGGACGACCCTATAGTCTTCGGACATGACGGTAGCGGGCCAATCTAGACCCGAGGTCGTGGGGACGACCCTATAGTCGTCGGACATGACGGTAGCGGGACAATCTAGACCCGAGGTCGTGGGGACGACCTCATAGTCTTCGGACATGTCGGCGGCTGTCCAACTTTGGCCCGGTGTCGTGGGGACGACTCTATAGTCGTCGGACATGTCGGCGGCTGGCCAACCTAGACCCGGGGTCGTGGGGACGACCCTATTGTCGTCGGACATGACGGTGGCGGGCCAATCTAGTCCCGGGGTCGTGGGGACGACCCTATAGTCGTCGGACAAGTCGGCGGCGGGCCAAACTTGTCCCGGGGTCGTGGGGACGACCCTATAGTCGTCGGACATGTCGGCGATTGGCCAACATTGGCCCGGGGTCGTGGGGACGACCCTATTGTCGTCGGACATGACGGTGGCGGGCCAATCTAGTCCCAGGGTCGTGGGGACGACCCTATAGTCGTCGGACATGACGGTGGCGGGCCAATCTGGTCCCAGGGTCGTGGGGACGACCCTATAGTCGTCGGACATGTCCGCGGCTGGCCAACCTGGACCCGGGGTCGTGGGGACGACCCTATTGTCGTCGGACATGACGGTGGCGGGCCAATGTAGTCCCGGGGTCGTAGGGACGACCCTATAGTCGTCGGACATGTCGGCGATTGGCCAACATTGGCCCGGGGTCGTGGGGACAACCCTATAGTCGTCGGACATGTCGGCGGCTGGCCAACTTTGGCCCGTAGACGTGGGGACGATCCGACAGTCGCCGGACATGACGGTGGCGGGCCAATCTAGTCCCGGGGTCGTGGGGACGACCCTATTGTCGTCGGACATGTCGGCGGCGGGCCAAATTTGGCCCGGTGTCGTGGGGACGACTCTATATTCGTCGGACATGTCGGCGGCTGGCCAACCTAGACCCGGGGTCGTGGGAACGACCCTATTGTCGTCGGACATGTTGCCGGCTGGTCAACCTAGTCTCGGGGTCGTGGGGACGACCCTATAGTCGTCGGAAATGTCGGCGGCTGGCTAACTTTGGCGGGTGGTCGTGAATACGACCCTATAGTCGTCGGACAAGACAGAGGCGGGCCAATCTTGTCCCGGGGTCGTGGGGACGACCCAATAGTCGTCGGACATGTCGGCGGCTGGCCAACCTACTCCCGAGGTCGTGGGGCCGACCCTATAGTCGTCGGACTTGACGGTGGTGGGCCAATCTAGTCCCGGGGGAGTGGGGACGACCCTATAGTCGTCGGACATGTCGGCGGCTTGCCAACTTGGGCCCGGGGTCGTGGGCACGACCCTATAGTCGTCGGACATGTCGGCGGCTGGCCAACTTTGGCCCGTGGTCGTGGGGACGACTCTATAGTCGTCGGACATGTCGGCGGCTGGCCAACCTAGACCCGCGGTCGTGGGGACGACCCTATAGTCGTCGGACATGACGGTGGCGGACCAATCTAGGACCGAGGTCGTGGGGACGACCCTACAGTCGTCGGACATGTTGGCGGCAGGTCTGCCTAGTCCCGGGGTCGTGGGGACGAACCTATAGTCGTCGGACAACACGGCGGCTGGACATCTTTGGCCCGCGGTCGTGGGGACGACCCTATAGTCGTCGGACATGACGGTGGCGGGCCAGTCTGGTCCCAGGGTCGTGGGGACGACCCTATAGTCGTCGGACATGTCGGCGGCTGGCCAACCTGGACCCGGGGTCGTGGGGACGACCCTATTGTCGTCGGACATGACGGTGGCGGGCCAATGTAGTCCCGGGGTCGTAGGGACGACCCTATAGTCGTCGGACATGTCGGCGATTGGCCAACATTGGCCCGGGGTCGTGGGGACAACCCTATAGTCGTCGGACATGTCGGCGGCTGGCCAACTTTGGCCCGTAGACGTGGGGACGATCCGACAGTCGCCGGACATGACGGTGGCGGGCCAATCTAGTCCCGGGGTCGTGGGGACGACCCTATTGTCGTCGGACATGTCGGCGGCTGGCCAACTTTTGCCCGTGGTCGTGGGGACGATCCGATAGTCGATGGATATGACGGTGGCGGGCCAATCTAGTCCCAGGGTCGTTGGGACGACCCTATAGTCGTCGGACATGTCGGCGGCTGGCCAACTTTGGCCCGTGGTCGTGGGGACGACTCTATAGTCGTCGGACATGTCGGCGGCTGGCCAAACTAGACACGGGGTCGTGGGGACGACCCTATAGTCGTCGGACATGTTGGCGATTGGCCAACATTGGCCCGGGGTCGTCGGGACGACCCTATAGTCGTCGGACATGTCGGCGGCTGGCCAACCTAGACCCGGGGTCGTGGGGACGACCCTATTGTCGTCGGACATGACGGTGGCGGGCCAATCTAGTCCCGGGGTCGTGGGGACGACCCTATAGTCGTCGGACATGTCGGCGGCTGGCCAACTTTGGCCCGTGGTCGTGGGGCGACCCAATAGTCGTCGGACATGTCGGCGGCTGGCCAACTTTTGCCCGTGGTCGTGGGGACGTTCCGATAGTCGATGGATATGACGGTGGCGGGCCAATCTAGTCCCAGGGTCGTTGGAACGACCCTATAGTCGTCGGACATGTCGGCGGCTGGCCAACTTTGGCCCGTGGTCGTGGGGACGACTCTATAGTCGTCGGACATGTCGGCGGCTGGCCAATCTAGACACGGGGTCGTGGGGACGACCCTATTGTCGTCGGACATGACGGTGGCGGGCGAATCTAGTCCCGGGGTCGTGGGGACGACCCTACAGTCGTCGGACATGTCGGCGGCTGGCCAACTTTGGCCCGTGGTCGTGGGGCGACCCAATAGTCGTTGGACATGACGGTGGCGGACCAATCTAGTCCCGGGGTCGTGGGGACGACCCTATAGTCGTCGGACATGTCGGCGGCTGGCCAACGTAGGCCCGTGGTCGTGGGGACGATCCAATAGTCGTCGGACATATCGGCGGCTGGCCAACTTTGGCCCGTGGTCGTGGGGACGATCCGATAGTCGTCGGACATGTCGGCGGCTGGCCAATCTAGTCCCGTGGTCGTGGGCACGACCCTATAGTCGTCGGACATGTCGGCGGCTGGCCAACTTTGGCCCGTGGTCGTGGGGACGATCCAATAGTCGTCGGACATGTCGGCGGCTGGCCAACTTTGGCCCGTGGTCGTAGGGACGATCCGATAGTCGTTGGATATGACGGTGGCGGGCCAATCTAGTCCCAGGGTCGTTGGGACGACCCTATAGTCGTCGGACATGTCGGCGGCTGGCCAACTTTGGCCCGTGGTCGTGGGGACGACTCTATAGTCGTCGGACATGTCGGCGGCTGGCCAACCTAGACACGGGGTCGTGGGGACGACCCTATTGTCGTCGGACATGACGGTGGCGGGCGAATCTAGTCCCGGGGTCGTGGGGACGACCCTACAGTCGTCGGACATGTCCGCGGCTGGCCAACTTTGGCCCGTGGTCGTGGGGCGACCCAATAGTCGTTGGACATGTCGGCGGCTGGCCAACTTTGGCCCGTGGTCGTGGGGACGACCCAATAGTCGTTGGACATGTCGGCGACTGGCCAACTTTGGCCCGTGGTCGTGGGGACGACCCTATTGTCGTCGGACATGACGGTGGCGGACCAATCTAGGACCGAGGTCGTGGGGACGACCCTACAGTCGTCGGACATGTTGGCGGCAGGTCTGCCTAGTCCCGGGGTCGTGGGGACGAACCTATAGTCGTCGGACAACACGGCGGCTGGACATCTTTGGCCCGCGGTCGTGGGGACGACCCTATAGTCGTCGGACATGACGGTGGCGGGCCAGTCTGGTCCCAGGGTCGTGGGGACGACCCTATAGTCGTCGGACATGTCGGCGGCTGGCCAACCTGGATCCGGGGTCGTGGGGACGACCCTATTGTCGTCGGACATGACGGTGGCGGGCCAATGTAGTCCCGGGGTCGTAGGGACGACCCTATAGTCGTCGGACATGTCGGCGATTGGCCAACATTGGCCCGGGGTCGTGGGGACAACCCTATAGTCGTCGGACATGTCGGCGGCTGGCCAACTTTGGCCCGTAGACGTGGGGACGATCCGACAGTCGCCGGACATGACGGTGGCGGGCCAATCTAGTCCCGGGGTCGTGGGGACGACCCTATTGTCGTCGGACATGTCGGCGGCTGGCCAACTTTTGCCCGTGGTTGTGGGGACGATCCGATAGTCGATGGATATGACGGTGGCGGGCCAATCTAGTCCCAGGGTCGTTGGGACGACCCTATAGTCGTCGGACATGTCGGCGGCTGGCCAACTTTGGCCCGTGGTCGTGGGGACGACTCTATAGTCGTCGGACATGTCGGCGGCTGGCCAAACTAGACACGGGGTCGTGGGGACGACCCTATAGTCGTCGGACATGTTGGCGATTGGCCAACATTGGCCCGGGGTCGTCGGGACGACCCTATAGTCGTCGGACATGTCGGCGGCTGGCCAACCTAGACCCGGGGTCGTGGGGACGACCCTATTGTCGTCGGACATGACGGTGGCGGGCCAATCTAGTCCCGGGGTCGTGGGGACGACCCTACAGTCGTCGGACATGTCGGCGGCTGGCCAACTTTGGCCCGTGGTCGTGGGGCGACCCAATAGTCGTTGGACATGACGGTGGCGGACCAATCTAGTCCCGGGGTCGTGGGGACGACCCTATAGTCGTCGGACATGTCGGCGGCTGGCCAACTTAGGCCCGTGGTCGTGGGGACGATCCAATAGTCGTCGGACATATCGGCGGCTGGCCAACTTTGGCCCGTGGTCGTGGGGACGATCCGATAGTCGTCGGACATGTCGGCGGCTGGCCAATCTAGTCCCGTGGTCGTGGGCACGACCCTATAGTCGTCGGACATGTCGGCGGCTGGCCAACTTTGGCCCGTGGTCGTGGGGACGATCCAATAGTCGTCGGACATGTCGGCGGCTGGCCAACTTTGGCCCGTGGTCGTAGGGACGATCCGATAGTCGTTGGATATGACGGTGGCGGGCCAATCTAGTCCCATGGTCGTTGGGACGACCCTATAGTCGTCGGACATGTCGGCGGCTGGCCAACTTTGGCCCGTGGTCGTGGGGACGACTCTATAGTCGTCGGACATGTCGGCGGCTGGCCAACCTAGACACGGGGTCGTGGGGACGACCCTATTGTCGTCGGACATGACGGTGGCGGGCGAATCTAGTCCCGGGGTCGTGGGGACGACCCTACAGTCGTCGGACATGTCCGCGGCTGGCCAACTTTGGCCCGTGGTCGTGGGGCGACCCAATAGTCGTTGGACATGTCGGCGGCTGGCCAACTTTGGCCCGTGGTCGTGGGGACGACCCAATAGTCGTTGGACATGTCGGCGGCTGGCCAACTTTGGCCCGTGGTCGTGGGGACGACCCTATTGTCGTCGGACATGGCGGTGGCGGGCCAATCTAGTCCCGTGGTCGTGGGCACGACCCTATAGTCGTCGGACATGTCGGCGGCTGGCCAACTTTGGCCCGTGGTCGTGGGGACGATCCAATAGTCGTCGGACATGTCGGCGGCTGGCCAACTTTGGCCCGTGGTCGTGGGGACGATCCGATAGTCGTCGGACATGTCGGCGGCTGGCCAACTTTGGCCCGGTGTCGTGGGGACGACTCTATAGTCGTCGGACATGACGGTGACGGGCCAATCTAGTCCCGGGGTCGTGGGGACGACCCTATAGTCGTCGGACATGTCGGCGGCTGGCCAACTTTGGCCGGTGGTCGTGGGGCGACCCAATAGTCGTTGGACAAGTCGGCGGCTGGCCAAAAATGGCCCGTGGTCGTAAGGACGACCCTATAGTCGTCGGACATGACGGTGGCGGGCCAATCTAGTCGCGGGGTCGTGGGGACAACCCTATAGTCGTCGGACAAGACGGCGGCTGCATATTCTTGGCTCGCGGTCGTGGGGACGACCCTATAGTCGTCGGACATTTCGGCGGCTTGCCAACTTTGGCCCGGGGTCGTGGGGACGACCCTATAGTCGTCGGACATGTCGGCGGCTGGCCGACCTAGTCCCGAGGTCGTGGGGACGACCGTATAGTCGTCGGATATGTTGGCGGCTTGTCAACCTAGTCCCGGGGTCGTGGGGACGACCCTATAGTCGTTGGACATGACGGTGGCCGGCCAATCTAGTGCCGGGGTCGTAGGGACGACCCTATAGTCGTCGGATAAGTCGGCAGCTTGCCAACTTTGGCCCGGGGTCGTGGGAACGACCCTATAGTCGTCGGACAAGTCGGCGGCGAGCCCACCTAGTCGGGGGGTCGTGGGGACGACCCTATAGTCGTCGGACATGACGGTGGCGGACCAATCTAGGACCGAGGTCGTGGGGACGACCCTACAGTCGTCGGACATGTTGGCGGCAGGTCTGCCTAGTCCCGGGGTCGTGGGGACGAACCTATAGTCGTCGGACAACACGGCGGCTGGACATCTTTGGCCCGCGGTCGTGGGGACGACCCTATAGTCGTCGGACATGACGGTGGCGGGCCAGTCTGGTCCCAGGGTCGTGGGGACGACCCTATAGTCGTCGGACATGTCGGCGATTGGCCAACATTGGCCCGGGGTCGTGGGGACAACCCTATAGTCGTCGGACATGTCGGCGGCTGGCCAACTTTGGCCCGTAGACGTGGGGACGATCCGACAGTCGCCGGACATGACGGTGGCGGGCCAAACTAGACACGGGGTCGTGGGGACGACCCTATAGTCGTCGGACATGTTGGCGATTGGCCAACATTGGCCCGGGGTCGTCGGGACGACCCTATAGTCGTCGGACATGTCGGCGGCTGGCCAACCTAGACCCGGGGTCGTGGGGACGACCCTATTGTCGTCGGACATGACGGTGGCGGGCCAATCTAGTCCCGGGGTCGTGGGGACGACCCTATAGTCGTCGGACATGTCGGCGGCTGGCCAACTTTGGCCCGTGGTCGTGGGGCGACCCAATAGTCGTCGGACATGTCGGCGGCTGGCCAACTTTTGCCCGTGGTCGTGGGGACGTTCCGATAGTCGATGGATATGACGGTGGCGGGCCAATCTAGTCCCAGGGTCGTTGGGACGACCCTATAGTCGTCGGACATGTCGGCGGCTGGCCAACTTTGGCCCGTGGTCGTGGGGACGACTCTATAGTCGTCGGACATGTCGGCGGCTGGCCAATCTAGACACGGGGTCGTGGGGACGACCCTATTGTCGTCGGACATGACGGTGGCGGGCGAATCTAGTCCCGGGGTCGTGGGGACGACCCTACAGTCGTCGGACATGTCGGCGGCTGGCCAACTTTGGCCCGTGGTCGTGGGGCGACCCAATAGTCGTTGGACATGACGGTGGCGGACCAATCTAGTCCCGGGGTCGTGGGGACGACCCTATAGTCGTCGGACATGTCGGCGGCTGGCCAACTTAGGCCCGTGGTCGTGGGGACGATCCAATAGTCGTCGGACATATCGGCGGCTGGCCAACTTTGGCCCGTGGTCGTGGGGACGATCCGATAGTCGTCGGACATGTCGGCGGCTGGCCAATCTAGTCCCGTGGTCGTGGGCACGACCCTATAGTCGTCGGACATGTCGGCGGCTGGCCAACTTTGGCCCGTGGTCGTGGGGACGATCCAATAGTCGTCGGACATGTCGGCGGCTGGCCAACTTTGGCCCGTGGTCGTAGGGACGATCCGATAGTCGTTGGATATGACGGTGGCGGGCCAATCTAGTCCCAGGGTCGTTGGGACGACCCTATAGTCGTCGGACATGTCGGCGGCTGGCCAACTTTGGCCCGTGGTCGTGGGGACGACTCTATAGTCGTCGGACATGTCGGCGGCTGGCCAACCTAGACACGGGGTCGTGGGGACGACCCTATTGTCGTCGGACATGACGGTGGCGGGCGAATCTAGTCCCGGGGTCGTGGGGACGACCCTACAGTCGTCGGACATGTCGGCGGCTGGCCAACTTTGGCCCGTGGTCGTGGGGCGACCCAATAGTCGTTGGACATGTCGGCGGCTGGCCAACTTTGGCCCGTGGTCGTGGGGACGACCCAATAGTCGTTGGACATGTCGGCGGCTGGCCAACTTTGGCCCGTGGTCGTAGGGACGATCCGATAGTCGTTGGATATGACGGTGGCGGGTCAATCTAGTCCCAGGGTCGTTGCGACGACCCTATAGTCGTCGGACATGTCGGCGGCTGGCCAACATTGGCCCGTGGTCGTGGGGACGACTCTATAGTCGACGGACATGTCGGCGGCTGGCCAACCTAGACACGGGGTCGTGGGGACGACCCTATTGTCGTCGGACATGACGGTGGCGGGCGAATCTAGTCCCGGGGTCGTGGGGACGACCCTACAGTCGTCGGACATGTCCGCGGCTGGCCAACTTTGGCCCGTGGTCGTGGGGCGACCCAATAGTCGTTGGACATGTCGGCGGCTGGCCAACTTTGGCCCGTGGTCGTGGGGACGACCCAATAGTCGTTGGACATGTCGGCGGCTGGCCAACTTTGGCCCGTGGTCGTGGGGACGACCCTATTGTCGTCGGACATGGCGGTGGCGGGCCAATCTAGTCCCGTGGTCGTGGGCACGACCCTATAGTCGTCGGACATGTCGGCGGCTGGCCAACTTTGGCCCGTGGTCGTGGGGACGATCCAATAGTCGTCGGACATGTCGGCGGCTGGCCAACTTTGGCCCGTGGTCGTGGGGACGATCCGATAGTCGTCGGACATGTCGGCGGCGAGCCAAAATTGACCCGGGGTCGCGGTGACGACTCTATAGTCGTCGGACATGTCGGTGGCGGGCCAGTCTAGCCCCGGGTCGTGGGGACGACCCTATAGTCGTCGGACATGTCGGCGGCTGGCCAACTTTGGCCCGTGGTCGTGGGGACGACCCTATAGTCGTCGGACAAGTCGGCGGCGTACCAACCTAGTCCGGGGGTCGTGAGGACGACCCTATAGTCGTCGGACAAGCCGGCGGCTGGCCAATTTTGGCCCAGGGGTCGTGGGGACGACCCTATAGTCGTCGGACATGTCGGCGGCGAGCCAACATTGACCCGTGGTCGTGGGGACCACTCTATAGTCGTCGGACATGTCGGCGGCTGGCCAATCTAGTCCCGGGGTCGTGGGGACGACCCTATAGTCTTCGGACATGTCGGCGGCTGGCCAACTTTGGCCCGTGGTCGTGGGGACGATCCAATAGTCGTCGGACATGTCGGCGGCTGGCCAGCTTTGGCCCGGGGTCGTAGGGACGACCCTATAGTCGTCGGACATGTCGGCGATTGGCCAACATTGGCCCGGGGTCGTGGGGACGACATTATAGTCGTCGGACATGTCGGCGGCTGGCCAACCTAGTCCGGGGGTCGTGGGGACGACCCTATAGTCCTCGGACAAGTCGGCGGCTGGCCAACTTTGGCCCGTGGTCGTGGGGACGACCCTATAGTCGTCGGGCAAGTCGACGGCAGGCCAACATAGGCCCAGGGTCGTGGCGATAACCCTACAGTCGCCGCCCTTTCGGCGGCGGGCCAATCTAGTCCCCGGGTCGTGGGCACGACCCTATAGTCGTCGGACATGTCGGCGGCAGGCCAACTTTGGCCCGTGGTCGTGGGGACGACCCTATAGTCGTCGGAAATGTCGGTGGCTGTCCAACTTTGGCCCAGGGGTCGTGGGGACGACCCTATAGTCGTCGGACATGTCGGCGGCGAGCCAAAATTGACCCGGGGTCGCGGTGACGACTCTATAGTCGTCGGACATGTCGGTGGCGGGCCAGTCTAGCCCCGGGTCGTGGGGACGACCCTATAGTCGTCGGACATGTCGGCGGCTGGCCAACTTTGGCCCGTGGTCGTGGGGACGACCCTATAGACGTCGGACTTGACGGTGGCCGGCCAATCTATTCCCGGGGTCGTGGGGACGACCCTACAGTCGTCGGACATTTCGGCGGCTTGCCAACTTTGGCCCGGGGTCGTGGGGACGACCCTATAGTCGTCGGACATGTCGGCGGCTGGCCAAAATTGGCCCGACGTCGTGGGGGCGACCCTATAGTCGTCGGACATGTCGGCGGCTGGCCAACCTAGTCCCGAGGTCGTCGGACTTGACGGTGGCGGGCCAATCTAGTCCCGGGGTCGTAGGGACGACCCTATAGTCGTCGGACATGTTGGCGATTGGCCAACATTGGCCCGGGGTCGTTGGGTCGACCCTATAGTCGTCGGACATGTCGGCGGCTGGCCAACCTAGTCCCGGGGTCGTGGGGACGACCCTATAGTCGTCGGACATGTCGGCGGCTGGCCAACTTTGGCCCGTGGTCATGGGGGCGACCCTATAGTCGTTGGACATGTCAGCGGCTGGCCAGCTTTGGCCCGGTGTCGTGGGGACGACTCTATAGTCGTCGGACATGTCGGCGGCTGGCCAACCTAGACCCGGGGTCGTGGGGGCGACCCTATAGTCGTCGGACATGTCGGCGGCGAGCCAAAATTGACCCGGGGTCGTGGGGACGACCCTATAGTCGTCGGACAAGTCGCCGGCGGGCCAACCTAGTCCCGGGGTCGTGGGGATGACCCTATAGTCGTCGGACATGTCGCCGGCTGGCCAACTTTGGCCCGTGGTCGTGGGGACGACCCTATAGTCGTCGGACATAACGGTGGCGGGCCAATCTAGTCCCGGGGTCGTGGGGACGACCCTATAGTGGTCGGACAAGTCGGCGGCGGGCCTACCTAGTCCCGGGGTCGTGGGGACGACCCTATAGTCGTCGGATAAGTCGGCATCTTGCCAACTTTGGCCCGGGGTCGTGGGAACGACCCTATAGTCGTCGGACAAGTCGGCGGCGAGCCCACCTAGTGGGGCGGTCGTGGGGACGACTCTATAGTCGTCGGACAAGTCGGCGGCCGGCCAACCTAGTCCGGGGGTCGTGGGGACGACACTATAGTCGTCGGACATGACGGTGGCGGGCCAGTCTAGTCCCGGGTCGTGGGGACGACCCTATAGTCGTCGGACATGTCGGCGGCTGGCCAAATATGACCCGGGGACGTGGGGACGACCCTATAGTCGTCGGATATGTCGGCGGCTGGCCAACTTTGACCCGTGGTCGTGGGGACGACCCTATTGTCGTCGGAAATGACGGTGGCGGGCCAATCTATTCCCGGGGTCGTGGGGACGACCCTATAGTCGTCGGACAAGTCGGCGGCTGGCCAACTTTGGCCCGTGGTCGTGGGGACGACCCTATAGTCGTCAGACATGACGGTGGCGAGCCAACCTAGTCCCGGGGTCGTGGGGACGACCCCATAGTCGTCGGACATGTCGGCGGCTGGCCAAATATGACCCGGGGACGTGGGGACGAGCCTATAGTCTTCGGACAAGTCGGCGGCTGGACAACTTTGGCCCGTGGTCGTGTGGACGACCCTATAGTCGTCAGACATGACGGTGGCGAGCCAACCTAGTCCCAGGGTCGTTGGGACGACCCTATAGTCGTCGGACATGTCGGCGGCTGGCCAACTTTGGCCCGTGGTCGTGGGGACGACTCTATAGTCGTCGGACATGTCGGCGGCTGGCCAATCTAGACACGGGGTCGTGGGGACGACCCTATTGTCGTCGGACATGACGGTGGCGGGCGAATCTAGTCCCGGGGTCGTGGGGACGACCCTACAGTCGTCGGACATGTCGGCGGCTGGCCAACTTTGGCCCGTGGTCGTGGGGCGACCCAATAGTCGTTGGACATGACGGTGGCGGACCAATCTAGTCCCGGGGTCGTGGGGACGACCCTATAGTCGTCGGACATGTCGGCGGCTGGCCAACTTAGGCCCGTGGTCGTGGGGACGATCCAATAGTCGTCGGACATATCGGCGGCTGGCCAACTTTGGCCCGTGGTCGTGGGGACGATCCGATAGTCGTCGGACATGTCGGCGGCTGGCCAATCTAGTCCCGTGGTCGTGGGCACGACCCTATAGTCGTCGGACATGTCGGCGGCTGGCCAACTTTGGCCCGTGGTCGTGGGGACGATCCAATAGTCGTCGGACATGTCGGCGGCTGGCCAACTTTGGCCCGTGGTCGTAGGGACGATCCGATAGTCGTTGGATATGACGGTGGCGGGCCAATCTAGTCCCAGGGTCGTTGGGACGACCCTATAGTCGTCGGACATGTCGGCGGCTGGCCAACTTTGGCCCGTGGTCGTGGGGACGACTCTATAGTCGTCGGACATGTCGGCGGCTGGCCAACCTAGACACGGGGTCGTGGGGACGACCCTATTGTCGTCGGACATGACGGTGGCGGGCGAATCTAGTCCCGGGGTCGTGGGGACGACCCTACAGTCGTCGGACATGTCGGCGGCTGGCCAACTTTGGCCCGTGGTCGTGGGGCGACCCAATAGTCGTTGGACATGTCGGCGGCTGGCCAACTTTGGCCCGTGGTCGTGGGGACGACCCAATAGTCGTTGGACATGTCGGCGGCTGGCCAACTTTGGCCCGTGGTCGTAGGGACGATCCGATAGTCGTTGGATATGACGGTGGCGGGTCAATCTAGTCCCAGGGTCGTTGCGACGACCCTATAGTCGTCGGACATGTCGGCGGCTGGCCAACATTGGCCCGTGGTCGTGGGGACGACTCTATAGTCGACGGACATGTCGGCGGCTGGCCAACCTAGACACGGGGTCGTGGGGACGACCCTATTGTCGTCGGACATGACGCTGGCGGGCGAATCTAGTCCCGGGGTCGTGGGGACGACCCTACAGTCGTCGGACATGTCCGCGGCTGGCCAACTTTGGCCCGTGGTCGTGGGGCGACCCAATAGTCGTTGGACATGTCGGCGGCTGGCCAACTTTGGCCCGTGGTCGTGGGGACGACCCAATAGTCGTTGGACATGTCGGCGGCTGGCCAACTTTGGCCCGTGGTCGTGGGGACGACCCTATTGTCGTCGGACATGGCGGTGGCGGGCCAATCTAGTCCCGTGGTCGTGGGCACGACCCTATAGTCGTCGGACATGTCGGCGGCTGGCCAACTTTGGCCCGTGGTCGTGGGGACGATCCAATAGTCGTCGGACATGTCGGCGGCTGGCCAACTTTGGCCCGTGGTCGTGGGGACGATCCGATAGTCGTCGGACATGTCGGCGGCGAGCCAAAATTGACCCGGGGTCGCGGTGACGACTCTATAGTCGTCGGACATGTCGGTGGCGGGCCAGTCTAGCCCCGGGTCGTGGGGACGACCCTATAGTCGTCGGACATGTCGGCGGCTGGCCAACTTTGGCCCGTGGTCGTGGGGACGACCCTATAGTCGTCGGACAAGTCGGCGGCGTACCAACCTAGTCCGGGGGTCGTGAGGACGACCCTATAGTCGTCGGACAAGCCGGCGGCTGGCCAATTTTGGCCCAGGGGTCGTGGGGACGACCCTATAGTCGTCGGACATGTCGGCGGCGAGCCAACATTGACCCGTGGTCGTGGGGACCACTCTATAGTCGACGGACATGTCGGCGGCTGGCCAACCTAGACACGGGGTCGTGGGGACGACCCTATTGTCGTCGGACATGACGCTGGCGGGCGAATCTAGTCCCGGGGTCGTGGGGACGACCCTACAGTCGTCGGACATGTCCGCGGCTGGCCAACTTTGGCCCGTGGTCGTGGGGCGACCCAATAGTCGTTGGACATGTCGGCGGCTGGCCAACTTTGGCCCGTGGTCGTGGGGACGACCCAATAGTCGTTGGACATGTCGGCGGCTGGCCAACTTTGGCCCGTGGTCGTGGGGACGACCCTATTGTCGTCGGACATGGCGGTGGCGGGCCAAT
This sequence comes from Andrena praecox, assembly GCA_963932275.1. Taxonomy (NCBI): domain Eukaryota; kingdom Metazoa; phylum Arthropoda; class Insecta; order Hymenoptera; family Andrenidae; genus Andrena; species Andrena praecox. The sequence continues at coordinate 2,700,404 of CAWVQO010000615.1, read as the reverse complement.
CTAGTCCCGTGGTCGTGGGCACGACCCTATAGTCGTCGGACATGTCGGCGGCTGGCCAACTTTGGCCCGTGGTCGTGGGGACGATCCAATAGTCGTCGGACATGTCGGCGGCTGGCCAACTTTGGCCCGTGGTCGTGGGGACGATCCGATAGTCGTCGGACATGTCGGCGGCGAGCCAAAATTGACCCGGGGTCGCGGTGACGACTCTATAGTCGTCGGACATGTCGGTGGCGGGCCAGTCTAGCCCCGGGTCGTGGGGACGACCCTATAGTCGTCGGACATGTCGGCGGCTGGCCAACTTTGGCCCGTGGTCGTGGGGACGACCCTATAGTCGTCGGACAAGTCGGCGGCGTACCAACCTAGTCCGGGGGTCGTGAGGACGACCCTATAGTCGTCGGACAAGCCGGCGGCTGGCCAATTTTGGCCCGTGGTCGTGGGGACGATCCAATAGTCGTCGGACATGTCGGCGGCTGGCCAGCTTTGGCCCGGGGTCGTAGGGACGACCCTATAGTCGTCGGACATGTCGGCGGCTGGCCAACTTAGGCCCGTGGTCGTGGGGACGATCCAATAGTCGTCGGACATATCGGCGGCTGGCCAACTTTGGCCCGTGGTCGTGGGGACGATCCGATAGTCGTCGGACATGTCGGCGGCTGGCCAATCTAGTCCCGTGGTCGTGGGCACGACCCTATAGTCGTCGGACATGTCGGCGGCTGGCCAACTTTGGCCCGTGGTCGTGGGGACGATCCAATAGTCGTCGGACATGTCGGCGGCTGGCCAACTTTGGCCCGTGGTCGTAGGGACGATCCGATAGTCGTTGGATATGACGGTGGCGGGCCAATCTAGTCCCAGGGTCGTTGGGACGACCCTATAGTCGTCGGACATGTCGGCGGCTGGCCAACTTTGGCCCGTGGTCGTGGGGACGACTCTATAGTCGTCGGACATGTCGGCGGCTGGCCAACCTAGACACGGGGTCGTGGGGACGACCCTATTGTCGTCGGACATGACGGTGGCGGGCGAATCTAGTCCCGGGGTCGTGGGGACGACCCTACAGTCGTCGGACATGTCGGCGGCTGGCCAACTTTGGCCCGTGGTCGTGGGGCGACCCAATAGTCGTTGGACATGTCGGCGGCTGGCCAACTTTGGCCCGTGGTCGTGGGGACGACCCAATAGTCGTTGGACATGTCGGCGGCTGGCCAACTTTGGCCCGTGGTCGTAGGGACGATCCGATAGTCGTTGGATATGACGGTGGCGGGTCAATCTAGTCCCAGGGTCGTTGCGACGACCCTATAGTCGTCGGACATGTCGGCGGCTGGCCAACATTGGCCCGTGGTCGTGGGGACGACTCTATAGTCGACGGACATGTCGGCGGCTGGCCAACCTAGACACGGGGTCGTGGGGACGACCCTATTGTCGTCGGACATGACGGTGGCGGGCGAATCTAGTCCCGGGGTCGTGGGGACGACCCTACAGTCGTCGGACATGTCCGCGGCTGGCCAACTTTGGCCCGTGGTCGTGGGGCGACCCAATAGTCGTTGGACATGTCGGCGGCTGGCCAACTTTGGCCCGTGGTCGTGGGGACGACCCAATAGTCGTTGGACATGTCGGCGGCTGGCCAACTTTGGCCCGTGGTCGTGGGGACGACCCTATTGTCGTCGGACATGGCGGTGGCGGGCCAATCTAGTCCCGTGGTCGTGGGCACGACCCTATAGTCGTCGGACATGTCGGCGGCTGGCCAACTTTGGCCCGTGGTCGTGGGGACGATCCAATAGTCGTCGGACATGTCGGCGGCTGGCCAACTTTGGCCCGTGGTCGTGGGGACGATCCGATAGTCGTCGGACATGTCGGCGGCGAGCCAAAATTGACCCGGGGTCGCGGTGACGACTCTATAGTCGTCGGACATGTCGGTGGCGGGCCAGTCTAGCCCCGGGTCGTGGGGACGACCCTATAGTCGTCGGACATGTCGGCGGCTGGCCAACTTTGGCCCGTGGTCGTGGGGACGACCCTATAGTCGTCGGACAAGTCGGCGGCGTACCAACCTAGTCCGGGGGTCGTGAGGACGACCCTATAGTCGTCGGACAAGCCGGCGGCTGGCCAATTTTGGCCCAGGGGTCGTGGGGACGACCCTATAGTCGTCGGACATGTCGGCGGCGAGCCAACATTGACCCGTGGTCGTGGGGACCACTCTATAGTCGTCGGACATGTCGGCGGCTGGCCAATCTAGTCCCGGGGTCGTGGGGACGACCCTATAGTCTTCGGACATGTCGGCGGCTGGCCAACTTTGGCCCGTGGTCGTGGGGACGATCCAATAGTCGTCGGACATGTCGGCGGCTGGCCAGCTTTGGCCCGGGGTCGTAGGGACGACCCTATAGTCGTCGGACATGTCGGCGATTGGCCAACATTGGCCCGGGGTCGTGGGGACGACATTATAGTCGTCGGACATGTCGGCGGCTGGCCAACCTAGTCCGGGGGTCGTGGGGACGACCCTATAGTCCTCGGACAAGTCGGCGGCTGGCCAACTTTGGCCCGTGGTCGTGGGGACGACCCTATAGTCGTCGGGCAAGTCGACGGCAGGCCAACATAGGCCCAGGGTCGTGGCGATAACCCTACAGTCGCCGCCCTTTCGGCGGCGGGCCAATCTAGTCCCCGGGTCGTGGGCACGACCCTATAGTCGTCGGACATGTCGGCGGCAGGCCAACTTTGGCCCGTGGTCGTGGGGACGACCCTATAGTCGTCGGAAATGTCGGTGGCTGTCCAACTTTGGCCCAGGGGTCGTGGGGACGACCCTATAGTCGTCGGACATGTCGGCGGCGAGCCAAAATTGACCCGGGGTCGCGGTGACGACTCTATAGTCGTCGGACATGTCGGTGGCGGGCCAGTCTAGCCCCGGGTCGTGGGGACGACCCTATAGTCGTCGGACATGTCGGCGGCTGGCCAACTTTGGCCCGTGGTCGTGGGGACGACCCTATAGACGTCGGACTTGACGGTGGCCGGCCAATCTATTCCCGGGGTCGTGGGGACGACCCTACAGTCGTCGGACATTTCGGCGGCTTGCCAACTTTGGCCCGGGGTCGTGGGGACGACCCTATAGTCGTCGGACATGTCGGCGGCTGGCCAAAATTGGCCCGACGTCGTGGGGGCGACCCTATAGTCGTCGGACATGTCGGCGGCTGGCCAACCTAGTCCCGAGGTCGTCGGACTTGACGGTGGCGGGCCAATCTAGTCCCGGGGTCGTAGGGACGACCCTATAGTCGTCGGACATGTTGGCGATTGGCCAACATTGGCCCGGGGTCGTTGGGTCGACCCTATAGTCGTCGGACATGTCGGCGGCTGGCCAACCTAGTCCCGGGGTCGTGGGGACGACCCTATAGTCGTCGGACATGTCGGCGGCTGGCCAACTTTGGCCCGTGGTCATGGGGGCGACCCTATAGTCGTTGGACATGTCAGCGGCTGGCCAGCTTTGGCCCGGTGTCGTGGGGACGACTCTATAGTCGTCGGACATGTCGGCGGCTGGCCAACCTAGACCCGGGGTCGTGGGGGCGACCCTATAGTCGTCGGACATGTCGGCGGCGAGCCAAAATTGACCCGGGGTCGTGGGGACGACCCTATAGTCGTCGGACAAGTCGCCGGCGGGCCAACCTAGTCCCGGGGTCGTGGGGATGACCCTATAGTCGTCGGACATGTCGCCGGCTGGCCAACTTTGGCCCGTGGTCGTGGGGACGACCCTATAGTCGTCGGACATAACGGTGGCGGGCCAATCTAGTCCCGGGGTCGTGGGGACGACCCTATAGTGGTCGGACAAGTCGGCGGCGGGCCTACCTAGTCCCGGGGTCGTGGGGACGACCCTATAGTCGTCGGATAAGTCGGCATCTTGCCAACTTTGGCCCGGGGTCGTGGGAACGACCCTATAGTCGTCGGACAAGTCGGCGGCGAGCCCACCTAGTGGGGCGGTCGTGGGGACGACTCTATAGTCGTCGGACAAGTCGGCGGCCGGCCAACCTAGTCCGGGGGTCGTGGGGACGACACTATAGTCGTCGGACATGACGGTGGCGGGCCAGTCTAGTCCCGGGTCGTGGGGACGACCCTATAGTCGTCGGACATGTCGGCGGCTGGCCAAATATGACCCGGGGACGTGGGGACGACCCTATAGTCGTCGGATATGTCGGCGGCTGGCCAACTTTGACCCGTGGTCGTGGGGACGACCCTATTGTCGTCGGAAATGACGGTGGCGGGCCAATCTATTCCCGGGGTCGTGGGGACGACCCTATAGTCGTCGGACAAGTCGGCGGCTGGCCAACTTTGGCCCGTGGTCGTGGGGACGACCCTATAGTCGTCAGACATGACGGTGGCGAGCCAACCTAGTCCCGGGGTCGTGGGGACGACCCCATAGTCGTCGGACATGTCGGCGGCTGGCCAAATATGACCCGGGGACGTGGGGACGAGCCTATAGTCTTCGGACAAGTCGGCGGCTGGACAACTTTGGCCCGTGGTCGTGTGGACGACCCTATAGTCGTCAGACATGACGGTGGCGAGCCAACCTAGTCCCAGGGTCGTTGGGACGACCCTATAGTCGTCGGACATGTCGGCGGCTGGCCAACTTTGGCCCGTGGTCGTGGGGACGACTCTATAGTCGTCGGACATGTCGGCGGCTGGCCAATCTAGACACGGGGTCGTGGGGACGACCCTATTGTCGTCGGACATGACGGTGGCGGGCGAATCTAGTCCCGGGGTCGTGGGGACGACCCTACAGTCGTCGGACATGTCGGCGGCTGGCCAACTTTGGCCCGTGGTCGTGGGGCGACCCAATAGTCGTTGGACATGACGGTGGCGGACCAATCTAGTCCCGGGGTCGTGGGGACGACCCTATAGTCGTCGGACATGTCGGCGGCTGGCCAACTTAGGCCCGTGGTCGTGGGGACGATCCAATAGTCGTCGGACATATCGGCGGCTGGCCAACTTTGGCCCGTGGTCGTGGGGACGATCCGATAGTCGTCGGACATGTCGGCGGCTGGCCAATCTAGTCCCGTGGTCGTGGGCACGACCCTATAGTCGTCGGACATGTCGGCGGCTGGCCAACTTTGGCCCGTGGTCGTGGGGACGATCCAATAGTCGTCGGACATGTCGGCGGCTGGCCAACTTTGGCCCGTGGTCGTAGGGACGATCCGATAGTCGTTGGATATGACGGTGGCGGGCCAATCTAGTCCCAGGGTCGTTGGGACGACCCTATAGTCGTCGGACATGTCGGCGGCTGGCCAACTTTGGCCCGTGGTCGTGGGGACGACTCTATAGTCGTCGGACATGTCGGCGGCTGGCCAACCTAGACACGGGGTCGTGGGGACGACCCTATTGTCGTCGGACATGACGGTGGCGGGCGAATCTAGTCCCGGGGTCGTGGGGACGACCCTACAGTCGTCGGACATGTCGGCGGCTGGCCAACTTTGGCCCGTGGTCGTGGGGCGACCCAATAGTCGTTGGACATGTCGGCGGCTGGCCAACTTTGGCCCGTGGTCGTGGGGACGACCCAATAGTCGTTGGACATGTCGGCGGCTGGCCAACTTTGGCCCGTGGTCGTAGGGACGATCCGATAGTCGTTGGATATGACGGTGGCGGGTCAATCTAGTCCCAGGGTCGTTGCGACGACCCTATAGTCGTCGGACATGTCGGCGGCTGGCCAACATTGGCCCGTGGTCGTGGGGACGACTCTATAGTCGACGGACATGTCGGCGGCTGGCCAACCTAGACACGGGGTCGTGGGGACGACCCTATTGTCGTCGGACATGACGGTGGCGGGCGAATCTAGTCCCGGGGTCGTGGGGACGACCCTACAGTCGTCGGACATGTCCGCGGCTGGCCAACTTTGGCCCGTGGTCGTGGCGCGACCCAATAGTCGTTGGACATGTCGGCGGCTGGCCAACTTTGGCCCGTGGTCGTGGGGACGACCCAATAGTCGTTGGACATGTCGGCGGCTGGCCAACTTTGGCCCGTGGTCGTGGGGACGACCCTATTGTCGTCGGACATGGCGGTGGCGGGCCAATCTAGTCCCGTGGTCGTGGGCACGACCCTATAGTCGTCGGACATGTCGGCGGCTGGCCAACTTTGGCCCGTGGTCGTGGGGACGATCCAATAGTCGTCGGACATGTCGGCGGCTGGCCAACTTTGGCCCGTGGTCGTGGGGACGATCCGATAGTCGTCGGACATGTCGGCGGCGAGCCAAAATTGACCCGGGGTCGCGGTGACGACTCTATAGTCGTCGGACATGTCGGTGGCGGGCCAGTCTAGCCCCGGGTCGTGGGGACGACCCTATAGTCGTCGGACATGTCGGCGGCTGGCCAACTTTGGCCCGTGGTCGTGGGGACGACCCTATAGTCGTCGGACAAGTCGGCGGCGTACCAACCTAGTCCGGGGGTCGTGAGGACGACCCTATAGTCGTCGGACAAGCCGGCGGCTGGCCAATTTTGGCCCAGGGGTCGTGGGGACGACCCTATAGTCGTCGGACATGTCGGCGGCGAGCCAACATTGACCCGTGGTCGTGGGGACCACTCTATAGTCGTCGGACATGTCGGCGGCTGGCCAATCTAGTCCCGGGGTCGTGGGGACGACCCTATAGTCTTCGGACATGTCGGCGGCTGGCCAACTTTGGCCCGTGGTCGTGGGGACGATCCAATAGTCGTCGGACATGTCGGCGGCTGGCCAGCTTTGGCCCGGGGTCGTAGGGACGACCCTATAGTCGTCGGACATGTCGGCGATTGGCCAACATTGGCCCGGGGTCGTGGGGACGACATTATAGTCGTCGGACATGTCGGCGGCTGGCCAACCTAGTCCGGGGGTCGTGGGGACGACCCTATAGTCCTCGGACAAGTCGGCGGCTGGCCAACTTTGGCCCGTGGTCGTGGGGACGACCCTATAGTCGTCGGGCAAGTCGACGGCAGGCCAACATAGGCCCAGGGTCGTGGCGATAACCCTACAGTCGCCGCCCTTTCGGCGGCGGGCCAATCTAGTCCCCGGGTCGTGGGCACGACCCTATAGTCGTCGGACATGTCGGCGGCAGGCCAACTTTGGCCCGTGGTCGTGGGGACGACCCTATAGTCGTCGGAAATGTCGGTGGCTGTCCAACTTTGGCCCAGGGGTCGTGGGGACGACCCTATAGTCGTCGGACATGTCGGCGGCGAGCCAAAATTGACCCGGGGTCGCGGTGACGACTCTATAGTCGTCGGACATGTCGGTGGCGGGCCAGTCTAGCCCCGGGTCGTGGGGACGACCCTATAGTCGTCGGACATGTCGGCGGCTGGCCAACTTTGGCCCGTGGTCGTGGGGACGACCCTATAGACGTCGGACTTGACGGTGGCCGGCCAATCTATTCCCGGGGTCGTGGGGACGACCCTACAGTCGTCGGACATTTCGGCGGCTTGCCAACTTTGGCCCGGGGTCGTGGGGACGACCCTATAGTCGTCGGACATGTCGGCGGCTGGCCAAAATTGGCCCGACGTCGTGGGGGCGACCCTATAGTCGTCGGACATGTCGGCGGCTGGCCAACCTAGTCCCGAGGTCGTCGGACTTGACGGTGGCGGGCCAATCTAGTCCCGGGGTCGTAGGGACGACCCTATAGTCGTCGGACATGTTGGCGATTGGCCAACATTGGCCCGGGGTCGTTGGGTCGACCCTATAGTCGTCGGACATGTCGGCGGCTGGCCAACCTAGTCCCGGGGTCGTGGGGACGACCCTATAGTCGTCGGACATGTCGGCGGCTGGCCAACTTTGGCCCGTGGTCATGGGGGCGACCCTATAGTCGTTGGACATGTCAGCGGCTGGCCAGCTTTGGCCCGGTGTCGTGGGGACGACTCTATAGTCGTCGGACATGTCGGCGGCTGGCCAACCTAGACCCGGGGTCGTGGGGGCGACCCTATAGTCGTCGGACATGTCGGCGGCGAGCCAAAATTGACCCGGGGTCGTGGGGACGACCCTATAGTCGTCGGACAAGTCGCCGGCGGGCCAACCTAGTCCCGGGGTCGTGGGGATGACCCTATAGTCGTCGGACATGTCGCCGGCTGGCCAACTTTGGCCCGTGGTCGTGGGGACGACCCTATAGTCGTCGGACATAACGGTGGCGGGCCAATCTAGTCCCGGGGTCGTGGGGACGACCCTATAGTGGTCGGACAAGTCGGCGGCGGGCCTACCTAGTCCCGGGGTCGTGGGGACGACCCTATAGTCGTCGGATAAGTCGGCATCTTGCCAACTTTGGCCCGGGGTCGTGGGAACGACCCTATAGTCGTCGGACAAGTCGGCGGCGAGCCCACCTAGTGGGGCGGTCGTGGGGACGACTCTATAGTCGTCGGACAAGTCGGCGGCCGGCCAACCTAGTCCGGGGGTCGTGGGGACGACACTATAGTCGTCGGACATGACGGTGGCGGGCCAGTCTAGTCCCGGGTCGTGGGGACGACCCTATAGTCGTCGGACATGTCGGCGGCTGGCCAAATATGACCCGGGGACGTGGGGACGACCCTATAGTCGTCGGATATGTCGGCGGCTGGCCAACTTTGACCCGTGGTCGTGGGGACGACCCTATTGTCGTCGGAAATGACGGTGGCGGGCCAATCTATTCCCGGGGTCGTGGGGACGACCCTATAGTCGTCGGACAAGTCGGCGGCTGGCCAACTTTGGCCCGTGGTCGTGGGGACGACCCTATAGTCGTCAGACATGACGGTGGCGAGCCAACCTAGTCCCGGGGTCGTGGGGACGACCCCATAGTCGTCGGACATGTCGGCGGCTGGCCAAATATGACCCGGGGACGTGGGGACGAGCCTATAGTCTTCGGACAAGTCGGCGGCTGGACAACTTTGGCCCGTGGTCGTGTGGACGACCCTATAGTCGTCAGACATGACGGTGGCGAGCCAACCTAGTCCCGGGGTCGTGGGGACGACCCCATAGTCGTCGGACATGTCGGCGGCTGGCCAAATATGACCCGGGGACGTGGGGACGACCCTATAGTCGTCGGATATGTCGGCGGCTGGCCAACTTTGACCCGTGGTCGTGGGGACGACCCTATTGCCGTCGGAAATGACGGTGGCGGGCCAATCTATTCCCGGGGTCGTGGGGACGACCCTATAGTCGTCGGACAAGTCGGCGGCTGGCCAACTTTGGCCCGTGGTCGTGGGGACGACCCTATAGTCGTCAGACATGACGGTGGCGAGCCAACCTAGTCCCGGGGTCGTGGGGACGACCCCATAGTCGTCGGACATGTCGGCGGCTGGCCAAATATGACCCGGGGACGTGGGGACGAGCCTATAGTCTTCGGACAAGTCGGCGGCTGGACAACTTTGGCCCGTGGTCGTGTGGACGACCCTATAGTCGTCAGACATGACGGTGGCGAGCCAACCTAGTCCCGGGGTCGTGGGGACGACCCCATAGTCGTCGGACATGTCGGCGGCTGGCCAAATATGACCCGGGGACGTGGGGACGACCCTATAGTCGTCGGATATGTCGGCGGCTGGCCAACTTTGACCCGTGGTCGTGGGGACGACCCTATTGTCGTCGGAAATGACGGTGGCGGGCCAATCTATTCCCGGGGTCGTGGGGACGACCCTATAGTCGTCGGACAAGTCGGCGGCTGGCCAACTTTGGCCCGTGGTCGTGGGGACGACCTTATAGTCGTCAGACATGACGGTGGCGAGCCAACCTAGTCCCGGGGTCGTGGGGACGACCCCATAGTCGTCGGACATGTCGGCGGCTGGCCAAATATGACCCGGGGACGTGGGGACGAGCCTATAGTATTCGGACAAGTCGGCGGCTGGACAACTTTGGCCCGTGGTCGTGTGGACGACCCTATAGTCGTCGGATATGTCGGCGGCTGGCCAACTTTGACCCGTGGTCGTGGGGACGACCCTATTGTCGTCGGAAATGACGGTGGCGGGCCAATCTATTCCCGGGGTCGTGGGGACGACCCTATAGTCGTCGGATATGTCGGCGGCTGGCCAACTTTGGCCCGTGGTCGTGGGGACGACCCTATAGTCGTCGGACATGTCGGCGGCGAGCCCACCTATTCGGGGGGTCGTGGGGACGACCCTATAGTCGTCGGACAAGTCGGCGGCCGGCCAACCTAGTCCGGGGGTCGTGGGGACGACACTATAGTCGTCGGACATGACGGTGGCGGGCCAGTCTAGTCCCGGGTCGTGGGGACGACCCTATAGTCGTCGGACATGTCGGCGGCTGGCCAACTTTGGCCCGTGGTCGTGGGGACGACCCTATAGTCGTCGGAAATGTCGGTGGCTGTCCAACTTTGGCCCAGGGGTCGTGGGGACGACCCTATAGTCGTCGGACATGTCGGCGGCGAGCCAAAATTGACCCGGGGTCGTGGTGACGACTCTATAGTCGTCGGACATGTCGGTGGCGGGCCAGTCTAGTCCCGGGTCGTGGGGACGACCCTATAGTCGTCGGACATGTCGGCGGCTGGCCAACTTTGGCCCGTGGTCGTGGGGACGACCCTATAGTCGTCGGAAATGAAGGTGGCGGGCCAATCTAGTCCCGGGGTCGTGGGGACGACCCTATAGTCGTCGGACAAGTCGCCGGCGGGCCAACCTAGTCCCGGGGTCGTGGGGATGACCCTATAGTCGTCGGACATGTCGCCGGCTGGCCAACTTTGGCCCGTGGTCGTGGGGACGACCCTATAGTCGTCGGACATAACGGTGGCGGGCCAATCTAGTCCCGGGGTCGTGGGGACGACCCTATAGTGGTCGGACAAGTCGGCGGCGGGCCTACCTAGTCCCGGGGTCGTGGGGACGACCCTATAGTCGTCGGATAAGTCGGCATCTTGCCAACTTTGGCCCGGGGTCGTGGGAACGACCCTATAGTCGTCGGACAAGTCGGCGGCGAGCCCACCTAGTGGGGCGGTCGTGGGGACGACCCTATAGTCGTCGGACAAGTCGGCGGCCGGCCAACCTAGTCCGGGGGTCGTGGGGACGACACTATAGTCGTCGGACATGACGGTGGCGGGCCAGTCTAGTCCCGGGTCGTGGGGACGACCCTATAGTCGTCGGACATGTCGGCGTGTTGAGGTTAAAGGATACAATTTTTGTATCATCGCGGCATGTGTGTAGACCACAGCAGTAAAAAAGGGGGGGGGGAGCGGGCAGACGGCCCCAAGCGCGGCGTAGATACCGCGCAGCGCGTCAGTCCTACGCAATAGTCACGCAGGTGAACCGATCATACAACTGTACATACATACATATATATATCCATACCGAATAAACATAGTTTTCCAAGAAAGCTCCTCATCTTATTGAATAGACCATAAAAAGGTTATGGGCCCAGCAAGATAGAGTGACGCGAGATTTGCCAGTTAAAACGTATGTGTGTTGGAGAAGAAAAATTCGTTATAGTGGTAACAGTTGAGTGTGCCTACACGTGGAATTTTACGAAGCAACGTCCAACAATGGAGACCGGCATTAAGATAGAAAAGCTACGAAATGCTGAGAACTGGCAGCAGTGGAAATTTGTGGTCGAAGTCCTGCTTGATGATGATGATCTGCTTGGTACATGCAACGGCACGCTTACGAAGCCGGAGGAAGGAGTTACAAATTACGAAGAAGAGCTCAAGCAGTGGACGAAGGCCAATAAGAAGGCTAAACGACTCATAGTAACGACGATTGAAAGTGAACCACTGAAACTGATAATGAACTGTGAAACTGCGTGTGAAATGTGGCAAAAGTTGTGCAGTGTGTATGACCTAAAAAGCGAAGAAAGTCTGTCTCTAACGCAGAAGCAATTCTTCGATTTTAAATGGGACACGGTGGTCGGAGTTGCATCTAATTTTTCAAAGGTTGAACAATTAGTGCGAAAAATGACAGCACTTGGCGGAGAGATCTCAGACTCGATGGTGATCTCTCGAATTCTCTCAACGTTGCCGCCGGTGTACCATCATTTCCATACTGCGTGGGACAGTACAGAGAGTGCGAAGAAAACCTTAAAAAATTTAATGGCTCGACTGATGACAGAAGAATCGCGCACTATAAAGGATACGACGGAAGATACAGTGGTCGCCTTGATGTCGAAAGCAAAATTGAGTGAACAAGCGCGAAAGAATGTAAATGCGAAACGATTCGCAGAATCGCGAAGCGTTGGAAACAAGTCAAAATCGACTCGGTGCTATTCGTGCGGCAGAACGGGATACAGACAGAAAGACTGCAAAGGCTGTTATACGTGCGGAGTAAAAGGGCATTTTGCTAAGAATTGCCCGAAGAGACTTGAGACGTGGAGAATTGACACGAGGCGTTTGTCCTTCATGGTCAACAGGGTCGACTACGAGCGTCAACAAGACACAGGCAGAAACCACGCAGACGAGCACTGGGTGATCGACTCTGGGGCGTCCGATCATATGACTCATCACGACGACTGGTTTGTTGACATCCAACGATTCGAGATACCTTTACAAATTAGAGTCAGCAACGGTGAGCAGTTGACGGCGCTTGGTAAGGGAAATATAAACTTTGAAACACAAGTCGAAGGAAGACGGTTCGTCGGCACATTGCGCGATGTATTGTACGCTCCGAAACTGAATGTAAACTTACTTTCTGTAAACAAGGTCGCGAAGAAGGGTATAGATTTTTCGATTTCAAATGGCGGAAAACAATGTATATTCACGAAAAAGGGAACAATCGTTGCTAAAGGAGTAGAGTACGGACAGCTTTATCGACTCGACATGCGTATTCTGTTGCCTAAGGTCGGTAACACGGTGTATAAATTAGATTCCTTGCAATTATGGCATGAGCGACTAGCGCACCAAAATAAACGACACGTAAAGGTCTTCTTACAGAATCTTGGAATAAATGTAGAAGTTGATAAGGAGTTCTGCGACGCGTGTGCTATAGGAAAGCATCACCGGTCTGCTTTCGGAAAGAAAGAAAATAAGGCATGCGCTCCGAGGGAAAGGGTGTACTCTGACGTTTGCGGTCCGATGGAAGTAGATTCGTTGGGAAAAAACCGATACTTCGTAGCGTTTAAGGATGAGTACACTAGTTTTCGTATGATATATTTTTTACGTCAAAAATCTGAAGTCGCGGAGAAAGTTAAATGTTACTGTAATGAGATCAAAAATCAGTTCGGTAAAGATATAAAAGAGTTAATTACCGACGGAGGAAGAGAATATATAAATAAAGAAGTTACTGACTTTCTACGCGAGAAAGGAATAAGGCATGTCGTGACGATCCCGTATACGCCAGAGCAAAACGGCGTTGCCGAAAGGGAAAATCGAATCATTGTAGAAGCAGCAAGGTCAGTTTTGTATGCACAAAATGTTTTTCCGAAATCGCTGTGGGCAGAGGCGATAAATTTTGCCGTACACGTTTTAAATAGAAGTGGACCCACAAAAGTTGCAAACAAAACCCCTTACGAATTATGGTTTAAGAAGAATGCTTCTGTGAATCATTTTAAAGTTTTCGGCACGGAATGCTTTATTCACATACCCAAACAGAAAAGACGTAAACTAGATAGGAAAGCAGTACGAGGGTTTCTTGTCGGGTATAAAGAAGATCTGAAGGGATACAGGCTATATATACCTGAAAAACACGAAGTCATTGTAAGTCGCGATGTTATATTTAAAGACGAAAAACTCTCGTCCTCCTATGTAGATATAGAAAACAAAAACGTGGATGATGAGAAAGAAAGCGAGGATGAGAAAGACGAAGTCAAAACCCCAGGAGAATGTGACCGTAAACTACGTGTTCACTCTAATGCCTGGTGGAGGCGGTGTGGATTGCCACTGGGACAGGCCAGGGAAGGGATGCACTCCAAACGTTCAGTGACGACTCGTTTATTGGCCGAATGGTAGGCGTCGTTGACAATGAATACGAGCACTCCACAGAAATATCACGAAACAACACAACTCACAAAATACGCAACGAAAACTATGTATAACTATGTACAGTGGGCGCTGGGCGCAATGGCTCGAAGGGCCGTGGCGAGGGTTCAAAACCGGTGGGTCGCTGGGCGACAAAGATTGTGCGGGGTCGTGCGTGCGAGAGCGTTTCGTGGAGTTCGAAGGTGTTCGAGGAACTAACGGTCGGATTCCGGGAAGGCCAACGCTCGAGCCGTGCAAAAACGGGTGACGCGCGTAACCGTCTTGACGAGCGGTGCGTCACCGTGTTGACACGCTCTCGCACGCACATTTAAATTCGCGCACCAGCTGAGCGCTGGAGTTCGGCCGCAACATTCCGCCCGCCTCGGCTCGGTCGACCGAGCCGATCGTGCCGGACGCCGGCGTCAGGCGTCCGCCCGCCGTGACACGCAATGACGCGACAAGGTGGACCGGAGTGGCGCGTTACATTGGTCGCGAGGTGGTACAGTCATTGTTCACGTCGTGGTCTCCGTCAGCAGGAGCGGGGGCACACGGAAGTAACACGACGCGGGTGATCGGCCGCAGGGATTCGCAGGGGTGCCACCGAATGCACGGGAGGGTCGCGTCGCTCGGTGCACGAGGGGTTGCCGGTACATCGCGTCGATGTCGGCCTTGAGGACGAAGCGAGGGAGGCGCCAGTCGAGCGAGCTCAGGAGGGCGATCGCGAGCAGGCCGGACTCGCCGACATCGAGCGGACGTCCGGCCCTCAGAAGGAGTCGGACGGGGTCGCGATCGTCCGCCCGCCGTGGGCACGTGCTCGCGACAAGCCGTTCGCAGCGTGTGTCGTCTGGATCGAGGGTCGGGGCCACGGTTGCTTCGTCGACCCTCCAGAACCTTCGGTGGTACCGCACGGAGGTCGGTCTCCACGGTCACGGGCTGGGCCGTGACGTGGTGCACCGCACCGGCGGCGGGCGAACGACCGTTGGGACCGGTGGGACCGGAGACAATCCATCCGAAGACTGTCCGTTGCGCGATCAGGGCCGAAGGGGTGCCGCGACGAAGCCCGGGGAGCAGCAGGGCTCCGAAATAGTCGGCGCCGACGATCAGGTCAATCGGGCGACTGGCCGACGGATCTGGATCCGCGAACGTCAGGCCGGCGAAATCCTTCCGCTGCGTGGTCGGAGTCCACTCGTGCACGTACGAGGACACCTTGGGCACAACATGGGCGGTGATGGTAATGGCTGTCGGGGTTGCTCCAGTAGGTGGCGTCAAGGTCAGCCTCACCTGCGACTGCGAGGCTCCCAGTTGGCCATCCAGAGCGCCGACAAGGTTGGTCACGTGCGGTTGCCGGGGGAGACCCAACGTCTGGACCACTGACTCCGACACGAGTGACACTTGTGCTCCTTGGTCCAGCAGGGCGCGGATGGTCAGCAACTCGCCGCCCGATGACCGAACGCCGACGATCGCGGTGGCTAGCACCACTGGCGCTCCATCCGTACTCGCGGGCGACGCGATGGAATTTATCGCAGCCTCGCGGGGCTGCTCTCTGTTTGCCGACGGGCCCGCAGTGGCCTCGTCGGCATCGTGGGCATCGGGTAATGTTTCGGCGTTCGACGGATGGAGCAGCGAGTGATGCCGCCGGCCGCAATGCGAGCACGTGGCTGCGACGGGGCAGGACGGGGCCATGTGGCCGGGCGCAAGACAATTATAACAGACGCGCTTGTCAGCCGCGAGTTCGCGGCGCTGGTCGAGGCGAAGGGCTTTAAACGCCGGGCACCGATACATTGCATGTCGCGCCCGGCACAAAGGGCATTGGGAGTTCGTCCCGTACGACGAAGGGTCTGGCGCAGAGTTGGTCATGCAGACCCGAGCGACGGACCCGCGCGACGATTTTCCGGCCTGGCTTCGATCGGGTTTGGCGGCTTCCTTCGCGAGTCGCGCGGCGTCAAGCGATTGAATTCGGGATTTCATAAATCTGTCGAGCTGCGCGTAAGAAGGGGGGTCGGTGCTGACGCCAAGCGAGAGCTCCCACTCCTCTATCAGCTCGGGATCGAGCTTCATCGTCGTCAGGGCGACGATGACATCATCCCAGTGTTCGGTGGGGCGACCGAGATTGGCGAGGAGGGAGAGCGCTCGGTTGGTGGGGCCACGCAACCGCTTCAGCTCCTCGGCCGACGCAGCCGCCATCGGCGGCAAGGTGATAAGGTCACGCAGGTGTGCCGAGACGATCGCCCGTTTGTTTTCGAACTCTTGGGTCAACAGGGACCACGCGGTGCCGAAATTGGCCTCCGTGATGGTAATGTGGGCGATCGTCTCGGCCGCCTGGCCCTCCACCGCCGATTGCAGATATTGCAGTCGCGTCGTGTCGCTGAGGGTCGCGTTGCCGATGACCAACGACGTGAACAAGTCGCGGAAACTCGGCCACTCCGTGTACTCACCAGAGAATTTGGGCAAGGCGATATGCGGCAGGCGCGCCAGGCCTTTGCTGGGTTCCCCGCTGGTCGGCTCCGACGTCCCTGATGTGGGCGGTGTCCGGAAGGACTTGATGACCTCCCGAAGAAAGTCCCGCGCTGCCCAATATTCGTCCTCAGCGCGGACGAACTCCTCCTGCGCGACGAAGGGGCACGCCGTCCTCTCGGCGTCGGGAAGCAGGAGCTCCAGCTCCAGGTTGAGGGCCTCGCACCGGGCCCACGTCTCGGTCAGCTTGGCCAGGCGGTCCTCGGCATTCTCCTCCGTGAATTTCGCCCTCCCCATCTTCTTAAAGTTGGCTAGAAGGCGAACGGATCCCTGGAGGAGCAGGCGAATCTCCTTCACCAGCGCCTGCCATCTTGGAGGTGATGTCGGAGTATCCTCGTGTTCTCCATCCCGGTTCGTTGGAGCCATCCTTCAAGGCGATCCGGCTCGAAGGACCAAACTGTTCACTCTAATGCCTGGTGGAGGCGGTGTGGATTGCCACTGGGACAGGCCAGGGAAGGGATGCACTCCAAACGTTCAGTGACGACTCGTTTATTGGCCGAATGGTAGGCGTCGTTGACAATGAATACGAGCACTCCACAGAAATATCACGAAACAACACAACTCACAAAATACGCAACGAAAACTATGTATAACTATGTACAGTGGGCGCTGGGCGCAATGGCTCGAAGGGCCGTGGCGAGGGTTCAAAACCGGTGAGTCGCTGGGCGACAAAGATTGTGCGGGGTCGTGCGTGCGAGAGCGTTTCGTGGAGTTCGAAGGTGTTCGAGGAACTAACGGTCGGATTCCGGGAAGGCCAACGCTCGAGCCGTGCAAAAACGGGTGACGCGCGTAACCGTCTTGACGAGCGGTGCGTCACCGTGTTGACACGCTCTCGCACGCACATTTAAATTCGCGCACCAGCTGAGCGCTGGAGTTCGGCCGCAACACTACGCGACCGGACACAAATTAAAAGGCCGGAATTTTACGCAAATCCAATAGCGCATCTTGTAGAGGTAACTCCGCGAAATTACGAAGAAGCAATAAATTCCGAAGATTCCAAAAATTGGAGTAATGCAATGAGGGATGAGATGAACTCCCTACGCGAAAACGGAACGTGGATCTTGGTAAAAAGGCCGGAAAATGCTAAAGTTTTAAACAATATGTGGGTGTATAAAATAAAAGAAAACGTTGATAATAATGAACTTATACATAAGGCGCGATTAGTAATAAAGGGATGTTCACAACGTGAGGGGACCGACTTCAATGAAACGTTCAGCCCTGTAGTCAGATACGATACACTTAGAGTCATGCTATGTATAGCGACGATTAAGAGCCTATCTTTACGACAGTTCGATATCAAAACCGCCTTTTTATACGGAGATTTAAGTGAAGAAATCCTTATGCGACAACCTCAAGGGTTTGACGATGGCTCGAGCCGAGTATGTAAATTGCAAAAAAGCTTATACGGCCTCAAACAGGCACCAAGATGTTGGGGCGAACATTTCTCAAATTTTTTGCGGGGCTGCGGTTTGAGGGAGAGCTCGGCAGATCCTTGTCTGTACGTTCGCATAAGAGATAAAACTATTCTGATGTTAGCACTATGGGTGGATGACGGTCTAATAGCTGGATCATGCGAAGAAGAAATCGGTTTCTTTATAAATAGGTTATGTGAAAGATACAAAACAAATGTTTTTTTGAATGTAAGGAAGTTTGTTGGCATGGAAATTACGAAAACGCGAGATGATTCAATTTTTGTAGATCAAGAAAGCTATGCGAGAAAAATAATTACAAAGTATGGACTGAATGACGCGAAAACTGTAAAAACACCGATAGAAAAGGGATGGAATGCGAATGATTCAAAAAGGGTCGACGAAAGTGTGCCATATCGCGAGGCAGTCGGAAGCTTAATGTTCCTACAGATTGTAAGCAGGCCGGATATCGCATTTGCTTTAAATGTTGCGTCCAGAGCACTTGGAAAACCAACAGTGGCTCACTGGAACCTAGTTAAGCGAATTATTCGATACGTAAAAGGTACATGTAACTACGGGTTGCTATACAAACCAAACACCGTTTTTATGACGTTCTCCGATGCAGATTTTGCAGGAGACAATGAAACGGGTAGGTCTACGAGTGGCACACTGTGCATGTTTACGGGTGCAGCGATAAGCTGGCAAAGTAAAAAACAACAAAGTGTTGCGCTTTCCACGACGGAAGCCGAATACGTCAGCGCGGCAACAGCAGCCAAAAACAATGTGTGGACAACGAGACTTTTAAATGATTTAGATTTCAAAATTGCCGAAAACGTACTGTTTATCGACAATCAAAGCGCGTTGAAGTTGGTGAAAAACCCAGAATTTCACCAACGCACTAAACATATAAATCCAAAGTTTCATTTTGTGCGTGATCTGTATAAGAAAGGATTGATCGATGTAAAATACATTCCCACGGAAGATCAGCTGGCGGATATACTGACAAAACCGCTAGATAAACGTAGATTTGAGTTCCTTAGAGAACAAATTGGAATTAAATGTAAGTCAGATGTAGTCTAAAAATAGAACCCTTTAGGGAGAGTGTTGAGGTTAAAGGATACAATTTTTGTATCATCGCGGCATGTGTGTAGACCACAGCAGTAAACAGGGGGGGGGGAGCGGGCAGACGGCCCCAAGCGCGGCGTAGATACCGCGCAGCGCGTCAGTCCTACGCAATCGTCACGCAGGTGAACCGATCATACAACTGTACATACATACATATATATATCCATACCGAATAAACATAGTTTTCCAAGAAAGCTCCTCATCTTATTGAATAGACCATAACACGGCGGCTGGCCAACATTGGCCCGTGGTCGTGGGGACGACCCTATAGTCGTCGGAAATGTCTGTGGCTGTCCAACTTTGGCCCAGGGGTCGTGGGGACGACCCTATAGTCGTCGGACATGTCGGCGGCGAGCCAAAATTGACCCGGGGTCGTGGTGACGACTCTATAGTCGTCGGACATGTCGGTGGCGTGCCAGTCTAGTCCCGGGTCGTGGGGACGACCCTATAGTCGTCGGACATGTCGGCGGCTGGCCAACTTTGGCCCGTGGTCGTGGGGACGACCCTATAGTCGTCGGACAAGACGCCGGCGGGCCAACCTAGTCCCGGGGTCGTGGGGATGACCCTATAGTCGTCGGACATGTCGCCGGCTGGCCAACTTTGGCCCGTGGTCGTGGGGACGACCCTATAGTCGTCGGACATAACGGTGGCGGGCCAATCCAGTCCCGGGGTCGTGGGGACGACCCTATAGTGGTCGGACAAGTCGGCGGCGGGCCTACCTAGTCCCGGGGTCGTGGGGACGACCCTATAGTCGTCGGATAAGTCGGCAGCTTGCCAACTTTGGCTCGGGGTCGTGGGAACGACCCTATAGTCGTCGGACAAGTCGGCGGCGAGCCCACCTAGTGGGGCGGTCGTGGGGACGACCCTATAGTCGTCGGACAAGTCGGCGGCCGGCCAACCTAGTCCGGGGGTCGTGGGGACGACCCTATAGTCGTCGGACATGACGGTGGCGGGCCAGTCTAGTCCCGGGTCGTGGGGACGACCCTATAGTCGTCGGACATGTCGGCGGCTGGCCAACTTTGGCCCGTGGTCGTGGGGACGACCCTATTGTCGTCGGAAATGACGGTGGCGGGCCAATCTATTCCCGGGGTCGTGGGGACGACCCTATAGTCGTCGGACAAGTCGGCAGCTTGCCAACTTTGGCACGGAGTCGTGGGGACGACCCTACAGTCGTCGGACAAGTCGGCGGCGAGCCAATCTAGCCCCGCGGTCGTGGGGACGACCCTAAGTCGTCGGACAAGTCAGCGGCTGGCCAACATTGGCCCGTGGTCGTGGGGACGACCCTATAGTCGTCGGATATGTCGGCGGCTGGCCAACTTTGGCCCGTGGTCGTGGGGACGACCCTATAGTCGTCGGACATGTCGGCGGCGAGCCCACCTATTCGGGGGGTCGTGGGGACGACCCTATAGTCGTCGGACAAGTCGGCGGCCGGCCAACCTAGTCCGGGGGTCGTGGGGACGACACTATAGTCGTCGGACATGACGGTGGCGGGCCAGTCTAGTCCCGGGTCGTGGGGACGACCCTATAGTCGTCGGACATGTCGGCGGCGAGCCAAAATTGACCCGGGGTCGTGGTGACGACTCTATAGTCGTCGGACATGTCGGTGGCGGGCCAGTCTAGTCCCGGGTCGTGGGGACGACCCTATAGTCGTCGGACAAGTCGGCAGCTTGCCAACTTTGGCACGGAGTCGTGGGGACGACCCTACAGTCGTCGGACAAGTCTGCGGCGGGCCAACCTAGTCCCGGGGTCGTATGGACGACCCTATAGTCGTCGGACATGTCGCCGGCGAGCCAATCTAGCCCCGCGGTCGTGGGGACGACCCTAAGTCGTCGGACAAGTCAGCGGCTGGCCAACATTGGCCCGTGGTCGTGGGGACGACCCTATAGTCGTCGGACATGTCGGCGGCTGGCCAACTTTGGCCCGTGGTCGTGGGGACGACCCTATAGTCGTCGGAAATGTCGGTGGCTGTCCAACTTTGGCCCAGGGGTCGTGGGGACGACCCTATAGTCGTCGGACATGTCGGCGGCGAGCCAAAATTGACCCGGGGTCGTGGTGACGACTCTATAGTCGTCGGACATGTCGGTGGCGGGCCAGTCTAGTCCCGGGTCGTGGGGACGACCCTATAGTCGTCGGACATGTCGGCGGCTGGCCAACTTTGGCCCGTGGTCGTGGGGACGACCCTATAGTCGTCGGAAATGACGGTGGCGGGCCAATCTAGTCCCGGGGTCGTGGGGACGACCCTATAGTCGTCGGACAAGTCGCCGGCGGGCCAACCTAGTCCCGGGGTCGTGGGGATGACCCTATAGTCGTCGGACATGTCGCCGGCTGGCCAACTTTGGCCCGTGGTCGTGGGGACGACCCTATTGTCGTCGGAAATGACGGTGGCGGGCCAATCTATTCCCGTTGGTCGTGGGGACGACCCTATAGTCGTCGGACAAGTCGGCAGCTTGCCAACTTTGGCACGGAGTCGTGGGGACGACCCTACAGTCGTCGGACAAGTCTGCGGCGGGCCAACCTAGTCCCGGGGTCGTATGGACGACCCTATAGTCGTCGGACATGTCGCCGGCGAGCCAATCTAGCCCCGCGGTCGTGGGGACGACCCTAAGTCGTCGGACAAGTCAGCGGCTGGCCAACATTGGCCCGTGGTCGTGGGGACGACCCTACAGTCGTCGGACAAGTCGGCGGCGAGCCAATCTAGCCCCGCGGTCGTGGGGACGACCCTAAGTCGTCGGACAAGTCAGCGGCTGGCCAACATTGGCCCGTGGTCGTGGGGACGACCCTATAGTCGTCGGATATGTCGGCGGCTGGCCAACTTTGGCCCGTGGTCGTGGGGACGACCCTATAGTCGTCGGACATGTCGGCGGCGAGCCCACCTATTCGGGGGGTCGTGGGGACGACCCTATAGTCGTCGGACAAGTCGGCGGCCGGCCAACCTAGTCCGGGGGTCGTGGGGACGACACTATAGTCGTCGGACATGACGGTGGCGGGCCAGTCTAGTCCCGGGTCGTGGGGACGACCCTATAGTCGTCGGACATGTCGGCGGCTGGCCAACTTTGGCCCGTGGTCGTGGGGACGACCCTATAGTCGTCGGAAATGTCGGTGGCTGTCCAACTTTGGCCCAGGGGTCGTGGGGACGACCCTATAGTCGTCGGACATGTCGGCGGCGAGCCAAAATTGACCCGGGGTCGTGGTGACGACTCTATAGTCGTCGGACATGTCGGTGGCGGGCCAGTCTAGTCCCGGGTCGTGGGGACGACCCTATAGTCGTCGGACATGTCGGCGGCTGGCCAACTTTGGCCCGTGGTCGTGGGGACGACACTATAGTCGTCGGAAATGACGGTGGCGGGCCAATCTAGTCCCGGGGTCGTGGGGACGACCCTATAGTCGTCGGACAAGTCGCCGGCGGGCCAACCTAGTCCCGGGGTCGTGGGGATGACCCTATAGTCGTCGGACATGTCGCCGGCTGGCCAACTTTGGCCCGTGGTCGTGGGGACGACCCTATAGTCGTCGGACATAACGGTGGCGGGCCAATCTAGTCCCGGGGTCGTGGGGACGACGCTATAGTGGTCGGACAAGTCGGCGGCGGGCCTACCTAGTCCCGGGGTCGTGGGGACGACCCTATAGTCGTCGGATAAGTCGGCAGCTTGCCAACTTTGGCCCGGGGTCGTGGGAACGACCCTATAGTCGTCGGACAAGTCGGCGGCGAGCCCACCTAGTGGGGCGGTCGTGGGGACGACCCTATAGTCGTCGGACAAGTCGGCGGCCGGCCAACCTAGTCCGGGGGTCGTGGGGACGACCCTATAGTCGTCGGACATGACGGTGGCGGGCCAGTCTAGTCCCGGGTCGTGGGGACGACCCTATAGTCGTCGGACATGTCGGCGGCTGGCCAACTTTGGCCCGTGGTCGTGGGGACGACCCTATAGTCGTCGGAAAGGTCGGTGGCTGTCCAACTTTGGCCCAGGGGTCGTGGGGACGACCCTATAGTCGTCGGACATGTCGGCGGCGAGCCAACATTGACCCGGGGTCGTGGGGACGACTCTATAGTCGTCGGACATGTCGGTGGCGGGCCAGTCTAGTCCCGGGTCGTGGGGACGACCCTATAGTCGTCGCACATATCAGCGGCTGGCCAACTTTGGCCCGGGGTCGTGGGGACGACCCTATAGTCGTCGGACAAGTCGGCGGCCGGCCAACCTAGTCCGGGGGTCGTGGTGACGACCCTATAGTCGTCGAACATGACGGTGGCGGGCCAGTCTAGTCCGGAGTCGTGGGGACGACCCTATAGTCGTCGGACATGTCGGCGGCTGGCCAACTTTGGCCCGTGGTCGTGGGGACGACCCTATAGTCGTCGGACATGTCGGCGGCGAGCCAACATTGACCCGGGGTCGTGGGGACGACTCTATAGTCGTCGGACATGTCGTTGGCGGGCCAGTCTAGTCGCGGGTCGTGGGGACGACCCTATAGTCGTCGGACATGTCGGCGGCTGACCAACTTTAGCCCGTGGTCGTGGGGACGACCCTATAGTCGTCAGACATGACGGTGGCGAGCCAACCTAGTCCCGGGGTCGTGGGGACGACCCTATAGTCGTCGGACAAGTCGGCGGCGGGGCAACCTAGTCCCGGGGTCGTGGGGACGACCCTATAGTCGTCGGACATGACGGTGGCGGGCCAGTCTAGTCCCGGGTCGTGGGGACGACACTATAGTCGTCGGACATGTCGGCGGCTGGCCAACTTTGGCCCGTGGTCGTGGGGACGACCCTATAGTCGTCAGACATGACGGTGGCGAGCCAACCTAGTCCCGGGGTCGTGGGGACGACCCTATAGTCGTCGGACATGTCGGCGATTGGCCAACATTGGCCCGGGGTCGTGGGGACGACCCTATAGTCGTCGGACATGTCTGCGGCTGGCCAACCTGGACCCGGGGTCGTGGGGACGACCCTATTGTCGTCGGACATGACGGTGGCGGGCCAATCTAGTCTCGGGGTCGTGGGGACGACCGTATAGTCGTCGGACATGTCGGCGTGTGGCCAACTTTGGCCCGGGGTCGTGGGGACGACTCTATAGTCGTCGGAAATGTCGGCGGCTGGCCAACCTGTACTCGGGGTCGTGGGGACGACCCTATAGTCGTCGGACAAGACGGCGGCTGGACATCTTTGGCCCGGGGTCGTGGGGACGACCCTATAGTCGTCGGACATGTCGGCGGCTGGCCAACTTTGGCCCGGTGTCGTGGGGACGACTCTATAGTCGTCGGAAATGTCGGCGGCTGGCCAACCTGGACCCGGGATCGTGACGACGACCCTATAATCGTCGGAGAAGACGGCGGCTGGACATCTTTGGCCCGGGGTCGTGGGGACGACCCTATAGTCGTCGGACATGTTGGCGGCATGCCAACTTTGGCCCGGTGTCGTGGGGACGACTCTATAGTCGTCGGAAATGTCGGCGGCTGGCCAACCTGGACCTGGGGTCGTGGGGACGACCCTATTTTCGTCGGACATGACGGTGGCGGGCCAATCTAGTCTCGCGGTCGTGGGGACGACCCTATAATCGTCGGACATGACGGTGGTGGGCCAATCTAGTCCCGGGGTCGTGGGGACGACCCTATAGTCGTCGGACATGTCGGCGGCTGGCCAACCTGGACCCGGGGTCGTGGGGACGACCCTATTGTCGTCGGACATGACGGTGGCGGGCCAATCTAGTCTCGCGGTCGTTGGGACGACCCTATAATCGTCGGACATGACGGTGGCGGGCCAATCTAGTCCCGGGGTCGTGGGGACGACCATATAGTCGTCGGACATGACGGTGGCGGGCCAATCTAGTCCCGGGGTCGTGGGGACGACCCTATTGTCTTCGGACATGACGTTAGCGGGCCAATCTAGTCCCGGGGTCGTGGGGACGACCCTGTAGTCTTCGGACATGACGGTAGCGGGCCAATCTAGACCCGAGGTCGTGGGGACGACCCTATAGTAGTCGGACATGACGGTGGCGGGCCAATCTAGTCCCGGGGTCGTGGGGATGACCCTATAGTCGTCGGAAATGTCGGCGGCTGGCCAACCTGGACCCGGGATCGTGACGACGACCCTATAGTCGTCGGAGAAGACGGCGGCTGGACATCTTTGGCCCGGGGTCGTGGGGACGACCCTATAGTCGTCGGACATGTTGGCGGCATGCCAACTTTGGCCCGGTGTCGTGGGGACGACTCTATAGTCGTCGGAAATGTCGGCGGCTGGCCAACCTGGACCTGGGGTCGTGGGGACGACCCTATTTTCGTCGGACATGACGGTGGCGGGCCAATCTAGTCTCGCGGTCGTGGGGACGACCCTATAATCGTCGGACATGACGGTGGCGGGCCAATCTAGTCCCGGGGTCGTGGGGACGACCCTATAGTCGTCGGACATGTCGGCGGCTGGCCAACCTGGACCCGGGGTCGTGGGGACGACCCTATTGTCGTCGGACATGACGGTGGCGGGCCAATCTAGTCTCGCGGTCGTTGGGACGACCCTATAATCGTCGGACATGACGGTGGCGGGCCAATCTAGTCCCGGGGTCGTGGGAACGACCCTATAGTCGTCGGACATGACGGTGGCGGGCCAATCTAGTCCCGGGGTCGTGGGGACGACCCTATTGTCTTCGGACATGACGTTAGCGGGCCAATCTAGTCCCGGGGTCGTGGGGACGACCCTGTAGTCTTCGGACATGACGGTAGCGGGCCAATCTAGACCCGAGGTCGTGGGGACGACCCTATAGTAGTCGGACATGTCGGCGGCTGTCCAACTTTGGCGCGGTGTCGTGGGGACGCCTCTATAGTCGTCGGACATGTCGGCAGCTGGGCAACCTAGACCCGGGGTCGTGGGGACGACCCTATTGTCGTCGGACATGACGGTGGCGGGCCAATCTAGTCCCGGGGTCGTGGGGACGACCCTGTAGTCTTCGGACATGACGGTAGCGGGCCAATCTAGACCCGAGGTCGTGGGGACGACCCTATAGTAGTCGGACATGTCGGCGGCTGTCCAACTTTGGCGCGGTGTCGAGGGGACGACTCTACAGGGTGTCCCAAAAATGTCGCGTTTCCTTGAAAGGGGTGACTCAGGGGGTGATTTGAAACAACTTTTTCCTTAGGGAAAATATTGTCCGAAGCTTCGTTAAGGAGATATTAAGCAAAAACCCCGACCAATCAGAGCGCGCGCCTTCCGCCTGAGTTCCCGCGGTAGCGTTGGCTACGAGGTAGGCGACCGCGCTTGTGCTACGAACGTACGAACAAGCAAGTCGGCATGCATCGAAGGAAACCGCGTTACACATTTTTTTTTTAAAGCAGAATCTTAAATAAGAATAATTTGAAGTGAGAGGACAAGAAGTACGTAAATTTCGTTTTTAAATAAGGCATAAACGAAAAGCTAACGTAACAGAAAATGTACGACAAGTGATCGTAATTCGTTATTGAGGTAAAAATCCGTAGTTTAAGAACGGCCAACACAACTAAATTTAAAAAATAATATTAGGTGTATGAATAAATTCTTTCCGACTGGAATTTCTATCGCGGTGGTATTCAGAAGCTGCCAGAAAAATGGCAAAAGGTAATGAACAATAATGGAAATTATTGCGATGATCGAGTTGTTTTCATATTTTTTAAATCGAACTGTTATTGTACCCTAAAATCGGAAAGAATTTATTTTCACACCTAATAATCACCAATAAATTAAATAAAACTCACCCTTTCGGACATTCCTTTCCTTGCTTTCCTTCCCTTTTCGGAAACCTGTGTCACTAGGCCACTGTACCGATCCTGGTCATCGGCGTCCAGTGCTCAGCTGATCGCAGGGTCAATGTACCGAATATTCACTTCACTGCACGGCTACTAACACTGATCACTGAATTTATTTTTCACGGAACGTGTTGTTCCTACGTTATAAAAATTGGTGGCCGCGAAAGGGGCCGATTACTGTTAATTACTGGGACGAGATTACTACTATTACCCGGCGAAACGAAAACTCGTGGCAGACTGTCTCGGGCTGTGCAGTCCGCTGCTGTGCAGCGATCACATACGGATCCAACCGACGATCGTCAAAACAAAAGCGTAGGCTACGCTTGGTCAAATCGCTCTATCCCACTCGATCTCGTGTTTCGTTCGATCTCTTCGTCGCGCGGTGTGACAATGTATGTGGCAACTTCAGCCAATAACCAAAATACGTGTGTCCCGTCTTTAAAAGTGTGCCCAAATAGGTGACTCGACCAATCGTCACAGCAGCGGACTGCACAGCCCGAGACAGTCTGCCACGAGTTTTCTTTTCGCCGGGTAATAGTATTAATCTCGTCCCAGTAATTAACAGTAATCGGCCCCTTTCGCAGCCACCAATTTTTATAACGTAGGAACAACACGTTCCGTGAAAAATAAATTCAGTGATCAGTGTTAGTAGCCGTGCAGTGAAGTGAATATTCGGTACATTAACCCGGACGCAGTGTGATCAGCTGAGCACTGGGCGCTACCCAACCATAAATCTTTTCGTCCACTGATAACCAGGATCGGTACAGTGACCCAGTGACACAGGTTTCCGGAAAGGGAAGGAAAGCAAGGAAAGAAATGTCCGAAAGGGTGAGTTTTCTTTAATTTATTGGTGATTATTAGGTGTGAAAATAAATTCTTTCCGATTTTAGGGTACAATAACAGTTCGATTTAAAAAATATGAAAACAATTCGATCATCGCAATAATTTCCATTATTGTTCATTACCTTTTGCCATTTTTCTGGCAGCTTCTGAATACCACCGCGATAGAAATTCCAGTCGGAAAGAATTTATTCATACACCTAATATTATTTTTTAAATTTAGTTGTGTTGGCCGTTCTTAAACTACGGATTTTTACCTCAATAACGAATTACGATCACTTGTCGTACATTTTCTGTTACGTTAGCTTTTCGTTTATGCCTTATTTAAAAACGAAATTTACGTACTTCTTGTCCTCTCACTTCAAATTATTCTTATTTAAGATTCTGCTTTAAAAAAAAAATGTGTAACGCGGTTTCCTTCGATGCATGCCGACTTGCTTGTCCGTACGTTCGTAGCACAAGCGCGGTCGCCTACCTCGTAGCCAACGCTACCGCGGGAACTCAGGCGGAAGGCGCGCGCTCTGATTGGTCGGGGTTTTTGCTTAATATCTCCTTAACGAAGCTTCGGACAATATTTTCCCTAAGGAAAAAGTTGTTTCAAATCAGCCCCTGAGTCACCCCTTTCAAGGAAACGCGACATTTTTGGGACACCCTGTATAGTCGTCGGACATGTCGGCAGCTGGGCAACCTAGACCCGGGGTCGTGGGGACGACCCTATTGTCGTCGGACATGACGGTGGCGGGCCAATCTAGTCCCGGGGTCGTGGGGACGACCCTATAGTCGTCGGACAAGTCGGCGGCGGGCCAAGCTTGTCCCGGGGTCGTGGGGACGACCCTATAGTCGTCGGAAATGTCGGCGGCTGGCCAACCTGGACCCGGGGTCGTGGGGACGACCCTATTGTCGTCGGACATGACGGTGGCGGGCCAATCTAGTCTCGCGGTCGTGGGGACGACCCTATAATCGTCGGACATGACGGTGGCGGGCCAATCTAGTCCCGGGGTCGTGGGGACGACCCTATAGTCGTCGGACATGTCGGCGGCTGGCCAACTTTGTCCCGGTGTCGTGGGGACGACTCTATAGTCGTCGGAAATGTCGGCGGCTGGCCAACCTGGACCCGGGGTCGTGGGGACGACCCTATAGTCGTCGGACTTGACGGTGGCGGGCCAATCTAGTCCCGGGGTCGTGGGGACGACCCTATAGTCGTCGGACATGTCGGCGGCTGGCCAACTTTGGCCCGTGGTCGTGGGAACGACCCTATAGTCGTCGGACATGTCGGCGGCTGGCCAACTTTGGCCCGTGGTTGTGGGGACGACCCTATAGTCGTCGGACATGTCGGCGGCTGGCCAATTTTGGCCCGGGGTCGTGGGGACGACTCTATAGTCGTCGGAAATGTCGGCGGCTGGCCAACCTGGACTCGGGGTCGTGGGGACGACCCTATAGTCGTCGGACAAGACGGCGGCTGGACATCTTTGGCCCGGGGTCGTGGGGACGACCCTATAGTCGTCGGACATGTCGGCGGCTGGCCAACTTTGGCCCGGTGTCGTGGGGACGACTCTATAGTCGTCGGAAATGTCGGCGGCTGGCCAACCTGGACCCGGGATCGTGGGGACGACCCTATAGTCGTCGGACAAGACGGCGGCTGGACATCTTTGGCCCGGGGTCGTGGGGACGACCCTATAGTCGTCGGACATGTCGGCGGCTGGCCAACTTTGGCCCGGTGTCGTGGGGACGACTCTATAGTCGTCGGAAATGTCGGCGGCTGGCCAACCTGGACCCGGGATCGTGACGACGACCCTATAGTCGTCGGAGAAGACGGCGGCTGGACATCTTTCGCCCCGGGGTCGTGGGGACGACCCTATAGTCGTCGGACATGTTGGCGGCATGCCAACTTTGGCCCGGTGTCGTGGGGACGACTCTATAGTCGTCGGAAATATCGGCGGCTGGCCAACCTGGACCTGGGGTCGTGGGGACGACCCTATTTTCGTCGGACATGACGGTGGCGGGCCAATCTAGTCTCGCGGTCGTGGGGACGACCCTATAATCGTCGGACATGACGGTGGCGGGCCAATCTAGTCCCGGGGTCCTGGGGACGACCCTATAGTCGTCGGACATGTCGGCGGCTGGTCAACTTTGGCCCGTGGTCGTGGGGACGACCCTATAGTCGTCGGACAAGACGGCGGCTGGACATCTTTGGCCCGGGGTCGTGGAGACGACCCTATAGTCGTCGGACATGTCGGCGGCTGGCCAACTTTGGCCCGGTGTCGTGGGGACGACCCTATAGTCGTCGGAGAAGACGGCGGCTGGACATCTTTGGCCCGGGGTCGTGGGGACGACCCTATAGTCGTCGGACATGACGGTGGCGGGCCAATCTAGTCCCGGGGTCGTGGGGACGACCCTATAGTCGTCGGACATGTCGGCGGCTGGCCAACTTTGGCCCGGTGTCGTGGGGACGACCCTATAGTCGTCGGACATGTCGGCGGCTGGCCAACTTTGGCGCGTGGTCGTGGGGACGACCCTATAGTCGTCGGACATGTCGGCGGCTGGCCAACTTTGGCCCGGGGTCGTGGGGACGACTCTATAGTCGTCGGAAATGTCGGCGGCTGGCCAACCTGGACTCGGGGTCGTGGGGACGACCCTATAGTCGTCGGACATGTCGGCGGCTGGCCAACTTTGGCCCGGTGTCGTGGGGACGACCCTATAGTCGTCGGAGAAGACGGCGGCTGGACATTTTTGCCCCGGGTCGTGGGGACGAACCTATAGTCGTCGGACATGACGGTGGCGGGCCAATCTAGTCCCGGGGTCGTGGGGACGACCCTATAGTCGTCGGACATGTCGGCGGCTGGCCAACTTTGGCCCGGTGTCGTGGGGACGACCCTATAGTCGTCGGACATGTCGGCGGCTGGCCAACTTTGGCGCGTGGTCGTGGGGACGATCCGATTGTCGTCGGACATTTCGGCGGCTGGCCAACTTTGGCACCGTGGTCGTGGGGACGATCCAATAGTCGTCGGACATGTCGGCGGCTGGCCAACTTTGGCCCGGGGTCGTGGGGACGACCCTATAGTCGTCGGACATGACGGTGGCGGACCAATCTAGTCCCGGGGTCGTGGGGAGGACCCTATAGTCGTCGGACATGACGGTGGCGGGCCAATCTAGTCCCGGGGTCGTGGGGACGACCCTATAGTCGTCGGACATGTCGGCGGCTGGCCAACTTTGGCCCGGTGTCGTGGGGACGACCCTATAGTCGTCGGACATGTCGGCGGCTGGCCAACTTTGGCGCGTGGTCGTGGGGACGACCCTATAGTCGTCGGACATGTCGGCGGCTGGCCAACTTTGGCCCGGGGTCGTGGGGACGACTCTATAGTCGTCGGAAATGTCGGCGGCTGGCCAACCTGGACTCGGGGTCGTGGGGACGACCCTATAGTCGTCGGACATGTCGGCGGCTGGCCAACTTTGGCCCGGTGTCGTGGGGACGACCCTATAGTCGTCGGAGAAGACGGCGGCTGGACATTTTTGCCCCGGGTCGTGGGGACGAACCTATAGTCGTCGGACATGACGGTGGCGGGCCAATCTAGTCCCGGGGTCGTGGGGACGACCCTATAGTCGTCGGACATGTCGGCGGCTGGCCAACTTTGGCCCGGTGTCGTGGGGACGACCCTATAGTCGTCGGACATGTCGGCGGCTGGCCAACTTTGGCGCGTGGTCGTGGGGACGATCCGATTGTCGTCGGACATTTCGGCGGCTGGCCAACTTTGGCACCGTGGTCGTGGGGACGATCCAATAGTCGTCGGACATGTCGGCGGCTGGCCAACTTTGGCCCGGGGTCGTGGGGACGACCCTATAGTCGTCGGACATGACGGTGGCGGACCAATCTAGTCCCGGGGTCGTGGGGAGGACCCTATAGTCGTCGGACATGTCGGCGGCTGGCCAACTTTGGCCCGTGGTCGTGGGGACGACCCTATAGTCGTCGGACATGTCGGCGGCTGGCCAACTTTGGCCCGTGGTTGTGGGGACGACCCTATAGTCGTCGGAAAAGTCGGCGGCTAGCCAACCTAGACCCGGGGTCGTGGGGGAGACCCTATTGTCGTCGGACATGACGGTGGCGGGCCAATCTAGTCTCGGGGTCGTGGGGACGACCCTATAGTCGTCGGACATGTCGGCGTCTGGCCAACTTTGGCCCGGGGTCGTGGGGACGACTCTATAGTCGTCGGAAATGTCGGCGGCTGGCCAACCTGGACTCGGGGTCGTGGGGACGACCCTATAGTCGTTGGACAAGGCGGCGGCTGGACATCTTTGGCCCGGGGTCGTGGGGACGACCCTATAGTCGTCGGGCATGTCGGCGGCTGGCCAACTTTGGCCCGGTCTCGTGGGGACGACTCTATAGTCGTCGCAAATGTCGGCGGCTGGCCAACCTGGACCCGGGGTCGTGACGACGACCCTATATTCGTCGGAGAAGACGGCGGCTGGACATCTTTGGCCCGGGGTCGTGGGGACGACCCTATAGTCGTCGGACATGACGGTGGCGGACCAATCTAGTCCCGGGGTCGTGGGGACGACCCTATAGTCGTCGGACATGTCGGCGGCTGGCCAACTTTGGCCCGTGGTCGTGGGGACGATCCAATAGTCGTCGGACATGTCGGCGGCTGGCCAACTTTGGCCCGTGGTTGTGGGAACGACCCTATAGTCGTTGCACATGACGGTGGCGGGCCAATCTAGTCCCGGGGTCGTGGGGACGACCCTACAGTCTTCGGACATTTCGGCGGCTTGCCAACTTTGGCCCGGGGTCGTGGGGACGACCCTATAATCGTCGGACATTTCGGCGGCATGCCAACTTTGGTCCGTGGTCGTGGGGACGACCCTATAGTTGTTGGACATGACGGTGGCGGGCCAATCTAGTCCCGAGGTCCTGGGGACGACCCAATAGTCGTCGGACAAGTCGGCGGCTGGCCAACCTAGACCCGGGGTCGTGGGGACGACCCTATTGTCGTCGGACATGACGGTGGCGGGCCAATCTAGTCCCGGGGTCGTGGGGACGACCCTATAGTCGTCGAACAATTCGGCGGCGGGCCAAGCTTGTCCCGGGGTCGTGGGGACGACCCTATAATCGTCGGACATGACGGTGGCGGGCCAATCTAGTCCCGGGGTCGTGGGGACGACCCTATAGTCGTCGGACATGTCGGCGGCATGCCAACTTTGGCCCGTGGCCGTGGGGACGACCCTATAGTCGTTGGACATGACGGTGGCGGGCCAATCTAGTCCCGGGGTCGTAGGGACGACCCTATAGTCGTCGGACATGTCGGCGATTGGCCAACATTGGCCCGGGGTCGTGGGGACGACCCTATAGTCGTCGGACATGTCGGCGGCTGGCCAACCTAGTCCCGAGGTCGTGGGGACGACCCTATAGTCGTCGGACATGTCGGCGGCTGGCCAACTTTGGCCCGTGGTTGTGGGGACGACCCTATAGTCGTTGGACATGACGGTGGCGGGCCAATCTAGTCCCGGGGTCGTGGGGACGACCCTATAGTCGTCGGACAAGACGGCGGCTGGACATCTTTGGCCCGAGGTCGTGGGGACGACCCTATAGTCGTCGGACATGTCGGCGGCATGCCAACTTTGGCCCGTGGTCGTGGGGACGACCCTATAGTCGTTGGACATGACGGTGGCGGGCCAATCTAGTCCCGGGGTCGTAGGGACGACCCTATAGTCGTCGGACATGTCGGCGATTGGCCAACATTGGCCCGGGGTCGTGGGGACGACCCTGTAGTCGTCGGACATGTCGGCGGCTGGCCAACCTAGTCCCGAGGTCGTGGGGACGACCCTATAGTCGTCGGACATGTCGGCGGCTGGCCAACTTTGGCCCGGTGTCGTGGGTACGACTCTATAGTCGTCGGAAATGTCGGCGGCTGACCAGCCTGGACCCGGGGTCGTGGGGACGACCCTATTGTCGTCGGACATGACGGTGGCGGGCCAATCTAGTCTCGCGGTCGTGGGGACGACCCTATAATCGTCGGACATGACGGTGGCGGGCCAATCTAGTCCCGGGGTCGTGGGGACGACCCTATAGTCGTCGGACATTTCGGCGGCATGCCAACTTTGGCCCGTGGTCGTGGGGACGACCCTATAGTTGTTGGACATGACGGTGGCGGGATAATCTAGTCCCGGGGTCGTAGGGACGACCCTATAGTCGTCGGACATGTTGGCGATTGGCCAACATTGGCCCGGGGTCGTGGGGACGACCCTATAGTCGTCGGACAAGTCGGCGGCGGGCCAAGCTTGTCCCGGGGTCGTGGGGACGACCCTATAATCGTCGGACATGACGGTGGCGGGCCAATCTAGTCCCGGGGTCGTGGGGACGACCCTATAATCGTTGGACATGACGGTGGCGGGCCAATCTAGTCCCGGGGTCGTAGGGACGACCCTATAGTCGTCGGACATGTCGGCGATTGGCCAACATTGGCCCGGGGTCGTGGGGACGACCCTGTAGTCGTCGGACATGTCGGCGGCTGGCCAACCTAGTCCCGAGGTCGTGGGGACGACCCTATAGTCGTCGGACATGTCGGCGGCTGGCCAACTTTGGCCCGGTGTCGTGGGTACGACTCTATAGTCGTCGGAAATGTCGGCGGCTGACCAGCCTGGACCCGGGGTCGTGGGGACGACCCTATTGTCGTCGGACATGACGGTGGCGGGCCAATCTAGTCTCGCGGTCGTGGGGACGACCCTATAATCGTCGGACATGACGGTGGCGGGCCAATCTAGTCCCGGGGTCGTGGGGACGACCCTATAGTCGTCGGACATTTCGGCGGCATGCCAACTTTGGCCCGTGGTCGTGGGGACGACCCTATAGTTGTTGGACATGACGGTGGCGGGATAATCTAGTCCCGGGGTCGTAGGGACGACCCTATAGTCGTCGGACATGTTGGCGATTGGCCAACATTGGCCCGGGGTCGTGGGGACGACCCTATAGTCGTCGGACAAGTCGGCGGCGGGCCAAGCTTGTCCCGGGGTCGTGGGGACGACCCTATAATCGTCGGACATGACGGTGGCGGGCCAATCTAGTCCCGGGGTCGTGGGGACGACCCTATAATCGTTGGACATGACGGTGGCGGGCCAATCTAATCCCGGGGTCGTAGGGACGACCCTATAGTCGTCGGGCAAGTCGGCGGCGGGCCAAGCTTGTCCCGGGGTCGTGGGGACGACCCTATAATCGTCGGACATGTCGGCGGCTGGCCAACCTAGACCCGGGGTCGTGGGGACGACCCTATAGTCGTCGGGCAAGTCGGCGGCGGGCCAAGCTTGTCCCGGCGTCGTGGGGACGACCCTATAATCGTCGCACATGTCGGCGGCTGGCCAACCTAGACCCGGGGTCGTGGGGACGACCCTATTGTCGTCGGACATGACGGTGGCGGCCCAATCTAGTCCCGGTGTCGTGGGGACGACCCTATAGTCGTCGGGCAAGTCGGCGGCGGGCCAAGCTTGTCCCGGGGTCGTGAGGACGATCCAATAGTCGTCGGACATGTCGGCGGCTGGCCAACTTTGGCGCGTGGTCGTGGGGACGATCCGATTGTCGTCGGACATGTCGGCGGCTGGCCAACCTAGACCCGGGGTCGTGGGGACGACCCTATTGTCGTCGGACATGACGGTGGCGGGCCAATCTAGTCCCGTGGTCGTGGGGACGACCCTATAGTCGTCGGCCATGTTGGCGATTGGCCAACATTGGCCCGGGGTCGTGGGGACGACCCTGTAGTCGTCGGACATGTCGGCGGCTGGCCAACCTAGTCCCGAGGTCGTGGGGACGACCCTATAGTCGTCGGACATGTCGGCGGCTGGCCAACCTAGACCCGTGGTTGTGGGGACGACCCTATAATCGTTGGACATGACGGTGGCGGGCCAATCTAGTCCCGGGGTCGTGGGGACGACCCTATAGTCGTCGGACAAGACGGCGGCTGGACATCTTTGGCCCGAGGTCGTGGGGACGACCCTATAGTCGTCGGACATGTCGGCG
The DNA here is from genome assembly GCA_963932275.1 of Andrena praecox. NCBI lineage: Eukaryota > Metazoa > Arthropoda > Insecta > Hymenoptera > Andrenidae > Andrena > Andrena praecox. The sequence goes on along the minus strand of CAWVQO010000615.1, from coordinate 2,664,937 downwards.
GCATGCCAACTTTGGCCCGTGGTCGTGGGGACGACCCTATGGTCGTTGGACATGACGGTGGCGGGCCAATCTAGTCCCGGGGTCGTAGGGACGACCCTATAGTCGTCGGACATGTCGGCGATTGGCCAACATTGGCCCGGGGTCGTGGGGACGACCCTGTAGTCGTCGGACATGTCGGCGGCTGGCCAACCTAGTCCCGAGGTCGTGGGGACGACCCTATAGTCGTCGGACATGTCGGCGGCTGGCCAACCTAGACCCGTGGTTGTGGGGACGACCCTATAGTCGTTGGACATGACGGTGGCGGGCCAATCTAGTCCCGGGGTCGTGGGGACGACCCTATAGTCGTCGGACAAGACGGCGGCTGGACATCTTTGGCCCGAGGTCGTGGGGACGACCCTATAGTCGTCGGACATGTTGGCGGCTTGTCAGCCTAGTCCCAGGGTCGTGGGTACGACCCTATAGTCGTCGGACAAGTCGGCGGCGGGCCAACCTTGTCCCGCGGTCGTGGGGACGACCCTATAGTCGTCGGACATGTCGGCGGCTGGCCAACTTTGGCCCGGTGTCGTGGGGACGACTCTATAGTCGTCGGAAATGTCGGCGGCTGGCCAACCTGGACCCGGGGTCGTGGGGACGACCCTATTGTCGTCGGACATGACGGTGGCGGGCCAAACTAGTCTCGCGGTCGTGGGGACGACCCTATAATCGTCGGACATGACGGTGGCGGGCCAATCTAGTCCCGGGGTCGTGGGGACGACCCTATAGTCGACGGACATTTCGGCGGCATGCCAACTTTGGCCCGTGGTCGTGGGGACGATCCGATTGTCGTCGGACATGTCGGCGGCTGGCCAACCTAGACCCGGGGTCGTGGGGACGACCCTATTGTCGTCGGACATGGCGGTGGCGGGCCAATCTAGTCCCGTGGTCGTGGGGACGACCCTATAGTCTTCGGACATGACGGTAGCGGGCCAATCTAGACCCGAGGTCCTGGGGACGACCCTATAGTAGTCGGACATGTCGGCGGCTGTCCAACTTTGGCCCGGTGTCGTGGGGACGACTCTATAGTCGTCGGACATGTCGGCGGCTGGCCAACCTAGACCCGGGGTCGTGGGGACGACCCTATTGTCGTCGGACATGACGGTGGCGGGCCAATCTAGTCCCGGGGTCGTGGGGACGACCCTATAGTCGTCGGACAAGTCGGCGGCGGGCCAAGCTTGTCCCGGGGTCGTGGGGACGACCCTATAATCGTCGGACATGTCGGTGGCGGGCCAATCTAGTCCCGGGGTCGTGGGGACGACCCTATAATCGTTGGACATGACGGTGGCGGGCCAATCTAGTCCCGGGGTCGTAGGGACGACCCTATAGTCGTCGGCCATGTTGGCGATTGGCCAACATTGGCCCGGGGTCGTCGGGACGACCCTATAGTCGTCGGACATGTCGGCGGCTGGCCAACCTAGTCCCGGGGTCGTGGGGACGACCCTATAGTCGTCGGAAATGTCGGCGGCTGGCCAACCTGGACCCGGGATCGTGGGGACGACCCTATTGTCGTCGGACATGACGGTGGCGGGCCAATCTAGTCTCGCGGTCGTGGGGACGACCCTATAATCGTCGGACATGACGGTGGCGGGCCAATCTAGTCCCGGGGTCGTGGGGACGACCCTATAGTCGTCGGACATTTCGGCGGCTTGCCAACTTTGGCCCGGGGTCGTGGGGACGACCCTATAGTCGTCGGACATGTCGGCGGCTGGCCAACTTTGGCCCGTGGTTGTGGGGACGACCCTATAGTCGTTGGACATGACGGTGGCGGGCCAATCTAGTCCCGGGGTCGTGGGGACGACCCTATAGTCGTCGGAAATGTCGGCGGCTGGCCAACCTGGACCCGGGGTCGTGGGGACGACCCTATTGTCGTCGGACATGACGGTGGCGGGCCAATCTAGTCTCGCGGTCGTGGGGACGACCCTATAGTCTTCGGACATGACGGTAGCGGGCCAATCTAGACCCGAGGTCCTGGGGACGACCCTATAGTAGTCGGACATGTCGGCGGCTGTCCAACTTTGGATTGGAGTCGTGGGGACGACTCTATAGTCGTCGGACATGTCGGCGGCTGGCCAACCTAGACCCGGGGTCGTGGGGACGACCCTATAATCGTTGGACATGACGGTGGCGGGCCAATCTAATCCCGGGGTCGTAGGGACGACCCTATAGTCGTCGGGCAAGTCGGCGGCGGGCCAAGCTTGTCCCGGGGTCGTGGGGACGACCCTATAATCGTCGGAAATGTCGGCGGCATGCCAACTTTGGCCCGTGGTCGTGGGGACGACCCTATAGTTGTTGGACATGACGGTGGCGGGATAATCTAGTCCCGGGGTCGTAGGGACGACCCTATAGTCGTCGGACATGTTGGCGATTGGCCAACATTGGCCCGGGGTCGTCGGGACGACCCTATAGTCGTCGGACATGTCGGCGGCTGGCCAACCTAGTCCCGGGGTCGTGGGGACGACCCTATTGTCGTCAACATGGCGGTGGCGGGCCAATCTAGTCCCGTGGCCGTGGGGACGACCCTATAGTCTTCGGACATGACGGTAGCGGGCCAATCTAGACCCGAGGTCCTGGGGACGACCCTATAGTAGTCGGACATGTCGGCGGCTGTCCAACTTTGGATTGGAGTCGTGGGGACGACTCTATAGTCGTCGGACATGTCGGCGGCTGGCCAATCTAGACCCGAGGTCCTGGGGACGACCCTATAGTAGTCGGACATGTCGGCGGCTGTCCAACTTTGGATTGGAGTCGTGGGGACGACTCTATAGTCGTCGGACATGTCGGCGATTGGCCAACATTGGCCCGGGGTCGTGGGGACGAACCTATAGTCGTCGGACATGTCGGCGGCTGGCCAACTTTGGCCCGTGGTTGTGGGGACGACCCTATAGTCGTTGGACATGACGGTGGCGGGCCAATCTAGTCCCGGGGTCGTGGGGACGACCCTATAGTCGTCGGACATGTCGGCGGCTGGCCAACTTTGGCCCGGTGTCGTGGGTACGACTCTATAGTCGTCGGAAATGTCGGCGGCTGACCAGCCTGGACCCGGGGTCGTGGGGACGACCCTATTGTCGTCGGACATGACGGTGGCGGGCCAATCTAGTCTCGCGGTCGTGGGGACGACCCTATAATCGTCGGACATGACGGTGGCGGGCCAATCTAGTCCCGGGGTCGTGGGGACGACCCTATAGTCGTCGGACATTTCGGCGGCATGCCAACTTTGGCCCGTGGTCGTGGGGACGACCCTATAGTTGTTGGACATGACGGTGGCGGGATAATCTAGTCCCGGGGTCGTAGGGACGACCCTATAGTCGTCGGACATGTTGGCGATTGGCCAACATTGGCCCGGGGTCGTGGGGACGACCCTATAGTCGTCGGACAAGTCGGCGGCGGGCCAAGCTTGTCCCGGGGTCGTGGGGACGACCCTATAATCGTCGGACATGACGGTGGCGGGCCAATCTAGTCCCGGGGTCGTGGGGACGACCCTATAATCGTTGGACATGACGGTGGCGGGCCAATCTAATCCCGGGGTCGTAGGGACGACCCTATAGTCGTCGGGCAAGTCGGCGGCGGGCCAAGCTTGTCCCGGGGTCGTGGGGACGACCCTATAATCGTCGGACATGTCGGCGGCTGGCCAACCTAGACCCGGGGTCGTGGGGACGACCGTATAGTCGTCGGGCAAGTCGGCGGCGGGCCAAGCTTGTCCCGGGGTCGTGGGGACGACCCTATAATCGTCGGACATGTCGGCGGCTGGCCAACCTAGACCCGGGGTCGTGGGGACGACCCTATTGTCGTCGGACATGACGGTGGCGGCCCAATCTAGTCCCGGTGTCGTGGGGACGACCCTATAGTCGTCGGGCAAGTCGGCGGCGGGCCAAGCTTGTCCCGGGGTCGTGAGGACGATCCAATAGTCGTCGGACATGTCGGCGGCTGGCCAACTTTGGCGCGTGGTCGTGGGGACGATCCGATTGTCGTCGGACATGTCGGCGGCTGGCCAACCTAGACCCGGGGTCGTGGGGACGACCCTATTGTCGTCGGACATGACGGTGGCGGGCCAATCTAGTCCCGTGGTCGTGGGGACGACCCTATAGTCGTCGGCCATGTTGGCGATTGGCCAACATTGGCCCGGGGTCGTCGGGACGACCCTATAGTCGTCGGGCAAGTCGGCGGCGGGCCAAGCTTGTCCCGGGGTCGTGGGGACGACCCTATAATCGTCGGACATGACGGTGGCGGGCCAATCTAGTCCCGGGGTCGTGGGGACGACCCTATAATCGTTGGACATGACGTTGGCGGGCCAATCTAGTCCCGGGGTCGTAGGGACGACCCTATAGTCGTCGGGCAAGTCGGCGGCGGGCCAAGCTTGTCCCGGGGTCGTGGGGACGACCCTATAATCGTCGGACATGCCGGCGGCTGGCCAACCTAGACCCGGGGTCGTGGGGACGACCCTATTGTCATCGGACATGACGGTGGCGGGCCAATCTAGTCCCGGTGTCGTGGGGACGACCCTATAGTCGTCGGGCAAGTCGGCGGCGGGCCAAGCTTGTCCCGTGGTCGTGGGGACGATCCAATAGTCGTCGGACATGTCGGCGGCTGGCCAACTTTGGCGCGTGGTCGTGGGGACGATCCGATTGTCGTCGGACATGTCGGCGGCTAGCCAACCTAGACCCGGGGTCGTGGGGACGATCCGATTGTCGTCGGACATGTCGGCGGCTGGCCAACTTTGGCACCGTGGTCGTGGGGACGATCCAATAGTCATCAGACATGTCGGCGGCTGGCCAACCTGGACCCGGGGTCGTGGGGACGACCCTATTGTCGTCGGACATGACGGTGGCGGGCCAAACTAGTCTCGCGGTCGTGGGGACGACCCTATAATCGTCGGGCAAGTCGGCGGCGGGCCAAGCTTGTCCCGGGGTCGTGGGGACGACCCTATAATCGTCGGAAATGTCGGCGGCATGCCAACTTTGGCCCGTGGTCGTGGGGACGACCCTATAGTTGTTGGACATGACGGTGGCGGGATAATCTAGTCCCGGGGTCGTAGGGACGACCCTATAGTCGTCGGACATGTCGGCGGCTGGCCAACTTTGGCCCGGTGTCGTGGGTACGACTCTATAGTCGTCGGAAATGTCGGCGGCTGGCCAGCCTGGACCCGGGGTGGTGGGGACGACCCTATTGTCGTCGGACATGACGGTGGCGGGCCAATCTAGTCTCGCGGTCGTGGGGACGACCCTATAATCGTCGGACATGACGGTGGCGGGCCAATCTAGTCCCGGGGTCGTGGGGACGACCCTATAGTCGTCGGACATTTCGGCGGCATGCCAACTTTGGCCCGTGGTCGTGGGGACGACCCTATAGTTGTTGGACATGACGGTGGCGGGATAATCTAGTCCCGGGGTCGTAGGGACGACCCTATAGTCGTCGGACATGTTGGCGATTGGCCAACATTGGCCCGGGGTCGTGGGGACGATCCAATAGTCGTCAGACATGTCGGCGGCTGGCCAACCTGGACCCGGGGTCGTGGGGACGACCCTATTGTCGTCGGACATGACGGTGGCGGGCCAATCTAGTCTCGCGGTCGTGGGGACGACCCTATAATCGTCGGACATGACGGTGGCGGGCCAATCTAGTCCCGGGGTCGTGGGGACGACCCTATAGTCGTCGGACATGTCGGCGGCTGGCCAACTTTGGCCCGGTGTCGTGGGGACGACCCTATAGTCGTCGGAAATGTCGGCGGCTGGCCAACCTGGACCCGGGGTCGTGGGGACGACCCTATTGTCGTCGGACATGACGCTGGCGGGCCAATCTAGTCTCGCGGTCGTGGGGACGACCCTATAATCGTCGGACATGACGGTGGCGGGCCAATCTAGTCCCGGGGTCGTGGGGACGACCCTATAGTCGTCGGACATGTCGGCGGCTGGCCAACTTTGGCCCGGTGTCGTGGGGACGACTCTATAGTCGTCGGACATGTCGGCGGCTGGCCAACCTAGACCCGGGGTCGTGGGGACGACCCTATTGTCGTCGGACATGACGGTGGAGGGCCAATCTAGTCCCGGGGTCGTGGGGACGACCCTATAGTCGTCGGACAAGTCGGCGGCGGGCCAAGCTTGTCCCGGGGTCGTGGGGACGACCCTATAATCGTCGGACATGACGGTGGCGGGCCAATCTAGTCCCGGGGTCGTGGGGACGACCCTATAATCGTTGGACATGACGGTGGCGGGCCAATCTAGTCCCGGGGTCGTAGGGACGACCCTATAGTCGTCGGCCATGTTGGCGATTGGCCAACATTGGCCCGGGGTCGTCGGGCCGACCCTATTGTCGTCGGACATGTCGGCGGCTGGCCAACCTAGTCCCGGGGTCGTGGGGACGACCCTATAGTCGTCGGACATTTCGGCGGCTTGCCAACTTTGGCCCGGGGTCGTGGGGACGACCCTATAGTCGTCGGACATGTCGGCGGCTGGCCAACTTTGGCCCGTGGTTGTGGGGACGACCCTATAGTCGTTGGACATGACGGTGGCGGGCCAATCTAGTCCCGGGGTCGTGGGGACGACCCTATAGTCGTCGGAAATGTCGGCGGCTGGCCAACCTGGACCCGGGGTCGTGGGGACGACCCTATTGTCGTCGGACATGACGGTGGCGGGCCAATCTAGTCTCGCGGTCGTGGGGACGACCCTATAATCGTCGGACATGACGGTGGCGGGCCAATCTAGTCCCGGGGTCGTGGGGACGACCCTATAGTCGTCGGACATGTCGGCGGCAGGCCAATCTAGTCCCGGGGTCGTGGGGACGACCCTATAGTCGTCGGACATGTCGGCGGCTGGCCAATCTAGGCCCGGGGTCGTAGGGACGACCCTATAGTCGTTGGACATGTCGGCCATTGGCCAACATTGGCCCGGGGTCGTGGGGACGACTCTATAGTCGTCGGACATGACGGTGGCGGGCCAATCTAGGCCCGGGGTCGTGGGGACGACCCTATAATCGTCGGACATGTCGGCGGCTGGCCAACTTTGGCCCGGTGTCGTGGGGACGACCCTATAGTCGTCGGACATGTCGGCGGCTGGCCAACTTTGGCCCGGTGTCGTGGGTACGACTCTATAGTCGTCGGAAATGTCGGCGGCTGACCAGCCTGGACCCGGGGTCGTGGGGACGACCCTATTGTCGTCGGACATGACGGTGGCGGGCCAATCTAGTCTCGCGGTCGTGGGGACGACCCTATAATCGTCGGACATGACGGTGGCGGGCCAATCTAGTCCCGGGGTCGTGGGGACGACCCTATAGTCGTCGGACATTTCGGCGGCATGCCAACTTTGGCCCGTGGTCGTGGGGACGACCCTATAGTTGTTGGACATGACGGTGGCGGGATAATCTAGTCCCGGGGTCGTAGGGACGACCCTATAGTCGTCGGACATGTTGGCGATTGGCCAACATTGGCCCGGGGTCGTGGGGACGACCCTATAGTCGTCGGACAAGTCGGCGGCGGGCCAAGCTTGTCCCGGGGTCGTGGGGACGACCCTATAATCGTCGGACATGACGGTGGCGGGCCAATCTAGTCCCGGGGTCGTGGGGACGACCCTATAATCGTTGGACATGACGGTGGCGGGCCAATCTAATCCCGGGGTCGTAGGGACGACCCTATAGTCGTCGGGCAAGTCGGCGGCGGGCCAAGCTTGTCCCGGGGTCGTGGGGACGACCCTATAATCGTCGGACATGTCGGCGGCTGGCCAACCTAGACCCGGGGTCGTGGGGACGACCCTATAGTCGTCGGGCAAGTCGGCGGCGGGCCAAGCTTGTCCCGGGGTCGTGGGGACGACCCTATAATCGTCGGACATGTCGGCGGCTGGCCAACCTAGACCCGGGGTCGTGGGGACGACCCTATTGTCGTCGGACATGACGGTGGCGGCCCAATCTAGTCCCGGTGTCGTGGGGACGACCCTATAGTCGTCGGGCAAGTCGGCGGCGGGCCAAGCTTGTCCCGGGGTCGTGAGGACGATCCAATAGTCGTCGGACATGTCGGCGGCTGGCCAACTTTGGCGCGTGGTCGTGGGGACGATCCGATTGTCGTCGGACATGTCGGCGGCTGGCCAACCTAGACCCGGGGTCGTGGGGACGACCCTATTGTCGTCGGACATGACGGTGGCGGGCCAATCTAGTCCCGTGGTCGTGGGGACGACCCTATAGTCGTCGGCCATGTTGGCGATTGGCCAACATTGGCCCGGGGTCGTCGGGACGACCCTATAGTCGTCGGGCAAGTCGGCGGCGGGCCAAGCTTGTCCCGGGGTCGTGGGGACGACCCTATAATCGTCGGACATGACGGTGGCGGGCCAATCTAGTCCCGGGGTCGTGGGGACGACCCTATAATCGTTGGACATGACGTTGGCGGGCCAATCTAGTCCCGGGGTCGTAGGGACGACCCTATAGTCGTCGGGCAAGTCGGCGGCGGGCCAAGCTTGTCCCGGGGTCGTGGGGACGACCCTATAATCGTCGGACATGCCGGCGGCTGGCCAACCTAGACCCGGGGTCGTGGGGACGACCCTATTGTCATCGGACATGACGGTGGCGGGCCAATCTAGTCCCGGTGTCGTGGGGACGACCCTATAGTCGTCGGGCAAGTCGGCGGCGGGCCAAGCTTGTCCCGTGGTCGTGGGGACGATCCAATAGTCGTCGGACATGTCGGCGGCTGGCCAACTTTGGCGCGTGGTCGTGGGGACGATCCGATTGTCGTCGGACATGTCGGCGGCTAGCCAACCTAGACCCGGGGTCGTGGGGACGATCCGATTGTCGTCGGACATGTCGGCGGCTGGCCAACTTTGGCACCGTGGTCGTGGGGACGATCCAATAGTCATCAGACATGTCGGCGGCTGGCCAACCTGGACCCGGGGTCGTGGGGACGACCCTATTGTCGTCGGACATGACGGTGGCGGGCCAAACTAGTCTCGCGGTCGTGGGGACGACCCTATAATCGTCGGGCAAGTCGGCGGCGGGCCAAGCTTGTCCCGGGGTCGTGGGGACGACCCTATAATCGTCGGAAATGTCGGCGGCATGCCAACTTTGGCCCGTGGTCGTGGGGACGACCCTATAGTTGTTGGACATGACGGTGGCGGGATAATCTAGTCCCGGGGTCGTAGGGACGACCCTATAGTCGTCGGACATGTCGGCGGCTGGCCAACTTTGGCCCGGTGTCGTGGGTACGACTCTATAGTCGTCGGAAATGTCGGCGGCTGGCCAGCCTGGACCCGGGGTGGTGGGGACGACCCTATTGTCGTCGGACATGACGGTGGCGGGCCAATCTAGTCTCGCGGTCGTGGGGACGACCCTATAATCGTCGGACATGACGGTGGCGGGCCAATCTAGTCCCGGGGTCGTGGGGACGACCCTATAGTCGTCGGACATTTCGGCGGCATGCCAACTTTGGCCCGTGGTCGTGGGGACGACCCTATAGTTGTTGGACATGACGGTGGCGGGATAATCTAGTCCCGGGGTCGTAGGGACGACCCTATAGTCGTCGGACATGTTGGCGATTGGCCAACATTGGCCCGGGGTCGTGGGGACGACCCTATAGTCGTCGGACAAGTCGGCGGCGGGCCAAGCTTGTCCCGGGGTCGTGGGGACGACCCTATAATCGTCGGACATGACTGTGGCGGGCCAATCTAGTCCCGGGGTCGTGGGGACGACCCTATAATCGTTGGACATGACGGTGGCGGGCCAATCTAATCCCGGGGTCGTAGGGACGACCCTATAGTCGTCGGGCAAGTCGGCGGCGGGCCAAGCTTGTCCCGGGGTCGTGAGGACGATCCAATAGTCGTCGGACATGTCGGCGGCTGGCCAACTTTGGCGCGTGGTCGTGGGGACGATCCGATTGTCGTCGGACATGTCGGCGGCTGGCCAACCTAGACCCGGGGTCGTGGGGACGACCCTATTGTCGTCGGACATGACGGTGGCGGGCCAATCTAGTCCCGTGGTCGTGGGGACGACCCTATAGTCGTCGGCCATGTTGGCGATTGGCCAACATTGGCCCGGGGTCGTCGGGACGACCCTATAGTCGTCGGGCAAGTCGGCGGCGGGCCAAGCTTGTCCCGGGGTCGTGGGGACGACCCTATAATCGTCGGACATGACGGTGGCGGGCCAATCTAGTCCCGGGGTCGTGGGGACGACCCTATAATCGTTGGACATGACGTTGGCGGGCCAATCTAGTCCCGGGGTCGTAGGGACGACCCTATAGTCGTCGGGCAAGTCGGCGGCGGGCCAAGCTTGTCCCGGGGTCGTGGGGACGACCCTATAATCGTCGGACATGTCGGCGGCTGGCCAACCTAGACCCGGGGTCGTGGGGACGACCCTATTGTCATCAGACATGATGGTGGCGGGCCAATCTAGTCCCGGTGTCGTGGGGACGACCCTATAATCGTCGGACATGTCGGCGGCTGGCCAACCTAGACCCGGGGTCGTGGGGACGACCCTATTGTCGTCGGACATGACGGTGGCGGGCCAATCTAGTCCCGGTGTCGTGGGGACGACCCTATAGTCGTCGGGCAAGTCGGCGGCGGGCCAAGCTTGTCCCGGGGTCGTGAGGACGATCCAATAGTCGTCGGACATGTCGGCGGCTGGCCAACTTTGGCGCGTGGTCGTGGGGACGATCCGATTGTCGTCGGGCATGTCGGCGGCTGGCCAACCTAGACCCGGGGTCGTGGGGACGATCCGATTGTCGCCGGACATGTCGGCGGCTGGCCAACTTTGGCACCGTGGTCGTGGGGACGATCCAATAGTCGTCAGACATGTCGGCGGCTGGCCAACCTGGACCCGGGGTCGTGGGGACGACCCTATTGTCGTCGGACATGACGGTGGCGGGCCAATCTAGTCTCGCGGTCGTGGGGACGACCCTATAATCGTCGGACATGACGGTGGCGGGCCAATCTAGTCCCGGGGTCGTGGGGACGACCCTATAGTCGTCGGACATGTCGGCGGCTGGCCAACTTTGGCCCGGTGTCGTGGGGACGACCCTATAGTCGTCGGAAATGTCGGCGGCTGGCCAACCTGGACCCGGGGTCGTGGGGACGACCCTATTGTCGTCGGACATGACGCTGGCGGGCCAATCTAGTCTCGCGGTCGTGGGGACGACCCTATAATCGTCGGACATGACGGTGGCGGGCCAATCTAGTCCCGGGGTCGTGGGGACGACCCTATAGTCGTCGGACATGTCGGCGGCTGGCCAACTTTGGCCCGGTGTCGTGGGGACGACTCTATAGTCGTCGGACATGTCGGCGGCTGGCCAACCTAGACCCGGGGTCGTGGGGACGACCCTATTGTCGTCGGACATGACGGTGGAGGGCCAATCTAGTCCCGGGGTCGTGGGGACGACCCTATAGTCGTCGGACAAGTCGGCGGCGGGCCAAGCTTGTCCCGGGGTCGTGGGGACGACCCTATAATCGTCGGACATGACGGTGGCGGGCCAATCTAGTCCCGGGGTCGTGGGGACGACCCTATAATCGTTGGACATGACGGTGGCGGGCCAATCTAGTCCCGGGGTCGTAGGGACGACCCTATAGTCGTCGGCCATGTTGGCGATTGGCCAACATTGGCCCGGGGTCGTCGGGCCGACCCTATTGTCGTCGGACATGTCGGCGGCTGGCCAACCTAGTCCCGGGGTCGTGGGGACGACCCTATAGTCGTCGGACATTTCGGCGGCTTGCCAACTTTGGCCCGGGGTCGTGGGGACGACCCTATAGTCGTCGGACATGTCGGCGGCTGGCCAACTTTGGCCCGTGGTTGTGGGGACGACCCTATAGTCGTTGGACATGACGGTGGCGGGCCAATCTAGTCCCGGGGTCGTGGGGACGACCCTATAGTCGTCGGAAATGTCGGCGGCTGGCCAACCTGGACCCGGGGTCGTGGGGACGACCCTATTGTCGTCGGACATGACGGTGGCGGGCCAATCTAGTCTCGCGGTCGTGGGGACGACCCTATAATCGTCGGACATGACGGTGGCGGGCCAATCTAGTCCCGGGGTCGTGGGGACGACCCTATAGTCGTCGGACATGTCGGCGGCAGGCCAATCTAGTCCCGGGGTCGTGGGGACGACCCTATAGTCGTCGGACATGTCGGCGGCTGGCCAATCTAGGCCCGGGGTCGTAGGGACGACCCTATAGTCGTTGGACATGTCGGCCATTGGCCAACATTGGCCCGGGGTCGTGGGGACGACTCTATAGTCGTCGGACATGACGGTGGCGGGCCAATCTAGGCCCGGGGTCGTGGGGACGACCCTATAATCGTCGGACATGTCGGCGGCTGGCCAACTTTGGCCCGGTGTCGTGGGGACGACCCTATAGTCGTCGGAAATGTCGGCGGCTGGCCAACCTGGACCCGGGGTCGTGGGGACGACCCTATTGTCGTCGGACATGACGGTGGCGGGCCAATCTAGTCCCGGGGTCGTGGGGACGACCCTATAGTCGTCGGACATGACGGTGGCGGGCGAATCTAGTCCCGGGGTCGTGGGGACGACCCTATAGTCGTCGGACATGTCGGTGGCTGTCCAACTTTGACCCGGGGTCGTGGGGACGACCCTATATTCGTCGGACAAGTCGGCGGCTGGCAAACTTTGGCCCGTGGTCGTGGGGACGACCCTTTAGTCGTCGGATATGTCGGCGGCTGGCCAAAGCTGGCCCGTGGTCGTGGAGACAACCCTATAATCGTCGGACATGGCGGTGGCGGGCCAATCTAGTCCCGGGATCGTGGGGACGACCCTATTGTCGTCGGACATGGCGGTGGCGGGCCAATCTAGTCCCGGGATCGTGGGGACGACCCTATAGTCGTCGGACAAGTCGGCGGCTGCCCAATCTAGTCCCGGGATCGTAGGGACGACCCTATAGTCGTCGGACAAGTCGGCGGCTGGCCAACTTTGGCCCGGGGTCGTGGGGACGATCCTACAGTCGTCGGACATGTCGGCGGCTGGCCAACTTTGGCTCGTGGTCGTGGGGACGACCCTGAAGTCGTCGGACATGACGGTGGCGGGCCAATCTAGTCCCGGGGTCGTGGGGACGACCGTATAGTCGTCGGACTTGACGGTGGCGGGCCAATCTAGTCCCGGGGTCGTGGGTACGACCGTATAGTCGTCGGACAAGTCGGCGGCTGGCCAACTTTGGCCCGGGGCCGTGGGAACGACCCTATAGTCGTCGGACATGACGGTGGCGGGCCAACCTAGTCCGGGGGTCGTGGGGACGACCTTATAGTCGTCGGACATGACGGTGGCGGGCCAATCTAGTCCCGGGGTCCATGGGATGACCCTATAGTCGTCGGACATGTCGGCGGCTGGCCAACCTAGACCCGGGGTCGTGGGGACGACTCTATAGTCGTCGGACATGTCGGCGGCTGGCCAACCTAGACCCGGGGTCGTGGGGACGACCCTATAGTCGTCGGACATGTTGGCGATTGGCCAACATTGGCCCGGGGTCGTCGGGACGACCCTATAGTCGTCGGACATGTCGGCGGCTGGCCAACCTAGTTCCGGGGTCGTGGGGACGACCCTATATTCGCCGGACATGTCGGCGGCTGGCCAACTTTGGCCCGTGGTCGTGGGGACGATCCAATAGTCGTCGCACATGTCGGCGGCTGGGCAACTTTGGCCCGTGGTCGTGGGGACGATCCAATAGTCGTCGGACATGTCGGCGGCTGGCCAATTTTGGCCCGTGGTCGTGGGGACGACCCTATAGTCGTTGGACATGTCAGCGGCTGGCCAACTTTGGCCCGGTGTCGTGGGGACGACTCTATAGTCGTCGGACATGACGGCGCCTGGCCAACCTAGACCCGGGGTCGTGGGGACGACCCTATTGTCGTCGGACATGTCGGCGGCTGGCCAACTTTGGCCCGTGGTCGTGGGGACGACCCTATAGTCGTCGGACATGTCGGCGGCTGGCCAACTTTGGCCCGTGGTCGTGGGGACGACCCTATAGTCGTCAGACATGACGGCGGCGAGCCCACCTAGTCGGGGGGTCGTGGGGACGACCCTATAGTCGTCGGACAAGTCGGCGGCCGGCCAACCTAGTCCGGGGGTCGTGGGGACGACCCTATAGTCGTCGGACATGACGGTGGCGGGCCAGTCTAGTCCCGGGTCGTGGGGACGACCCTATAGTCGTCGGACATGTCGGCGGCTGGCCAACTTTGGCCCGTGGTCGTGGGGACGACCCTATAGTCGTCGGACATAACGGTGGCGGGCCAGTCTAGTCCCGGGTCGTGGGGACGATCCGATTGTCGTCGGACATGTCGGCGTCTGGCCAACTTTGGCACCGTGGTCGTGGGGACGATCCAATAGTCATCAGACATGTCGGCGGCTGGCCAACCTGGACCCGGGGTCGTGGGGACGACCCTATTGTCGTCGGACATGACGGTGGCGGGCCAAACTAGTCTCGCGGTCGTGGGGACGACCCTATAATCGTCGGACATGACGGTGGCGGGCCAATCTAGTCCCGGGGTCGTGGGGACGACCCTATAGTCGACGGACATTTCGGCGGCATGCCAACTTTGGCCCGTGGTCGTGGGGACGATCCGATTGTCGTCGGACATGTCGGCGGCTGGCCAACCTAGACCCGGGGTCGTGGGGACGACCCTATTGTCGTCGGACATGTCGGCGGCTGGCAAACTTTGGCCCGTGGTCGTGGGGACGACCCTTTAGTCGTCGGATATGTCGGCGGCTGGCCAAAGCTGGCCCGTGGTCGTGGAGACAACCCTATAATCGTCGGACATGGCGGTGGCGGGCCAATCTAGTCCCGGGATCGTGGGGACGACCCTATTGTCGTCGGACATGGCGGTGGCGGGCCAATCTAGTCCCGGGATCGTGGGGACGACCCTATAGTCGTCGGACAAGTCGGCGGCTGCCCAATCTAGTCCCGGGATCGTAGGGACGACCCTATAGTCGTCGGACAAGTCGGCGGCTGGCCAACTTTGGCCCGGGGTCGTGGGGACGATCCTACAGTCGTCGGACATGTCGGCGGCGAGCCCACCTAGTCGGGGGGTCGTGGGGACGACCCTATAGTCGTCGGACAAGTCGGCGGCCGGCCAACCTAGTCCGGGGGTCGTGGGGACGACCCTATAGTCGTCGGACATGACGGTGGCGGGCCAGTCTAGTCCCGGGTCGTGGGGACGACCCTATAGTCGTCGGACATGTCGGCGGCTGGCCAACTTTGGCCCGTGGTCGTGGGGACGACCCTATAGTCGTCGGACATAACGGTGGCGGGCCAGTCTAGTCCCGGGTCGTGGGGACGATCCGATTGTCGTCGGACATGTCGGCGTCTGGCCAACTTTGGCACCGTGGTCGTGGGGACGATCCAATAGTCATCAGACATGTCGGCGGCTGGCCAACCTGGACCCGGGGTCGTGGGGACGACCCTATTGTCGTCGGACATGACGGTGGCGGGCCAAACTAGTCTCGCGGTCGTGGGGACGACCCTATAATCGTCGGACATGACGGTGGCGGGCCAATCTAGTCCCGGGGTCGTGGGGACGACCCTATAGTCGACGGACATTTCGGCGGCATGCCAACTTTGGCCCGTGGTCGTGGGGACGATCCGATTGTCGTCGGACATGTCGGCGGCTGGCCAACCTAGACCCGGGGTCGTGGGGACGACCCTATTGTCGTCGGACATGTCGGCGGCTGGCAAACTTTGGCCCGTGGTCGTGGGGACGACCCTTTAGTCGTCGGATATGTCGGCGGCTGGCCAAAGCTGGCCCGTGGTCGTGGAGACAACCCTATAATCGTCGGACATGGCGGTGGCGGGCCAATCTAGTCCCGGGATCGTGGGGACGACCCTATTGTCGTCGGACATGGCGGTGGCGGGCCAATCTAGTCCCGGGATCGTGGGAACGACCCTATAGTCGTCGGACAAGTCGGCGGCTGCCCAATCTAGTCCCGGGATCGTAGGGACGACCCTATAGTCGTCGGACAAGTCGGCGGCTGGCCAACTTTGGCCCGGGGTCGTGGGGACGATCCTACAGTCGTCGGACATGTCGGCGGCTGGCCAACTTTGGCTCGTGGTCGTGGGGACGACCCTGAAGTCGTCGGACATGACGGTGGCGGGCCAATCTAGTCCCGGGGTCGTGGGGACGACCGTATAGTCGTCGGACTTGACGGTGGCGGGCCAATCTAGTCCCGGGGTCGTGGGTACGACCGTATAGTCGTCGGACAAGTCGGCGGCTGGCCAACTTTGGCCCGGGGCCGTGGGAACGACCCTATAGTCGTCGGACATGACGGTGGCGGGCCAACCTAGTCCGGGGGTCGTGGGGACGACCTTATAGTCGTCGGACATGACGGTGGCGGGCCAATCTAGTCCCGGGGTCCATGGGATGACCCTATAGTCGTCGGACATGTCGGCGGCTGGCCAACCTAGACCCGGGGTCGTGGGGACGACTCTATAGTCGTCGGACATGTCGGCGGCTGGCCAACCTAGACCCGGGGTCGTGGGGACGACCCTATAGTCGTCGGACATGTTGGCGATTGGCCAACATTGGCCCGGGGTCGTCGGGACGACCCTATAGTCGTCGGACATGTCGGCGGCTGGCCAACCTAGTTCCGGGGTCGTGGGGACGACCCTATATTCGCCGGACATGTCGGCGGCTGGCCAACTTTGGCCCGTGGTCGTGGGGACGATCCAATAGTCGTCGCACATGTCGGCGGCTGGGCAACTTTGGCCCGTGGTCGTGGGGACGATCCAATAGTCGTCGGACATGTCGGCGGCTGGCCAATTTTGGCCCGTGGTCGTGGGGACGACCCTATAGTCGTTGGACATGTCAGCGGCTGGCCAACTTTGGCCCGGTGTCGTGGGGACGACTCTATAGTCGTCGGACATGACGGCGCCTGGCCAACCTAGACCCGGGGTCGTGGGGACGACCCTATTGTCGTCGGACATGTCGGCGGCTGGCCAACTTTGGCCCGTGGTCGTGGGGACGACCCTATAGTCGTCGGACATGTCGGCGGCTGGCCAACTTTGGCCCGTGGTCGTGGGGACGACCCTATAGTCGTCAGACATGACGGCGGCGAGCCCACCTAGTCGGGGGGTCGTGGGGACGACCCTATAGTCGTCGGACAAGTCGGCGGCCGGCCAACCTAGTCCGGGGGTCGTGGGGACGACCCTATAGTCGTCGGACATGACGGTGGCGGGCCAGTCTAGTCCCGGGTCGTGGGGACGACCCTATAGTCGTCGGACATGTCGGCGGCTGGCCAACTTTGGCCCGTGGTCGTGGGGACGACCCTATAGTCGTCGGACATAACGGTGGCGGGCCAGTCTAGTCCCGGGTCGTGGGGACGATCCGATTGTCGTCGGACATGTCGGCGTCTGGCCAACTTTGGCACCGTGGTCGTGGGGACGATCCAATAGTCATCAGACATGTCGGCGGCTGGCCAACCTGGACCCGGGGTCGTGGGGACGACCCTATTGTCGTCGGACATGACGGTGGCGGGCCAAACTAGTCTCGCGGTCGTGGGGACGACCCTATAATCGTCGGACATGACGGTGGCGGGCCAATCTAGTCCCGGGGTCGTGGGGACGACCCTATAGTCGACGGACATTTCGGCGGCATGCCAACTTTGGCCCGTGGTCGTGGGGACGATCCGATTGTCGTCGGACATGTCGGCGGCTGGCCAACCTAGACCCGGGGTCGTGGGGACGACCCTATTGTCGTCGGACATGTCGGCGGCTGGCAAACTTTGGCCCGTGGTCGTGGGGACGACCCTTTAGTCGTCGGATATGTCGGCGGCTGGCCAAAGCTGGCCCGTGGTCGTGGAGACAACCCTATAATCGTCGGACATGGCGGTGGCGGGCCAATCTAGTCCCGGGATCGTGGGGACGACCCAATTGTCGTCGGACATGGCGGTGGCGGGCCAATCTAGTCCCGGGATCGTGGGGACGACCCTATAGTCGTCGGACAAGTCGGCGGCTGCCCAATCTAGTCCCGGGATCGTAGGGACGACCCTATAGTCGTCGGACAAGTCGGCGGCTGGCCAACTTTGGCCCGGGGTCGTGGGGACGATCCTACAGTCGTCGGACATGTCGGCGGCTGGCCAACTTTGGCTCGTGGTCGTGGGGACGACCCTGAAGTCGTCGGACATGACGGTGGCGGGCCAATCTAGTCCCGGGGTCGTGGGGACGACCGTATAGTCGTCGGACTTGACGGTGGCGGGCCAATCTAGTCCCGGGGTCGTGGGTACGACCGTATAGTCGTCGGACAAGTCGGCGGCTGGCCAACTTTGGCCCGGGGCCGTGGGAACGACCCTATAGTCGTCGGACATGACGGTGGCGGGCCAACCTAGTCCGGGGGTCGTGGGGACGACCTTATAGTCGTCGGACATGACGGTGGCGGGCCAATCTAGTCCCGGGGTCCATGGGATGACCCTATAGTCGTCGGACATGTCGGCGGCTGGCCAACCTAGACCCGGGGTCGTGGGGACGACTCTATAGTCGTCGGACATGTCGGCGGCTGGCCAACCTAGACCCGGGGTCGTGGGGACGACCCTATAGTCGTCGGACATGTTGGCGATTGGCCAACATTGGCCCGGGGTCGTCGGGACGACCCTATAGTCGTCGGACTTGACGGTGGCGGGCCAATCTAGTCCCGGGGTCGTGGGGACGACCCTACAGTCGTCGGACATTTCGGCGGCTGGCCAACTTTGGCCCGGTGTCGTGGGGACGACTCTATAGTCGTCGGAAATGTCGGCGGCTGGCCAACCTGGATCCGGGGTCGTGGGGACGACCCTATTGTCGTCGGACATGACGGTGGCGGGCCAATCTAGTCTCGGGGTCGTGGGGACGACCCTATAGTCGTCGGACATGTCGGCGGCTGGCCTACCTAGTCCCGAGGTCGTTGGGGCGACCCTATAGTCGTCGGACATGTCGGCGGCTGGCCAACCTAGTCCCGAGGTCGTCGGACTTGACGGTGGCGGGCCAATCTAGTCCCGGGGTCTTGGGGACGACCCTACAGTCGTCGGACATTTCGGCGGCTTGCCAACTTTGGCCCGGGGTGGTGGGGACGACCCTATAGTCTTCGGACATGTCGGCGGCTGGCCAACCTAGTCCCGAGGTCGTGGGGGCGACCGTATAGTCGTCGGACATGTCCGCGGCTGGCCAACCTAGTCCCGAGGTCGTAGGACTTGACGGTGGCGGGCCAATCTAGTCCCGGGGTCGTGGGGACGACCCTATAGTCTTCGGACAAGACGGCGGCTGGACATCTTTGGCCCGGGGTCGTGGGGACGACCCTATAGTCGTCGGACATGTCGGCGGCTGGCCAACCTAGTCCCGAGGTCGTCGGACTTGACGGTGGCGGGCCAATCTAGTCCCGGGGTCGTGGAGACGACCCTACAGTCGTCGGACATTTCGGCGGCTTGCCTAGTTTGGCCCGGGGTCGTGGGGACGACCCTATAGTCGTCGGACATGACGGTGGCGGACCAATCTAGTCCCGGGGTCGTGGGGAAGACCCTATACTCGTCGGACATGTCGGCGGCTGGCCAACCTGGACCCGGGGTCGTGGGGACGACCCTATTGTCGTCGGACATGACGGTGGCGGGCCAAACTAGTCTCGCGGTCGTGGGGACGACCCTATAATCGTCGGACATGACGGTGGCGGGCCAATCTAGTCCCGGGGTCGTGGGGACGACCCTATAGTCGACGGACATTTCGGCGGCATGCCAACTTTGGCCCGTGGTCGTGGGGACGATCCGATTGTCGTCGGACATGTCGGCGGCTGGCCAACCTAGACCCGGGGTCGTGGGGACGACCCTATTGTCGTCGGACATGTCGGCGGCTGGCAAACTTTGGCCCGTGGTCGTGGGGACGACCCTTTAGTCGTCGGATATGTCGGCGGCTGGCCAAAGCTGGCCCGTGGTCGTGGAGACAACCCTATAATCGTCGGACATGGCGGTGGCGGGCCAATCTAGTCCCGGGATCGTGGGGACGACCCTATTGTCGTCGGACATGGCGGTGGCGGGCCAATCTAGTCCCGGGATCGTGGGGACGACCCTATAGTCGTCGGACAAGTCGGCGGCTGCCCAATCTAGTCCCGGGATCGTAGGGACGACCCTATAGTCGTCGGACAAGTCGGCGGCTGGCCAACTTTGGCCCGGGGTCGTGGGGACGATCCTACAGTCGTCGGACATGTCGGCGGCGAGCCCACCTAGTCGGGGGGTCGTGGGGACGACCCTATAGTCGTCGGACAAGTCGGCGGCCGGCCAACCTAGTCCGGGGGTCGTGGGGACGACCCTATAGTCGTCGGACATGACGGTGGCGGGCCAGTCTAGTCCCGGGTCGTGGGGACGACCCTATAGTCGTCGGACATGTCGGCGGCTGGCCAACTTTGGCCCGTGGTCGTGGGGACGACCCTATAGTCGTCGGACATAACGGTGGCGGGCCAGTCTAGTCCCGGGTCGTGGGGACGATCCGATTGTCGTCGGACATGTCGGCGTCTGGCCAACTTTGGCACCGTGGTCGTGGGGACGATCCAATAGTCATCAGACATGTCGGCGGCTGGCCAACCTGGACCCGGGGTCGTGGGGACGACCCTATTGTCGTCGGACATGACGGTGGCGGGCCAAACTAGTCTCGCGGTCGTGGGGACGACCCTATAATCGTCGGACATGACGGTGGCGGGCCAATCTAGTCCCGGGGTCGTGGGGACGACCCTATAGTCGACGGACATTTCGGCGGCATGCCAACTTTGGCCCGTGGTCGTGGGGACGATCCGATTGTCGTCGGACATGTCGGCGGCTGGCCAACCTAGACCCGGGGTCGTGGGGACGACCCTATTGTCGTCGGACATGTCGGCGGCTGGCAAACTTTGGCCCGTGGTCGTGGGGACGACCCTTTAGTCGTCGGATATGTCGGCGGCTGGCCAAAGCTGGCCCGTGGTCGTGGAGACAACCCTATAATCGTCGGACATGGCGGTGGCGGGCCAATCTAGTCCCGGGATCGTGGGGACGACCCTATTGTCGTCGGACATGGCGGTGGCGGGCCAATCTAGTCCCGGGATCGTGGGAACGACCCTATAGTCGTCGGACAAGTCGGCGGCTGCCCAATCTAGTCCCGGGATCGTAGGGACGACCCTATAGTCGTCGGACAAGTCGGCGGCTGGCCAACTTTGGCCCGGGGTCGTGGGGACGATCCTACAGTCGTCGGACATGTCGGCGGCTGGCCAACTTTGGCTCGTGGTCGTGGGGACGACCCTGAAGTCGTCGGACATGACGGTGGCGGGCCAATCTAGTCCCGGGGTCGTGGGGACGACCGTATAGTCGTCGGACTTGACGGTGGCGGGCCAATCTAGTCCCGGGGTCGTGGGTACGACCGTATAGTCGTCGGACAAGTCGGCGGCTGGCCAACTTTGGCCCGGGGCCGTGGGAACGACCCTATAGTCGTCGGACATGACGGTGGCGGGCCAACCTAGTCCGGGGGTCGTGGGGACGACCTTATAGTCGTCGGACATGACGGTGGCGGGCCAATCTAGTCCCGGGGTCCATGGGATGACCCTATAGTCGTCGGACATGTCGGCGGCTGGCCAACCTAGACCCGGGGTCGTGGGGACGACTCTATAGTCGTCGGACATGTCGGCGGCTGGCCAACCTAGACCCGGGGTCGTGGGGACGACCCTATAGTCGTCGGACATGTTGGCGATTGGCCAACATTGGCCCGGGGTCGTCGGGACGACCCTATAGTCGTCGGACATGTCGGCGGCTGGCCAACCTAGTTCCGGGGTCGTGGGGACGACCCTATATTCGCCGGACATGTCGGCGGCTGGCCAACTTTGGCCCGTGGTCGTGGGGACGATCCAATAGTCGTCGCACATGTCGGCGGCTGGGCAACTTTGGCCCGTGGTCGTGGGGACGATCCAATAGTCGTCGGACATGTCGGCGGCTGGCCAATTTTGGCCCGTGGTCGTGGGGACGACCCTATAGTCGTTGGACATGTCAGCGGCTGGCCAACTTTGGCCCGGTGTCGTGGGGACGACTCTATAGTCGTCGGACATGACGGCGCCTGGCCAACCTAGACCCGGGGTCGTGGGGACGACCCTATTGTCGTCGGACATGTCGGCGGCTGGCCAACTTTGGCCCGTGGTCGTGGGGACGACCCTATAGTCGTCGGACATGTCGGCGGCTGGCCAACTTTGGCCCGTGGTCGTGGGGACGACCCTATAGTCGTCAGACATGACGGCGGCGAGCCCACCTAGTCGGGGGGTCGTGGGGACGACCCTATAGTCGTCGGACAAGTCGGCGGCCGGCCAACCTAGTCCGGGGGTCGTGGGGACGACCCTATAGTCGTCGGACATGACGGTGGCGGGCCAGTCTAGTCCCGGGTCGTGGGGACGACCCTATAGTCGTCGGACATGTCGGCGGCTGGCCAACTTTGGCCCGTGGTCGTGGGGACGACCCTATAGTCGTCGGACATAACGGTGGCGGGCCAGTCTAGTCCCGGGTCGTGGGGACGATCCGATTGTCGTCGGACATGTCGGCGTCTGGCCAACTTTGGCACCGTGGTCGTGGGGACGATCCAATAGTCATCAGACATGTCGGCGGCTGGCCAACCTGGACCCGGGGTCGTGGGGACGACCCTATTGTCGTCGGACATGACGGTGGCGGGCCAAACTAGTCTCGCGGTCGTGGGGACGACCCTATAATCGTCGGACATGACGGTGGCGGGCCAATCTAGTCCCGGGGTCGTGGGGACGACCCTATAGTCGACGGACATTTCGGCGGCATGCCAACTTTGGCCCGTGGTCGTGGGGACGATCCGATTGTCGTCGGACATGTCGGCGGCTGGCCAACCTAGACCCGGGGTCGTGGGGACGACCCTATTGTCGTCGGACATGTCGGCGGCTGGCAAACTTTGGCCCGTGGTCGTGGGGACGACCCTTTAGTCGTCGGATATGTCGGCGGCTGGCCAAAGCTGGCCCGTGGTCGTGGAGACAACCCTATAATCGTCGGACATGGCGGTGGCGGGCCAATCTAGTCCCGGGATCGTGGGGACGACCCAATTGTCGTCGGACATGGCGGTGGCGGGCCAATCTAGTCCCGGGATCGTGGGGACGACCCTATAGTCGTCGGACAAGTCGGCGGCTGCCCAATCTAGTCCCGGGATCGTAGGGACGACCCTATAGTCGTCGGACAAGTCGGCGGCTGGCCAACTTTGGCCCGGGGTCGTGGGGACGATCCTACAGTCGTCGGACATGTCGGCGGCTGGCCAACTTTGGCTCGTGGTCGTGGGGACGACCCTGAAGTCGTCGGACATGACGGTGGCGGGCCAATCTAGTCCCGGGGTCGTGGGGACGACCGTATAGTCGTCGGACTTGACGGTGGCGGGCCAATCTAGTCCCGGGGTCGTGGGTACGACCGTATAGTCGTCGGACAAGTCGGCGGCTGGCCAACTTTGGCCCGGGGCCGTGGGAACGACCCTATAGTCGTCGGACATGACGGTGGCGGGCCAACCTAGTCCGGGGGTCGTGGGGACGACCTTATAGTCGTCGGACATGACGGTGGCGGGCCAATCTAGTCCCGGGGTCCATGGGATGACCCTATAGTCGTCGGACATGTCGGCGGCTGGCCAACCTAGACCCGGGGTCGTGGGGACGACTCTATAGTCGTCGGACATGTCGGCGGCTGGCCAACCTAGACCCGGGGTCGTGGGGACGACCCTATAGTCGTCGGACATGTTGGCGATTGGCCAACATTGGCCCGGGGTCGTCGGGACGACCCTATAGTCGTCGGACTTGACGGTGGCGGGCCAATCTAGTCCCGGGGTCGTGGGGACGACCCTACAGTCGTCGGACATTTCGGCGGCTGGCCAACTTTGGCCCGGTGTCGTGGGGACGACTCTATAGTCGTCGGAAATGTCGGCGGCTGGCCAACCTGGATCCGGGGTCGTGGGGACGACCCTATTGTCGTCGGACATGACGGTGGCGGGCCAATCTAGTCTCGGGGTCGTGGGGACGACCCTATAGTCGTCGGACATGTCGGCGGCTGGCCTACCTAGTCCCGAGGTCGTTGGGGCGACCCTATAGTCGTCGGACATGTCGGCGGCTGGCCAACCTAGTCCCGAGGTCGTCGGACTTGACGGTGGCGGGCCAATCTAGTCCCGGGGTCTTGGGGACGACCCTACAGTCGTCGGACATTTCGGCGGCTTGCCAACTTTGGCCCGGGGTGGTGGGGACGACCCTATAGTCTTCGGACATGTCGGCGGCTGGCCAACCTAGTCCCGAGGTCGTGGGGGCGACCGTATAGTCGTCGGACATGTCCGCGGCTGGCCAACCTAGTCCCGAGGTCGTAGGACTTGACGGTGGCGGGCCAATCTAGTCCCGGGGTCGTGGGGACGACCCTATAGTCTTCGGACAAGACGGCGGCTGGACATCTTTGGCCCGGGGTCGTGGGGACGACCCTATAGTCGTCGGACATGTCGGCGGCTGGCCAACCTAGTCCCGAGGTCGTCGGACTTGACGGTGGCGGGCCAATCTAGTCCCGGGGTCGTGGAGACGACCCTACAGTCGTCGGACATTTCGGCGGCTTGCCTAGTTTGGCCCGGGGTCGTGGGGACGACCCTATAGTCGTCGGACATGACGGTGGCGGACCAATCTAGTCCCGGGGTCGTGGGGAAGACCCTATACTCGTCGGACATGTCGGCGGCTGGCCAACTTTGGCCCGTGGTCGTGGGCACGATCCAATAGTCGTCGGACTTGACGGTGGCGGGCCAATCTAGTCCCGGGGTCGTGGGGACGACCCTACAGTCGTCGGACATTTCGGCGGCTTGCCAACTTTGGCCCGGGGTCGTGGGGACGACCCTATAGTCGTCGGACTTGACGGTGGCGGGCCAATCTAGTCCCGGGGTCTTGGGGACGACCCTACAGTCGTCGGACATGTCGGCGGCTGGCCAAATTTGGCCCGGGGTGGTGGGGACGACCCTATAGTCGTCGGACATGTCGGCGGCTGGCCTACCTAGTCCCGAGGTCGTGGGGGCGACCCTATAGTCGTCGGACATGTCGGCAGCTGGCCAACCTAGTCCCGAGGTCGTCGGACTTGACGGTGGCGGGCCAATCTAGTCCCGGGGTCTTGGGGACGACCCTACAGTCGTCGGACATTTCGGCGGCTTGCCAACTTTGGCCCGGGGTGGTGGGGACGACCCTATAGTCGTCGGACATGTCGGCGGCTGGCCAACCTAGTCCCGAGGTCGTTGGGACGACCCTATAGTCGTCGGACTTGACGGTGGCGGGCCAATCTAGTCCCGGGGTCGTGGGGACGACCCTACAGTCGTCGGATATTTCGGCGGCTTGCCAACTTTGGCCCGGGGTCGTGGGGACGACCCTATAGTCGTCGGACATGTCGGCGGCTGGCCAACCTAGTCCCGAGGTCGTCGGACTTGACGGTGGCGGGCCAATCAAGTCTCGGGGTCGTGGGGACGACCCTATAGTCGTCAGACATGTCGGCGGCTGGCCGTGGACGTGGGGACGACCCAATAGTCGTCGGACATGTTGGCGGCTTGTCAGCCTAGTCCCGGGGTCGTGGGTACGACCCTATAGTCGTCGGACAAGTCGGCGGCGGGCCAACCTTGTCCCGGGGTAGTGGGGACGACCCTATAGTCGTCGGACATGTCGGCGGCTGGCCAACTTTGGCCCGGTGTCGTGGGGACGACTCTATAGTCGTCGGAAATGTCGGCGGCTGGCCAACCTGGAGCCGGTGTCGTGGGGACGACCCTATAGTCGTCGGACATGTCGGCGGCTGGCCAACTTTGGCCCGGTGTCGTGGGGACGACTCTATAGTCGTCGGAAATGTCGGCGGCTGGCCAACCTGGACCCGGGGTCGTGGGGACGACCCTATTGTCGTCGGACATGACGGTGGCGGGCCAATCTAGTCTCGGGGTCGTGGGGACGACCCTATAGTCGTCGGACTTGTCGGCGGCTGGCCAACTTTGGCCCGGTGTCGTGGGGACGACTCTATAGTCGTCGGAAATGTCGGCGGCTGGCCAACCTGGACCCGGGGTCGTGGGGACGACCCTATTGTCGTCGGACATGACGGTGGCGGGCCAATCTAGTCTCGGGGTCGTGGGGACGACCCTATAGTCGTCGGACATGTCGGCGGCTGGCCAACTTTGGCCCGGTGTCGTGGGGACGACTCTATAGTCGTCGGAAATGTCGGCGGCTGGCCAACCTGGTCCCGGGGTCGTGGGGACGACCCTATTGTCGTCGGACATGACGGTGGCGGGCCAATCTAGTCTCGGGGTCGTGGGGACGACCCTATAGTCGTCAGACATGTTGGCGGCTTGTCAGCCTAGTCCCGGGGTCGTGGGTACGACCCTATAGTCGTCGGACAAGTCGGCGGCGGGCCAACCTAGTCCCGAGGTCATGGGGACGACCCTATAGTCGTCGGACTTGACGGTGGCGGGCCAATCTAGTCCCGGGGTCGTGGGGACGACCCTACAGTCGTCGGACATTTCGGCGGCTTGCCATCTTTGGCCCGGGGTCGTGGGGACGACCCTATAGTCGTCGGACAAGACGGCGGCGGGCCAATCCAGTCCCGGGGTTGTAGGGACGACCCTATAGTCGTCGGACAAGTCGGCGGCGGGCCAAGCTTGCCCCGGGGTCGTGGGGACGACCCTATAGTCGTCGGACATGTCGGCGGCTGGCCAACCTAGTCCCGAGGTCGTCGGACTTGACGGTGGCGGGCCAATCAAGTCTCGGGGTCGTGGGGACGACCCTATAGTCGTCAGACATGTCGGCGGCTGGCCGTGGACGTGGGGACGACCGAATAGTCGTCGGACATGTTGGCGGCTTGTCAGCCTAGTCCCGGGGTCGTGGGTACGACCCTATAGTCGTCGGACAAGTCGGCGGCGGGCCAACCTTGTCCCGGGGTAGTGGGGACGACCCTATAGTCGTCGGACATGTCGGCGGCTGGCCAAAATTGGCCCTAGGTCGTGGGGGCAACCCTATAGTCGTCGGACATGTCGGCGGCTGGCCAACCTAGTCCCGAGGTCGTCAGACTTGACGGTGGCGGGCCAATCTAGTCCCGGGGTCGTGGGGACGACCCTACAGTCGTCGGACATTTCGGCGGCTTGCCAACTTTGGCCCGGGGTCGTGGGGACGACCCTATAGTCGTCGGACATGACGGTGGCGGACCAATCTAGTCCCGTGGTCGTGGGGACGACCCTATAGTCGTCGGACATGTCGGCGGCTAGCCAACATTGGCCCGTGGTCGTGGGGACGACCCAATAGACGTTGGAAATGTCAGCGGCTGGCCAACATTGACCCGGTGTTGTGGGGACGACTCTATAGTCGTCGGACATGTCGGCGGCTGGCCAATCTAGTCCCGGGGTCGTGGGGACGACCCTATAGTCTTCGGACATGTCGGCGGCTGGCCAACTTTGGCCCGTGGTCGTGGGGACGACCCTATTGTCGTCGGAAATGACGGTGGCGGGCCAATCTATTCCCGGGGTCGTGGGGACGACCCTATAGTCGTCGGACAAGTCGGCAGCTTGCCAACTTTGGCACGGAGTCGTGGGGACGACCCTATAGTCGTTGGACATGACGGTGGCGGGCCAATCTAGTCCCGGGGTCGTAGGGACGACCCTATAGTCGTCGGACATTTCGGCGCCTTGCCAACTTTGGCCCGGGGTCGTGGGGACGACCATATAGTCGTCGAACATGACGGTGGCGGACCAATCTAGTCCCGGGGTCGTGGGGACGACCCTATAGTCGTCGGGCATGTCGGCGGCTGGCCAACTTTGGCCCGTGGTCGTGGGGACGACCCAATAGTCGTTGGACATTACGGCGGCTGGCCAACTTTGGCCCATGGTCGTGGGGACGACCCTATAGTCGTTGGACATGACGGTGGCGGGCCAATCTAGTCCCGGGGTCGTGGGGACGACCCTACAGTCGTCGGACATGTCGGCGGCTTGCCAAATTTGCCCGGGGTCGTGGGGACGACCCTATAGTCGTCGGACTTGACGGTGGCGGGCCAATCTAGACCCGGGGTCGTGGGGACGACCCAATAGTCGTTGAACATTACGGCGGCTGGCCAACTTTGGCCCATGGTCGTGGGGACGACCCTATAGTCGTTGGACATGACGGTGGCGGGCCAATCTAGTCCCGGGGTCGTAGGAACGACCCTATAGTCGTCGGACATGTCGGCGGCTGGCCAACTTTGGCCCGGGGTCGTGGGGACGACCCTATAGTCGTCGGACATGTCGGCGGCGGGCCAACCTAGTCCCGAGGTCGTGGGGACGACCCTATAGTCGTCGGACTTCACGGTGGCGGGCCAATCTAGTCCCGGGGTCGTGGGGACGACCCTACAGTCGTCGGACATTTCGGCGGCTTGCCAACTTTGGCCCGTGGTCGTGGGGACGACCCTATAGTCGTTGGACATGTCAGCGGCCGGCCAACTTTGGCCCGGTGTCGTGGGGACGACCCAATAGTCGTCGGACATGTCGGCGGCTGGCCAACTTTGGCCCGGTGTCGTGGGGACGACTCTATAGTCGTCGGACATGTCGGCGGCTGGCCAACTTTGGCCCGGTGTCGTGGGGACGACCCTATAGTCGTCGGACAAGTCTGCGGCTGGCCAACATTGGCCCGTGGTCGTGGGGACGACCATATAGTCGTCGGACATGACGGTGGCGGGCCACTATAGTCCCGGGTCGTGGGGACGACCCTATAGTCGTCGGACATGTCGGCGGCTGGCCAACTTTGGCCCGGGGTCGTGGGGACGACCCTATAGTCGTCGGATATGTCGGCGGCTGGCCAACTTTGGCCCGTGGTCGTGGGGACGACCCTATAGTCGTCGGACATGACGGTGGCGGGCCAGTCTAGTCCCGGGTCATGGGGACGACCCTATAGTCGTCGGACAAGTCGGCGGCTGGCCAACTTTGGCCCGTGGTCGTGGGGACGACCCTATAGTCGTCAGACATGACGGTGGTGGGCCAGTCTAGTCCCGGGTCGTGGGGACGAGCCTATAGTCGTCGGACATGTCGGCGGCTGGCCAACTTTGGCCCGTGGTCGTGGGGAGGACCCTATACTCGTCGGAAAAGTCGGCGGCGAGCCAACCTAGTCCGGGGGTCGTGGGGACGACCCTATAGTCGTCGGAGAAATCTGCGGCGGGCCAACCTAGTCCCGGGGTCGTAGGGACGACCCTATAGTCGTCGGAATTGTCGGTGGCGGGCCAATCTAGTCCGGGGGTCGTGGGGACGACCCTATAGTCGTCGGACATGTCGGCGGCTGGCCAACTTTGGCCCGGGGTCGTGGGGACGACCCTATAGTCGTCGGACTTGACGGTGGCTGGCCAACCTAGTCCCGAGGTCGTCAGACTTGACGGTGGCGGGCCAATCTAGTCCCGGGGTCGTGGGGACGACCCTACAGTCGTCGGACATTTCGGCGGCTTGCCAACTTTGGCCCGGGGTCGTGGGGACGACCCTATAGTCGTCGGACATGACGGTGGCGGACCAATCTAGTCCCGTGGTCGTGGGGACGACCCTATAGTCGTCGGACATGTCGGCGGCTAGCCAACATTGGCCCGTGGTCGTGGGGACGACCCAATAGACGTTGGAAATGTCAGCGGCTGGCCAACTTTGACCCGGTGTTGTGGGGACGACTCTATAGTCGTCGGACATGTCGGCGGCTGGCCAATCTAGTCCCGGGGTCGTGGGGACGACCCTATAGTCTTCGGACATGTCGGCGGCTGGCCAACTTTGGCCCGTGGTCGTGGGGACGACCCTATTGTCGTCGGAAATGACGGTGGCGGGCCAATCTATTCCCGGGGTCGTGGGGACGACCCTATAGTCGTCGGACAAGTCGGCAGCTTGCCAACTTTGGCACGGAGTCGTGGGGACGACCCTATAGTCGTTGGACATGACGGTGGCGGGCCAATCTAGTCCCGGGGTCGTAGGGACGACCCTATAGTCGTCGGACATTTCGGCGCCTTGCCAACTTTGGCCCGGGGTCGTGGGGACGACCATATAGTCGTCGAACATGACGGTGGCGGACCAATCTAGTCCCGGGGTCGTGGGGACGACCCTATAGTCGTCGGGCATGTCGGCGGCTGGCCAACTTTGGCCCGTGGTCGTGGGGACGACCCAATAGTCGTTGGACATTACGGCGGCTGGCCAACTTTGGCCCATGGTCGTGGGGACGACCCTATAGTCGTTGGACATGACGGTGGCGGGCCAATCTAGTCCCGGGGTCGTGGGGACGACCCTACAGTCGTCGGACATGTCGGCGGCTTGCCAAATTTGCCCGGGGTCGTGGGGACGACCCTATAGTCGTCGGACTTGACGGTGGCGGGCCAATCTAGACCCGGGGTCGTGGGGACGACCCAATAGTCGTTGAACATTACGGCGGCTGGCCAACTTTGGCCCATGGTCGTGGGGACGACCCTATAGTCGTTGGACATGACGGTGGCGGGCCAATCTAGTCCCGGGGTCGTAGGAACGACCCTATAGTCGTCGGACATGTCGGCGGCTGGCCAACTTTGGCCCGGGGTCGTGGGGACGACCCTATAGTCGTCGGACATGTCGGCGGCTGGCCAACCTAGTCCCGAGGTCGTGGGGACGACCCTATAGTCGTCGGACTTCACGGTGGCGGGCCAATCTAGTCCCGGGGTCGTGGGGACGACCCTACAGTCGTCGGACATTTCGGCGGCTTGCCAACTTTGGCCCGGGGTCGTGGGGACGACCCTATAGTCGTCGGACATGTCGGCGGCTGGCCAACCAAGTCCCGAGGTCGTGGGGACGACCCTATAGTCGTCGGACAAGTCGGCGGCGGGCCAACCTAGTCCCGGGCTCGTGGGGATGACCCTATACTCGTCGGACAAGTCGGCGGCGAACCCACCTAGTCGGGGGGTCGTGGGGACGACCCTATTGTCGTCCGACAAGTCAGCGGCTGGCCAACATTGGCCCGTGGTCGTGGGGACGACTCTATAGTCGTCAGACAAGTCGGCGGCGGGCCAACCTAGTCCCGGGGTCGTGGGGACGACCCTATAGTCGTCGGACAAGTCAGCGGCTGGCCAACCTAGTCCCGAGGTCGTGGGGACGACCCTATAGTCGTCGGACAAGTCGGCGGCGGGCCAACCTAGTCCCGGGCTCGTGGGGATGACCCTATACTCGTCGGACAAGTCGGCGGCGAACCCACCTAGTCGGGGGCTCGTGGGGACGACCCTATAGTCGTCGGACAAGTCAGCGGCTGGCCAACATTGGCCCGTGGTCGTGGGGACGACCCTATAGTCGTCGGACATGTTGGCGGCTTGTCAACCTAGTCCCGGGGTTGTGGGGACGACCCTATAGTCGTCGGACATGACGGTGGCGGGCCACTCTAGTCCCGGGTCGTGGGGACGACCCTATAGTCGTCGGACATGTCGGCGGCTGGCCAACTTTGGCCCGGGGTCGTGGGGACGACCCTATAGTCGTCGGATATGTCGGCGGCAGGCCAACTTTGGCCCGTGGTCGTGGGGACGACCCTATAGTCGTCGGACAAGTCGGCGGCGGGCCAACCTAGTCCCGGGGTCGTGGGGACGACCCTATATTCGTCGGACAAGCCGACGGCTGGCCAACTTTGGCCCGTGGTCGTGGGGACGACCCTATAGTCGTCGGACAAGTCGGCGGCAGGCCAACTTTGGCCCGTGGTCGTGGGGACGACCCTATAGTCGTCGGACAAGTCGGCGGCGGGCCAACCTAGTCCCGGGGTCGTGGGGACGACCCTATAGTCGTCGGACAAGTCAGCGGCTGGCCAACATTGGCCCGGGGTCGTGGGGACGACCATATAGTCGTCGAACATGACGGTGGCGGACCAATCTCGTCCCGGGGTCTTGTGGACGACCCTATAGTCGTCGGGCATGTCGGCGGCTGGCCAACTTTGGCCCGTGGTCGTGGGGACGACCCAATAGTCGTTGGACAATACGGCGGCTGGCCAACTTTGGCCCATGGTCGTGGGGACGACCCTATAGTCGTTGGACATGACGGTGGCGGGCCAATCTAGTCCCGGGGTCGTGGGGACGACCCTACAGTCGTCGGACATGTCGGCGGCTTGCCAAATTTGCCCGGGGTCGTGGGGACGACCCTATAGTCGTCGGACTTGACGGTGGCGGGCCAATCTAGTCCCGGGGTCGTGGGGACGACCCAATAGTCGTTGGACATTACGGCGGCTGGCCACCTTTGGCCCATGGTCGTGGGGACGACCCTATAGTCGTTGGACATGACGGCGGCTGGCCAACTTTGGCCCGTGGTCGTGGGGACGACTCTATTGTCGTCGGACATGTCGGCGGCTGGCCAATCTAGTCCCGGGGTCGTGGGGACGACCCTACAGTCGTCGGACATGTCGGCGGCTAGCCAACATTGGCCCGTGGTCGTGGGGACGACCCAATAGTCGTTGGAAATGTCAGCGGCTGGCCAACTTTGACCCGTGGTCGTGGGGACGACCCTATAGTCGTCGGACTTGACGGTGGCGGGCCAATCTAGTCCCGGGGTCGTGGGGACGACCCAATAGTCGTTGGACATTACGGCGGCTGGCCAACTTTGGCCCATGGTCGTGGGGACGACTCTATTGTCGTCGGACATGTCGGCGGCGGGCCAACCTAGTCCCGGGGTCGTGGGGACGACCCTATAATCGTCGGACAAGCCGGCGGCTGGCCAACTTTGGCCCGTGGTCGTGGGGACGACTCTATTGTCGTCGGACATGTCGGCGGCTGGCCAACCTAGACCCGGGGTCGTGGGGACGACCCTATATTCGTTGGACATGTCAGCGGCTGGCCAACTTTGGCCCGGTGTCGTGGGGACGACTCTATTGTCGTCGGACATGTCGGCGGCTGGCCAACCTAGACCCGGGGTCGTGGGGACGACCCTATAGTCGTCGGACATGTCGGCGGCTGGCCAACCTAGTCCCGAGGTCGTCGGACTTGACGGTGGCGGGCCAATCTAGTCCCGGGGTCGTGGGGACGACCCTACAGTCGTCGGACATTTCGGCGGCTTGCCAACTTTGGGACGGGGTCGTGGGGACGACCCTATAGTCGTCGGACATAACGGTGGCTGGCCAACCTAGTCCCGAGGTCGTGGGGGCGACCCTACAGTCGTCGGACATGTCGGCGGCTGGCCAACCTAGTCCCGAGGTCGTCGGACTTGACGGTGGCGGGCCAATCTAGTCCCGGGGTCGTGGGGACGACCCTATTGTCGTCGGACATGGCGGTGGCGGGCCAATCTAGTCCCGTGGTCGTGGGGACAACCCTATAGTCGTCGGACATGTCGGCGGCTGGCCAACTTTGGCCCGTGGTCGTGGGGACGACCCTATAGTCGTCGGACAAGTCGGCGGCGGGCCAACCTAGTCCCGGGGTCGTGGGGATGACCCTATAGTCGTCGGACATGACGGTGGCGGGCCAGTCTAGTCCCGGGTCGTGGGGACGACCCTATAGTCGTCGGACATGTCGGCGGCTGGCCAACTTTGGCCCGTGATCGTGGGGACGACTCTATAGTCGTCAGACATGACGGTGGCGAGCCAACCTAGTCCCGGGGTCGTGGGGACGACCCTATAGTCGTCGGACATAACGGTGGCGGGCCAATCTAGTCCGGGGGTCGTGGGGACCACCCTATAGTCGTCGGACTTGACGTTGGCGGGCCAATCTAGTCCCGAGCTCGTGGGGACGACCCTATAGTCGTCGGACATGTGGGCGGCTTGCCAACTTTGGCCCGGGGTCGTGGGGACGATCCAATAGTCGTCGGACATGTCGGCGGCTGGTCAACTTTGGCCCGTGGTCGTGGGGACGACCCTATAGTCGTTGGACATGTCAGCGGCTGGCCAAAATTGGCCCGAGGTCGTGGGGACGACCCTATAGTCGTCGGACATGTCGGCGGCTGGCCAACCTAGTCCCGAGGTCGTCGACTTGACGGTGGCGGGCCAATCTAGTCCCGGCGTCGTGGGGACGACCCTACAGTCGTCGGACATTTCGGCGGCTTGCCAACTTTGGCCCGAGGTCGTGTGGACGACCCTATAGTCGTCGGACATGACGGTGGCGGACCAATCTAGTCCCGGGGTCGTGGGGACGACCCTATAGTCGTCGGACATGTCGGCGGCTGGCCAACTTTGGCCCGTGGTCGTGGGGACGATCCAATAGTCGTCGGACATGTCGGCGGCTGGCCAGCTTTGGCCCGTGGTCGTGGGGACGACCCTATAGTCGTCGGACATGTCGGCGGCTAGCCAACATTGGCCCGTGGTCGTGGGGACGACCCAATAGTCGTTGGAAATGTCAGCGGCTGGCCAACTTTGACCCGGTGTCG
This sequence comes from Andrena praecox, assembly GCA_963932275.1. Lineage (NCBI taxonomy): Eukaryota > Metazoa > Arthropoda > Insecta > Hymenoptera > Andrenidae > Andrena > Andrena praecox. Next base: position 2,630,666 of record CAWVQO010000615.1, on the reverse strand, counting down.
TGGGGACGACTCTATAGTCGTCGGACATGTCGGCGGCTGGCCAACTTTGGCCCGGGGTCGTGGGGACGACCCTATAGTCGTCGGATATGTCGGCGGCTGGCCAACTTTGGCCCGTGGTCGTGGGGACGACCCTACAGTCGTCGGACAAGTCGGCGGCGAGCCAATCTAGTCCCGCGGTCGTGGGGACGACCCTATAGTCGTCGGACAAGTCAGCGGCTGGCCTACATTGGCCCGTGGTCGTGGGGACGACCATATAGTCGTCGGACATGCCGGTGGCGGGCCACTCTAGTCCCGGGTCGTGGGGACGACCCTATAGTCGTCGGACATGTCGGCGGCTGGCCAACTTTGGCCCGGGGTCGTGGGGACGACCCTATAGTCGTCGGATATGTCGGCGGCTGGCCAACTTTGGCCCGTGGTCGTGGGGACGACCCTATAATCGTCGGACAAGTCGGCGGCGGGCCAACCTAGTCCCGGGGTCGTGGGGACGACCCTATAATCGTCGGACAAGCCGGCGGCTGGCCAACTTTGGCCCGTGGTCGTGGGGACGACTCTATTGTCGTCGGACATGTCGGCGGCTGGCCAACCTAGACCCGGGGTCGTGGGGACGACCCTATATTCGTCGGACATGTCGGCGGCTGGCCAACCTAGTCCCGAGGTCGTCGGACTTGACGGTGGCGGGCCAATCTAGTCCCGGGGTCGTGGGGACGACCCTACAGTCGTCGGACATTTCGGCGGCTTGCCAACTTTGGGACGGGGTCGTGGGGACGACCCTATAGTCGTCGGACATGTCGGCGGCTGGCCAACCTAGTCCCGAGGTCGTCGGACTTGACGGTGGCGGGCCAATCTAGTCCCGGGGTCGTGGGGACGACCCTACAGTCGTCGGACATTTCGGCGGCTTGCCAACTTTGGCCCGAGGTCGTGTGGACGACCCTATAGTCGTCGGACATGACGGTGGCGGACCAATCTAGTCCCGGGGTCGTGGGGACGACCCTATAGTCGTCGGACATGTCGGCGGCTGGCCAACTTTGGCCCGTGGTCGTGGGGACGATCCAATAGTCGTCGGACATGTCGGCGGCTGGCCAGCTTTGGCCCGTGGTCGTGGGGACGACCCTATAGTCGTCGGACATGTCGGCGGCTAGCCAACATTGGCCCGTGGTCGTGGGGACGACCCAATAGTCGTTGGAAATGTCAGCGGCTGGCCAACTTTGACCCGGTGTCGTGGGGACGACTCTATAGTCGTCGGACATGTCGGCGGCTGGCCAACTTTGGCCCGGGGTCGTGGGGACGACCCTATAGTCGTCGGATATGTCGGCGGCTGGCCAACTTTGGCCCGTGGTCGTGGGGACGACCCTACAGTCGTCGGACAAGTCGGCGGCGAGCCAATCTAGTCCCGCGGTCGTGGGGACGACCCTATAGTCGTCGGACAAGTCAGCGGCTGGCCTACATTGGCCCGTGGTCGTGGGGACGACCATATAGTCGTCGGACATGCCGGTGGCGGGCCACTCTAGTCCCGGGTCGTGGGGACGACCCTATAGTCGTCGGACATGTCGGCGGCTGGCCAACTTTGGCCCGGGGTCGTGGGGACGACCCTATAGTCGTCGGATATGTCGGCGGCTGGCCAACTTTGGCCCGTGGTCGTGGGGACGACCCTATAGTCGTCGGACAAGTCGGCGGCGGGCCAACCTAGTCCCGGGGTCGTGGGGACGACCCTATAATCGTCGGACAAGCCGGCGGCTGGCCAACTTTGGCCCGTGGTCGTGGGGACGACTCTATTGTCGTCGGACATGTCGGCGGCTGGCCAACCTAGACCCGGGGTCGTGGGGACGACCCTATATTCGTCGGACATGTCGGCGGCTGGCCAACCTAGTCCCGAGGTCGTCGGACTTGACGGTGGCGGGCCAATCTAGTCCCGGGGTCGTGGGGACGACCCTACAGTCGTCGGACATTTCGGCGGCTTGCCAACTTTGGGACGGGGTCGTGGGGACGACCCTATAGTCGTCGGACATGACGGTGGCTGGCCAACCTAGTCCCGAGGTCGTGGGGGCGACCCTACAGTCGTCGGACATGTCGGCGGCTGGCCAACCTAGTCCCGAGGTCGTCGGACTTGACGGTGGCGGGCCAATCTAGTCCCGGGGTCGTGGGGACGACCCTATTGTCGTCGGACATGGCGGTGGCGGGCCAATCTAGTCCCGTGGTCGTGGGGACAACCCTATAGTCGTCGGACATGTCGGCGGCTGGCCAACTTTGGCCCGTGGTCGTGGGGACGACCCTATAGTCGTCGGACAAGTCGGCGGCGGGCCAACCTAGTCCCGGGGTCGTGGGGATGACCCTATAGTCGTCGGACATGACGGTGGCGGGCCAGTCTAGTCCCGGGTCGTGGGGACGACCCTATAGTCGTCGGACATGTCGGCGACTGGCCAACTTTGGCCCGTGATCGTGGGGACGACTCTATAGTCGTCAGACATGACGGTGGCGAGCCAACCTAGTCCCGGGGTCGTGGGGACGACCCTATAGTCGTCGGACATAACGGTGGCGGGCCAATCTAGTCCCGGGGTCGTGGGGACGACCCTATAGTCGTCGGACTTGACGTTGGCGGGCCAATCTAGTCCCGAGCTCGTGGGGACGACCCTATAGTCGTCGGACATGTGGGCGGCTTGCCAACTTTGGCCCGGGGTCGTGGGGACGATCCAATAGTCGTCGGACATGTCGGCGGCTGGTCAACTTTGGCCCGTGGTCGTGGGGACGACCCTATAGTCGTTGGACATGTCAGCGGCTGGCCAAAATTGGCCCGAGGTCGTGGGGACGACCCTATAGTCGTCGGACATGTCGGCGGCTGGCCAACCTAGTCCCGAGGTCGTCGGACTTGACGGTGGCGGGCCAATCTAGTCCCTGGGTCGTGGGGACGACCCTACAGTCGTCGGACATTTCGGCGGCTTGCCAACTTTGGCCCGGGGTCGTGTGGACGACCCTATAGTCGTCGGACATGACGGTGGCGGACCAATCTAGTCCCGGGGTCGTGGGGACGACCCTATAGTCGTCGGACATGTCGGCGGCTGGCCAACTTTGGCCCGTGGTCGTGGGGACGATCCAATAGTCGTCGGACATGTCGGCGGCTGGCCAGCTTTGGCCCGTGGTCGTGGGGACGACCCTATAGTCGTCGGACATGTCGGCGGCTAGCCAACATTGGCCCGTGGTCGTGGGGTCGACCCAATAGTCGTTGGAAATGTCAGCGGCTGGCCAACTTTGACCCGGTGTCGTGGGGACGACTCTATAGTCGTCGGACATGTCGGCGGCTGGCCAATCTAGTCCCGGGGTCGTGGGGACGACCCTATAGTCTTCGGACATGTCGGCGGCTGGCCAACTTTGACCCGGGGTCGTGGGGACGACCCTATAGTCGTCGGACTTGACGGTGGCGGGCCAATCTAGTCCCGGGGTTGTGGGGACGACCCTACAGTCGTCGGACATTTCGGCGGCTTGCCAACTTTGGCCCGGGGTCGTGGGGACGATCCAATAGTCGTCGGACATGTCGGCGGCTGGTCAACTTTGGCCCGGGGTCGTAGGGACGACCCTATAGTCGTCGGACATGTCGGCGATTGGCCAACATTGGCCCGGGGTCGTGGGGACGACATTATAGTCGTCGGACATGTCGGCGGCTGGCCAACCTAGTCCCGAGGTCGTGGGGACGACCTTATAGTCGTCGGACTTGACGGTGGCGGGCCAATCTAGTCCCGGGGTCGTGGGGACGACCCTACAGTCGTCGGACATTTCGGCGGGTGGCCAACCTAGTCCCGAGGTCGTGGGGACGACCCTATAGTCGTCGGACATGTCGGCGGCTTGCCAACTTTGGCCCGGGGTCGTGGGGACGATCCAATAGTCGACGGACATGTCGGCGGCTAGCCAACATTGGCCCGTGGTCGTGGGGACGACCCAATAGTCGTTGGAAATGTCATCGGCTGGCCAACTTTGACCCGGGGTCGTGGGGACGACCCTATAGTCGTCGGACTTGACGGTGGCGGGCCAATCTAGTCCCGGGGTTGTGGGGACGACCCTACAGTCGTCGGACATTTCGGCGGCTTGCCAACTTTGGCCCGGGGTCGTGGGGACGATCCAATAGTCGTCGGACATGTCGGCGGCTGGTCAACTTTGGCCCGTGGTCGTGGGGACGACCCTATAGTCGTTGGACATGTCAGCGGCCGGCCAACTTTGGCCCGGTGTCGTGGGGACGACCCTATAGTCGTCGGACTTGTCGGTGGCGGGCCAATCTAGTCCCGAGGGTCTGGGGACGACCCTATAGTCGTCGGACTTGACGGTGGCGGGCCAATCTAGTCCCGGGGTCGTGGGGACGACCCTACAGTCGTCGGACATTTCGGCGGCTGGCCAACTTTGGCCCGGGGTCGTGGGGACGACCCTATAGTCGTCGGACATGTCGGCGGCTTGCCAACTTTGGCCCGGGGTCGTGGGGACGATCCAATAGTCGACGGACATGTCGGCGGCTAGCCAACATTGGCCCGTGGTCGTGGGGACGACCCAATAGTCGTTGGAAATGTCATCGGCTGGCCAACTTTGACCCGGGGTCGTGGGGACGACCCTATAGTCGTCGGACTTGACGGTGGCGGGCCAATCTAGTCCCGGGGTTGTGGGGACGACCCTACAGTCGTCGGACATTTCGGCGGCTTGCCAACTTTGGCCCGGGGTCGTGGGGACGATCCAATAGTCGTCGGACATGTCGGCGGCTGGTCAACTTTGGCCCGTGGTCGTGGGGACGACCCTATAGTCGTTGGACATGTCAGCGGCCGGCCAACTTTGGCCCGGTGTCGTGGGGACGACCCAATAGTCGTCGGACATGTCGGCGGCTGGCCAACTTTGGCCCGGTGTCGTGGGGACGACCCTATAGTCGTCGGACTTGTCGGTGGCGGGCCAATCTAGTCCCGAGGGTCTGGGGACGACCCTATAGTCGTCGGACTTGACGGTGGCGGGCCAATCTAGTCCCGGGGTCGTGGGGACGACCCTACAGTCGTCGGACATTTCGGCGGCTGGCCAACTTTGGCCCGGGGTCGTGGGGACGACCCTATAGTCGTCGGACATGTTGGCGGCTTGTCAGCTTAGTCCCGGGGTCGTGGGTACGGCCCTATAGTCTTCGGACAAGTCGGCGGCGGGCCAACCTTGTCCCGGGGTCGTGGGGACGACCCTATAGTCGTCGGACATGTCGGTGGCTGGCCAACTTTGGCCCGGTGTCGTGGGGAAGACCCTATACTCGTCGGACATGTCGGCGGCTGGCCAACCTAGTCCCGAAGTCGTTGGGACGACCCTATAGTCGTCGGACTTGACGGTGGCGGGCCAATCTAGTCCCGGGGTCGTGGGGACGACCCTACAGTCGTCGGACATTTCGGCGGCTTGCCAACTTTGGCCCGGGGTCGTGGGGACGACCCTATAGTCGTCGGACTTGACGGTGGCGGGCCAATCTAGTCCCGGGGTCTTGGGGACGACCCTACAGTCGTCGGACATGTCGGCGGCTGGCCAAATTTGGCCCGGGGTGGTGGGGACGACCCTATAGTCGTCGGACATGTCGGCGGCTGGCCTACCTAGTCCCGAGGTCGTGGGGGCGACCCTATAGTCGTCGGACATGTCGGCAGCTGGCCAACCTAGTCCCGAGGTCGTCGGACTTGACGGTGGCGGGCCAATCTAGTCCCGGGGTCTTGGGGACGACCCTACAGTCGTCGGACATTTCGGCGGCTTGCCAACTTTGGCCCGGGGTGGTGGGGACGACCCTATAGTCGTCGGACATGTCGGCGGCTGGCCAACCTAGTCCCGAGGTCGTTGGGACGACCCTATAGTCGTCGGACTTGACGGTGGCGGGCCAATCTAGTCCCGGGGTCGTGGGGACGACCCTACAGTCGTTGGATATTTCGGCGGCTTGCCAACTTTGGCCCGGGGTCGTGGGGACGACCCTATAGTCGTCGGACATGTCGGCGGCTGGCCAACCTAGTCCCGAGGTCGTCGGACTTGACGGTGGCGGGCCAATCAAGTCTCGGGGTCGTGGGGACGACCCTATAGTCGTCAGACATGTCGGCGGCTGGCCGTGGACGTGGGGACGACCCAATAGTCGTCGGACATGTTGGCGGCTTGTCAGCCTAGTCCCGGGGTCGTGGGTACGACCCTATAGTCGTCGGACAAGTCGGCGGCGGGCCAACCTTGTCCCGGGGTAGTGGGGACGACCCTATAGTCGTCGGACATGTCGGCGGCTGGCCAACTTTGGCCCGGTGTCGTGGGGACGACTCTATAGTCGTCGGAAATGTCGGCGGCTGGCCAACCTGGAGCCGGTGTCGTGGGGACGACCCTATAGTCGTCGGACATGTCGGCGGCTGGCCAACTTTGGCCCGGTGTCGTGGGGACGACTCTATAGTCGTCGGAAATGTCGGCGGCTGGCCAACCTGGACCCGGGGTCGTGGGGACGACCCTATTGTCGTCGGACATGACGGTGGCGGGCCAATCTAGTCTCGGGGTCGTGGGGACGACCCTATAGTCGTCGGACTTGTCGGCGGCTGGCCAACTTTGGCCCGGTGTCGTGGGGACGACTCTATAGTCGTCGGAAATGTCGGCGGCTGGCCAACCTGGACCCGGGGTCGTGGGGACGACCCTATTGTCGTCGGACATGACGGTGGCGGGCCAATCTAGTCTCGGGGTCGTGGGGACGACCCTATAGTCGTCGGACATTTCGGCGGCTGGCCAACTTTGGCCCGGGGTCGTGGGGACGACCCTATAGTCGTCGGACATGTCGGCGGCTTGCCAACTTTGGCCCGGGGTCGTGGGGACGATCCAATAGTCGACGGACATGTCGGCGGCTAGCCAACATTGGCCCGTGGTCGTGGGGACGACCCAATAGTCGTTGGAAATGTCATCGGCTGGCCAACTTTGACCCGGGGTCGTGGGGACGACCCTATAGTCGTCGGACTTGACGGTGGCGGGCCAATCTAGTCCCGGGGTTGTGGGGACGACCCTACAGTCGTCGGACATTTCGGCGGCTTGCCAACTTTGGCCCGGGGTCGTGGGGACGATCCAATAGTCGTCGGACATGTCGGCGGCTGGTCAACTTTGGCCCGTGGTCGTGGGGACGACCCTATAGTCGTTGGACATGTCAGCGGCCGGCCAACTTTGGCCCGGTGTCGTGGGGACGACCCAATAGTCGTCGGACATGTCGGCGGCTGGCCAACTTTGGCCCGGTGTCGTGGGGACGACCCTATAGTCGTCGGACTTGTCGGTGGCGGGCCAATCTAGTCCCGAGGGTCTGGGGACGACCCTATAGTCGTCGGACTTGACGGTGGCGGGCCAATCTAGTCCCGGGGTCGTGGGGACGACCCTACAGTCGTCGGACATTTCGGCGGCTGGCCAACTTTGGCCCGGGGTCGTGGGGACGACCCTATAGTCGTCGGACATGTTGGCGGCTTGTCAGCTTAGTCCCGGGGTCGTGGGTACGGCCCTATAGTCTTCGGACAAGTCGGCGGCGGGCCAACCTTGTCCCGGGGTCGTGGGGACGACCCTATAGTCGTCGGACATGTCGGTGGCTGGCCAACTTTGGCCCGGTGTCGTGGGGAAGACCCTATACTCGTCGGACATGTCGGCGGCTGGCCAACCTAGTCCCGAAGTCGTTGGGACGACCCTATAGTCGTCGGACTTGACGGTGGCGGGCCAATCTAGTCCCGGGGTCGTGGGGACGACCCTACAGTCGTCGGACATTTCGGCGGCTTGCCAACTTTGGCCCGGGGTCGTGGGGACGACCCTATAGTCGTCGGACTTGACGGTGGCGGGCCAATCTAGTCCCGGGGTCTTGGGGACGACCCTACAGTCGTCGGACATGTCGGCGGCTGGCCAAATTTGGCCCGGGGTGGTGGGGACGACCCTATAGTCGTCGGACATGTCGGCGGCTGGCCTACCTAGTCCCGAGGTCGTGGGGGCGACCCTATAGTCGTCGGACATGTCGGCAGCTGGCCAACCTAGTCCCGAGGTCGTCGGACTTGACGGTGGCGGGCCAATCTAGTCCCGGGGTCTTGGGGACGACCCTACAGTCGTCGGACATTTCGGCGGCTTGCCAACTTTGGCCCGGGGTGGTGGGGACGACCCTATAGTCGTCGGACATGTCGGCGGCTGGCCAACCTAGTCCCGAGGTCGTTGGGACGACCCTATAGTCGTCGGACTTGACGGTGGCGGGCCAATCTAGTCCCGGGGTCGTGGGGACGACCCTACAGTCGTTGGATATTTCGGCGGCTTGCCAACTTTGGCCCGGGGTCGTGGGGACGACCCTATAGTCGTCGGACATGTCGGCGGCTGGCCAACCTAGTCCCGAGGTCGTCGGACTTGACGGTGGCGGGCCAATCAAGTCTCGGGGTCGTGGGGACGACCCTATAGTCGTCAGACATGTCGGCGGCTGGCCGTGGACGTGGGGACGACCCAATAGTCGTCGGACATGTTGGCGGCTTGTCAGCCTAGTCCCGGGGTCGTGGGTACGACCCTATAGTCGTCGGACAAGTCGGCGGCGGGCCAACCTTGTCCCGGGGTAGTGGGGACGACCCTATAGTCGTCGGACATGTCGGCGGCTGGCCAACTTTGGCCCGGTGTCGTGGGGACGACTCTATAGTCGTCGGAAATGTCGGCGGCTGGCCAACCTGGAGCCGGTGTCGTGGGGACGACCCTATAGTCGTCGGACATGTCGGCGGCTGGCCAACTTTGGCCCGGTGTCGTGGGGACGACTCTATAGTCGTCGGAAATGTCGGCGGCTGGCCAACCTGGACCCGGGGTCGTGGGGACGACCCTATTGTCGTCGGACATGACGGTGGCGGGCCAATCTAGTCTCGGGGTCGTGGGGACGACCCTATAGTCGTCGGACTTGTCGGCGGCTGGCCAACTTTGGCCCGGTGTCGTGGGGACGACTCTATAGTCGTCGGAAATGTCGGCGGCTGGCCAACCTGGACCCGGGGTCGTGGGGACGACCCTATTGTCGTCGGACATGACGGTGGCGGGCCAATCTAGTCTCGGGGTCGTGGGGACGACCCTATAGTCGTCGGACATGTCGGCGGCTGGCCAACTTTGGCCCGGTGTCGTGGGGACGACTCTATAGTCGTCGGAAATGTCGGCGGCTGGCCAACCTGGTCCCGGGGTCGTGGGGACGACCCTATTGTCGTCGGACATGACGGTGGCGGGCCAATCTAGTCTCGGGGTCGTGGGGACGACCCTATAGTCGTCAGACATGTTGGCGGCTTGTCAGCCTAGTCCCGGGGTCGTGGGTACGACCCTATAGTCGTCGGACAAGTCGGCGGCGGGCCAACCTAGTCCCGAGGTCATGGGGACGACCCTATAGTCGTCGGACTTGACGGTGGCGGGCCAATCTAGTCCCGGGGTCGTGGGGACGACCCTACAGTCGTCGGACATTTCGGCGGCTTGCCATCTTTGGCCCGGGGTCGTGGGGACGACCCTATAGTCGTCGGACAAGATGGCGGCGGGCCAATCCAGTCCCGGGGTCGTAGGGACGACCCTATAGTCGTCGGACAAGTCGGCGGCGGGCCAAGCTTGCCCCGGGGTCGTGGGGACGACCCTATAGTCGTCGGACATGTCGGCGGCTGGCCAACCTAGTCCCGAGGTCGTCGGACTTGACGGTGGCGGGCCAATCAAGTCTCGGGGTCGTGGGGACGACCCTATAGTCGTCAGGCATGTCGGCGGCTGGCCGTGGACGTGGGGACGACCCAATAGTCGTCGGACATGTTGGCGGCTTGTCAGCCTAGTCCCGGGGTCGTGGGTACGACCCTATAGTCGTCGGACAAGTCGGCGGCGGGCCAACCTTGTCCCGGGGTAGTGGGGACGACCCTATAGTCGTCGGACATGTCGGCGGCTGGCCAACTTTGGCCCGGTGTCGTGGGGACGACTCTATAGTCGTCGGAAATGTCGGCGGCTGGCCAACCTGGAGCCGGTGTCGTGGGGACGACCCTATAGTCGTCGGACATGTCGGCGGCTGGCCAACTTTGGCCCGGTGTCGTGGGGACGACTCTATAGTCGTCGGAAATGTCGGCGGCTGGCCAACCTGGACCCGGGGTCGTGGGGACGACCCTATTGTCGTCGGACATGACGGTGGCGGGCCAATCTAGTCTCGGGGTCGTGGGGACGACCCTATAGTCGTCGGACAAGTCGGCGGCGGGCCAACCTAGTCCCGGGGTCGTGGGGACGACCCTATAGTCGTCGGACAAGTCAGCGGCTGGCCAACATTGGCCCGGGGTCGTGGGGACGACCATATAGTCGTCGAACATGACGGTGGCGGACCAATCTAGTCCCGGGGTCGTGTGGACGACCTTATAGTCGTCGGGCATGTCGGCGGCTGGCCAACTTTGGCCCGTGGTCGTGGGGACGACCCAATAGTCGTTGGACATTACGGCGGCTGGCCAACTTTGGCCCATGGTCGTGGGGAGGACCCTATAGTCGTTGGACATGACGGTGGCGGGCCAATCTAGTCCCGGGGTCGTGGGGACGACCCTACAGTCGTCGGACATGTCGGCGGCTTGCCAAATTTGCCCGGGGTCGTGGGGACGACCCTATAGTCGTCGGACTTGACGGTGGCGGGCCAATCTAGTCCCGGGGTCGTGGGGACGACCCAATAGTCGTTGGACATTACGGCGGCTGGCCAACTTTGGCCCATGGTCGTGGGGACGATCCTATAGTCGTTGGACATGACGGCGGCTGGCCAACTTTGGCCCGTGGTCGTGGGGACGACTCTATTGTCGTCGGACATGTCGGCGGCTGGCCAACCTAGACCCGGGGTCGTGGGGACGACCCTATATTCGTTGGACATGTCAGCGGCTGGCCAACTTTGGCCCGGTGTCGTGGGGACGACTCTATTGTCGTCGGACATGTCGGCGGCGGGCCAACCTAGTCCCGGGGTCGTGGGGACGACCCTATAATCGTCGGACAAGCCGGCGGCTGGCCAACTTTGGCCCGTGGTCGTGGGGACGACTCTATTGTCGTCGGACATGTCGGCGGCTGGCCAACCTAGACCCGGGGTCGTGGGGACGACCCTATATTCGTTGGACATGTCAGCGGCTGGCCAACTTTGGCCCGGTGTCGTGGGGACGACTCTATTGTCGTCGGACATGTCGGCGGCTGGCCAACCTAGACCCGGGGTCGTGGGGACGACCCTATAGTCGTCGGACATGTCGGCGGCTGGCCAACCTAGTCCCGAGGTCGTCGGACTTGACGGTGGCGGGCCAATCTAGTCCCGGGGTCGTGGGGACGACCCTACAGTCGTCGGACATTTCGGCGGCTTGCCAACTTTGGGACGGGGTCGTGGGGACGACCCTATAGTCGTCGGACATGACGGTGGCTGGCCAACCTAGTCCCGAGGTCGTGGGGGCGACCCTACAGTCGTCGGACATGTCGGCGGCTGGCCAACCTAGTCCCGAGGTCGTCGGACTTGACGGTGGCGGGCCAATCTAGTCCCGGGGTCGTGGGGACGACCCTATTGTCGTCGGACATGGCGGTGGCGGGCCAATCTAGTCCCGTGGTCGTGGGGACAACCCTATAGTCGTCGGACATGTCGGCGGCTGGCCAACTTTGGCCCGTGGTCGTGGGGACGACCCTATAGTCGTCGGACAAGTCGGCGGCGGGCCAACCTATTCCCGGGGTCGTGGGGACGACCCTATAGTCGTCGGACATAACGGTGGCGGGCCAATCTAGTCCCGGGGTCGTGGGGACCACCCTATAGTCGTCGGACTTGACGTTGGCGGGCCAATCTAGTCCCGAGCTCGTGGGGACGACCCTATAGTCGTCGGACATGTCGGCGGCTGGCCAACCTAGTCCCGAGGTCGTCGGACTTGACGGTGGCGGGCCAATCTAGTCCCGGGGTCGTGGGGACGACCCTATTGTCGTCGGACATGTCGGCGGCTGGCCAACCTAGTCCCGAGGTCGTCGGACTTGACGGTGGCGGGCCAATCTAGTCCCGGGGTCGTGGGGACGACCCTATTGTCGTCGGACATGGCGGTGGCGGGCCAATCTAGTCCCGTGGTCGTGGGGACAACCCTATAGTCGTCGGACATGTCGGCGGCTTGCCAACTTTGGCCCGGGGTCGTGGGGACGATCCAATAGTCGTCGGACATGTCGGCGGCTGGTCAACTTTGGCCCGTGGTCGTGGGGACGACCCTATAGTCGTTGGACATGTCAGCGGCTGGCCAAAATTGGCCCGAGGTCGTGGGGACGACCCTATAGTCGTCGGACATGTCGGCGGCTGGCCAACCTAGTCCCGAGGTCGTCGGACTTGACGGTGGTGGGCCAATCTAGTCCCGGGGTCGTGGGGACGACCCTACAGTCGTCGGACATTTCGGCGGCTTGCCAACTTTGGCCCGGGGTCGTGTGGACGACCCTATAGTCGTCGGACATGACGGTGGCGGACCAATCTAGTCCCGGGGTCGTGGGGACGACCCTATAGTCGTCGGACATGTCGGCGGCTGGCCAACTTTGGCCCGTGGTCGTGGGGACGATCCAATAGTCGTCGGACATGTCGGCGGCTGGCCAGCTTTGGCCCGTGGTCGTGGGGACGACCCTATAGTCGTCGGACATGTCGGCGGCTAGCCAACATTGGCCCGTGGTCGTGGGGACGACCCAATAGTCGTTGGAAATGTCAGCGGCTGGCCAACTTTGACCCGGTGTCGTGGGGACGACTCTATAGTCGTCGGACATGTCGGCGGCTGGCCAACCTTGGCCCGGGGTCGTGGGGACGACCCTATAGTCGTCGGATATGTCGGCGGCTGGCCAACTTTGGCCCGTGGTCGTGGGGACGACCCTACAGTCGTCGGACAAGTCGGCGGCGAGCCAATCTAGTCCCGCGGTCGTGGGGACGACCCTATAGTCGTCGGACAAGTCAGCGGCTGGCCTACATTGGCCCGTGGTCGTGGGGACGACCATATAGTCGTCGGACATGACGGTGGCGGGCCACTCTAGTCCCGGGTCGTGGGGACGACCCTATAGTCGTCGGACATGTCGGCGGCTGGCCAACTTTGGCCCGGGGTCGTGGGGACGACCCTATAGTCGTCGGATATGTCGGCGGCTGGCCAACTTTGGCCCGTGGTCGTGGGGACGACCCTATAGTCGTCGGACAAGTCGGCGGCGGGCCAACCTAGTCCCGGGGTCGTGGGGACGACCCTATAATCGTCGGACAAGCCGGCGGCTGGCCAACTTTGGCCCGTGGTCGTGGGGACGACTCTATTGTCGTCGGACATGTCGGCGGCTGGCCAACCTAGACCCGGGGTCGTGGGGACGACCCTATAGTCGTCGGACATGTCGGCGGCTGGCCAACCTAGTCCCGAGGTCGTCGGACTTGACGGTGGCGGGCCAATCTAGTCCCGGGGTCGTGGGGACGACCCTACAGTCGTCGGACATTTCGGCGGCTTGCCAACTTTGGGACGGGGTCGTGGGGACGACCCTATAGTCGTCGGACATGACGGTGGCTGGCCAACCTAGTCCCGAGGTCGTGGGGGCGACCCTACAGTCGTCGGACATGTCGGCGGCTGGCCAACCTAGTCCCGAGGTCGTCGGACTTGACGGTGGCGGGCCAATCTAGTCCCGGGGTCGTGGGGACGACCCTATTGTCGTAGGACATGGCGGTGGCGGGCCAATCTAGTCCCGTGGTCGTGGGGACAACCCTATAGTCGTCGGACATGTCGGCGGCTGGCCAACTTTGGCCCGTGGTCGTGGGGACGATCCAATAGTCGACGGACATGTCGGCGGCTAGCCAACATTGGCCCGTGGTCGTGGGGACGACCCAATAGTCGTTGGAAATGTCATCGGCTGGCCAACTTTGACCCGGGGTCGTGGGGACGACCCTATAGTCGTCGGACTTGACGGTGGCGGGCCAATCTAGTCCCGGGGTCGTGGGGACGACCCTACAGTCGTCGGACATTTCGGCGGCTTGCCATCTTTGGCCCGGGGTCGTGGGGACGACCCTATAGTCGTCGGACAAGACGGCGGCGGGCCAATCCAGTCCCGGGGTCGTAGGGACGACCCTATAGTCGTCGGACAAGTCGGCGGCGGGCCAAGCTTGCCCCGGGGTCGTGGGGACGACCCTATAATCGTCGGACATGACGGTGGCGGGCCAATCTCGTCTCGGGGTCGTGGGGACGACCCTATAGTCGTCGGACATGTCGGCGGCTGGCCAACCTGGACCCGGGGTCGTGGGGACGACCCTATAGTCGTCGGACATGTCGGCGGCTGGCCAACTTTGGCCCGGGGTCGTGGGGACGACCCTATAGTCGTCGGACATGTCGGCGGCTAGCCAACATTGGCCCGTGGTCGTGGGGACGACCCAATAGTCGTTGGAAATGTCAGCGGCTGGCCAACTTTGACCCGGTGTCGTGGGGACGACTCTATAGTCGTCGGACATGTCGGCGGCTGGCCAACTTTGGCCCGGGGTCGTGGGGACGACCCTATAGTCGTCGGATATGTCGGCGGCTGGCCAACTTTGGCCCGTGGTCGTGGGGACGACCCTACAGTCGTCGGACAAGTCGGCGGCGAGCCAATCTAGTCCCGCGGTCGTGGGGACGACCCTATAGTCGTCGGACAAGTCAGCGGCTGGCCTACATTGGCCCGTGGTCGTGGGGACGACCATATAGTCGTCGGACATGACGGTGGCGGGCCACTCTAGTCCCGGGTCGTGGGGACGACCCTATAGTCGTCGGACATGTCGGCGGCTGGCCAACTTTGGCCCGGGGTCGTGGGGACGACCCTATAGTCGTCGGATATGTCGGCGGCTGGCCAACTTTGGCCCGTGGTCGTGGGGACGACCCTATAGTCGTCGGACAAGTCGGCGGCGGGCCAACCTAGTCCCGGGGTCGTGGGGACGACCCTATAATCGTCGGACAAGCCGGCGGCTGGCCAACTTTGGCCCGTGGTCGTGGGGACGACTCTATTGTCGTCGGACATGTCGGCGGCTGGCCAACCTAGACCCGGGGTCGTGGGGACGACCCTATAGTCGTCGGACATGTCGGCGGCTGGCCAACCTAGTCCCGAGGTCGTCGGACTTGACGGTGGCGGGCCAATCTAGTCCCGGGGTCGTGGGGACGACCCTACAGTCGTCGGACATTTCGGCGGCTTGCCAACTTTGGGACGGGGTCGTGGGGACGACCCTATAGTCGTCGGACATGACGGTGGCTGGCCAACCTAGTCCCGAGGTCGTGGGGGCGACCCTACAGTCGTCGGACATGTCGGCGGCTGGCCAACCTAGTCCCGAGGTCGTCGGACTTGACGGTGGCGGGCCAATCTAGTCCCGGGGTCGTGGGGACGACCCTATTGTCGTAGGACATGGCGGTGGCGGGCCAATCTAGTCCCGTGGTCGTGGGGACAACCCTATAGTCGTCGGACATGTCGGCGGCTGGCCAACTTTGGCCCGTGGTCGTGGGGACGATCCAATAGTCGACGGACATGTCGGCGGCTAGCCAACATTGGCCCGTGGTCGTGGGGACGACCCAATAGTCGTTGGAAATGTCATCGGCTGGCCAACTTTGACCCGGGGTCGTGGGGACGACCCTATAGTCGTCGGACTTGACGGTGGCGGGCCAATCTAGTCCCGGGGTCGTGGGGACGACCCTACAGTCGTCGGACATTTCGGCGGCTTGCCATCTTTGGCCCGGGGTCGTGGGGACGACCCTATAGTCGTCGGACAAGACGGCGGCGGGCCAATCCAGTCCCGGGGTCGTAGGGACGACCCTATAGTCGTCGGACAAGTCGGCGGCGGGCCAAGCTTGCCCCGGGGTCGTGGGGACGACCCTATAATCGTCGGACATGACGGTGGCGGGCCAATCTCGTCTCGGGGTCGTGGGGACGACCCTATAGTCGTCGGACATGTCGGCGGCTGGCCAACCTGGACCCGGGGTCGTGGGGACGACCCTATTGTCGTCGGACATGACGGTGGCGGGCCAATCTAGTCTCGGGGTCGTGGGGACGACCCTATAGTCGTCGGACATGTCGGCGGCTGGCCAACTTTGGCCCGGTGTCGTGGGGACGACTCTATAGTCGTCGGAAATGTCGGCGGCTGGCCAACCTGGTCCCGAGGTCGTCGGACTTGACGGTGGCGGGCCAATCAAGTCCCGGGGTTGTGGGGACGACCCTACAGTCGTCGGACATTTCGGTGGCTTGCCAACTTTGGCCCGGGGTCGTGGGGACGACCCTATAGTCGTCGGACATGTCGGCGGCTGGCCAACCTAGTCCCGAGGTCATGGGGACGACCCTATAGTCGCCGGACTTGACGGCGGCGGGCCAATCCAGTCCCGGGGTCGTAGGGACGACCCTATAGTCGTCGGACAAGTCGGCGGCGGGCCAAGATTGCCCCGGGGTCGTGGGGACGACCCTATAATCGTCGGACATGACGGTGGCGGGCCAATCTCGTCTCGGGGTCGTGGGGACGACCCTATAGTCGTCGGACATGTCGGCGGCTGGCCAACTTTGGCCCGGTGTCGTGGGGACGACTCTATAGTCGTTGGAAATGTCGGCGCTTGGCCAACCTGGACCCGGGGTCGTGGGGCGACCCTATTGTCGTCGGACATGACGGTGGCGGGCCAATCTAGTCTCGGGGTCGTGGGGACGACCCTATAGTCGTCTGACATGACGGTGGCGGGCCAATCTAGTCCCAGGGTCGTGGGGACGACCCTATAGTCGTCGGACTTGACGGTGGCGGGCCAATCTAGTCTCGGGGTCTTGGGGACGACCCTACAGTCGTCGGACATTTCGGCGGCTTGCCAACTTTGGCCCGGGGTGGTGGGGACGACCCTATAGTCGTCGGACATGTCGGCGGCTGGCCTACCTAGTCCCGAGGTCGTGGGGGCGACCCTATAGTCGTCGGACATGTCGGCGGCTGGCCAACCTAGTCCCGAGGTCGTCGGACTTGACGGTGGCGGGCCAATCTAGTCCCGGGGTCTTGGGGACGACCCTACAGTCGTCGGACATTTCGGCGGCTTGCCAACTTTGGCCCGGGGTGGTGGGGACGACCCTATAGTCTTCGGACATGTCGGCGGCTGGCCAACCTAGTCCCGAGGTCGTGGGGGCGACCGTATAGTCGTCGGACATGTCCGCTGCTGGCCAACCTAGTCCCGAGGTCGTCGGACTTGACGGTGGCGGGCCAATCTAGTCCCGGGGTCGTGGGGACGACCCTATAGTCTTCGGACAAGACGGCGGCTGGACATCTTTGGCCCGGGGTCGTGGGGACGACCCTATAGTCGTCGGACATGTCGGCGGCTGGCCAACCTAGTCCCGAGGTCGTCGGACTTGACGGTGGCGGGCCAATCTAGTCCCGGGGTCGTGGAGACGACCCTACAGTCGTCGGACATTTCGGCGGCTTGCCAAGTTTGGCCCGGGGTCGTGGGGACGACCCTATAGTCGTCGGACATGACGGTGGCGGACCAATCTAGTCCCGGGGTCGTGGGGAAGACCCTATACTCGTCGGACATGTCGGCGGCTGGCCAACTTTGGCCCGTGGTCGTGGGCACGATCCAATAGTCGTCGGACATGTCGGCGGCTGGACATCTTTGGCCCGGGGTCGTGGGGACGACCCTATAGTCGTCGGACATGTCGGCGGCTGGCCAAGCTAGTCCCGAGGTCGTCGGACTTGACGGTGGCGGGCCAATCTAGTCCCGGGGTCTTGGGGACGACCCTACAGTCGTCGGACATTTCGGCGGCTTGCCAACTTTGGCCCGGGGTGGTGGGGACGACCCTATAGTCGTCGGACATGTCGGCGGCTGGCCTACCTAGTCCCGAGGTCGTTGGGGCGACCCTATAGTCGTCGGACATGTCGGCGGCTGGCCAACCTAGTCCCGAGGTCGTCGGACTTGACGGTGGCGGGCCAATCAAGTCCCGGGGTCTTGGGGACGACCCTACAGTCGTCGGACATTTCGGCGGCTTGCCAACTTTGGCCCGGGGTGGTGGGGACGACCCTATAGTCTTCGGACATGTCGGCGGCTGGCCAACCTAGTCCCGAGGTCGTGGGGGCGACCGTATAGTCGTCGGACATGTCCGCGGCTGGCCAACCTAGTCCCGAGGTCGTCGGACTTGACGGTGGCGGGCCAATCTAGTCCCGGGGTCGTGGGGACGACCCTATAGTCTTCGGACAAGACGCCGGCTGGACATATTTGGCCCGGGGTCGTGGGGACGACCCTATAGTCGTCGGACATGTCGGCGGCTGGCCAACCTAGTCCCGAGGTCGTCGGACTTGACGGTGGCGGGCCAATCTAGTCCCGGGGTCGTGGAGACGACCCTACAGTCGTCGGACATTTCGGCGGCTTGCCAAGTTTGGCCCGGGGTCGTGGGGACGACCCTATAGTCGTCGGACATGACGGTGGCGGACCAATCTAGTCCCGGGGTCGTGGGGAAGACCCTATACTCGTCGGACATGTCGGCGGCTGGCCAACTTTGGCCCGTGGTCGTGGGCACGATCCAATAGTCGTCGGACATGTCGGCGGCTGGACATCTTTGGCCCGGGGTCGTGGGGACGACCCTATAGTCGTCGGACATGTCGGCGGCTGGCCAACCTAGTCCCGAGGTCGTCGGACTTGACGGTGGCGGGCCAATCTAGTCCCGGGGTCTTGGGGACGACCCTACAGTCGTCGGACATTTCGGCGGCTTGCCAACTTTGGCCCGGGGTGGTGGGGACGACCCTATAGTCGTCGGACATGTCGGCGGCTGGCCTACCTAGTCCCGAGGTCGTTGGGGCGACCCTATAGTCGTCGGACATGTCGGCGGCTGGCCAACCTAGTCCCGAGGTCGTCGGACTTGACGGTGGCGGGCCAATCTAGTCCCGGGGTCGTGGAGACGACCCTACAGTCGTCGGACATTTCGGCGGCTTGCCAAGTTTGGCCCGGGGTCGTGGGGACGACCCTATAGTCGTCGGACATGACGGTGGCGGACCAATCTAGTCCCGGGGTCGTGGGGAAGACCCTATACTCGTCGGACATGTCGGCGGCTGGCCAACTTTGGCCCGTGGTCGTGGGCACGATCCAATAGTCGTCGGACATGTCGGCGGCTGGCCAACCTAGTCCCGAGGTCGTCGGACTTGACGGTGGCGGGCCAATCTAGTCCCGGGGTCTTGGGGACGACCCTACAGTCGTCGGACATTTCGGCGGCTTGCCAACTTTGGCCCGGGGTCGTGGGGACGACCCTGTAGTCGTCGGACATGTCGGCGGCTGGCCAACCTAGTCCCGAGGTCGTCGGACTTGACGGTGGCGGGCCAATCTAGTCCCGGGGTCGTGGAGACGACCCTACAGTCGTCGGACATTTCGGCGGCTTGCCAACTTTGGCCCGGGGTCGTGGGGACGACCCTATAGTCGTCGGACTTGACGGTGGCGGGCCAATCTAGTCCCGGGGTCGTGGGGACGACCCTACAGTCGTCGGACATTTCGGCGTCTTGCCAACTTTGGCCCGGGGTCGTGTGGACGACCCTATAGTCGTCGGACATGTCGGCGGGTGGCCAACCTAGTCCCGAGGTCGTGGGGACGACCCTATAGTCGTCGGACATGTCGGCGGCTTGCCAACTTTGGCCCGGGGTCGTGGGGACGATCCAATAGTCGACGGACATGTCGGCGGCTAGCCAACATTGGCCCGTGGTCGTGGGGACGACCCAATAGTCGTTGGAAATGTCAGCGGCTGGCCAACTTTGACCCGGGGTCGTGGGGACGACCCTATAGTCGTCGGACTTGACGGTGGCGGGCCAATCTAGTCCCGGGGTTGTGGGGACGACCCTACAGTCGTCGGACATTTCGGCGGCTTGCCAACTTTGGCCCGGGGTCGTGGGGACGATCCAATAGTCGTCGGACATGTCGGCGGCTGGTCAACTTTGGCCCGTGGTCGTGGGGACGACCCTATAGTCGTTGGACATGTCAGCGGCCGGCCAACTTTGGCCCGGTGTCGTGGGGACGACCCAATAGTCGTCGGACATGTCGGCGGCTGGCCAACTTTGGCCCGGTGTCGTGGGGACGACTCTATAGTCGTCGGACATGTCGGCGGCTGGCCAACTTTGGCCCGGTGTCGTGGGGACGACCCTATAGTCGTCGGACAAGTCAGCGGCTGGCCAACATTGGCCCGTGGTCGTGGGGACGACCATATAGTCGTCGGACATGACGGTGGCGGGCCACTCTAGTCCCGGGTCGTGGGGACGACCCTATAGTCGTCGGACATGTCGGCGGCTGGCCAACTTTGGCCCGGGGTCGTGGGGACGACCCTATAGTCGTCGGACATGTCGGCGGCTGGCCAACTTTGGCCCGGTGTCGTGGGGACGACCCTATAGTCGTCGGACAAGTCAGCGGCTGGCCAACATTGGCCCGTGGTCGTGGGGACGACCATATAGTCGTCGGACATGACGGTGGCGGGCCACTCTAGTCCCGGGTCGTGGGGACGACCCTATAGTCGTCGGACATGTCGGCGGCTGGCCAACTTTGGCCCGGGGTCGTGGGGACGACCCTATAGTCGTCGGATATGTCGGCGGCTGGCCAACTTTGGCCCGTGGTCGTGGGGACGACCCTATAGTCGTCGGACATGACGGTGGCGGGCCAGTCTAGTCCCGGGTCGTGGGGACGACCCTATAGTCGTCGGAAAAGTCGGCGGCGAGCCAACCTAGTCCCGGGGTCGTGGGGACGACCCTATAGTCGTCGGAGTAGTCTGCGGCGGGCCAACCTAGTCCCGGGGTCGTAGGGACGACCCTATAGTCGTCGGACATGTCGGCGGCTGGCCAACTTTGGCCCGTGGTCGTGGGGACGATCCAATAGTCGTCGGACATGTCGGCGGCTGGCCAGCTTTGGCCCGGGGTCGTAGGGACGTCCCTATAGTCGTCGGACATGTCGGCGATTGGCCAACATTGGCCCGGGGTCGTGGGGACGACATTATAGTCGTCGGACATGACGGCGGCTGGCCAACCTAGTCCCGAGGTCGTGGGGACGACCCTATAGTCGTCGGACTTGACGGTGGCGGGCCAATCTAGTCTCGGGGTCGTGGGGACGACCCTACAGTCGTCGGACATTTCGGCGTCTTGCCAACTTTGGCCCGGGGTCGTGTGGACGACCCTATAGTCGTCGGACATGTCGGCGGGTGGCCAACCTAGTCCCGAGGTCGTGGGGACGACCCTATAGTCGTCGGACATGTCGGCGGCTTGCCAACTTTGGCCCGGGGTCGTGGGGACGATCCAATAGTCGACGGACATGTCGGCGGCTAGCCAACATTGGCCCGTGGTCGTGGGGACGACCCAATAGTCGTTGGAAATGTCAGCGGCTGGCCAACTTTGACCCGGGGCCGTGGGGACGAGCCTATAGTCGTTGGACATGACGGTGGCGGGCCAATCTAGTCCCGGGGTCGTGGGGACGACCCTATAGTCGTCGGAATTGTCGGTGGCGGGCCAATCTAGTCCGGGGGTCGTGGGGACGACCCTATAGTCGTCGGACATGTCGGCGGCTGGCCAACTTTGGCCCGGGGTCGTGGGGACGACCCTATAGTCGTCGGACTTGACGGTGGCGGGCCAATCTAGTCCCGGGGTTGTGGGGACGACCCTACAGTCGTCGGACATTTCGGCGGCTTGCCAACTTTGGCCCGGGGTCGTGGGGACGACCCTATAGTCGTTGGACATGACGGTGGCGGGCCAATCTAGTCCCGGGGTCGTAGGAACGACCCTATAGTCGTCGGACATGTCGGCGGCTGGCCAACTTTGGCCCGGGGTCGTGGGGACGACCCTATAGTCGTCGGACATGTCGGCGGCTGGCCAACCTAGTCCCGAGGTCGTGGGGACGACCCTATAGTCGTCGGACTTCACGGTGGCGGGCCAATCTAGTCCCGGGGTCGTGGGGACGACCCTACAGTCGTCGGACATTTCGGCGGCTTGCCAACTTTGGCCCGTGGTCGTGGGGACGACCCTATAGTCGTCGGACATTTCGGCGGCATGCCACCTTTGGCCCGGGGTCGTGGGGACGACCCTATAGTCGTCGGACATGTTCGCGGCTTGTCAACCTAGTCCCGGGGTTGTGGGGACGACCCTATAGTCGTTGGACATGACGGTGGCGGGCCACTCTAGTCCCGGGTCGTGGGGACGACCCTATAGTCGTCGGACATGTCGGCGGCTGGCCAACTTTGGCCCGGGGTCGTGGGGACGACCCTATAGTCGTCGGACATGTCGGCGGCTGGCCAACTTTGGCCCGGGGTCGTGGGGACGACCCTATAGTCGTCGGATATGTCGGCGGCTGGCCAACTTTGGCCCGTGGTCGTGGGGACGACCCTATAGTCGTCGGACATGACGGTGGCGGGCCAGTCTAGTCCCGGGTCATGGGGACGACCCTATAGTCGTCGGACATGTCGGCGGCTGGCCAACCAAGTCCCGAGGTCGTGGGGACGACCCTATAGTCGTCGGACAAGTCGGCGGCGGGCCAACCTAGTCCCGGGCTCGTGGGGATGACCCTATACTCGTCGGACAAGTCGGCGGCGAACCCACCTAGTCGGGGGGTCGTGGGGACGACCCTATAGTCGTCGGACAAGTCAGCGGCTGGCCAACATTGGCCCGTGGTCGTGGGGACGACCCTATAGTCGTCGGACAAGTCGGCGGCGGGCCAACCTAGTCCCGGGGTCGTGGGGACGACCCTATAGTCGTCGGACAAGTCAGCGGCTGGCCAACCTAGTCCCGAGGTCGTGGGGACGACCCTATAGTCGTCGGACAAGTCGGCGGCGGGCCAACCTAGTCCCGGGCTCGTGGGGATGACCCTATACTCGTCGGACAAGTCGGCGGCGAACCCACCTAGTCGGGGCGTCGTGGGGACGACCCTATAGTCGTCGGACAAGTCAGCGGCTGGCCAACATTGGCCCGTGGTCGTGGGGACGACCCTATAGTCGTCGGACATGTTGGCGGCTTGTCAACCTAGTCCCGGGGTTGTGGGGACGACCCTATAGTCGTCGGACATGACGGTGGCGGGCCACTCTAGTCCCGGGTCGTGGGGACGACCCTATAGTCGTCGGACATGTCGGCGGCTGGCCAACTTTGGCCCGGGGTCGTGGGGACGACCCTATAGTCGTCGGATATGTCGGCGGCAGGCCAACTTTGGCCCGTGGTCGTGGGGACGACCCTATAGTCGTCGGACAAGTCGGCGGCGGGCCAACCTAGTCCCGGGGTCGTGGGGACGACCCTATATTCGTCGGACAAGCCGGCGGCTGGCCAACTTTGGCCCGTGGTCGTGGGGACGACCCTATAGTCGTCGGACAAGTCGGCGGCAGGCCAACTTTGGCCCGTGGTCGTGGGGACGACCCTATAGTCGTCGGACAAGTCGGCGGCGGGCCAACCTAGTCCCGGGGTCGTGGGGACGACCCTATAGTCGTCGGACAAGTCAGCGGCTGGCCAACATTGGCCCGGGGTCGTGGGGACGACCATATAGTCGTCGAACATGACGGTGGCGGACCAATCTAGTCCCGGGGTCGTGTGGACGACCCTATAGTCGTCGGGCATGTCGGCGGCTGGCCAACTTTGGCCCGTGGTCGTGGGGACGACCCTATAGTCGTTGGACATGACGGTGGCGGGCCAATCTAGTCCGGGGGTCGTGGGGACGACCCTATAGTCGTCGGACATGACGGTGGCGGGCCAGTCTAGTCCCGGGTCGTGGGGACGACCCTATTGTCGTCGGACATGACGGTGGCGGGCCAATCTAGTCCCGGGGTCGTGGGGACGACCCTATAGTCGTCGGACAAGACGGCGGCTGGATATTCTTGGCTCGCGGTCGTGGGGACGACCCTATAGTCGTCGGACATTTCGGCGGCTTGCCAACTTTGGTCCGGGGTCGTGGGGAGGACCCTATACTCGTCGGACAAGTCGGCGGCGTACCAACCTAGTCCGGGGGTCGTGGGGACGACCCTATAGACGTCCGACATGACGGTGGTGGGCCAATCTAGTCCCGGGGTCGTGGGGACAACCCTATAGTCGTGGGGACGACTGTTTAGTCGTCGGACATGTCGGCGGCTGGCCAACCTAGACCCGGGGTCGTGGGGACGACCCTATTGTCGTCGGACAAGTCGGCGGCTGTCCAGGTTTGGCCCGTGGTCGTGGGGACGACCATATAGTCGTCGGACATGACGGTGGCGGGCCACTCTAGTCCCGGGTCGTGGGGACGACCCTATAGTCGTCGGACATGTCGGCGGCTGGCCAACTTTGGCCCGGGGTCGTGGGGACGACCCTATAGTCGTCGGACATGTCGGCGGCTGGCCAACTTTGGCCCGTGGTCGTGGGGACGACCATATAGTCGTCGGACATGACGGTGGCGGGCCACTCTAGTCCCGGGTCATGGGGACGACCCTATAGTCGTCGGACAAGTCGGCGGCTGGCCAACTTTGGCCCGGGGTCGTGGGGACGACCCTATAGTCGTCGGATACGTCGGCGGCAGGCCAACTTTGGCCCGCGGTCGTGGGGACGACCCTATAGTCGTCGGACAAGTCGGCGGCGTACCAACCTAGTCCGGGGGTCGTCGGGACGACCCTATAGTCGTCGGACAAGTCGGCGGCTGTCCAACTTTGGCCCGGGGTCGTGGGGACGACCCTATAGTCGTCGGACTTGACGGTGGCGGGCCAATCTAGTCCCGGGGTCGTGGGGACGACCCTATAGTCGTCAGACATGTCGGTGGCGAGCCAACCTAGTCCCGGGGTCGTGGGGACGACCCTATAGTCGTCGGACAAGTCGGCGGCGGGCCAACCTAGACCCGGGGTCGTGGGGATGACCCTATAGTCGTCGGACAAGTCGGCGGCGAGCCCACCTAGTCGGGGGGTCGTGGGGACGACCCTATAGTCGTCGGACAAGTCGGCGGCCGGCCAACCTAGTCCGGGGGTCGTGGGGACGACCCTATAGTCGTCGGACATGACGGTGGCGGGCCAGTCTAGTCCCGGGTCGTGGGGACGACCCTATAGTCGTCGGACATGTCGGCGGCTGGCCAACTTTGGCCCGTGGTCGTGGGGACGACCCTATAGTCGTCGGACATGTCGGCGGCTGGCCAACTTTGGCCCGTGGTCGTGGGGACGACCCTATAGTCGTCAGACATGACGGTGGCGAGCCAACCTAGTCCCGGGGTCGTGGGGACGACCCCATAGTCGTCGGACAAGTCGGCGGCGAGCCCACCTAGTCGGGGGGTCGTGGGGACGACCCTATAGTCGTCGGACAAGTCGGCGGCCGGCCAACCTAGTCCGGGGGTCGTGGGGACGACCCTATAGTCGTCGGAAATGTCGGCGGCGGGCCAACATTGACCCGGGGTCGTGGGGACGACTCTATAGTCGTCGGACATGTCGGTGGCGGGCCAGTCTAGTAACGGGTCGTGGGGACGACCCTATATTCGTCGGACATGTCGGCGGCTGGCCAACTTTGGGCCGTGGTCGTGGGGAGGACCCTATACTCGTCGGACAAGTCGGTGGCGGGCCAGTCTAGTCCCGGGTCGTGGGGACGACCCTATAGTCGTCGGACATGTCGGCGGCTGGCCAACTTTGGGCCGTGGTCGTGGGGAGGACCCTATACTCGTCGGACAAGTCGGCGGCGTACCAACCTAGTCCGGGGTCGTGGGGACGACTCTATAGTCGTCGGACATGTCGGTGGCGGGCCAGTCTAGTCCCGGGTCGTGGGGACGAGCCTATAGTCGTCGGACATGTCGGCGGCTGGCCAACTTTGGGCCGTGGTCGTGGGGAGGACCCTATACTCGTCGGACAAGTCGGCGGCGTACCAACCTAGTCCGGGGGTCGTGGGGACGACCCTATAGTCGTCGGACATGACGGTGGCGGGCCAGTCTAGTCCCGGGTCATGGGAACGACCCTATAGTCGTCGGACAAGTCGGCGGCTGGCCAACTTTGGCCCGTGGTCGTGGGGACGACCCTATAGTCGTCGGAAATGACGGTGGCGGGCCAATCTAGTCCCGGGGTCGTGGGGACGACCCTACAGTCGTCGGACAAGTCGGCGGCGAGCCAATCTATTCCCGCGGTCGTGGGGACGACCATATAGTCGTCGGACATGACGGTGGCGGGCCACTCTAGTCCCGGGTCGTGGGGACGACCCTATAGTCGTCGGACATGTCGGCGGCTGGCCAACTTTGGCCCGGGGTCGTGGGGACGACCCTATAGTCGTCGGACATGTCGGCGGCTGGCCAACTTTGGCCCGTGGTCGTGGGGAGGACCCTATACTCGTCGGACAAGTCGGCGGCGTACCAACCTAGTCCGGGGGTCGTGGGGACGACCCTATAGTCGTCGGACATGTCGGCGGCTGGCCAACTTTGGCCCGTGGTCGTGGGGACGACCATATAGTCGTCGGACATGACGGTGGCGGGCCACTCTAGTCCCGGGTCATGGGGACGACCCTATAGTCGTCGGACAAGTCGGCGGCTGGCCAACTTTGGCCCGGGGTCGTGGGGACGACCCTATAGTCGTCGGATATGTCGGCGGCAGGCCAACTTTGGCTCGCGGTCGTGGGGACGACCCTATAGTCGTCGGACAAGTCGGCGGCGTACCAACCTAGTCCGGGGGTCGTGGGGACGACCCTATAGTCGTCGGACATGACGGTGGCGGGCCAATCTAGTCCCGCGGTCGTGGGGACGACCCTATAGTCGTCGGACAAGTCAGCGGCTGGCCAACATTGGCCCGTGGTCGTGGGGACGACCATATAGTCGTCGGACATGACGGTGGCGGGCCAGTCTAGTCCCGGGTCATGGGGACGTGCCTATAGTCGTCGGACAAGTCGGCGGCTGGCCAACTTTGGCCCGTGGTCGTGGGGACGACCCTATAGTCGTCGGAAATGACGGTGGCGGGCCAATCTAGTCCCGGGGTCGTGGGGCCGACCCTATAGTCGTCGGATATGTCGGCGGCTGGCCAACTTTGGCCCGGGGTCGTGGGGACGACCCTATAGTCGTCGGATATGTCGGCGGCTGGCCAACTTTGGCCCGTGGTCGTGGGGACGACCCTATAGTCGTCGGAAATGACGGTGGCGGGCCAATCTGGTCCCGGTGTCGTGGGGCCGACCCTATAGTCGTCGGACAAGTCGGCGGCTGTCCAACTTTGGCCCGGGGTTGTGGGGACGACCCTATAGTCGTCAGACATGACGGTGGCGGCCCAATCTAGTCCCGGGGTCGTGGGGACGACCCTACAGTCGTCGGACAAGTCGGCGGCGAGCCAATCTAGTCCCGCGGTCGTGGGGACGACCCTATAGGCGTCGGACAAGTCAGCGGCTGGCCAACATTGGCCCGTGGTCGTGGGGACGACCATATAGTCGTCGGACATGACGGTGGCGGGCCAATCTAGTCCCGGGGTCGTGGGGACGACCCTATAGTCGTCGGACATGTCGGCGGCTGGCCAACTTTGGCCCGTGGTCGTGGGGACGACCCTATAGTCGTCGGAAATGACAGTGGCGGCCCAATCTAGTCCCGGGGTCGTGGGGACGACCCTACAGTCGTCGGACAAGTCGGCGGCGAGCCAATCTAGTCCCGCGGTCGTGGGGACGACCCTATAGGCGTCGGACAAGTCAGCGGCTGGCCAACATTGGCCCGTGGTCGTGGGGACGACCATATAGTCGTCGGACATGACGGTGGCGGGCCAACATTGGCCCGAGGTCGTGGGGACGACCCTATAGTCGTCGGACAAGTCGGCGGCGGGCCAACCTAGTCCCGGGCTCGTGGGGATGACCCTATACTCGTCGGACAAGTCGGCGGCGAACCCACCTAGTCGGGGGGTCGTGGGGACGACCCTATAGTCGTCGGACAAGTCAGCGGCTGGCCAACATTGGCCCGTGGTCGTGGGGACGACCCTATAGTCGTCGGACAAGTCGGCGGCGGGCCAACCTAGTCCCGGGGTCGTGGGGACGACCCTATAGTCGTCGGACAAGTCAGCGGCTGGCCAACCTAGTCCCGAGGTCGTGGGGACGACCCTATAGTCGTCGGACAAGTCGGCGGCGGGCCAACCTAGTCCCGGGCTCGTGGGGATGACCCTATACTCGTCGGACAAGTCGGCGGCGAACCCACCTAGTCGGGGCGTCGTGGGGACGACCCTATAGTCGTCGGACAAGTCAGCGGCTGGCCAACATTGGCCCGTGGTCGTGGGGACGACCCTATAGTCGTCGGACATGTTGGCGGCTTGTCAACCTAGTCCCGGGGTTGTGGGGACGACCCTATAGTCGTCGGACATGACGGTGGCGGGCCACTCTAGTCCCGGGTCGTGGGGACGACCCTATAGTCGTCGGACATGTCGGCGGCTGGCCAACTTTGGCCCGGGGTCGTGGGGACGACCCTATAGTCGTCGGATATGTCGGCGGCAGGCCAACTTTGGCCCGTGGTCGTGGGGACGACCCTATAGTCGTCGGACAAGTCGGCGGCGGGCCAACCTAGTCCCGGGGTCGTGGGGACGACCCTATATTCGTCGGACAAGCCGGCGGCTGGCCAACTTTGGCCCGTGGTCGTGGGGACGACCCTATAGTCGTCGGACAAGTCGGCGGCAGGCCAACTTTGGCCCGTGGTCGTGGGGACGACCCTATAGTCGTCGGACAAGTCGGCGGCGGGCCAACCTAGTCCCGGGGTCGTGGGGACGACCCTATAGTCGTCGGACAAGTCAGCGGCTGGCCAACATTGGCCCGGGGTCGTGGGGACGACCATATAGTCGTCGAACATGACGGTGGCGGACCAATCTAGTCCCGGGGTCGTGTGGACGACCCTATAGTCGTCGGGCATGTCGGCGGCTGGCCAACTTTGGCCCGTGGTCGTGGGGACGACCCTATAGTCGTTGGACATGACGGTGGCGGGCCAATCTAGTCCGGGGGTCGTGGGGACGACCCTATAGTCGTCGGACATGACGGTGGCGGGCCAGTCTAGTCCCGGGTCGTGGGGACGACCCTATTGTCGTCGGACATGACGGTGGCGGGCCAATCTAGTCCCGGGGTCGTGGGGACGACCCTATAGTCGTCGGACAAGACGGCGGCTGGATATTCTTGGCTCGCGGTCGTGGGGACGACCCTATAGTCGTCGGACATTTCGGCGGCTTGCCAACTTTGGTCCGGGGTCGTGGGGAGGACCCTATACTCGTCGGACAAGTCGGCGGCGTACCAACCTAGTCCGGGGGTCGTGGGGACGACCCTATAGACGTCCGACATGACGGTGGTGGGCCAATCTAGTCCCGGGGTCGTGGGGACAACCCTATAGTCGTGGGGACGACTGTTTAGTCGTCGGACATGTCGGCGGCTGGCCAACCTAGACCCGGGGTCGTGGGGACGACCCTATTGTCGTCGGACAAGTCGGCGGCTGTCCAGGTTTGGCCCGTGGTCGTGGGGACGACCATATAGTCGTCGGACATGACGGTGGCGGGCCACTCTAGTCCCGGGTCGTGGGGACGACCCTATAGTCGTCGGACATGTCGGCGGCTGGCCAACTTTGGCCCGGGGTCGTGGGGACGACCCTATAGTCGTCGGACATGTCGGCGGCTGGCCAACTTTGGCCCGTGGTCGTGGGGACGACCATATAGTCGTCGGACATGACGGTGGCGGGCCACTCTAGTCCCGGGTCATGGGGACGACCCTATAGTCGTCGGACAAGTCGGCGGCTGGCCAACTTTGGCCCGGGGTCGTGGGGACGACCCTATAGTCGTCGGATACGTCGGCGGCAGGCCAACTTTGGCCCGCGGTCGTGGGGACGACCCTATAGTCGTCGGACAAGTCGGCGGCGTACCAACCTAGTCCGGGGGTCGTCGGGACGACCCTATAGTCGTCGGACAAGTCGGCGGCTGTCCAACTTTGGCCCGGGGTCGTGGGGACGACCCTATAGTCGTCGGACTTGACGGTGGCGGGCCAATCTAGTCCCGGGGTCGTGGGGACGACCCTATAGTCGTCAGACATGTCGGTGGCGAGCCAACCTAGTCCCGGGGTCGTGGGGACGACCCTATAGTCGTCGGACAAGTCGGCGGCGGGCCAACCTAGACCCGGGGTCGTGGGGATGACCCTATAGTCGTCGGACAAGTCGGCGGCGAGCCCACCTAGTCGGGGGGTCGTGGGGACGACCCTATAGTCGTCGGACAAGTCGGCGGCCGGCCAACCTAGTCCGGGGGTCGTGGGGACGACCCTATAGTCGTCGGACATGACGGTGGCGGGCCAGTCTAGTCCCGGGTCGTGGGGACGACCCTATAGTCGTCGGACATGTCGGCGGCTGGCCAACTTTGGCCCGTGGTCGTGGGGACGACCCTATAGTCGTCGGACATGTCGGCGGCTGGCCAACTTTGGCCCGTGGTCGTGGGGACGACCCTATAGTCGTCAGACATGACGGTGGCGAGCCAACCTAGTCCCGGGGTCGTGGGGACGACCCCATAGTCGTCGGACAAGTCGGCGGCGAGCCCACCTAGTCGGGGGGTCGTGGGGACGACCCTATAGTCGTCGGACAAGTCGGCGGCCGGCCAACCTAGTCCGGGGGTCGTGGGGACGACCCTATAGTCGTCGGAAATGTCGGCGGCGGGCCAACATTGACCCGGGGTCGTGGGGACGACTCTATAGTCGTCGGACATGTCGGTGGCGGGCCAGTCTAGTAACGGGTCGTGGGGACGACCCTATATTCGTCGGACATGTCGGCGGCTGGCCAACTTTGGGCCGTGGTCGTGGGGAGGACCCTATACTCGTCGGACAAGTCGGTGGCGGGCCAGTCTAGTCCCGGGTCGTGGGGACGACCCTATAGTCGTCGGACATGTCGGCGGCTGGCCAACTTTGGGCCGTGGTCGTGGGGAGGACCCTATACTCGTCGGACAAGTCGGCGGCGTACCAACCTAGTCCGGGGTCGTGGGGACGACTCTATAGTCGTCGGACATGTCGGTGGCGGGCCAGTCTAGTCCCGGGTCGTGGGGACGAGCCTATAGTCGTCGGACATGTCGGCGGCTGGCCAACTTTGGGCCGTGGTCGTGGGGAGGACCCTATACTCGTCGGACAAGTCGGCGGCGTACCAACCTAGTCCGGGGGTCGTGGGGACGACCCTATAGTCGTCGGACATGACGGTGGCGGGCCAGTCTAGTCCCGGGTCATGGGAACGACCCTATAGTCGTCGGACAAGTCGGCGGCTGGCCAACTTTGGCCCGTGGTCGTGGGGACGACCCTATAGTCGTCGGAAATGACGGTGGCGGGCCAATCTAGTCCCGGGGTCGTGGGGACGACCCTACAGTCGTCGGACAAGTCGGCGGCGAGCCAATCTATTCCCGCGGTCGTGGGGACGACCATATAGTCGTCGGACATGACGGTGGCGGGCCACTCTAGTCCCGGGTCGTGGGGACGACCCTATAGTCGTCGGACATGTCGGCGGCTGGCCAACTTTGGCCCGGGGTCGTGGGGACGACCCTATAGTCGTCGGACATGTCGGCGGCTGGCCAACTTTGGCCCGTGGTCGTGGGGAGGACCCTATACTCGTCGGACAAGTCGGCGGCGTACCAACCTAGTCCGGGGGTCGTGGGGACGACCCTATAGTCGTCGGACATGTCGGCGGCTGGCCAACTTTGGCCCGTGGTCGTGGGGACGACCATATAGTCGTCGGACATGACGGTGGCGGGCCACTCTAGTCCCGGGTCATGGGGACGACCCTATAGTCGTCGGACAAGTCGGCGGCTGGCCAACTTTGGCCCGGGGTCGTGGGGACGACCCTATAGTCGTCGGATATGTCGGCGGCAGGCCAACTTTGGCTCGCGGTCGTGGGGACGACCCTATAGTCGTCGGACAAGTCGGCGGCGTACCAACCTAGTCCGGGGGTCGTGGGGACGACCCTATAGTCGTCGGACATGACGGTGGCGGGCCAATCTAGTCCCGCGGTCGTGGGGACGACCCTATAGTCGTCGGACAAGTCAGCGGCTGGCCAACATTGGCCCGTGGTCGTGGGGACGACCATATAGTCGTCGGACATGACGGTGGCGGGCCAGTCTAGTCCCGGGTCATGGGGACGTGCCTATAGTCGTCGGACAAGTCGGCGGCTGGCCAACTTTGGCCCGTGGTCGTGGGGACGACCCTATAGTCGTCGGAAATGACGGTGGCGGGCCAATCTAGTCCCGGGGTCGTGGGGCCGACCCTATAGTCGTCGGATATGTCGGCGGCTGGCCAACTTTGGCCCGGGGTCGTGGGGACGACCCTATAGTCGTCGGATATGTCGGCGGCTGGCCAACTTTGGCCCGTGGTCGTGGGGACGACCCTATAGTCGTCGGAAATGACGGTGGCGGGCCAATCTGGTCCCGGTGTCGTGGGGCCGACCCTATAGTCGTCGGACAAGTCGGCGGCTGTCCAACTTTGGCCCGGGGTTGTGGGGACGACCCTATAGTCGTCAGACATGACGGTGGCGGCCCAATCTAGTCCCGGGGTCGTGGGGACGACCCTACAGTCGTCGGACAAGTCGGCGGCGAGCCAATCTAGTCCCGCGGTCGTGGGGACGACCCTATAGGCGTCGGACAAGTCAGCGGCTGGCCAACATTGGCCCGTGGTCGTGGGGACGACCATATAGTCGTCGGACATGACGGTGGCGGGCCAATCTAGTCCCGGGGTCGTGGGGACGACCCTATAGTCGTCGGACATGTCGGCGGCTGGCCAACTTTGGCCCGTGGTCGTGGGGACGACCCTATAGTCGTCGGAAATGACAGTGGCGGCCCAATCTAGTCCCGGGGTCGTGGGGACGACCCTACAGTCGTCGGACAAGTCGGCGGCGAGCCAATCTAGTCCCGCGGTCGTGGGGACGACCCTATAGGCGTCGGACAAGTCAGCGGCTGGCCAACATTGGCCCGTGGTCGTGGGGACGACCATATAGTCGTCGGACATGACGGTGGCGGGCCAACATTGGCCCGGGGTCGTGGGGACGACCCTATAGTCGTCGGATATGTCGGCGGCAGGCCAACTTTGGCCCGCGGTCGTGGGGACGACCCTATAGTCGTCGGACAAGTCGGCGGCGTACCAACCTAGTCCGGGGGTCGTGGGGACGACCCTATAGTCGTCGGACATGACGGTGGCGGGCCACTCTAGTCCCGGGTCATGGGGACGACCCTATAGTCGTCGGACATGTCGGCGGCTGGCCAACTTTGGCCCGTGGTCGTGGGGAGGACCCTATACTCGTCGGACAAGTCGGCGGCGTACCAACCTAGTCCGGGGGTCGTGGGGACGACCATATAGTCGTCGGACATGACGGTGGCGGGCCAGTCTAGTCCCGGGTCATGGGGACGACCCTATAGTCGTCGGACAAGTCGGCGGCTTGCCAACTTTGGCCCGTGGTCGTGGGGACGACCCTATAGTCGTCGGAAATGACGGTGGCGGGCCAATCTAGTCCCGGGGTCGTGGGGACGACCCTATAGTCGTCGGACATGTCGGCGGCTGGCCAACTTTGGCCCGGGGTCGTGGGGACGACCCTATAGTCGTCGGATATGTCGGCGGCAGGCCAACTTTGGCCCGCGGTCGTGTGGACGACCCTATAGTCGTCGGACAAGTCGGCGGCGGGCCAACCTAGTCCCGGGGTCGTGGGGACGACACTATAATCGTCGGACAAGCCGGCGATTGGCCAACTTTGGCCCGTGGTCGTGGGGACGACCCTATAGTCGTCGGAAATGTCGGTGGCTGTCCAACTTTGGCCCTGGGGTCGTGGGGACGACCCTATAGTCGTCGGACATGTCGGCGGCGAGCCAACATTGACCCGGGGTCGTGGGGACGACTCTATAGTCGTCGGACATGTCGGTGGCGGGCCAGTCTAGTCCCGGGTCGTGGGGACGACCCTATAGTCGTCGGACATGTCGGCGGCTGGCCAACTTTGGGCCGTGGTCGTGGGGAGGACCCTATACTCGTCGGACAAGTCGGCGGCGTACCAACCTAGTCCGGGGGTCGTGGGGACGACCCTATAGTCGTCGGACATGACGGTGGCGGGCCAGTCTAGTCCCGGGTCATGGGGACGACCCTATAGTCGTCGGACAAGTCGGCGGCTGGCCAACTTTGGCCCGTGGTCGTGGGGACGACCCTATAGTCGTCGGACATGTCGCCGGCTGGCCAACTTTGGCCCGTGGTCGTGGGGACGACCCTATAGTCGTCGGACATAACGGTGGCGGGCCAACTTTGGCCCGGGGACGTGGGGACGACCCTATAGTCTGCGGACAAGTCGGCGGCTGGCCAAATTTGGCCCGTGGTCGTGGGGACGACCCTATAGTCGTCGGACATGACGGTGTCGGGCCAATCTAGTCCCGGGATCGTGGGGACGACCCTATACTCGTCGGACATGACGGTGTCGGGCCAATCTAGCCCCGGGATCGTGGGGACGACCCTATAGTCGTCGGACATGACGGTGTCGGGCCAATCTAGTCCCGGGATCGTGGGGACGACCCTATAGTCGTCGGACATGATGGCGGCGAGCCAACCTAGTCCCGGGGTTATGGGGACGACCCAATAGTCGACGGACATGACGGTGGCGGGCTAATCTAGACCCGGGGTCATGGGGGCGACCCTTGAGTCGTCGGATATGACGGCGGCTGGCCAACTTTGGCCCGTGGTTATTGGGACGACCCTATAGTTGTCGGACATGACGGCGGCGAGCCAACCTAGTCCCGGGGTTGTGGGGACGACCCAATAGTCGTCGGACAAGTCGGCGGCGAGCCAACCTAGTCCCGGGGTCGTGGGGACGACCCTATAGTCGTCGGACATGACAGTGGCGGGCCAATCTAGGCCCGGGTCGTGGGGACGACCCTATAGTCGTCGGACATGACGGTGGCGGGCCAGTCTAGTCCCGGGTCATGGGGACGACCCTATAGTCGTCGGACAAGTCGGCGGCGAGCCAACCTAGTCCCGGGGTCGTGGGGACGACCCTATAGTCGTCGGACATGACAGTGGCGGGCCAATCTAGGCCCGGGTCGTGGGGACGACCCTATAGTCGTCGGACATGACGGTGGCGGGCCAGTCTAGTCCCGGGTCATGGGGACGACCCTATAGTCGTCGGACAAGTCGGCGGCTGGCCAACTTTGGCCCGTGGTCGTGGGGACGACCCTATAGTCGTCGGAAATGACGGTGGCGGGCCAATCTAGTCCCGGGGTCGTGGGGACGACCCTACAGTCGTCGGACAAGTCGGCGGCGAGCCAATCTATTCCCGCGGTCGTGGGGACGACCCTATAGTCGTCGGACAAGTCAGCGGCTGGCCAACATTGGCCCGTGGTCGTGGGGACGACCCTATAGTCGTCAGACATGACGGTGGCGAGCCAACCTAGTCCCGGGGTCGTGGGGACGACCCTATAGTAGTCGGACAAGTCGGCGGCGAGCCCACCTAGTCGGGGGGTCGTGGGGACGACCCTATAGTCGTCGGACAAGTCGGCGGCCGGCCAACCTAGTCCGGGGGTCGTGGGGACGACCCTATAGTCGTCGGACATGACGGTGGCGGGCCAGTCTAGTCCCGGGTCGTGGGGACGACCCTATAGTCGTCGGACATGTCGGCGGCTGGCCAACTTTGGCCCGTGGTCGTGGGGACGACCCTATAGTCGTCGGACATGTCGGCGGCGAGCCAACATTGACCCGGGGTCGTGGGGACGACTCTATAGTCGTCGGACATGTCGGTGGCGGGCCAGTCTAGTCCCGGGTCGTGGGGACGACCCTATAGTCGTCGGACATGTCGGCGGCTGGCCAACTTTGGGCCGTGGTCGTGGGGAGGACCCTATACTCGTCGGACAAGTCGGCGGCGTACCAACCTAGTCCGGGGGTCGTGGGGACGACCCTATAGTCGTCGGACATGACGGTGGCGGGCCAGTCTAGTCCCGGGTCATGGGGACGACCCTATAGTCGTCGGACAAGTCGGCGGCTGGCCAACTTTGGCCCGTGGTCGTGGGGACGACCCTATAGTCGTCGGAAATGACGGTGGCGGGCCAATCTAGTCCCGGGGTCGTGGGGACGACCCTATAGTTTTCGGACATATCAGCGGCTGGCCAACTTTGGCCCGGGGTCGTGGGGACGACCCTACAGTCGTCGGATATGTCGGCGGCTGGCCAACTTTGGTCCGTGGTCGTGGGGACGACCCTATAGTCGTCGGAAATGACGGTGGCGGGCCAATCTAGTCCCGGGGTCGTGGGGACGACCCTATAGTCGTCGGACAAGTCGGTGGCGGGCCAACCTAGTCCCGGGGTCGTGGGGATGACCCTATAGTCGTCGGACATGACGGTGGCGGGCCAGTCTAGTCCCGGGTCGTGGGGACGACCCTATAGTCGTCGGACATGTCGCCGGCTGGCCAACTTTGGCCCGTGGTCGTGGGGACGACCCTATAGTCGTCGGACATAACGGTGGCGGGCCAACTTTGGCCCGGGGACGTGGGGACGACCCTATAGTCTGCGGACAAGTCGGCGGCTGGCCAAATTTGGCCCGTGGTCGTGGGGACGACCCTATAGTCGTCGGACATGACGGTGTCGGGCCAGTCTAGTCCCGGGTCGTGGGGACGACCCTATAGTCGTCGGACATGTCGGCGGCTGGCCAACTTTGGGCCGTGGTCGTGGGGAGGACCCTATACTCGTCGGACAAGTCGGCGGCTGGCCAACTTTGGCCCGTGGTCGTGGGGACGACCCTATAGTCGTCGGAAATGACGGTGGCGGGCCAATCTAGTCCCGGGGTCGTGGGGACGACTCTATAGTCGTCGGACAAGTCGGCGGCTGGCCAACTTTGGCCCGTGGTCGTGGGGACGACCCTATAGTCGTCGGACAAGTCGGCGGCTGTCCAGCTTTGGCCCGGGGTCGTGGAGACCACCCTATAGTCGTCGGACAAGTCGGCGGCTGTCCAGGTTTGGCCCGGGGTCGTGGGAACGACCCTATAGTCGTCGGACTTGACGGTGGCGGGCCAATCTAGTCCCGGGGTCGTGGGGACGACCCTACAGTCGTCGGATATGTCGGCGGCTGGCCAACTTTGGTCCGTGGTCGTGGGGACGACCCTATAGTCGTCGGAAATGACGGTGGCGGGCCAATCTAGTCCCGGGGTCGTGGGGACGACCCTATAGTCGTCGGACAAGTCGGTGGCGGGCCAACCTAGTCCCGGGGTCGTGGGGATGACCCTATAGTCGTCGGACAAGTCGGCGGCTGGCCAACTTTGGCCCGTGGTCGTGGGGACGACCCTATAGTCGTCGGAAATGACGGTGGCGGGCCAATCTAGTCCCGGGGTCGTGGGGACGACTCTATAGTCGTCGGACAAGTCGGCGGCTGGCCAACTTTGGCCCGTGGTCGTGGGGACGACCCTATAGTCGTCGGACAAGTCGGCGGCTGGCCAACTTTGGGCCGTGGTCGTGGGGAGGACCCTATACTCGTCGGACAAGTCGGTGGCGGGCCAGTCTTGTCCCGGGTCGTGGGGACGACCCTATAGTCGTCGGACATGTCGGCGGCTGGCCAACTTTGGGCCGTGGTCGTGGGGAGGACCCTATACTCGTCGGACAAGTCGGCGGCGTACCAACCTAGTCCGGGGTCGTGGGGACGACTCTATAGTCGTCGGACATGTCGGTGGCGGGCCAGTCTAGTCCCGGGTCGTGGGGACGAGCCTATAGTCGTCGGACATGTCGGCGGCTGGCCAACTTTGGGCCGTGGTCGTGGGGAGGACCCTATACTCGTCGGACAAGTCGGCGGTGTACCAACCTAGTCCGGGGGTCGTGGGGACGACCCTATAGGCGTCGGACATGACGGTGGCGGGCCAGTCTAGTCCCGGGTCATGGGAACGACCCTATAGTCGTCGGACAAGTCGGCGGCTGGCCAACTTTGGCCCGTGGTCGTGGGGACGACCCTATAGTCGTCGGAAATGACGGTGGCGGGCCAATCTAGTCCCGGGGTCGTGGGGACGACCCTACAGTCGTCGGACAAGTCGGCGGCGAGCCAATCTATTCCCGCGGTCGTGGGGACGACCATATAGTCGTCGGACATGACGGTGGCGGGCCACTCTAGTCCCGGGTCGTGGGGACGACCCTATAGTCGTCGGACATGTCGGCGGCTGGCCAACTTTGGCCCGGGGTCGTTGGGACGACCCTATAGTCGTCGGACATGTCGGCGGCTGGCCAACTTTGGCCCGTGGTCGTGGGGAGGACCCTATACTCGTCGGACAAGTCGGCGGCGTACCAACCTAGTCCGGGGATCGTGGGGACGACCCTATAGTCGTCGGACAAGTCGGCGGCTGGCCAACTTTGGCCCGTGGTCGTGGGGACGACCCTATAGTCGTCGGAAATGACGGTGGCGGGCCAATCTAGACCCGGGGTCGTGGGGACGACCCTACAGTCGTCGGACAAGTCGGCGGCGAGCCAATCTAGTCCCGCCGTCGTGGGGACGACCCTATAGTCGTCGGACAAGTCAGCGGCTGGCCAACATTGGCCCGTGGTCGTGGGGACGACCATATAGTCGTCGGACATGACGGTGGCGGGCCAATCTAGTCCCGGGGTCGTGGGGACGACCCTATAGTCGTCGGACATGACGGTGGCGGGCCAGTCTAGTCCCGGGTCGTGGGGACGACCCTATAGTCGTCGGACATGTCGGCGGCTGGCCAACTTTGGGCCGTGGTCGTGGGGAGGACCCTATACTCGTCGGACAAGTCGGCGGCTGGCCAACTTTGGTCCGTGGTCGTGGGGACGACCCTATAGTCGTCGGAAATGACGGTGGCGGGCCAATCTAGTCCCGGGGTCGTGGGGACGACCCTATAGTCGTCGGACAAGTCGGTGGCGGGCCAACCTAGTCCCGGGGTCGTGGGGATGACCCTATAGTCGTCGGACATGACGGTGGCGGGCCAGTCTAGTCCCGGGTCGTGGGGACGACCCTATAGTCGTCGGACATGTCGGCGGCTGGCCAACTTTGGGCCGTGGTCGTGGGGAGGACCCTATACTCGTCGGACAAGTCGGCGGCTGGCCAACTTTGGCCCGTGGTCGTGGGGACGACCCTATAGTCGTCGGAAATGACGGTGGCGGGCCAATCTAGTCCCGGGGTCGTGGGGACGACTCTATAGTCGTCGGACAAGTCGGCGGCTGGCCAACTTTGGCCCGTGGTCGTGGGGACGACCCTATAGTCGTCGGACAAGTCGGCGGCTGTCCAGCTTTGGCCCGGGGTCGTGGGGACCACCCTATAGTCGTCGGACAAGTCGGCGGCTGTCCAGGTTTGGCCCGGGGTCGTGGGGACGACCCTATAGTCGTCGGACTTGACGGTGGCGGGCCAATCTAGTCCCGGGGTCGTGGGGACGACCCTATAGTCGTCGGACAAGTCGGCGGCTGTCCAGGTTTGGCCCGGGGTCGTGGGGACGACCCTATAGTCGTCGGACTTGACGGTGGCGGGCCAATCTAGTCCCGGGGTCGTGGGGACGACCCTATAGTCGTCGGACTTGACGGTGGCGGGCCAGTCTAGTCCCGGGTCGTGGGCACGACCCTATAGTCGTCGGAAATGTCGCCGGCTGGCCAACTTTGGCCCGTGGTCGTGGGGACGACCCTATAGTCGTCGGACAAGTCGGCGGCTGTCCAGCTTTGGCCCGGGGTCGTGGGGACGACCCTATAGTCGTCGGACAAGTCGGCGGCTGTCCAGCTTTGGCCCGGGGTCGTGGGGACGACCCTATAGTCGTCGGACTTGACGGTGGCGGGCCAATCTAGTCCCGGGGTCGTGGGGACGACCCTATAGTCGTCGGACTTGACGGTGGCGGGCCAATCTAGTCCCGGGGTCGGGGGGGACGACCCTATAGTCGTCGGAATTGACGGTGGCGGGCCAATCTAGTCCCGGGGTCGTGGGGACGACCCTATAGTCGTCGGACATGACGGTGGCGGGTCAGTCTACTCCCGGGTTGTGGGGACGACCCTATAGTCGTCGGACATGTCGGCGGCTCGCCAACTTTGGCCCCGTGGTCATGGGGACGACCCTATAGTCGTCGGACATGACGGTGGCGGGCCACTCTAGTCCCGGGTCATGGGGACGACCCTATAGTCGTCGGACATGTCGGCGGCTGGCCAACTTTGGCCCGTGGTCGTGGGGACGACCATATAGTCGTCGGACATGACGGTGGCGGGCCACTCTAGTCCCGGGTCATGGGGACGACCCTATAGTCGTCGGACAAGTCGGCGGCTGGCCAACTTTGGCCCGGGGTCGTGGGGACGACCCTATAGTCGTCGGATACGTCGGCGGCAGGCCAACTTTGGCCCGCGATCGTGGGGACGACCCTATAGTCGACGGACAAGTCGGCGGCGTACCAACCTAGTCCGGGGGTCGTGGGGACGACCCTATAGTCGTCGGACATGACGGTGGCGGGCCACTCTAGTCCCGGGTCATGGGGACGACCCTATAGTCGTCGGACAAGTCGGCGGCGAGCCAATCTAGTCCCGCGGTCGTGGGGACGACCCTATAGTCGTCGGACAAGTCAGCGGCTGGCCAACATTGGCCCGTGGTCTTGGGGACGACCATATAGTCGTCGGACATGACGGTGGCGGGCCAGTCTAGTCCCGGGTCATGGGGACGTGCCTATAGTCGTCGGACAAGTCGGCGGCTGGCCAACTTTGGCCCGTGGTCGTGGGGACGACCCTATAGTCGTCGGAAATGACGGTGGCGGGCCAATCTAGTCCCGGGGTCGTGGGGCCGACCCTATAGTCGTCGGATATGTCGGCGGCTGGCCAACTTTGGCCCGGGGTCGTGGGGACGACCCTATAGTCGTCGGATATGTCGGCGGCTGGCCAACTTTGGCCCGTGGTCGTGGGGACGACCCTATAGTCGTCGGAAATGACGGTGGCGGGCCAATCTAGTCCCGGGGTCGTGGGGCCGACCCTATAGTCGTCGGACAAGTCGGCGGCTGTCCAACTTTGGCCCGGGGTCGTGGGGACGACCCTATAGTCGTCGGACTTGACGGTGGCGGGCCAATCTAGTCCCGGGGTCGTGGGGACGACCCTATAGTCGTCCGACATGTCGGTGGCGAGCCAACCTAGTCCCGGGGTCGTGGGGACGACCCTATAGTCGTCGGACAAGTCGGCGGCCGGCCAACCTAGTCCGGGGGTCGTGGGGACGACCCTATAGTCGTCGGACATGACGGTGGCGGGCCAGTCTAGTCCCGGGTCGTGGGGACGACCCTATAGTCGTCGGACATGTCGGCGGCTGGCCAACTTTGGCCCGTGGTCGTGGGGACGACCCTATAGTCGTCGGACATGTCGGCGGCTGGCCAACTTTGGCCCGTGGTCGTGGGGACGACCCTATAGTCGTCAGACATGACGGTGGCGAGCCAACCTACTCCCGGGGTCGTGGGGACGACCCTATAGTCGTCGGACAAGTCGGCGGCGAGCCCACCTAGTCGGGGGGTCGTGGGGACGACCCTATAGTCGTCGGACAAGTCGGCGGCCGGCCAACCTAGTCCGTGGGTCGTGGGGACGACCCTATAGTCGTCGGAAATGTCGGCGGCGGGCCAACATTGACCCGGGGTCGTGGGGACGACTCTATAGTCGTCGGACAGGTCGGTGGCGGGCCAGTCTAGTCCCGGGTCGTGGGGACGACCCTATAGTCGTCGGACATGTCGGCGGCTGGCCAACTTTGGGCCGTGGTCGTGGGGAGGACCCTATACTCGTCGGACAAGTCGGTGGCGGGCCAGTCTTGTCCCGGGTCGTGGGGACGACCCTATAGTCGTCGGACATGTCGGCGGCTGGCCAACTTTGGGCCGTGGTCGTGGGGAGGACCCTATACTCGTCGGACAAGTCGGCGGCGTACCAACCTAGTCCGGGGTCGTGGGGACGACTCTATAGTCGTCGGACATGTCGGTGGCGGGCCAGTCTAGTCCCGGGTCGTGGGGACGAGCCTATAGTCGTCGGACATGTCGGCGGCTGGCCAACTTTGGGCCGTGGTCGTGGGGAGGACCCTATACTCGTCGGACAAGTCGGCGGTGTACCAACCTAGTCCGGGGGTCGTGGGGACGACCCTATAGGCGTCGGACATGACGGTGGCGGGCCAGTCTAGTCCCGGGTCATGGGAACGACCCTATAGTCGTCGGACAAGTCGGCGGCTGGCCAACTTTGGCCCGTGGTCGTGGGGACGACCCTATAGTCGTCGGAAATGACGGTGGCGGGCCAATCTAGTCCCGGGGTCGTGGGGACGACCCTACAGTCGTCGGACAAGTCGGCGGCGAGCCAATCTATTCCCGCGGTCGTGGGGACGACCATATAGTCGTCGGACATGACGGTGGCGGGCCACTCTAGTCCCGGGTCGTGGGGACGACCCTATAGTCGTCGGACATGTCGGCGGCTGGCCAACTTTGGCCCGGGGTCGTGGGGACGACCCTATAGTCGTCGGACATGTCGGCGGCTGGCCAACTTTGGCCCGTGGTCGTGGGGAGGACCCTATACTCGTCGGACAAGTCGGCGGCGTACCAACCTAGTCCGGGGATCGTGGGGACGACCCTATAGTCGTCGGACATGACGGTGGCGGGCCAGTCTAGTCCCGGGTCATGGGGACGACCCTATAGTCGTCGGACAAGTCGGCGGCTGGCCAACTTTGGCCCGTGGTCGTGGGGACGACCCTATAGTCGTCGGAAATGACGGTGGCGGGCCAATCTAGACCCGGGGTCGTCGGGACGACCCTACAGTCGTCGGACAAGTCGGCGGCGAGCCAATCTAGTCCCGCCGTCGTGGGGACGACCCTATAGTCGTCGGACAAGTCAGCGGCTGGCCAACATTGGCCCGTGGTCGTGGGGACGACCATATAGTCGTCGGACATGACGGTGGCGGGCCACTCAAGTCCCGGGTCATGGGGACGACCCTATAGTCGTCGGACATGTCGGCGGCTGGCCAACTTTGGCCCGTGGTCGTGGGGACGACCCTATAGTCGTCGGATATGTCGGCGGCAGGCCAACTTTGGCTCGCGGTCGTGGGGACGACCCTATAGTCGTCGGACAAGTCGGCGGCGTACCAACCAAGTCCGGGGGTCGTGGGGACGACCCTATAGTCGTCGGACATGACGGTGGCGGGCCACTGTAGTCCCGGGTCATGGGGACGACCCTATAGGCGTCGGACAAGTCGGCGGCGAGCCAATCTAGTCCCGCGGTCGTGGGGACGACCCTATAGTCGTCGGACAAGTCAGCGGCTGGCCAACATTGGCCCGTGGTCGTGGGGACGACCATATAGTCGGCGGACATGACGGTGGCGGGCCAGTCTAGTCCCGGGTCATGGGGACGACCCTATAGTCGTCGGACAAGTCGGCGGCTGGCCAACTTTGGCCCGCGGTCGTGGGGACGACCCTATAGTCGTCGGACAAGTCGGCGGCGTACCAACCTAGTCCGGGGGTCGTGGGGACGACCCTATAGTCGTCGGACATGACGGTGGCGGGCCAGTCTAGTCCCGGGTCATGGGGACGACCCTATAGTCGTCGGACAAGTCGGCGGCTGGCCAACTTTGGCCCGCGGTCGTGGGGACGACCCTATAGTCGTCGGACAAGTCGGCGGCGTACCAACCTAGTCCGGGGGTCGTGGGGACGACCCTATAGTCGTCGGACATGACGGTGGCGGGCCAGTCTAGTCCCGGGTCATGGGGACGTGCCTATAGTCGTCGGACAAGTCGGCGGCTGGCCAACTTTGGCCCGTGGTCGTGGGGACGACCCTATAGTCGTCGGAAATGACGGTGGCGGGCCAATCTAGTCCCGGGGTCGTGGGGACGACCCTATAGTCGTCGGACATGTCGGCGGCTGGCCAACTTTGGCCCGGGGTCGTGGGGACGACCCCGTAGACGTCGGATATGTCGGCGGCAGGCCAACTTTGGCCCGCGGTCGTGGGGACGACCCTATAGTCGTCGGACAAGTCGGCGGCGGGCCAACCTAGTCCCGGAGTCGTGGGGACGACCCTATAATCGTCGGACAAGCCGGCGGCTGGCCAACTTTGGCCCGTGGTCGTGGGGACGACCCTATAGTCGTCGGACAAGTGGGCGGCTGTCCAAGTTTGGCCCGGGGTCGTGGGGACGACCCTATAGTCGTCGGACTTGACGGTGGCGGGCCAATCTAGTCCCGGGGTCGTGGGGACGACCCTATAGTCGTCAGACATGTCGGTGGCGAGCCAACCTAGTCCCGGGGTCGTGGGGACGACCCTATAGTCGTCGGACAAGTCGGCGGCGGGCCAACCTAGTCCCGGGGTCGTGGGGATGACCCTATAGTCGTCGGACAAGTCGGCGGCGTACCAACCTAGTCCGGGGGTCGTGGGGACGACCCTATAGTCGTCGGACATGACGGTGGCGGGCCACTCTAGTCCCGGGTCATGGGGACGACCCTATAGGCGTCGGACAAGTCGGCGGCGAGCCAATCTAGTCCCGCGGTCGTGGGGACGACCCTATAGTCGTCGGACAAGTCAGCGGCTGGCCAACATTGGCCCGTGGTCGTGGGGACGACCATATAGTCGGCGGACATGACGGTGGCGGGCCAGTCTAGTCCCGGGGTCGTGGGGACGACCCTATAGTCGTCGGACAAGTCGGCGGCGAGCCCACCTAGTCGGGGGGTCGTGGGGACGACCCTATAGTCGTCGGACAAGTCGGCAGCCGGCCAACCTAGTCCGGGGGTCGTGGGGACGACCCTATAGTCGTCGGACATGACGGTGGCGGGCCAGTCTAGTCCCGGGTCGTGGGGACGACCCTATAGTCGTCGGACATGTCGGCGGCTGGCCAACTTTGGCCCGTGGTCGTGGGGACGACCCTATAGTCGTCGGACATGTCGGCGGCTGGCTAACTTTGGCCCGTGGTCGTGGGGACGACCCAATAGTCGTTGGACATATCGGCGGCTGGCCAACTTTGGCCCATGGTCGTGGGGACGACCCTATAGTCGTTGGACATGACGGTGGCGGGCCAATTTAGTCCCGGGGTCGTATGGACGACCCTATAGTC
Source organism: Andrena praecox (assembly GCA_963932275.1). Taxonomy (NCBI): domain Eukaryota; kingdom Metazoa; phylum Arthropoda; class Insecta; order Hymenoptera; family Andrenidae; genus Andrena; species Andrena praecox. Next base: position 2,585,856 of record CAWVQO010000615.1, on the reverse strand, counting down.
GTCGGACATGTCGGCGGCTGGCCATTTGCCCCGGTGTCGTGGGGACGACTCTATAGTCGTCGGAAATGTCGGAGCCTGGCCAACCTGGACCCGGGGTCGTGGGGACGACCCTATTGTCGTCGGACATGACGGTGGCGGGCCAATCTAGTCTCGGGGTCGTGGGGACGACCCTATAGTCGTCGCACATGTCGGCGGCTGGCCAACTTTGGCCCGGGGTCGTGGGGACGACCCCATAGTCGTCGGACAAGTTGGCGGCTGGCCAACTTTGGCCCGTGGTTGTGGGGACGACCCTATAGTCGTTGGACATGACGGTGGCGGGCCAATCTAGTCCCGGGGTCGTGTGGACGACCCTATAGTCGACGGACAGGACGGCGGCTGGACATCTTTGGCCCGGGGTCGTGGGGACGACCCTATAGTCGTCGGACATGTCGGCGGCTGGCCAACCTAGTCCCGGGGTCGTTGGGACGACCCTATAGTCGTCGGACTTGACGGTGGCGGGCCAATCTAGTCCCGGTGTCGTGGGGTCGACCCTACAGTCGTCGGACATTTCGGCGGCTTGCCAACTTTGGCCCGGGGTCGTGGGGACGACCCTATAGTCGTCGGACATGTTGGCGGCTTGTCAGCCTAGTCCCGCGGTCGTGGGGACGACCCTATAGTCGTCGGACATTTCGGCGGCATGCCATCTTTAGCCCGGGGTCGTGGGGACGACCCTATATTCGTCGAACATTTTGGCGTCTTGTCAACCTAGACCCGGGGTCGTGGGGACGACCCTATAGTCGTCGCACATGTCGGCGGCTGGCCAACCTAGTATCGAGGTCGTGGGGACGACCCAATAGTGGTCGGGCAAGTCGGCGGCTGGCCAACCTAGCCCCGGGGTCGTGGGGACGACCCTATAGTCTTAGGACACGACGGTGGCGGGCCAATCTAGTCCCGGGGTCGTGGGGACGACACTATAGTCGTCGGACATGACGGTGGCCGGCCAATCTAGTCCCGAGGTCGTGGGGACGACCCTATAGTGGTCGGACAAGTCGGCGGCTGGCCAACTTTGGCCCGGGGTCGTGGGGACGACCCTATAGTCGTCGAACATGTCGGCGGCTGGCCAAATTGGCCTGTGGTCGTGGGGACGACCCTATAGTCGTCGGACATGACGCTGGCCGGCCAATCTAGTCCCGGGGTCGTGAGAACGACCTTATAGTCGTCGGACAAGACGGCGACGGGCCAACCTAGCCCCGGGGTCGTGGGGACGACCCTATAGTCGTCGCACATGTCGGCGGCTGGCCAACCTAGTACCGAGGTCGTGGGGACGACCCAATAATGGTCGGGCAAGTCGGCGGCGGGCCAACCTAGCCCCGGGGTCGTGGGGACGACCCTATAGTCGTCGCACATGTCGGCGGCTGGGCAACCTAGTATCGAGGTCGTGGGGACGACCCTATAGTCGTCGGACAAGTCGGCGGCTGGCCAACTTTGGCCCGGGGTCGTGGGGACGACCCTATAGTCGTCGGACATGTCGGCGGCGAGCCAACCTAGTCCCAGGGTCGTGGGGACGACTCTATAGTGCTCGGACAAGTCGGCGGCGATCCAACCTAGTCCCGGTGTCGTGGGAACGACCCTATAGTCGTCGGACATGTCGGCGGCGTGCCAACCTAGTCCCGGGGTCGTGGGGACGACCCTTTAGTCGTCGGACATGTCGGCGGCGGGCCAACGTAGGCCCGCTGTCGTGGGGACGACCCTATAGTCGTCGGACATGTCGGCGGCGGGCCAATCTAGTCCCGGGGTCGTGGGGACGACCCTATAGTCGTCGGACAAGACGGTGGCGGGCCAATCTAGTCCCGGGGTCGTGGGGACGACCCTATAGTCGTCGGACAAGTCGGCGGCGGGCCAATCTAGTCCCGGGTCGTGGGAACGACCCTATAGTCGTCGGACATTTCGGCGGCTTGCCAACTTTGGCCCGGGGTCGTGGGGACGACCCTATAGTCGTCGGACATGTCGGCGGCTGGCTAACTTTGGCCCGTGGTCGTGGGGACGACCCAATAGTCGTTGGACATATCGGCGGCTGGCCAACTTTGGCCCATGGTCGTGGGGACGACCCTATAGTCGTTGGACATGACGGTGGCGGGCCAATTTAGTCCCGGGGTCGTATGGACGACCCTATAGTCGTCGGACATGTCGGCGGCTGGCCATTTGCCCCGGTGTCGTGGGGACGACTCTATAGTCGTCGGAAATGTCGGAGCCTGGCCAACCTGGACCCGGGGTCGTGGGGACGACCCTATTGTCGTCGGACATGACGGTGGCGGGCCAATCTAGTCTCGGGGTCGTGGGGACGACCCTATAGTCGTCGGACATGTCGGCGGCTGGCCAACTTTGGCCCGGGGTCGTGGGGACGGCCCCATAGTCGTCGGACAAGTTGGCGGCTGGCCAACTTTGGCCCGTGGTTGTGGGGACGACCCTATAGTCGTTGGACATGACGGTGGCGGGCCAATCTAGTCCCGGGGTCGTGTGGACGACCCTATAGTCGACGGACAGGACGGCGGCTGGACATCTTTGGCCCGGGGTCGTGGGGACGACCCTATAGTCGTCGGACATGTCGGCGGCTGGCCAACCTAGTCCCGGGGTCGTTGGGACGACCCTATAGTCGTCGGACTTGACGGTGGCGGGCCAATCTAGTCCCGGTGTCGTGGGGTCGACCCTACAGTCGTCGGACATTTCGGCGGCTTGCCAACTTTGGCCCGGGGTCGTGGGGACGACCCTATAGTCGTCGGACATGTTGGCGGCTTGTCAGCCTAGTCCCGCGGTCGTGGGGACGACCCTATAGTCGTCGGACATTTCGGCGGCATGCCATCTTTAGCCCGGGGTCGTGGGGACGACCCTATATTCGTCGAACATTTTGGCGTCTTGTCAACCTAGACCCGGGGTCGTGGGGACGACCCTATAGTCGTTGGACATGACGGTGGCGGGCCAATTTAGTCCCGGGGTCGTATCGACGACCCTATAGTCGTCGGACATGTCGGCGATTGGCCAACATTGGCCCGGGGTCGTGGGGACGACCCTATTGTCGTCGGACATGACGGTGGCGGGCCAATCTAGTCCTGGGGTCGTGGGGACGACCCTATAGTCGTCGCACATGTCGGCGGCTGGCCAACCTAGTATCGAGGTCGTGGGGACGACCCAATAGTGGTCGGGCAAGTCGGCGGCTGGCCAACCTAGCCCCGGGGTCGTGGGGACGACCCTATAGTCTTAGGACACGACGGTGGCGGGCCAATCTAGTCCCGGGGTCGTGGGGACGACACTATAGTCGTCGGACATGACGGTGGGCGGCCAATCTAGTCCCGAGGTCGTGGGGACGACCCTATAGTGGTCGGACAAGTCGGCGGCTGGCCAACTTTGGCCCGGGGTCGTGGGGACGACCCTATAGTCGTCGAACATGTCGGCGGCTGGCCAAATTGGCCTGTGGTCGTGGGGACGACCCTATAGTCGTCGGACATGACGCTGGCCGGCCAATCTAGTCCCGGGGTCGTGAGAACGACCCTATAGTCGTCGGACAAGACGGCGACGGGCCAACCTAGCCCCGGGGTCGTGGGGACGACCCTATAGTCGTCGCACATGTCGGCGGCTGGCCAACCTAGTATCGAGGTCGTGGGGACGACCCAATAATGGTCGGGCAAGTCGGCGGCGGGCCAACCTAGCCCCGGGGTCGTGGGGACGACCCTATAGTCGTCGGACAAGTCGGCGGCTGGCCAACTTTGGCCCGGGGTCGTGGGGACGACCCTATAGTCGTCGAACATGTCGGCGGCTGGCCAAATTGGCCTGTGGTCGTGGGGACGACCCTATAGTCGTCGGACATGACGCTGGCCGGCCAATCTAGTCCCGGGGTCGTGAGAACGACTCTATAGTCGTCGGACAAGACGGCGGCGGGCCAACCTAGCCCCGGGGTCGTGGGGACGACCCTATAGTCGTCGCACATGTCGGCGGCTGGCCAACCTAGTATCGAGGTCGTGGGGACGACCCAATAGTGGTCGGGCAGGTCGGCGGCTGGCCAACCTAGCCCCGGGGTCGTGGGGACGACCCTATAGTCGTCGGACATGACGGTGGCCGGCCAATCTAGTCCCGAGGTCGTGGGGACGACCCTATAGTGGTCGGAGAAGTCGGCGGCTAGCCAACCTAGTCCGGGGGTCGTGGGGACGACCCTATAGTCGTCGGACATGTAGGCGGCTGGCCAATCCAGTCCCGGGGTCGTGGGGACGACCCTATTGACGTCGGACATGTCGGCGGCTGGCCAATCTAGTACCGGGGTCGTGGGGAGGACCGTATAGTCGTCGGACAATTCGGCGGCCTCCCAACTTTGGCCCGGGGTTCCGGGGACGACCCTATAGTGGTCGGAGAAGTCGGCGGCTGGCCAACCTAGTCCCGAGGTCGTGGGGGCGACCCTATAGTCGTCGGACATGTAGGCGGCTGGCCAATCCAGTCCCGGGGTCGTGGGGACGACCCTATTGACGTCGGACATGTCGGCGGCTGGCCAATCTAGTACCGGGGTCGTGGGGAGGACCGTATAGTCGTCGGACAATTCGGCGGCCTCCCAACTTTGGCCCGGGGTTCCGGGGACGACCCTATAGTCGTCGGACATGTCGGCGGCTGGCCAACCTAGTCCCGAGGTCGTGGGGGCGACCCTATAGTCGTCGGACATGTCGGCCGGCTGGCCAGCCTATTCCCGAGGTCGTGGGGACGACCCTATTGTCGTCGGACATGTCGGCGGCTGGCCAACTTTGGCCCGGGGTCGTGGGGACGATCCGATAGTCGTCGGACATGACGGTGGCGGGCCAATCTAGTCCCGGGGACGTAGGTACGACCCTATAGTCGTCGGACATGTCGGCGATTGTCCAATATTGGCCCGTGGTCGTGGGAACGACCCTATAGTCGTCGGACAAGACGGCGGCTGGCCAAATTTGGCCCGTGGTCGTGGGAACGACCCTATAGTCGTCGGACAAGACGGCGGCTGGCCAAATTTGGTCCGTGCTCGTGGGGACGACGCTATAGTCGTCGGAAATGTCGGCGGCTGGCCAATTTAGTCCCGGGGTCGTGGGGGCGACCCTATAGACGTCCGACATGACGGTGGTGGGCCAATCTAGTCCCGGGGTCGTGGGGACGACCCTATAGTCGTCGGACAAGTCGGCGGCGAGCCAACCTACTCCGGGGGTCGTGGGGACGAACCTATAGTCGTCGGACATGACGGTGGCGGGCCAATCTAGTCCCGGGGTCGTGGGGACGATCCTATAGTCGTCGGACAAGTCGGCGGCTGGCCAACTTGGCCCGTGGTCGTGGGAACGACCCTATAGTCGTCGGACAAGACGGCGGCTGGCCAAATTTGGTACGTGCTCGTGGGGACGACCCTATAGTCGTCGGAAATGTCGGCGGCTGGCCAACTTTGGCCCGTGGTCGTGGGGACGACTGTTTAGTCGTCGGACGTGTCGGCGGCTGGCCAACTTTGGCCCGTGGTCGTGGGGACGACTGCTTAGTCGTCGGAAATGTCGGCGGCTGGCCAACCTAGACCCGGGGTCGTGGGGACGACCCTATAGTCGTCGGACATGTCGGCGGCTGGCCAATTTGGTCCCGGGGTCGTGGGGACGAACCTATAGTCGTCGGACAAGTCGGCGGCTGGCCAACTTTGGCCCGGGGTTGCGGGGACGACCCTATAGTCATCGGACATGTCGGCGGCTGGCCAACCTAGTCCCGAGGTCGTGGGGGCGACCCTATAGTCGTCGGACATGACGGTGGCCGGCCAATCTAGTCCCGGGGTCGTGAGAACGACTCTATAGTCGTCGGACAAGACGGCGGCGGGCCAACTTTGGCCCGGGGTTGCGGGGACGACCCTATAGTCATCGGACATGTCGGCGGCGAGCCAACATTGACCCGGGGTCGTGGGGACGACCCTATAGTCGTCAGACATGACGGTGGCGAGCCAACCTAGTCCCGGGGTCGTGGGGACGACCGTATAGTCGTCGGACATATCAGCGGCTGGCCAACTTTGGCCCGGGGTCGTGGGGACGACCCTATAGTCGTCGGACATGTCGGCGGCGAGCCAACATTGACCCGGGGTCGTGGGGACGACTCTATAGTCGTCGGACATGTCGGTGGCGGGCCAGTCTAGTCCCGGGTCGTGGGGACGACCCTATAGTCGTCGGACATGTCGGCGGCTGGCCAACTTTGGCCCGTGGTCGTGGGGAGGACCCTATACTCGTCGGACAAGTCGGCGGCGTACCAACCTAGTCCGGGGGTCGTGGGGACGACCCTATAGACGTCCGACATGACGGTGGTGGGCCAATCTAGTCCCGGGGTCGTGGGGACAACCCTATAGTCGTGGGGACGACTGTTTAGTCGTCGGACATGTCGGCGGCTGGCCAACCTAGACCCGGGGTCGTGGGGACGACCCTATTGTCGTCGGACATGACGGTGGCGGGCCAATCTAGTCATGGGGTCGTGGGGACGACCCTATAGTCGTCGGACATGTCGGCGATAGGCCAACATTGGCCCGGGGTCGTGGGGACGACCCTATAGTCGTCGGACATGTCGGCGGCTGGCCAAGTTTGGCCCGTGGTCGTGGGGACGACTGTTTAGTCATCGGACATGTCGGCGGCTGGCCAACCTAGTCCCGGGGTCGTGGGGACGACCCTATTGTCGCCGGATATGACGCTTGCGGGCCAATCTAGTCCCGGTGTCGTGGGGACGACCCTATAGTCGTCGGACAAGTCGGCGGTGGGCCAACCTAGTCCCGGGGTCGTGGGGACGACCCTATAGTCGTCGGACAAGTCCGCAGCTTGCCAACTTTGGTCCGGGGTCGAGGGGACGACCCTATAGTCGTCGGACTTGACGGTGGCGGCCCAATCTAGTCCCGGGGTCGTGGGGACGACTCTATAGTCGTCGGACAAGTCGGCGGCTGTCTAGGTTTGGCCCGTGGTCGTGGGGACGACCATATAGTCGTCGGACATGACGGTGGCGGGCCACTCTAGTCCCGGGTCGTGGGGACGACCATATAGTCGTCGGACATGTCGGCGGCTGGCCAACTTTGGCCCGGGGTCGTGGGGACGACCCTATAGTCGTCGGACATGTCGGCGGCGAGCCCACCTAGTCGGGGGGTCGTGGGGACGACCCTATAGTCGTCGGACAAGTCGGTGGCGGGCCAGTCTAGTCCCGGGTCGTGGGGACGACCCTATAGTCGTCGGACATGTCGGCGGCTGGCCAACTTTGGCCCGTGGTCGTGGGGACGACCCTATAGTCGTCGGACATGTCGGCGGCTGGCCAACTTTGGCCCGTGGTCGTGGGGACGACCCTATAGTCGTCAGACATGACGGTGGCGAGCCAACCTAGTCCCGGGGTCGTGGGGACGGCCCTATAGTCGTCGGACAAGTCGGCGGCGAGCCCACCTAGTCGGGGGGTCGTGGGGACGACCCTATAGTCGTCGGACAAGTCGGCGGCCGGCCAACCTAGTCCGGGGGTCGTGGGGACGACCCTATAGTCGTCGGAAATGTCGGCGGCGGGCCAACATTGACCCGGGGTCGTGGGGACGACTCTATAGTCGTCGGACATGTCGGTGGCGGGCCAGTCTAGTCCCGGGTCGTGGGGACGACCCTATATTCGTCGGACATGTCGGCGGCTGGCCAACTTTGGGCCGTGGTCGTGGGGAGGACCCTATACTCGTCGGACAAGTCGGTGGCGGGCCAGTCTAGTCCCGGGTCGTGGGGACGACCCTATAGTCGTCGGACATGTCGGCGGCTGGCCAACTTTGGGCCGTGGTCGTGGGGAGGACCCTATACTCGTCGGACAAGTCGGCGGCGTACCAACCTAGTCCGGGGTCGTGGGGACGACTCTATAGTCGTCGGACATGTCGGTGGCGGGCCAGTCTAGTCCCGGGTCGTGGGGACGAGCCTATAGTCGTCGGACATGTCGGCGGCTGGCCAACTTTGGGCCGTGGTCGTGGGGAGGACCCTATACTCGTCGGACAAGTCGGCGGCGTACCAACCTAGTCCGGGGGTCGTGGGGACGACCCTATAGTCGTCGGACATGACGGTGGCGGGCCAGTCTAGTCCCGGGTCATGGGAACGACCCTATAGTCGTCGGACAAGTCGGCGGCTGGCCAACTTTGGCCCGTGGTCGTGGGGACGACCATATAGTCGTCGGAAATGACGGTGGCGGGCCAATCTAGTCCCGGGGTCGTGGGGACGACCCTACAGTCGTCGGACAAGTCGGCGGCGAGCCAATCTATTCCCGCGGTCGTGGGGACGACCCTATAGTCGTCGGACAAGACGGCGGCTGGACATCTTTGGCCCGGGGTCGTGGGGACGACCCTATAGTCGTCGGACATGACGGTGGCGGGCCAATCTGGTCCCGGGGTCGTGGGGACGACCCTATAGTCGTCGCACATGTCGGCGGCTGGCCAACCTAGTCCCGGGGTCGTAGGGACGACCCTATAGTCGTCGGACATGACGGTGGCGAGCCAACCTAGTCCCGGGGTCGTGGGGACGACCCTATAATCGAGGGGCAAGTCAGCGGCGGGCCAACCTAGTCCCGGGGTCGTGGGGACGACCCTATAGTCCTCGGACAAGTCGGCGGCTGGCCAACTTTGACCCAGACTTGTGGGGACGACCCCATAGTCGCCGGACATATTGGCGGCAGGTGAACCTAGTCCCGGGGTCGTGGGGACGACTCTATAGTCGTCGGACATGTCGGCGGCTGGCCAACCTAGTCCCGGGGTCGTAGGGACGACCCTATAGTCGTCGGACATGACGGTGGCGAGCCAACCTAGTCCCGGGGTCGTGGGGACGACCCTATAATCGAGGGGCAAGTCAGCGGCGGGCCAACCTAGTCCCGGGGTCGTGGGGACGACCCTATAGTCCTCGGACAAGTCGGCGGCTGGCCAACTTTGACCCAGACTTGTGGGGACGACCCCATAGTCGCCGGACATATTGGCGGCAGGTGAACCTAGTCCCGGGGTCGTGGGGACGACTCTATAGTCGTCGGACATGTCGGCGGCTGGCCAACTTTGGCCCGTGGTCGTGAAGACGACCCTATAGTCGACGGACAAGACGGTGGCGGGCCAATCTAGTCCCGGGGTCGTGGGACGACTCTATAGTCGTCGGAGAAGTCGGCGGCTTGCCAAAGTTGCCCGGGGTCGTGGGGACGACCCTACAGTCGTCGGATAAGTCGGCGGAAAGCCAATCTAGTCCCGGGGTCGTAGGGACGACCCTATAGTCGTCGGACAAGTCGGCGGCTGGCCAACGTTGGCCCGTGGTCGTGGGGACGACCCTATAGTCGTCGGACATGACGGTGGCGAGCCAACCTAGTCCCGGGGTCGTGGGGACGACCCTATAGTAGTAAGGCAAAGCCGATTATAACCCAGGTCCTCTGAGGGGACCGCGGGGCGGGGGGAGGAAGTGAGGGCGCGCGGGGAGTGCGGTGGGGGGAACTATGGGCGCGGGGAGAGCTGGGGAGTGGAAGACCGGTTGCGCGCGCACGAACCGCAGAGTGGGGGAAGCTGTAATCGTGGTGGGGATCAGTCCGGGCCGAGCCGCCGCGGAGACCTCTCCAGACCTGACCCATTGTTGGAAAATTTTCAGAGGGTCGTGAGGGTCATCCCCTCCCTCTAAAAATTTCTGGGGTTGGGTCTTGAATGAAAAAATCTTTTTTCAGACTCGATCCAACCCCAGAAATTATTTCCCTAAATATTTTTATAAACCAGATCCGCCGCCAGAATATTTTTTTCCAAACCCACAGATACTTTCTCTCCAAACGCAGAGAAGTAATAATTTTTAATCAATGATCCAGCGAACCATTATGTAGAATATTTTTTCCCCAAAACCAACAGAGCAAACAAATATGCATCATATATTCTAAAGCTAACAATTTTTCAAACTCTAGTAGCAAACAAATATGCATCATGCATTCTTAGCACTGTGAAAATGGTATCGCCTCGCGCGACTGCACCAGAAGAGTCAAATTACACGCGTTATCGCGCGAGACGATACCATTTTCACAGTGCTAAGAATGCATGATGCATCTTTGTTTGCTTTAAAATTATGCGAAGAGGAAAGAAGGAGGATGGATGGATGACAAGTAAATAAAATTGAGAAGTAATGTATGTTTAAGAAATTATATATTGTTATATAATAAATAAATAAAAGGAAAAAATATATATGTTACAAATCGGAAAAATACTAATAATAATGATGATAAAAAATAAAAATAGAACAAAGTAAATATAAAATGATAAGGATAATGATATAAATAAAAGGAAAAAATATAGATTATAAATATAAATATAAACAAATAGAACAATAGAAAAATGGAAAAATATAAATAATTAAAACTAATAAAAGGAGGGCGAGGGCGGTGATGGGGATGATGGTGGTGATGGATGTGCTGTAGGTGAGGGGGGTGATAGGGGTGATGGAGGCGATTGCGGCGAGGGGGGCGATGGGGGCGACGGCGGTGGTGGAGGTGATGGGGGGTACGATTGTTGCAGGACTCCCGACGGTTGTGGATATGGTAAGTCCTGTAACACATACACAAACAACGATACAATATTAGCACATCAAATGTACAAAGCAGTGCAAAGTATTACCAACCTGTGGAGGCGGTGGTGGTGACGGTGAAGGCTGCGGCGGTGAAGGCGGTGATGGCGATGGTGGTGGTGAACCCCAATCTAGGGACCATACTGGCGACAGCGGTGGCGAGGAGCCCTAGACATAGAAACTCACGATATAATATTGACATGATCGTCTGATTTAATCTCACTCGATTTAAAGGACTAAACACGATAAAAATGTTAAAATATTGTTATGTACATACCTCAGGGTCACACTCTGGCGCGATTTTCAGTAATCCCATTTTAATTTTTTTCTTTCACAGTCGTCCTGCACGATGAAGCTTTGAAAGACAACTAGTCTCGCTGCATCTCCAAGCTCTCGCATGTAGAAACTCCTCCAAGCTCACATATGCAAAAACCCCTACTATCATGAAATCGAGAAGTGCGTAGCTTTGCAAAGTAAGATGCTGTTGTTCTCCACATTCATTTTCTTCTTCGCTAACCATCCTCTCAATATTCACATACATCTTCTTCGAATTCTTCTTTAGATACATTATTCGACTAGATCATACCACTCTGAACGTGTATCAAACCACTTTGATCACGTATCAAACATCTATCGAACCACTTTGAACATCTATCGAACCACTTTGAACATCTATCGAACGTATATTGAACCACTTTGATCGTGTATTGAACGTGTATCACACCACTCTGAACGTGAATCGAACGTGAATTGCACCACTTTGAACATGAATCGTACCACTGTGAACGTGAATCGAACGTGAATCGAACGTGAATCGAACGTGAATCGAACGTGTATGGTATCACTCTGAACGTGTATCGAACATGAATCGTACAACTATGAACGCTAATCGAACGTGAATTGTACCACTCTGAACGTGAATTGAACATGTATGATACCACTCTGAACGTGAATTGAACGTGAATCGTACTACTCTGAACATCTATCGAACATGTATCGTACCACTTTGAACATCTATCGAACGTATATCGAACCGCTCTAAACGTGAATTGAACGTGAATCGTACCACTCTGAACGTGAATCGAACGTGTATCGAACCACTTTGAACATCTATCGAACGTGTATGATACCATTTTGAACATCTATCGAACGTGAATTGAACGTGTATGGTATCACTCTGAACGTGTATCGAACGTGAATCGAACGTGTATGGTACCACTCTGAACGTGTATCGTCTAAATAGATCTGGAATATCCGCAACGTCTGCATGATGCTCATGCAGATCTACCGTTCTGCCCGACGCGTGCCAAACCACCTGGTAGCAGACAGAACAAGTTACTCGCGACATTATACGATAAGCAGCGTTACATTATCCACTATCGCAACCTGTAGCAGTGCACGCGACATTATGAGTACATGTCTCCCCTGCTCGCTCAAAATTGTAAAATTCTGTATACAGACACTGACTGTACATACATGTATAGAACATACAATTGTATTTATTAACTCATCCTTATAAATAGTGGAATTATATCAAATAAAATTGTACACATGTATTTATTTTACCAATACATTATTTTTATTGAACCATGCATTTATTTTTTTACAATACATTATTTTTATTTATCCATGAATTGTGTGATTTATCAAACCCCAGCCACTTAACGTATACCTTATCCCCCTTCCTACGCAACACTTTTTCCACCAGATACACATCAGGATCGGTGACGCGCTGCAGCTCGTGATCATAGAATCCTCCGGCGACTGGTTTTCCACAGGAATCGACGAGCAGATACGTCGCGGGATTAGTTGCCTGTACTTTGTCTATCTTGAACACCTCCGTTGTCCAATTCGGCGTATAGCCTTTATCGAAGATGGTTTTAAATTTGCTTACGCGCACAAACTCGCCCAATTTGAATCTCGCTGGAGCAGCGATCTTTATATTGCTGTATACGGTGGCTAGCAGCTTATCGGCGATCGCAGGGGTAACATCGCGAGGACACATTTTGATGGTTCTATGTTTTCGTGCGTTATATTCTGCAAGTAGACGCGGTAGCGCATCGGTCCATTTATAGGTTCCATTGAGCGTAAACAGTTTCCACATATTGTTCTTCAAAGTTCGATTGAAACGTTCTACGACGGAGGCCTTCATCACCGAATACGTCGAATAATGATTAATATCATGTTTTGTCAAGAGTTTCTGCACATCGACGTTGTAAAATTCTTTTCCTTGATCAGTTTGCAAATTTTTTGGATATCGATCTCTAAATATATTTGCAAACGCTTTAGTCACCTCAACACCACTTTTAGTCTTGAGCGGCAACGCCCATGCATACTTGCTCAATACATCGATGACGGTGAGTATGTAGTGGTAACCTTGGTTGAATCGCGAGTATGGACGCATTTCTACAACGTCAGCTTGCCACAGATCATCATATCCATGCACTATGACGCGCCTCCGTGGGAAGTGTCTTCGAGCTGGAGCATGCAATTCCTCAACAAGTTGTTGCTTCTTATGGCCGCGGTTTTCTTCTTTACTCTTGGATTTTGATAATGGCTGCATGTTTGATCGCAGAGGTGTCTTTGACACGAATGATGTGATAATTATCGTGTACGTGCATTATGTGCTTCCCGTTGGTCCCAGGAAATTCTGAACAAGTTCAACCGTCTCGCATGATTCTCCTTCGCAGCGTTGCTGCGGAATAGAATTCGACGCCTGTGATATATTTTGAACGCCGTTTTGCAGCGTCAGCATATCTCTCTGAAACATGACCAGCTTCCTCTCTAATTCTTCCTGCTGCTCTCTCAAAAGTTTAATGCTCTTTTCCATGTATAGTTTATTGACAACATCGCTGTCGGCCGTGGGTTGTGCTACACGTCGTATCTTCCGTGATTTTGCATCAAAGTCGACACCGGTCATGCAAAGAGCGTTATCTCGCATATAATTTCGAAGCAAACCGCTCCATTTGTAGTAGTCCATTCTAGCTGCTCCACTCTTCTCGAGTGATACCCCAAATTTGTTGATCGGCATCTCGATGCATACAGTGCACATCATCGGCGAGCGGCTTAATTTATAATGAGCCCTGCCTCGCGGAGTTCCTCGATAATCGATAGAATTTCATTGTCGTGCGAGTTGTTACCCGCCTGACGTGACGCTTCTAGCAAACGGAATCGGTCCACCAGCTCGTTGGGATCGTCCCAGTGCACGTAATCGATCTTGTTATCGTTTACCACCATGACTCGTGGTGTTGTTAGACCTTTCCCTGTTCTACTAGCCGAAACACGGGGGAGTAGTGGTGCAATTATATATTTATACTTGTATCCCTTGTTGCCCAATATGGGATTTTGAGCGGTATGACCGCGTCTGTGGGCATTCGTTGTCAGCAGTATACTTTTATATTTTTGTTTATCAGCATCGGTGTATGTGGTATCGTCAGGAATTCTCTTGAAAATCAGTTCGTAAAGACCGGGTGTTCCTCCGTATCTTACACCGTTGATGATTATATTATCATCTTTGTCTATATCGAAAGCTTTATCCCCAAGCATCGTTCCACTATCACCAAAGTATACGCCATACACATAGTCCATGGTCGTATCCCTATCACTACTTAGGATTGCACTCATATATTTTTGTCCCAGCGGGCCGAAATGGTTGCGCAACGTTTCTTGTCCCTCGGATGTTTGGAGTTGATGTCTAATAGATGTTGCAAACGACTCATCGGGACTAGTTTCGAAAACGTCGTCATCATTGGTTGTGAGCGATTGTACATCGGGAAATGTATTTATTGGTGTAGAAGAAACCGAGGAATCGTTTGACGTGACATTCTGCCGTTTCCGCTTCGATTGAACTGGTGTGGAGGTTACGAGTGAATATTCCGATGACGTGTATGGTTTCCTCTTTGTCTTGCGCGATATGTTTCCATTCAGATGGATTTTTGTTTTAGGCGTTAATGTTTCATACCCTCCGACGTCTGTGCTCATCAGCGGTGATGTGTCAGCTTCTGTCGCTGCGATATTTTCCACGATATGTTTTAAGGGTTCGACAACAGGTTTAAAGTATCTCTCCAACGCGATATCTTCCTCCATCTTGCCAGTCTTCAAAGCCTGATGTTTCTTCCGAATGGATTCGCTGGTTTTTGCAATTTCCTTCACTATTCTCTCGCGATCCTTAATCTCCAGACTATCGATATCAATCATCGTTGTACCGCAGACGTTACTTTCCCACCGACGTGTCGACGACAATTGACAATCTCATGGTATGGCAAACTCGTTAAATCCCTTTCTATAACGTCCATTGGACATCGTGCTATCCTTGTCTATTACCATGAAACCATACTCCCGTTGCCAACAATTACGACACAACGCGCAGAAATCGTCGTAAGACATATCAGTGTTTACGTGATCGTTGTACACATGTTTCAAGTTGGTACCATCCTGCTTAAACAGAATCAATAGATTCGCATTGTCGCGTATAAGATGTTTAGGAATCTTTGCATATGTCTGACAGAGATAGAAGCAGTCAACGTTCGAGTGGCGCCCCATTGCAAAGTATTCCCTTATCGTATCTTGCTTGTCACATGCCACGTCATCAAAGATAAAAATGGAATTCGGAAGCGATTCGCTCGGTGGGATGACGTCACTGTTATTCGAAAACGTAAAGTAGCCAATTTCATCTATTGGAGACAATAAATTTTCCAAATACTGATATTTCGGCTGCTGCAACGACTTGGAATACACGTACACGTTCTCGAAGCGGACTCCGTGTGGACTTTCCAACAAGCTCACCAACACGTTGGTCTTTCCACAATTTGATGGACCACAAATGAGGCAGCGTATTGTGTTTGGTAACATGCTACCATGTCTGTGCATTGTTTTCGAAGACATCATTTGCGATTTATCGTCAAAATTTGTCACGCGTATCGTTACAGGTTGTCGCACAAATCGCATCCTCTCCGCGAACTGCGAAAAATGATTTTGATACGTCGAAGCGGTGACGCGTCCTATTTATAGGTCCGCACCGAAGCAAAACAGCTCAGTATTCAAAATGCTTCTGGTCCTGTCGGATAATTTCGATATTTGAAACCTAACCTCTGAGCAGTTGAAATATATACCAAAGATTATTCTACTGCGAGAGTTTGACAGGCACATTGATCAGTTGTGGGACTCCCCAAGCATATAAAAGCCGATTCTGAGGTTCAGCAGTATCGTCGGTGTTTGGAACATTATAATTGCCCTTGGCAGCGAACGCATATCGACCGTCCGACACCATTGATTAAAAAACTGTGGCGAATGTCGTCGACGAGAGTAAAGAAAGGCCGTGGTTTGTTAAATCGGGCGATAAACGCGCTACCTATCGAATTACATATCCCAGGATATCAGTTTTGTGGTCCAGGAACTCATCTGGCAAAACGATTGGCCAGAGGTGATCAAGGCATCAATCCGTTGGACGCAGCGTGTCGCGAACACGATATTGCGTATTCGCGTAGCAACGACCTCGGCGAACGGCACGCGGCAGATTACGTTCTCGCTGACAAAGCGCGAAAACGCATCGTTGCACGAGACTCGACACTGGGTGAAAGAGGTGCTGCTACAGCTGTTTGGGCAGCTATGAAGGCCAAGACGAAAATTGGGATGGGGATGAAAACAAAAACCCGCCAAAAGACTCCAAAGAGGGCATCGCAAAAGCGGATTCTTCCGGTAGCAAAACGTGGTGGTATATTACCGCTTCTCCCGCTGCTAGGTGTACTCGGATCATTAGCTGGTGGAGCGGCAGGGATCGCCAAGGCGGTAAACGATAATAAGGCGGCGCAGCATCAGCTGCAGGAAATGCAACGTCATAATCGCTCCATGGAAGGTCGTGGACTTTATCTCACACCATACAAGCGCGGACAGGGAATATCAAAACGAAAAAAAAAAACGCCGAAAAGAAAATAATAATGCCTGTCGGTGTAACTACCGATGCACAATTGGAGGAGTTGGCAAAACGTATGCGTATTCCATTCTTTAGAGGTGTTTTTATGCGCAATGCACTACCTGCCGGAGGAGTACATCGAAACGAGAGCGGTATCGTAAATTTGGACAATGTCGAGGGGTCGGGAACTCATTGGGTGGCATATGCGAAGAGAGGGTGTCGAGCTATATATTTCGACAGCTTCGGGAATCTTCAACCGCCTAGAGAATTGGTACAATATCTGAATAAAGATGTTGTGAAAATCGAATACAATCGAACAGCTTATCAGAAGTATAATCAGAGCAATTGCGGACAACTATGTCTACGCTTTCTACAAACGATCGGCACCAAATTTAAGGATTGACTTCCCACCATTCTGATTCAGTATTAGTCGAGTCGTACAGCTCGGAATATGTCGTTAACATTCACTCTAACCGGCAACAGTAGCACCCTCGCGGTAAGCTACTTTCCACCCATAGATTTGAGCGACGATGATTACGAGCTTGGTTTAACAACCTTTGAAACTTATCATACAATACCGAACATCGATTGGAGCAACGATAAATTCTACTTCACCTCGAACTATGGCATCAAAAACAGCAGTGTTGACACCACTCCTGAAACTATTAGGATTCCACACGGCTCCTACGAACTAGATGCCATTGCCAAGTATTTGAGGCAGCGATTACTCGAGCGATATCCTAAAAATCTCGATGACTCTGATGATGACAACGATGTGTATCCTATAGTGTTGCGTCCCAACAACAACACCATGAAAAGCGAGCTGTACTGCTCGTTCATCGCAGATTTTACGAAGCGCAATAACATTGGATCGCTACTGGGATTCTCGACGAATCGGGTATTAGAACCTGGACAATGGCACGAATCGGACGATCCAATTAATATCATGAACGTGAACATTATTCGCATAGAATGTAGCGTGACCGCTGGCGCGTACAACAATGGGAAGCGAGTACATACGATACATGAATTTTCTCCGAGAGTTCCACCAGGATATAAGATATCGGAAACGCCCGCGCAGATCATTTACCTTCCGATCACCGCACGGGTCATTACGGATCTAACGATACGCGTTGTGGATCAAGACGGACGGTTGCTCGATTTTCGAGGTGAAGAGATTACCATCAGACTGCACGTGCGACGACGTCGATAATACATGTGGTGCGAATGAAAGAAATGCTTGTGTTGAACGACTCCAGAAATCCGTTTCTTCCAAGTGAAATTGTTTGCAACAACAACAACAACAACAACAACAACAACACCTGCAACAGCTCTGATTATGCTAAAAAGAAGAGACTCAGTGCTGCGAACATTACATTTTTGAAATCCTTGGGATTTATTGTACGCATATAAGTTGAAAAAATGGCCGACATTCTAAGCATTGGAGGGAAGCCGATGTTTGATGATTGCATCGTCAAGCTCGAGACTCATACGTACAACCCATACGTCAACACGACGTTTGGATACAGTGATGAGATAAGAATACCTATACAGCAGCAGGATTTATACACATTACCATGTGAAAGTTTCCTCTACGTGGAGGGAAAATTGGTGATAAATAAGCCAAACGATGCATCAACGACAACGTTGGGAAATAATTGCATGGCGTTCATATTTGATGAGATTCGGTACGAGCTGAATGGTGTGGAGATTGACCGCAATAGAAACGTTGGAATAACTAGCACGCTTAAAAACTATGTATCGCTGACATCTGACGAAGACAAAAATATGGAGAATGCCGGATGGGGCTTGAAACGACATGATGGACTAATAGTGAAAAATCATTTCAATTTTTGCATCCCACTCAAATATTTGTTGGGATTTTGCGAGGACTACAAACGCATGCTTATTAATGCACGTCACGAATTGATTTTAATACGATCGCGCAACGATAACAATTCTCTAATAGGATCGCCGATGTTGGAACCAGAAATTGAATTACTTAAAGTGCAATGGCGAATGCCTCATGTGACGCTGAACGATGTTAATAAGCTATCGTTGCTACATGCTTTGGAAAGTGGACAAAACCTAAGCATTAGTTTTCGCTCGTGGGATCTGTACGAGTATCCTCTCTTACAGAGCACAACCAAGCATTCGTGGGCCGTGAAGGCAGCTGCACAGCTGGAGAAGCCGCGATACGTTATCTTTGCTCTACAGACTGCTCGAAAGAATGTGATGACCGAAGATGCTACTCGGTTTGACCACTGTAAATTGACCAATGTAAAACTTTTTCTCAACTCGGAATTTTATCCATATGATGACTTGAACTTGGACTTTGATAAGAATAAGCATGCCATCTTGTTTCACATGTATACACATTTCCGTAAATCGTATTATGGACATAGTTGCAACGAGGCATTATTCACTGTGGCTGAATTTTTACAATTTGGTCCCCTCGTGGTGATTGATTGCTCGCGACAAAATGAGTCGATTAAAAATGGTACCGTGGACGTGCGCATAGAATTTGAATGTAAAGAGAATGTACCTGCAAATACTACGGCCTACTGTCTGATTCTGCACGACCGGGTGGTTGAATACAATCCGCTAACAAACGTGGTGCGCAAAATAAATTAAATTGCCATACTACTTGCCCCGCCCTCTCCTGTGTCTAATTCGTACAAACATTTCATCGTAAAAAATCGAGATGCTTTACGAGAAAGAATTCATTCTCTCATCTGTCTTGGAAGCGAGCTGACCTCTAAAATTGTATCGACAATGGTCGTACCAACATTTGTTGACCTGCAAGGGTTCATCGTCGATGGAAGATTTGTTGTCAAGGAAGTGGCTGTCCTACGAATGGGAACAATTCTCTCGCACTATATTTTTGGGAGTTCGATGCCGCAATATCTTCTTACAAAATCCGACAAATCAAGCATCCGATGGTTGGTGGCAAAACATCATGGACTACGGTGGGATGATGGAGACGTTCCATACAGTATGGCTAAACAGCTAATTACGAAAGCTGTAGCTGATGCGATCGATGAAGAAGATGACACACCCTATATCGTATACGTTAAAGGGTTGCAGAAACGCGACTGGCTTGTGGATTTCCTCGATGAAAATACGAGAGCGGATGTGATCATTGAGACGCTGGACATTGACTATGAGAATATCAAATCTCTAAATAAGCTAAATGTAATTAATACTCTGCGATGTGGCAGACACGCGAAGCATTGTGCTTTGCAAAATGTATTTAAAATATTCAACTGGTGGTCTAAACACCAGAGAGAATTGCATAAATAAAATATTTATATTTATATTTTTAATTTTATATTCTATGTAACAATATATAATTTCTTAAACGTATATTATTTCTTCATTTTATTTACCCGTCTCCCGATTCGACGTTTCAAAATTATTATTTCTCTGCGTTGGGGGAAAATTTCCATCACATATATGTATGGAAAAAACATTTCTGCTGACGCCGCATAATCATTGACTACGATGCTATCAAATCTCTAAATAAGCTAAATGTAGTTAATACTTTGCGATGCTGTAGACATGTAAAGCATTGTGCTTTGCAAAATGTATTTAAAATATTCTACTGGTGGTCTAAACATCAGATGGAAATTCATAAATAAATATAATCAATTTTTAATGCATAAATGTTTTTTCTTCACCCTTTCCAAACCCAACCTCCTTAATATGAAAAGTATTATTTATTTACTCGTCATCCATCCTCCTTCTTTCCTCTACATTTTATTTACCCACCTTCCTCCTTCTCGCCACCTAATTTTAAGATTCAACGTTTCTAAAAAGTATTATTTCTCTGCGTTGGGGAAAAATTTATATCATATATATGTATGGAAAAAACATTTCTGCCGACGCTGCATAATTCTTTCTGTGATTCGTACGTTCTTCGCGCCGCGAAAATGACATCCTGCACGACTGCTCCAGAGGAGTCAAATTACGCATAATCGCGCGATATGCTGCGATGTTAAATCGGAACGTTGAGATGATACCAATTCTTCACAGTGCTATGAATGCATGATGCATATTTGTTTGCTGGAGTTTGAAAAATTGGTAGCTTTAGAATGTATGATGCATATTTGTTTGCTCGGTTGGTTTGGAAAAAAATATTCTGGCGGTAGATCTGATTTAGAACCAATATTTGGGGGAAAAAATTTCTGGGGGCCGGATCGAGTCTGAAAAAGATTTTTTCATACAAGACCCGGCCCCAGAAATTTTTAGAGGGAGGGGACGACCCTCTGAAAATTTTCCAACAATGGGTCAGGTCTGGAGAGGTCTCCGCGGCGGCTCGGCCCGGACTGATCCCCACCACGATTACAGCTTCCCCCACTCTGCGGTTCGTGCGCGCGCAACCGGTCTTCCACTCCCCAGCTCTCCCCGCGCCCATAGTTCCCTCCACCGCACTCCCCCGCGCGCCCTCACTTCCTCCCCCCGCCCCGCGCTCCCCTCAGAGGACCTGGGTTAGAATCGGCTTTGCCTTACTACTCCCTATAATCGTGGGGCAAGTCAGAGTCGGGCCAACCTAGTCCCGGGGTCGTGGGGACGACCCTATAGTCCTCGGACAAGTCGGCGGCTGGCCAACTTTGACCCAGACTTGTGGGGACGACCCCATAGTCGCCGGACATATTGGCGGCAGGTGAACCTAGTCCCGGGGTCGTGGGGACGACTCTATAGTCGTCGAACTTGACGGTGGCGGGCCAATCTAGTCCCGGGGTCGTGGGGACGACTCTATAGTCGTCGGACATGTCGGCGGCTGGCCAACTTTGGCCCGTGGTCGTGAAGACGACCCTATAGTCGACGGACAAGACGGTGGCGGGCCAATCTAGTCCCGGGGTCGTGGGGACGAATCTATAGTCGTCGGAGAAGTCGGCGGCTTGCCAAAGTTGCCCGGGGTCGTGGGGACGACCCTACAGTCGTCGGATAAGTCGGCGGAAAGCCAACCTAGTCCCGGGGTCGTAGGGACGACCCTATAGTCGTCGGACAAGTCGGCGGCTGGCTAACGTTGGCCCGTGGTCGTGGGGACGACCCTATAGTCGTCGGACATGACGGTGGCGAGCCAACTTAGTCCCGGGGTCGTGGGGACGACCCTATAATCGTGGGGCAAGTCAGCGGCGGGCCAACCTAGTCCCGGGGTCGTGGGGACGACCCTATAGTCCTCGGACAAGTCGGCGGCTGGCCAACGTTGACCCAGACTTGTGGGGACGACCCCATAGTTGCCGGACATATTGGCGGCAGGTGAACCTAGTCCCGGGGTCGTGGGGACGACTCTATAGTCGTCGAACTTGACAGTGCCGGGCCAATCTAGTCCCGGGGTCGTGGGGACGACCCAATAGTCGTCGGAAATGTCGGTGGCGGGCCAATCTAGTCCCGGGGTCGTTTGGACGATCCTATAGTCGTCGGACATGTCGGCGGTTGGCCAATCTAGTCCCGGGGTCCTGGGGATGACCCTACAGTCGTCGGACAAGTCGCCGGCATGCCAACTTTGGCCCGGGGTCGTGGGGACGACTCTATAGTCGTCGGACATGTCGGCGGCGAGCCAACCTAGTCCCGGTGCCGTGGGGACGACCCTATAGTCGTCGGACAATTCGGCGGCTGGCCAAATTTGGCCCGTGGTCGTGGGGACGACCCTATAGTCGTCGGAAATGTCGGCGGCTGGCCAACTTTGGCCCGTGGTCGTGAAGACGACCCTATAGTCGTCGGACATGACGGTGGCGAGCCAACGTAGTCCCGGGGTCATAGGGACGACCCTATAGTCGTCGGACATGTCGGCGACTGGCCAACCTAGTCCCAAGGTCGTGAAGACGACCCTATAGTCGTCGGACAAGACGGTGGCGGGCCAATCTAGTCCCGGGGTCGTGGGGACGACCCTATAGTCGTCGGACAAGTCGGCGGAGAGCCAACCTACTCCGGGGGTCGTGGGGACGAACCTATAGTCGTCGGACATGTCGGCGGCGAGCCAACCTAGTCCCGGGGTCGTGGGGACGACCCTATAGTCGTCGGACATTGCGGCGGCATGCCGACTTTGGCCCGGGGTCGTGGGGACGACCCTATAGTCGTCGGACATGTTGGCGGCTTGTCAACCTAGTCCCGAGGTCGTGGGGACGACCCTATAATCGTCGGACATGACGGTGGCGGGCCAATCTAGTCCCGGGGTCGTAGGGACGACCCTATAGTCGTCGGACATGTCGGCGATTGGCCAACATTGGCCCGGGGTCGTGGGGACGACCCTATAGTCGTCGGACATGTCGGCGGCTGGCCAACCTAGTCCCGAGGTCGTGGGGACGACCCTATAGTCGTCGGACTTGTCGCTGGCGGGCCAATCTAGTCCCGGGGTCGTGGGGACGACCCTACAGTCGTCGGACATTTGGGCGGCTTGCCAACTTCCGCCCGGGGTCGTGGGGACGACCCTATAGTCGTCGGACATGTCGGCGGCTGGCTAACTTTGGCCCGTGGTCGTGGGGACGACCCAATAGTCGTTGGACATGTCGGCGGCTGGCCAACTTTGGGCCGTTGTCGTGGAGACGATCCTATAGTCGTCGGACTTGACGGTGGCGGGCCAATCTAGTCCCGGGGTTTTGGGGACGACCCTATAGTCGTCGGATATGTCGGCGGCTTGCCAAATTTGCCCGGGGTCGTGGGGACGACCCTATAGTCGTCGGACTTGACGGTGGCGGGCCAATCTAGTCCCGGGGTTTTGGGGACGACCCTATAGTCGTCGGATATGTCGGCGGCTTGCCAAATTTGCCCGGGGTCGTGGGGACGACCCTATAGTCGCCGGACTTGACGGTGGCGGGCCAATCTTATCCCGGGGTCGTGGGGACGACCCAAAAGTCGTTGGACATATCGGCGGCTGGCCAACTTTGGCCCATGGTCGTGGGGACGACCCTATAATCGTTGGACTTCACGGTGGCGGGCCAATCTAGTCCCGGGGACGACACTACAGTCGTCGGACATTTCGGCGGCTTGCCAACTTTGGCCCGCGGTCGTGGGGAAGACCCTATAGTCGTCGGACGTGACGGTGGCGGACCAATCTAGTCCCGTGGTCGTGGGGACGATCCGATAGTCGTCGGACATGTCGGCGGCTGGCCACTTTTGGCCCGTAGTCGTGGGGACGATCCAATAGTCGCCGGACATGACGGTGGCGGGCCAATCTAGTCCCGGGGTCGTAGGAACGACCCTATAGTCGTCGGACATGTCGGCGATTGGCCAACATTGGCCCGGGGTCGTGGGGACGACCCTATAGTCGACGGACATGTCAGCGGCTGGCCAACTTTGGCCCGTGGTCGTGGAGACGATCCTATAGTCGTCGGACTTGACGGTGGCGGGCCAATCTAGTCCCGGGGTCGTAGGAACGACCCTATAGTCGTCGGACATGTCGGCGATTGGCCAACATTGGCCCGGGGTCGTGGGTACGACCCTATAGTCGTCGGACAAGACGGCGGCTGGACATCCTTGGCTCGCGGTCGTGGGGAGGACCCTATAGTCGTCGGACATTTCGGCGCCTTGTCAACCTAGTCCCGGGGTCGTGGGGACGACCCTATAGTCGTCGGACATGACGGTGGGGGGGCCAATCTAGTCCCGGGGTCGTAGGAACGACCCTATAGTCGTCGGACATGTCGGCGATTGGCCAACATTGGCCCGGGGTCGTGGGGACGACCCTATAGTCGACGGACATGTCAGCGGCTGGCCAACTTTGGCCCGTGGTCGTGGAGACGATCCTATAGTCGTCGGACTTGACGGTGGCGGGCCAATCTAGTCCCGGGGTCGTAGGAACGACCCTATAGTCGTCGGACATGTCGGCGATTGGCCAACATTGGCCCGGGGTCGTGGGGACGACCCTATAGTCGACGGACATGTCAGCGGCTGGCCAACTTTGGCCCGTGGTCGTGGAGACGATCCTATAGTCGTCGGACTTGACGGTGGCGGGCCAATCTAGTCCCGGGGTTGTGGGGACGACCCTATAGTCGTCGGACATTTAGGCGGCTTGCCAACTTTGGCCCGGGGTCGTGGGGACGACCCTATAGTCGTCGGACATGTCGGCGGCTGGCTAACCTAGACCCGGGGTCGTGGCGACGACCCTATAGTCGTCGGACAAGTCGGCGGCGGGCCAAGCTTGGCCCGGGGTCGTGGGGAAGACCCTATAGTCGTCGGACATGACGGTGGCGGACCAATCTAGTCCCGTGGTCGTGGGGACGATCCGATAGTCGTCGGACATGTCGGCGGCTGGCCACCTTTGGCCCGTAGTCGTGGGGACGATCCAATAGTCGCCGGACATGACGGTGGCGGGCCAATCTAGTCCCGGGGTCGTAGGAACGACCCTATAGTCGTCGGACATGTCGGCGATTGGCCAACATTGGCCCGGGGTCGTGGGGACGACCCTATAGTCGTCGGACATTGCGGCGGCATGCCGACTTTGGCCCGGGGTCGTGGGGACGACCCTATAGTCGTCGGACATGTTGGCGGCTTGTCAACCTAGTCCCGAGGTCGTGGGGACGACCCTATAATCGTCGGACATGACGGTGGCGGGCCAATCTAGTCCCGGGGTCGTAGGGACGACCCTATAGTCGTCGGACATGTCGGCGATTGGCCAACATTGGCCCGGGGTCGTGGGGACGACCCTATAGTCGTCGGACATGTCGGCGCCTGGCCAACCTAGTCCCGAGGTCGTCGGGACGACCCTATAGTCGTCGGACTTGTCGCTGGCGGGCCAATCTAGTCCCGGGGTCGTGGGGACGACCCTACAGTCGTCGGACATTTCGGCGGCTTGCCAACTTCCGCCCGGGGTCGTGGGGACGACCCTATAGTCGTCGGACATGTCGGCGGCTGGCTAACTTTGGCCCGTGGTCGTGGGGACGACCCAATAGTCGTTGGACATGTCGGCGGCTGGCCAACTTTGGGCCGTGGTCGTGGAGACGATCCTATAGTCGTCGGACTTGACGGTGGCGGGCCAATCTAGTCCCGGGGTTTTGGGGACGACCCTATAGTCGTCGGATATGTCGGCGGCTTGCCAAATTTGCCCGGGGTCGTGGGGACGACCCTATAGTCGTCGGACTTGACGGTGGCGGGCCAATCTTATCCCGGGGTCGTGGGGACGACCCAAAAGTCGTTGGACATATCGGTGGCTTGCCAACTTTGGCCCATGGTCGTGGGGACGACCCTATAGTCGTGGGACATGACGGTGGCGGGCCAATCTAGTCCCGGGGTCGTGGGGACGACCCTATAGTCGTCGGACAAGACTGCGGCTGGACATCTTTGGCCCGCGGTCGTGGGGACGACCCTATAGTCGTCGGACATTTCGGCGGCTTGCCAACTTTGGCCCGGGGTCGTGGGGACGACCCTATAGTCGTCGGACATGTCGGCGGCTGGCTAACTTTGGCCCGTGGTCGTGGGGACGACCCAATAGTCGTTGGACATGTCGGCGGCTGGCCAACTTTGGGCCGTGGTCGTGGAGACGATCCTATAGTCGTCGGACTTGAGGGTGGCGGGCCAATCTAGTCCCGGGGTTGTGGGGACGACCCTATAGTCGTCGGATATGTCGGCGGCTTGCCAAATTTGCCCGGGGTCGTGGGGACGACCCTATAGTCGTCGGACTTGACGATGGCGGGCCAATCTAGTCCCGGGGTCGTGGGGACGACCCAATAGCCGTTGGACATATCGGCGGCTGGCCAACTTTGGCCCATGGTCGTGGGGACGACCCTATAGTCGTTGGACATGACGGTGGCGGGCCAATCTAGTCCCGGGGTCGTGGGTACGACCCTATAGTCATCGAACAAGACGGCGGCTGGACATCCTTGGCTCGCGGTCGTGGGGACGACCCTATAGTCGTCGGACATTTCGGCGGCTTGTCAACCTAGTCCCGGGGTCGTGGGGACGACCCTATAGTCGTCGGACATGACGGTGGCGGGCCAATCTAGTCCCGTGGTCGTGGAGACGTCCCTATAGTCGTCGGACAAGTCGGCGGCGGGCCAACTTTGGCCCGTGGTCGTGGGGACTATCCGATAGTCGTCGGACATGTCGGCGGCTGGCCAACCTAGACCCGGGGTCGTGGGGACGACCCAATAGTCGTCGGAAATGTCGGCGGCTGGCCAACTTTGGCCCGTGGTCGTGGGGACGATCCGATAGTCGTCGGACATGTCGGCGGCTGGCCAACCTAGTCCCGGGGTCGTGGGGACGACCCTATAATCGTCGGAGATGACGGTGGCGGGCCAATCTAGTCTCGGGGTCGTGGGGACGACCCTATAGTCGTCGGACATGTCAGCGGCTGGCCAACCTAGACCCGAGGTCGTGGGGACGACCCTATAGTCGTCGGACTTGACGGTGGCGGGCCAATCTAGTCCCGGGGTCGTGGGGACGACCCTACAGTCGTCGGACATTTCGGCGGCTTGCCAACTTTGGCCCGGGGTCGTGGGGACGACCCTATAGTCGTCGGACTTGACGGTGGCGGGCCAATCTAGTCCGGAGGTCGTGGGGACGACCCTATAGTCGTCGGACTTGACGGTGGCGGGCCAAACTAGTCCCGGGGTCGTGGGGACGACCCTACAGTCGTCGGACATTTCGGCGATTGGCCAACATTGGCCCGGGGTCGTGGGGACGACCCTATAGTCGTCGGACATGTCGGCGGCTGGCCAACCTAGTACCGGGGTCGTGGGGACGACCCTATAGTCGTCGGACTTGACGGTGGCGGGCCAATCTAGTCCCGGGGTCGTGGGGACGACCCTATAGTCGTCGGACATTTCGGCGATTGGCCAACATTGGCCCGGGGTCGTGGGGACGACCCTATAGTCGTCGGACATGACGGTGGCTTGCCAATCTAGTCCCGGGGTCGTGGGGACGACCCTATAGTCGTCGGACATTTCGGCGATTGGCCAACTTTGGCCCGTGGTCGTGGGGACGATCCGATAGTCGTCGGACATGTCGGCGGCTGGCCAACCTAGACCCGGGGTCGTGGGGACGACCCAATAGTCGTCGGAAATGTCGGCGGCTGGCCAACTTTGGCCCGTGGTCGTGGGGACGATCCGATAGTCGTCGGACATGTCGGCGGCTGGCCAACCTAGTCCCGGGGTCGTGGGGACGACCCTATAATCGTCGGAGATGACGGTGGCGGGCCAATCTAGTCTCGGGGTCGTGGGGACGACCCTATAGTCGTCGGACATGTCAGCGGCTGGCCAACCTAGACCCGAGGTCGTGGGGACGACCCTATAGTCGTCGGACTTGACGGTGGCGGGCCAATCTAGTCCCGGGGTCGTGGGGACGACCCTATAGTCGTCGGAAATGTCGGCGGCTTGCCAACTTTGGCCCGGGGTCGTGGGGACGACCCTATAGTCGTCGGACTTGACGGTGGCGGGCCAATCTAGTCGCGGGGTCGTGGGGACGACCCTATAGTCGTCGGACAAGACGGCGGCGGGCCAATCCAGTCCCGGGGTCGTAGGGACGACCCTATAGTCGTCGGACAAGTCGGCGGCGGGCCAAGCTTGTCCCGCGGTCGTGGGGACGACCCTATAATCGTCGGAGATGACGGTGGCGGGCCAATCTAGTCTCGGGGTCGTGGGGACGACCCTATAGTCGTCGGACATGTCAGCGGCTGGCCAACCTAGACCCGAGGTCGTGGGGACGACCCTATAGTCGTCGGATTTGACGGTGGCGGGCCAATCTAGTCCCGGGGTCGTGGGGACGACCCTATAGTCGTCGGACAAGTCGGCGGCGGGCCAAGCTTGTCCCGGGGTCGTGGGGACGACCCTATAATCGTCGGACATGACGGTGGCGGGTCAATCTAGTCCCGTGGTCGTGGGGACGACCCTATAGTCTTCGTACATGACGGTAGCGGGCCAATCTAGACCCGAGGTCGTGGGGACGACCCTATAGTAGTCGGACATGTCGGCGGCTGTCCAACTTTGGCCCGGTGTCGTGGGGACGACTCTATAGCCGTAGGACATGTCGGCGGCTGGCCAACCTAGACCCGGGGTCGTGGGGAAGACCCTATTGTCGTCGGACATGACGGTGGCGGGCCAATCTAGTCCCGGGGTCGCGGGGACGACCCTATAGTCGTCGGACATGTCAGCGGCTGGCCAACCTAGACCCGAGGTCGTGGGGACGACCCTATAGTCCGTCGGACTTGACGGTGGCGGGCTAATCTAGTCCCGGGGTCGTGGGGACGACCCTATAGTCGTCGGAAATGTCGGCGGCTTGCCAACTTTGGCCCGGGGTCGTGGGGACGACCCTATAGTCGTCGGACTTGACGGTGGCGGGCCAATCTAGTCGCGGGGTCGTGGGGACGACCCTATAGTCGTCGGACAAGACGGCGGCGGGCCAATCCAGTCCCGGGGTCGTAGGGACGACCCTATAGTCGTCGGACAAGTCGGCGGCGGGCCAAGCTTGTCCCGGGGTCGTGGGGACGACCCTATAATCGTCGGAGATGACGGTGGCGGGCCAATCTAGTCTCGGGGTCGTGGGGACGACCCTATAGTCGTCGGACATGTCAGCGGCTGGCCAACCTAGACCCGAGGTCGTGGGGACGACCCTATAGTCGTCGGACTTGACGGTGGCGGGCCAATCTAGTCCCGGGGTCGTGGGGACGACCCTATAGTCGTCGGAAATGTCGGCGGCTTGCCAACTTTGGCCCGGGGTCGTGGGGACGACCCTATAGTCGTCGGACTTGACGGTGGCGGGCCAATCTAGTCGCGGGGTCGTGGGGACGACCCTATAGTCGTCGGACAAGACGGCGGCGGGCCAATCCAGTCCCGGGGTCGTAGGGACGACCCTATAGTCGTCGGACAAGTCGGCGGCGGGCCAAGCTTGTCCCGCGGTCGTGGGGACGACCCTATAATCGTCGGAGATGACGGTGGCGGGCCAATCTAGTCTCGGGGTCGTGGGGACGACCCTATAGTCGTCGGACATGTCAGCGGCTGGCCAACCTAGACCCGAGGTCGTGGGGACGACCCTATAGTCGTCGGATTTGACGGTGGCGGGCCAATCTAGTCCCGGGGTCGTGGGGACGACCCTATAGTCGTCGGACAAGTCGGCGGCGGGCCAAGCTTGTCCCGGGGTCGTGGGGACGACCCTATAATCGTCGGACATGACGGTGGCGGGTCAATCTAGTCCCGTGGTCGTGGGGACGACCCTATAGTCTTCGTACATGACGGTAGCGGGCCAATCTAGACCCGAGGTCGTGGGGACGACCCTATAGTAGTCGGACATGTCGGCGGCTGTCCAACTTTGGCCCGGTGTCGTGGGGACGACTCTATAGCCGTAGGACATGTCGGCGGCTGGCCAACCTAGACCCGGGGTCGTGGGGAAGACCCTATTGTCGTCGGACATGACGGTGGCGGGCCAATCTAGTCCCGGGGTCGTGGGGACGACCCTATAGTCGTCGGACATGTCAGCGGCTGGCCAACCTAGACCCGAGGTCGTGGGGACGACCCTATAGTCCGTCGGACTTGACGGTGGCGGGCTAATCTAGTCCCGGGGTCGTGGGGACGACCCTATAGTCGTCGGAAATGTCGGCGGCTTGCCAACTTTGGCCCGGGGTCGTGGGGACGACCCTATAGTCGTCGGACTTGACGGTGGCGGGCCAATCTAGTCGCGGGGTCGTGGGGACGACCCTATAGTCGTCGGACAAGACGGCGGCGGGCCAATCCAGTCCCGGGGTCGTAGGGACGACCCTATAGTCGTCGGACAAGTCGGCGGCGGGCCAAGCTTGTCCCGGGGTCGTGGGGACGACCCTATAATCGTCGGAGATGACGTTGGCGGGCCAATCTAGTCTCGGGGTCGTGGGGACGACCCTATAGTCGTCGGACATGTCAGCGGCTGGCCAACCTAGACCCGAGGTCGTGGGGACGACCCTATAGTCGTCGGACAAGACGGCGGCGGGCCAATCCAGTCGCGGGGTCGTAGGGACGACCCTATAGTCGTCGGACATGTCGGCGGCGGACCAACTTTGGCCCGTGGTCGTGGGGACGATCCAATAGTCGTCGGACATGTCGGCGGCTGGCCAACTTTGGCCCGTGGTCGTGGGGACGACCCTATAGTCGTCGGACATTTCGGCGGCATGCCAACTTTGGCCCGTGGTCGACCCTATAGTCGTTGGACATGACTGTGGCGGGCCAATCTAGTCCCGGGGTCGTAGGGACGACCCTATAGTCGTCGGACATGTCGGCGATTGGCCAACATTGGCCCGGGGTCGTGGGGACGACCCTATAGTCGTCGGACATGTCGGCGGCTGGCCAACCTAGTCCCGAGGTCGTGGGGACGACCCTATAGTCGTCGGACTTGACGGTGGCGGGCCAATCTAGTCCCGGGGTCGTGGGGACGACCCTATAGTCGTCGGACAAGACGGCGGCTGGACATCTTTGGCCCGGGGTCGTGGGGACGACCCTACAGTCGTCGGACATTTCGGCGGCTTGCCAACTTTGGCCCGGGGTCGTGGGGACGACCCTATAGTCGTCGGACAACACGGCGGCTGGCCATCTTTGGCCCGTTGTCGTGGGGACGACCCTATAGTCGTCGGACATGACGGCGGCGGGCCAATCAATTCTCGGGGTCGTGTGGACGACCCTATAGTCGTCGGACATGTCGGCGGCTGGCCAACTTTGGCCCGGGGTCGTGGGGACGACCCTATGTCGTCGGACATGACGGTGGCGGACCAATCTAGTCCCGGGGTCGTGGGGACGACCCTATAGTCGTCGGACATGTCGGCGGCTGGCCAACTTTGGCCCGTGGTCGTCGGACTTGACGGTGGCGGGCCAATCTAGTCCCGGGGTCGTGGGGACGACCCTATAGTCGTCGGACAAGACGGCGGCTGGACATCTTTGACCCGGGGTCGTGGGGACGACCCTACAGTCGTCGGACATTTCGGCGGCTTGCCAACTTTGGCCTGGGGTCGTGGGGACGACCCTATAGTCGTCGGACATGACGGTGGCGGACCAATCTAGTCCCGGGGTCGTGGGGACGACCCTATAGTCGTCGGACAACACGGCGGCTGGCCATCTTTGGCCCGTTGTCGTGGGGACGACCCTATAGTCGTCGGACATTTCGGCGGCTTGCCAACTTTGGCCTGGGGTCGTCGGGACGACCCTATAGTCGTCGGACATGACGGTGGCGGACCAATCTGGTCCCGGGGTCGTGGGGACGACCCAATAGTCGTCGGACATGTCGGCGGCTGGCCAACTTTGGCCCGTGGTCGTCGGACTTGACGGTGGCGGGCCAATCTAATCCCGGGGTTGTGGGGACGACCCTATAGTCGTCGGACAAGACGGCGGCTGGACATCTTTGACCCGGGGTCGTGGGGACGACCCTATAGTCGTCGGACATGGCGGTGGCGGGCCAATCTAGTCCCGTGGTCGTGGGGACGACCCTATAGTCTTCGGACATGACGGTAGCGGGCCAATCTAGACCCGAGGTCGTGGGGACGACCGTATAGTCGTCGGACAAGACGGCGGAGGGCCAAGCTTGTCCCGGGGTCGTGGGGACGACCCTATAATCGTCGGACATGACGGTGGCGGGCCAATCTAGTCCCGGGGTCGTGGGGACGACCCTATAGTCGTCGGACATGTCGGCGGCAGGCCAACTTTGGCCCGGTGTCGTGGGGACGACTCTATAGTCGTCGGAAATGTCGGCGGCTGGCCAACCTGGACCCGGGGTCGTGGGGACGACCCTATTGTCGTCGGACATGACGGTGGCGGGCCAATCTAGTCTCGGGGTCGTGGGGACGACCCTATAGCCGTCGGACATGTCGGCGGCTGGCCAACTTTGGCCCGGGGTCGTAGGGACGACCCTATAGTCGTCGGACATGACGGTGGCGGACCAATCTGGTCCCGGGGTCGTGGGGACGACCCAATAGTCGTCGGACATGTCGGCGGCTGGCCAACTTTGGCCCGTGGTCGTCGGACTTGACGGTGGCGGGCCAATCTAATCCCGGGGTTGTGGGGACGACCCTATAGTCGTCGGACAAGACGGCGGCTGGACATCTTTGACCCGGGGTTGTGGGGACGACCCTATAGTCGTCGGACATGGCGGTGGCGGGCCAATCTAGTCCCGTGGTCGTGGGGACGACCCTATAGTCTTCGGACATGACGGTAGCGGGCCAATCTAGACCCGAGGTCGTGGGGACGACCGTATAGTCGTCGGACAAGACGGCGGCGGGCCAAGCTTGTCCCGGGGTCGTGGGGACGACCCTATAATCGTCGGACATGACGGTGGCGGGCCAATCTAGTCCCGGGGTCGTGGGGACGACCCTATAGTCGTCGGACATGTCGGCGGCAGGCCAACTTTGGCCCGGTGTCGTGGGTACGACCCTATAGTCGTCGGACAAGTCGGCGGCTGGCCAACCTAGACCTGGGGTCGTGGGGACGACCCTATTGTCATCGGACATGACGGTGGCGGGCCAATCTAGTCCCGGGGTCGTGGGGACGACCCTATAGTCGTCGAACAAGTCGGCGGCGGGCCAAGCTTGTCCCGGGGTCGTGGGGACGACCCTATAGTCGTCGGACATGTCGGCGGCTGGCCAACTTTGGCCCGCGGTCGTGGGGACGATCCAATAGTCGTCGGACATGTCGGCGACTGGTCATCTTTGGCCCGGGGTCGTGGGGACGACCCTATAGTCGTCGGACATGTCGGCGGCAGGCCAACTTTGGCCCGGTGTCGTGGGTACGACCCTATAGTCGTCGGACAAGTCGGCGGCTGGCCAACCTAGACCTGGGGTCGTGGGGACGACCCTATTGTCATCGGACATGACGGTGGCGGGCCAATCTAGTCCCGGGGTCGTGGGGACGACCCTATAGTCGTCGAACAAGTCGGCGGCGGGCCAAGCTTGTCCCGGGGTCGTGGGGACGACCCTATAGTCGTCGGACATGTCGGCGGCTGGCCAACTTTGGCCCGCGGTCGTGGGGACGATCCAATAGTCGTCGGACATGTCGGCGACTGGTCATCTTTGGCCCGGGGTCGTGGGGACGACCCTATAGTCGTCGGACAAGACGGCGGCTGGACATCTTTGGCCCGCGGTCGTGGGGACGACCCTATAGTCGTCGGACATTTCGGGGGCTTGCCAACTTTGGCCCGGGGTCGTGGGGACGACCCTATAGTCGTCGGACATGTCGGCGGCTGGCTAACTTTGGCCCGCGGTCGTGGGGACGACCCAATAGTCGTTGGACATGTCGGCGGCTGGCCAACTTTGGGCCGTGGTCGTGGAGACGATCCTATAGTCGTCGGACTTGACGGTGATTGGCCAGCATTGGCCCGGGGTCGTGGGGACGACCCTATAGTCGTCGGACATTTCGGGGGCTTGCCAACTTTGGCCCGGGGTCGTGGGGACGACTCTATAGTCTTCGGACATGTTGGCGGCTTGTCAGCCTAGATCCGGGGTCGTGGGTACGACCCTATAGTCGTCGGACAAGTCGGCGGCGGGCCAACCTTGTCCCGGGGTCGTGGAGACGACCCTACAGTCGTCGGACAAGTCGGCGGCGAGCCAATCTAGTCCCGCGGTCGTGGGGACGACCCTATAGTCGTCGGACAAGTCAGCGGCCGGCCTACATTGGCCCGGGGTCGTGGGGACGACCCTATAGTCGTCGGATATGTCGGCGGCTGGCCAACTTTGGCCCGTGGTCGTGGGGACGACCCTATAGTCGTCGGACAAGTCGGCGGCGGGCCAACCTAGTCCCGGGGTCGTGGGGACGACCCTATAGTCGTCGGACAAGACGGCGGCTAGACATCCTTGGCTCGCGGTCGTGGGGACGACCCTATAGTCGTCGGACATTTCGGCGGCTTGTCAACCTAGTCCCGGGGTCGTGGGGACGACCCTATAGTCGTCGGACATGACGGTGGCGGACCAATCTAGTCCCGGAGTCGTGGGGACGACCCTATAGTCGTCGGACATGTCGGCGGCTGGCCAACTTTGGCCCGTGGTCGTGGGGACGATCCAATAGTCGTCGGACATGTCGGCGGCTGGCCAACTTTGGCCCGTGGTCGTGGGGACGACCCTATAGTCGTTGGACATGTCAGCGGCTGGCCAACTTTGGCCCGGTGTCGTGGGGACGACTCTACAGTCGTCGGACATGTCGGCGGCTGGCCAACCTAGACCCGGGGTCGTGGGGACGACCCTATTGTCGTCGGACATGACGGTGGCGGGCCAATCTATTCCCGGGGTCGTACGGACGACCCTATATTCGTCGGACCTGTTGGCGATTGGCCAACATTGGCCCGGGGTCGTGGGGACGACTCTATAGTCTTCGGACATGTTGGCGGCTTGACAGCCTAGATCCGGGGTCGTGGGTACGACCCTATAGTCGTCGGACAAGTCGGCGGCGGGCCAACCTTGTCCCCGGGGTCGTGGGGACGACCCTATATTCGTCGGACAAGCCGGCGGCTGGCCAACTTTGGCCCGTGGTCGTGGGGACGACCCTATAGTCGTCGGACAAGTCGGCGGCTGTCCAACTTTGGCCCGGGGTAGTGGGGACGACCCTATAGTTGTCGGACTTGACGGTGGCGGGCCAATCTAGTCCCGGGGTCGTGGGGACGACCCTATAGTCGTCAGACATGTCGGTGGCGAGCCAACCTAGTCCCGGGGTCGTGGGGACGACCCTATAGTCGTCGGACAAGTCGGCGGCGGGCCAACCTAGTCCCGGGGTCGTGGGGATGACCCTATAGTCGTCGGACAAGTCGGCGGCGAGCCCACCTAGTCGGGGGGTCGTGGGGACGACCCTATAGTCGTCGGACATGACGGTGGCGGGCCAGTCTAGTCCCGGGTCGTGGGGACGACCCTATAGTCGTCGGACATGTCGGCGGCTGGCCAACTTTGGCCCGTGGTCGTGGGGACGACCCTATAGTCGTCGGACATGTCGGCGGCTGGCCAACTTTGGCCCGTGGTCGTGGGGACGACCCTATAGTCGTCAGACATGAAGGTGGCGAGCCAACCTAGTCCCGGGGTCGTGGGGACGACCCTATAGTCGTCGGATATGTCGGCGGCAGGCCAACTTTGGCCCGTGGTCGTGGGGACGACCCTATAGTCGTCGGACAAGTCGGCGGCGGGCCTACCTAGTCCCGGGGTCGTGGGGACGACCCTATATTCGTCGGACAAGCCGGCGGCTGGCCAACTTTGGCCCGTGGTCGTGGGGACGACCCTATAGTCGTCGGACAAGTCGTCGGCTGTCCAACTTTGGCCCGGGGTAGTGTGGACGACCCTATAGTTATCGGACTTGACGGTGGCGGGCCAATCTAGTCCCGGGGTCGTGGGGACGACCCTATAGTCGTCAGACATGTCGGTGGCGAGCCAACCTAGTCCCGGGGTCGTGGGGACGACCCTATAGTCGTCGGACAAGTCGGCGGCGAGCCCACCTAGTCGGGGGGTCGTGGGGACGACCCTATAGTCGTCGGACAAGTCGGCGGCCGGCCAACCTAGTCCGGGGGTCGTGGGGACGACCCTATAGTCGTCGGACATGACGGTGGCGGGCCAGTCTAGTCCCGGGTCGTGGGGACGACCCTATAGTCGTCGGACATGTCGGCGGCTGGCCAACTTTGGCCCGTGGTCGTGGGGACGACCCTATAGTCGTCGGAAATGTCGGTGGCTGTCCAACTTTGGCCCGGGGGTCGTGGTGACGACCCTATAGTCGTCGGACATGTCGGCGGCGAGCCAACATTGACCCGGGGTCGTGGGGACGACTCTATAGTCGTCGGACATGTCGGTGGCGGGCCAGTCTAGTCCCGGGTCGTGGGGACGACCCTATAGTCGTCGGAGATGTCGGCGGCCAGCCAACTTTGGCCCGTGGTCGTGGGGAGGACCCTATACTTGTCGGACAAGTCGGCGGCATACCAACCTAGTCCGGGGGTCGTGGGGACGACCCTATAGTGGGTCGGACATGACGGTGGGGGGGCAGTCTAGTCCCGGGTCATGGGGACGACCCTATAGTCGTCGGGCAAGTCGGCGGCTGGCCAACTTTGGCCCGTGGTCGTGGGGACGACCCTATAGTCGTCGGAAATGACGGTGGCGGGCCAATCTAGTCCCGGGGTCGTGGGGACGACCCTACAGTCGTCGGACAAGTCGGCGGCCGGCCAACCTAGTCCGGGGGTCGTGGGGACGACCGTATAGTCGTCGGACATGACGGTGGCGGGCCAGTCTAGTCCCGGGTCGTGGGGACGACCCTATAGTCGTCGGACATGTCGGCGGCTGGCCAACTTTGGCCCGTGGTCGTGGGGACGACCCTATAGTCGTCGGAAATGTCGGTGGCTGTCCAACTTTGGCCCGGGGGTCGTGGGGACGACCCTATAGTCGTCGGACATTTCGGCGGCTTGCCAACTTTGGCCCGGGGTCGTGGGGACGACCCTATAGTTGTCGGACATGACGGCGGCTGGCCGACCTAGTCCCGAGGTCGTGGGGACGACCGTATAGTCGTCGGATATGTTGGCGGCTTGTCAACCTAGTCCCGGGGTCGTGGGGACGACCCTATAGTCGTTGAACATGACGGTGGCGGGCCAATCTATTCCCGGGGTCGTACGGACGACCCTATAGTCGTCGGACATGTTGGCGATTGGCCAACATTGGCCCGGGGTCGTGGGGACGACTCTATAGTCTTCGGACATGTTGGCGGCTTGTCAGCCTAGATCCGGGGTCGTGGGTACGACCCTATAGTCGTCGGACATGTCGGCGGCGGGCCAACCTTGTCCCGGGGTCGTGGAGACGACCCTATAGTCGTCGGACATGACGGTGGCGGGCCAATCTAGTCCCGGGGTCATGGGGACGACCCTATAGTCGTCGGACAAGACGGCGGCTGGACATCCTTGGCTCGCGGTCGTGGGGACGACCCTATAGTCGTCGGACATTTCGGCGGCTTGTCAACCTAGTCCCGGGGTCGTGGGGACGACCCTATAGTCGTTGGACATGACGGCGGCTGGACATCTTTGGCCCGCGGTCGTGGGGACGACCCTATAGTCGTCGGACATTTCGGCGGCATGCCAACATTGGCCCGGGGTTGTGGGGACGACCCTATAGTCGTCGGACATTTCGGCGGCTTGTCAACCTAGTCCCGGGGTCGTGGGGACGACCCTATAGTCGTTGGACATGACGGTGGCGGGCCAATCTAGTCCCGGGGTCGTGGGTACGACCCTATAGTCGTCGGAAAGGACGGCGGCTGGACATCCTTGGCTGGCGGTCGTGGGGACGACCCTATAGTCGTCGGACATGACGGCGGCTGGACATCCTTGGCTCGCGGTCGTGGGGACGACCCTATAGTCGTCGGACATTTCGGCGGCATGCCAACTTTGGCCCGGGGTTGTGGGGACGACCCTATAGTCGTCGGACATTTCGGCGGCTTGTCAACCTAGTCCCGGGGTCGTGGGGACGACCCTATAGTCGTTGGACATGACGGCGGCTGGACATCTTTGGCCCGCGGTCGTGGGGACGACCCGATAGTCGTCGGACATTTCGGCGGCATGCCAACTTTGGCCCGGGGTTGTGGGGACGACCCTATAGTCGTCGGACATTTCGGCGGCTTGTCAACCTAGTCCCGGGGTCGTGGGGACGACCCTATAGTCGTCGGACATGACGGTGGCGGACCAATCTAGTCCCGGAGTCGTGGGAACGACCCTATAGTCGTCGGACATGTCGGCGGCTGGCCAACTTTGGCCCGTGGTCGTGGGGACGATCCAATAGTCGTCGGACATGTCGGCGGCTGGCCAACTTTGGCCCGTGGTCGTGGGGACGACCCTATAGTCGTTGGACATGACGGTGGCGGACCAATCTAGTCCCGGAGTCGTGGGGACGACCCTATAGTCGTCGGACATGTTGGCGATTGGCCAACATTGGCCCGGGGTCGTGGGGACGACTCTATAGTCTTCGGACATGTTGGCGGCTTGTCAGCCTAGATCCGGGGTCGTGGGTACGACCCTATAGTCGTCGGACAAGTCGGCGGCGGGCCAACGTAGTCCCGCGGTTGTGGGGACGACCCTTTAGTCGTCGGACAAGTCGGCGGCGAGCCAACGTAGTCCCGCGGTTGTGGGGACGACCCTTTAGTCGTCGGACATGACGGTGGCGGGCCAGTCTAGTCCCGGGTCATGGGGACGACCCTATAGTCGTCGGACAAGTCGGCGGCTGGCCAACTTTGGCCCGTGGTCGTGGGGACGACCCTATAGTCGTCGGAAATGACGGTGGCGGGCCAATCTAGTCCCGGGGTCGTGGGGACGACCCTACAGTCGTCGGACAAGTCGGCGGCGAGCCAATCTAGTCCCGCGGTCGTGGGGACGACCCTATAGTCGTCGGACAAGTCAGCGGCCGGCCTACATTGGCCCGGGGTCGTGGGGACGACCCTATAGTCGTCGGACATTTCGGCGGCTTGTCAACCTAGTCCCGGGGTCGTGGGGACGACCCTATAGTCGTTGAACATGACGGTGGCGGGCCAATCTAGTCCCGGGGTCGTGGGTACGAACCTATAGTCGTCGGACAAGTCGGCGATTGGCCATCATTGTCCCGGGGTCGTGGGGACGACCGTATAGTCGTCGGACAAGTCGGCGGCGAGCCAACGTAGTCCCGCGGTTGTGGGGACGACCCTTTAGTCGTCGGACAAGTCGGCGGCGAGCCAACGTAGTCCCGCGGTTGTGGGGACGACCCTTTAGTCGTCGGACAAGTCAGCGGCTGGCCATGTTTGGCCTGTGGTCGTGGGGACGACCCTATAATCGTCGGACAAGACGGTGGCGGGCCAATATATTCCCGGGATCGTGGGGACGACTCTATAGTCGTCGGACATATCGGCGGCTGGCCAACTTTGACCCGGGGTCGTGGGGACGAGCCTATAGTCGTCGGACAAGTCGGCGGCGAGCCAACCTAGTCCCGGGGTCGTGGGGACGACCCTATAGTCGTCGGACATGACGGTGGCGGGCCAATCTAGTCCCGGGGTCGTGGGGACGACCCTATAGTTGTCGGACACGTCGGCGGCGGGTCTACCTAGTCCCGGGGTCGTGGGGACAACACTATAGTCGTCGGACAAGTCGGCAGCTTGCCAACTTTGGCCCGGGGTCGTGGGGACGACCCTATAGTCGTCGGACAAGTCAGCGGCGGGTCAACCTAGTCCCGGGGTCGTGGGGACGACCCTATAGTCGTCGGATATGTCGGCGGTTGGCCAACTTTGGCCCGTCGTCGTGGGGACGACCCTATAGTTGTCGGACACGTCGGCGGCGGGTCTACGTAGTCCCGGGGTCGTGGGGACGACCCTATAGTCGTCGGACAAGTCGGCGGCGAGCCAACCTAGTCCCAGGGTCATGGGGACGACCCTATAGTCGTCGGATATGACGGTGGCGGGCCAATCTAGTCCCAGGGTCATGGGGACGACCCTATAGTCGTCGGATATGTCGGCGTTTGGCCAACTTTGGCCCGTCGTCGTGGGTACGACCCTATAGTTGTCGGACACGTCGGCGGCGGGTCAACCTAGTCCCGTGGTCGTGGGGACGACCCTATAATCGTCGGACATGACGGTGGCGGGCCAATCTAGTCCCGGGGTCGTGGGGACGACCCTATAGTCGCCGAACATGTCGGCGGCGGGCCTATCTAGTCCCGGGGTCGTAGTGACGACCCTGTAGTCGTCGGACATGTCGGCGATTGGCCAACATTGGCCCGGGGTCGTGGGGACGACCCTATAGTCGTCGGACATGTCGGCGGCAGGTCAACTTTGGCCCGTGGTCGTGGGGACGACCCAATAGTCGTTGGACATGTCGGCGGCTGGCCAACTTTGGCCCGTGGTCGTGGGGACGACCCTATAGTCGTCGGACATGTCGGCGATTGGCCATCATTGGCCCGGGGTCGTGGGGACGACCCAATAGTCGTCGGACTTGACGGTGGCGGGCCAATCTTGTCCCGGGGTCGTAGGGACGACTCTATATTCGTCCGAGATGTCGGCGGCGGGCCAACTTTTGCCAGGGGTCGTGGGGACGACTCTATATTCGACGGACTACTTGGCAGCGGGCCAACCTAGACCCGGGGTCGTGGGGACGACCCTATAGTCGTCGGACATGTCGGCGGCTGGCCAACTTTGGCCCGGGGTCGTGGGGACGACCCTATAGTCGTCGGACAAGTCGGCGGCGAGCCAACCTAGTCCGGGGGTCGTGGGGACGACCCTATAGTCGTCGGACATGTCGGCGGCTGACCAACTTTGGCCCGCGGTCGTGGGGACGACCCTATAGTCGTTGGACATGACGGTGGCGGGCCAATCTAGTCCCGGGGTCGTAGGGACGACCCTATAGTCGTCGGACATGTCGGCGATTGGCCAACATTGGCCCGGGGTCGTGGGGACGACCCTATAGTCGTCGGACATGTCGGCGGCTGGCTAACTTTGGCCCGTGGTCGTGGGGACGACCCTATAGTCGTCGGACATGACGGTGGCGAGCCAACCTAGTCCCGGGGTCGTGGGGCCGACCCTATAGTCGTCGGTCAAGTCGGCGGCGGGCCAAGCTTGTCCCGGGGTCGTGGGGACGACCCTATAATCATCGGACATGACGGTGGCGGGCCAATCTAGTCCCGGGGTCGTGAGGACGACCCTATAGTCGTCGGACATTTCGGCGGCTTGCCAATTTTGGCCCGGGGTCGTGGGGACGACCCTATAGTCGTCGGACATGTCGGCGGCTGGCTAACTTTGGCCCGTGGTCGTGGGGACGACCCTATAGTCGTCGGAAATGTCGGTGGCTGTCCAACTTTGGCCCGGGGGTCGTGGGGACGACCCTATAGTCGTCGGACATGTCGGCGGCGAGCCAACATTGACCCGGGGTCGTGGGGACGACTCTATAGTCGTCGGACATGTCGGTGGCGGGTCAGTCTAGTCCCGGGTCGTGGGGACGACCCTATAGTCGTCGGACATTTCGGCGGCTTGCCAATTTTGGCCCGGGGTCGTGGGGACGACCCTATAGTCGTCGGACATGTCGGCGGCTGGCCAACTTTGGCCCGTGGTCGTGGGGACGACCCTATAGTCGTCGGAAATGTCGGTGGCTGTCCAACTTTGGCCCGGGGGTCGTGGTGACGACCCTATAGTCGTCGGACATGTCGGCGGCGAGCCAACATTGACCCGGGGTCGTGGGGACGACTCTATAGTCGTCGGACATGTCGGTGGCGGGCCAGTCTAGTCCCGGGTCGTGGGGACGACCCTATAGTCGTCGGACAAGTCGGCGGCGAGCCAATCTAGTCCCGGGGTCGTGGGGACGACCCTATAGTCGTCGGACAAGTCAGCGGCTGGCCAACATTGGCCCGTGGTCGTGGGGACGACCATATAGTCGTCGGACATGACGGTGGCGGGCCACTCTAGTCCCGGGTCGTGGGGACGACCCTATAGTCGTCGGACATGTCGGCGGCTGGACATCTTTGGCCCGTGCTCGTGGGGACGATCCA
Organism: Andrena praecox; assembly: GCA_963932275.1. Taxonomy (NCBI): domain Eukaryota; kingdom Metazoa; phylum Arthropoda; class Insecta; order Hymenoptera; family Andrenidae; genus Andrena; species Andrena praecox. The sequence continues at coordinate 2,544,008 of CAWVQO010000615.1, read as the reverse complement.
ATAATCGTCAGACATGTCGGCGGCTGGCCAACTTTGGCCCGTGGTTGTGGGGACGATCCTATAGTCGTCGGACATGACGGTGGCGGGCCACTCTAGTCCCGGGTCGTGGGGACGACCCTATAGTCGTCGGACATTTCGGCGGCTTGCCAACTTTGGCCCGGGGTCGTGGGGACGACCCTATAGTCGTCGGACATGTCGGCGGCTGGCCAACTTTGGCCCGTGGTTGTGGGGACGACCCTATAGTCGTTGGACATGACGGTGGCGGGCCAATCTAGTCCCGGGGTCGTGGGTAAGACCCTATAGTCGTCGGACAAGACGGCGGCTGGACATCTTTGGCCCGGGGTCGTGGGGACGACCCTATAGTCGTCGGACATGTTGTCGGGTTGTCAACCTAGTCCCGGGGTCGTGGGTACGACCCTATAGTCGTCGGACAAGTCGGCGGCGGGCCAACCTTGTCCCGGGGTCGTGGGGACGACCCTATAGTCGTCGGACATGTCGGCGGCTGGCCAACTTTGGCCCGGTGTCGTGGGGACGACTCTATAGTCGTCGGAAATGTCGGCGGCTGGCCAACCTGGACCCGGGGTCGTGTGGACGACCCTATTGTCGTCGGACATGACGGTGGCGGGCCAATCTAGTCTCGGGGTCGTGGGGACGACCCTATAGTCGTCGGACAAGTCGGCGGCGGGCCAATCTAGTCCCGGGGTCGTGGGGACGACCCTATAGTCGTCGGACATGTTGGCGGCTTGTCAACCTAGTCCCGGGGTCGTTGGGACGACCCTATAGTCGTCAGACAAGACAGTGGCGGGCCAATCTAGTCCCGGGGTCGTGGGGACGACCCTATAGTCGTCGGACAAGTCGGCGGTGAGCCAACCTACTCCGGGGGTCGTGGGGACGAACATATAGTCGTCGGACATGTCGGCGGCGAGCCAACCTAGTCCCAGGGTCGTGGGGACGACCCTATAGTGCTCGGACATGTCGGCGGCGATCCAACCTGGTCCCGGTGTCGTGGGAACGACCCTATAGTCGTCGGACATGTCGGCAGCGAGCCAACCTAGTCCCGGGGTCGTGGGGACGACCCTTTAGTCGTCGGACATGTCGGCGGCTGGCCAACGTAGGCCCGCTGTCGTGGGGACGACCCTATAGTCGTCGGACATGTCGGCGGCGGGCCAATCTAGTCCCGGGGTCGTGGGGACGACCCTATAGTGCTCGGACATGTCGGCGGCGATCCAACCTGGTCCCGGTGTCGTGGGAACGACCCTATAGTCGTCGGACATGTCGGCGGCGAGCCAACCTAGTCCCGGGGTCGTGGGGACGACCCTTTAGTCGTCGGACATGTCGGCGGCTGGCCAACGTAGGCCCGCTGTCGTGGGGACGACCCTATAGTCGTCGGACATGTCGGCGGCGAGCCAACCTAGTCCCAGGGTCGTGGGGACGACCCTATAGTGCTCGGACATGTCGGCGGCGATCCAACCTGGTCCCGGTGTCGTGGGAACGACCCTATAGTCGTCGGACATGTCGGCGGCGAGCCAACCTAGTCCCGGGGTCGTGGGGACGACCCTTTAGTCGTCGGACATGTCGGCGGCTGGCCAACGTAGGCCCGCTGTCGTGGGGACGACCCTATAGTCGTCGGACATGTCGGCGGCGGGCCAATCTAGTCCCGGGGTCGTGGGGACGACCCTATAGTCGTCGGACATTTCGGCGGCTTGCCAACTTTGGCCCGGGGTCGTGGGGACGACCCTATAGTCGTCGGACATGTCGGCGGCTGGCCAACTTTGGCCCGTGGTCGTGGGGACGACCCTATAGTCGTCGGAAATGTCGGTGGCTGTCCAACTTTGGCCCGGGGGTCGTGGGGACGACCCTATAGTCGTCGGACATGTCGGCGGCGAGCCAACATTGACCCGGGGTCGTGGGGACGACTCTATAGTCGTCGGACATGTCGGTGGCGGGCCAGTCTAGTCCCGGGTCGTGGGGACGACCCTATAGTCGTCGGACATTTCGGCGGCTTGCCAACATTGGCCCGTGGTCGTGGGGACGACAATATAGTCGTCGGACTTGACGGTGGCGGGCCAATCTAGTCCCGGGGTCGTAGGGACGACCCTATAGTCGTCGGACATGTCGGCAATTGGCCAACATTGGCCCGGGGTCGTGGGGACGACCCTATAGTCGTCGGAGAAGACGACGGCTTGACATCTTTGGCCCGCGGTCCTGGGGACGACCATATAGTCGTCGAACATGACGGTGGCGGACCAATCTAGTCCCGGGGTCGTGGGGACGACCCTATAGTCGTCGGGCATGTCGGCGGCTGGCCAACTTTGGCCCGTGGTCGTGGGGACGACCCAATACTCGTTGGACATTACGGCGGCTGGCCAACTTTGGCCCATGGTCGTGGGGACGACCCTATAGTCGTTGGACATGACGGTGGCGGGCCAATCTAGTCCCGGGGTCGTGGGGACGACCCTATAGTCGTCGGACAAGTCGGCGGCAGGCCAACTTTGGCCCGTGGTCGTGGGGACGACCCTATAGTCGTCGGACAAGTCGGCGGCGGGCCAACCTAGTCCCGGGGTCGTGGGGACGACCCTATAGTCGTCGGACAAGTCAGCGGCTGGCCAACATTGGCCCGGGGTCGTGGGGACGACCATATAGTCGTCGAACATGACGGTGGCGGACCAATCTAGTCCCGGGGTCGTGGGGACGACCCTATAGTCGTCGGGCATGTCGGCGGCTGGCCAACTTTGGCCCGTGGTCGTGGGGACGACCCAATAGTCGTTGGACATTACGGCGGCTGGCCAACTTTGGCCCATGGTCGTGGGGACGACCCTATAGTCGTTGGACATGACGGTGGCGGGCCAATCTAGTCCCGGGGTCGTGGGGACGACCCTACAGTCGTCGGACATGTCGGCGGCTTGCCAAATTTGCCCGGGGTCGTGGGGACGACCCTATAGTCGTCGGACTTGACGGTGGCGGGCCAATCTAGTCCCGGGGTCGTGGGGACGACCCAATAGTCGTTGGACATTACGGCGGCTGGCCAACTTTGGCCCATGGTCGTGGGGACGACCCTATAGTCGTTGGACATGACGGCGGCGGGCCAATCTAGTCCCGGGGTCGTGGGGACGACCCTATTGTCGTCGGACATGACCGTGGCGGGCCAATCTAGTCCCGGGGTCGTGGGGACGACCCTATAGTCGTCGGTCAAGTCGGCGGCGGGCCAAGCCTGTCCCGGGGTCGTGGGGACGACCCTATAATCATCGGACATGACGGTGGCTGGCCAACCTGGACCCGGGGTCGTGTGGACGACCCTATTGTCGTCGGACATGACGGTGGCGGGCCAATCTAGTCTCGGGGTCGTGGGGACGACCCTATAGTCGTCGGACAAGTCGGCGGCGGGCCAATCTAGTCCCGGGGTCGTGGGGACGACCCTATTGTCGTCGGACATGTTGGCGGCTTGTCAACCTAGTCCCGGGGTCGTTGGGACGACCCTATAGTCGTCAGACAAGACGGTGGCGGGCCAATCTAGTCCCGGGGTCGTGGGGACGACCCTATAGTCGTCGGACAAGTCGGCGGTGAGCCAACCTACTCCGGGGGTCGTGGGGACGAACATATAGTCGTCGGACATGTCGGCGGCGAGCCAACCTAGTCCCAGGGTCGTGGGGACGACCCTATAGTGCTCGGACATGTCGGCGGCGATCCAACCTGGTCCCGGTGTCGTGGGAACGACCCTATAGTCGTCGGACATGTCGGCGGCGAGCCAACCTAGTCCCGGGGTCGTGGGGACGACCCTTTAGTCGTCGGACATGTCGGCGGCTGGCCAACGTAGGCCCGCTGTCGTGGGGACGACCCTATAGTCGTCGGACATGTCGGCGGCGGGCCAATCTAGTCCCGGGGTCGTGGGGACGACCCTATAGTCGTCGGACATTTCGGCGGCTTGCCAACTTTGGCCCGGGGTCGTGGGGACGACCCTATAGTCGTCGGACATGTCGGCGGCTGGCCAACTTTTGCCCGTGGTCGTTGGGACGACTATTTAGTCGTCGGACATGTCGGCGGCTGGCCAACCTAGACCCAGGGTCGTGGGGACGCCCCTATTGTCGTTGGACATGACGGTGGCGGGCCAATCTAGTCCCGGGGTCGTGGGGACTACCCTATAGTCGTTGGACATGACGGTGGCGGGCCAATCTAGTCCCGGGGTCGTGGGTACGACCCTATAGTCGTCGGACAAGACGGCGGCTGGACATCTTTGGCCCGCGGTCGTGGGGACGACCCTATAGTCGTCGGACATTTCGGCGGCTTGCCAACTTTGGCCCGGGGTCGTGGGGACGACCCTATAGTCGTCGGACATTTCGGCGGAATGCCAACTTTGGCCCGGGGTCATGGGGACGACCCTATAGTCGTTGGACATGACGGTGGCGGGCCAATCTAGTCCCGGGGTCGTAGGGACGACCCTATAGTCCTCGGACATTTCGGCGCCTTGCCAACTTTGGCCCGGGGTCGTGGGGACGACCATATAGTCGTCGAACATGACGGTGGCGGACCAATCTAGTCCCGGGGTCGTGGCGACGACCCTATAGTCGTCGGGCATGTCGGCGGCTGGCCAACTTTGGCCCGTGGTCGTGGGGACGACCCAATAGTCGTTGGACATTACGGCGGCTGGCCAACTTTGGCCCATGGTCGTGGGGACGACCCTATAGTCGTTGGACATGACGGTGGCGGGCCAATCTAGTCCCGGGGTCGTGGGGACGACCCTACAGTCGTCGGACATGTCGGCGGCTTGCCAAATTTGCCCGGGGTCGTGGGGACGACCCTATAGTCGTCGGACTTGACGGTGGCGGGCCAATCTAGTCCTGGGGTCGTGGGGACGACCCAATAGTCGTTGGACATTACGGCGGCTGGCCAACTTTGGCCCATGGTCGTGGGGACGACCCTATAGTCGTCGGACATGTCGGCGGCTGGCCAACTTTGGCCCGGGGTCGTGGGGACGACCCTATAGTCGTCGGACATGTCGGCGGCTGGCCAACCTAGTCCCGAGGTCGTGGGGACGACCCTATAGTCGTCGGACTTCACGGTGGCGGGCCAATCTAGTCCCGGGGTCGTGGGGACGACCCTACAGTCGTCGGACATTTCGGCGGCTTGCCAACTTTGGCCCGTGGTCGTGGGGACGACCCTATACTCGTCGGACAAGTCGGCGGCGGGCCAACCTAGTCCCGGGGTCGTGGGGACGACCCTATATTCGTCGGACAAGCCGGCGGCTTGCCAACTTTGGCCCGGGGTCGTGGGGACGACCCTATAGTCGTCGGACATGTCGGCGGCTGGCCAACTTTGGCCCGTGGTCGTGGGGACGACCCTATAGTCGTCGGAAATGTCGGTGGCTGTCCAACTTTGGCCCGGGGGTCGTGGGGACGACCCTATAGTCGTCGGACATGTCGGCGGCGAGCCAACATTGACCCGGGGTCGTGGGGACGACTCTATAGTCGTCGGACATGTCGGTGGCGGGCCAGTCTAGTCCCGGGTCGTGGGGACGACCCTATAGTCGTCGGACATTTCGGCGGCTTGCCAACATTGGCCCGTGGTCGTGGGGACGACAATATAGTCGTCGGACTTGACGGTGGCGGGCCAATCTAGTCCCGGGGTCGTAGGGACGACCCTATAGTCGTCGGACATGTCGGCAATTGGCCAACATTGGCCCGGGGTCGTGGGGACGACCCTATAGTCGTCGGAGAAGACGACGGCTTGACATCTTTGGCCCGCGGTCCTGGGGACGACCATATAGTCGTCGAACATGACGGTGGCGGACCAATCTAGTCCCGGGGTCGTGGGGACGACCCTATAGTCGTCGGGCATGTCGGCGGCTGGCCAACTTTGGCCCGTGGTCGTGGGGACGACCCAATACTCGTTGGACATTACGGCGGCTGGCCAACTTTGGCCCATGGTCGTGGGGACGACCCTATAGTCGTTGGACATGACGGTGGCGGGCCAATCTAGTCCCGGGGTCGTGGGGACGACCCTATAGTCGTCGGACAAGTCGGCGGCAGGCCAACTTTGGCCCGTGGTCGTGGGGACGACCCTATAGTCGTCGGACAAGTCGGCGGCGGGCCAACCTAGTCCCGGGGTCGTGGGGACGACCCTATAGTCGTCGGACAAGTCAGCGGCTGGCCAACATTGGCCCGGGGTCGTGGGGACGACCATATAGTCGTCGAACATGACGGTGGCGGACCAATCTAGTCCCGGGGTCGTGGGGACGACCCTATAGTCGTCGGGCATGTCGGCGGCTGGCCAACTTTGGCCCGTGGTCGTGGGGACGACCCAATAGTCGTTGGACATTACGGCGGCTGGCCAACTTTGGCCCATGGTCGTGGGGACGACCCTATAGTCGTTGGACATGACGGTGGCGGGCCAATCTAGTCCCGGGGTCGTGGGGACGACCCTACAGTCGTCGGACATGTCGGCGGCTTGCCAAATTTGCCCGGGGTCGTGGGGACGACCCTATAGTCGTCGGACTTGACGGTGGCGGGCCAATCTAGTCCCGGGGTCGTGGGGACGACCCAATAGTCGTTGGACATTACGGCGGCTGGCCAACTTTGGCCCATGGTCGTGGGGACGACCCTATAGTCGTTGGACATGACGGCGGCGGGCCAATCTAGTCCCGGGGTCGTGGGGACGACCCTATTGTCGTCGGACATGACCGTGGCGGGCCAATCTAGTCCCGGGGTCGTGGGGACGACCCTATAGTCGTCGGTCAAGTCGGCGGCGGGCCAAGCCTGTCCCGGGGTCGTGGGGACGACCCTATAATCATCGGACATGACGGTGGCTGGCCAACCTGGACCCGGGGTCGTGTGGACGACCCTATTGTCGTCGGACATGACGGTGGCGGGCCAATCTAGTCTCGGGGTCGTGGGGACGACCCTATAGTCGTCGGACAAGTCGGCGGCGGGCCAATCTAGTCCCGGGGTCGTGGGGACGACCCTATTGTCGTCGGACATGTTGGCGGCTTGTCAACCTAGTCCCGGGGTCGTTGGGACGACCCTATAGTCGTCAGACAAGACGGTGGCGGGCCAATCTAGTCCCGGGGTCGTGGGGACGACCCTATAGTCGTCGGACAAGTCGGCGGTGAGCCAACCTACTCCGGGGGTCGTGGGGACGAACATATAGTCGTCGGACATGTCGGCGGCGAGCCAACCTAGTCCCAGGGTCGTGGGGACGACCCTATAGTGCTCGGACATGTCGGCGGCGATCCAACCTGGTCCCGGTGTCGTGGGAACGACCCTATAGTCGTCGGACATGTCGGCGGCGAGCCAACCTAGTCCCGGGGTCGTGGGGACGACCCTTTAGTCGTCGGACATGTCGGCGGCTGGCCAACGTAGGCCCGCTGTCGTGGGGACGACCCTATAGTCGTCGGACATGTCGGCGGCGGGCCAATCTAGTCCCGGGGTCGTGGGGACGACCCTATAGTCGTCGGACATTTCGGCGGCTTGCCAACTTTGGCCCGGGGTCGTGGGGACGACCCTATAGTCGTCGGACATGTCGGCGGCTGGCCAACTTTTGCCCGTGGTCGTTGGGACGACTATTTAGTCGTCGGACATGTCGGCGGCTGGCCAACCTAGACCCAGGGTCGTGGGGACGCCCCTATTGTCGTTGGACATGACGGTGGCGGGCCAATCTACTCCCGGGGTCGTGGGGACTACCCTATAGTCGTTGGACATGACGGTGGCGGGCCAATCTAGTCCCGGGGTCGTGGGTACGACCCTATAGTCGTCGGACAAGACGGCGGCTGGACATCTTTGGCCCGCGGTCGTGGGGACGACCCTATAGTCGTCGGACATTTTGGCGGCTTGCCAACTTTGGCCCGGGGTCGTGGGGACGACCCTATAGTCGTCGGACATTTCGGCGGAATGCCAACTTTGGCCCGGGGTCATGGGGACGACCCTATAGTCGTTGGACATGACGGTGGCGGGCCAATCTAGTCCCGGGGTCGTAGGGACGACCCTATAGTCCTCGGACATTTCGGCGCCTTGCCAACTTTGGCCCGGGGTCGTGGGGACGACCATATAGTCGTCGAACATGACGGTGGCGGACCAATCTAGTCCCGGGGTCGTGGCGACGACCCTATAGTCGTCGGGCATGTCGGCGGCTGGCCAACTTTGGCCCGTGGTCGTGGGGACGACCCAATAGTCGTTGGACATTACGGCGGCTGGCCAACTTTGGCCCATGGTCGTGGGGACGACCCTATAGTCGTTGGACATGACGGTGGCGGGCCAATCTAGTCCCGGGGTCGTGGGGACGACCCTACAGTCGTCGGACATGTCGGCGGCTTGCCAAATTTGCCCGGGGTCGTGGGGACGACCCTATAGTCGTCGGACTTGACGGTGGCGGGCCAATCTAGTCCTGGGGTCGTGGGGACGACCCAATAGTCGTTGGACATTACGGCGGCTGGCCAACTTTGGCCCATGGTCGTGGGGACGACCCTATAGTCGTCGGACATGTCGGCGGCTGGCCAACTTTGGCCCGGGGTCGTGGGGACGACCCTATAGTCGTCGGACATGTCGGCGGCTGGCCAACCTAGTCCCGAGGTCGTGGGGACGACCCTATAGTCGTCGGACTTCACGGTGGCGGGCCAATCTAGTCCCGGGGTCGTGGGGACGACCCTACAGTCGTCGGACATTTCGGCGGCTTGCCAACTTTGGCCCGTGGTCGTGGGGACGACCCTATACTCGTCGGACAAGTCGGCGGCGGGCCAACCTAGTCCCGGGGTCGTGGGGACGACCCTATATTCGTCGGACAAGCCGGCGGCTGGCCAACTTTGGCCCGTGGTCGTGGGGACGACCCTATAGTCGTCGGACAAGTCGGCGGCAGGCCAACTTTGGCCCGTGGTCGTGGGGACGACCCTATAGTCGTCGGACAAGTCGGCGGCGGGCCAACCTAGTCCCGGGGTCGTGGGGACGACCCTATAGTCGTCGGATAAGTCAGCGGCTGGCCAACATTGGCCCGGGGTCGTGGGGACGACCATATAGTCGTCGAACATGACGGTGGCGGACCAATCTAGTCCCGGGGTCGTGGGGACGACCCTATAGTCGTCGGGCATGTCGGCGGCTGGCCAACTTTGGCCCGTGGTCGTGGGGACGACCCAATAGTCGTTGGACATTACGGCGGCTGGCCAACTTTGGCCCATGGTCGTGGGGACGACCCTATAGTCGTTGGACATGACGGTGGCGGGCCAATCTAGTCCCGGGGTCGTGGGGACGACCCTACAGTCGTCGGACATGTCGGCGGCTTGCCAAATTTGCCCGGGGTCGTGGGGACGACCCTATAGTCGTCGGACTTGACGGTGGCGGGCCAATCTAGTCCCGGGGTCGTGGGGACGACCCAATAGTCGTTGGACATTACGGCGGCTGGCCAACTTTGGCCCATGGTCGTGGGGACGACCCTATAGTCGTTGGACATGACGGCGGCGGGCCAATCTAGTCCCGGGGTCGTGGGGACGACCCTATTGTCGTCGGACATGACCGTGGCGGGCCAATCTAGTCCCGGGGTCGTGGGGACGACCCTATAGTCGTCGGTCAAGTCGGCGGCGGGCCAGTCTAGTCCCGGGTCGTGGGGACGACCCTATAGTCGTCGGACATGTCGGCGGCTGGCCAACTTTGGCCCGTGGTCGTGGGGACGACCCTATAGTCGTCGGAAATGTCGGTGGCTGTCCAACTTTGGCCCGGGGGTCGTGGGGACGACCCTATAGTCGTCGGACATGTCGGCGGCGAGCCAACATTGACCCGGGGTCGTGGGGACGACTCTATAGTCGTCGGACATGTCGGTGGCGGGCCAGTCTAGTCCCGGGTCGTGGGGACGACCCTATAGTCGTCGGACATTTCGGCGGCTTGCCAACATTGGCCCGTGGTCGTGGGGACGACAATATAGTCGTCGGACTTGACGGTGGCGGGCCAATCTAGTCCCGGGGTCGTAGGGACGACCCTATAGTCGTCGGACATGTCGGCAATTGGCCAACATTGGCCCGGGGTCGTGGGGACGACCCTATAGTCGTCGGAGAAGACGACGGCTTGACATCTTTGGCCCGCGGTCCTGGGGACGACCATATAGTCGTCGAACATGACGGTGGCGGACCAATCTAGTCCCGGGGTCGTGGGGACGACCCTATAGTCGTCGGGCATGTCGGCGGCTGGCCAACTTTGGCCCGTGGTCGTGGGGACGACCCAATAGTCGTTGGACATTACGGCGGCTGGCCAACTTTGGCCCATGGTCGTGGGGACGACCCTATAGTCGTTGGACATGACGGTGGCGGGCCAATCTAGTCCCGGGGTCGTGGGGACGACCCTACAGTCGTCGGACATGTCGGCGGCTTGCCAAATTTGCCCGGGGTCGTGGGGACGACCCTATAGTCGTCGGACTTGACGGTGGCGGGCCAATCTAGTCCCGGGGTCGTGGGGACGACCCAATAGTCGTTGGACATTACGGCGGCTGGCCAACTTTGGCCCATGGTCGTGGGGACGACCCTATAGTCGTTGGACATGACGGCGGCGGGCCAATCTAGTCCCGGGGTCGTGGGGACGACCCTATTGTCGTCGGACATGACCGTGGCGGGCCAATCTAGTCCCGGGGTCGTGGGGACGACCCTATAGTCGTCGGTCAAGTCGGCGGCGGGCCAAGCCTGTCCCGGGGTCGTGGGGACGACCCTATAATCATCGGACATGACGGTGGCTGGCCAACCTGGACCCGTGGTCGTGTGGACGACCCTATTGTCGTCGGACATGACGGTGGCGGGCCAATCTAGTCTCGGGGTCGTGGGGACGACCCTATAGTCGTCGGACAAGTCGGCGGCGGGCCAATCTAGTCCCGGGGTCGTGGGGACGACCCTATAGTCGTCGGACATGTTGGCGGCTTGTCAACCTAGTCCCGGGGTCGTTGGGACGACCCTATAGTCGTCAGACAAGACGGTGGCGGGCCAATCTAGTCCCGGGGTCGTGGGGACGACCCTATAGTCGTCGGACAAGTCGGCGGTGAGCCAACCTACTCCGGGGGTCGTGGGGACGAACATATAGTCGTCGGACATGTCGGCGGCGAGCCAACCTAGTCCCAGGGTCGTGGGGACGACCCTATAGTGCTCGGACATGTCGGCGGCGATCCAACCTGGTCCCGGTGTCGTGGGAACGACCCTATAGTCGTCGGACATGTCGGCGGCGAGCCAACCTAGTCCCGGGGTCGTGGGGACGACCCTTTAGTCGTCGGACATGTCGGCGGCTGGCCAACGTAGGCCCGCTGTCGTGGGGACGACCCTATAGTCGTCGGACATGTCGGCGGCGGGCCAATCTAGTCCCGGGGTCGTGGGGACGACCCTATAGTCGTCGGACATTTCGGCGGCTTGCCAACTTTGGCCCGGGGTCGTGGGGACGACCCTATAGTCGTCGGACATGTCGGCGGCTGGCCAACTTTTGCCCGTGGTCGTTGGGACGACTATTTAGTCGTCGGACATGTCGGCGGCTGGCCAACCTAGACCCAGGGTCGTGGGGACGCCCCTATTGTCGTTGGACATGACGGTGGCGGGCCAATCTAGTCCCGGGGTCGTGGGGACTACCCTATAGTCGTTGGACATGACGGTGGCGGGCCAATCTAGTCCCGGGGTCGTGGGTACGACCCTATAGTCGTCGGACAAGACGGCGGCTGGACATCTTTGGCCCGCGGTCGTGGGGACGACCCTATAGTCGTCGGACATTTCGGCGGCTTGCCAACTTTGGCCCGGGGTCGTGGGGACGACCCTATAGTCGTCGGACATTTCGGCGGAATGCCAACTTTGGCCCGGGGTCATGGGGACGACCCTATAGTCGTTGGACATGACGGTGGCGGGCCAATCTAGTCCCGGGGTCGTAGGGACGACCCTATAGTCCTCGGACATTTCGGCGCCTTGCCAACTTTGGCCCGGGGTCGTGGGGACGACCATATAGTCGTCGAACATGACGGTGGCGGACCAATCTAGTCCCGGGGTCGTGGCGACGACCCTATAGTCGTCGGGCATGTCGGCGGCTGGCCAACTTTGGCCCGTGGTCGTGGGGACGACCCAATAGTCGTTGGACATTACGGCGGCTGGCCAACTTTGGCCCATGGTCGTGGGGACGACCCTATAGTCGTTGGACATGACGGTGGCGGGCCAATCTAGTACCGGGGTCGTGGGGACGACCCTACAGTCGTCGGACATGTCGGCGGCTTGCCAAATTTGCCCGGGGTCGTGGGGACGACCCTATAGTCGTCGGACTTGACGGTGGCGGGCCAATCTAGTCCTGGGGTCGTGGGGACGACCCAATAGTCGTTGGACATTACGGCGGCTGGCCAACTTTGGCCCATGGTCGTGGGGACGACCCTATAGTCGTCGGACATGTCGGCGGCTGGCCAACTTTGGCCCGGGGTCGTGGGGACGACCCTATAGTCGTCGGACATGTCGGCGGCTGGCCAACCTAGTCCCGAGGTCGTGGGGACGACCCTATAGTCGTCGGACTTCACGGTGGCGGGCCAATCTAGTCCCGGGGTCGTGGGGACGACCCTACAGTCGTCGGACATTTCGGCGGCTTGCCAACTTTGGCCCGTGGTCGTGGGGACGACCCTATAGTCGTCGGACAAGTCGGCGGCGGGCCAACCTAGTCCCGGGGTCGTGGGGACGACCCTATATTCGTCGGACAAGCCGGCGGCTGGCCAACTTTGGCCCGTGGTCGTGGGGACGACCCTATAGTCGTCGGACAAGTCGGCGGCAGGCCAACTTTGGCCCGTGGTCGTGGGGACGACCCTATAGTCGTCGGACAAGTCGGCGGCGGGCCAACCTAGTCCCGGGGTCGTGGGGACGACCCTATAGTCGTCGGACAAGTCAGCGGCTGGCCAACATTGGCCCGGGGTCGTGGGGACGACCATATAGTCGTCGAACATGACGGTGGCGGACCAATCTAGTCCCGGGGTCGTGGGGACGACCCTATAGTCGTCGGGCATGTCGGCGGCTGGCCAACTTTGGCCCGTGGTCGTGGGGACGACCCAATAGTCGTTGGACATTACGGCGGCTGGCCAACTTTGGCCCATGGTCGTGGGGACGACCCTATAGTCGTCGGACTTGACGGTGGCGGGCCAATCTAGTCCCGGGGTCGTGGGGACGACCCAATAGTCGTTGGACATTACGGCGGCTGGCCAACTTTGGCCCATGGTCGTGGGGACGACCCTATAGTCGTTGGACATGACGGCGGCGGGCCAATCTAGTCCCGGGGTCGTGGGGACGACCCTATTGTCGTCGGACATGACCGTGGCGGGCCAATCTAGTCCCGGGGTCGTGGGGACGACCCTATAGTCGTCGGTCAAGTCGGCGGCGGGCCAGTCTAGTCCCGGGTCGTGGGGAAGACCCTATAGTCGTCGGACATGTCGGCGGCTGGCCAACTTTGGCCCGTGGTCGTGGGGACGACCCTATAGTCGTCGGAAATGTCGGTGGCTGTCCAACTTTGGCCCGGGGGTCGTGGGGACGACCCTATAGTCGTCGGACATGTCGGCGGCGAGCCAACATTGACCCGGGGTCGTGGGGACGACTCTATAGTCGTCGGACATGTCGGTGGCGGGCCAGTCTAGTCCCGGGTCGTGGGGACGACCCTATAGTCGTCGGACATTTCGGCGGCTTGCCAACATTGGCCCGTGGTCGTGGGGACGACAATATAGTCGTCGGACTTGACGGTGGCGGGCCAATCTAGTCCCGGGGTCGTAGGGACGACCCTATAGTCGTCGGACATGTCGGCAATTGGCCAACATTGGCCCGGGGTCGTGGGGACGACCCTATAGTCGTCGGAGAAGACGACGGCTTGACATCTTTGGCCCGCGGTCCTGGGGACGACCATATAGTCGTCGAACATGACGGTGGCGGACCAATCTAGTCCCGGGGTCGTGGGGACGACCCTATAGTCGTCGGGCATGTCGGCGGCTGGCCAACTTTGGCCCGTGGTCGTGGGGACGACCCAATAGTCGTTGGACATTACGGCGGCTGGCCAACTTTGGCCCATGGTCGTGGGGACGACCCTATAGTCGTTGGACATGACGGTGGCGGGCCAATCTAGTCCCGGGGTCGTGGGGACGACCCTACAGTCGTCGGACATGTCGGCGGCTTGCCAAATTTGCCCGGGGTCGTGGGGACGACAATATAGTCGTCGGACATGACGGTGGCGGGCCACTCTAGTCCCGGGTCGTGGGGACGACCCTATAGTCGTCGGACATGTCGGCGGCTGGCCAACTTTGGCCCGGGGTCGTGGGGACGACCCTATAGTCGTCGGAAATGTCGGTGGCTGTCCAACTTTGGCCCGGGGGTCGTGGGGACGACCCTATAGTCGTTGGACATGACGGTGGCGGGCCAATCTAGTCCCGGGGTCGTGGGGACGACCCTATAGTCGTCGGACAAGTCGGCGGCGGGCCAACCTAGTCCCGGGGTCGTGGGGATGACCCTATAGTCGTCGGACAAGTCGGCGGCGAGCCCACCTAGTCGGGGGGTCGTGGGGACGACCCTATAGTCGTCGGACAAGTCGGCGGCCGGCCAACCTAGTCCGGGGGTCGTGGGGACGACCCTATAGTCGTCGGACATGACGGTGGCGGGCCAGTCTAGTCCCGGGTCGTGGGGACGACCCTATAGTCGTCGGACATGTCGGCGGCTGGCCAACTTTGGCCCGTGGTCGTGGGGACGACCCTATAGTCGTCGGAAATGTCGGTGGCTGTCCAACTTTGGCCCGGGGGTCGTGGGGACGACCCTATAGTCGTCGGACATGTCGGCGGCGAGCCAACATTGACCCGGGGTCGTGGGGACGACTCTATAGTCGTCGGACATGTCGGTGGCGGGCCAGTCTAGTCCCGGGTCGTGGGGACGACCCTATAGTCGTCGGACATTTCGGCGGCTTGCCAACATTGGCCCGTGGTCGTGGGGACGACAATATAGTCGTCGGACATGACGGTGGCGGGCCAATCTAGTCCCGGGGTCGTAGGGACGACCCTATAGTCGTCGGACATGTCGGCAATTGGCCAACATTGGCCCGGGGTCGTGGGGACGACCCTATAGTCGTCGGAGAAGACGACGGCTTGACATCTTTGGCCCGCGGTCCTGGGGACGACCATATAGTCGTCGAACATGACGGTGGCGGACCAATCTAGTCCCGGGGTCGTGGGGACGACCCTATAGTCGTCGGGCATGTCGGCGGCTGGCCAACTTTGGCCCGTGGTCGTGGGGACGACCCAATAGTCGTTGGACATTACGGCGGCTGGCCAACTTTGGCCCATGGTCGTGGGGACGACCCTATAGTCGTTGGACATGACGGTGGCGGGCCAATCTAGTCCCGGGGTCGTGGGGACGACCCTACAGTCGTCGGACATGTCGGCGGCTTGCCAAATTTGCCCGGGATCGTGGGGACGACCCTATAGTCGTCGGACTTGACGGTGGCGGGCCAATCTAGTCCCGGGGTCGTGGGGACGACCCAATAGTCGTTGGACATTACGGCGGCTGGCCAACTTTGGCCCATGGTCGTGGGGACGACCCTATAGTCGTTGGACATGACGGCGGCGGGCCAATCTAGTCCCGGGGTCGTAGGGACGACCCTATAGTCGTCGGACATGTCGGCGATTGGCCAACATTGGCCCGGGGTCGTGGGGACGACCCTATAGTCGTCGGACATGTCGGCGGCTGTCCAACTTTGGCCCGGTGTCGTGGGGACGACTCTATAGTCGTCGGACATGTCGGCGGCTGGCCAACCTAGACCCGGGGTCGTGGGGACGACCCTATTGTCGTCGGACATGACGGTGGCGGGCCAATCTAGTCCCGGGGTCGTGGGGACGACCCTATAGTCGTCGGTCAAGTCGGCGGCGAGCCCACCTAGTCGGGGGGTCGTGGGGACGACCCTATAGTCGTCGGACAAGTCGGCGGACGGCCAACCTAGTCCGGGGGTCG
The DNA here is from genome assembly GCA_963932275.1 of Andrena praecox. Lineage (NCBI taxonomy): Eukaryota > Metazoa > Arthropoda > Insecta > Hymenoptera > Andrenidae > Andrena > Andrena praecox. The sequence continues at coordinate 2,528,074 of CAWVQO010000615.1, read as the reverse complement.
TGGGGACGACCCTATAGTCGTCGGACATGACGGTGGCGGGCCAGTCTAGTCCCGGGTCGTGGGGACGACCCTATAGTCGTCGGACATGTCGGCGGCTGGCCAACTTTGGCCCGGGGGTCGTGGGGACGACCCTATAGTCGTCGGACATGTCGGCGGCGAGCCAACATTGACCCGGGGTCGTGGGGACGACTCTATAGTCGTCGGACATGTCGGTGGCGGGCCAGTCTAATCCCGGGTCGTGGGGACGACCCTATAGTCGTCGGACATTTCGGCGGCTTGCCAACATTGGCCCGTGGTCGTGGGGACGACAAAATAGTCGTCGGACATGACGGTGGCGGGCCAATCTAGTCCCGGGGTCGTAGGGACGACCCTATAGTCGTCGGACATGTCGGCAATTGGCCAACATTGGCCCCGGGTCGTGGGGACGACCCTATAGTCGTCGGAGAAGACGACGGCTTGACATCTTTGGCCCGCGGTCCTGGGGACGACCCTATAGTCGTCGGCCATTTCGGCGGCATGCCATCTTTGGCCCGGGGTCGTGGGGACGACCCTATAGTCGTCGGACATGTTGGCGGCTTGTCAACCTAGTCCCGGGGTCGTGGGGACGACCCTATTGTCGTTGGACATGACGATGGCGGGCCAATCTAGTCCCGGGGTCGTGGGGACGACCCTATAGTCGTCGGAGATGTCGGCGATTGGCCACCATTGGCCCGGGGTCGTGGGGACGACCCTATAGTCGTCGGACATTTTGGCGGCTTGCCAACTTTGGCCCGGTGTCGTGGGGACGACCCTATAGTCGTCGGACAAGACGGTGGCTGGACATCTTTGGCCCGCGGTCGTGGGGACGACCCTATAGTCGCCGGACATTTCGGCGGCTTGCCAACTTTGGCCTGTGGTCGTGGGTACGACCCTATAGACGTCGGACAAGTCGGCGGCGGGCCAACCTTGTCCCGGGGACGTGGGGAGGACCCTATAGTCGTCGGACATGACGGTGGCGGGTCAATCTAGTCCCGGGGTCGTGGGGACGACCCTATAGTCGTCGGACAAGACGGCGGCTGGATATCCTTGGCTCGCGGTCGTGGGGACGACCCTATAGTCGTCGGACATTTCGGCGGCTTGCCAACTTTGGCCCGGGGTCGTGGGGACGACCCTATAGTCGTCGGACATTTCGGCGGCATGCCAACTTTGGCCCGGGGTCGTGGGGACGACCCTATAGTCGTCGGACATGACGGTGGCGGGCCAGTCTAGTCCCGGGTCGTGGGGACGACCCTATAGTCGTCGGACATGTCGGCGGCTGGCCAACTTTGGCCCGTGGTCGTGGGGACGACCCTATAGTCGTCGGAAATGTCGGTGGCTGTCCAACTTTGGCCCGGGGGTCGTGGGGACGACCCTATAGTCGTCGGACATGTCGGCGGCGAGCCAACATTGACCCGGGGTCGTGGGGACGACTCTATAGTCGTCGGACATGTCGGTGGCGGGCCAGTCTAGTCCCGGGTCGTGGGGACGACCCTATAGTCGTCGGACATTTCGGCGGCTTGCCAACATTGGCCCGTGGTCGTGGGGACGACAATATAGTCGTCGGACATGACGGTGGCGGGCCAATCTAGTCCCGGGGTCGTAGGGACGACCCTATAGTCGTCGGACATGTCGGCAATTGGCCAACATTGGCCCGGGGTCGTGGGGACGACCCTATAGTCGTCGGAGAAGACGACGGCTTGACATCTTTGGCCCGCGGTCCTGGGGACGACCATATAGTCGTCGAACATGACGGTGGCGGACCAATCTAGTCCCGGGGTCGTGGGGACGACCCTATAGTCGTCGGGCATGTCGGCGGCTGGCCAACTTTGGCCCGTGGTCGTGGGGACGACCCAATAGTCGTTGGACATTACGGCGGCTGGCCAACTTTGGCCCATGGTCGTGGGGACGACCCTATAGTCGTTGGACATGACGGTGGCGGGCCAATCTAGTCCCGGGGTCGTGGGGACGACCCTACAGTCGTCGGACATGTCGGCGGCTTGCCAAATTTGCCCGGGATCGTGGGGACGACCCTATAGTCGTCGGACTTGACGGTGGCGGGCCAATCTAGTCCCGGGGTCGTGGGGACGACCCAATAGTCGTTGGACATTACGGCGGCTGGCCAACTTTGGCCCATGGTCGTGGGGACGACCCTATAGTCGTTGGACATGACGGCGGCGGGCCAATCTAGTCCCGGGGTCGTAGGGACGACCCTATAGTCGTCGGACATGTCGGCGATTGGCCAACATTGGCCCGGGGTCGTGGGGACGACCCTATAGTCGTCGGACATGTCGGCGGCTGTCCAACTTTGGCCCGGTGTCGTGGGGACGACTCTATAGTCGTCGGACATGTCGGCGGCTGGCCAACCTAGACCCGGGGTCGTGGGGACGACCCTATTGTCGTCGGACATGACGGTGGCGGGCCAATCTAGTCCCGGGGTCGTGGGGACGACCCTATAGTCGTCGGTCAAGTCGGCGGCGAGCCCACCTAGTCGGGGGGTCGTGGGGACGACCCTATAGTCGTCGGACAAGTCGGCGGACGGCCAACCTAGTCCGGGGGTCGTGGGGACGACCCTATAGTCGTCGGACATGACGGTGGCGGGCCAGTCTAGTCCCGGGTCGTGGGGACGACCCTATAGTCGTCGGACATGTCGGCGGCTGGCCAACTTTGGCCCGGGGGTCGTGGGGACGACCCTATAGTCGTCGGACATGTCGGCGGCGAGCCAACATTGACCCGGGGTCGTGGGGACGACTCTATAGTCGTCGGACATGTCGGTGGCGGGCCAGTCTAATCCCGGGTCGTGGGGACGACCCTATAGTCGTCGGACATTTCGGCGGCTTGCCAACATTGGCCCGTGGTCGTGGGGACGACAAAATAGTCGTCGGACATGACGGTGGCGGGCCAATCTAGTCCCGGGGTCGTAGGGACGACCCTATAGTCGTCGGACATGTCGGCAATTGGCCAACATTGGCCCCGGGTCGTGGGGACGACCCTATAGTCGTCGGAGAAGACGACGGCTTGACATCTTTGGCCCGCGGTCCTGGGGACGACCCTATAGTCGTCGGCCATTTCGGCGGCATGCCATCTTTGGCCCGGGGTCGTGGGGACGACCCTATAGTCGTCGGACATGTTGGCGGCTTGTCAACCTAGTCCCGGGGTCGTGGGGACGACCCTATTGTCGTTGGACATGACGATGGCGGGCCAATCTAGTCCCGGGGTCGTGGGGACGACCCTATAGTCGTCGGAGATGTCGGCGATTGGCCACCATTGGCCCGGGGTCGTGGGGACGACCCTATAGTCGTCGGACATTTTGGCGGCTTGCCAACTTTGGCCCGGTGTCGTGGGGACGACCCTATAGTCGTCGGACAAGACGGTGGCTGGACATCTTTGGCCCGCGGTCGTGGGGACGACCCTATAGTCGCCGGACATTTCGGCGGCTTGCCAACTTTGGCCTGTGGTCGTGGGTACGACCCTATAGACGTCGGACAAGTCGGCGGCGGGCCAACCTTGTCCCGGGGACGTGGGGAGGACCCTATAGTCGTCGGACATGACGGTGGCGGGTCAATCTAGTCCCGGGGTCGTGGGGACGACCCTATAGTCGTCGGACAAGACGGCGGCTGGATATCCTTGGCTCGCGGTCGTGGGGACGACCCTATAGTCGTCGGACATTTCGGCGGCTTGCCAACTTTGGCCCGGGGTCGTGGGGACGACCCTATAGTCGTCGGACATGACGGTGGAGGACCAATCTAGTCCCGGGGTCGTGGGGACGACCCTATAGTCGCCGGACATGTTGGCGATTGGCCAACATTGGCCCGGGGTCGTCGGGACGACCCTATAGTCGTCGGACATGTCTGCGGCTGGCCAACCTAGTCCCGGGGTCGGGGGACGACCCTATAGTCGTCGGACATTTCGGCGGCTTGCCAACTTTGGCCCGGGTTCGTGGGGACGACCCTATAGTCGTCGGACATGTCGGCGGCTGGCCAACTTTGGCCCGTGGTTGTGGGGACGACCCTATAGTCGTTGGACATGACGGTGGCGGGCCAATCTAGTCCCGGGGTCGTGGGGACGACCCTATAGTCGTCGGACATGTCGGCGGCTGGCCAACTTTGGACCGGTGTCGTGGGGACGACCCTATAGTCGTCGGACATGTTGGCGGCTTGTCAGCCTAGTCCCGGGGTCGTGGGTACGACCCTACAGTCGTTGGATATTTCGGCGGCTTGCCAACTTTGGCCCGGGGTGGTGGGGACGACCCTATAGTCGTCGGACATTTCGGCGGCATGCCAACTTTGGCCCGGGGTCATGGGGACGACCCTATAATCGTCGGACATGACGGTGGCGTGCCAATCTAGTCCCGGGGTCGTGGGGACGACCCTATAGTCGTCGGACTTGACGGTGGCGGGCCAATCTAGTCCCGGGGTCGTGGGGACGACCCTACAGTCGTCGGACATTTCGGCGGCTTGCCAACTTTGGCCCGGGGTCGTGGGACGACCCTATAGTCGTCGGACTTGACGGTAGCGGGCCAATCTAGTCCCGAGGTCGTGGGGACGACCCTATAGTCGTCGGACTTGACTGTGGCGGGCCAATCTAGTCCCGGGGTCGTGGGGACGACAGTAGTAGGGTAATGCCGATTCCAACTCAGGTCCTCTGAGGGGGGGTGCGGGGCGGGGGGAAGTGAAGGCGCGCGGGGGAGCGCGGTGGAGGGAAACATGGGCGCGGGGGGAAGTGCGGAATGGATGACCGGTTGCGCGCGCATGAGCCGCGGAGTGGGGGAAGCCGCAATCGTGGAGGGGATCAGTCTAGACCGAACCGCCGCGGAGACCTCTCCACGTCGGACCCACCCCCAAAAACTTCGGAGGGTCATCCCCTCCCTCTAAAAAAATTTCTGGGGCCGGGTCTTGTATGAAAAATCTTTTTTCAGACTCGATCCAGCCCCAGAAATTTTTTTCCCCAAATATTTTTTTTTCAAACCATTATAAAGCTGAAATTGCTTAATACTTTATCGGATGACGTTGGACAATGTCGGGGAAGATCGGCTTTTTCCAAACCACGCATTTGGAGGAGCGAAAGAGAGAGCAATACTTTAAAAGCTAAATTCGGAGGAAGGAAAGAGAGAGCAATACTTAACGTCGCAGCGTCTCGCGCGATCGCGTGTAACTCGAATCCTCTGGAGCAGCCGTGAGGGATGACGTCATTTAGCAGCGCGAATCATAGAAATAATTATGCAGCGTCAGCAGAAATGCTGAATCTTAAAATTAGATGGTGAGAGAAGGAGGCGGAAGGCGGGTAAATAAAATTGAGAAATAATATATGGTTAAGAAATTTTATTTTAAAATGAAAGAATATAATTTAACATTTTTCCTACGAGCATCAGCTAGAATATCATTGATGGCGCATGCTAACAGTTCGCAATCTATATGATAATCCTCACAGTAATGTTCACTATCACATATTATTTTAGCAGCTTGACGCACATCTAACGTTTCACAGGCAACATGTGAACGTAGCACGTTAACAAAAGTTTTAAATTTCGTCTGCACATCTCTTACATTTTGATACAGTCGCGAATATACATAGCCTATACATGGTTCAAGATTTAATAAAAATGTTACTGTATCCGGTTTGAAATACAACGGCTTATCATGTAGCGTTATCCTTACAATTGGAGAATTATAGATCTTACAAAAATCTATCGTTAATTTATCCATCTGCATCGAAGGTGATCCAGGTAATCGTGAACGTTCTTCAATGGCTGTACGACTGCTGCATAACGCATGCCAAGTATGCCATGGCAATGTGAGATACATCCCACGATTATCGCCGAGAACAATTTCTACATCGATCGTAGGTCGTACGCTGATTCCAATTTCCAAATATTTACTACCCATGGATGTTAATGCGTATCTTCTAACCATGATACGCGATGTTCGGCGCGGGCTAAGAGAACAATGAAAGATATGAAATTGTTTGCACAAACATAAAAAATTTAAGAATATGTAAAATTAAGTCATACCAAACAACTGTCTCCTCCCCACATTGAGCTATACCATCATCCTGCATGATCGGAACGTAATAATTCATACGTTCGGCGTTTTCTTCGACACTAGTACTGCACTTTTTTTCAGAGTAGTATTTGTTCCGTCGAAAGTCACTGAGGCTACAGAGCGATTGATGGAATAGCGTCGGAGAGCGGGCTTAAATAGCGGTGTGATTGCTTCCCCCACCACCACATTTTTATTTTAAAACTTCCAACTTTTCCATAATGTTTTTTCAATCCTAACGATGCAACATATCACATGATCATATGTAATTTGAGTCTCACCCTCAAGGATAAAAGTCTTGGCACGTGTCGAATGTAATATGATACTTTTGAAAGCGTCAAATCTTAGAATTAGGTGTCAGCAGAAACTGTGTCGTAGATTTTGCGCGCTATTTCGTCATAAGCGTGAATCATAGAAAGAATTATGCTGCATCAACAGAAACTGCAGAGAACCATGTTGGGACGGATCGCCATTTTTTTACATGCAATGCATTCGATGGAGAGGGTACACCGAAAGAGTTAGACAGAGATATCGAATCATGGTACCTATTTATAAAAGCGCGCTCCAAACTGCACAAAGCCTCAAATCGTTGCAACGCGTTGCGTGGAAAAGATATCACATTTACATTCCATTTACAATCATGGAAGAATTCATGCAAACAGAACGTCAATTGTTGGATCAATCCGAACGATTGATTTCGCGAGAAGAATACCTCGCGTGGGAAGAACGGTGCAACGAGTGTATTGAATCGTTGGAAGAACACAGCCGAGTGAAACGTCCTCGATTATCGATTGGGGTTCGACAATCGTTGGTTGCTCGAATCGCGCGACTCGAAGGACTAAAATATTTGTTGCGCGGACGTTTCGTGCGTGAAGGTGCAGGACATTCCAGCACAGGACTTTTGTGGCGTGAAATAGACACTGCGTTCGAAAGCCGCGTATTAACTGGTGCCGTGCTAAATTCAAATTACATCGAGCCGCGCAACTTTCTCCAAGATGCAGCAACCATTGTGCTGGAGCATGTGCAGGATGCTTTGAGGAAACATCGAAGCCTCAAAGTGAACACGGTGTTCAACGGTGAATTTGTGGCGGGTGACAAGCATGCTTGTAAAAGCATTAATACCCGAAACTGTGAACTCTTCCACACATCCGATCTGCAAGAGTGGTACCAACGATGCGTTATCGAACCAACCCTGGCATCGTTGGAAGAGTTCCAGGAACGCGACAGTGGATGGGCATTGACGAGAATCCTGAATCTGACAGTCAATGTTAACAAGTACAATCCACTGCGCGCGGGGTGTCACTACAGGTTACCACAGAAATTGTTGCTAAAGAATGCAACAATTAGTGTACAATCCACAGACAATGCGTGTTTCGCGTGGGCAGTGGTCGCCGCTCTACATGCAACCGAACGAAATGCAGACCGCCCGAGTTCATACCCAGACTATGCTTCCATGCTAAATCTCCAGGGTATTGAATTTCCAATGTCCCTGGAGCAAATTGGGAAGTTTGAGCGGCAGAACGAAATCTCCATCAACGTGTACAGTTTCGAGGAGCGACTGGAGAAGAACAATGAGAAGATAACTGTTGCAGTCTTTCCGCTGCGCCTCGCCAGCCAAAAGAGGGATCGACACGTCAACCTGCTCTACACACCGAATCAAGAGCACGGCGATGTAGGACACTTTGTGCTGATCAAGAACTTGTCCCGGCTGGTGAGCATGCAGCTGAGCAAGCATGGGAAAAAGAAATTCATCTGCGACCGGTACGTATATAAACTTGTGAAATGTTGAAATGTCTCGCAAAAAAAAAAAAAATAAATAAAAAAATTTTCTGTTTTTACAGATGCTTGCACTACTTTGGATCCATCGATAAGTTGGAGGCCCATGCAGTGGACTGTGGGAATATGAACGATTGTGCCATTCTGCTACCCAGCGAAGGCAACAATTTCCTCAGTTTCAAGAACCACTGCATGAAGGAGCGACATCCATTCGTGGTGTATGCAGATCTCGAGTGCATCATCGAGAAAACGGAGGATCGCCTGATGAGTGATGCGGATTCTAAATTACACGCGTACCAGCAACATAAAGTGCACAGCATTGCATATTATATGCATTGTTCGTACGATACATCGCTATCGATATATCGATGTCGCCGCGACGTGGATTGTATTTCATGGTTCGTCGACAAACTAAAAAATTTTGCAGATTTTACCAAGCCCATTCTGGCCAATAATACTTCTATGGAAAAGTTGACAAAAGACCAGTGGATAACATTTCGCAATGCAACAAATTGTCATATTTGCGAAGAGCCATTCGAGGCAGATGATGTACGAGTTCGCGATCATTGTCATATATCCGGGCGGTTTAGAGGACCCGCACATTCGAAATGCAATTTAAAATATAGAAATGCGTTTTACATCCCCATAGTTTTTCATAATTTATCCGGCTATGATTCACATTTCATTATCATGGAAATAGCTACCGCTTTCAAAGGCCACGTTGATGTATTACCAATAACTAAAGAAAAGTATATTTCTTTCACAAAAAATGTTGAAGATCCGGCTGAATCAGACTCACGAAATCATGTTAAATTGCGATTCATCGATTCATACAAATTTCTCAATACCAGTCTCGACAAATTAGCATCTTTTCTTAACACAGATCAATTAAAAATTTTACGATCCCAATTTGAAACATTATCCATTGAAGATTTCAATTTATTAACGCGAAAGGGTGTCTTTCCATATGAATACCTTGATTGCGCGAACAAGCTGCAGGACCCGTGCTTACCACCGCGCGAGTCATTCTACAGTTCGTTAACGGGTGAGACTGTATCCGAGAGCGATTACGCGCACGCTGAGACTGTTTGGCAACGTTTCGGGATTAGAACCTTGGGCGAATACAGCGACTTGTATTTGAAAACAGATGTCTTGTTATTGGCAGATATTTTTGAAAATTTTCGCGAAAGTTGTATCAAGAGTTACGGATTAGATTCTGCGCATTATTATACATTACCTGGTTTCACATGGGATGCTATGTTAAAACACACTAAAATTACATTCGAATTGCTCACCGACGTCGATATGGTCATGTTTATCGAACGCGGAATACGTGGGGGTTTAAGTCAATGTTCTGGAAGATATGCACATGCCAATAACAAGTACATGCCATCTTACGACGCATCGGAACAGTCATCGTACTTGATGTACTTTGACGTGAACAATTTGTATGGATGGGCAATGTGTCAGCCCCTGCCATACGCTAAATTTCAATGGGTCGAAGATGTTGCAAATTTTGACGTGTCTTCGATCGCTGTCGATTCGCCCACGGGATACATTCTCGAGGTAGATCTAGAATATCCGCAACGTCTGCACGACGCTCATGCAGATCTACCATTCTGTCCGACGCGTGCCAAACCACCTGGCAGCAGACAGGACAAGTTACTCGCGACATTATACGATAAGCAGCGTTATGTTATCCATTATCGTAACCTGCAGCAGTGTACGCGTCACGGTCTTCGTATTACAAAGATACACCGCGTGCTGCAATTCGCTCAATCTCCCTGGCTCCGCGATTACATCGAACTAAATACACGGTTCAGAACAGGCGCGACAAACGATTTTGAGAAAAATTTATACAAATTGATGAACAATGCGGTATTTGGTAAAACTATGGAAAACGTGCGAAACCATGTAGACGTAAAACTTTTAACACATTGGGATGGACGATTCGGTGCGGAGGCAATGATTGCGAAACCAAATTTTCACAGCCGAAGCGTATTTTCGGAAAATTTAATAGCTGTTGAATTGCGCAAAATCGAGGTGAAATTCAACAAACCGATATACGTGGGTATGTGCATTCTGGACATATCGAAAATTTGTTTGTATGAATTTCACCATGATTACATGTCTCCACTGCTTGCTCAAAATTGTAAAATTCTGTATACCGACACTGACAGCCTCATTTATCACATTCAATGCGAAGATATCTACGAGACCATGAAACGCGATATCGATAGATTCGACACATCCGATTATCTCGTCGACAATACATATAATATGCTGCGTCTAAATAAGAAGGTTCCAGGGTTGATGAAGGACGAAAATAATGGAGCGATAATGACTGAATTCGTAGGTCTTAGAGCGAAAATGTATGCACTTCGCGTAGACGGTAAAAAAGATACGAAAAAGGCGAAAGGCGTCAAGACCAACGTCATAGCCAGGACGATAACTTTCGACGACTACGCGCAGTGTTTGCAAAAGGAGATCGAAATGGTTCGCAGGCAATCATGCATACGGTCTAAATTGCACAAAGTGTACACCATTTCCGAATCCAAAATCGCTCTAAGTCCATACGACGACAAGCGGTATATCGTACCCGATTCGACCGACACTCTGCCCTGGGGACATTATAAAATTCCTTTGTAAAAAATATCATTGTAAAAAAGAAATTTTAAAACTTCATATCGATATGATGTATAGTTTCAGAGAAAAGTTGACAATAAAAATAGCCTTATGGAATATCCATGTATCTGGCAGCCCTATGATATCCAATTGTTCTATGAAGAATTACATATATTTCTTTACTATCCGTGGGCTAATAATGAAATATACATAATTCTTCATAGAACAATTGGATATCATATGGTTGACTGAGACATTGATATTCCAGAATGCTATTTTTATTGTCAGCTTTTCTCCCTCGCTCTTTATGAAACTATACATCATATCGATATGAAGTTTTAAAATTTTGTGAGCGTGTTACAACAGCATGATGTCATTGATGAAACTGGCAAATCTCTTGTTGATTGCGAACTGCCGGCATATGTCCTGAATGATTGGTAGCGACATTACTCGCAGCAAATATTAAATAAATTGTACACATGTATTTATTTTATCCACACATTATTTTTATTTGTTCATGTATTATTATTATTATTTTACAATACATTATTGTTATTTATCCATGAATTGTGTGATTTATCAAACCCCAGCCACTTGACGTATACCTTATCCCCCTTCCTACGCAACACTTTTTCCACTAAATATACATCAGGATCGGCGACGCGTTGCAGCTCGTGTTCATAGAATCCTCCGGCAACTGGTTTTCCACAGGAATCGACGAGCAGATACGTCGCAGGATTAGTTGCCTGTACTTTGTCTATCTTGAACACCTCCGTTGTCCAATTCGGCGTATAGCCTTTATCGAAGATGGTTTTAAATTTGCTCACGCGCACAAACTCGCCCAATTTGAATCTTGCTGGAGCAGCGATCTTTATGTTGTTGTATATGGTGGCTAGCAGCTTATCGGCGACCGCAGGAGTAACATCGCGAGGACACATTTTGATGGTTCTATGTTTTTGTGCGTTATACTCTGCAAGTAGACGCGGTAGCGCATCGGTCCATTTATAGGTTCCATTGAGCGTAAACATTTTCCACATATTGTTCTTCAAAGTTCGATTGAAACGTTCCACGACGGAGGCCTTCATCACCGAATATGTCGAATAATGATTAATGTCGTGTTTTGTCAAGAGTTTCTGCACATCGGCGTTGTAAAATTCTTTTCCTTGATCGGTTTGCAAATTTTTCGGATATCGATCTCTAAATATCTTTGCAAACGCTTTAGTCACCTCAGCGCCACTTTTAGTCTTGAGCGGTAACGCCCATGCATACTTGCTCAGCACATCGATGACTGTGAGTATGTAGTGGTGACCTTGGTTGAATCGCGAGTACGGACGCATTTCTACAACGTCAGCTTGCCACAGATCATCGTATCCATGCACTATGACGCGTCTCCGTGGGAAATGTCTTCGAGCTGGAGCATGCAATTCCTCAACAAGTTGTTGCTTCCTGTGGCTGTGGTTTTCTTCTTTACTCATGGATTTCGATAATGACAACATGTTTGATCGCAGAGGTGTCTTTGACACGAATGATGCGATAATTATCGTGTACATGCATTATGTGCTTCCCGTTGGTCCGAGGAAATTCTGAACAAGTTCGACCGTCTCGCATGATTCTCCTTCGCAGCGCTGCTGTGGAATAGAATTCGACGCCAGTGATATCTTTTGAACGCTGTTTTGCAACGTCAGCATATCTCTCTGAAACATGATCAGCTTTCTCTCTAATTCTTCCAGCTGCTCTCTCAAAAGTTTAATGCTCTTTTCCACGTATAGTTTATTGACGGCATCGGTGCCGACCACCGGCTGAGCTACGCGTCGTATCATGCGTGATTTTGCATCAAAGTCAACACCAACCACGCAAAGAGCGTTATCTCGCATGTAATTTCGAAGCACACCGTTCCATTTGTAATAGTCCATTCTAGCTGCTCCACTCTTCTCGAGCGATACCCCAAATTTGTTGATCGGCATCTCGACGTATACAGTGCAAATCATCGGTGCGCAGTTTAATTTATAATGAGGCCTACCTCGCGGAGTTCCTCGACAATCGATAGAATTTCGGGATCATGAGAGTTGTTACCCGCCTGACGCGACGCTTCCAGCAAACGCAATCGGTCCACCAGTTCGTTGGGATCGTCCCAGTGCACGTAATCTATCTTATTACCGTTTACCACCATGGATCGCGGTGCAGTTAGACCTTTCCCTGCTTTATTGGTTGATGCGCGAGGGAGTAGCGGTGCAATTACATAAGATGATATTGGCGCGTTGATTCGGTCACTATACAACAATTTATTTTATTATTTGAAAATAAATAAATATTACGCAACATTACTAAAGAAGTAATGGGTTATGATGTGTCTGTCTATTTTACCTCCTTATGATCACTCTACTATTTACATATTCTATGCATTTTATGTATCTTTATTAGCTCTACTACACCTATGAGTAGATATGTTACATTAAAGAAAATTATAAAAATTTGATCACACGAGCTCAATGTTTGGTTTGTTGCCTTGAATGTATGTTTGTTCAAAATCTTGGGGTTTTTGATAATTTCAAATTGCTAACGGCTTTGTTTTGGCCACAGTCCGTTTCACCTCTAGCTATGTCTGTGTTGTCTGCTTGTTACTTCAGTCTGCTTCCAACCGACTCAGGTGTCGTTTGCTTTTATAAATGCTACGACACATCTTTCACCAGCAAGCGTAATTTTATATAATTTATCTCACTTTCCTTGAGGATGGTTCAAATCATGAACCGAAACGTCGGATTTTTCTATAATTAATTACGAAATAGCGGTGTTTTCTTTATTTTATTTTCAAATAATAAAATAAATTGTTGTATAGTGACCGAATCAACGCGCCAATATCATCTTATTTAACAATTTCGGTCGAGAATCTCAATTTGAAATTTATCATAATGAATGGCGAAACTTGTACCATATTGAAGGAAAGTTTTTTCCATTGGATATCAAGAATACATGGACCTGAGACTTTAAAACTACTCAAGGATCTGACAAACTGTAAATCCAAACTGGCAAAGATAAGTAACAGAAAGATTTTTCTACTTAAATGCAGATCTAATGATATCATCCCTAATTTTATTTCAAACAATCTTGTGAATAGTTCTAATTTTTTTACTACTTCTACTACTGCTTCAGGCAAACTGTTGAATTTACATAGGAGATTTTCAAAGAAATTACTCAATATTGCCATCATTGACACACACAATATGCAAAGGTCGATTTCAAATAGAATAACACAATTATATGACGAAATTCAATTTATTCTTCCTATAAATGTACTTGATAAATTTTATATTTTCGAAAATAAAAAATACACAAGACAGTTCAAATTTCATAAAAACAAATGTATTAAGAAATTCCACAATTTGCTTGAATCCAGAAGTAATTCTTATAACCATGATGTGAATGGAATTGTGTCTTCCGATAATATTGTTTCTAACACTGATAATGACAAATGGTTAAAAAATCTCTCCGATGTTCAAATTCCTGATAAGGTCAAGAAGGTATTAGCTTTGGGACCGAAGCATGCTTTATGTGTACAGAAGAATTATATCACCTCTCCTAAATTTATATCTTCAATTGAATCAGGATTAGTTAAAATTTTAGATGATGATATTCAAAAGTCTACCAGGACGAGAATTGTTAATAAAATTCTTAACTACACCACCAATTTCACTAAACCTAATATTCTGTTTTTATCGGAAAAAGAAATCACTGAAACTAGACAATTTTTCAAAAGAAACGATAATTTATTGGTCTTAAAATCTGATAAAGGAAATACAACAGTTGTAGTTGATAAAGGTTTTTATATTTCGGAAGTGATGAAATTATTAGATGACACGAATACTTACGCCAAAAGCAGATTTGAATACACTAGTACCTTTGAAAGGAAATCTAACTCTATTGTTTCTAACTTTTTTAAAAAGAATCAAATCAATGAACTTACTAGCAAACACTTAAAGACGTATAACGCCATAGCACCTAGAGCATACGCCTTACCAAAAACACATAAAGAAAATTTGTCATGGAGAATCATAGTTTCATCTATTGGTGGTCCCACGTATAAACTTTCGAGCTTTTTAGCTAATATTCTTTCAAAAATAGTTGGTAACCTTCCCTACCACACAGTAGACAGTTGGCAGTTTTGTAAAGAAATTAAGAATGTTCAAATTGATGATGATTCCTTAAGATTGGTTTCTTTAGATGTAGTATCGTTATTTACCAACATTCCCATTAATCTAGCCTTACAGGTTCTTGATCGTCGTTGGGAAGAAATTAAAATACACACAAATATTGACCGTAATGATTTTCTCAAAGCTGTAAGTTTTGTATTAGAATCGAACGTTTTCCTATTTAATGGAACTTATTATAAACAAGTGTTTGGAACTGCTATGGGGTCACCGATCTCCCCTGTAATTGCTAATATAGTTATGGAAGAACTTGAGACTGTTTCCCTTTCTAAGGTACATTTTAATCTTATTTTTTATAAAAGATATGTTGACGATATCATTACCTGCCTTAGACTAGAGGATTTACAAATATTATTAGACACGTTCAACAGTTTCCATGCCAGATTACAGTTCACTCATGAGGTTGAGAAGGACTCATGTCTTAGTTTTCTTGATACAATTGTCATTAGATCAAATAATAGAATTATCACGAATTGGTATCACAAACCTAGCTGGTCGGGAAGGTATATTAATTTTTGCTCTGCACATCCGATGCAACACAAGGTGGGTTTAATCAAAGGATTAATAGACCGTGCTATTTTGCTATCTGACATAAAATTTCGTCCAGATAATTTACTTATTATTAAAAACACGCTAAAACGGAATGGATATCCTGTAGATATGGTGTCAGAGATTATTAAAGAAAGGATTTTTGAAATTTATCATCCACTTTTAGTTGAAAAAAGAAAAGAGTTAAGAAAGAATAAAATAGGTCCTATTAGTTGGAGAAATACTGTCGTATTACCTTTTGTTAACAATATTTCTAACGATATTAGAAGAATTTTTAGAAAAGTCGGTATACACACCATTTTTAAATTACCATTTTATACTAAGCATCTATTTCCTTTGATTAAAGATAAAATTCCCTTGTCCAAAAATTCTAACATCGTATATTCAATTCCTTGTATGGGCTGTAATCAAGTTTACATCGGACAAACTTCCAGACTTCTAGAGAGACGTACATACGAACATAAATGTCTATTTTACCTCCTTATGATCACTCTACTATTTACATATTCTATGCATTTTATGTATCTTTATTAGCTCTACTACACCTATGAGTAGATATGTTACATTAAAGAAAATTATAAAAATTTGATCACACGAGCTCAATGTTTGGTTTGTTGCCTTGAATGTATGTTTGTTCAAAATCTTGGGGTTTTTGATAATTTCAAATTGCTAACGGCTTTGTTTTGGCCACAGTCCGTTTCACCTCTAGCTATGTCTGTGTTGTCTGCTTGTTACTTCAGTCTGCTTCCAACCGACTCAGGTGTCGTTTGCTTTTATAAATGCTACGACACATCTTTCACCAGCAAGCGTAATTTTATATAATTTATCTCACTTTCCTTGAGGATGGTTCAAATCATGAACCGAAACGTCGGATTTTTCTATAATTAATTACGAAATAGCGGTGTTTTCTTTATTTTATTTTCAAATAATAAAATAAATTGTTGTATAGTGACCGAATCAACGCGCCAATATCATCTTATTTAACAATTTCGGTCGAGAATCTCAAGGTGCAATTACATGTTTGTACTTGTATCCCTTGTTGCTCAATATGGGCTTTTTAGCGATATGATCGCGTCTGTGGGCATTCGTCGCCAACAGTATACTTTTGTATTTTTGTTTATCGGCATCGGTGTATGTGGTATCGTCGGGAATTCTCTTGAAAATCAGTTCGTAAAGACCGGGTGTTCCTCCATATCTTACACCATCTATGATTATATTGTCATCCTTGTCTATATCGAAAGCCTTATCCCCAAGCATCGTTCCGCTATTGCCGAAGTATACACCATACACATAGTCCATTGACGTATCCTTATCACTACTTAGGATTGCGCTCATGTATTTTTGCCCCAGCGGACCGAAATGGTTGCGAAACGTTTCTTGTCCCTCGGATGTTTGGAGTTGTTGTCTAACAGATGTTGCCAACGACTCATTGGGACTAGTTTCGAAAACGTCATCACCAATGGTTGAGAGCGATTGTACAAGAGGAAATGTATTTATTGGTGTAGAAGAAACCGAGGAATCGTTTGACGTGATATTCTGTCGTTTCCGCTTCGATTGAACTGGTGTGGAGGTTACGAGTGAATATTCCGATGACGTGTGTGGTTTCCTCTTTGCCCTGCATTGTGTGTTCCTATTCGGATGAGTTTTTGTTTTAGGCGTTAATGTTTCATTCTCTTCGATGTTTGTGCTCATCAGCGACGATTTGTCAACTTCTGCCGTTGCGGTATTTTCCATAATATGTTTTAAGGGTTCGACAACAGGTTTAAAGTATCTCTCCAACGCGATATCTTCCTCCATCTTGCCAGTCTTCAAAGCCAGATATTTCTTGCGAATGGATTCGCTGGTTTTTGCAATTTCCTTCACTATTCTCTCGCGATCCTTAATCTCCAGACTATCGATATCAATCATCGTTGTATCGCAGATGTTGCTTTCCCACCGACGTGTCGACGACAATTGACAATCTCATGGTATTGCAAACTCGTTAAATCCCTTTCTATAACGTCCATTGGACATCGCGCTATCCTTGTCTATTACCGCGAAACCATACTCCCGTTGCCAACAATTACGACACAAAGCGCAGAAATCCTCGTAAGACATGTCGGTGTTTACGTGATCGTTGTACACATGTTTCAAGTTGGTACCATCCTGCTTAAACAGAATCAGCAGATTGGCATTGTCGCGTATAAGATGTGTTCGAGTGACGCCCCATTGCAAAGTATTCCCTTATCGTATCTTGCTTGTCACATGCCACGTCATCAAAGATAAAAATAGAATTCGGAAGTGATTCGCTCGGGGGGATGACGTCACTGTTATTCGAAAACGTAAAGTAGCCAATTTCATCTATCGGAGTCAATAAATTCTCCAAATACAGATATTTCGGCTGTTGCAACGACTTGGAATACACATACACGTTCTCGAAGCGGACGCCGTGTGGACTTTCCAACAAGCTCACCAACACGTTTGTCTTTCCACAATTTGATGGACCGCAAATGAGGCAGCGGATAGTGTTTGGCAACATGCTACCGTGTCTGCGCATTGTTTTCGGACACATCACTCGCGATTTATCGTCAAAATTTGTCACGCGTATCGTTACAGGCTGCCGTACGAATCGCATCCTCTCCGCGAACTGTGAAAAAATGATTTTGATACGTCGAAGCGGAGACGCACCCTATTTATAGGTCCGCGCCGAAGCAAAACAGCGCAGTATTCAAAATGCTTCTGATCCCATCGGATAATTGCGATATTCGAGACCTAACCTCTGAGCACTTGAAATATATACCAAAGATTATTCTACTGCGAGAGTTTGGCAGACATATTGATCAGTTGTGGGACAGACTCCCCGAGCATATAAAAGCCGATCCTGAGGTTCAGCAGTATCATCGGTGTCTTGAACATTATAATCGCCCTTGGCAGCGAACGCATATCGACGGTCCAGCACCACTGATTAAAAACTGTGACGAATGTCGCCAACGAGAGTAAAGAAAGGTCGTGGTTTGTTAAATCGGGCGATAAACGCGCTACCTATCGAATTACATATCCCAGGATACCAGTTTTGCGGTCCAGGAACTCATCTGGCAAAACGATTGGCTAGAGGGGATCAAGGCATCAATCCGTTGGACGCAGCGTGTCGTGAACACGATATTGCATATTCACGTAGCAACGATCTCGGTGAAAGGCACGCGGCAGATAAGGTACTCGCTGACAAAGCGCGAAAACGCATCGTTGCGCGAGACTCGACTCTGGGTGAAAGAGGTGCTGCTACGGCTGTTTGGGCAGCTATGAAGGCCAAGACGAAAATCGGAATGGGAATGAAAACAAAAACCTGCAAAAGGACTCCAAAGAAAGCATCGCAAAAGCGGATTCTTCCTGTAGCAAAACGAGGTGGTATATTACCACTTCTCCCGCTGCTAGGTGTTCTCGGATCATTAGCTGGTGGAGCGGCGGGGATCGCCAAGGCGGTAAACGATAATAAGGCGGCGCAACATCAGCTGCAGGAAATGCAACGCCATAATCGCTCCATGGAAGGTCGTGGACTTTATCTCGCACCGTACAAGCGCGGACAGGGAATATCAAAACGAAAAAAAAAAACGTCGAAAAGAAAATAAAAATGCCTATCGGTGTAACTACCGATGCACAATTGGAGGAGTTGGCAAAACGTATGCGTATTCCATTCTTTAGAGGTGTTTTTATGCGCAATGCACTACCAGCCGGAGGAGTACATCGAAACGAGAGCGGTATCATAAATTTGGACAATGTCGAGGGGTCGGGAACTCATTGGGTGGCATATGCGAAGAGAGGGTGTCGAGCTATATATTTTGACAGCTTCGGGAATCTTCGACCGCCTAGAGAATTGGTACAATATCTGGATAAAGATGCTGTGAAAATCGAATACAATCGAACGTCGTATCAGAAGTACAATCAGAGCAATTGTGGACAACTCTGTCTACGCTTTCTACAAACGATCGGCCACAAATTTAAGGATTGACTTCCCACCGCTATGATTCAGTACTAGTCGAGTCGTACAGCTCGGAATATGTCGTTAACATTCACTCTAACCGGCAAGAGTAGCACCCCCGCGGTGAGCTACTTTCCACCCATAGATTTGAGCGACGATGATTACGAACTTGGTTTAACAACCTTTGAAACTTATCATACAATACCGAACATCGACTGGAGCAACGATAAATTCTACTTCACCTCAAACTATGGCATCAAAAACAGCAGTGTTGACACCACTCCTGAAACTATTAGGATTCCACACGGCTCCTACGAACTAGACGCCATTGCCAAGTATTTGAGGCAGCGATTACTCGAGCGGTATCCTAAAAATCTTGATGACTCTGATGATGACAACGATGTGTATCCTATAGTGTTGCGTCCCAACAACAACACCATGAAAAGCGAGCTGTACTGCTCGTTCATCGTAGATTTTACGAAGCGCAATAACATTGGATCGCTACTGGGATTCTCGACGAATCGGGTATTAGAACCAGGGCGGTGGCACGAATCGGACGATCCAATTAATATCATGAACGTGAACATTATTCGCATAGAATGTAGCGTGACCGCTGGTGCGTACAACAATGGGAAGCGCGTACATACGATACATGAATTTTCTCCGAGAGTTCCACCAGGATATAAGATATCGGAAACGCCCGCACAGATCATTTACCTTCCGATCACCGCACGAGTCAATACGGATCTAACGATACGCGTTGTGGATCAAGACGGACGGTTGCTCGATTTTCGAGGTGAAGAGATTACCATCAGACTGCACGTACGACGGCGTCAACGATAATACATGTGGTGTGAATGAAAGAAATGCTTGTGTTGAACAACTCCAGAAATCCGTTTCTTCCAAGTGAAATTGTTTGCAACAACAACAACAACAACAACAGCAACAACAACAACAACAACAACTGCAATAGCTCTGATTACGCTAAAAAGAAGAGGCTCAGTGCTGCGAACATTACATTTTTGAAATCATTGGGGTTTATTGTGTGCATATAAGTTGAAAGAAAATGGCCGACATTCTAAGCATTGGAGTGAAGCCGACGTTTGATGATCGCATCGTCAAGCTCGAGACTCACACGTACAACCCATACGTCAACACAACGTTTGGATATAGCGATGAGATAAGAATACCTATACAGCAGCAGGATTTATATGCATTACCGTGTGAAAGTTTCCTCTACGTGGAGGGAAAATTGGTGATAAATAAACCAAACGATGCATCAACAACGACGTTGGGAAATAATTGCGTGGCGTTCTTATTTGATGAGATTCGGTATGAGCTGAATGGCGTGGAGATTGACCGCAACAGAAACGTTGGAATAACTAGCACGCTTAAAAACTATGTATCGCTAACATCTGACGAAGACAAAAATATTGAGAATGCCGGATGGGGATTGAAACAACGCGATGGACTGATAGTGAAAAATCATTTCAATTTTTGCATCCCACTCAAATATTTGTTGGGATTTTGTGAGGACTACAAACGCATGATTATTAATGCGCGTCACGAATTGATTTTAATACGATCGCGCAACGATAGCAATTCTCTAATAGGATCGCCGATGTTGGAACCAGAAATTGAATTACTTAAAGTTCAATGGCGAATGCCTCATGTGACGCTGAACGATGTTAATAAGCTATCGTTGCTGCATACTTTGGAAAGTGGACAAAACCTGAGCATTAGTTTTCGCTCGTGGGATCTGTACGAGTATCCTCTCTTACAGAGCACAACCAAGCATTCGTGGGCTGTGAAGGCATCTGCACAACTGGAGAAGCCGCGATACGTTATCTTTGCTCTACAGACTGCTCGAAAGAATGTGATGACTGAAGATGTTACTAAGTTTAACAATTGCAAATTGACCAATGTAAAACTTTTTCTCAACTCGGATTCTTATCCATATGATGACTTGAACTTGGACTTTGACAAGAATAAGCACGCCACCTTGTGTCACATGTATACGCAATTCCGTAAATCATATTATGGACATAGTTGCAACGAGGCATTATTCACAGTGGCTGAATTTTTACAATTTGGTCCTCTCGTGGTGATTGATTGTTCGCGACAAAATGAGTCAATTAAAAATGGTACCGTGGACGTGCGCATAGAATTTGAGTGTAAAGAGAATGTACCTGCAAATACTACGGCCTACTGTCTGATTCTGCACGATCGGGTGGTTGAATACAATCCGCTAACAAACGTGGTGCGCAAAATAAATTAAATTGTCATACTACATGCCTGCCCTCTCCTGTATCAAATTCGTGCAAAAATTTCATCGTAAAAATCGAAATGCTTTACGAGAAAGACTGCATTCTCTCATCTGTCTTGAAAGCGAGCAGACCTCTAAAATTGTATCGACAATGGTTGTACCAACATTTGTTGACCTGCAAGGATTCATCGTCGATGGAAGATTTGTTGTCAAGGAAGTGGCTGTCCTACGAAAGGGAACAATTCTCTCGCACTATATTTTTGGGAGTTCGATGCCGCAATATCTTCTTACAAAATCCGACAAATCAAGCATCCGATGGTTGGTTGCAAAACATCATGGACTACGATGGGACGATGGAGGCGTTCCATACAGTATGGCTAAACAGCTAATTTCGAAAGCTGTAGCTGATGCAATCGATGAAGAAGATGATGCATCCCATATCGTATACGTTAAAGGGTTGCAGAAACGCGACTGGCTTGTGGATTTCCTCGATGAAAATACAAGACCGGACATGATCATTGAGACGCTGGACATTGACTACGAGGATATTAAATCTCTAAATAAGCTAAATGTAGTTAATACTCTGCGATGTAGCAGACACGCGAAGCATTGTGCCATGCAAAATGTATTTAAAATATTCAACTGGTGGTCTAAACACCAAAGAGAAATTCATAAATAAAATATGATCAATTTTTAATGCATAAATGTTTTTTATTTTTTTTTCACCCTCCCCAACCTCCTATATGCGGTGTACGCTAGATTAAGACGATAGTTATAATTATGTAGAAGTAGTACGATTCATGTTCAGAGATGTATGATTTACGTTCAATACCCGTTCGATTCACGTTCAATACCCGTTCAAAGTCGTTCAATACACGTTCAAAGCCGTTCAATACCCGTTCGATTCATGTTCAAAGCCGTTCAATACCCGTTCGATTCACGTTCAAAGCCGTTCAATACCCGTTCAAAGTCGTTCAATACCCGTTCGATTCACGTTCAAAGTCGTTCAATACCCATTCGATTCACGTTCAAAGCCGTTTAATACCCGTTCAAAGTCGTTCAATACCCGTTCAAAGCCGTTCAATACCCGTTCGATTCACGTTCAAAGCCGTTTAATACCCGTTCAAAGTCGTTCAATACCCGTTCAAAGCCGTTCAATATCCGTTCGATTCAAGTTCAATACCCGTTCGATTCACGTTCAATACCCGTTCAAAGTCGTTCAATACACGTTCAAAGCCGTTCAATACCCGTTCGATTCATGTTCAAAGCCGTTCAATACCCGTTCGATTCACGTTCAAAGCCGTTCAATACCCGTTCAAAACCGTTCAATATCCGTTCAATACCCGTTCAAAGCCGTTCAATACCCGTTCGATACCCGTTCGATTCACGTTCGATTTACATTCAGAGTGGCATGGTATAGCGAAATGATGTGTTAAAGAAGGGAAAGAAGATGCGTGTGAATAAGGAGAGGATTGTCAGCGAAAATGATGACGAGTGTGTGGAAGAATGGGGGTGGTCAGCGAAGATGAAGGTGGCGAACAATAACATCTTACTTTGCAAAGCTACGCATCTTTCAAGATATGGGTTTACATGCGAGAGCTTGGCGATGTCGCGAGACCAGTTGTCTTCAGAGCATTACTATTATTTCTCAATTTTATTTACCCGCCTTCCGCCTCCTTCTCTCACCATCTAATTTTAAGATTCAGCATTTCTGCTGACGCTGCATAATTATTTCTATGATTCGCGCTGCTAAATGACGTCATCCCTCACGGCTGCTCCAGAGGATTCGAGTTACACGCGATCGCGCGAGACGCTGCGACGTTAAGTATTGCTCTCTCTTTCGCGCCTCCAAATGCGTGGTTTGGAAAAAGCCGATCTTCCCCGACATTGTCCAACGTCATCCGATAAAGTATTAAGCAATTTCAGCTTTATAATGGTTTGAAAAAAAAAATATTTGGGGAAAAAAATTTCTGGGGCTGGATCGAGTCTGAAAAAAGATTTTTCATACAAGACCCGGCCCCAGAAATTTTTTTAGAGGGAGGGGATGACCCTCCGAAGTTTTTGGGGGTGGGTCCGACGTGGAGAGGTCTCCGCGGCGGTTCGGTCTGGACTGATCCCCTCCACGATTGCGGCTTCCCCCACTCCGCGGCTCATGCGCGCGCAACCGGTCATCCATTCCGCACTTCCCCCCGCGCCCATGTTTCCCTCCACCGCGCTCCCCCACGCGCCTTCACTTCCCCCGCCCCGCACCCCCCCCTCAGAGGACCTGAGTTGGAATCGGCATTACCCTACTACTGACGACCCTACAGTCGTCGGACATTTCGGCGGCTTGCCAACTTTGGCCCGGTGTCGTGGGGACGACTCTATAGTCGTCGGAAATGTCGGCGGCTGGCCAACCTGGACCCGGGGTCGTGGGGACGACCCTATTGTCGTCGGACATGACGGTGGCGGGCCAATCTAGTCTCGGGGTCGTGGGGACGACCCTATAGTCGTCGGACATGTCGGCGGCTGGTCAACTTTGGCCCGGGGTCGTGGGGACGACCCTATAGTCGTCGGACATGTCGGCGGCTGGCCAACTTTGGCCCGGGGTCGTGGGGACGACCCTATAGTCGCCGGACAAGACGGTGGCGGACCAATCTAGTCCCGGGGTCGTGGGGACGACCCTATAGTCGTCGGACATGTCGGCGGCTGGCCAACTTTGGCCCGGTGTCGTGGGGACGACTCTATAGTCGTCGGAAGTGTCGGCGGCTGGCCAACCTGGACCCGGGGTCGTGGAGACGACCCTATTGTCGTCGGACATGACGGTGGCGGGCCAATCTAGTCTCGGGGTCGTGGGGACGACCCTATAGTCGTCGGACAAGACGGCGGCTGGACATCTTTGGCCAGGGGTCGTGGGGACGACCCTACAGTCGTCGGACATTTCGGCGGCTTGCCAACTTTGGCCCGGGGTCGTGGGGACGACCCTATAGTCGTCGGACATGTCGGCGGCTGGCCAACTTTGGCCCGGGGTCGTGGGGACGACCCTATAGTCGTCGGACAGGACGGTGGCGGACCAATCTAGTCCCGGGGTCGTGGGGACGACCCTATAGTCGTGTGACATGACGGTGGCGGGCTAATCTAGTCCCGGGGTCGTGGGGACGACCCTATAGGCGTCGGACAAGACGGCGGCTGGACATCTTTGGCCCGTGGTCGTGGGGACGACCCAATAGTGGTCGGACATGTCGGCGGCTGGCCAACCTAGTCCCGAGGTCGTGGGGACGACCCTATAGTCGTCGGACTTGACGGTGGCGGACCAATCTAGTCCCGGGGTCGTGGGGACGACCCTATAGTCGAACATGTCGGCGGCTAGCCAACTTTGGCCCGTGGTCGTGGGGACGATCCAATAGTCGTCGGACATGACGGTGGCGGGCCAATCTAGTTCCGGGGTCGTGGGGACGACCCTATAGTCGTCGAACAAGTCGGCGGCGGGCCAAGCTTGTCCCGGGGTCCTGGGGACGACCCTATAATCGTCGGACATGACGGTGGCGGGCCAATCTAGTCCCGGGGTCGTGGGGACGACCCTATAGTCGTCGGACATGTCGGCGGCTGGCCAACTTTGGCCCGGTGTCGTGGGGACGACTCTATAGTCGTCGGAAGTGTCGGCGGCTGGCCAACCTGGACCCGGGGTCGTGGAGACGACCCTATTGTCGTCGGACATGACGGTGGCGGGCCAATCTAGTCTCGGGGTCGTGGGGACGACCCTATAGTCGTCGGACATGTCGGCGGCTGGCCAACTTTGGCCCGGGGTCGTGGGGACGACCCTATAGTCGTCGGACATGACGGTGGCGGACCAATCTAGTCCTGGAGTCGTGGGGACGACCCTACAGTCGTCGGACATTTCGGCAGCTTGCCAACTTTGGCCCGGGGTCGTGGGGACGACCCTATAGTCGTCGGACTTGACGGTGGCGGGCCAATCTAGTCCCGGGGTCGTGGGGACGACCCTATAGTCGTCGGACATTTCGGCGGCTGGCCAACTTTGGCCCGGGGTCGCGGGGACGACCCTATAATCGTCGGACATGACGGTGGCGGGCCAATCTAGTCCCGGGGTCGTAGGGACGACCCTAAAGTCGCCGGACATGTTGGCGATTGGCCAACATTGGCCCGGGGTCGTCGGGACGACCCTATAGTCGTCGGACATGTCTGCGGCTGGCCAACCTAGTCCCGGGGTCGTGGGGACGACCCTATAGTCGTCGGACATTTCGGCGGCTTGCCAACTTTGGCCCGGGTTCGTGGGGACGACCCTATAGTCGTCGGACATGTCGGCGGCTGGCCAACTTTGGCCCGTGGTTGTGGGGACGACCCTATAGTCGTTGGACATGACGGTGGCGGGCCAATCTAGTCCCGGGGTCGTGGGGACGACCCTATAGTCGTCGGACATGTCGGCGGCTGGCCAACTTTGGACCGGTGTCGTGGGGACGACCCTATAGTCGTCGGACATGTTGGCGGCTTGTCAGCCTAGTCCCGGGGTCGTGGGTACGACCCTACAGTCGTCGGACATTTCGGCGGCTTGCCAACTTTGGCCCGGGGTCGTGGGGACGACCCTATAGTCGTCGGACATTTCGGCGGCATGCCAACTTTGGCCCGGGGTCGTGGGGACGACCCTATAATCGTCGGACATGACGGTGGCGGGCCAATCTAGTCCCGGGGTCGTAGGGACGACCCTATAGTCGTCGGACATGTTGGCGGCTTGTCAGCCTAGTCCCGGGGTCGTGGGTACGACCCTACAGTCGTCGGATATTTCGGCGGCTTGCCAACTTTGGCCCGGGGTCGTGGGGACGACCCTATAGTCGTCGGACATTTCGGCGGCATGCCAACTTTGGCCCGGGGTCATGGGGACGACCCTATAATCGTCGGACATGACGGTGGCGGGCCAATCTAGTCCCGGGGTCGTAGGGACGACCCTATAGTCGTCGGACATGTTGGCGGCTTGTCAGCCTAGTCCCGGGGTCGTGGGTACGACCCTACAGTCGTCGGATATTTCGGCGGCTTGCCAACTTTGGCCCGGGGTCGTGGGGACGACCCTATAGTCGTCGGACATTTCGGCGGCTTGCCAACTTTGGCCCGGGGTCGTGGGGACGACCCTATAGTCGTCGGACATTTCGGCGGCATGCCAACTTTGGCCCGGGGTCGTGGGGACGACCCTATAATCGTCGGACATGACGGTGGCGGGCCAATCTAGTCCCGGGGTCGTAGGGACGACCCTATAGTCGTCGGACATGTTGGCGGCTTGTCAGCCTAGTCCCGGGGTCGTGGGTACGACCCTACAGTCGTCGGATATTTCGGCGGCTTGCCAACTTTGGCCCGGGGTCTTGGGGACGACCCTATAGTCGTCGGACATTTCGGCGGCTTGCCAACTTTGGCCCGGGGTCGTAGGGACGACCCTATAGTCGTCGGACATTTCGGCGGCATGCCAACTTTGGCCCGGGGTCGTGGGGACGACCCTATAGTCGTCGGACTTGACGGTGGCGGGCCAATCTAGTCCCGGGGTCGTGGGGACGACCCTACAGTCGTCGGACATTTCGGCGGCTTGCCAACTTTGGCCCGGGGTCGTGGGACGACCCTATAGTCGTCGGACTTGACGGTAGCGGGCCAATCTAGTCCCGAGGTCGTGGGGACGACCCTATAGTCGTCGGACTTGACTGTGGCGGGCCAATCTAGTCCCGGGGTCGTGGGGACGACCCTACAGTCGTCGGACATTTCGGCGGCTTGCCAACTTTGGCCCGGTGTCGTGGGGACGACTCTATAGTCGTCGGAAATGTCGGCGGCTGGCCAACCTGGACCCGGGGTCGTGGGGACGACCCTATTGTCGTCGGACATGACGGTGGCGGGCCAATCTAGTCTCGGGGTCGTGGGGACGACCCTATAGTCGTCGGACATGTCGGCGGCTGGTCAACTTTGGCCCGGGGTCGTGGGGACGACCCTATAGTCGTCGGACATGTCGGCGGCTGGCCAACTTAGGCCCGGGGTCGTGGGGACGACCCTATAGTCGTCGGACAAGACGGTGGCGGACCAATCTAGTCCCGGGGTCGTGGGGACGACCCTATAGTCGTCGGACATATCGGCGGCTGGCCAACTTTGGCCCGGTGTCGTGGGGACGACTCTGTAGTCGTCGGAAATGTCGGCGGCTGGCCAACCTGGACCCGGGGTCGTGGAGACGACCCTATTGTCGTCGGACATGACGGTGGCGGGCCAATCTAGTCTCGGGGTCGTGGGGACGACCCTATAGTCGTCGGACATGTCGGCGGCTGGCCAACTTTGGCCCGTGGTCGTGGGGACGATCCAATAGTCGTCAGACATGACGGTGGCGGGCCAATCTAGTCCCGGGGTCGTGGGGACGACCCTATAGTCGTCGAACAAGTCGGCGGCGGGCCAAGCTTGTCCCGGGGTCCTGGGGACGACCCTATAATCGTCGGACATGACGGTGGCGGGCCAATCTAGTCCCGGGGTCGTGGGGACGACCCTATAGTCGTCGGACATGTCGGCGGCTGGCCAACTTTGGCCCGGTGTCGTGGGGACGACTCTATAGTCGTCGGAAGTGTCGGCGGCTGGCCAACCTGGACCCGGGGTCGTGGAGACGACCCTATTGTCGTCGGACATGACGGTGGCGGGCCAATCTAGTCTCGGGGTCGTGGGGACGACCCTATAGTCGTCGGACATGTCGGCGGCTGGCCAACTTTGGCCCGGGGTCGTGGGGACGACCCTATAGTCGTCGGACATGACGGTGGCGGACCAATCTAGTCCTGGAGTCGTGGGGACGACCCTACTGTCGTCGGACATTTCGGCAGCTTGCCAACTTTGGCCCGGGGTCGTGGGGACGACCCTATAGTCGTCGGACTTGACGGTGGCGGGCCTATCTAGTCCCGGGGTCGTGGGGACGACCCTATAGTCGTCGGACATTTCGGCGGCTGGCCAACTTTGGCCCGGGGTCGCGGGGACGACCCTATAATCGTCGGACATGACGGTGGCGGGCCAATCTAGTCCCGGGGTCGTAGGGTCGACCCTATAGTCGCCGGACATGTTGGCGATTGGCCAACATTGGCCCGGGGTCGTCGGGACGACCCTATAGTCGTCGGACATGTCTGCGGCTGGCCAACCTAGTCCCGGGGTCGTGGGGACGACCCTATAGTCGTCGGACATTTCGGCGGCTTGCCAACTTTGGCCCGGGTTCGTGGGGACGACCCTATAGTCGTCGGACATGTCGGCGGCTCGCCAACTTTGGCCCGTGGTTGTGGGGACGACCCTATAGTCGTTGGACATGACGGTGGCGGGCCAATCTAGTCCCGGGGTCGTGGGGACGACCCTATAGTCGTCGGACATGTCGGCGGCTGGCCAACTTTGGACCGGTGTCGTGGGGACGACCCTATAGTCGTCGGACATGTTGGCGGCTTGTCAGCCTAGTCCCGGGGTCGTGGGTACGACCCTACAGTCGTCGGACATTTCGGCGGCTTGCCAACTTTGGCCCGGGGTCGTGGGGACGACCCTATAGTCGTCGGACATTTCGGCGGCATGCCAACTTTGGCCCGGGGTCGTGGGGACGACCCTATAATCGTCGGACATGACGGTGGCGGGCCAATCTAGTCCCGGGGTCGTAGGGACGACCCTATAGTCGTCGGACATGTTGGCGGCTTGTCAGCCTAGTCCCGGGGTCGTGGGTACGACCCTACAGTCGTCGGATATTTCGGCGGCTTGCCAACTTTGGCCCGGGGTCGTGGGGACGACCCTATAGTCGTCGGACATTTCGGCGGCATGCCAACTTTGGCCCGGGGTCATGGGGACGACCCTATAATCGTCGGACATGACGGTGGCGGGCCAATCTAGTCCCGGGGTCGTAGGGACGACCCTATAGTCGTCGGACATGTTGGCGGCTTGTCAGCCTAGTCCCGGGGTCGTGGGTACGACCCTACAGTCGTCGGATATTTCGGCGGCTTGCCAACTTTGGCCCGGGGTCGTGGGGACGACCCTATAGTCGTCGGACAAGACGGTGGCGGACCAATCTAGTCCCGGGGTCGTGGGGACGACCCTATAGTCGTCGGACATGTCGGCGGCTGGCCAACTTTGGCCCGGTGTCGTGGGGACGACTCTGTAGTCGTCGGAAATGTCGGCGGCTGGCCAACCTGGACCCGGGGTCGTGGAGACGACCCTATTGTCGTCGGACATGACGGTGGCGGGCCAATCTAGTCTCGGTGTCGTGGGGACGACCCTATAGTCGTCGGACATGTCGGCGGCTGGCCAACTTTGGCCCGTGGTCGTGGGGACGATCCAATAGTCGTCAGACATGACGGTGGCGGGCCAATCTAGTCCCGGGGTCGTGGGGACGACCCTATAGTCGTCGAACAAGTCGGCGGCGGGCCAAGCTTGTCCCGGGGTCCTGGGGACGACCCTATAATCGTCGGACATGACGGTGGCGGGCCAATCTAGTCCCGGGGTCGTGGGGACGACCCTATAGTCGTCGGACATGTCGGCGGCTGGCCAACTTTGGCCCGGTGTCGTGGGGACGACTCTATAGTCGTCGGAAGTGTCGGCGGCTGGCCAACCTGGACCCGGGGTCGTGGAGACGACCCTATTGTCGTCGGACATGACGGTGGCGGGCCAATCTAGTCTCGGGGTCGTGGGGACGACCCTATAGTCGTCGGACATGTCGGCGGCTGGCCAACTTTGGCCCGGGGTCGTGGGGACGACCCTATAGTCGTCGGACATGACGGTGGCGGACCAATCTAGTCCTGGAGTCGTGGGGACGACCCTACAGTCGTCGGACATTTCGGCAGCTTGTCAACTTTGGCCCGGGGTCGTGGGGACGACCCTATAGTCGTCGGACTTGACGGTGGCGGGCCAATCTAGTCCCGGGGTCGTGGGGACGACCCTATAGTCGTCGGACATTTCGGCGGCTGGCCAACTTTGGCCCGGGGTCGCGGGGACGACCCTATAATCGTCGGACATGACGGTGGCGGGCCAATCTAGTCCCGGGGTCGTAGGGACGACCCTATAGTCGCCGGACATGTTGGCGATTGGCCAACATTGGCCCGGGGTCGTCGGGACGACCCTATAGTCGTCGGACATGTCTGCGGCTGGCCAACCTAGTCCCGGGGTCGTGGGGACGACCCTATAGTCGTCGGACATTTCGGCGGCTTGCCAACTTTGGCCCGGGTTCGTGGGGACGACCCTATAGTCGTCGGACATGTCGGCGGCTGGCCAACTTTGGCCCGTGGTTGTGGGGACGACCCTATAGTCGTTGGACATGACGGTGGCGGGCCAATCTAGTCCCGGGGTCGTGGGGACGACCCTATAGTCGTCGGACATGTCGGCGGCTGGCCAACTTTGGACCGGTGTCGTGGGGACGACCCTATAGTCGTCGGACATGTTGGCGGCTTGTCAGCCTAGTCCCGGGGTCGTGGGTACGACCCTACAGTCGTCGGACATTTCGGCGGCTTGCCAACTTTGGCCCGGGGTCGTGGGGACGACCCTATAGTCGTCGGACATTTCGGCGGCATGCCAACTTTGGCCCGGGGTCGTGGGGACGACCCTATAATCGTCGGACATGACGGTGGCGGGCCAATCTAGTCCCGGGGTCGTAGGGACGACCCTATAGTCGTCGGACATGTTGGCGGCTTGTCAGCCTAGTCCCGGGGTCGTGGGTACGACCCTACAGTCGTCGGATATTTCGGCGGCTTGCCAACTTTGGCCCGGGGTCGTGGGGACGACCCTATAGTCGTCGGACATTTCGGCGGCATGCCAACTTTGGCCCGGGGTCATGGGGACGACCCTATAATCGTCGGACATGACGGTGGCGGGCCAATCTAGTCCCGGGGTCGTAGGGACGACCCTATAGTCGTCGGACATGTTGGCGGCTTGTCAGCCTAGTCCCGGGGTCGTGGGTACGACCCTACAGTCGTCGGATATTTCGGCGGCTTGCCAACTTTGGCCCGGGGTCGTGGGGACGACCCTATAGTCGTCGGACATTTCGGCGGCTTGCCAACTTTGGCCCGGGGTCGTGGGGACGACCCTATAGTCGTCGGACATTTCGGCGGCATGCCAACTTTGGCCCGGGGTCGTGGGGACGACCCTATAATCGTCGGACAAGACGGTGGCGGGCCAATCTAGTCCCGGGGTCGTAGGGACGACCCTATAGTCGTCGGACATGTTGGCGGCTTGTCAGCCTAGTCCCGGGGTCGTGGGTACGACCCTACAGTCGTCGGATATTTCGGCGGCTTGCCAACTTTGGCCCGGGGTCGTGGGGACGACCCTATAGTCGTCGGACATTTCGGCGGCTTGCCAACTTTGGCCCGGGGTCGTGGGGACGACCCTATAGTCGTCGGGCATTTCGGCGGCATGCCAACTTTGGCCCGGGGTCGTGGGGACGACCCTATAGTCGTCGCACTTGACGGTGGCGGGCCAATCTAGTCCCGGGGTCGTGGGGACGACCCTACAGTCGTCGGACATTTCGGCGGCTTGCCAACTTTGGCCCGGGGTCGTGGGACGACCCTATAGTCGTCGGACTTGACGGTAGCGGGCCAATCTAGTCCCGAGGTCGTGGGGACGACCCTATAGTCGTCGGACTTGACTGTGGCGGGCCAATCTAGTCCCGGGGTCGTGGGGACGACCCTACAGTCGTCGGACATTTCGGCGGCTTGCCAACTTTGGCTCGGTTTCGTGGGGACGACTCTATAGTCGTCGGAAATGTCGGCGGCTGGCCAACCTGGACCCGGGGTCGTGGGGACGACCCTATTGTCGTCGGACATGACGGTGGCGGGCCAATCTAGTCTCGGGGTCGTGGGGACGACCCTATAGTCGTCGGACATGTCGGCGGCTGGTCAACTTTGGCCCGGGGTCGTGGGGACGACCCTATAGTCGTCGGACATGTCGGCGGCTGGCCAACTTTGGCCCGGGGTCGTGGGGACGACCCTATAGTCGTCGGACAAGACGGTGGCGGACCAATCTAGTCCCGGGGTCGTGGGGACGACCCTATAGTCGTCGGACATGTTGGCGGCTGGCCAACTTTGGCCCGGTGTCGTGGGGACGACTCTGTAGTCGTCGGAAATGTCGGCGGCTGGCCAACCTGGACCCGGGGTCGTGGAGACGACCCTATTGTCGTCGGACATGACGGTGGCGGGCCAATCTAGTCTCGGGGTCGTGGGGACGACCCTATAGTCGTCGGACATGTCGGCGGCTGGCCAACTTTGGCCCGTGGTCGTGGGGACGATCCAATAGTCGTCAGACATGACGGTGGCGGGCCAATCTAGTCCCGGGGTCGTGGGGACGACCCTATAGTCGTCGAACAAGTCGGCGGCGGGCCAAGCTTGTCCCGGGGTCGTGGGGACGACCCTATAATCGTCGGACATGACGGTGGCGGGCCAATCTAGTCCCGGGGTCGTGGGGACGACCCTATAGTCGTCGGACATGTCGGCGGCTGGCCAACTTTGGCCCGGTGTCGTGGGGACGACTCTGTAGTCGTCGGAAATGTCGGCGGCTGGCCAACCTGGTCCCGGGGTCGTGGAGACGACCCTATTGTCGTCGGACATGACGGTGGCGGGCCAATCTAGTCTCGGGGTCGTGGGGACGACCCTATAGTCGTCGGACATGTCGGCGGCTGGCCAACTTTGGCCCGGGGTCGTGGGGACGACCCTATAGTCGTCGGACTTGACGGTGGCGGGCCAATCTAGTCCCAAGGTCCTGGGGACGACCCCATAGTCGTCGGACTTGACGGTGGCGGGCCAATCTAGTCTCGGGGTCGTGGGGACGACCCTACAGTCGTCGGACATTTCGGCGGCTTGCCAACTTTGGCCCGGGGTCGTGGGGACGACCCTATTGTCGTCGGACATGACGGTGGCGGGCCAATCTAGTCTCGGGGTCGTGGGGACGACCCTATAGTCGTCGGACAAGACGGCGGCTGGACATCTTTGGCCAGGGGTCGTGGGGACGACCCTACAGTCGTCGGACATTTCGGCGGCTTTCCAACTTTTGCCCGGGGTCGTGGGGACGACCCTATAGTCGTCGGACATGTCGGCGGCTGGCCAACTTTGGCCCGGTGTCGTGGGGACGACTCTGTAGTCGTCGGAAATGTCGGCGGCTGGCCAACCTGGTCCCGGGGTCGTGGAGACGACCCTATTGTCGTCGGACATGACGGTGGCGGGCCAATCTAGTCTCGGGGTCGTGGGGACGACCCTATAGTCGTCGGACATGTCGGCGGCTGGCCAACTTTGGCCCGGGGTCGTGGGGACGACCCTATAGTCGTCGGACTTGACGGTGGCGGGCCAATCTAGTCCCAAGGTCCTGGGGACGACCCTATAGTCGTCGGACTTGACGGTGGCGGGCCAATCTAGTCTCGGGGTCGTGGGGACGACCCTATAGTCGTCGGACATGTCGGCGGCTGGCCAACTTTGGCCCGGGGTCGTGGGGACGACCCTATAGTCGTCGGACTTGACGGTGGCGGGCCAATCTAGTCCCAAGGTCCTGGGGACGACCCTATAGTCGTCGGACTTGACGGTGGCGGGCCAATCTAGTCTCGGGGTCGTGGGGACGACCCTACAGTCGTCGGACATTTCGGCGGCTTGCCAACTTTGGCCCGGGGTCGTGGGGACGACCCTATTGTCGTCGGACATGACGGTGGCGGGCCAATCTAGTCTCGGGGTCGTGGGGACGACCCTATAGTCGTCGGACAAGACGGCGGCTGGACATCTTTGGCCAGGGGTCGTGGGGACGACCCTACAGTCGTCGGACATTTCGGCGGCTTGCCAACTTTTGCCCGGGGTCGTGGGGACGACCCTATAGTCGTCGGACATGTCGGCGGCTGGCCAACTTTGGCCCGTGGTCGTGGGGAGGACCCTATACTCGTCGGACAAGTCGGCGGCGAGCCAACCTAGTCCAGGGGTCGTGGGGACGACCCTATAGTCGTCGGAGAAGTCTGCGGCGGGCCAACCTAGTCCCGGGGTCGTAGGGACGACCCTATAGTCGTCGGACATGTCGCCGGCTGGCCAACTTTGGCCCGTACTCGTGGGTACGACCCTATAGTCGTCGGACATGACGGTGTCGGGCCAATCTAGTCCCGGGGTCGTGGGGACGACCCTATAGTCGTCGGACATGTCGGCGGCTGGCCAACTTTGGCCCGTGGTTGTGGGGACGACCCTATAGTCGTTGGACATGACGGTGGCGGGCCAATCTAGTCCCGGGGTCGTGGGGACGACCCTATAGTCGTCGGACATGTCGGCGGCTGGCCAACTTTGGCCCGTGGTTGTGGGGACGATCCAATAGTCGTCGGACATGACGGTGGCGGGCCAATCTAGTCCCGGGGTCGTGTGGACGACCCTATTGTCGTCGGACATGACGGTGGCGGGCCAATCTAGTCTCGGGGTCGTGGGGACGACCCTATAGTCGTCGGACAAGACGGCGGCTGGACATCTTTGGCCAGGGGTCGTGGGGACGACCCTACAGTCGTCGGACATTTCGGCGGCTTGCCAACTTTGGCCCGGGGTCGTGGGGACGACCCTATAGTCGTCGGACATGTCGGCGGCTGGCCAACTTTGGCCCGGGGTCGTGGGGACGACCCTATAGTCGTCGGACAGGACGGTGGCGGACCAATCTAGTCCCGGGGTCGTGGGGACGACCCTATAGTCGAACATGTCGGCGGCTGGCCAACTTTGGCCCGTGGTCGTGGGGACGATCCAATAGTCGTCGGACATGGCGGTGGCGGGCCAATCTAGTCCCGGGGTCGTGGGGACGACCCTATAGTCGTCGAACAAGTCGGCGGCGGGCCAAGCTGGTCCCGGGGTCGTGGGGACGACCCTATAATCGTCGGACATGACGGTGGCGGGCCAATCTAGTCCCGGGGTCGTGGGGACGACCCTATAGTCGTCGAACATGTCGGCGGCTGGCCAACTTTGGCCCGGTGTCGTGGGGACGACTCTATAGTCGTCGGAAGTGTCGGCGGCTGGCCATCCTGGACCCGGGGTCGTGGAGACGACCCTATTGTCGTCGGACATGACGGTGGCGGGCCAATCTAGTCTCGGGGTCGTGGGGACGACCCTATAGTCGTCGGACATGTCGGCGGCTGGCCAACTTTGGCCCGGGGTCGTGGGGACGACCCTATAGTCGTCGGACATGACGGTGGCGGACCAATCTAGTCCTGGAGTCGTGGGGACGACCCTACAGTCGTCGGAAATTTCGGCGGCTTGCCAACTTTGGCCCGGGGTCGTGGGGACGACCCTATAGTCGTCGGACTTGACGGTGGCGGGCCAATCTAGTCCCGGGGGTCGTGGGGACGACCCTATAGTCGTCGGACATTTCGGCGGCTGGCCAACTTTGGCCCGGGGTCGCGGGGACGACCCTATAATCGTCGGACATGACGGTGGCGGGCCAATCTAGTCCCGGGGTCGTAGGGACGACCCTATAGTCGCCGGACATGTTGGCGATTGGCCAACATTGGCCCGGGGTCGTGGGGACGATCCAATAGTCGTCGGACATGTCGGCGGCTGGTCAACTTTGGCCCGTGGTCGTGGGGACGACCCTATAGTCGTCGGACATTTCGGCGGCTTGCCAACTTTGGCCCGGGTTCGTGGGGACGACCCTATAGTCGTCGGACATGTCGGCGGCTGGCCAACTTTGGCCCGTGGTTGTGGGGACGACCCTATAGTCGTTGGACATGACGGTGGCGGGCCAATCTAGTCCCGGGGTCGTGGGGACGACCCTATAGTCGTCGGACATGTCGGCGGCTGGCCAACTTTGGACCGGTGTCGTGGGGACGACCCTATAGTCGTCGGACATGTTGGCGGCTTGTCAGCCTAGTCCCGGGGTCGTGGGTACGACCCTACAGTCGTCGGATATTTCGGCGGCTTGCCAACTTTGGCCCGGGGTCGTGGGGACGACCCTATAGTCGTCGGACATTTCGGCGGCATGCCAACTTTGGCCCGGGGTCTTGGGGACGACCCTATAATCGTCGGACATGACGGTGGCGGGCCAATCTAGTCCCGGGGTCGTAGGGACGACCCTATAGTCGTCGGACATGTTGGCGATTGGCCAACATTGGCCCGGGGTCGTCGGGACGACCCTATAGTCGTCGGACATGTCTGCGGCTGGCCAACCTAGTCCCGGGGTCGTGGGTACCACCCTACAGTCGTCGGACATTTCGGCGGCTTGCCAACTTTGGCCCGAGGTCGTGGGGACGACCCTATAGTCGTCGGACTTGACCGTGGCGGGCCAATCTAGTCCCGGGGTCGTGGGGACGACCCTATAGTCGTCGGACATGACGGCGGCTGGCCAACCTAGACCCGGGGTCGCGGGGACGACCCTATAGTCGTCGGACATGTCGGCGGGTGGCCAACCTAGTCCCGAGGTCGTGGGGACGACCCTATACTCGTCGGACATGTCGGCGGCTTGCCAACTTTGGCCCGGGGTCGTGGGGACGATCCAATAGTCGTCGGACATGTCGGCGGCTGGTCAACTTTGGCCCGTGGTCGTGGGGACGACCCTATAGTCGTCGGACATGTCGGCGGCTGGCCAACTTTGGCCCGGGGTCGTGGGGACGACCCTATAGTCGTCGGACTTGACGGTGGCGGGACAATCTAGTCCCAAGGTCCTGGGGACGACCCTATAGTCGTCGGACTTGACGGTGGCGGGCCAATCTAGTCTCGGGGTCGTGGGGACGACCCTACAGTCGTCGGACATTTCGGCGGCTTGCCAACTTTGGCCCGGGGTCGTGGGGACGACCCTATTGTCGTCGGACATGACGGTGGCGGGCCAATCTAGTCTCGGGGTCGTGGGGACGACCCTATAGTCGTCGAACATGTCGGCGGCTGGCCAACTTTGGCCCGGTGTCGTGGGGACGACTCTATAGTCGTCGGAAGTGTCGGCGGCTGGCCATCCTGGACCCGGGGTCGTGGAGACGACCCTATTGTCGTCGGACATGACGGTGGCGGGCCAATCTAGTCTCGGGGTCGTGGGGACGACCCTATAGTCGTCGGACATGTCGGCGGCTGGCCAACTTTGGCCCGGGGTCGTGGGGACGACCCTATAGTCGTCGGACATGACGGTGGCGGACCAATCTAGTCCTGGAGTCGTGGGGACGACCCTACAGTCGTCGGAAATTTCGGCGGCTTGCCAACTTTGGCCCGGGGTCGTGGGGACGACCCTATAGTCGTCGGACTTGACGGTGGCGGGCCAATCTAGTCCCGGGGTCGTGGGGACGACCCTATAGTCGTCGGACATTTCGGCGGCTGGCCAACTTTGGCCCGGGGTCGCGGGGACGACCCTATAATCGTCGGACATGACGGTGGCGGGCCAATCTAGTCCCGGGGTCGTAGGGACGACCCTATAGTCGCCGGACATGTTGGCGATTGGCCAACATTGGCCCGGGGTCGTCGGGACGACCCTATAGTCGTCGGACATGTCTGCGGCTGGCCAACCTAGTCCCGGGGTCGTGGGGACGACCCTATAGTCGTCGGACATTTCGGCGGCTTGCCAACTTTGGCCCGGGTTCGTGGGGACGACCCTATAGTCGTCGGACATGTCGGCGGCTGGCCAACTTTGGCCCGTGGTTGTGGGGACGACCCTATAGTCGTTGGACATGACGGTGGCGGGCCAATCTAGTCCCGGGGTCGTGGGGACGACCCTATAGTCGTCGGACATGTCGGCGGCTGGCCAACTTTGGACCGGTGTCGTGGGGACGACCCTATAGTCGTCGGACATGTTGGCGGCTTGTCAGCCTAGTCCCGGGGTCGTGGGTACGACCCTACAGTCGTCGGATATTTCGGCGGCTTGCCAACTTTGGCCCGGGGTCGTGGGGACGACCCTATAGTCGTCGGACATTTCGGCGGCATGCCAACTTTGGCCCGGGGTCTTGGGGACGACCCTATAATCGTCGGACATGACGGTGGCGGGCCAATCTAGTCCCGGGGTCGTAGGGACGACCCTATAGTCGTCGGACATGTTGGCGATTGGCCAACATTGGCCCGGGGTCGTCGGGACGACCCTATAGTCGTCGGACATGTCTGCGGCTGGCCAACCTAGTCCCGGGGTCGTGGGTACCACCCTACAGTCGTCGGACATTTCGGCGGCTTGCCAACTTTGGCCCGAGGTCGTGGGGACGACCCTATAGTCTTCGGACATGACGGTAGCAGGCCAATCTAGACCCGAGGTCGTGGGAACGACCCTATAGTCGTCGGACATGTCGGTGGCTGGCCAACTTTGGCCCGGGGTCGTGGGGGCGACCCTATACTCGTCGGACATGTTGGCGGCTTGTCAGCCTAGTCCCTGGGTCGTGGGTACGACCCTACATTCGTCGGACATTTCGACGGCTTGCCAACTTTGGCCCGGGGTCGTGGGGACGACCCTATAGTCGTCGGACATGACGGTGGCGGGCCAATCTAGTCCCGGGGTCGTGGGTAAGACCCTATAGTCGTCGGACAAGATGGCGGATGGACATCTTTGGCCCGGGGTCGTGGGGACGACCCTATAGTCGTCGGACATGTTGGCGGGTTGTCAGCCTAGTCCCGGGGTCGTGGGTACGACCCTATAGTCGTCGGACAAGTCGGCGGCGGGCCAACCTTGTCCCGGGGTCGTGGGGACGACCCTATAGTCGTCGGACATGTTGGCGGGTTGTCAGCCTAGTCCCGGGATCGTGGGTACGACCCTATAGTCGTCGGACAAGTCGGCGGCGGGCCAACCTTGTCCCGGGGTCGTGGGGACGACCCTATAGTCGTCGGACATGTCGGCGGCTGGCCAACTTTGGCCCGGTGTCGTGGGGACGACTCTATAGTCGTCGGAAATGTCGGCGGCTGGCCAACTTTGGCCCGTGGTTGTGGGGACGACCCTATAGTCGTTGGACATGACGGTGGCGGGCCAATCTAGTCCCGGGGTCGTGGGTAAGACCCTATAGTCGTCGGACAAGATGGCGGATGGACATCTTTGGCCCGGGGTCGTGGGGACGACCCTATAGTCGTCGGACATGTTGGCGGGTTGTCAGCCTAGTCCCGGGGTCGTGGGTACGACCCTATAGTCGTCGGACAAGTCGGCGGCGGGCCAACCTTGTCCCGGGGTCGTGGGGACGACCCTATAGTCGTCGGACATGTCGGCGGCTGGCCAACTTTGGCCCGGTGTCGTGGGGACGACTCTATAGTCGTCGGAAATGTCGGCGGCTGGCCAACTTTGGCCCGTGGTTGTGGGGACGACCCTATAGTCGTTGGACATGACGGTGGCGGGCCAATCTAGTCCCGGGGTCGTGGGTAAGACCCTATAGTCGTCGGACAAGATGGCGGATGGACATCTTTGGCCCGGGGTCCTGGGGACGACCCTATAGTCGTCGGACATGTTGGCGGGTTGTCAGCCTAGTCCCGGGGTCGTGGGTACGACCCTATAGTCGTCGGACAAGTCGGCGGCGGGCCAACCTTGTCCCGGGGTCGTGGGGACGACCCTATAGTCGTCGGACATGTCGGCGGCTGGCCAACTTTGGCCCGGTGTCGTGGGGACGACTCTATAGTCGTCGGAAATGTCGGCGGCTGGCCAACTTTGGCCCGTGGTTGTGGGGACGACCCTATAGTCGTTGGACATGACGGTGGCGGGCCAATCTAGTCCCGGGGTCGTGGGTAAGACCCTATAGTCGTCGGACAAGATGGCGGATGGACATCTTTGGCCCGGGGACGTGGGGACGACCCTATAGTCGTCGGACATGTTGGCGGGTTGTCAGCCTAGTCCCGGGGTCGTGGGGACGACCCTATTGTCGTCGGACATGACGGTGGCGGACCAATCTAGTCCCGGGGTCGTGGGGACGACCGTATAGTCGTCGCACATGTCGGCGGCTGGCCAACTTTGGCCCGTGGTCGTGGGGACGATCCAATAATCGTCGGACATGTCGGCGGCTGGCCAACTTTGGCCCGTGGTTGTGGGGACGACCCTATAGTCGTTGGACATGACGGTGGCGGGCCAATCTAGTCCCGGGGTCGTGGGGACGACCCTATAGTCGTCGGACAAGACGGCGGCTGGACATCTTTGGCCCGGGGTCGTGGGGACGACCCTACAGTCGTCGGACATTTCGGCGGCTTGCCAACTTTGGCCCGGGGTCGTGGGGACGACGCTATAGTCGTCGGAGATGTCGGCGGCTGGCCAACTTTGGCCCGTGGTTGTGGGGACGACCCTATAGTCGTTGGACATGACGGTGGCGGGCCAATCTAGTCCCGGGGTCGTGGGTAAGACCCTATAGTCGTCGGACATGTCGGCGGCTGGCCAACTTTGGACCGGTGTCGTGGGGACGACTCTATAGTCGTCGGAAATGTCGGCGGCTGGCCAACCTGGACCCGGGGTCGTGGGGACGACCCTATTGTCGTCGGACATGACGGTGGCGGGCCAATCTAGTCTCGGGGTCGTGGGGACGACCCTATAGTCGTCGGACATGTCGGCGGCTGGCCAACTTTTGCCCGGGGTCGTGGGGGCGACCCTATAGTCGTCGGACATGTTGGCGGCTTGTCAGCCTAGTCCCGGGGTCGTGGGTACCACCCTACAGTCGTCGGACATTTCGGCGGCTTGCCAACTTTGGCCCGGGGTCGTGGGGACGACCCTATAGTCGTCGGACTTGACGGTGGCGGGCCAATCTAGTCCCGAGGTCCTGGGGACGACCCTATAGTCGTCGGACTTGACGGTGGCGGGCCAATCTAGTCCCGGGGTCGTGGGGACGACCCTACAGTCGTCGGACATTTCGGCGGCTTGCCAACTTTGGCCCGGGGTCGTGGGGACGACCCTATAGTCGTCGGACATGTTGGCGGCTTGTCAGCCTAGTCCCGGGGTCGTGGGTACGACCCTACAGTCGTCGGACATTTCGGCGGCTTGCCAACTTTGGCCCGGGGTCGTGGGGACGACCCTATAGTCGTTGGACATGTCAGCGGCTGGCCAACTTTGGCCCGGTGTCGTGGGGACGACCCTATAGTCGTTGGACATGACGGTGGCGGGCCAATCTAGTCCCGGGGTCGTGGGGACGACCCTATAGTCGTCGGACATGTCGGCGGCTGGTCAACTTTGGCCCGGGGTCGTGGGGTCGACCCTATAGTCGTCGGACAAGACGGTGGCGGACCAATCTAGTCCCGGGGTCGTGGGGACGACCCTATTGTCGTCGGACATGACGGTGGCGGGCCAATCTAGTCTCGGGGTCGTGGGGACGACTCTATAGTCGTCGGAAATGTCGGCGGCTGGCCAACCTGGACCCGGGGTCGTGGGGACGACCCTATTGTCGTCGGACATGACGGTGGCGGGCCAATCTAGTCGCGCGGTCGTGGGGACGACCCTATAATCGTCGGACATGACGGTGGCGGGCCAATCTAGTCCCGGGGTCGTGGGGACGACCCTATAGTCGTCGGACATGTCGGCGGCTGGCCAACTTTGGCCCGGTGTCGTGGGGACGACTCTATAGTCGTCGGAAATGTCGGCGGCTGGCCAACCTGGACCCGGGGTCGTGGTGACGACTCTATAGTCGTCGGAAATGTCGGCGGCTGGCCAACCTGGGCTCGGGGTCGTGGGGACGACCCTATAGTCGTCGGACAAGACGGCGGCGGGCCAATCTAGTCTCGCGGTCGTGGGGACGACCCTATTGTCGTCGGACATGACGGTGGCGGGCCAATCTAGTCGCGCGGTCGTGGGGACGACCCTATAATCGTCGGACATGACGGTGGCGGGCCAATCGAGTCCCGGGGTCGTGGGGACGACCCTATAGTCGTCGGACATGTCGGCGGCTGGCCAACTTTGGCCCGGGGTCGTGGGGACGACCCTATAGTCGTCGGACATGTCGGCGGCTGGCCAACCTGGACTCGGGGTCGAGGGGACGACCCTATAGTCGTCGAACAATTCGGCGGCGGGCCAAGCTTGTCCCGGGGTCGTGGGGACGACCCTATAATCGTCGGACATGACGGTGGTTAGCCAATCTAGTCTCGGGGTCGTGGGGACGACCCTATAGTCGTCGGACATGTCGGCGGCTGGCCAACTTTGGCCCGGGGTCGTGGGGACGACCCTATTGTCGTCGGACATGACGGTGGCGGGCCAATCTAGTCTCGGGGTCGTGGGGACGACCCTATAGTCGTCGGACATGTCGGCGGCTGGCCAAGTTTGGCCCGGGGTCGTGGGGACGACCCTATAGTCGTCGGACATGACGGTGGCGGACCAATCTAGTCCCGGGGTCGTGGGGACGACCCTACAGTCGTCGGACATTTCGGCGGCTTGCCAACTTTGGCCCGGGGTCGTGGGGACGACCCTATAGTCGTTGGACATGACGCTGGCGGGCCAATCTAGTCCCGGGGTCGTGGGGACTACCCTATAGTCGTAGGACAAGACGGCGGCTGGACATCTTTGGCCCGGGGTCGTGGGGACGACCCTATAGTCGTCGGACATGTTGGCGGCTTGTCAGCCTAGTCCCAGGGTCGTGGGTACGACCCTATAGTCGTCGGACAAGTCGGCGGCGGGCCAACCGTGTCCCGGGGTCGTGGGGACGACCCTATAGTCGTCGGACATGTCGGCGGCTGGCCAACTTTGGCCCGGTGTCGTGGGGACGACTCTATAGTCGTCGGAAATGTCGGCGGCTGGCCAACCTGGACCCGGGGTCGTGGGGACGACCCTATTGTCGTCGGACATGACGGTGGCGGGCCAATCTAGTCTCGCGGTCGTGGGGACGACCCTATAATCGTCGGACATGACGTTGGCGGGCCAATCTAGTCCCGGGGTCGTGGGGACGACCCTATAGTCGTCGGACATGTCGGCGGCTGGTCAACTTTGGCCCGTGGTCGTGGGGACGACCCTATAGTCGTCGGACAAGACGGTGGCGGACCAATCTAGTCCCGGGGTCGTGGGGATGACCCTATAGTCGTCGGACATGTCGGCGGCTGGCCAACTTTGGCCCGTGGTCGTGGGGACGATCCAATAGTCGTCGGACATGTCGGCGGCTGGCCAACTTTGGCCCGTGGTTGTGGGGACGACCCTATAGTCGTTGGGCATGACGGTGGCGGGCCAATCTAGTCCCGGGGTCGTGGGGACGACCCTATAGTCGTCGGACAAGACGGCGGCTGGACATCTTTGGCCCGGGGTCGTGGGGACGACCCTATAGTCGTCGGACATGTTGGCGGCTTGTCAGCCTAGTCCCGGGGTCGTGGGTACGACCCTATAGTCTTCGGACAAGTCGGCGGCTGGCCAACCTAGACCCGGGGTCGTGGGGACGACCCTATTGTCGTCGGACATGACGGTGGCGGGCCAATCTAGTCCCGGGGTCGTGGGGACGACCCTATAGTCGTCGGACATGTCGGCGGCTGGCCAACTTTGGCCCGGGGTCGTGGGGACGACTGTATAGTCGTCGGAAATGTTGGCGGCTGGCCAACCTGGACTCGGGGTCGTGGGGACGACCCTATAGTCGTCGGACAAGACGGTGGCGGACCAATCGAGTCCCGGGGTCGTGGGGACGACCCTATAGTCGTCGGACATGTCGGCGGCTGGCCAACTTTGGCCCGTGGTCGTGGGGACGATCCAATAGTCGTCGGACATATCGGCGGCTGGCCAACTTTGGCCCGTGGTTGTGGGAACGACCCTATAGTCGTTGGACATGACGGTGGCGGGCCAATCTAGTCCCGGGGTCGTGGGGACGACCCTATAGTCGTCGGACATGTCGGCGGCTGGTCAACTTTGGCCCGGGGTCGTGGGGACGACCCTATAGTCGTCGGACAAGACGGTGGCGGACCAATCTAGTCCCGGGGTCGTGGGGACGACCCTATAGTCGTCGGACATGACGGTGGCGGGCCAATCTAGTCCCGGGGTCGTGGGGACGACCCTATAGTCGTCGGACATGTCGGCGGCTGGTCAACTTTGGCCCGGGGTCGTGGGGACGACCCTATAGTCGTCGGACAAGACGGTGGCGGACCAATCTAGTCCCGGGGTCGTGGGGACGACCCTATAGTCGTCGGACATGT
The DNA here is from genome assembly GCA_963932275.1 of Andrena praecox. Classification (NCBI taxonomy): domain Eukaryota; kingdom Metazoa; phylum Arthropoda; class Insecta; order Hymenoptera; family Andrenidae; genus Andrena; species Andrena praecox. The sequence continues at coordinate 2,483,690 of CAWVQO010000615.1, read as the reverse complement.
CGGCGGCTGGACATCTTTGGCCCGGGGTCGTGGGGACGACCCTATAGTCGTCGGACATGTTGGCGGCTTGTCAGCCTAGTCCCAGGGTCGTGGGTACGACCCTATAGTCGTCGGACAAGTCGGCGGCGGGCCAACCGTGTCCCGGGGTCGTGGGGACGACCCTATAGTCGTCGGACATGTCGGCGGCTGGCCAACTTTGGCCCGGTGTCGTGGGGACGACTCTATAGTCGTCGGAAATGTCGGCGGCTGGCCAACCTGGACCCGGGGTCGTGGGGACGACCCTATTGTCGTCGGACATGACGGTGGCGGGCCAATCTAGTCTCGCGGTCGTGGGGACGACCCTATAATCGTCGGACATGACGTTGGCGGGCCAATCTAGTCCCGGGGTCGTGGGGACGACCCTATAGTCGTCGGACATGTCGGCGGCTGGTCAACTTTGGCCCGTGGTCGTGGGGACGACCCTATAGTCGTCGGACAAGACGGTGGCGGACCAATCTAGTCCCGGGGTCGTGGGGATGACCCTATAGTCGTCGGACATGTCGGCGGCTGGCCAACTTTGGCCCGTGGTCGTGGGGACGATCCAATAGTCGTCGGACATGTCGGCGGCTGGCCAACTTTGGCCCGTGGTTGTGGGGACGACCCTATAGTCGTTGGGCATGACGGTGGCGGGCCAATCTAGTCCCGGGGTCGTGGGGACGACCCTATAGTCGTCGGACAAGACGGCGGCTGGACATCTTTGGCCCGGGGTCGTGGGGACGACCCTATAGTCGTCGGACATGTTGGCGGCTTGTCAGCCTAGTCCCGGGGTCGTGGGTACGACCCTATAGTCTTCGGACAAGTCGGCGGCTGGCCAACCTAGACCCGGGGTCGTGGGGACGACCCTATTGTCGTCGGACATGACGGTGGCGGGCCAATCTAGTCCCGGGGTCGTGGGGACGACCCTATAGTCGTCGGACATGTCGGCGGCTGGCCAACTTTGGCCCGGGGTCGTGGGGACGACTGTATAGTCGTCGGAAATGTTGGCGGCTGGCCAACCTGGACTCGGGGTCGTGGGGACGACCCTATAGTCGTCGGACAAGACGGTGGCGGACCAATCGAGTCCCGGGGTCGTGGGGACGACCCTATAGTCGTCGGACATGTCGGCGGCTGGCCAACTTTGGCCCGTGGTCGTGGGGACGATCCAATAGTCGTCGGACATATCGGCGGCTGGCCAACTTTGGCCCGTGGTTGTGGGAACGACCCTATAGTCGTTGGACATGACGGTGGCGGGCCAATCTAGTCCCGGGGTCGTGGGGACGACCCTATAGTCGTCGGACATGTCGGCGGCTGGTCAACTTTGGCCCGGGGTCGTGGGGACGACCCTATAGTCGTCGGACAAGACGGTGGCGGACCAATCTAGTCCCGGGGTCGTGGGGACGACCCTATAGTCGTCGGACATGACGGTGGCGGGCCAATCTAGTCCCGGGGTCGTGGGGACGACCCTATAGTCGTCGGACATGTCGGCGGCTGGTCAACTTTGGCCCGGGGTCGTGGGGACGACCCTATAGTCGTCGGACAAGACGGTGGCGGACCAATCTAGTCCCGGGGTCGTGGGGACGACCCTATAGTCGTCGGACATGTCGGTGGCGGGCCAAGCTTGTCCCGGGGTCGTGGGGACGACCCTATAATCGTCGGACATGACGGTGGCGGGCCAATCTAGTCCCGGGGTCGTGGGGACGACCCTATTGTCGTCGGACATGACGGTGGCGGGCCAATCTAGTCCCGGGGTCGTGGGGACGACCCTATAATCGTCGGACATGACGGTGGCGGGCCAATCTAGTCCCGGGGTCGTGGGGACGACCCTATAGTCGTCGGACATGTCGGCGGCTGGCCAACTTTGGCCCGGTGTCGTGGGGACGACTCTATAGTCGTCGGAAATGTCGGCGGCTGGCCAACCTGGACCCGGGGTCGTGGGGACGACCCTATTGTCGTCGGACATGACGGTGGCGGGCCAATCTAGTCCCGGGGTCGTGGGGACGACCCTATAGTCGTCGAACATGTCGGCGGCTGGCCAACTTTGGCCCGGGGTCGTGGGGACGACTCTATAGTCGTCGGAAATGTCGGCGGCTGGCCAACCTGGACTCGGGGTCGTGGAGACGACCCTATAGTCGTCGGACAAGACGGTGGCGGACCAATCTAGTCCCGGGGTCGTGGGGACGACCCTATAGTCGTCGGACATGTCGGTGGCGGGCCAAGCTTGTCCCGGGGTCGTGGGGACGACCCTATAATCGTCGGACATGACGGTGGCGGGCCAATCTAGTCCCGGGGTCGTGGGGACGACCCTATTGTCGTCGGACATGACGGTGGCGGGCCAATCTAGTCCCGGGGTCGTGGGGACGACCCTATAATCGTCGGACATGACGGTGGCGGGCCAATCTAGTCCCGGGGTCGTGGGGACGACCCTATAGTCGTCGGACATGTCGGCGGCTGGCCAACTTTGGCCCGGTGTCGTGGGGACGACTCTATAGTCGTCGGAAATGTCGGCGGCTGGCCAACCTGGACCCGGGGTCGTGGGGACGACCCTATTGTCGTCGGACATGACGGTGGCGGGCCAATCTAGTCTCGGGGTCGTGGGGACGACCCTATAGTCGTCGGACATGTCGGCGGCTGGCCAACTTTGGCCCGGGGTCGTGGGGACGACCCTACTGTCGTCGGACATGACGGTGGCGGGCCAATCTAGTCTCGGGGTCGTGGGGACGACCCTATAGTCGTCGGACATGTCGGCGGCTGGCCAACTTTGGCCCGGTGTCGTGGGGACGACTCTATAGTCGTCGGAAATGTCGGCGGCTGGCCAACCTGGACCCGGGGTCGTGGGGACGACCCTATTGTCGTCGGACATGACGGTGGCGGGCCAATCTAGTCTCGCGGTCGTGGGGACGACCCTATAATCGTCGGACATGACGTTGGCGGGCCAATCTAGTCCCGGGGTCGTGGGACGACCCTATAGTCGTCGGACATGTCGGCGGCTGGTCAACTTTGGCCCGTGGTCGTGGGGACGATCCTATAGTCGTCGGACAAGACGGTGGCGGGCCAATCTAGTCCCGGGGTCGTGGGGACGACCCTATAGTCGTCGGACATGTCGGCGGCTGGCCAACTTTGGCCCGGGGTCGTGGGGACGACCCTATAGTCGTCGGACATGTTGGCGGCTTGTCAGCCTAGTCCCGGGGTCGTGGGTACGACCCTATAGTCGTCGGACAAGTCGGCGGCTGGCCAACCTAGACCCGGGGTCGTGGGGACGACCCTATTGTCGTCGGACATGACGGTGGCGGGCCAATCTAGTCCCGGGGTCGTGGGGACGACCCTATAGTCGTCGAACAATTCGGCGGCGGGCCAAGCTTGTCCCGGGGTCGTGGGGACGACCCTACAATCGTCGGACATTTCGGCGGCTTGCCAACTTTGGCCCGGGGTCGTGGGGACGACCCTATAGTCGTTGGACATGACGCTGGCGGGCCAATCTAGTCCCGGGGTCGTGGGGACTACCCTATAGTCGTAGGACAAGACGGCGGCTGGACATCTTTGGCCCGGGGTCGTGGGGACGACCCTATAGTCGTCGGACATGTCGGCGGCTGGCCAAGTTTGGCCCGGGGTCGTGGGGACGACCCTATAGTCGTCGGACATGACGGTGGCGGACCAATCTAGTCCCGGGGTCGTGGGGACGACCCTACAATCGTCGGACATTTCGGCGGCTTGCCAACTTTGGCCCGGGGTCGTGGGGACGACCCTATAGTCGTTGGACATGACGCTGGCGGGCCAATCTAGTCCCGGGGTCGTGGGGACTACCCTATAGTCGTAGGACAAGACGGCGGCTGGACATCTTTGGCCCGGGGTCGTGGGGACGACCCTATAGTCGTCGGACATGTTGGCGGCTTGTCAGCCTAGTCCCAGGGTCGTGGGTACGACCCTATAGTCGTCGGACAAGTCGGCGGCGGGCCAACCGTGTCCCGGGGTCGTGGGGACGACCCTATAGTCGTCGGACATGTCGGCGGCTGGCCAACTTTGGCCCGGTGTCGTGGGGACGACTCTATAGTCGTCGGAAATGTCGGCGGCTGGCCAACCTGGACCCGGGGTCGTGGGGACGACCCTATTGTCGTCGGACATGACGGTGGCGGGCCAATCTAGTCTCGCGGTCGTGGGGACGACCCTATAATCGTCGGACATGACGTTGGCGGGCCAATCTAGTCCCGGGGTCGTGGGGACGACCCTATAGTCGTCGGACATGTCGGCGGCTGGTCAACTTTGGCCCGTGGTCGTGGGGACGACCCTATAGTCGTCGGACAAGACGGTGGCGGACCAATCTAGTCCCGGGGTCGTGGGGATGACCCTATAGTCGTCGGACATGTCGGCGGCTGGCCAACTTTGGCCCGTGGTCGTGGGGACGATCCAATAGTCGTCGGACATGTCGGCGGCTGGCCAACTTTGGCCCGTGGTTGTGGGGACGACCCTATAGTCGTTGGACATGACGGTGGCGGGCCAATCTAGTCCCGGGGTCGTGGGGACGACCCTATAGTCGTCGGACAAGACGGCGGCTGGACATCTTTGGCCCGGGGTCGTGGGGACGACCCTATAGTCGTCGGACATGTTGGCGGCTTGTCAGCCTAGTCCCGGGGTCGTGGGTACGACCCTATAGTCTTCGGACAAGTCGGCGGCTGGCCAACCTAGACCCGGGGTCGTGGGGACGACCCTATTGTCGTCGGACATGACGGTGGCGGGCCAATCTAGTCCCGGGGTCGTGGGGACGACCCTATAGTCGTCGGACATGTCGGCGGCTGGCCAACTTTGGCCCGGGGTCGTGGGGACGACTGTATAGTCGTCGGAAATGTTGGCGGCTGGCCAACCTGGACTCGGGGTCGTGGGGACGACCCTATAGTCGTCGGACAAGACGGTGGCGGACCAATCGAGTCCCGGGGTCGTGGGGACGACCCTATAGTCGTCGGACATGTCGGCGGCTGGCCAACTTTGGCCCGTGGTCGTGGGGACGATCCAATAGTCGTCGGACATATCGGCGGCTGGCCAACTTTGGCCCGTGGTTGTGGGAACGACCCTATAGTCGTTGGACATGACGGTGGCGGGCCAATCTAGTCCCGGGGTCGTGGGGACGACCCTATAGTCGTCGGACATGTCGGCGGCTGGTCAACTTTGGCCCGGGGTCGTGGGGACGACCCTATAGTCGTCGGACAAGACGGTGGCGGACCAATCTAGTCCCGGGGTCGTGGGGACGACCCTATAGTCGTCGGACATGACGGTGGCGGGCCAATCTAGTCCCGGGGTCGTGGGGACGACCCTATAGTCGTCGGACATGTCGGCGGCTGGTCAACTTTGGCCCGGGGTCGTGGGGACGACCCTATAGTCGTCGGACAAGACGGTGGCGGACCAATCTAGTCCCTGGGTCGTGGGGACGACCCTATAGTCGTCGGACAAGACGGCGGCTGGACATCTTTGGCCCGGGGTCGTGGGGACGACCCTATAGTCGTCGGACATATTGGCGGCTTGTCAGCCTAGTCCCGGGGTCGTGGGTACGACCCTATAGTCGTCGGACAAGACGGTGGCGGACCAATCTAGTCCCGGGGTCGTGGGGACGACCCTATAGTCGTCGGACATGACGGTGGCGGGCCAATCTAGTCCCGGGGTCGTGGGGACGACCCTATAGTCGTCGGACATGTCGGCGGCTGGTCAACTTTGGCCCGGGGTCGTGGGGACGACCCTATAGTCGTCGGACAAGACGGTGGCGGGCCAATCTAGTCCCGGGGTCGTGGGGACGACCCTATAGTCGTCGGACATGACGGTGGCGGGCCAATCTAGTCCCGGGGTCGTGGGGACGACCCTATAGTCGTCGGACATGTCGGCGGCTGGTCAACTTTGGCCCGGGGTCGTGGGGACGACCCTATAGTCGTCGGACAAGACGGTGGCGGACCAATCTAGTCCCGGGGTCGTGGGGACGACCCTATAGTCGTCGGACATGACGGTGGCGGGCCAATCTAGTCCCGGGGTCGTGGGGACGACCCTATAGTCGTCGGACATGTCGGCGGCTGGTCAACTTTGGCCCGGGGTCGTGGGGACGACCCTATAGTCGTCGGACAAGACGGTGGCGGACCAATCTAGTCCCTGGGTCGTGGGGACGACCCTATAGTCGTCGGACAAGACGGCGGCTGGACATCTTTGGCCCGGGGTCGTGGGGACGACCCTATAGTCGTCGGACATATTGGCGGCTTGTCAGCCTAGTCCCGGGGTCGTGGGTACGACCCTATAGTCGTCGGACAAGTCGGCGGCTGGCCAACCTAGACCCGGGGTCGTGGGGACGACCCTATTGTCGTCGGACATGACGGTGGCGGGCCAATCTAGTCCCGGGGTCGTGGGGACGACCCTATAGTCGGCGAACATGTCGGCGGCTGGCCAACTTTGGCCCGGGGTCGTGGGGACGACTCTATAGTCGTCGGAAATGTCGGCGGCTGGCCAACCTGGACTCGGGGTCGTGGAGACGACCCTATAGTCGTCGGACAAGACGGTGGCGGACCAATCTAGTCCCGGGGTCGTGGGGACGACCCTATAGTCGTCGGACATGTCGGTGGCGGGCCAAGCTTGTCCCGGGGTCGTGGGGACGACCCTATAATCGTCGGACATGACGGTGGCGGGCCAATCTAGTCCCGGGGTCGTGGGGACGACCCTATTGTCGTCGGACATGACGGTGGCGGGCCAATCTAGTCCCGGGGTCGTGGGGACGACCCTATAATCGTCGGACATGACGGTGGCGGGCCAATCTAGTCCCGGGGTCGTGGGGACGACCCTATAGTCGTCGGACATGTCGGCGGCTGGCCAACTTTGGCCCGGTGTCGTGGGGACGACTCTATAGTCGTCGGAAATGTCGGCGGCTGGCCAACCTGGACCCGGGGTCGTGGGGACGACCCTATTGTCGTCGGACATGACGGTGGCGGGCCAATCTAGTCTCGGGGTCGTGGGGACGACCCTATAGTCGTCGGACATGTCGGCGGCTGGCCAACTTTGGCCCGTGGTCGTGGGGACGACCCTACTGTCGTCGGACATGACGGTGGCGGGCCAATCTAGTCTCGGGGTCGTGGGGACGACCCTATAGTCGTCGGACATGTCGGCGGCTGGCCAACTTTGGCCCGGTGTCGTGGGGACGACTCTATAGTCGTCGGAAATGTCGGCGGCTGGCCAACCTGGACCCGGGGTCGTGGGGACGACCCTATTGTCGTCGGACATGACGGTGGCGGGCCAATCTAGTCTCGCGGTCGTGGGGACGACCCTATAATCGTCGGACATGACGTTGGCGGGCCAATCTAGTCCCGGGGTCGTGGGGACGACCCTATAGTCGTCGGACATGTCGGCGGCTAGTCAACTTTGGCCCGTGGTCGTGGGGACGATCCTATAATCGTCGGACATGACGGTGGCGGGCCAATCTAGTCCCGGGGTCGTGGGGACGACCCTATAGTCGTCGGACATGTCGGCGGCGGGCCAACTTTGGCCCGGTGTCGTGGGGACGACTCTATAGTCGTCGGACATGTCGGCGGCTGGCCAACCTAGACCCGGGGTCGTGGGGACGACCCAATAATCGTTGGACATGACGGTGGCGGGCCAATCTAGTCCCGGGGTCGTAGGGACGACCCTATAGTCGTCGGACATGTTGGCGATTGGCCAACATTGGCCCGGGGTCGTCGGGACGACCCTATATTCGTCGGACATGTCGGCGGCTGGCCAAAATAGTCCCGGGGTCGTGGGGACGACCCTATAGTCGTCGGACATTTCGGCGGCTTGCCAACTTTGGCCCGGGTTCGTGGGGACGACCCTATAGTCGTCGGACATGTCGGCGGCTGTCCAACTTTGGCCCGGTGTCGTGGGGACGACTCTATAGTCGTCGGACATGTCGGCGGCTGGCCAATTTTGGCGCGTGGTCGTGGGGACGACCCTATAGTCGTCGGACATGTCGGCGGCTGGCCAACTTTGGCCCGTGGTTGTGGGAACGACCCTATAGTCGTTGGACATGACGGTGGCGGGCCAATCTAGTCCCGGGGTCGTGGGGACGACCCTATAGTCGTCGGACATGTCGGCGGCATGCCAACTTTGGCCCGTGGTCGTGGGGACGACCCTATAGTCGTCGGACATGTCGGCGGCTGGCCAACCTGGACTCGGGGTCGTGGGGACGACCCTATAGTCGTCGGACAAGACGGTGGCGGACCAATCGAGTCCCGGGGTCGTGGGGACGACCCTATAGTCGTCGGACATGTCGGCGGCGGGCCAACTTTGGCCCGTGGTCGTGGGGACGATCCAATAGTCGTCGGACATGTCGGCGGCTGGCCAACTTTGGCCCGTGGTTGTGGGAACGACCCTATAGTCGTTGGACATGACGGTGGCGGGCCAATCTAGTCCCGGGGTCGTGGGGACGACCCTATAGTCGTCGGACATGTCGGCGGCTGGTCAACTTTGGCCCGGGGTCGTGGGGACGACCCTATAGTCGTCGGACAAGACGGTGGCGGACCAATCTAGTCCCGGGGTCGTGGGGACGACCCTATTGTCGTCGGACATGACGGTGGCGGGCCAATCTAGTCTCGGGGTCGTGGGGACGACTCTATAGTCGTCGGAAATGTCGGCGGCTGGCCAACCTGGACCCGGGGTCGTGGGGACGACCCTATTGTCGTCGGACATGACGGTGGCGGGCCAATCTAGTCTCGCGGTCGTGGGGACGACCCTATAATCGTCGGACATGACGGTGGCGGGCCAATCTAGTCCCGGGGTCGTGGGGACGACCCTATAGTCGTCGGACATGTCGGCGGCTGGCCAACTTTGGCCCGGTGTCGTGGGGACGACTCTATAGTCGTCGGAAATGTCGGCGGCTGGCCAACCTGGACCCGGGGTCGTGGGGACGACCCTATTGTCGTCGGACATGACGGTGGCGGGCCAATCTAGTCTCGGGGTCGCGGGGACGACCCTATAGTCGTCGGACATGTCGGCGGCTGGCCAACTTTGGCCCGGGGTCGTGGGGACGACTCTATAGTCGTCGGAAATGCCGGCGGCTGGCCAACCTGGCCTCGGGGTCGTGGGGACGACCCTATAGTCGTCGGACAAGACGGCGGCTGGACATCTTTGGCCCGGGGTCGTGGGGACGACCCTATAGTCGTCGGACATTTTGGCGGCTTGTCAGCGTAGTCCCGGGGTGGTGGGTACGACCCTATAGTCGTCGGACAAGTCGGCGGCGGGCCAACCTTGTCCCGGGGTCGTGGGGACGACCCTATAGTCGTCGGACATGTCGGCAGCTGGCCAACTTTGGCCCGGGGTCGTGGGGACGATCCTATAGTCGTCGGACATGTCGGCGGCTGGCCAACCTGGACTCGGGGTCGTGGGGACGACCCTATAGTCGTCGGACAAGACGGCGGCTGGACATCTTTGGCCCGGGGTCGTGGGGAAGACCCTATAGTCGTCGGACATGTTGGCGGCTTGTCAGCCTAGTCCCAGGGACATGGGTACGACCCTATAGTCGTCGGACAAGTCGGCGGCGGGCCAACCTTGTCCCGGGGTCGTGGGGACGACCCTATAGTCGTCGGACATGTCGGCGGCTGGCCAACTTTGGCCCGTGGTTGTGGGGACGACCCTATAGTCGTTGGACATGACGCTGGCGGGCCAATCTAGTCCCGGGGTCGTGGGGACTACCCTATAGTCGTAGGACAAGACGGCGGCTGGACATCTTTGGCCCGTGGTTGTGGGGACGACCCTATAGTCGTCGGACATGTCGGCAGCTGGCCAACTTTGGCCCGGGGTCGTGGGGATGACCCTATAGTCGTCGGACATGTCGGCGGCTGGCCAACTTTGGCCCGTGGTTGTGGGGACGACCCTATAGTCGTTGGACATGACACTGGCGGGCCAATCTAGTCCCGGGGTCGTGGGGACTACCCTATAGTCGTAGGACAAGACGGCGGCTGGCCAACTTTGGCCCGTGGTTGTGGGGACGACCCTATAGTCGTCGGACATGTCGGCGGCTGGCCAACTTTGGCCCGGTGTCGTGGGGACGACTCTATAGTCGTCGGAAATGTCGGTGGCGGGCCAATCTAGTCTCGCGGTCGTGGGCACGACCCTATAATCGTCGGACATGACGGTGGCGGGCCAATCTAGTCCCGGGGTCGTGGGGACGACCCTATAGTCGTCGGACATGTCGGCGGCTGGCCAACTTTGGCCCGGTGTCGTGGGGACGACTCTATAGTCATCGGAAATGTCGGCGGCTGGCCAACCTGGACCCGGGGTCGTGGGGACGACCCTATTGTCGTCGGACATGACGGTGGCGGGCCAATCTAGTCTCGGGGTCGTGGGGACGACCCTATAGTCGTCGGACATGTCGGCGGCTGGCCAACTTTGGCCCGGGGTCGTGGGGACGACCCTATAGTCGTTGGACATGTCGGCGGCTGGCCAACTGTGGCGCGTGGTCGTGGGGACGACTCTATAGTCGTCGGACATGTCGGCGGCTGGCCAACTTTGGCGCGTGGTCGTGGGGACGACCCTATAGTCGTCGGACATGTCGGCGGCTGGCCAACTTTGGCCCGTGGTTGTGGGTACGACCCTATAGTCGTCGGACAAGTCGGAGGCGGGCCAACCTTGTCCCGGGGTCGTGGGGACGACCCTATAGTCGTCGGACATGTCGGCGGTTGGCCAACTTTGGCCCGGTGTCGTGGGGACGACTCTATAGTCGTCGGAAATGTCGGCGGCTGGTCAACTTTGGCCCGTGGTCGTGGGGACGACCCTATAGTCGTCGGACATGTCGGCGGCTGGCCAACTTTGGCCCGTGGTCGTGGGGACGATCCAATAGTCGTCGGACATGTCGGCGGCTGGCCAACTTTGGCCCGTGGTTGTGGGAACGACCCTATAGTCGTTGGACATGACGCTGGGGGGCCAATCTAGTCCCGGGGTCGTGGGGACTACCCTATAGTCGTAGGACAAGACGGCGGCTAGACATCTTTGGCCCGGGGTCGTGGGGACTACCCTATAGTCGTCGGACAAGTTGGCGGCATGCCAACTTTGGCCCGTGGTCGTGGGGACGACCCTATAGTCGTTGGACATGACGGTGGCGGGCCAATCTAGTCCCGAGGTCCTGGGGACGACCCTATAGTCGTCGGACAAGTCGACGGCTGGCCAACCTAGACCCGGGGTCGTGGGGACGACCCTATTGTCGTCGGACATGACGGTGGCGGGCCAATCTAGTCCCGGGGTCGTGGGGACGACCCTATAGTCGTCGAACAATTCGGCGGCGGGCCAAGCTTGTCCCGGGGTCGTGGGGACGACCCTATAGTCGTCGGACAAGACGGCGGCTGGACATCTTTGGCCCGGGGTCGTGGGGACGACCCTATAGTCGTCGGACATGTTGGCGGCTTGTGAGCCTAGTCCCGGGGTCGTGGGTACGACCCTATAGTCGTCGGACAAGTCGCCGGCTGGCCAATCTAGTCCCGGGGTCGTGGGGACGACCCTATAGTCGTCGGACATGTCGGCGGCTGGCCAACTTTGGCCCGGTGTCGTGGGGACGACTCTATAGTCGTCGGAAATGTCGGCGGCTGGCCAACCTGGACCCGGGGTCGTGGGGACGACCCTATTGTCGTCGGACATGACGGTGGCGGGCCAATCTAGTCTCGGGGTCGTGGGGACGACCCTATAGTCGTCGGACATGTCGGCGGCTGGCCAACTTTGGCCCGGGGTCGTGGGGACGACCCTATAGTCGTCGGACATGACGGTGGCGGACCATTCTAGTCCCGGGGTCGTGGGGACGACCCTACAGTCGTCGGACATTTCGGCGGCTTGCCAACTTTGGCCCGGGGTCGTGGGGACGACCCTATAGTCGTCGGACTTGACGGTGGCGGGCCAATCTAGTCCCAAGGTCCTGGGGACGACCCTATAGTCGTCGGACTTGACGGTGGCGGGCCAATCTAGTCTCGGGGTCGTGGGGACGACCCTACAGTCGTCGGACATTTCGGCGGCTTGCCAACGTTGGCCCGGGGTCGTGGGGACGACCCTATAGTCGTCGGACATGACGGTGGCGAGCCAATCTAGTCCCGGGGTCGTGGGGACGACCCTATAGTCGTCGCACATTTCGGCGGTTTGCTAACTTTGGCCCGGGGTCGTGGGGACGACCCTATAGTCGTCGGACATTTCGGCGGCATGCCAACTTTGGCCCGTGGTCGTGGGGACGACCCTATAGTCGTTGGACATGACGGTGGCGGGCTAATCTAGTCCCGGGGTCGTAGGGACGACCCTATAGTCGTTGGACATGTCGGCGATTGGCCAACATTGGCTCGGGGTCGTGGGGACGACCCTATAGTCGTCGGACATGTCGGCGGCTGGCCAACTTTGGCGCGTGGTCGTGGGGACGATCCGATTGTCGTCGGACATGTCGGCGGCTGGCCAACCTAGACCCGGGGTCGTGGGGACGACCCTATAGTCGTCGAACAATTCGGTGGCGGGCCAATCTAGTCCCGGGGTCGTGGGGACGACCCTATAGTCGTCGGACATTTCGGCGGCTTGCTAACTTTGGCCCGGGGTCGCGGGGACGACCCTATAGTCGTCGGACATTTCGGCGGCATGCCAACTTTGGCCCGTGGTCGTGGGGACGACCCTATAGTCGTCGGAAATGTCGGTGGCGGGCCAATCTAGTCTCGCGGTCGTGGGGACGACCCTATAATCGTCGGACATGACGGTGGCGGGCCAATCTAGTCCCGGGGTCGTGGGGACGACCCTATAGTCGTCGGACATGTCGGCGGCTGGCCAACTTTGGCCCGGTGTCGTGGGGACGACTCTATAGTCGTCGGACATGTCGGCGGCTGGCCAACCTAGACCCGGGGTCGTGGGGACGACCCAATAATCGTTGGACATGACGGTGGCGGGCCAATCTAGTCCCGGGGTCGTAGGGACGACCCTATAGTCGTCGGACATGTTGGCGATTGGCCAACATTGGCCCGGGGTCGTCGGGACGACCCTATATTCATCGGACATGTCGGCGGCTGGCCAAAATAGTCCCGGGGTCGTGGGGACGACCCTATAGTCGTCGGACATTTCGGCGGCTTGCCAACTTTGGCCCGGGTTCGTGGGGACGACCCTATAGTCGTCGGACATGTCGGCGGCTGTCCAACTTTGGCCCGGTGTCGTGGGGACGACTCTATAGTCGTCGGACATGTCGGCGGCTGGCCAACTTTGGCGCGTGGTCGTGGGGACGACCCTATAGTCGTCGGACATGTCGGCGGCTGGCCAACTTTGGCCCGTGGTTGTGGGAACGACCCTATAGTCGTTGGACATGACGGTGGCGGGCCAATCTAGTCCCGGGGTCGTGGGGACGACCCTATAGTCGTCGGACATGTCGGCGGCATGCCAACTTTGGCCCGTGGTCGTGGGGACGACCCTATAGTCGTTGGACATGACGGTGGCGGGCCAATCTAGTCCCGGGGTCGTAGGGACGACCCTATAGTCGTCGAACAATTCGGCGGCATGCCAACTTTGGCCCGTGGTCGTGGGGACGACCCTATAGTCGTTGGACATGACGGTGGCGGGCCAATCTAGTCCCGAGGTCCTGGGGACGACCCTATAGTCGTCGGACAAGTCGACGGCTGGCCAACCTAGACCCGGGGTCGTGGGTACGACCCTATTGTCGTCGGACATGACGGTGGCGGGCCAATCTAGTCCCGGGGTCGTGGGGACGACCCTATAGTCGTCGAACAATTCGGCGGCGGGCCAAGCTTGTCCCGGGGTCGTGGGGACGACCCTATAATCGTCGGACATGACGGTGGCGGGCCAATCTAGTCCGTGGTTGTGGGGACGACCCTATAGTCGTTGGACATGACGGTGGCGGGCCAATCTAGTCCCGGGGTCGTGGGGACGACCCTATAGTCGTCGGACAAGACGGCGGCTGGACATCTTTGGCCCGGGGTCGTGGGGACGACCCTATAGTCGTCGGACATGTTGGCGGCTTGTGAGCCTAGTCCCGGGGTCGTGGGTACGACCCTATAGTCGTCGGACAAGTCGCCGGCTGGCCCATCTAGTCCCGGGGTCGTGGGGACGACCCTATAGTCGTCGGACATGTCGGCGGCTGGCCAACTTTGGCCCGGTGTCGTGGGGACGACTCTATAGTCGTCGGAAATGTCGGCGGCTGGCCAACCTGGACCCGGGGTCGTGGGGACGACCCTATTGTCGTCGGACATGACGGTGGCGGGCCAATCTAGTCTCGGGGTCGTGGGGACGACCCTATAGTCGTCGGACATGTCGGCGGCTGGCCAACTTTGGCCCGGGGTCGTGGGGACGACCCTATAGTCGTCGGACATGACGGTGGCGGACCAATCTAGTCCCGGGGTCGTGGGGACGACCCTACAGTCGTCGGACATTTCGGCGGCTTGCCAACTTTGGCCCGGGGTCGTGGGGACGACCCTATAGTCGTCGGACTTGACGGTGGCGGGCCAATCTAGTCCCAAGGTCCTGGGGACGACCCTATAGTCGTCGGACTTGACGGTGGCGGGCCAATCTAGTCTCGGGGTCGTGGGGACGACCCTACAGTCGTCGGACATTTCGGCGGCTTGCCAACGTTGGCCCGGGGTCGTGGGGACGACCCTATAGTCGTCGGACATGACGGTGGCGAGCCAATCTAGTCCCGGGGTCGTGGGGACGACCCTATAGTCGTCGCACATTTCGGCGGTTTGCTAACTTTGGCCCGGGGTCGTGGGGACGACCCTATAGTCGTCGGACATTTCGGCGGCATGCCAACTTTGGCCCGTGGTCGTGGGGACGACCCTATAGTCGTTGGACATGACGGTGGCGGGCTAATCTAGTCCCGGGGTCGTAGGGACGACCCTATAGTCGTTGGACATGTCGGCGATTGGCCAACATTGGCTCGGGGTCGTGGGGACGACCCTATAGTCGTCGGACATGTCGGCGGCTGGCCAACTTTGGCGCGTGGTCGTGGGGACGATCCGATTGTCGTCGGACATGACGGTGGCGGGCTAATCTAGTCCCGGGGTCGTAGGGACGACCCTATAGTCGTTGGACATGTCGGCGATTGGCCAACATTGGCCCGGGGTCGTGGGGACGACCCTATAGTCGTCGGACATGTCGGCGGCTGGCCAACTTTGGCGCGTGGTCGTGGGGACGATCCGATTGTCGTCGGACATGTCGGCGGCTGGCCAACTTTGGCCCGTGGTCGTGGGGACGATCCAATAGTCGTCGGACATGTCGGCGGCTGGCCAACTTTGGCGCGTGGTCGTGGGGACGATCCGATTGTCGTCGGACATGTCGGCGGCTGGCCAACCTAGACCCGGGGTCGTGGGGACGACCCAATTGTCGTCGGACTTGGCGGTGGCGGGCCAATCTAGTCCCGTGGTCGTGGGGACGACCCTATAGTCTTCGGACATGACGGTAGCGGGCCAATCTAGACCCGAGGTCGTGGGGACGACCCTATAGTCGTCGGACATGTCGGCGGCTGGTCAACTTTGGCCCGTGGTCGTGGGGACGACCCTATAGTCTTCGGACAAGACGGAGGCGGGCCAACCTTGTCCCGGGGTCGTGGGGTCGACCCTATAGTCGTCGGACATGTCGGCGGTTGGCCAACTTTGGCCCGGTGTCGTGGGGACGACTCTATAGTCGTCGGAAATGTCGGCGGCTGGCCAACCTGGACCCGGGGTCGTGGGGACGACCCTATTGTCGTCGGACATGACGGTGGCGGGCCAATCTAGTCTCGCGGTCGTGGGGACGACCCTATAATCGTCGGACATGACGGTGGCGGGCCAATCTAGTCCCGGGGTCGTGGGGACGACCCTATAGTCGTCGGACATGTCGGCGGCTGGTCAACTTTGGCCCGTGGTCGTGGGGACGACCCTATAGTCTTCGGACAAGACGGTGGCGGACCAATCTAGTCCCGGGGTCGTGGGGACGACCCTATAGTCGTCGGACATGTCGGCGGCTGGCCAACTTTGGCCCGTGGTCCTGGGGACGATCCAATAGTCGTCGGACATGTCGGCGGCTGGCCAACTTTGGCCCGTGGTTGTGGGAACGACCCTATAGTCGTTGGACATGACGCTGGGGGGCCAATCTAGTCCCGGGGTCGTGGGGACTACCCTATAGTCGTAGGACAAGACGGCGGCTAGACATCTTTGGCCCGGGGTCGTGTGGACGACCCTATAGTCGTCGGACAAGTTGGCGGCATGCCAACTTTGGCCCGTGGTCGTGGGGACGACCCTATAGTCGTTGGACATGACGGTGGCGGGCCAATCTAGTCCCGAGGTCCTGGGGACGACCCTATAGTCGTCGGACAAGTCGACGGCTGGCCAACCTAGACCCGGGGTCGTGGGGACGACCCTATTGTCGTCGGACATGACGGTGGCGGGCCAATCTAGTCCCGGGGTCGTGGGGACGACCCTATAGTCGTCGAACAATTCGGCGGCGGGCCAAGCTTGTCCCGGGGTCGTGGGGACGACCCTATAATCGTCGGACATGACGGTGGCGGGCCAATCTAGTCCGTGGTTGTGGGGACGATCCAATAGTCGTCGGA
Source organism: Andrena praecox (assembly GCA_963932275.1). Classification (NCBI taxonomy): domain Eukaryota; kingdom Metazoa; phylum Arthropoda; class Insecta; order Hymenoptera; family Andrenidae; genus Andrena; species Andrena praecox. Next base: position 2,467,138 of record CAWVQO010000615.1, on the reverse strand, counting down.
CATGTCGGCGGCTTGCCAACTTTGGCCCGGGGTCGTGGGGACGACCCTATAGTCGTCGGACATGACGGTGGCGGGCCAATCTAGTCCCGGGGTCGTGGGGACGACCCTATAGTCGTCGCACATTTCGGCGGCTTGCTAACTTTGGCCCGGAGTCGTGGGGACGACCCTATAGTCGTCGGACATTTCGGCGGCATGCCAACTTTGGCCCGTGGTCGTGGGGACGACCCTATAGTCGTTGGACATGACGGTGGCGGGCTAATCAAGTCCCGGGGTCGTAGGGACGACCCTATAGTCGTTGGACATGTCGGCGATTGGCCAACATTGGCCCGGGGTCGTGGGGACGACCCTATAGTCGTCGGACATGTCGGCGGCTGGCCAACTTTGGCGCGTGGTCGTGGGGACGATCCGATTGTCGTCGGATATGTCGGCGGCTGGCCAACTTTGGCCCGTGGTCGTGGGGACGATCCAATAGTCGTCGGACATGTCGGCGGCTGGCCAACTTTGGCGCGTGGTCGTCGGGACGAACCGATTGTCGTCGGACATGTCTGCGGCTGGCCAACCTAGACCCGGGGTCGTGGGGACGACCCTATTGTCGTCGGACTTGGCGGTGGCGGGCCAATCTAGTCCCGTGGTCGTGGGGACGACCCTATAGTCGTCGGACATTTCGGCGGCTTGCCAACTTTGGCCCGGGTTCGTGGGGACGACCCTATAATCGTTGGACATGACGGTGGCGGGCCAATCTAGTCCCGGGGTCGTAGGGACGACCCTATAGTCGTCGGACATGTTGGCGATTGGCCAACATTGGCCCGGGGTCGTCGGGACGACCCTATAGTCGTCGGACATGTCGGCGGCTGGCCAACCTAGTCCCGGGGTCGTGGGGACGACCCTATAGTCGTCGGACATTTCGGCGGCTTGCCAACTTTGGCCCGGGTTCGTGGGGACGACCCTATAGTCGTTGGACATGACGCTGGGGGGGCCAATCTAGTCCCGGGGTCGTGGGGACTACCCTATAGTCGTAGGACAAGACGGCGGCTGGACATCTTTGGCCCGGGGTCGTGGGGACGACCCTATAGTCGTCGGACAAGTTGGCGGCATGCCAACTTTGGCCGGTGGTCGTGGGGACGACCCTATAGTCGTTGGACATGACGGTGGCGGGCCAATCTAGTCCCGAGGTCCTGGGGACGACCCTATAGTCGTCGGACAAGTCGACGGCTGGCCAACCTAGACCCGGGGTCGTGGGGACGACCCTATTGTCGTCGGACATGACGGTGGCGGGCCAATCTAGTCCCGGGGTCGTGGGGACGACCCTATAGTCGTCGAACAATTCGGCGGCGGGCCAAGCTTGTCCCGGGGTCGTGGGGACGACCCTATAATCGTCGGACATGACGGTGGCGGGCCAATCTAGTCTCGGGGTCGTGGGGACGACCCTATAGTCGTCGGACATGTCGGCGGCTGGCCAACTTTGGCCCGGGGTCGTGGGGACGACCCTATTGTCGTCGGACATGACGGTGGCGGGCCAATCTAGTCTCGGGGTCGTGGGGACGACCCTATAGTCGTCGGACATGTCGGCGGCTGGCCAACTTTGGCCCGGGGTCGTGGGGACGACCCTATAGTCGTCGGACATGACGGTGGCGGACCAATCTAGTCCCGGGGTCGTGGGGACGACCCTACAGTCGTCGGACATTTCGGCGGCTTGCCAACTTTGGCCCGGGGTCGTGGGGACGACCCTATAGTCGTTGGACATGACGCTGGCGGGCCAATCTAGTCCCGGGGTCGTGGGGACTACCCTATAGTCGTAGGACAAGACGGCGGCTGGACATCTTTGGCCCGGGGTCGTGGGGACGACCCTATAGTCGTCGGACATGTTGGCGGCTTGTCAGCCTAGTCCCAGGGTCGTGGGTACGACCCTATAGTCGTCGGACAAGTCGGCGGCGGGCCAACCGTGTCCCGGGGTCGTGGGGACGACCCTATAGTCGTCGGACATGTCGGCGGCTGGCCAACTTTGGCCCGGTGTCGTGGGGACGACTCTATAGTCGTCGGAAATGTCGGCGGCTGGCCAACCTGGACCCGGGGTCGTGGGGACGACCCTATTGTCGTCGGACATGACGGTGGCGGGCCAATCTAGTCTCGCGGTCGTGGGGACGACCCTATAATCGTCGGACATGACGTTGGCGGGCCAATCTAGTCCCGGGGTCGTGGGGACGACCCTATAGTCGTCGGACATGTCGGCGGCTGGTCAACTTTGGCCCGTGGTCGTGGGGACGACCCTATAGTCGTCGGACAAGACGGTGGCGGACCAATCTAGTCCCGGGGTCGTGGGGATGACCCTATAGTCGTCGGACATGTCGGCGGCTGGCCAACTTTGGCCCGTGGTCGTGAGGACGATCCAATAGTCGTCGGACATGTCGGCGGCTGGCCAACTTTGGCCCGTGGTTGTGGGGACGACCCTATAGTCGTTGGACATGACGGTGGCGGGCCAATCTAGTCCCGGGGTCGTGGGGACGACCCTATAGTCGTCGGACAAGACGGCGGCTGGACATCTTTGGCCCGGGGTCGTGGAGACGACCCTATAGTCTTCGGACATGTTGGCGGCTTGTCAGCCTAGTCCCGGGGTCGTGGGTACGACCCTATAGTCGTCGGACAAGTCGGCGGCTGGCCAACCTAGACCCGGGGTCGTGGGGACGACCCTATTGTCGTCGGACATGACGGTGGCGGGCCAATCTAGTCCCGGGGTCGTGGGGACGACCCTATAATCGTCGGACATGACGGTGGCGGGCCAATCTAGTCCCGGGGTCGTGGGGACGACCCTATAGTCGTCGGACATGTCGGCGGCTGGCCAACTTTGGCCCGGTGTCGTGGGGACGACTCTATAGTCGTCGGAAATGTCGGCGGCTGGCCAACCTGGACCCGGGGTCGTGGGGACGACCCTATTGTCGTTGGACATGACGGTGGCGGGCCAATCTAGTCTCGGGGTCGTGGGGACGACCCTATAGTCGTCGGACATGTCGGCGGCTGGCCAACTTTGGCCCGGGGTCGTGGGGACGACCCTATTGTCGTCGGACATGACGGTGGCGGGCCAATCTAGTCTCGGGGTCGTGGGGACGACCCTATAGTCGTCGGACATGTCGGCGGCTGGCCAACTTTGGCCCGGGGTCGTGGGGACGACCCTATAGTCGTCGGACATGACGGTGGCGGACCAATCTAGTCCCGGGGTCGTGGGGACGACCCTACAGTCGTCGGACATTTCGGCGGCTTGCCAACTTTGGCCCGGGGTCGTGGGGACGACCCTATAGTCGTTGGACATGACGCTGGCGGGCCAATCTAGTCCCGGGGTCGTGGGGACTACCCTATAGTCGTAGGACAAGACGGCGGCTGGACATCTTTGGCCCGGGGTCGTGGGGACGACCCTATAGTGGTCGGACATGTTGGCGGCTTGTCAGCCTAGTCCCAGGGTCGTGGGTACGACCCTATAGTCGTCGGACAAGTCGGCGGCGGGCCAACCTTGTCCCGGGGTCGTGGGGACGACCCTATAGTCGTCGGACATGTCGGCGGCTGGCCAACTTTGGCCCGGTGTCGTGGGGACGACTCTATAGTCGTCGGAAATGTCGGCGGCTGGCCAACCTGGACCCGGGGTCGTGGGGACGACCCTATAGTCGTCGGACATGTCGGCGGCTGGCCAACTTTGGCCCGGGGTCGTGGGGACGACTCTATAGTCGTCGGAAATGTCGGCGGCTGGCCAACCTGGACTCGGGGTCGTGGGGACGACCCTATAGTCGTCGGACAAGACGGTGGCGGACCAATCGAGACCCGGGGTCGTGGGGACGACCCTATAGTCGTCGGACATGTCGGCGGCTGGCCAACTTTGGCCCGTGGTCGTGGGGACGATCCAATAGTCGTCGGACATGTCGGCGGCTGGCCAACTTTGGCCCGTGGTTGTGGGAACGACCCTATAGTCGTTGGACATGACGGTGGCGGGCCAATCTAGTCCCGGGGTCGTAGGGACGACCCTATAGTCTTCGGACATGTTGGCGGCTTGTCAGCCTAGTCCCGGGGTCGTGGGTACGACCCTATAGTCGTCGGGCAAGTCGGCGGCGGGCCAACCTTGCCCCGGGGTCGTGGGGACGACCCTATAGTCGTCGGACATGTCGGCGGCTGGCCAACTTTGGCCCGGTGTCGTGGGGACGACCCAATAGTGGTCGGACATGTCGGCGGCCGGCCAACCTAGTCCCGAGGTCGTGGGGACGACCCTATAGTCGTCGGACTTGACGGTGGCGGGCCAATGTAGTCCCGGGGTCGTGGGGACAACCCTAAAGTCGTCGGACATTTCAGCGGCTTGCCAACTTTGGCCCGGGGTCGTGGGGACGACCCTATAGTCGTCGGACATTTCGGCGGCTGACCAACTTTGGCCCGGGGTCGTGGGGACGACCCTATAGTCGTCGGACATGTTGGCGGCTTGTCAGCCTAGTCCCGGGGTCGTGGGTACGGCCCTATATTCGTCGGACATGTCGGCGGCGGGCCAACCATGTCCCGGGGTCGTGGGGACGACCCTATAGTCGTCGGACATGTCGTCGGCTGGCCAACTTTGGCCCGGGGTCGTGGGGGCGACCCTATAGTCGTCGGACATGTTGGCGGCTTGTCAGCCTAGTCCCGGGGTCGTGGGTACGACCCTACAGTCGTCGGACATTTCGGCGGCTGGCCAACCTAGTCCCGAGGTCGTGGGGACGACCCTATAGTCGTCGGACTTGACGGTGGCGGGCCAATCTAGTCCCGGGGTCGTGGGGACGACCCTATAGTCGTCGGACTTGACGGTGGCGGCCAATCTAGTCCCGAGGTCCTGGGGACGACCCTATAGTCGTCGGACAAGTCGGCGGCTGGCCAACCTAGACCCGGGGTCGTGGGGACGACCCTATTGTCGTCGGACATGACGGTGGCGGGCCAATCTAGTCCCGGGGTCGTGGGGACGACCCTATAGTCGTCGAACAATTCGGCGGCGGGCCAAGCTTGTCCCGGGGTCCTGGGGACGACCCTATAATCGTCGGACATGACGGTGGCGGGCCAATCTAGTCCCGGGGTCGTGGGGACGACCCTATAGTCGTCGGACATGTCGGCGGCTGGCCAACTTTGGCCCGGTGTCGTGGGGACGACTCTATAGACGTCGGATATGACGGTGGCGGGCCAATCTAGTCCCGGGGTCGTGGGGACGACCCTATAGTCTTCGGACATGACGGTAGCGGGCCAATCTAGACCCGAGGTCGTGGGGACGACCCTAAAGTCGTCGGACATGTTGGCGGCGGGCCAAGCTTGTCCCGGGGTCGTGGGGACGACCCTATATTCGTCGGACATGACGGTGGCGGGCCAATCTAGTCCCGGGGTCGTGGGGACGACCCTATAATCGTTGGACATGACGGTGGCGGGCCAATCTAGTCCCGGGGTCGTAGGGACGACCCTATAGTCGTCGGACATGTTGGCGATTGGCCATCATTGGCCCGGGGTCGTGGGGACGACCCTATTGTCGTCGGACATGACGGTGGCGGGCCAATCTAGTCCCGGGGTCGTGGGGACGACCCTATAGTCGTCGAACAATTCGGCGGCGGGCCAAGCTTGTCCCGGGGTCGTGGGGACGACCCTATAATCGTCGGACAAGTCGGCGGCGGGCCAAGCTTGTCCCGGGGTCGTGGGGACGACCCTATATTCGTCGGACATGACGGTGGCGGGCCAATCTAGTCCCGGGGTCGTGGGGACGACCCTATAATCGTTGGACATGACGGTGGCGGGCCAATCTAGTCCCGGGGTCGTAGGGACGACCCTATAGTCGTCGGACATGTTGGGGATTGGCCAACATTGGCCCGGGGTCGTGGGGACGACCCTATAGTAGTCGGACATGTCGGCGGCTGTCCAACTTTGGCGCGGTGTCGTGGGGACGACCCTACAGTCGTCGGACATTTCGGCGGCTGTCCAACTTTGGCGCGGTGTCGTGGGGACGACTCTATAGTCGTCGGACATGTCGGCAGCTGGCCAACCTAGACCCGGGGTCGTGGGGACGACCCTATTGTCGTCGGACATGACGGTGGCGGGCCAATCTAGTCCCGGGGTCGTGGGGACGACCCTATAGTCGTCGGACAAGTCGGCGGCGGGCCAAGCTTGTCCCGGGGTCGTGGGGACGACCCTATATTCGTCGGACATGACGGTGGCGGGCCAATCTAGTCCCGGGGTCGTGGGGACGACCCTATAATCGTTGGACATGACGGTGGCGGGCCAATCTAGTCCCGGGGTCGTAGGGACGACCCTATAGTCGTCGGACATGTTGGGGATTGGCCAACATTGGCCCGGGGTCGTCGGGACGACCCTATAGTCGTCGGACATGTCGGCGGCTGGCCAACCTAGTCCCGGGGTCGTGGGGACGACCCTATAGTCGTCGGACATTTCGGCGGCTTGCCAACTTTGGCCCGGGGTCGTGGGGACGACCCTATAGTAGTCGGACATGTCGGCGGCTGTCCAACTTTGGCGCGGTGTCGTGGGGACGACTCTATAGTCGTCGGACATGTCGGCAGCTGGCCAACGTAGACCCGGGGTCGTGGGGACGACCCTATTGTCGTCGGACATGACGGTGGCGGGCCAATCTAGTCCCGGGGTCGTGGGGACGACCCTATAGTCGTCGAACAAGTCGGCGGCGGGCCAAGCTTGTCCCGGGGTCGTGGGGACGACCCTATATTCGTCGGACATGACGGTGGCGGGCCAATCTAGTCCCGGGGTCGTGGGGACGACACTATAATCGTTGGACATGACGGTGGCGGGCCAATCTAGTCCCGGGGTCGTAGGGACGACCCTATAGTCGTCGGACATGTTGGCGATTGGCCAACATTTTCCCGGTGTCGTCGGGACGACCCTATAGTCGTCGGACATGTCGGCGGCTGGCCAACCTAGTCCCGGGGTCGTGGGGACGACCCTATAGTCGTCGGACATGTTGGCGGCTTGTCAGCCTAGTCCCGGGGTCGTGGATACGGCCCTATATTCGTCGGACATGTCGGCGGCGGGCCAACCTTGTCCCGGGGTCGTGGGGACGACCCTATAGTCGTCGGACATGTCGGCGGCAGGCCAACTTTGGCCCGGTGTCGTGGGGACGACTCTATAGTCGTCGGAAATGTCGGCGGCTGGCCAACATGGACCCGGGGTCGTGGGGACGACCCTATTGTCGTCGGACATGACGGTAGCAGGCCAATCTAGTCTCGGGGTCGTGGGGACGACCCTATAGTCGTCGGACATGTCGGCGGCTGGCCAACTTTGGCCCGGGGTCGTGGGGACGATCCAATAATCGTCGGACATGTCGGCGGCTGGCCAACTTTGGCCCGTGGTGGTGGGGACGACCCTATAGTCGTCGGACATGTCGACGGCTGGCTAACTTGGGCCCGTGGTTGTGGGGACGACCCTATAGTCGTTGGACATGACGGTGGCGGGCCAATCTAGTCCCGGGGTCGTAGGGACGACCCTATAGTCGTCGGACAAGACGGCGGCGGGCCAAGCTTGTCCCGGGGTCGTGGGGACGACCCTATATTCGTCGGACATGACGGTGGCGGGCCAATCTAGTCCCGGGGTCGTGGGGACGACCCTATAATCGTTGGACATGACGGTGGCGGGCCAATCTAGTCCCGGGGTCGTAGGGACGACCTTATAGTCGTCGGACATGTTGGCGATTGGCCATCATTGGCCCGGGGTCGTCGGGACGAACCCTATAGTCGTCGGACATGTCGGCGGCTGGCCAACCTAGTCCCGGGGTCGTGGGGACGACCCTACAGTCGTCGGACATTTCGGCGGCTTGCCAACTTTGGCCCGGGGTCGTGGGGACGACCCTATAGTCGTCGGACATGTCGGCGGCTGGCCAACTTTGGCCCGTGGTTGTGGGGACGACCCTATAGTCGTTGGATATGACGGTGGCGGGCCAATCTAGTCCCGGGGTCGTGGGGACGACCCTATAGTCGTCGGACATGTCGGCGGCTGGCCAACTTTGAACCGGTGTCGTGGGGACGACTCTATAGTCGTCGGAAATGTCGGCGGCTGGCCAACCTGGACCCGGAGTCGTGGGGCCGACCCTATTGTCGTCGGACATGACGGTGGCGGGCCAATCTAGTCTCGGGGTCGTGGGGACGACCCTATAGTCGTCGGACATGTCGGCGGCTGGCCAACTTTGGCCCGGGGTCGTGGGGACGACCCTATAGTCGTCGGACATGTCGGCGGCTGGCCAACTTTGGCCCGGTGTCGTGGGGACGACCCAATAGTGGTCGGACATGTCGGCGGCCGGCCAACCTAGTCCCGAGGTCGTGGGGACGACCCTATAGTCGTCGGACTTGACGGTGGCGGGCCAATCTAGTCCCGGGGTCGTGGGGACGACCCTACAGTCGTCGGACATTTCGGCGGCTTGCCAACTTTGGCCCGGGGTCGTGGGGACGACCCTACAGTCGTCGGACATTTCGGCGGCTTGCCAACTTTGGCCCGGGGTCGTGGGGACGATCCAATAATCGTCGGACATGTCGGCGGCTGGCCAACTTGGGCCCGTGGTTGTGGGGACGACCCTATAGTCGTTGGACATGACGGTGGCGGGCCAATCTAGTCCCGGGGTCGTAGGGACGACCCTATAGTCGTCGGGCAAGACGGCGGCTGGACATCTTTGGCCCGGGGTCGTGGGGACGACCCTATAGTCGTCGGACATGTTGGCGGCTTGTCAGCCTAGTCCCGGGGTGGTGGGTACGACGCTATAGTCGTCGGACAAGTCGGCGGCGGGCCAACCTTGTCCCGGGGTCGTGGGGACGACCCTATAGTCGTCGGACATGTCGGCGGCTGGCCAACTTTGGCCCGGTGTCGTGGGGACGACCCAATAGTGGTCGGACATGTCGGCGGCCGGCCAACCTAGTCCCGAGGTCGTGGGGACGACCCTATAGTCGTCGGACTTGACGGTGGCGGGCCAATCTAGTCCCGGGGTCGTGGGGACGACCCTACAGTCGTCGGACATTTCGGCGGCTTGCCAACTTTGGCCCGGGGTCGTGGGGACGACCCTATAGTCGTCGGACTTGACGGTGGCGGGCCAATCTAGTCCCGGGGTCGTGGGGACGACCCTATTGTCGTCGGACATGACGGTAGCAGGCCAATCTAGTCTCGGGGTCGTGGGGCGACCCTATAGTCGTCGGACATGTCGGCGGCTGGCCAACTTTGGCCCGGTGTCGTGGGGACGACTCTATAGTCGTCGGAAATGTCGGCGGCTGGCCAACCTGGACCCGGGGTCGTGGGGACGACCCTATTGTCGTCGGACATGACGGTAGCGGGCCAATCTAGTCTCGGGGTCGTGGGGACGACCCCATAGTCGTCGGACATGTCGGTGGCGGGCCAACTTTGGCCCGGTGTCGTGGGGACGACCCAATAGTGGTCGGACATGTCGGCGGCCGGCCAACCTAGTCCCGAGGTCGTGGGGACGACCCTATAGTCGTCGGACTTGACGGTGGCGGGCCAATCTAGTCCCGGGGTCGTGGGGACGACCCTACAGTCGTCGGACATTTCGGCGGCAGGCCAACTTTGGCCCGGGGTCGTGGGGACGACCCTATAGTCTTCGGACATGACGGTAGCGGGCCAATCTAGACCCGAGGTCGTGGGGACGACCCTATAGTAGTCGGACATGTCGGCGGCTGTCCAACTTTGGAGCGGTGTCGTGGGGACGACTCTATAGTCGTCGGACATGTCGGCAGCTGGCCAACCTAGACCCGGGGTCGTGGGGACGACCCTATTGTCGTCGGACATGACGGTGGCGGGCCAATCTAGTCCCGGGGTCGTGGGGACGACCCTATAGTCGTCGGACAAGTCGGCGGCGGGCCAAGCTTGTCCCGGGGTCGTGGGGACGACCCTATATTCGTCGGACATGACGGTGGCGGGCCAATCTAGTCCCGGGGTCGTGGGGACGACCCTATAATCGTTGGACATGACGGTGGCGGGCCAATCTAGTCCCGGGGTCGTAGGGACGACCCTATAGTCGTCGGACATGTTGGCGATTGGCCATCATTGGCCCGGGGTCGTGGGGACGACCCTATTGTCGTCGGACATGACGGTGGCGGGCCAATCTAGTCCCGGGGTCGTGGGGACGACCCTATAGTCGTCGAACAATTCGGCGGCGGGCCAAGCTTGTCCCGGGGTCGTGGGGACGACCCTATAATCGTCGGACATGACGGTGGCGGGCCAATCTAGTCCCGGGGTCGTGGGGACGACCCTATAGTCGTCGGACATGTCGGCGGCTGGCCAACTTTGGCCCGGTGTCGTGGGGACGACTCTATAGACGTCGGACATGACGGTGGCGGGCCAATCTAGTCCCGGGGTCGTGGGGACGACCCTATAATCGTTGGACATGACGGTGGCGGGCCAATCTAGTCCCGGGGTCGTAGGGACGACCCTATAGTCGTCGGACATGTTGGGGATTGGCCAACATTGGCCCGGGGTCGTCGGGACGACCCTATAGTCGTCGGACATGTCGGCGGCTGGCCAACCTAGTCCCGGGGTCGTGGGGACGACCCTATAGTCGTCGGACATTTCGGCGGCTTGCCAACTTTGGCCCGGGGTCGTGGGGACGACCCTATAGTAGTCGGACATGTCGGCGACTGTCCAACTTTGGCGCGGTGTCGTGGGGACGACTCTATAGTCGTCGGACATGTCGGCAGCTGGCCAACGTAGACCCGGGGTCGTGGGGACGACCCTATTGTCGTCGGACATGACGGTGGCGGGCCAATCTAGTCCCGGGGTCGTGGGGACGACCCTATAGTCGTCGGACAAGTCGGCGGCGGGCCAAGCTTGTCCCGGGGTCGTGGGGACGACCCTATATTCGTCGGACATGACGGTGGCGGGCCAATCTAGTCCCGGGGTCGTAGGGACGACCCTATAGTCGTCGGACATGTTGGCGATTGGCCAACATTTTCCCGGGGTCGTCGGGACGACCCTATAGTCGTCGGACATGTCGGCGGCTGGCCAACCTAGTCCCGGGGTCGTGGGGACGACCCTATAGTCGTCGGACATGTTGGCGGCTTGTCAGCCTAGTCCCGGGGTCGTGGGTACGGCCCTATATTCGTCGGACATGTCGGCGGCGGGCCAACCTTGTCCCGGGGTCGTGGGGACGACCCTATAGTCGTCGGACATGTCGGCGGCTGGCCAACTTTGGCCCGGTGTCGTGGGGACGACTCTATAGTCGTCGGTAATGTCGGCGGCTGGCCAACATGGACCCGGGGTCGTGGGGACGACCCTATTGTCGTCGGACATGACGGTAGCAGGCCAATCTAGTCTCGGGGTCGTGGGGACGACCCTATAGTCGTCGGACATGTCGGCGGCTGGCCAACTTTGGCCCGGGGTCGTGGGGACGATCCAATAATCGTCGGACATGTCGGCGGCTGGCCAACTTTGGCCCGTGGTGGGGGGGACGACCCTATAGTCGTCGGACATGTCGACGGCTGGCTAACTTGGGCCCGTGGTTGTGGGGACGACCCTATAGTCGTTGGACATGACGGTGGCGGGCCAATCTAGTCCCGGGGTCGTAGGGACGACCATATAGTCGTCGGACAAGACGGCGGCTGGACATCTTTGGCCCGGGGTCGTGGGGACGACCCTATAGTCGTCGGACATGTTGGCGGCTTGTCAGCCTAGTCCCGGGGTGGTGGGTACGACCCTATAGTCGTCGGACAAGTCGGCGGCGGGCCAACCTTGTACCGGGGTCGTGGGGACGACCCTATAATCGTCGGACATGACGGTGGCGGGCCAATCTAGTCCCGGGGTCGTGGGGACGACCCTATAGTCGTCGGACATGTCGGCGGCGGGCCAACTTTGGCCCGGTGTCGTGGGGACGACCCAATAGTGGTCGGACATGTCGGCGGCCGGCCAACCTAGTCCTGAGGTCGTGGGGACGACCCTATAGTCGTCGGACTTGACGGTGGCGGGCCAATCTAGTCCCGGGGTCGTGGGGACGACCCTATAGTCTTCGGACATGTTGGCGATTGGCCATCATTGGCCCGGGGTCGTGGGGACGACCCTATTGTCGTCGGACATGACGGTGGCGGGCCAATCTAGTCCCGGGGTCGTGGGGACGACCCTATAGTCGTCGAACAATTCGGCGGCGGGCCAAGCTTGTCCCGGGGTCGTGGGGACGACCCTATAGTCGTCGAACAATTCGGCGGCGGGCCAAGCTTGTCCCGGTGTCGTGGGGACGACTCTATAGTCGTCGGAAATGTCGGCGGCTGGCCAACATGGACCCGGGGTCGTGGGGACGACCCTATTGTCGTCGGACATGACGGTAGCAGGCCAATCTAGTCTCGGGGTCGTGGGGACGACCCTATAGTCGTCGGACATGTCGGCGGCTGGCCAACTTTGGCCCGGGGTCGTGGGGACGATCCAATAATCGTCGGACATGTCGGCGGCTGGCCAACTTTGGCCCGTGGTGGGGGGGACGACCCTATAGTCGTCGGACATGTCGACGGCTGGCTAACTTGGGCCCGTGGTTGTGGGGACGACCCTATAGTCGTTGGACATGACGGTGGCGGGCCAATCTAGTCCCGGGGTCGTAGGGACGACCATATAGTCGTCGGACAAGACGGCGGCTGGACATCTTTGGCCCGGGGTCGTGGGGACGACCCTATAGTCGTCGGACATGTTGGCGGCTTGTCAGCCTAGTCCCGGGGTGGTGGGTACGACCCTATAGTCGTCGGACAAGTCGGCGGCGGGCCAACCTTGTACCGGGGTCGTGGGGACGACCCTATAATCGTCGGACATGACGGTGGCGGGCCAATCTAGTCCCGGGGTCGTGGGGACGACCCTATAGTCGTCGGACATGTCGGCGGCGGGCCAACTTTGGCCCGGTGTCGTGGGGACGACCCAATAGTGGTCGGACATGTCGGCGGCCGGCCAACCTAGTCCCGAGGTCGTGGGGACGACCCTATAGTCGTCGGACTTGACGGTGGCGGGCCAATCTAGTCCCGGGGTCGTGGGGACGACCCTATAGTCGTCGGACTTGACGGTGGCGGGCCAATCTAGTCCCGGGGTTGTGGGGACGACCCTACAGTCGTCGGACATTTCGGCGGCAGGCCAACTTTGGCCCGGGGTCGTGGGGACGACCCTATAGTCGTCGGACTTGACGGTGGCGGGCCAATCTAGTCCCGAGGTCCTGGGGACGACCCTATAGTCGTCGGACTTGACGGTGGCGGGCCAATGTAGTCCCGGGGTCGTGGGGACAACCCTAAAGCCGTCGGACATTTCAGCGGCTTGCCAACTTTGGCCCGGGGTCGTGGGGACGACTCTATAGTCGTCGGAAATGTCGGCGGCTGGCCAACCTGGACCCGGGGTCGTGGGGACGACCCTATTGTCGTCGGACATGACGGTAGCGGGCCAATCTAGTCTCGGGGTCGTGGGGACGACCCCATAGTCGTCGGACATGTCGGCGGCTGGCCAACTTTGGCCCGGGGTCGTGGGGACGATCCAATAATCGTCGGACATGTCGGCGGCTGGCCAACTTTGGCCCGTGGTGGTGGGGACGACCCTATAGTCGTTGGACATGACGGTGGCAGGCCAATCTAGTCCCGGGGTCGTGGGGACGACCCTATTGTCGTCGGACATGACGGTAGCAGGCCAATCTAGTCTCGGGGTCGTGGGGACGACCCCATAGTCGTCGGACATGTCGGTGGCGGGCCAACTTTGACCCGGTGTCGTGGGGACGACCCAATAGTGGTCGGACATGTCGGCGGCCGGCCAACCTAGTCCCGAGGTCGTGGGGACGACCCTATAGTCGTCGGACTTGACGGTGGCGGGCCAATCTAGTCCCGGGGTCGTGGGGACGACCCTACAGTCGTCGGACATTTCGGCGGCAGGCCAACTTTGGCCCGGGGTCGTGGGGACGACCCTATAGTCTTCGGACATGACGGTAGCGGGCCAATCTAGACCCGAGGTCGTGGGGACGACCCTATAGTAGTCGGACATGTCGGCGGCTGTCCAACTTTGGAGCGGTGTCGTGGGGACGACCCTATAGTCGTCGGACATGTTGGCGGCTTGTCAGCCTAGTCCCGGGGTGGTGGGTACGACCCTATAGTCGTCGGACAAGTCGGCGGCGGGCCAACCTTGTACCGGGGTCGTGGGGACGACCCTATAATCGTCGGACATGACGGTGGCGGGCCAATCTAGTCCCGGGGTCGTGGGGACGACCCTATAGTCGTCGGACATGTCGGCGGCGGGCCAACTTTGGCCCGGTGTCGTGGGGACGACCCAATAGTGGTCGGACATGTCGGCGGCTGGCCAACTTTGGCCCGTGGTGGGGGGGACGACCCTATAGTCGTCGGACATGTCGACGGCTGGCTAACTTGGGCCCGTGGTTGTGGGGACGACCCTATAGTCGTTGGACATGACGGTGGCGGGCCAATCTAGTCCCGGGGTCGTAGGGACGACCATATAGTCGTCGGACAAGACGGCGGCTGGACATCTTTGGCCCGGGGTCGTGGGGACGACCCTATAGTCGTCGGACATGTTGGCGGCTTGTCAGCCTAGTCCCGGGGTGGTGGGTACGACCCTATAGTCGTCGGACAAGTCGGCGGCGGGCCAACCTTGTACCGGGGTCGTGGGGACGACCCTATAATCGTCGGACATGACGGTGGCGGGCCAATCTAGTCCCGGGGTCGTGGGGACGACCCTATAGTCGTCGGACATGTCGGCGGCGGGCCAACTTTGGCCCGGTGTCGTGGGGACGACCCAATAGTGGTCGGACATGTCGGCGGCCGGCCAACCTAGTCCTGAGGTCGTGGGGACGACCCTATAGTCGTCGGACTTGACGGTGGCGGGCCAATCTAGTCCCGGGGTCGTGGGGACGACCCTATAGTCTTCGGACATGACGGTAGCGGGCCAATCTAGACCCGAGGTCGTGGGGACGACCCTATAGTAGTCGGACATGTCGGCGGCTGTCCAACTTTGGCGCGGTGTCGTGGGGACGACTCTATAGTCGTCGGACATGTCGGCAGCTGGCCAACCTAGACCCGGGGTCGTGGGGACGACCCTATTGTCGTCGGACATGACGGTGGCGGGCCAATCTAGTCCCGGGGTCGTGGGGACGACCCTATAGTCGTCGGACAAGTCGGCGGCGGGCCAAGCTTGTCCCGGGGTCGTGGGGACGACCCTATATTCGTCGGACATGACGGTGGCGGGCCAATCTAGTCCCGGGGTCGTGGGGACGACCCTATAATCGTTGGACATGACGGTGGCGGGCCAATCTAGTCCCGGGGTCGTAGGGACGACCCTATAGTCGTCGGACATGTTGGCGATTGGCCATCATTGGCCCGGGGTCGTGGGGACGACCCTATTGTCGTCGGACATGACGGTGGCGGGCCAATCTAGTCCCGGGGTCGTGGGGACGACCCTATAGTCGTCGAACAATTCGGCGGCGGGCCAAGCTTGTCCCGGGGTCGTGGGGACGACCCTATAATCGTCGGACATGACGGTGGCGGGCCAATCTAGTCCCGGGGTCGTGGGGACGACCCTATAGTCGTCGGACATGTCGGCGGCTGGCCAACTTTGGCCCGGTGTCGTGGGGACGACTCTATAGACGTCGGACATGACGGTGGCGGGCCAATCTAGTCCCGGGGTCGTGGGGACGACCCTATAATCGTTGGACATGACGGTGGCGGGCCAATCTAGTCCCGGGGTCGTAGGGACGACCCTATAGTCGTCGGACATGTTGGGGATTGGCCAACATTGGCCCGGGGTCGTCGGGACGACCCTATAGTCGTCGGACATGTCGGCGGCTGGCCAACCTAGTCCCGGGGTCGTGGGGACGACCCTATAGTCGTCGGACATTTCGGCGGCTTGCCAACTTTGGCCCGGGGTCGTGGGGACGACCCTATAGTAGTCGGACATGTCGGCGGCTGTCCAACTTTGGCGCGGTGTCGTGGGGACGACTCTATAGTCGTCGGACATGTCGGCAGCTGGCCAACGTAGACCCGGGGTCGTGGGGACGACCCTATTGTCGTCGGACATGACGGTGGCGGGCCAATCTAGTCCCGGGGTCGTGGGGACGACCCTATAGTCGTCGGACAAGTCGGCGGCGGGCCAAGCTTGTCCCGGGGTCGTGGGGACGACCCTATATTCGTCGGACATGACGGTGGCGGGCCAATCTAGTCCCGGGGTCGTAGGGACGACCCTATAGTCGTCGGACATGTTGGCGATTGGCCAACATTTTCCCGGGGTCGTCGGGACGACCCTATAGTCGTCGGACATGTCGGCGGCTGGCCAACCTAGTCCCGGGGTCGTGGGGACGACCCTATAGTCGTCGGACATGTTGGCGGCTTGTCAGCCTAGTCCCGGGGTCGTGGGTACGGCCCTATATTCGTCGGACATGTCGGCGGCGGGCCAACCTTGTCCCGGGGTCGTGGGGACGACCCTATAGTCGTCGGACATGTCGGCGGCTGGCCAACTTTGGCCCGGTGTCGTGGGGACGACTCTATAGTCGTCGGAAATGTCGGCGGCTGGCCAACATGGACCCGGGGTCGTGGGGACGACCCTATTGTCGTCGGACATGACGGTAGCAGGCCAATCTAGTCTCGGGGTCGTGGGGACGACCCTATAGTCGTCGGACATGTCGGCGGCTGGCCAACTTTGGCCCGGGGTCGTGGGGACGATCCAATAATCGTCGGACATGTCGGCGGCTGGCCAACTTTGGCCCGTGGTGGGGGGGACGACCCTATAGTCGTCGGACATGTCGACGGCTGGCTAACTTGGGCCCGTGGTTGTGGGGACGACCCTATAGTCGTTGGACATGACGGTGGCGGGCCAATCTAGTCCCGGGGTCGTAGGGACGACCATATAGTCGTCGGACAAGACGGCGGCTGGACATCTTTGGCCCGGGGTCGTGGGGACGACCCTATAGTCGTCGGACATGTTGGCGGCTTGTCAGCCTAGTCCCGGGGTGGTGGGTACGACCCTATAGTCGTCGGACAAGTCGGCGGCGGGCCAACCTTGTACCGGGGTCGTGGGGACGACCCTATAATCGTCGGACATGACGGTGGCGGGCCAATCTAGTCCCGGGGTCGTGGGGACGACCCTATAGTCGTCGGACATGTCGGCGGCGGGCCAACTTTGGCCCGGTGTCGTGGGGACGACCCAATAGTGGTCGGACATGTCGGCGGCCGGCCAACCTAGTCCCGAGGTCGTGGGGACGACCCTATAGTCGTCGGACTTGACGGTGGCGGGCCAATCTAGTCCCGGGGTCGTGGGGACGACCCTATAGTCGTCGGACTTGACGGTGGCGGGCCAATCTAGTCCCGGGGTTGTGGGGACGACCCTACAGTCGTCGGACATTTCGGCGGCAGGCCAACTTTGGCCCGGGGTCGTGGGGACGACCCTATAGTCGTCGGACTTGACGGTGGCGGGCCAATCTAGTCCCGAGGTCCTGGGGACGACCCTATAGTCGTCGGACTTGACGGTGGCGGGCCAATGTAGTCCCGGGGTCGTGGGGACAACCCTAAAGCCGTCGGACATTTCAGCGGCTTGCCAACTTTGGCCCGGGGTCGTGGGGACGACTCTATAGTCGTCGGAAATGTCGGCGGCTGGCCAACCTGGACCCGGGGTCGTGGGGACGACCCTATTGTCGTCGGACATGACGGTAGCGGGCCAATCTAGTCTCGGGGTCGTGGGGACGACCCTATAGGCGTCGGACAAGACGGCGGCTGGACATCTTTGGCCCGGGGTCGTGGGGACGACCCTATAGTCGTCGGACATGTTGGCGGCTTGTCAGCCTAGTCCCGGGGTCGTGGATACGACCCTACAGTCGTCGGACATTTCGGCGGCTGGCCAACCTAGTCCCGAGGTCGTGGGGACGACCCTATAGTCGTCGGACTTGACGGTGGCGGGCCAATCTAGTCCCGGGGTCGTGGGGACGACCCTATAGTCGTCGGACTTGACGGTGGCGGGCCAATCTAGTCCCGGGGTTGTGGGGACGACCCTATAGTCGCCGGACATGTCGGCGGCTGGCCAACTTTGGCCCGGGGTCGTGGGGACGACCCTATAGTCGTCGGACATGTTGGCGGCTTGTCAGCCTAGTCCCGGGGTCGTGGGTACGGCCCTATATTCGTCGGACATGTCGGCGGCGGGCCAACCATGTCCCGGGGTCGTGGGGACGACCCTATAGTCGTCGGACATGTCGGCGGCTGGCCAACTTTGGCCCGGGGTCGTGGGGGCGACCCTATAGTCGTCGGACATGTTGGCGGCTTGTCAGCCTAGTCCCGGGGTCGTGGATACGACCCTACAGTCGTCGGACATTTCGGCGGCTGGCCAACCTAGTCCCGAGGTCGTGGGGACGACCCTATAGTCGTCGGACTTGACGGTGGCGGGCCAATCTAGTCCCGGGGTCGTGGGGACGACCCTATAGTCGTCGGACTTGACGGTGGCGGGCCAATCTAGTCCCGAGGTCCTGGGGACGACCCTATAGTCGTCGGACAAATCGGCGGCTGGCCAACCTAGACCCGGGGTCGTGGGGACGACCCTATTGTCGTCGGACATGACGGTGGCGGGCCAATCTAGTCCCGGGGTCGTGGGGACAATCCTATAGTCGTCGAACAATTCGGCGGCGGGCCAAGCTTGTCCCGGGGTCGTGGGGACGACCCTATAATCGTCGGACATGACGGTGGCGGGCTAATCTAGTCCCGGGGTCGTGGGGACGACCCTATAGTCGTCGGACATGTCGGCGGCTGGCCAACTTTGGCCCGGTGTCGTGGGGACGACTCTATAGACGTCGGAAATGTCGGCGGCTGGCCAACCTGGACCCGGGGTCGTGGGGACGACCAAATTGTCGTCGGACATGACGGTGGCGGGCCAATCTAGTCTCGGGGTCATGGGGACGACCCTATAGTCGTCGGACATGTCGGCGGCTGGCCAACTTTGGCCCGGGGTCGTGGGGACGACTCTATAGTCGTCGGAAATGTCGGCGGCTGGCCAACCTGGACTCGGGGTCGTGGGGACGACCCTATAGTCGTCGGACAAGACGGCGGCTGGACATCTTTGGCCCGGGGTCGTGGGGACGACCCTATAGTCGTCGGACATGTTGGCGGCTTGACAGCCTAGTCCCGGGGTGGTGGGTACGACCCTATAGTCGACGGACAAGTCGGCGGCGGGCCAACCTTGTCCCGGGGTCGTGGGGACGACCCTATAGTCGTCGGACATGTCGGCAGCTGGCCAACTTTGGCCCGGGGTCGTGGGGACGACCCTATAGTCGTCGGACATGTCGGCGGCTGGCCAACTTTGGCCCGTGGTTGTGGGGACGACCCTATAGTCGTTGGATATGACGGTGGCGGGCCAATCTAGTCCCGGGGTCGTGGGGACGACCCTATAGTCGTCGGACAAGACGGCGGCTGGACATCTTTGGCCCGGGGTCGTGGGGACGACCCTATAGTCGTCGGACATGTTGGCGGCTTGTCAGCCTAGTCCCGGGGTCGTGGGTACGACCCTATAGTCGTCGGACAATTCGGCGGCTGGCCAACCTAGACCCGGGGTCGTGGGGACGACCCTATTTTCGTCGGACATGACGGCGGCGGGCCAATCTAGTCCCGGGGTCGTGGGGACGACCCTATAGGCGTCGGAAAAGACGGCGGCTGGACATCTTTGGCCCGGGATCGTGGGGACGACCCTATAATCGTTGGACATGACGGTGGCGGGCCAATCTAGTCCCGGGTTCGTGGGGACGACCCTATAGTCGTCGGACAAGACGGCGGCTGGACATCATTGGCCCGGGGTCGTGGGTACGACCCTATAGTCGTCGGACAAGTCGGCGGCTTGCCAACTTTGGCCCGGGGTCGTGGGACGACTCTATAGTCGTCGGACTTGACGGTAGCGGGCGAATCTAGTCCCGAGGTCGTGGGGACGACCCTATAGTCTTCGGACATGACGGTAGCGGGCCAATCTAGACCCGAGGTCGTGGGGACGACCCTATAGTAGTCGGACATGTCGGCGGCTGTCCAACTTTGGCGCGGTGTCGTGGGGACGACTGTATAGTCGTCGGACATGTTGGCGGCTTGTCAGCCTAGTGCCGGGGTCGTGGGTACGGCCCTATATTCGTCGGACATGTCGGCGGCTGGCCAACTTTGGCCCGGTGTCGTGGGGACGACTCTATAGTCGTCGGAAATGTCGGCGGCTGGCCAACCTGGACCCGGGGTCGTGGGGACGACCCTATTGTCGTCGGACATGACGGTAGCGGGCCAATCTAGTCTCGGGGTCGTGGGGACGACCCTATAGTCGTCGGACATGTCGGCGGCTGGCCAACTTTGGCCCGGGGTCGTGGGGACGATCCAATAATCGTCGGACATGTCGGCGGCTGGCCAACTTTGGCCCGTGGTGGTGGGGACGACCCTATAGTCGTTGGACATGACGGTGGCAGGCCAATCTAGTCCCGGGGTCGTGGGGACGACCCTATAGGCGTCGGACAAAACGGCGGCTGGACATCTTTGGCCCGGGGTCGTGGGGACGACCCTATAGTCGTCGGACATGTTGGCGGCTTGTCAGCCTAGTCCCGGGGTCGTGGGTACGACCCTATAGTCGTCGGACAATTCGGCGGCTGGCCAACCTAGACCCGGGGTCGTGGGGACGACCCTATTTTCGTCGGACATGACGGCGGCGGGCCAATCTAGTCCCGGGGTCGTGGGGACGACCCTATAGGCGTCGGACAAGACGGCGGCTGGACATCTTTGGCCCGGGGTCGTGGGGACGACCCTATAATCGTTGGACATGACGGTGGCGGGCCAATCTAGTCCCGGGGTCGTGGGGACGACCCTATAGTCGTCGGACATGTCGGCAGCTGGCCAACTTTGGCCCGGGGTCGTGGGGACGACCCTATAGTCGTCGGACATGTCGGCGGCTGGCCAACTTTGGCCCGTGGTTGTGGGGACGACCCTATAGTCGTTGGACATGACGGTGGCGGGCCAATCTAGTCCCGGGGTCGTGGGGACGACCCTATAGTCGTCGGACAAGACGGCGGCTGGACATCTTTGGCCCGGGGTCGTGGGGACGACCCTATAGTCGTCGGACATGTTGGCGGCTTGTCAGCCTAGTCCCGGGGTCGTGGGTACGACCCTATAGTCGTCGGACAATTCGGCGGCTGGCCAACCTAGACCCGGGGTCGTGGGGACGACCCTATTTTCGTCGGACATGACGGCGGCGGGCCAATCTAGTCCCGGGGTCGTGGGGACGACCCTATAGGCGTCGGACAAGACGGCGGCTGGACATCTTTGGCCCGGGGTCGTGGGGACGACCCTATAATCGTTGGACATGACGGTGGCGGGCCAATCTAGTCCCGGGGTCGTGGGGACGACCCTATAGTCGTCGGACATGTCGGCAGCTGGCCAACTTTGGCCCGGGGTCGTGGGGACGACCCTATAGTCGTCGGACATGTCGGCGGCTGGCCAACTTTGGCCCGTGGTTGTGGGGACGACCCTATAGTCGTTGGACATGACGGTGGCGGGCCAATCTAGTCCCGGGGTCGTGGGGACGACCCTATAGTCGTCGGACAAGGCGGCGGCTGGACATCTTTGGCCCGGGGTCGTGGGGACGACCCTATAGTCGTCGGACATGTTGGCGGCTTGTCAGCCTAGTCCCGGGGTCGTGGGTACGACCCTATAGTCGTCGGACAATTCGGCGGCTGGCCAACCTAGACCCGGGGTCGTGGGGACGACCCTATTTTCGTCGGACATGACGGCGGCGGGTCAATCTAGTCCCGGGGTCGTGGGGACGACCCTATAGGCGTCGGACAAGACGGCGGCTGGACATCTTTGGCCCGGGGTCGTGGGGACGACCCTATAATCGTTGGACATGACGGTGGCGGGCCAATCTAGTCCCGGGTTCGTGGGGACGACCCTATAGTCGTCGGACAAGACGGCGGCTGGACATCATTGGCCCGGGGTCGTGGGTACGACCCTATAGTCGTCGGACAAGTCGGCGGCTTGCCAACTTTGGCCCGGGGTCGTGGGACGACTCTATAGTCGTCGGACTTGACGGTAGCGGGCCAATCTAGTCCCGAGGTCGTGGGGACGACCCTATAGTCTTCGGACATGACGGTAGCGGGCCAATCTAGACCCGAGGTCGTGAGGACGACCCTATAGTAGTCGGACATGTCGGCGGCTGTCCAACTTTGGCGCGGTGTCGTGGGGACGACTCTATAGTCGTCGGACATGTTGGCGGCTTGTCAGCCTAGTCCCGGGGTCGTGGGTACGGCCCTATATTCGTCGGACATGTCGGCGGCTGGCCAACTTTGGCCCGGTGTCGTGGGGACGACTCTATAGTCGTCGGAAATGTCGGCGGCTGGCCAACCTGGACCCGGGGTCGTGGGGACGACCCTATTGTCGTCGGACATGACGGTAGCGGGCCAATCTAGTCTCGGGGTCGTGAGGACGACCCTATAGTCGTCGGACATGTCGGCGGCTGGCCAACTTTGGCCCGGGGTCGTGGGGACGATCCAATAATCGTCGGACATGTCGGCGGCTGGCCAACTTTGGCCCGTGGTGGTGGGGACGACCCTATAGTCGTTGGACATGACGGTGGCAGGCCAATCTAGTCCCGGGGTCGTGGGGACGACCCTATTGTCGTCGGACATGACGGTGGCGGGCCAATCTAGTCTCGGGGTCGTGGGGACGACCCTATAGTCGTCGGACATGTCGGCGGCTGGCCAAATTTGGCCCGGGGTCGTGGGGACGACCCTATAGTCGTCGGACATGTCGGCGGCTGGCCAACCTTGGCCCGTGGTTGTGGGGACGACCCTATAATCGTTGGACATGACGGTGGCGGGCCAATCTAGTCCCGGGGTCGTGGGGACGACCCTATTGTCGTCGGACATGACTGTGGCGGGCCAATCTAGTCCCGGGGTCGTGGGGACGACCCTATAGTCGTCGGACAAGTCGGCGGCGGGCCAAGCTTGTCCCGGGGTCGTGGGGACGACCCTATAGTTGTCGGACATGTTGGCGATTGGCCCACATTGGCCCGGGGTCGTCGGGACGACCCTATAGTCGTCGGACATGTCGGCGGCTGGCCAACCTAGTCCCGGGGTCGTGGGGACGACCCTATAGTCGTCGGACATTTCGGCGGCTTGCCAACTTTGGCCCGGGGTCGTGGGGACGACCCTATAGTCGTCGGATATGTCGGCGGCTGGCCAACTTTGGCCCGTGGTTGTGGGGACGACCCTATAGTCGTTGGACATGACGGTGGCGGGCCAGTCTAGTCCCGGGGTCGTGGGGACGACCCTATAGTCGTCGGACATGTCGGCGGCTGGCCAACTTTGGACCGGTGTCGTGGGGACGACTCTATAGTCGTCGGAAATGTCGGCGGCTGGCCAACCTGGACCCGGAGTCGTGGGGCCGACCCTATTGTCGTCGGACATGACGGTGGCGGGCCAATCTAGTCTCGGGGTCGTGGGGACAACCCTAAAGCCGTCGGACATTTCAGCGGCTTGCCAACTTTGGCCCGGGGTCGTGGGGACTACCCTATAGTCGTCGGACATGTCGGCGGCTGCCCAAAATTGGCCCGAGGTCGTGGGGGCGACCCTATAGTCGTCGGACATGTCGGCGGCTGGCCAACCTAGTCCCGAGGTCGTCGGACTTGACGGTGGCGGGCCAATCTAGTCCCGGGGTCGTGGGGACGACCCTACAGTCGTCGGACATTTCGGCGGCTTGCCAACTTTGGCCCGGGGTCGTGGGGACGACCCTATAGTCGTCGGACATGACGGTGGCGGACCAATCTAGTCCCGGGGTCGTGGGGACGACCCTATAGTCGTCGGACTTGACGGTGGCCGGCCAATCTATTCCCGGGGTCGTGGGGACGACCCTACAGTCGTCGGACATGTCGGCGGCTGGCCAAAATTGGCCCGACGTCGTGGGGGCGACCCTATAGTCGTCGGACATGTCGGCGGCTGGCCAACCTAGTCCCGAGGTCGTCGGACTTGACGGTGGCGGGCCAATCTAGTCCCGGGGTCGTAGGGACGACCCTATAGTCGTCGGACATGTTGGCGATTGGCCAACATTGGCCCGGGGTCGTCGGGTCGACCCTATAGTCGTCGGACATGTCGGCGGCCGGCCAACTTTGGCCCGTGGTCGTGGGGACGATCCAATAGTCGTCGGACATGTCGGCGGCTGGCCAACTTTGGCCCGTGGTCGTGGGGACGACTCTATAGTCGTCGGACATGTTGGCGGCTTGTCAGCCTAGTCCCGGGGTCGTGGGGACGACCCTATTGTCGTCGGACTTGGCGGTGGCGGGCCAATCTAGTCCCGTGGTCGTGGGGACGACCCTATAGTCTTCGGACATGACGGTAGCGGGCCAATCTAGACCCGAGGTCGTGGGGACGACCCTATAGTAGTCGGACATGTCGGCGGCGGTCCAACTTTGGCCCGGTGTCGTGGGGACGACCCTATAGTAGTCGGACATGTCGGCGGCGGTCCAACTTTGGCCCGGTGTCGTGGGGACGACTCTATAGTCGTCGGACATGTCGGCGGCTGGCCAACCTAGTCCCGAGGTCGTCGGACTTGACGGTGGCGGGCCAATCTAGTCCCGGGGTCGTGGGGACGACCCTACAGTCGTCGGACATTTCGGCGGCTTGCCAACTTTGGCCCGGGGTCGTGGGGACGACCCTATAGTCGTCGGACATGACGGTGGCGGACCAATCTAGTCCCGGGGTCGTGGGGACGACCCTATAGTCGTCGGACTTGACGGTGGCCGGCCAATTTATTCCCGGGGTCGTGGGGACGACCCTACAGTCGTCGGACATTTCGGCGGCTTGCCATCTTTGGCCCGGGGTCGTGGGGACGACCCTATAGTCGTCGGACATGTCGGCGGCTGGCCAAAAATGGCCCGACGTCGTGGGGGCGACCCTATAGTCGTCGGACATGTCGGCGGCTGGCCAACCTAGTCCCGAGGTCGTCGGACTTGACGGTGGCGGGCCAATCTAGTCCCGGGGTCGTAGGGACGACCCTATAGTCGTCGGACATGTTGGCGATTGGCCAACATGGGCCCGGGGTCGTCGGGTCGACCCTATAGTCGTCGGACATGTCGGCGGCTGGCCAACCTAGTCCCGGGGTCGTGGGGACGACCCTATAGTCGTCGGACATGTCGGCGGCTGGCCAACTTTGGCCCGTGGTCGTGGGAACGATCCAATAGTCGTCGGACATGTCGGCGGATGGCCAACTTTGGCCCGTGGTCGTGGGGACGACCCTATAGTCGTTGGACATGTCAGCGGCTGGCCAACTTTGGCCCGGTGTCGTGGGGACGACTCTATAGTCGTCGGACATGTCGGCGGCTGGCCAACCTAGACCCGGGGTCGTGGGGACGACCCTATTGTCGTCGGACATGTCGGCGGCTGGCCAACTTTGGCCCGTGGTCGTGGGGACGACCCTATAGTCGTTGGGCATGTCAGCGGCTGACCAACTTTGGCCCGGTGTAGTGGGGACGCCTCTATAGTCGTCGAACATGTCGGCGGCTGGCCAACCTAGACCCGGGGTCGTAGGTACGACCCTATAGTCGTCGGACATGTCGGCGATTGGCCATTATTGGCCCGGGGCCGTGGGGACGACCCTATAGTCGTCGGACATGTCGGCGGCTGGCCAACTTTGGCCCGTGGTCGTGGGGACGATCCGATAGTCGTCGGACATGTCGGCGGCTGGCCAACTTTGGCCCGTGGTCGTGGGGACGATCCGATAGTCGTCGGACATGTCGGCGGCTGGCCAACTTTGGCCCGTGGTCGTGGGGGCGATCCAATAGTCGTCGGACATGTGGGCGGCTGGCCAACTTTGGCCCGTGGTCGTGGGGATGATCCGATAGTCGTCGGACATGTCGGCGGCTGGCCAACCTAGTCCCGGGGTCGTGGGGACGACCCTATTGTCGTCGGACATGGCGGTGGCGGGCCAATCTAGTCCCGTGGTCGTGGGGACGACCCTATAGTCGTCGGACAAGGCGGCGGCGGGCCAACTTTGGCCCGTGGCCGTGGGGACGATCCAATAGTCGTCTGACATGTCGGCGGCTGGCCAACTTTGGCCCGTGGTCGTGGGGACGATCCGATATTCGTCGGACATGTCGGCGGCTGGCCAACTTTGGCCCGTGGTCGTGGGGACGATCCAATAGTCGTCGGACATGTCGGCGGCTGGCCAACTTTGGCCCGTGGTCGTGGGGACGACTCTATAGTCGTCGGACATGTTGGCGGCTTGTCAGCGTAGTCCCGGGGTCGTGGGTACGACCCTATAGTCGTTGGACATGACGGTGGCGGGCCAATCTAGTCCCGGGGTCGTGGGTACGACCCTATAGTCGTCGGACAAGACGGCGGCTGGACATCTTTGGCCCGCGGTCGTGGGGACGACCCTATAGTCGTCGGACATGACGGTGGCGGGCCAATCTAGTCCCGGGGTCGTGGGGACGACCCTATAGTCGTCGGACAAGACGGCGGCTGGACATCCTTGGCTCGCGGTCGTGGGGACGACCCTATAGTCGTCGGACATTTCGGCGGCTTGTCAACCTAGTCCCGGGGTCGTGGGGACGACCCTATAGTCGTTGGCCATGACGGTGGCGGGCCAATCTAGTCCCGGGGTCGTGGGTACGACCCTATAGTCGTCGGACAAGACGGCGGCTGGACATCTTTGGCCCGCGGTCGTGGGGACGACCCTATAGTCGTCGGACATTTCGGCGGCTTGCCAACGTTGGCCCGGGGTCGTAGGGACGACCCTATAGTCGTCGGACATGTCGGCGATTGGCCAACATTGGCCCGGGGTCGTGGGGACGACCCTATAGTCGTCGGACATGTCGGCGGCTGGCCAACCTAGTCCCGAGGTCGTGGGGACGACCCTATAGTCGTCGGACTTCACGGTGGCGGGCCAATCTAGTCCCGGGGTCGTGGGGACGACCCTATAGTCGTCGGACAAGACGGCGGCTGGACATCTTTGGCCCGGGGTCGTGGGTACGACCCTATAGTCGTCGGACAAGACGGCGGCTGGACATCTTTGGCCCGCGGTCGTGGGGACGACCCTATAGTCGTCGGACATTTCGGCGGCTTGCCAACGTTGGCCCGGGGTCGTGGGGACGACCCTATAGTCGTTGGACATGACGGTGGCGGGCCAATCTAGTCCCGGGGTCGTGGGTACGACCCTATAGTCGTCGGACAAGACGGCGGCTGGACATCTTTGGCCCGCGGTCGTGGGGACGACCCTATAGTCGTCGGACATTTCGGCGGCTTGTCAACCTAGTCCCGGGGTCGTGGGGACGACCCTATAGTCGTTGGACATGACGGTGGCGGGCCAATCTAGTCCCGGGGTCGTGGGTACGACCCTATAGTCGTCGGACAAGACGGCGGCTGGACATCCTTGGCTCGCGGTCGTGGGGACGACCCTATAGTCGTCGGACATTTCGGCGGCTTGTCAACCTAGTCCCGGGGTCGTGGGGACGACCCTATAGTCGTTGGACATGACGGTGGCGGGCCAATCTAGTCCCGGGGTCGTGGGTACGACCCTATAGTCGTCGGACAAGACGGCGGCTGGACATCTTTGGCCCGGGGTCGTGGGTACGACCCTATAGTCGTCGGACAAGACGGCGGCTGGACATCTTTGGCCCGCGGTCGTGGGGACGACCCTATAGTCGTCGGACATTTCGGCGGCTTGCCAACGTTGGCCCGGGGTCGTAGGTGCGACCCTATAGTCGTCGGACATGTCGGCGATTGGCCATTATTGGCCCGGGGCCGTGGGGACGACCCTATAGTCGTCGGACATGTCGGCGGCTGGCCAACTTTGGCCCGGTGTCGTGGGGACGACTCTATAGTCGTCGGACATGTCGGCGGCTGGATAACCTAGACCCGGGGTCGTGGGGACGACCCTATAATCGTTGGACATGACGGTGGCGGGCCAATCTAGTCCCGGGGTCGTGGGGACGACCCTATAGTCGTCGGACATGTCGGCGGCTGGCCAACTTTGGACCGGTGTCGTGGGGACGACCCTATAGTCTTCGGACATGACGGTAGCGGGCCAATCTAGACCCGAGGTCGTGGGGACGACCCTATAGTAGTCGGACATGTCGGCGGCTGTCCAACTTTGGCCCGGTGTCGTGGGGACGACTCTATAGTCGTCGGACATGTCGGCGGCTGGCCAACCTAGACCCGGGGTCGTGGGGACGACCCTATTGTCGTCGGACATGACGGTGGCGGGCCAATCTAGTCCCGGGGTCGTGGGGACGACCCTATAGTCGTCGGACAAGTCGGCGGCGGGCCAAGCTTGTCCCGGGGTCGTGGGGACGACCCTATAATCGTCGGACATGACGGTGGCGGGCCAATCTAGTCCCGGGGTCGTGGGGACGACCCTATAATCGTTGGACATGACGGTGGCGGGCCAATCTAGTCCCGGGGTCGTAGGGACGACCCTATAGTCGTCGGACATGTTGGCGATTGGCCAACATTGGCCCGGGGTCGTCGGGTCGACCCTATAGTCGTCGGACATGTCGGAGGCGGGCCAAGCTTGTCCCGGGGTCGTGGGGACGACCCTATAATCGTCGGACATGACGGTGGCGGGCCAATCTAGTCCCGGGGTCGTGGGGACGACCCTATAATCGTTGGACATGACGGTGGCGGGCCAATCTAGTCCCGGGGTCGTAGGGACGACCCTATAGTCGTCGGACATGTTGGCGATTGGCCAACATTGGCCCGGGGTCGTCGGGTCGACCCTATAGTCGTCGGACATGTAGGCGGCTGGCCAACCTAGACCCGGGGTCGTGGGGGCGACCCTATAGTCGTCGGACATGTCGGCGGCTGGCCAACTTTGGCCCGTGGTCGTGGGGACGATCCGATAGTCGTTGGACATGACGGTGCCGGGGCAATCGAGTCCCGGGGTAGTAGGTACGACCCTATAGTCGTCGGACATGTCGGCGATTGGCCATTATTGGCCCGGGGTCGAGGGGACGACCCTATAGTCGTCGGACATGTCGGCGGCTGGCCAACTTTGGCCCATGGTCGTGGGGACGACCCAATAGTCGTCGGACATGTCGGCGTCTGGCCAACTTTGGCCCGTGGTCGTGGGGACGACCCTACAGTCGTCGGACATTTCGGCGGCTTGCCAACTTTGGCCCGGGGTCGTGGGGACGACCCTATAGTCGTCGGACTTGACGTTGGCGAGCCAATCTAGTCCCGAGGTCGTGGGGACGACCCTATAGTCGTCGGACTTGACGGTGGCCGGCCAATCTATTCCCGGGGTCGTGGGGACGACCCTACAGTCGTCGGACATTTCGGCGGCTTGCCAACTTTGGCCGGGGTCGTGGGGGCGACCCTATAGTCTTCGGACATGACGGTAGCGGGCCAATCTAGACCCGAGGTCGTGGGGACGACCCTATAGTAGTCGGACATGTCGGCGGCGGTCCAACTTTGGCCCGGTGTCGTGGGGACGACTCTATAGTCGTCGGACATGTCGGCGGCTGGCCAACCTAGACCCGGGGTCGTGGGGACGACCCTATAATCGTTGGACATGACGGTGGCGGGCCAATCTAGTCCCGGGGTCGTGGGGACGACCCTATAGTCGTCGGACATGTCGGCGGCTGCCAACTTTGGACCGGTGTCGTGGGGACGACCCTATAGTCTTCGGACATGACGGTAGCGGGCCAATCTAGACCCGAGGTCGTGGGGACGACCCTATAGTAGTCGGACATGTCGGCGGCTGTCCAACTTTGGCCCGGTGTCGTGGGGACGACTCTATAGTCGTCGGACATGTCGGCGGCTGGCCAACCTAGACCCGGGGTCGTGGGGACGACCCTATTGTCGTCGGACATGACGGTGGCGGGCCAATCTAGTCCCGGGGTCGTGGGGACGACCCTATAGTCGTCGGACAAGACGGCGGCTGGACATCCTTGGCTCGCGGTCGTGGGGACGACCCTATAGTCGTCGGACATTTCGGCGGCTTGTCAACCTAGTCCCGGGGTCGTGGGGACGACCCTATAGTCGTTGGACATGACGGTGGCGGGCCAATCTAGTCCCGGGGTCGTGGGTACGACCCTATAGTCGTCGGACAAGACGGCGGCTGGACATCTTTGGCCCGCGGTCGTGGGGACGACCCTATAGTCGTCGGACATTTCGGCGGCTTGCCAACGTTGGCCCGGGGTCGTAGGGACGACCCTATAGTCGTCGGACATGTCGGCGATTGGCCAACATTGGCCCGGGGTCGTGGGGACGACCCTATAGTCGTCGGACATGTCGGCGGCTGGCCAACCTAGTCCCGAGGTCGTGGGGACGACCCTATAGTCGTCGGACTTCACGGTGGCGGGCCAATCTAGTCCCGGGGTCGTGGGGACGACCCTATAGTCGTCGGACAAGACGGCGGCTGGACATCTTTGGCCCGGGGTCGTGGGTACGACCCTATAGTCGTCGGACAAGACGGCGGCTGGACATCTTTGGCCCGCGGTCGTGGGGACGACCCTATAGTCGTCGGACATTTCGGCGGCTTGCCAACGTTGGCCCGGGGTCGTGGGGACGACCCTATAGTCGTTGGACATGACGGTGGCGGGCCAATCTAGTCCCGGGGTCGTGGGTACGACCCTATAGTCGTCGGACAAGACGGCGGCTGGACATCTTTGGCCCGCGGTCGTGGGGACGACCCTATAGTCGTCGGACATTTCGGCGGCTTGTCAACCTAGTCCCGGGGTCGTGGGGACGACCCTATAGTCGTTGGACATGACGGTGGCGGGCCAATCTAGTCCCGGGGTCGTGGGTACGACCCTATAGTCGTCGGACAAGACGGCGGCTGGACATCCTTGGCTCGCGGTCGTGGGGACGACCCTATAGTCGTCGGACATTTCGGCGGCTTGTCAACCTAGTCCCGGGGTCGTGGGGACGACCCTATAGTCGTTGGACATGACGGTGGCGGGCCAATCTAGTCCCGGGGTCGTGGGTACGACCCTATAGTCGTCGGACAAGACGGCGGCTGGACATCTTTGGCCCGGGGTCGTGGGTACGACCCTATAGTCGTCGGACAAGACGGCGGCTGGACATCTTTGGCCCGCGGTCGTGGGGACGACCCTATAGTCGTCGGACATTTCGGCGGCTTGCCAACGTTGGCCCGGGGTCGTAGGTACGACCCTATAGTCGTCGGACATGTCGGCGATTGGCCATTATTGGCCCGGGGCCGTGGGGACGACCCTATAGTCGTCGGACATGTCGGCGGCTGGCCAACTTTGGCCCGGTGTCGTGGGGACGACTCTATAGTCGTCGGACATGTCGGCGGCTGGCCAACCTAGACCCGGGGTCGTGGGGACGACCCTATAATCGTTGGACATGACGGTGGCGGGCCAATCTAGTCCCGGGGTCGTGGGGACGACCCTATAGTCGTCGGACATGTCGGCGGCTGGCCAACTTTGGACCGGTGTCGTGGGGACGACCCTATAGTCTTCGGACATGACGGTAGCGGGCCAATCTAGACCCGAGGTCGTGGGGACGACCCTATAGTAGTCGGACATGTCGGCGGCTGTCCAACTTTGGCCCGGTGTCGTGGGGACGACTCTATAGTCGTCGGACATGTCGGCGGCTGGCCAACCTAGACCCGGGGTCGTGGGGACGACCCTATTGTCGTCGGACATGACGGTGGCGGGCCAATCTAGTCCCGGGGTCGTGGGGACGACCCTATAGTCGTCGGACAAGTCGGCGGCGGGCCAAGCTTGTCCCGGGGTCGTGGGGACGACCCTATAATCGTCGGACATGACGGTGGCGGGCCAATCTAGTCCCGGGGTCGTGGGTACGACCCTATAATCGTTGGACATGACGGTGGCGGGCCAATCTAGTCCCGGGGTCGTAGGGACGACCCTATAGTCGTCGGACATGTTGGCGATTGGCCAACATTGGCCCGGGGTCGTCGGGTCGACCCTATAGTCGTCGGACATGTCGGCGGCGGGCCAAGCTTGTCCCGGGGTCGTGGGGACGACCCTATAATCGTCGGACATGACGGTGGCGGGCCAATCTAGTCCCGGGGTCGTGGGGACGACCCTATAATCGTTGGACATGACGGTGGCGGGCCAATCTAGTCCCGGGGTCGTAGGGACGACCCTATAGTCGTCGGACATGTTGGCGATTGGCCAACATTGGCCCGGGGTCGTCGGGTCGACCCTATAGTCGTCGGACATGTAGGCGGCTGGCCAACCTAGACCCGGGGTCGTGGGGGCGACCCTATAGTCGTCGGACATGTCGGCGGCTGGCCAACTTTGGCCCGTGGTCGTGGGGACGATCCGATAGTCGTTGGACATGACGGTGCCGGGGCAATCGAGTCCCGGGGTAGTAGGTACGACCCTATAGTCGTCGGACATGTCGGCGATTGGCCATTATTGGCCCGGGGTCGAGGGGACGACCCTATAGTCGTCGGACATGTCGGCGGCTGGCCAACTTTGGCCCATGGTCGTGGGGACGACCCAATAGTCGTCGGACATGTCGGCGTCTGGCCAACTTTGGCCCGTGGTCGTGGGGACGACCCTACAGTCGTCGGACATTTCGGCGGCTTGCCAACTTTGGCCCGGGGTCGTGGGGACGACCCTATAGTCGTCGGACTTGACGTTGGCGAGCCAATCTAGTCCCGAGGTCGTGGGGACGACCCTATAGTCGTCGGACTTGACGGTGGCCGGCCAATCTATTCCCGGGGTCGTGGGGACGACCCTACAGTCGTCGGACATTTCGGCGGCTTGCCAACTTTGGCCGGGGTCGTGGGGGCGACCCTATAGTCTTCGGACATGACGGTAGCGGGCCAATCTAGACCCGAGGTCGTGGGGACGACCCTATAGTAGTCGGACATGTCGGCGGCGGTCCAACTTTGGCCCGGTGTCGTGGGGACGACTCTATAGTCGTCGGACATGTCGGCGGCTGGCCAACCTAGACCCGGGGTCGTGGGGACGACCCTATAATCGTTGGACATGACGGTGGCGGGCCAATCTAGTCCCGGGGTCGTGGGGACGACCCTATAGTCGTCGGACATGTCGGCGGCTGGCCAACTTTGGACCGGTGTCGTGGGGACGACCCTATAGTCTTCGGACATGACGGTAGCGGGCCAATCTAGACCCGAGGTCGTGGGGACGACCCTATAGTAGTCGGACATGTCGGCGGCTGTCCAACTTTGGCCCGGTGTCGTGGGGACGACTCTATAGTCGTCGGACATGTCGGCGGCTGGCCAACCTAGACCCGGGGTCGTGGGGACGACCCTATTGTCGTCGGACATGACGGTGGCGGGCCAATCTAGTCCCGGGGTCGTGGGGACGACCCTATAGTCGTCGGACAAGACGGCGGCTGGACATCCTTGGCTCGCGGTCGTGGGGACGACCCTATAGTCGTCGGACATTTCGGCGGCTTGTCAACCTAGTCCCGGGGTCGTGGGGACGACCCTATAGTCGTTGGACATGACGGTGGCGGGCCAATCTAGTCCCGGGGTCGTGGGTACGACCCTATAGTCGTCGGACAAGACGGCGGCTGGACATCTTTGGCCCGCGGTCGTGGGGACGACCCTATAGTCGTCGGACATTTCGGCGGCTTGCCAACGTTGGCCCGGGGTCGTAGGGACGACCCTATAGTCGTCGGACATGTCGGCGATTGGCCAACATTGGCCCGGGGTCGTGGGGACGACCCTATAGTCGTCGGACATGTCGGCGGCTGGCCAACCTAGTCCCGAGGTCGTGGGGACGACCCTATAGTCGTCGGACTTCACGGTGGCGGGCCAATCTAGTCCCGGGGTCGTGGGGACGACCCTATAGTCGTCGGACAAGACGGCGGCTGGACATCTTTGGCCCGGGGTCGTGGGTACGACCCTATAGTCGTCGGACAAGACGGCGGCTGGACATCTTTGGCCCGCGGTCGTGGGGACGACCCTATAGTCGTCGGACATTTCGGCGGCTTGCCAACGTTGGCCCGGGGTCGTGGGGACGACCCTATAGTCGTTGGACATGACGGTGGCGGGCCAATCTAGTCCCGGGGTCGTGGGTACGACCCTATAGTCGTCGGACAAGACGGCGGCTGGACATCTTTGGCCCGCGGTCGTGGGGACGACCCTATAGTCGTCGGACATTTCGGCGGCTTGTCAACCTAGTCCCGGGGTCGTGGGGACGACCCTATAGTCGTTGGACATGACGGTGGCGGGCCAATCTAGTCCCGGGGTCGTGGGTACGACCCTATAGTCGTCGGACAAGACGGCGGCTGGACATCCTTGGCTCGCGGTCGTGGGGACGACCCTATAGTCGACGGACATTTCGGCGGCTTGTCAACCTAGTCCCGGGGTCGTGGGGACGACCCTATGGTCGTTGGACATGACGGTGGCGGGCCAATCTAGTCCCGGGGTCGTGGGTACGACCCTATAGTCGTCGGACAAGACGGCGGCTGGACATCTTTGGCCCGGGGTCGTGGGTACGACCCTATAGTCGTCGGACAAGACGGCGGCTGGACATCTTTGGCCCGCGGACGTGGGGACGACCCTATAGTCGTCGGACATTTCGGCGGCTTGCCAACGTTGGCCCGGGGTCGTAGGTACGACCCTATAGTCGTCGGACATGTCGGCGATTGGCCATTATTGGCCCGGGGCCGTGGGGACGACCCTACAGTCGTCGGACATGTCGGCGGCTGGCCAAAATTGGCCCGACGTCGTGGGGGCGACCCTATAGTCGTCGGACATGTCGGCGATTGGCCATTATTGGCCCGGGGCCGTGGGGACGACCCTATAGTCGTCGGACATGTCGGCGGCTGGCCAACTTTGGCCCGTGGTCGTGTGGACGACCCAATAGTCGTCGGACATGTCGGCGGCTGGCCAACTTTGGCCCGTGGTCGTGGGGACGATCCGATAGTCGTTGGACATGACGGTGCCGGGGCAATCGAGTCCCGGGGTCGTAGGTACGACCCTATAGTCGTCGGACATGTCGGGGATTGGCCACCTTTAGCCCGTGGTCGTGGGGACGACCCTATAGTCGTCGGACTTGACGGTGGCCGGCCAATCTATTCCCGGGGTCGTGGGGACGACCCTACAGTCGTCGGACATGTCGGCGGCTGGCCAAAATTGGCCCGACGTCGTGGGGGCGACCCTATAGTCGTCGGACATGTCGGCGATTGGCCATTATTGGCCCGGGGCCGTGGGGACGACCCTATAGTCGTCGGACATGTCGGCGGCTGGCCAACTTTGGCCCGTGGTCGTGTGGACGACCCAATAGTCGTCGGACATGTCGGCGGCTGGCCAACTGTGGCCCGTGGTCGTGGGGACGACCCTATAGTCGTCGGACATGTCGGCGGCGAGCCAAAATTGACCCGGGGTCGTGGTGACGACTCTATAGTCGTCGGACATGTCGGTGGCGGGCCAGTCTAGTCCCGGGCCGTGGGGACGACCCTAAGTCGTCGGACAAGTCAGCGGCTGGCCAACATTGGCCCGTGGTCGTGGGGACGACCCTATAGTCGTCGGATATGTCGGCGGCTGGGCAACTTTGGCCCGTGGTCGTGGGGACGACCCTATAGTCGTCGGAAAGGTCGGTGGCTGTCCAACTTTGGCCCAGGGGTCGTGGGGACGACCCTGTAGTCGTCGGACTTGACGTTGGCGGGCCAATCTAGTCCCGAGGTCGTGGGGACGACCCTATAGTCGTCGGACTTGACGGTGGCCGGCCAATCTATTCCCGGGGTCGTGGGGACGACCCTACAGTCGTCGGACATTTCGGCGGCTTGCCAACTTTGGCCCGGGGTCGTGGGGGCGACCCTATAGTCGTCGGACATGTCGGCGGCTGGCCAAAATTGGCCCGAGGTCGTGGGGGCGACCCTATAGTCGTCGGACATGTCGGCGGCTGGCCAACCTAGTCCCGAGGTCGTCGGACTTGACGGTGGCGGGCCAATCTAGTCCCGGGGTCGTGGGGACGACCCTACAGTCGTCGGACATTTCGGCGGCTTGCCAACTTTGGCCCGGGGTCGTGGGGACGACCCTATAGTCGTCGGACATGACGGTGGCGGACCAATCCAGTCCCGGGGTCGTGGGGACGACCCTATAGTCGTCGGACTTGACGGTGGCCGGCCAATCTATTCCCGGGGTCGTGGGGACGACCCTACAGTCGTCGGACATGTCGGCGGCTGGCCAAAATTGGCCCGACGTCGTGGGGGCGACCCTATAGTCGTCGGACATGTCGGCGATTGGCCATTATTGGCCCGGGGCCGTGGGGACGACCCTATAGTCGTCGGACATGTCGGCGGCTGGCCAACTTTGGCCCGTGGTCGTGTGGACGACCCAATAGTCGTCGGACATGTCGGCGGCTGGCCAACTGTGGCCCGTGGTCGTGGGGACGACCCTATAGTCGTCGGACATGTCGGCGGCGAGCCAAAATTGACCCGGGGTCGTGGTGACGACTCTATAGTCGTCGGACATGTCGGTGGCGGGCCAGTCTAGTCCCGGGCCGTGGGGACGACCCTAAGTCGTCGGACAAGTCAGCGGCTGGCCAACATTGGCCCGTGGTCGTGGGGACGACCCTATAGTCGTCGGATATGTCGGCGGCTGGGCAACTTTGGCCCGTGGTCGTGGGGACGACCCTATAGTCGTCGGAAAGGTCGGTGGCTGTCCAACTTTGGCCCAGGGGTCGTGGGGACGACCCTGTAGTCGTCGGACTTGACGTTGGCGGGCCAATCTAGTCCCGAGGTCGTGGGGACGACCCTATAGTCGTCGGACTTGACGGTGGCCGGCCAATCTATTCCCGGGGTCGTGGGGACGACCCTACAGTCGTCGGACATTTCGGCGGCTTGCCAACTTTGGCCCGGGGTCGTGGGGGCGACCCTATAGTCGTCGGACATGTCGGCGGCTGGCCAAAATTGGCCCGAGGTCGTGGGGGCGACCCTATAGTCGTCGGACATGTCGGCGGCTGGCCAACCTAGTCCCGAGGTCGTCGGACTTGACGGTGGCGGGCCAATCTAGTCCCGGGGTCGTGGGGACGACCCTACAGTCGTCGGACATTTCGGCGGCTTGCCAACTTTGGCCCGGGGTCGTGGGGACGACCCTATAGTCGTCGGACATGACGGTGGCGGACCAATCCAGTCCCGGGGTCGTGGGGACGACCCTATAGTCGTCGGACTTGACGGTGGCCGGCCAATCTATTCCCGGGGTCGTGGGGACGACCCTACAGTCGTCGGACATGTCGGCGGCTGGCCAAAATTGGCCCGACGTCGTGGGGGCGACCCTATAGTCGTCGGACATGTCGGCGATTGGCCATTATTGGCCCGGGGCCGTGGGGACGACCCTATAGTCGTCGGACATGTCGGCGGCTGGCCAACTTTGGCCCGTGGTCGTGTGGACGACCCAATAGTCGTCGGACATGTCGGCGGCTGGCCAACTGTGGCCCGTGGTCGTGGGGACGACCCTATAGTCGTCGGACATGTCGGCGGCTGCCCAAAATTGGCCCGAGGTCGTGGGGGCGACCCTATAGTCGTCGGACATGTCGGCGGCTGGCCAACCTAGTCCCGAGGTCGTCGGACTTGACGGTGGCGGGCCAATCTAGTCCCGGGGTCGTGGGGACGACCCTACAGTCGTCGGACATTTCGGCGGCTTGCCAACTTTGGCCCGGGGTCGTGGGGACGACCCTATAGTCGTCGGACATGACGGTGGCGGACCAATCTAGTCCCGGGGTCGTGGGGACGACCCTATAGTCGTCGGACTTGACGGTGGCCGGCCAATCTATTCCCGGGGTCGTGGGGACGACCCTACAGTCGTCGGACATGTCGGCGGCTGGCCAAAATTGGCCCGACGTCGTGGGGGCGACCCTATAGTCGTCGGACATGTCGGCGGCTGGCCAACCTAGTCCCTAGGTCGTCGGACTTGACGGTGGCGGGCCAATCTAGTCCCGGGGTCGTAGGGACGACCCTATAGTCGTCGGACATGTTGGCGATTGGCCAACATTGGCCCGGGGTCGTCGGGTCGACCCTATAGTCGTCGGACATGTCGGCGGCCGGCCAACTTTGGCCCGTGGTCGTGGGGACGATCCAATAGTCGTCGGACATGTCGGCGGCTGGCCAACTTTGGCCCGTGGTCGTGGGGACGACTCTATAGTCGTCGGACATGTTGGCGGCTTGTCAGCCTAGTCCCGGGGTCGTGGGGACGACCCTATTGTCGTCGGACTTGGCGGTGGCGGGCCAATCTAGTCCCGTGGTCGTGGGGACGACCCTATAGTCTTCGGACATGACGGTAGCGGGCCAATCTAGACCCGAGGTCGTGGGGACGACCCTATAGTAGTCGGACATGTCGGCGGCGGTCCAACTTTGGCCCGGTGTCGTGGGGACGACCCTATAGTAGTCGGACATGTCGGCGGCGGTCCAACTTTGGCCCGGTGTCGTGGGGACGACTCTATAGTCGTCGGACATGTCGGCGGCTGGCCAACCTAGTCCCGAGGTCGTCGGACTTGACGGTGGCGGGCCAATCTAGTCCCGGGGTCGTGGGGACGACCCTACAGTCGTCGGACATTTCGGCGGCTTGCCAACTTTGGCCCGGGGTCGTGGGGACGACCCTATAGTCGTCGGACATGTCGGCGGCTGGCCAAAAATGGCCCGACGTCGTGGGGGCGACCCTATAGTCGTCGGACATGTCGGCGGCTGGCCAACCTAGTCCCGAGGTCGTCGGACTTGACGGTGGCGGGCCAATCTAGTCCCGGGGTCGTAGGGACGACCCTATAGTCGTCGGACATGTTGGCGATTGGCCAACATGGGCCCGGGGTCGTCGGGTCGACCCTATAGTCGTCGGACATGTCGGCGGCTGGCCAACCTAGTCCCGGGGTCGTGGGGACGACCCTATAGTCGTCGGACATGTCGGCGGCTGGCCAACTTTGGCCCGTGGTCGTGGGAACGATCCAATAGTCGTCGGACATGTCGGCGGATGGCCAACTTTGGCCCGTGGTCGTGGGGACGACCCTATAGTCGTTGGACATGTCAGCGGCTGGCCAACTTTGGCCCGGTGTCGTGGGGACGACTCTATAGTCGTCGGACATGTCGGCGGCTGGCCAACCTAGACCCGGGGTCGTGGGGACGACCCTATTGTCGTCGGACATGTCGGCGGCTGGCCAACTTTGGCCCGTGGTCGTGGGGACGACCCTATAGTCGTTGGGCATGTCAGCGGCTGACCAACTTTGGCCCGGTGTAGTGGGGACGCCTCTATAGTCGTCGAACATGTCGGCGGCTGGCCAACCTAGACCCGGGGTCGTAGGTACGACCCTATAGTCGTCGGACATGTCGGCGATTGGCCATTATTGGCCCGGGGCCGTGGGGACGACCCTATAGTCGTCGGACATGTCGGCGGCTGGCCAACTTTGGCCCGTGGTCGTGGGGACGATCCGATAGTCGTCGGACATGTCGGCGGCTGGCCAACTTTGGCCCGTGGTCGTGGGGACGATCCGATAGTCGTCGGACATGTCGGCGGCTGGCCAACTTTGGCCCGTGGTCGTGGGGGCGATCCAATAGTCGTCGGACATGTGGGCGGCTGGCCAACTTTGGCCCGTGGTCGTGGGGATGATCCGATAGTCGTCGGACATGTCGGCGGCTGGCCAACCTAGTCCCGGGGTCGTGGGGACGACCCTATTGTCGTCGGACATGGCGGTGGCGGGCCAATCTAGTCCCGTGGTCGTGGGGACGACCCTATAGTCGTCGGACAAGGCGGCGGCGGGCCAACTTTGGCCCGTGGCCGTGGGGACGATCCAATAGTCGTCTGACATGTCGGCGGCTGGCCAACTTTGGCCCGTGGTCGTGGAGACGATCCGATATTCGTCGGACATGTCGGCGGCTGGCCAACTTTGGCCCGTGGTCGTGGGGACGATCCAATAGTCGTCGGACATGTCGGCGGCTGGCCAACTTTGGCCCGTGGTCGTGGGGACGACTCTATAGTCGTCGGACATGTTGGCGGCTTGTCAGCGTAGTCCCGGGGTCGTGGGTACGACCCTATAGTCGTTGGACATGACGGTGGCGGGCCAATCTAGTCCCGGGGTCGTGGGTACGACCCTATAGTCGTCGGACAAGACGGCGGCTGGACATCTTTGGCCCGCGGTCGTGGGGACGACCCTATAGTCGTCGGACATGACGGTGGCGGGCCAATCTAGTCCCGGGGTCGTGGGGACGACCCTATAGTCGTCGGACAAGACGGCGGCTGGACATCCTTGGCTCGCGGTCGTGGGGACGACCCTATAGTCGTCGGACATTTCGGCGGCTTGTCAACCTAGTCCCGGGGTCGTGGGGACGACCCTATAGTCGTTGGCCATGACGGTGGCGGGCCAATCTAGTCCCGGGGTCGTGGGTACGACCCTATAGTCGTCGGACAAGACGGCGGCTGGACATCTTTGGCCCGCGGTCGTGGGGACGACCCTATAGTCGTCGGACATTTCGGCGGCTTGCCAACGTTGGCCCGGGGTCGTAGGGACGACCCTATAGTCGTCGGACATGTCGGCGATTGGCCAACATTGGCCCGGGGTCGTGGGGACGACCCTATAGTCGTCGGACATGTCGGCGGCTGGCCAACCTAGTCCCGAGGTCGTGGGGACGACCCTATAGTCGTCGGACTTCACGGTGGCGGGCCAATCTAGTCCCGGGGTCGTGGGGACGACCCTATAGTCGTCGGACAAGACGGCGGCTGGACATCTTTGGCCCGGGGTCGTGGGTACGACCCTATAGTCGTCGGACAAGACGGCGGCTGGACATCTTTGGCCCGCGGTCGTGGGGACGACCCTATAGTCGTCGGACATTTCGGCGGCTTGCCAACGTTGGCCCGGGGTCGTGGGGACGACCCTATAGTCGTTGGACATGACGGTGGCGGGCCAATCTAGTCCCGGGGTCGTGGGTACGACCCTATAGTCGTCGGACAAGACGGCGGCTGGACATCTTTGGCCCGCGGTCGTGGGGACGACCCTATAGTCGTCGGACATTTCGGCGGCTTGTCAACCTAGTCCCGGGGTCGTGGGGACGACCCTATAGTCGTTGGACATGACGGTGGCGGGCCAATCTAGTCCCGGGGTCGTGGGTACGACCCTATAGTCGTCGGACAAGACGGCGGCTGGACATCCTTGGCTCGCGGTCGTGGGGACGACCCTATAGTCGTCGGACATTTCGGCGGCTTGTCAACCTAGTCCCGGGGTCGTGGGGACGACCCTATAGTCGTTGGACATGACGGTGGCGGGCCAATCTAGTCCCGGGGTCGTGGGTACGACCCTATAGTCGTCGGACAAGACGGCGGCTGGACATCTTTGGCCCGGGGTCGTGGGTACGACCCTATAGTCGTCGGACAAGACGGCGGCTGGACATCTTTGGCCCGCGGTCGTGGGGACGACCCTATAGTCGTCGGACATTTCGGCGGCTTGCCAACGTTGGCCCGGGGTCGTAGGTGCGACCCTATAGTCGTCGGACATGTCGGCGATTGGCCATTATTGGCCCGGGGCCGTGGGGACGACCCTATAGTCGTCGGACATGTCGGCGGCTGGCCAACTTTGGCCCGGTGTCGTGGGGACGACTCTATAGTCGTCGGACATGTCGGCGGCTGGCCAACCTAGACCCGGGGTCGTGGGGACGACCCTATAATCGTTGGACATGACGGTGGCGGGCCAATCTAGTCCCGGGGTCGTGGGGACGACCCTATAGTCGTCGGACATGTCGGCGGCTGGCCAACTTTGGACCGGTGTCGTGGGGACGACCCTATAGTCTTCGGACATGACGGTAGCGGGCCAATCTAGACCCGAGGTCGTGGGGACGACCCTATAGTAGTCGGACATGTCGGCGGCTGTCCAACTTTGGCCCGGTGTCGTGGGGACGACTCTATAGTCGTCGGACATGTCGGCGGCTGGCCAACCTAGACCCGGGGTCGTGGGGACGACCCTATTGTCGTCGGACATGACGGTGGCGGGCCAATCTAGTCCCGGGGTCGTGGGGACGACCCTATAGTCGTCGGACAAGTCGGCGGCGGGCCAAGCTTGTCCCGGGGTCGTGGGGACGACCCTATAATCGTCGGACATGACGGTGGCGGGCCAATCTAGTCCCGGGGTCGTGGATACGACCCTATAATCGTTGGACATGACGGTGGCGGGCCAATCTAGTCCCGGGGTCGTAGGGACGACCCTATAGTCGTCGGACATGTTGGCGATTGGCCAACATTGGCCCGGGGTCGTCGGGTCGACCCTATAGTCGTCGGACATGTCGGCGGCGGGCCAAGCTTGTCCCGGGGTCGTGGGGACGACCCTATAATCGTCGGACATGACGGTGGCGGGCCAATCTAGTCCCGGGGTCGTGGGGACGACCCTATAATCGTTGGACATGACGGTGGCGGGCCAATCTAGTCCCGGGGTCGTAGGGACGACCCTATAGTCGTCGGACATGTTGGCGATTGGCCAACATTGGCCCGGGGTCGTCGGGTCGACCCTATAGTCGTCGGACATGTAGGCGGCTGGCCAACCTAGACCCGGGGTCGTGGGGGCGACCCTATAGTCGTCGGACATGTCGGCGGCTGGCCAACTTTGGCCCGTGGTCGTGGGGACGATCCGATAGTCGTTGGACATGACGGTGCCGGGGCAATCGAGTCCCGGGGTAGTAGGTACGACCCTATAGTCGTCGGACATGTCGGCGATTGGCCATTATTGGCCCGGGGTCGAGGGGACGACCCTATAGTCGTCGGACATGTCGGCGGCTGGCCAACTTTGGCCCATGGTCGTGGGGACGACCCAATAGTCGTCGGACATGTCGGCGTCTGGCCAACTTTGGCCCGTGGTCGTGGGGACGACCCTACAGTCGTCGGACATTTCGGCGGCTTGCCAACTTTGGCCCGGGGTCGTGGGGACGACCCTATAGTCGTCGGACTTGACGTTGGCGAGCCAATCTAGTCCCGAGGTCGTGGGGACGACCCTATAGTCGTCGGACTTGACGGTGGCCGGCCAATCTATTCCCGGGGTCGTGGGGACGACCCTACAGTCGTCGGACATTTCGGCGGCTTGCCAACTTTGGCCGGGGTCGTGGGGGCGACCCTATAGTCTTCGGACATGACGGTAGCGGGCCAATCTAGACCCGAGGTCGTGGGGACGACCCTATAGTAGTCGGACATGTCGGCGGCGGTCCAACTTTGGCCCGGTGTCGTGGGGACGACTCTATAGTCGTCGGACATGTCGGCGGCTGGCCAACCTAGACCCGGGGTCGTGGGGACGACCCTATAATCGTTGGACATGACGGTGGCGGGCCAATCTAGTCCCGGGGTCGTGGGGACGACCCTATAGTCGTCGGACATGTCGGCGGCTGGCCAACTTTGGACCGGTGTCGTGGGGACGACCCTATAGTCTTCGGACATGACGGTAGCGGGCCAATCTAGACCCGAGGTCGTGGGGACGACCCTATAGTAGTCGGACATGTCGGCGGCTGTCCAACTTTGGCCCGGTGTCGTGGGGACGACTCTATAGTCGTCGGACATGTCGGCGGCTGGCCAACCTAGACCCGGGGTCGTGGGGACGACCCTATTGTCGTCGGACATGACGGTGGCGGGCCAATCTAGTCCCGGGGTCGTGGGGACGACCCTATAGTCGTCGGACAAGACGGCGGCTGGACATCCTTGGCTCGCGGTCGTGGGGACGACCCTATAGTCGTCGGACATTTCGGCGGCTTGTCAACCTAGTCCCGGGGTCGTGGGGACGACCCTATAGTCGTTGGACATGACGGTGGCGGGCCAATCTAGTCCCGGGGTCGTGGGTACGACCCTATAGTCGTCGGACAAGACGGCGGCTGGACATCTTTGGCCCGCGGTCGTGGGGACGACCCTGTAGTCGTCGGACATTTCGGCGGCTTGCCAACGTTGGCCCGGGGTCGTAGGGACGACCCTATAGTCGTCGGACATGTCGGCGATTGGCCAACATTGGCCCGGGGTCGTGGGGACGACCCTATAGTCGTCGGACATGTCGGCGGCTGGCCAACCTAGTCCCGAGGTCGTGGTGACGACCCTATAGTCGTCGGACTTCACGGTGGCGGGCCAATCTAGTCCCGGGGTCGTGGGGACGACCCTATAGTCGTCGGACAAGACGGCGGCTGGACATCTTTGGCCCGGGGTCGTGGGTACGACCCTATAGTCGTCGGACAAGACGGCGGCTGGACATCTTTGGCCCGCGGTCGTGGGGACGACCCTATAGTCGTCGGACATTTCGGCGGCTTGCCAACGTTGGCCCGGGGTCGTGGGGACGACCCTATAGTCGTTGGACATGACGGTGGCGGGCCAATCTAGTCCCGGGGTCGTGGGTACGACCCTATAGTCGTCGGACAAGACGGCGGCTGGACATCTTTGGCCCGCGGTCGTGGGGACGACCCTATAGTCGTCGGACATTTCGGCGGCTTGTCAACCTAGTCCCGGGGTCGTGGGGACGACCCTATAGTCGTTGGACATGACGGTGGCGGGCCAATCTAGTCCCGGGGTCGTGGGTACGACCCTATAGTCGTCGGACAAGACGGCGGCTGGACATCCTTGGCTCGCGGTCGTGGGGACGACCCTATAGTCG
The DNA here is from genome assembly GCA_963932275.1 of Andrena praecox. Taxonomy (NCBI): domain Eukaryota; kingdom Metazoa; phylum Arthropoda; class Insecta; order Hymenoptera; family Andrenidae; genus Andrena; species Andrena praecox. The sequence continues at coordinate 2,422,651 of CAWVQO010000615.1, read as the reverse complement.
ACGGACATTTCGGCGGCTTGTCAACCTAGTCCCGGGGTCGTGGGGACGACCCTATAGTCGTTGGACATGACGGTGGCGGGCCAATCTAGTCCCGGGGTCGTGGGTACGACCCTATAGTCGTCGGACAAGACGGCGGCTGGACATCTTTGGCCCGGGGTCGTGGGTACGACCCTATAGTCGTCGGACAAGACGGCGGCTGGACATCTTTGGCCCGCGGACGTGGGGACGACCCTATAGTCGTCGGACATTTCGGCGGCTTGCCAACGTTGGCCCGGGGTCGTAGGTACGACCCTATAGTCGTCGGACATGTCGGCGATTGGCCATTATTGGCCCGGGGCCGTGGGGACGACCCTATAGTCGTCGGACATGTCGGCGGCTGGCCAACTTTGGCCCGGTGTCGTGGGGACGACTCTATAGTCGTCGGACATGTCGGCGGCTGGCCAACCTAGACCCGGGGTCGTGGGGACGACCCTATAATCGTTGGACATGACGGTGGCGGGCCAATCTAGTCCCGGGGTCGTGGGGACGACCCTATAGTCGTCGGACATGTCGGCGGCTGGCCAACTTTGGACCGGTGTCGTGGGGACGACCCTATAGTCTTCGGACATGACGGTAGCGGGCCAATCTAGACCCGAGGTCGTTGGGACGACCCTATAGTAGTCGGACATGTCGGCGGCTGTCCAACTTTGGCCCGGTGTCGTGGGGACGACTCTATAGTCGTCGGACATGTCGGCGGCTGGCCAACCTAGACCCGGGGTCGTGGGGACGACCCTATTGTCGTCGGACATGACGGTGGCGGGCCAATCTAGTCCCGGGGTCGTGGGGACGACCCTATAGTCGTCGGACAAGTCGGCGGCGGGCCAAGCTTGTCCCGGGGTCGTGGGGACGACCCTATAATCGTCGGACATGACGGTGGCGGGCCAATCTAGTCCCGGGGTCGTGGGGACGACCCTATAATCGTTGGACATGACGGTGGCGGGCCAATCTAGTCCCGGGGTCGTAGGGACGACCCTATAGTCGTCGGACATGTTGGCGATTGGCCAACATTGGCCCGGGGTCGTCGGGTCGACCCTATAGTCGTCGGACATGTCGGCGGCTGGCCAACCTAGTCCCGGGGTCGTGGGGACGACCCTATAGTCGTCGGACATGTCGGCGGCTGGCCAACTTTGGCCCGTGGTCATGGGGACGACCCTATAGTCGTTGGACATGTCAGCGGCTGGCCAACTTTGGCCCGGTGTCGTGGGGACGACTCTATAGTCGTCGGACATGTAGGCGGCTGGCCAACCTAGACCCGGGGTCGTGGGGGCGACCCTATAGTCGTCGGACATGTCGGCGGCTGGCCAACTTTGGCCCGTGGTCGTGGGGACGATCCGATAGTCGTTGGACATGACGGTGCCGGGGCAATCGAGTCCCGGGGTAGTAGGTACGACCCTATAGTCGTCGGACATGTCGGCGATTGGCCATTATTGGCCCGGGGTCGAGGGGACGACCCTATAGTCGTCGGACATGTCGGCGGCTGGCCAACTTTGGCCCATGGTCGTGGGGACGACCCAATAGTCGTCGGACATGTCGGCGTCTGGCCAACTTTGGCCCGTGGTCGTTGGGACGACCCTACAGTCGTCGGACATTTCGGCGGCTTGCCAACTTTGGCCCGGGGTCGTGGGGACGACCCTATAGTCGTCGGACTTGACGTTGGCGAGCCAATCTAGTCCCGAGGTCGTGGGGACGACCCTATAGTCGTCGGACTTGACGGTGGCCGGCCAATCTATTCCCGGGGTCGTGGGGACGACCCTACAGTCGTCGGACATTTCGGCGGCTTGCCAACTTTGGCCGGGGTCGTGGGGGCGACCCTATAGTCTTCGGACATGACGGTAGCGGGCCAATCTAGACCCGAGGTCGTGGGGACGACCCTATAGTAGTCGGACATGTCGGCGGCGGTCCAACTTTGGCCCGGTGTCGTGGGGACGACTCTATAGTCGTCGGACATGACGGTGGCGGGCCAATCTAGTCCCGGGGTCGTGGGGACGACCCTATAATCGTTGGACATGACGGTGGCGGGCCAATCTAGTCCCGGGGTCGTAGGGACGACCCTATAGTCGTCGGACATGTTGGCGATTGGCCAACATTGGCCCGGGGTCGTCGGGTCGACCCTATAGTCGTCGGACATGTAGGCGGCTGGCCAACCTAGACCCGGGGTCGTGGGGGCGACCCTATAGTCGTCGGACATGTCGGCGGCTGGCCAACTTTGGCCCGTGGTCGTGGGGACGATCCGATAGTCGTTGGACATGACGGTGCCGGGGCAATCGAGTCCCGGGGTAGTAGGTACGACCCTATAGTCGTCGGACATGTCGGCGATTGGCCATTATTGGCCCGGGGTCGAGGGGACGACCCTATAGTCGTCGGACATGTCGGCGGCTGGCCAACTTTGGCCCATGGTCGTGGGGACGACCCAATAGTCGTCGGACATGTCGGCGTCTGGCCAACTTTGGCCCGTGGTCGTGGGGACGACCCTACAGTCGTCGGACATTTCGGCGGCTTGCCAACTTTGGCCCGGGGTCGTGGGGACGACCCTATAGTCGTCGGACTTGACGTTGGCGAGCCAATCTAGTCCCGAGGTCGTGGGGACGACCCTATAGTCGTCGGACTTGACGGTGGCCGGCCAATCTATTCCCGGGGTCGTGGGGACGACCCTACAGTCGTCGGACATTTCGGCGGCTTGCCAACTTTGGCCGGGGTCGTGGGGGCGACCCTATAGTCTTCGGACATGACGGTAGCGGGCCAATCTAGACCCGAGGTCGTGGGGACGACCCTATAGTAGTCGGACATGTCGGCGGCGGTCCAACTTTGGCCCGGTGTCGTGGGGACGACTCTATAGTCGTCGGACATGTCGGCGGCTGGCCAACCTAGACCCGGGGTCGTGGGGACGACCCTATAATCGTTGGACATGACGGTGGCGGGCCAATCTAGTCCCGGGGTCGTGGGGACGACCCTATAGTCGTCGGACATGTCGGCGGCTGGCCAACTTTGGACCGGTGTCGTGGGGACGACCCTATAGTCTTCGGACATGACGGTAGCGGGCCAATCTAGACCCGAGGTCGTGGGGACGACCCTATAGTAGTCGGACATGTCGGCGGCTGTCCAACTTTGGCCCGGTGTCGTGGGGACGACTCTATAGTCGTCGGACATGTCGGCGGCTGGCCAACTTTGGACCGGTGTCGTGGGGACGACCCTATAGTCTTCGGACATGACGGTAGCGGGCCAATCTAGACCCGAGGTCGTGGGGACGACCCTATAGTAGTCGGACATGTCGGCGGCTGTCCAACTTTGGCCCGGTGTCGTGGGGACGACTCTATAGTCGTCGGACATGTCGGCGGCTGGCCAACCTAGACCCGGGGTCGTGGGGACGACCCTATTGTCGTCGGACATGACGGTGGCGGGCCAATCTAGTCCCGGGGTCGTGGGGACGACCCTATAGTCGTCGGACAAGACGGCGGCTGGACATCCTTGGCTCGCGGTCGTGGGGACGACCCTATAGTCGTCGGACATTTCGGCGGCTTGTCAACCTAGTCCCGGGGTCGTGGGGACGACCCTATAGTCGTTGGACATGACGGTGGCGGGCCAATCTAGTCCCGGGGTCGTGGGTACGACCCTATAGTCGTCGGACAAGACGGCGGCTGGACATCTTTGGCCCGCGGTCGTGGGGACGACCCTATAGTCGTCGGACATTTCGGCGGCTTGCCAACGTTGGCCCGGGGTCGTAGGGACGACCCTATAGTCGTCGGACATGTCGGCGATTGGCCAACATTGGCCCGGGGTCGTGGGGACGACCCTATAGTCGTCGGACATGTCGGCGGCTGGCCAACCTAGTCCCGAGGTCGTGGGGACGACCCTATAGTCGTCGGACTTCACGGTGGCGGGCCAATCTAGTCCCGGGGTCGTGAGGACGACCCTATAGTCGTCGGACAAGACGGCGGCTGGACATCTTTGGCCCGGGGTCGTGGGTACGACCCTATAGTCGTCGGACAAGACGGCGGCTGGACATCTTTGGCCCGCGGTCGTGGGGACGACCCTATAGTCGTCGGACATTTCGGCGGCTTGCCAACGTTGGCCCGGGGTCGTGGGGACGACCCTATAGTCGTTGGACATGACGGTGGCGGGCCAATCTAGTCCCGGGGTCGTGGGTACGACCCTATAGTCGTCGGACAAGACGGCGGCTGGACATCTTTGGCCCGCGGTCGTGGGGACGACCCTATAGTGGTCGGACAAGTCGGCGGCGGGCCTACCTAGTCCCGGGGTCGTGGGGACGACCCTATAGTCGTCGGATAAGTCGGCAGCTTGCCAACTTTGGCCCGGGGTCGTGGGAACGACCCTATAGTCGTCGGACAAGTCGGCGGCGAGCCCACCTAGTGGGGCGGTCGTGGGGACGACCCTATAGTCGTCGGACAAGTCGGCGGCCGGCCAACCTAGTCCGGGGGTCGTGGGGACGACACTATAGTCGTCGGACATGACGGTGGCGGGCCAGTCTAGTCCCGGGTCGTGGGGACGACCCTATAGTCGTCGGACATGTCGGCGGCTGGCCAACTTTGGCCCGTGGTCGTGGGGACGACCCTATAGTCGTCGGAAATGTCGGTGGCTGTCCAACTTTGGCCCAGGGGTCGTGGGGACGGCCCTATAGTCGTCGGACATGTCGGCGGCGAGCCAAAATTGACCCGGGGTCGTGGTGACGACTCTATAGTCGTCGGACAAGTCGCCGGCGGGCCAACCTAGTCCCGGGGTCGTGGGGATGACCCTATAGTCGTCGGACATGTCGCCGGCTGGCCAACTTTGGCCCGTGGTCGTGGGGACGACCCTATAGTCGTCGGACATAACGGTGGCGGGCCAATCTAGTCCCGGGGTCGTGGGGACGACCCTATAGTGGTCGGACAAGTCGGCGGCGGGCCTACCTAGTCCCGGGGTCGTGGGGACGACCCTATAGTCGTCGGATAAGTCGGCAGCTTGCCAAATTTGGCCCGGGGTCGTGGGAACGACCCTATAGTCGTCGGACAAGTCGGCGGCGAGCCCACCTAGTGGGGCGGTCGTGGGGACGACCCTATAGTCGTCGGACAAGTCGGCGGCCGGCCAACCTAGTCCGGGGGTCGTGGGGACGACCCTATAGTCGTCGGACATGACGGTGGCGGGCCAGTCTAGTCCCGGGTCGTGGGGACGACCCTATAGTCGTCGGACATTTCGGCGGCTTGTCAACCTAGTCCCGGGGTTGTGGGGACGACCCTATAGTCGTCGGACAAGTCGGCGGCGGGCCAAGCTTGTCCCGGGGTCGTGGGGACGACCCTATAATCGTCGGACATGACGGTGGCGGGCCAATCTAGTCCCGGGGTCGTGGGGACGACCCTATAATCGTTGGACATGACGGTGGCGGGCCAATCTAGTCCCGGGGTCGTAGGGACGACCCTATAGTCGTCGGACATGTTGGCGATTGGCCAACATTGGCCCGGGGTCGTCGGGTCGACCCTATAGTCGTCGGACATGTCGGCGGCTGGCCAACCTAGTCCCGGGGTCGTGGGGACGACCCTATAGTCGTCGGACATGTCGGCGGCTGGCCAACTTTGGCCCGTGGTCATGGGGACGACCCTATAGTCGTTGGACATGTCAGCGGCTGGCCAACTTTGGCCCGGTGTCGTGGGGACGACTCTATAGTCGTCGGACATGTAGGCGGCTGGCCAACCTAGACCCGGGGTCGTGGGGGCGACCCTATAGTCGTCGGACATGTCGGCGGCTGGCCAACTTTGGCCCGTGGTCGTGGGGACGATCCGATAGTCGTTGGACATGACGGTGCCGGGGCAATCGAGTCCCGGGGTAGTAGGTACGACCCTATAGTCGTCGGACATGTCGGCGATTGGCCATTATTGGCCCGGGGTCGAGGGGACGACCCTATAGTCGTCGGACATGTCGGCGGCTGGCCAACTTTGGCCCATGGTCGTGGGGACGACCCAATAGTCGTCGGACATGTCGGCGTCTGGCCAACTTTGGCCCGTGGTCGTGGGGACGACCCTACAGTCGTCGGACATTTCGGCGGCTTGCCAACTTTGGCCCGGGGTCGTGGGGACGACCCTATAGTCGTCGGACTTGACGTTGGCGAGCCAATCTAGTCCCGAGGTCGTGGGGACGACCCTATAGTCGTCGGACTTGACGGTGGCCGGCCAATCTATTCCCGGGGTCGTGGGGACGACCCTACAGTCGTCGGACATTTCGGCGGCTTGCCAACTTTGGCCGGGGTCGTGGGGGCGACCCTATAGTCTTCGGACATGACGGTAGCGGGCCAATCTAGACCCGAGGTCGTGGGGACGACCCTATAGTAGTCGGACATGTCGGCGGCGGTCCAACTTTGGCCCGGTGTCGTGGGGACGACTCTATAGTCGTCGGACATGACGGTGGCGGGCCAATCTAGTCCCGGGGTCGTGGGGACGACCCTATAATCGTTGGACATGACGGTGGCGGGCCAATCTAGTCCCGGGGTCGTAGGGACGACCCTATAGTCGTCGGACATGTTGGCGATTGGCCAACATTGGCCCGGGGTCGTCGGGTCGACCCTATAGTCGTCGGACATGTAGGCGGCTGGCCAACCTAGACCCGGGGTCGTGGGGGCGACCCTATAGTCGTCGGACATGTCGGCGGCTGGCCAACTTTGGCCCGTGGTCGTGGGGACGATCCGATAGTCGTTGGACATGACGGTGCCGGGGCAATCGAGTCCCGGGGTAGTAGGTACGACCCTATAGTCGTCGGACATGTCGGCGATTGGCCATTATTGGCCCGGGGTCGAGGGGACGACCCTATAGTCGTCGGACATGTCGGCGGCTGGCCAACTTTGGCCCATGGTCGTGGGGACGACCCAATAGTCGTCGGACATGTCGGCGTCTGGCCAACTTTGGCCCGTGGTCGTGGGGACGACCCTACAGTCGTCGGACATTTCGGCGGCTTGCCAACTTTGGCCCGGGGTCGTGGGGACGACCCTATAGTCGTCGGACTTGACGTTGGCGAGCCAATCTAGTCCCGAGGTCGTGGGGACGACCCTATAGTCGTCGGACTTGACGGTGGCCGGCCAATCTATTCCCGGGGTCGTGGGGACGACCCTACAGTCGTCGGACATTTCGGCGGCTTGCCAACTTTGGCCGGGGTCGTGGGGGCGACCCTATAGTCTTCGGACATGACGGTAGCGGGCCAATCTAGACCCGAGGTCGTGGGGACGACCCTATAGTAGTCGGACATGTCGGCGGCGGTCCAACTTTGGCCCGGTGTCGTGGGGACGACTCTATAGTCGTCGGACATGTCGGCGGCTGGCCAACCTAGACCCGGGGTCGTGGGGACGACCCTATAATCGTTGGACATGACGGTGGCGGGCCAATCTAGTCCCGGGGTCGTGGGGACGACCCTATAGTCGTCGGACATGTCGGCGGCTGGCCAACTTTGGACCGGTGTCGTGGGGACGACCCTATAGTCTTCGGACATGACGGTAGCGGGCCAATCTAGACCCGAGGTCGTGGGGACGACCCTATAGTAGTCGGACATGTCGGCGGCTGTCCAACTTTGGCCCGGTGTCGTGGGGACGACTCTATAGTCGTCGGACATGTCGGCGGCTGGCCAACTTTGGACCGGTGTCGTGGGGACGACCCTATAGTCTTCGGACATGACGGTAGCGGGCCAATCTAGACCCGAGGTCGTGGGGACGACCCTATAGTAGTCGGACATGTCGGCGGCTGTCCAACTTTGGCCCGGTGTCGTGGGGACGACTCTATAGTCGTCGGACATGTCGGCGGCTGGCCAACCTAGACCCGGGGTCGTGGGGACGACCCTATTGTCGTCGGACATGACGGTGGCGGGCCAATCTAGTCCCGGGGTCGTGGGGACGACCCTATAGTCGTCGGACAAGACGGCGGCTGGACATCCTTGGCTCGCGGTCGTGGGGACGACCCTATAGTCGTCGGACATTTCGGCGGCTTGTCAACCTAGTCCCGGGGTCGTGGGGACGACCCTATAGTCGTTGGACATGACGGTGGCGGGCCAATCTAGTCCCGGGGTCGTGGGTACGACCCTATAGTCGTCGGACAAGACGGCGGCTGGACATCTTTGGCCCGCGGTCGTGGGGACGACCCTATAGTCGTCGGACATTTCGGCGGCTTGCCAACGTTGGCCCGGGGTCGTAGGGACGACCCTATAGTCGTCGGACATGTCGGCGATTGGCCAACATTGGCCCGGGGTCGTGGGGACGACCCTATAGTCGTCGGACATGTCGGCGGCTGGCCAACCTAGTCCCGAGGTCGTGGGGACGACCCTATAGTCGTCGGACTTCACGGTGGCGGGCCAATCTAGTCCCGGGGTCGTGGGGACGACCCTATAGTCGTCGGACAAGACGGCGGCTGGACATCTTTGGCCCGGGGTCGTGGGTACGACCCTATAGTCGTCGGACAAGACGGCGGCTGGACATCTTTGGCCCGCGGTCGTGGGGACGACCCTATAGTCGTCGGACATTTCGGCGGCTTGCCAACGTTGGCCCGGGGTCGTGGGGACGACCCTATAGTCGTTGGACATGACGGTGGCGGGCCAATCTAGTCCCGGGGTCGTGGGTACGACCCTATAGTCGTCGGACAAGACGGCGGCTGGACATCTTTGGCCCGCGGTCGTGGGGACGACCCTATAGTCGTCGGACATTTCGGCGGCTTGTCAACCTAGTCCCGGGGTCGTGGGGACGACCCTATAGTCGTTGGACATGACGGTGGCGGGCCAATCTAGTCCCGGGGTCGTGGGTACGACCCTATAGTCGTCGGACAAGACGGCGGCTGGACATCCTTGGCTCGCGGTCGTGGGGACGACCCTATAGTCGTCGGACATTTCGGCGGCTTGTCAACCTTGTCCCGGGGTCGTGGGGACGACCCTATAGTCGTTGGACATGACGGTGGCGGGCCAATCTAGTCCCGGGGTCGTGGGTACGACCCTATAGTCGTCGGACAAGACGGCGGCTGGACATCTTTGGCCCGGGGTCGTGGGTACGACCCTATAGTCGTCGGACAAGACGGCGGCTGGACATCTTTGGCCCGCGGTCGTGGGGACGACCCTATAGTCGTCGGACATTTCGGCGGCTTGCCAACGTTGGCCCGGGGTCGTAGGTACGACCCTATAGTCGTCGGACATGTCGGCGATTGGCCATTATTGGCCCGGGGCCGTGGGGACGACCCTATAGTCGTCGGACATGTCGGCGGCTGGCCAACTTTGGCCCGGTGTCGTGGGGACGACTCTATAGTCGTCGGACATGTCGGCGGCTGGCCAACCTAGACCCGGGGTCGTGGGGACGACCCTATAATCGTTGGACATGACGGTGGCGGGCCAATCTAGTCCCGGGGTCGTGGGGACGACCCTATAGTCGTCGGACATGTCGGCGGCTGGCCAACTTTGGACCGGTGTCGTGGGGACGACCCTATAGTCTTCGGACATGACGGTAGCGGGCCAATCTAGACCCGAGGTCGTGGGGACGACCCTATAGTAGTCGGACATGTCGGCGGCTGTCCAACTTTGGCCCGGTGTCGTGGGGACGACTCTATAGTCGTCGGACATGTCGGCGGCTGGCCAACCTAGACCCGGGGTCGTGGGGACGACCCTATTGTCGTCGGACATGACGGTGGCGGGCCAATCTAGTCCCGGGGTCGTGGGGACGACCCTATAGTCGTCGGACAAGTCGGCGGCGGGCCAAGCTTGTCCCGGGGTCGTGGGGACGACCCTATAATCGTCGGACATGACGGTGGCGGGCCAATCTAGTCCCGGGGTCGTGGGTACGACCCTATAATCGTTGGACATGACGGTGGCGGGCCAATCTAGTCCCGGGGTCGTAGGGACGACCCTATAGTCGTCGGACATGTTGGCGATTGGCCAACATTGGCCCGGGGTCGTCGGGTCGACCCTATAGTCGTCGGACATGTCGGCGGCGGGCCAAGCTTGTCCCGGGGTCGTGGGGACGACCCTATAATCGTCGGACATGACGGTGGCGGGCCAATCTAGTCCCGGGGTCGTGGGGACGACCCTATAATCGTTGGACATGACGGTGGCGGGCCAATCTAGTCCCGGGGTCGTAGGGACGACCCTATAGTCGTCGGACATGTTGGCGATTGGCCAACATTGGCCCGGGGTCGTCGGGTCGACCCTATAGTCGTCGGACATGTAGGCGGCTGGCCAACCTAGACCCGGGGTCGTGGGGGCGACCCTATAGTCGTCGGACATGTCGGCGGCTGGCCAACTTTGGCCCGTGGTCGTGGGGACGATCCGATAGTCGTTGGACATGACGGTGCCGGGGCAATCGAGTCCCGGGGTAGTAGGTACGACCCTATAGTCGTCGGACATGTCGGCGATTGGCCATTATTGGCCCGGGGTCGAGGGGACGACCCTATAGTCGTCGGACATGTCGGCGGCTGGCCAACTTTGGCCCATGGTCGTGGGGACGACCCAATAGTCGTCGGACATGTCGGCGTCTGGCCAACTTTGGCCCGTGGTCGTGGGGACGACCCTACAGTCGTCGGACATTTCGGCGGCTTGCCAACTTTGGCCCGGGGTCGTGGGGACGACCCTATAGTCGTCGGACTTGACGTTGGCGAGCCAATCTAGTCCCGAGGTCGTGGGGACGACCCTATAGTCGTCGGACTTGACGGTGGCCGGCCAATCTATTCCCGGGGTCGTGGGGACGACCCTACAGTCGTCGGACATTTCGGCGGCTTGCCAACTTTGGCCGGGGTCGTGGGGGCGACCCTATAGTCTTCGGACATGACGGTAGCGGGCCAATCTAGACCCGAGGTCGTGGGGACGACCCTATAGTAGTCGGACATGTCGGCGGCGGTCCAACTTTGGCCCGGTGTCGTGGGGACGACTCTATAGTCGTCGGACATGTCGGCGGCTGGCCAACCTAGACCCGGGGTCGTGGGGACGACCCTATAATCGTTGGACATGACGGTGGCGGGCCAATCTAGTCCCGGGGTCGTGGGGACGACCCTATAGTCGTCGGACATGTCGGCGGCTGGCCAACTTTGGCCCATGGTCGTGGGGACGACCCAATAGTCGTCGGACATGTCGGCGTCTGGCCAACTTTGGCCCGTGGTCGTGGGGACGACCCTACAGTCGTCGGACATTTCGGCGGCTTGCCAACTTTGGCCCGGGGTCGTGGGGACGACCCTATAGTCGTCGGACTTGACGTTGGCGAGCCAATCTAGTCCCGAGGTCGTGGGGACGACCCTATAGTCGTCGGACTTGACGGTGGCCGGCCAATCTATTCCCGGGGTCGTGGGGACGACCCTACAGTCGTCGGACATTTCGGCGGCTTGCCAACTTTGGCCGGGGTCGTGGGGGCGACCCTATAGTCTTCGGACATGACGGTAGCGGGCCAATCTAGACCCGAGGTCGTGGGGACGACCCTATAGTAGTCGGACATGTCGGCGGCGGTCCAACTTTGGCCCGGTGTCGTGGGGACGACTCTATAGTCGTCGGACATGTCGGCGGCTGGCCAACCTAGACCCGGGGTCGTGGGGACGACCCTATAATCGTTGGACATGACGGTGGCGGGCCAATCTAGTCCCGGGGTCGTGGGGACGACCCTATAGTCGTCGGACATGTCGGCGGCTGGCCAACTTTGGACCGGTGTCGTGGGGACGACCCTATAGTCTTCGGACATGACGGTAGCGGGCCAATCTAGACCCGAGGTCGTGGGGACGACCCTATAGTAGTCGGACATGTCGGCGGCTGTCCAACTTTGGCCCGGTGTCGTGGGGACGACTCTATAGTCGTCGGACATGTCGGCGGCTGGCCAACCTAGACCCGGGGTCGTGGGGACGACCCTATTGTCGTCGGACATGACGGTGGCGGGCCAATCTAGTCCCGGGGTCGTGGGGACGACCCTATAGTCGTCGGACAAGTCGGCGGCGGGCCAAGCTTGTCCCGGGGTCGTGGGGACGACCCTATAATCGTCGGCCATGACGGTGGCGGGCCAATCTAGTCCCGGGGTCGTGGGGACGACCCTATAATCGTTGGACATGACGGTGGCGGGCCAATCTAGTCCCGGGGTCGTAGGGACGACCCTATAGTCGTCGGACATGTTGGCGATTGGCCAACATTTGCCCGGGGTCGTCGGGACGACCCTATAGTCTTCGGAAATGTCGGCGGCTGGCCAACCTAGTCCCGGGGTCGTGGGGACGACCCTATAGTCGTCGGACATTTCGGCGGCTTGCCAACTTTGGCCCGGGTTCGTGGGGACGACCCTATAGTCGTCGGACATGTCGGCGGCTGGCCAACTTTGGCCCGTGGTTGTGGGGACGACCCTATAGTCGTTGGACATGACGGTGGCGGGCCAATCTAGTCCCGGGGTCGTGGGGACGACCCTATAGTCGTCGGACATGTCGGCGGCTGGCCAAAATTGGCCCGACGTCGTGGGGGCGACCCTATAGTCGTCGGACATGTCGGCGGCTGGCCAACCTAGTCCCGAGGTCGTCGGACTTGACGGTGGCGGGCCAATCTAGTCCCGGGGTCGTAGGGACGACCCTATAGTCGTCGGACATGTTGGCGATTGGCCAACATTGGCCCGGGGTCGTCGGGTCGACCCTATAGTCGTCGGACATGTCGGCGGCTGGCCAACCTAGTCCCGGGGTCGTGGGGACGACCCTATAGTCGTCGGACATGTCGGCGGCTGGCCAACTTTGGCCCGTGGTCATGGGGACGACCCTATAGTCGTTGGACATGTCAGCGGCTGGCCAACTTTGGCCCGGTGTCGTGGGGACGACTCTATAGTCGTCGGACATGTCGGCGGCTGGCCAACCTAGACCCGGGGTCGTGGGGGCGACCCTATAGTCGTCGGACATGTCGGCGGCTGGCCAACTTTGGCCCGTGGTCGTGGGGACGACACGATAGTCGTTGGACATGACGGTGCCGGGGCAATCGAGTCCCGGGGTAGTAGGTACGACCCTATAGTCGTCGGACATGTCGGCGATTGGCCATTATTGGCCCGGGGTCGAGGGGACGACCCTATAGTCGTCGGACATGTCGGCGGCTGGCCAACTTTGGCCCATGGTCGTGGGGACGACCCAATAGTCGTCGGACATGTCGGCGTCTGGCCAACTTTGGCCCGTGGTCGTGGGGACGACCCTACAGTCGTCGGACATTTCGGCGGCTTGCCAACTTTGGCCCGGGGTCGTGGGGACGACCCTATAGTCGTCGGACTTGACGGTGGCGGGCCAATCTAGTCCCGGGGTTGTGGGGACGACCCTACAGTCGTCGGACATTTCGGCGGCTTGCCAACTTTGGCCCGGGGTCGTGGGGACGACCCTGTAGTCGTCGGACTTGACGTTGGCGGGCCAATCTAGTCCCGAGGTCGTGGGGACGACCCTATAGTCGTCGGACTTGACGGTGGCCGGCCAATCTATTCCCGGGGTCGTGGGGACGACCCTACAGTCGTCGGACATTTCGGCGGCTTGCCAACTTTGGCCCGGGGTCGTGGGGGCGACCCTATAGTCGTCGGACATGTCGGCGGCTGGCCAAAATTGGCCCGAGGTCGTGGGGGCGACCCTATAGTCGTCGGACATGTCGGCGGCTGGCCAACCTAGTCCCGAGGTCGTCGGACTTGACGGTGGCGGGCCAATCTAGTCCCGGGGTCGTGGGGACGACCCTACAGTCGTCGGACATTTCGGCGGCTTGCCAACTTTGGCCCGGGGTCGTGGGGACGACCCTATAGTCGTCGGACATGACGGTGGCGGACCAATCCAGTCCCGGGGTCGTGGGGACGACCCTATAGTCGTCGGACTTGACGGTGGCCGGCCAATCTATTCCCGGGGTCGTGGGGACGACCCTACAGTCGTCGGACATGTCGGCGGCTGGCCAAAATTGGCCCGACGTCGTGGGGGCGACCCTATAGTCGTCGGACATGTCGGCGATTGGCCATTATTGGCCCGGGGCCGTGGGGACGACCCTATAGTCGTCGGACATGTCGGCGGCTGGCCAACTTTGGCCCGTGGTCGTGTGGACGACCCAATAGTCGTCGGACATGTCGGCGGCTGGCCAACTTTGGCCCGTGGTCGTGGGGACGATCCGATAGTCGTTGGACATGACGGTGCCGGGGCAATCGAGTCCCGGGGTCGTAGGTACGACCCTATAGTCGTCGGACATGTCGGGGATTGGCCACCTTTAGCCCGTGGTCGTGGGGACGACCCTATAGTCGTCGGACTTGACGGTGGCCGGCCAATCTATTCCCGGGGTCGTGGGGACGACCCTACAGTCGTCGGACATGTCGGCGGCTGGCCAAAATTGGCCCGACGTCGTGGGGGCGACCCTATAGTCGTCGGACATGTCGGCGATTGGCCATTATTGGCCCGGGGCCGTGGGGACGACCCTATAGTCGTCGGACATGTCGGCGGCTGGCCAACTTTGGCCCGTGGTCGTGTGGACGACCCAATAGTCGTCGGACATGTCGGCGGCTGGCCAACTGTGGCCCGTGGTCGTGGGGACGACCCTATAGTCGTCGGACATGTCGGCGGCGAGCCAAAATTGACCCGGGGTCGTGGTGACGACTCTATAGTCGTCGGACATGTCGGTGGCGGGCCAGTCTAGTCCCGGGCCGTGGGGACGACCCTAAGTCGTCGGACAAGTCAGCGGCTGGCCAACATTGGCCCGTGGTTGTGGGGACGACCCTATAGTCGTCGGATATGTCGGCGGCTGGGCAACTTTGGCCCGTGGTCGTGGGGACGACCCTATAGTCGTCGGAAAGGTCGGTGGCTGTCCAACTTTGGCCCAGGGGTCGTGGGGACGACCCTATAGTCGTCGGACATGTCGGCGGCGAGCCAACATTGACCCGGGGTCGTGGGGACGACTCTATAGTCGTCGGACATGTCGGTGGCGGGCCAGTCTAGTCCCGGGTCGTGGGGACGACCCTATAGTCGTCGGACATATCAGCGGCTGGCCAACTTTGGCCCGGGGTCGTGGGGACGACCCTATAGTCGTCGGACAAGTCGGCGGCCGGCCAACCTAGTCCGGGGGTCGTGGTGACGACCCTATAGTCGTCGAACATGACGGTGGCGGGCCAGTCTAGTCCGGGGTCTTGGGGACGACCCTATAGTCGTCGGACATGACGGTGGCGGGCCAGTCTAGTCCCGGGTCATGGGGACGACCCTATAGTCGTCGGACAAGTCGGCGGCTGGCCAACTTTAGCCCGTGGTCGTGGGGACGACCCTATACTCGTCAGACAAGACGGTGGCGATCCAACCTAGTCCCGGGGCCGTGGGGACGACCCTATAGTTGTCGGACAAGTCGGCGGCGGGGCAACCTAGTCCCGGGGTCGTGGGGACGACCCTATAGTCGTCGGACATGACGGTGGCGGGCCAGTCTAGTCCCGGGTCGTGCGGACGACCCTATAGTCGTCGGACATGTCGGCGGCTGGCCAACTTTGGCCCGGGGTCGTGGGGACGACCCTATAGTCGTCGGACAAGTCGGCGGCGGGGCAACCTAGTCCCGGGGTCGTGGGGACGACCCTATACTCGTCGGACAAGTCGGCGGCGAGCCAACCTAGTCCGGGGGTCGTGGGGACGACCCTATAGTCGTCGGAGAAGTCTGCGGCGGGCCAACCTAGTCCCGGGGTCGTATGGACGACCCTATAGTCGTCGGACATGTCGCCGGCTGGCCAACTTTGGCCCGTGGTCGTGGGGACGACCCTATAGTCGTCGGACAAGTCGGCGGCTGGCCAACTTTGGCCCGTGGTCGTGGGGACGACCCTATAGTCGTCAGACATGACGGTGGCGAGCCAATCTAGCCCCGCGGTCGTGGGGACGACCCTAAGTCGTCGGACAAGTCAGCGGCTGGCCAACATTGGCCCGTGGTCGTGGGGACGACCCTATAGTCGTCGGATATGTCGGCGGCTGGCCAACTTTGGCCCGTGGTCGTGGGGACGACCCTATAGTCGTCAGATATGTCGGCGGCTGGCCAACTTTGACCCGTGGTCGTGGGGACGACCATATTGTCGTCGGAAATGACGGTGGCGGGCCAATCTATTCCCGGGGTCGTGGGGACGACCCTATAGTCGTCGGACAAGTCGGCAGCTTGCCAACTTTGGCACGGAGTCGTGGGGACGACCCTACAGTCGTCGGACAAGTCGGCGGCGAGCCAATCTAGCCCCGCGGTCGTGGGGACGACCCTAAGTCGTCGGACAAGTCAGCGGCTGGCCAACATTGGCCCGTGGTCGTGGGGACGACCCTATAGTCGTCGGATATGTCGGCGGCTGGCCAACTTTGGCCCGTGGTCGTGGGGACGACCCTATAGTCGTCGGACATGTCGGCGGCGAGCCCACCTATTCGGGGGGTCGTGGGGACGTCCCTATAGTCGTCGGACAAGTCGGCGGCCGGCCAACCTAGTCCGGGGGTCGTGGGGACGACACTATAGTCGTCGGACATGACGGTGGCGGGCCAGTCTAGTCCCGGGTCGTGGGGACGACCCTATAGTCGTCGGACATGTCGGCGGCGAGCCAAAATTAACCCGGGGTCGTGGTGACGACTCTATAGTCGTCGGACATGTCGGTGGCGGGCCAGTCTAGTCCCGGGTCGTGGGGACGACCCTATAGTCGTCGGACAAGTCGCCGGCGGGCCAACCTAGTCCCGGGGTCGTGGGGATGACCCTATAGTCGTCGGACATGTCGCCGGCTGGCCAACTTTGGCCCGTGGTCGTGGGGACGACCCTATAGTCGTCGGACATAACGGTGGCGGGCCAATCTAGTCCCGGGGTCGTGGGGACGACCCTATAGTGGTCGGACAAGTCGGCGGCGGGCCTACCTAGTCCCGGGGTCGTGGGGACGACCCTATAGTCGTCGGATAAGTCGGCAGCTTGCCAACTTTGGCCCGGGGTCGTGGGAACGACCCTATAGTCGTCGGACAAGTCGGCGGCGAGCCCACCTAGTGGGGCGGTCGTGGGGACGACCCTATAGTCGTCGGACAAGTCGGCGGCCGGCCAACCTAGTCCGGGGGTCGTGGGGACGACACTATAGTCGTCGGACATGACGGTGGCGGGCCAGTCTAGTCCCGGGTCGTGGGGACGACCCTATAGTCGTCGGACATGTCGGCGGCTGGCCAACTTTGGCCCGTGGTCGTGGGGACGACCCTATAGTCGTCGGAAATGTCGGTGGCTGTCCAACTTTGGCCCAGGGGTCGTGGGGACGGCCCTATAGTCGTCGGACATGTCGGCGGCGAGCCAAAATTGACCCGGGGTCGTGGTGACGACTCTATAGTCGTCGGACAAGTCGCCGGCGGGCCAACCTAGTCCCGGGGTCGTGGGGATGACCCTATAGTCGTCGGACATGTCGCCGGCTGGCCAACTTTGGCCCGTGGTCGTGGGGACGACCCTATAGTCGTCGGACATAACGGTGGCGGGCCAATCTAGTCCCGGGGTCGTGGGGACGACCCTATAGTGGTCGGACAAGTCGGCGGCGGGCCTACCTAGTCCCGGGGTCGTGGGGACGACCCTATAGTCGTCGGATAAGTCGGCAGCTTGCCAAATTTGGCCCGGGGTCGTGGGAACGACCCTATAGTCGTCGGACAAGTCGGCGGCGAGCCCACCTAGTGGGGCGGTCGTGGGGACGACCCTATAGTCGTCGGACAAGTCGGCGGCCGGCCAACCTAGTCCGGGGGTCGTGGGGACGACCCTATAGTCGTCGGACATGACGGTGGCGGGCCAGTCTAGTCCCGGGTCGTGGGGACGACCCTATAGTCGTCGGACATTTCGGCGGCTTGTCAACCTAGTCCCGGGGTTGTGGGGACGACCCTATAGTCGTTGGACATGACGGTGGCGGGCCAATCTAGTCCCGAGGTCGTAGGAACGACCCTATAGTCGTCGGACATGTCGCCGGCTGGCCAACTTTGGCCCGTGGTCGTGGGGACGACCCTATAGTCGTCGGACAAGTCGGCGGCTGGCCAACTTTGGCCCGTGGTCGTGGGGGCGACCCTATAGTCGTCAGACATGACGGTGGCGAGCCAATCTAGCCCCGCGGTCGTGGGGACGACCCTATAGTCGTCGGACATATCAGCGGCTGGCCAACTTTGGCCCGGGGTCGTGGGGACGACCCTAAGTCGTCGGACAAGTCAGCGGCTGGCCAACATTGGCCCGTGGTCGTGGGGACGACCCTATAGTC
This sequence comes from Andrena praecox, assembly GCA_963932275.1. Taxonomy (NCBI): domain Eukaryota; kingdom Metazoa; phylum Arthropoda; class Insecta; order Hymenoptera; family Andrenidae; genus Andrena; species Andrena praecox. The sequence continues at coordinate 2,404,470 of CAWVQO010000615.1, read as the reverse complement.
GTCGGATATGTCGGCGGCTGGCCAACTTTGGCCCGTGGTCGTGGGGACGACCCTATAGTCGTCGGACATGTCGGCGGCGAGCCCACCTATTCGGGGGGTCGTGGGGACGACCCTATAGTCGTCGGACAAGTCGGCAGCTTGGCAACTTTGGCACGGAGTCGTGGGGACGACCCTACAGTCGTCGGACAAGTCGGCGGCGAGCCAATCTAGCCCCGCGGTCGTGGGGACGACCCTAAGTCGTCGGACAAGTCAGCGGCTGGCCAACATTGGCCCGTGGTCGTGGGGACGACCCTATAGTCGTCGGATATGTCGGCGGCTGGCCAACTTTGGCCCGTGGTCGTGGGGACGACCCTATAGTCGTCGGACATGTCGGCGGCGAGCCCACCTATTCGGGGGGTCGTGGGGACGTCCCTATAGTCGTCGGACAAGTCGGCGGCCGGCCAACCTAGTCCGGGGGTCGTGGGGACGACACTATAGTCGTCGGACATGTCGGTGGCGGGCCAGTCTAGTCCCGGGTCGTTGGGACGACCCTATAGTCGTCGGACATATCAGCGGCTGGCCAACTTTGGCCCGGGGTCGTGGGGACGACCCTATAGTCGTCGGACATATCAGCGGCTGGCCAACTTTGGCCCGGGGTCGTGGGGACGACCCTATAGTCGTCGGACAAGTCGGCGGCCGGCCAACCTAGTCCGGGGGTCGTGGTGACGACCCTATAGTCGTCGAACATGACGGTGGCGGGCCAGTCTAGTCCGGGGTCTTGGGGACGACCCTATAGTCGTCGGACATGACGGTGGCGGGCCAGTCAAGTCCCGGGTCATGGGGACGACCCTATAGACGTCGGACAAGTCGGCGGCTGGCCAACTTTAGCCCGTGGTCGTGGGGACGACCCTATAGTCGTCAGACAAGACGGTGGCGATCCAACCTAGTCCCGGGGCCGTGGGGACGACCCTATAGTTGTCGGACAAGTCGGCGGCGGGGCAACCTAGTCCCGGGGTCGTGGGGACGACCCTATAGTCGTCGGACATGACGGTGGCGGGCCAGTCTAGTCCCGGGTCGTGCGGACGACCCTATAGTCGTCGGACATGTCGGCGGCTGGCCAACTTTGGCCCGTGGTCGTGGGGACGACCCTATAGTCGTCAGACATGACGGTGGCGAGCCAACCTAGTCCCGGGGTCGTGGGGACGACCCTATAGTCGTCGGACATGTCGGCGATTGGCCAACATTGGCCAGGGGTCGTGGGGACGACCCTATAGTCGTCGGACATGTCTGCGGCTGGCCAACCTAGTCCCGACGTCGTGGGGACGACCCTATAGTCGTCGGACTTGTCGCTGGCGGGCCAATCTAGTCCCGGGGTCGTGGGGACGACCCTATAGTCGTCGGACATGTCGGCGATTGGCCAACATTGGCCCGGGGTCGTGGGGACGACCCTATAGTCGTCGGACATGTCGGCGGCTGGCCAACCTAGACCCGGGGTCGTCAGGACAACCCTATTGTCGTCGGACATGACGGTGGCGGGCCAATCTATTCCCGGGGTCGTACGGACGACCCTATAGTCGTCGGATATGTTGGCGATCGGCCAACATTGGCCCGGGGTCGTGGGGACGACTCTATAGTCGTCGGACATGTTGGCGGCTTGTCAGCCTAGTCCCAGGGTCGTGGGTACGACCCTATAGTCGTCGGACAAGTCGGCGGCGGGCCAACCTTGTCCCGGGGTCGTGAGGACGACCCTATAGTCGTCGGACATGACGGTGGCGGGCGAATCTAGTCCCGGGGTCGTGGGGATGACCCTATAGTCGTCGGAAATGTCGGCGGCTGGCCAACCTGTACCCGGGGTCGTGGGGACGACCCTATTGTCGTCGGACATGACGGTAGCGGGCCAATCTAGTCTCGGGGTCGTGGGGACGACCCCATAGTCGTCGGACATGTCGGCGGCTGGCCAACTTTGGCCCGGGGTCGTGGGGGCGATCCAATAATCGTCGGACATGTCGGCGGCTGGCCAACTTTGGCCCGTGGTGGTGGGGACGACCCTATAGTCGTTGGACATGACGGTGGCAGGCCAATCTAGTCCCGGGGTCGTGGGGACGACCGTATTGTCGTCGGACATGACGGTGGCGGGACAAAATAGTCTCGGGGTCGTGGGGACGACCCTATAGTCGTCGGATATGTCGGCGGCTGGCCAACTTTGGCCCGTGGTCGTGGGGACGACCCTATAGTCGTCAGATATGTCGGCGGCTGGCCAACTTTGACCCGTGGTCGTGGGGACGACCCTATTGTCGTCGGAAATGACGGTGGCGGGCCAATCTATTCCCGGGGTCGTGGGGACGACCCTATAGTCGTCGGACAAGTCGGCAGCTTGCCAACTTTGGCACGGAGTCGTGGGGACGACCCTACAGTCGTCGGACAAGTCGGCGGCGAGCCAATCTAGCCCCGCGGTCGTGGGGACGACCCTAAGTCGTCGGACAAGTCAGCGGCTGGCCAACATTGGCCCGTGGTCGTGGGGACGACCCTATAGTCGTCGGATATGTCGGCGGCTGGCCAACTTTGGCCCGTGGTCGTGGGGACGACCCTATAGTCGTCGGACATGTCGGCGGCGAGCCCACCTATTCGGGGGGTCGTGGGGACGTCCCTATAGTCGTCGGACAAGTCGGCGGCCGGCCAACCTAGTCCGGGGGTCGTGGGGACGACACTATAGTCGTCGGACATGTCGGTGGCGGGCCAGTCTAGTCCCGGGTCGTGGGGACGACCCTATAGTCGTCGGACATATCAGCGGCTGGCCAACTTTGGCCCGGGGTCGTGGGGACGACCCTATAGTCGTCGGACAAGTCGGCGGCCGGCCAACCTAGTCCGGGGGTCGTGGTGACGACCCTATAGTCGTCGAACATGACGGTGGCGGGCCAGTCTAGTCCCGGGTCATGGGGACGACCCTATAGACGTCGGACAAGTCGGCGGCTGGCCAACTTTAGCCCGTGGTCGTGGGGACGACCCTATAGTCGTCAGACAAGACGGTGGCGATCCAACCTAGTCCCGGGGCCGTGGGGACGACCCTATAGTTGTCGGACAAGTCGGCGGCGGGGCAACCTAGTCCCGGGGTCGTTGGGACGACCCTATAGTCGTCGGACATGACGGTGGCGGGCCAGTCTAGTCCCGGGTCGTGCGGACGACCCTATAGTCGTCGGACATGTCGGCGGCTGGCCAACTTTGGCCCGTGGTCGTGGGGACGACCCTATAGTCGTCAGACATGACGGTGGCGAGCCAACCTAGTCCCGGGGTCGTGGGGACGACCCTATAGTCGTCGGACATGTCGGCGATTGGCCAACATTGGCCAGGGGTCGTGGGGACGACCCTATAGTCGTCGGACATGTCTGCGGCTGGCCAACCTAGTCCCGACGTCGTGGGGACGACCCTATAGTCGTCGGACTTGTCGCTGGCGGGCCAATCTAGTCCCGGGGTCGTGGGGACGACCCTATAGTCGTCGGACATGTCGGCGATTGGCCAACATTGGCCCGGGGTCGTGGGGACGACCCTATAGTCGTCGGACATGTCGGCGGCTGGCCAACCTAGTCCCGAGGTCGTGGGGACGACCCTATAGTCGTCGGACTTCACGGTGGCGGGCCAATCTAGTCCCGGGGTCGTGGGGACGACCCTACAGTCGTCGGACATTTCGGCGGCTTGCCAACTTTGGCCCGGTGTCGTGGGGACGACCCTATAGTCGTCGGACATGACGGTGGCGGACCAATCTAGTCCCGGGGTCGTGGGGACGACCCTATAGTCGTCGGACATGTCGGCGGCTGGCCAACTTTGGCCCGTGGTCGTGGGGACGATCCAATAGTCGTCGGACATGTCGGCGGCTGGCCAACTTTGGCCCGTGGTCGTGGGGACGACCCTATAGTCGTCGGACATGTCGGCGGCGAGCCCACCTATTCGGGGGGTCGTGGGGACGTCCCTATAGTCGTCGGACAAGTCGGCGGCCGGCCAACCTAGTCCGGGGGTCGTGGGGACGACACTATAGTCGTCGGACATGTCGGTGGCGGGCCAGTCTAGTCCCGGGTCGTGGGGACGACCCTATAGTCGTCGGACATATCAGCGGCTGGCCAACTTTGGCCCGGGGTCGTGGGGACGACCCTATAGTCGTCGGACAAGTCGGCGGCCGGCCAACCTAGTCCGGGGGTCGTGGTGACGACCCTATAGTCGTCGAACATGACGGTGGCGGGCCAGTCTAGTCCGGGGTCTTGGGGACGACCCTATAGTCGTCGGACATGACGGTGGCGGGCCAGTCTAGTCCCGGGTCATGGGGACGACCCTATAGACGTCGGACAAGTCGGCGGCTGGCCAACTTTAGCCCGTGGTCGTGGGGACGACCCTATAGTCGTCAGACAAGACGGTGGCGATCCAACCTAGTCCCGGGGCCGTGGGGACGACCCTATAGTTGTCGGACAAGTCGGCGGCGGGGCAACCTAGTCCCGGGGTCGTGGGGACGACCCTATAGTCGTCGGACATGACGGTGGCGGGCCAGTCTAGTCCCGGGTCGTGCGGACGACCCTATAGTCGTCGGACATGTCGGCGGCTGGCCAACTTTGGCCCGTGGTCGTGGGGACGACCCTATAGTCGTCAGACATGACGGTGGCGAGCCAACCTAGTCCCGGGGTCGTGGGGACGACCCTATAGTCGTCGGACATGTCGGCGATTGGCCAACATTGGCCAGGGGTCGTGGGGACGACCCTATAGTCGTCGGACATGTCTGCGGCTGGCCAACCTAGTCCCGACGTCGTGGGGACGACCCTATAGTCGTCGGACTTGTCGCTGGCGGGCCAATCTAGTCCCGGGGTCGTGGGGACGACCCTATAGTCGTCGGACATGTCGGCGATTGGCCAACATTGGCCCGGTGTCGTGGGGACGACCCTATAGTCGTCGGACATGTCGGCGGCTGGCCAACCTAGTCCCGAGGTCGTGGGGACGACCCTATAGTCGTCGGACATGTCGGCGGCTGGCCAACCTAGTCCCGAGGTCGTGGGGACGACCCTATAGTCGTCGGACTTCACGGTGGCGTGCCAATCTAGTCCCGGGGTCGTGGGGACGACCCTACAGTCGTCGGACATTTCGGCGGCTTGCCAACTTTGGCCCGGTGTCGTGGGGACGACCCTATAGTCGTCGGACATGACGGTGGCGGACCAATCTAGTCCCGGGGTCGTGGGGACGACCCTATAGTCGTTGGACATGACGGTGGCGGGCCAATCTAGTCCCGGGGTCGTAGGGACGACCCTATAGTCGTCGGACATGTCAGCGGCTGGCCAACTTTGGCCCGGTGTCGTGGGGACGACTCTATAGTCGTCGGACATGTCCGCGGCTGGCCAACCTAGACCCGGGGTCGTCGGGACGACCCTATTGTCGTCGGACATGACGGTGGCGGGCCAATCTATTCCCGGGGTCGTACGGACGACCCTATAGTCGTCGGATATGTTGGCGATCGGCCAACATTGGCCCGGGGTCGTGGGGACGACTCTATAGTCGTCGGACATGTTGGCGGCTTGTCAGCCTAGTCCCAGGGTCGTGGGTACGACCCTATAGTCGTCGGACAAGTCGGCGGCGGGCCAATCTAGTCCCGGGGTCGTAGGGACGACCCTATAGTCGTCGGACAATTCGGCGGCTTGCCAACTTTGGCCCGGTGTCGTGGGGACGACCCTATAGTCGTCGGACATGACGGTGGCGGACCAATCTAGTCCCGGGGTCGTGGGGACGACCCTATAGTCGTCGGACATTTCGGCGGCTTGTCAACCTAGTCCCGGAGTCGTGGGGACGTCCCTATAGTCGTCGGACATGACGGTGGCGGGCCAATCTAGTCCCGGGGTCGTGGGGACGACCCTATAGTCGTCGGACAAGACGGCGGCTGGACATCCTTGGCTCGCGGTCGTGGGGACGACCCTATAGTCGTCGGACATTTCGGCGGCTTGTCAACCTAGTCCCGGGGTCGTGGGGACGACCCTATAGTCGTTGGACATGACGGTGGCGGGCCAATCTAGTCCCGGGGTCGTGGGTACGACCCTATAGTCGTCGGACAAGACGGCGGCTGGACATCTTTGGCCCGCGGTCGTGGGGACGACCCTATAGTCGTCGGACATTTCGGCGGCTTGCCAACTTTGGCCCGGGGTCGTGGGGACGACCCTATAGTCGTTGGACATGACGGTGGCGGGCCAATCTAGTCCCGGGGTCGTAGGGACGACCCTATAGTCGTCGGACATGTCGGCGATTGGCCAACATTGGCCCGGGGTCGTGGGGACGACCTTATAGTCGTCGGACATGTCGGCGGCTGGCCAACCTAGTCCCGAGGTCGTGGGGACGACCCTATAGTCGTCGGACAAGACGGCGGCTGGACATCTTTGGCCCGCGGTCGTGGGGACGACCCTATAATCGTCGGACATGACGGTGGCGGGCCAATCTAGTCCCGGGGTCGTGGGGACGACCCTATAGTCGTCGGACAAGACGGCGGCTGGACATCCTTGGCTCGCGGTCGTGGGGACGACCCTATAGTCGTCGGACATTTCGGCGGCTTGTCAACATAGTCCCGGGGTCGTGGGGACGACCCTATAGTCGTTGGACATGACGGTGGCGGGCCAATCTAGTCCCGGGGTCGTGGGTACGACCCTATAGTCGTCGGACAAGACGGCGGCTGGACATCTTTGGCCCGCGGTCGTGGGGACGACCCTATAGTCGTCGGACATTTCGGCGGCTTGCCAACTTTGGCCCGGGGTCGTGGGGACGACCCTATAGTCGTTGGACATGACGGTGGCGGGCCAATCTAGTCCCGGGGTCGTAGGGACGACCCTGTAGTCGTCGGACATGTCGGCGATTGGCCAACATTGGCCCGGGGTCGTGGGGACGACCCTATAGTCGTCGGACATGTCGGCGGCTGGCCAACCTAGTCCCGAGGTCGTGGGGACGACCCTATAGTCGTCGGACTTCACGGTGGCGTGCCAATCTAGTCCCGGGGTCGTGGGGACGACCCTACAGTCGTCGGACATTTCGGCGGCTTGCCAACTTTGGCCCGGTGTCGTGGGGACGACCCTATAGTCGTCAGACATGACGGTGGCGGACCAATCTAGTCCCGGGGTCGTGGGGACGACCCTATAGTCGTTGGACATGACGGTGGCGGGCCAATCTAGTCCCGGGGTCGTAGGGACGACCCTATAGTCGTCGGACATGTCAGCGGCTGGCCAACTTTGGCCCGGTGTCGTGGGGACGACTCTATAGTCGTCGGACATGTCCGCGGCTGGCCAACCTAGACCCGGAGTCGTCGGGACGACCCTATTGTCGTCGGACATGACGGTGGCGGGCCAATCTATTCCCGGGGTCGTACGGACGACCCTATAGTCGTCGGATATGTTGGCGATCGGCCAACATTGGCCCGGGGTCGTGGGGACGACTCTATAGTCGTCGGACATGTTGGCGGCTTGTCAGCCTAGTCCCAGGGTCGTGGGTACGACCCTATAGTCGTCGGACAAGTCGGCGGCGGGCCAATCTAGTCCCGGGGTCGTAGGGACGACCCTATAGTCGTCGGACATTTCGGCGGCTTGCCAACTTTGGCCCGGTGTCGTGGGGACGACCCTATAGTCGTCGGACATGTCGGCGGCTGGCCAACTTTGGCCCGTGGTCGTGGGGACGACCCTATAGTTGTCGGAAATGTCGGTGGCTGTCCAACTTTGGCCCAGGGGTCGTGGGGACGACCCTATAGTCGTCGGACAAGTCGGCGGCTGGCCAACTTTGGCCCGTGGTCGTGGGGACGACCCTATAGTCGTCAGACATGACGGTGGCGAGCCAACCTAGTCCCGGGGTCGTGGGGACGACCCTATAGTCGTCGGACATGTCGGCGGCTGGCCAAATATGACCCGGGGACGTGGGGACGAGCCTATAGTCTTCGGACAAGTCGGCGGCTGGACAACTTTGGCCCGTGGTCGTGTGGGCGACCCTATAGTCGTCGGATATGTCGGCGGCTGAACAACTTTGACCCGTGGTCGTGGGGACGACCCAATTGTCGTCGGAAATGACGGTGGCGGGCCAATCTATTCCCGGGGTCGTGGGGACGACCCTATAGTCGTCGGACAACTCGGCAGCTTGCCAACTTTGGCACGGAGTCGTGGGGACGACCCTACAGTCGTCGGACAAGTCGGCGGCGAGCCAATCTAGCCCCGCGGTCGTGGGGACGACCCTAAGTCGTCGGACAAGTCAGCGGCTGGCCAACATTGGCCCGTGGTCGTGGGGACGACCCTATAGTCGTCGGATATGTCGGCGGCTGGCCAACTTTGGCCCGTGGTCGTGGGGACGACCCTATAGTCGTCGGACAAGTCGGCGGCGGGCCAACCTAGTCCCGGGGTCGTGGGGATGACCCTATAGTCGTCGGACATGTCGCCGGCTGGCCAACTTTGGCCCGTGGTCGTGGGGACGACCCTATAGTCGTCGGACATAACGGTGGCGGGCCAATCTAGTCCCGGGGTCGTGGGGACGACCCTATAGTGGTCGGACAAGTCGGCGGCGGGCCTACCTAGTCCCGGGGTCGTGGGGACGACCCTATAGTCGTCGGATAAGTCGGCAGCTTGCCAACGTTGGCCCGGGGTCGTGGGAACGACCCTATAGTCGTCGGACAAGTCGGCGGCGAGCCCACCTAGTGGGGCGGTCATGGGGACGACCCTATAGTCGTCGGACAAGTCGGCGGCCGGCCAACCTAGTCCGGGGGTCGTGGGGACGACACTATGGTCGTCGGACATGACGGTGGCGGGCCAGTCTAGTCCCGGGTCGTGGGGACGACCCTATAGTCGTCGGACATGTCGGCGGCTGGCCAACTTTGGCCCGTGGTCGTGGGGACGACCCTATAGTCGTCGGACATAACGGTGGCGGGCCAATCTAGTCCCGGGGTCGTGGGGACGACCCTATAGTGGTCGGACAAGTCGGCGGCGGGCCTACCTAGTCCCGGGGTCGTGGGCACGACCCTAAGTCGTCGGACAAGTCAGCGGCTGGCCAACATTGGCCCGTGGTCGTGGGGACGACCCTATAGTCGTCGGATATGTCGGCGGCTGGCCAACTTTGGCCCGTGGTCGTGGGGACGACCCTATAGTCGTCGGACATGTCGGCGGCGAGCCCACCTATTCGGGGGGTCGTGGGGACGACCCTATAGTCGTCGGACAAGTCGGCGGCCGGCCAACCTAGTCCGGGGGTCGTGGGGACGACACTATAGTCGTCGGACATGACGGTGGCGGGCCAGTCTAGTCCCGGGTCGTGGGGACGACCCTATAGTCGTCGGACATGTCGGCGGCTGGCCAACTTTGGCCCGTGGTCGTGGGGACGACCCTATAGTCGTCGGAAATGTCGGTGGCTGTCCAACTTTGGCCCAGGGGTCGTGGGGACGACCCTATAGTCGTCGGACATGTCTGCGGCTGGCCAACCTAGTCCCGAGGTCGTGGGGACGACCATATAGTCGTCGGACATGACGGTGGCGGGCCACTCTAGTCCCGGGTCGTGGGGACGACCCTATAGTCGTCGGACAAGTCGGCGGCCGGCCAACCTAGTCCGGGGGTCGTGGGGACGACCCTATAGTCGTCGGACATGACGGTGGCGGGCCAGTCTAGTCCCGGGTCGTGGGGACGACCCTATAGTCGTCGGACATGTCGGTGGCGAGCCAACCTAGTCCCGGGGTCGTGGGGACGACCCTATAGTCGTCGGACATGTCGGCGATTGGCCAACATTGGCCCGGGGTCGTGGGGACGACCCTATAGTCGTCGGACATGTCTGCGGCTGGCCAACCTAGTCCCGAGGTCGTGGGGACGACCATATAGTCGTCGGACATGACGGTGGCGGGCCACTCTAGTCCCGGGTCGTGGGGACGACCCTATAGTCGTCGGACAAGTCGGCGGCCGGCCAACCTAGTCCGGGGGTCGTGGGGACGACCCTATAGTCGTCGGACATGACGGTGGCGGGCCAGTCTAGTCCCGGGTCGTGGGGACGACCCTATAGTCGTCGGACATGTCGGCGGCGGGCCAACCTAGTCCCGGGGTCGTGGGGACGACCCTATAATCGTCGGACAAGCCGGCGGCTGGCCAACTTTGGCCCGTGGTCGTGGAGACGACCCTATAGTCGTCGGAAATGACGGTGGCGGGCCAATCTAGTCCCGGGGTCGTGGGGACGACCCTACAGTCGTCGGACAAGTCGGCGGCGAGCCAATCTAGTCCCGCGGTCGTGGGACGACCCTATAGTCGTCGGACAAGCCAGCGGCTAGCCAACATTGGCCCGTGGTCGTGGGGACGACCATATAGTCGTCGGACATGACGGTGGCGGGCCACTCTAGTTCCGGGTCGTGGGGACGACCCTATAGTCGTCGGACATGTCGGCGGCTGGCCAACTTTGGCCCGGGGTCGTGGGGACGACCCTACAGTCGTCGGACAAGTCGGCGGCGAGCCAATCTAGTCCCGCTGTCGTGGGGACGACCCTATAGTCGTCGGACAAGTCAGCGGCTAGCCAACATTGGCCCGTGGTCGTGGGGACGACCATATAGTCGTCGGACATGACGGTGGCGGGCCACTCTAGTCCCGGGTCGTGGGGACGACCCTATAGTCGTCGGACATGTCGGCGGCTCGCCAACTTTGGCCCGGCGTCGTGGGGACGACCCTATAGTCGTCGCAAATGACGGTGGCGGGCCAATCTATTTCCGGGGTCGTGGGGACGACCGTATAGTCGTCGGACATATCCGCGGCTGGCCAACTTTGGCCCGGGGTCGTGGGGACGACCCTATAGTCGTCGGACAAGTCGGCGGCAGGCCAACCTAGTCCCGGGGTCGTGGGGACGACCCAATAATCGTCGGACAAGCCGGCGGCTGGCCAACTTTGGCCCGTGGTTGTGGGGACGACCCTATAGTCGTCGGACAAGTCGGCGGCGAGCCCACCTAGTCGGGAGGTCGTGGGGACGACCCTATAGTCGTCGGACAAGCCGGCGGCCGGCCAACCTAGTCCGGGGGTCGTGGGGACGACCCTATAGTCGTCGGACATGTCGGTGGCGGGCCAACCTAGTCCCGGGGTCGTGGGGACGACCCTATAGTCGTCGGACAAGTCGGCGGCGGGCCAACCTTGTCCCGGGGTCGTGGGGACGACACTATAGTCGTCGGACATGACGGTGGCGGGCCAATCTAGTCGCGGGGTCGTGGGGACGACCGTATTGTCGTCGGATATGTTGGCGGCTTGTCAACCTAGTCCCGGGGTCGTGGGGACGACCCTATAGTCGTTGGACATGACGGTGGCCGGCCAATCTAGTGCCGGGGTCGTAGGGACGACCCTATAGTCGTCGGACATGTTGGTGATTGGCCAACATTGGCCCGGGGTCGTCGGGACGACCCTATAGTCGTCGGACATGTTGGCGGCTTGTCAGCCTAGTCCCGGGGTCGTGGGGACGACCCTATAGTCGTCGGATAAGTCGGCAGCTTGCCAACTTTGGCCCGGGGTCGTGGGAACGACCCTATAGTCGTCGGACAAGTCGGCGGCGAGCCCACCTAGTCGGGGGGTCGTGGGGACGACCCTATAGTCGTCGGACAAGCCGGCGGCTGGCCAACATTGGCCCAGGGGTCGTGGGGACGACCCTATAGTCATCGGACATGTCGGCGGCGAGCCAACATTGACCCGTGGTCGTGGGGACCACTCTATAGTCGTCGGACATGTCGGTGGCGGGCCAGTCTAGTCCCGGGTCGTGGGGACGACCCTATAGTCGTCGGACATGTCGGCGGCTGGCCAACTTTGGCCCGTGGTCGTGGGGAGGACCCTATACTCGTCGGACAAGTCGGCGGCGTACCAACCTAGTCCGGGGGTCGTGAGGACGACCCTATAGTCGTCGGAAATGACGGTGGCGGGCCAATCTAGTCCCGTGGTCGTGGGGACGACCCTACTGTCGTCGGACAAGTCGGCGGCGAGCCAATCTAGTCCCGCGGTCGTGGGGACGACCCTATAGTCGTCGGACAAGTCAGCGGCTGGCCAACATTGGCCCGTGGTCGTGGGGACGACCATATAGTCGTCGGACATGACGGTGGCGGGCCACTCTAGTCCCGGGTCGTGGGGACGACCCTATAGTCGTCGGACATGTCGGCGGCTGGCCAACTTTGGCCCGGGGTCGTGGGGACGACCCTATAGTCGTCGGATATGTCGGCGGCTGGCCAACTTTGGCCCGTGGTCGTGGGGACGACCCTATAGTCGTCGGACAAGTCGGCGGCGGGCCAACCTAGTCCCGGGGTCGTGGGGACGACCCTATAATCGTCGGACAAGCCGGCGGCTGGCCAACTTTGGCCCGTGGTCGTGGGGACGACCCTATAGTCGTCGGACAAGTCGGCGGCTGTCCAACTTTGGCCCGGGGTCGTGGGGACGACCCTATAGTCGTCGGACTTGACGGTGGCTGGCCAACTTTGGCCCGTGGTCGTGGGGAGGACCCTATACTCGTCGGACAAGTCGGCGGCGTACCAACCTAGTCCGGGGGTCGTGGGGACGACCCTATAGTCGTCGGACATGACGGTGGCGGGCCAGTCTAGTCCCGGGTCGTGGGGACGACCCTATAGTCGTCGGACATGTCGGTGGCGAGCCAACCTAGTCCCGGGGTCGTGGGGACGACCCTATAGTCGTCGGACATGTCGGCGATTGGCCAACATTGGCCCGGGGTCGTGGGGACGACCCTATAGTCGTCGGACATGTCTGCGGCTGGCCAACCTAGTCCCGAGGTCGTGGGGACGACCATATAGTCGTCGGACATGACGGTGGCGGGCCACTCTAGTCCCGGGTCGTGGGGACGACCCTATAGTCGTCGGACAAGTCGGCGGCCGGCCAACCTAGTCCGGGGGTCGTGGGGACGACCCTATAGTCGTCGGACATGACGGTGGCGGGCCAGTCTAGTCCCGGGTCGTGGGGACGACCCTATAGTCGTCGGACATGTCGGCGGCGGGCCAACCTAGTCCCGGGGTCGTGGGGACGACCCTATAATCGTCGGACAAGCCGGCGGCTGGCCAACTTTGGCCCGTGGTCGTGGAGACGACCCTATAGTCGTCGGAAATGACGGTGGCGGGCCAATCTAGTCCCGGGGTCGTGGGGACGACCCTACAGTCGTCGGACAAGTCGGCGGCGAGCCAATCTAGTCCCGCGGTCGTGGGGACGACCCTATAGTCGTCGGACAAGCCAGCGGCTAGCCAACATTGGCCCGTGGTCGTGGGGACGACCATATAGTCGTCGGACATGACGGTGGCGGGCCACTCTAGTTCCGGGTCGTGGGGACGACCCTATAGTCGTCGGACATGTCGGCGGCTGGCCAACTTTGGCCCGGGGTCGTGGGGACGACCCTATAGTCGTCGGAAATGACGGTGGCGGGCCAATCTATTCCCGGGGTCGTGGGGACGACCCTACAGTCGTCGGACAAGTCGGCGGCGAGCCAATCTAGTCCCGCGGTCGTGGGGACGACCCTATAGTCGTCGGACAAGTCAGCGGCTAGCCAACATTGGCCCGTGGTCGTGGGGACGACCATATAGTCGTCGGACATGACGGTGGCGGGCCACTCTATTCCCGGGTCGTGGGGACGACCCTATAGTCGTCGGACATGTCGGCGGCTCGCCAACTTTGGCCCGGCGTCGTGGGGACGACCCTATAGTCGTCGCAAATGCCGGTGGCGGGCCAATCTATTTCCGGGGTCGTGGGGACGACCGTATAGTCGTCGGACATATCCGCGGCTGGCCAACTTTGGCCCGGGGTCGTGGGGACGACCCTATAGTCGTCGGACAAGTCGGCGGCAGGCCAACCTAGTCCCGGGGTCGTGGGGACGACCCAATAATCGTCGGACAAGCCGGCGGCTGGCCAACTTTGGCCCGTGGTTGTGGGGACGACCCTATAGTCGTCGGACAAGTCGGCGGCGAGCCCACCTAGTCGGGAGGTCGTGGGGACGACCCTATAGTCGTCGGACAAGCCGGCGGCCGGCCAACCTAGTCCGGGGGTCGTGGGGACGACCCTATAGTCGTCGGACATGTCGGTGGCGGGCCAACCTAGTCCCGGGGTCGTGGAGACGACCCTATAGTCGTCGGACATGTCGGCGGCGAGCCAACATTGACCCGGGGTCGTGGGGACGACCCTATAGTCGTCGGACATGTCGGCGGCGAGCCAACATTGACCCGGGGTCGTGGGGACGACTCTATAGTCGTCGGACATGTCGGTGGCGGGCCAGTCTAGTCCCGGGTCGTGGGGACGACCCTATAGTCGTCGGACATATCAGCGGCTGGCCAACTTTGGCCCGGGGTCGTGGGGACGACCCTATAGTCGTCGGACAAGTCGGCGGCCGGCCAACCTAGTCCGGGGGTCGTGGTGACGACCCTATAGTCGTCGAACATGACGGTGGCGGGCCAGTCTAGTCCGGGGTCGTGGGGACGACCCTATAGTCGTCGGACATGTCGGCGGCTGGCCAACTTTGGCCCGTGGTCGTGGGGACGACCCTATAGTCGTCGGAAATGTCGGTGGCTGTCCAACTTTGGCCCAGGGGTCGTGGGGACGACCCTATAGTCGGCGGACATGTCGGCGGCGAGCCAACATTGACCCGGGGTCGTGGGGACGACTCTATAGTCGTCGGACATGTCGTTGGCGGGCCAGTCTAGTCGCGGGTCGTGGGGACGACCCTACAGTCGTCGGACGTGTCGGCGGCTGGCCAACTTTGGCCCGTGGTCGTGGGGACGACCCTATAGTCGTCGGAAATGTCGGTGGCTGTCCAACTTTGGCCCAGGGGTCGTGGGGACGACCCTATAGTCGTCGGACATGTCGGCGGCGAGCCAACATTGACCCGGGGTCGTGGGGACGACTCTATAGTCGTCGGACATGTCGGTGGCGGGCCAGTCTAGTCCCGGGTCATGGGGACGACCCTATAGTGGTCGGACATGTCGGCGGCTGGCCAACTTTGGCCCGTGGTCGTGGGGACGACCCTATAGTCGTCAGACATGACGGTGGCGAGCCAACCTAGTCCCGGGGTCGTGGGGACGACCCTATAGTCGTCGGACATGTCGGCAATTGGCCAACATTGGCCCGGGGTCGTGGGGACGACCCTATAGTCGTCGGACATGTCTGCGGCTGGCCAACCTAGTCCCGAGGTCGTGGGGACGACCCTATAGTCGTCGGACTTGTCGCTGGCGGGCCAATCTAGTCCCGGGGTCGTGGGGACGACCCTATAGTCGTCGGACATGTCGGCGGCTGGCTAACTTTGGCCCGTGGTCGTGGGGACGACCCAATAGTCGTTGGACATGTCGGCGGCTGGCTAACTTTGGGCCGTGGTCGTGGAGACGGTCCTATAGTCGTCGGACTTGACGGTGGCGGGCCAATCTAGTCCCGGGGTTGTGGGGACGACCCTATAGTCGTCGGACTTGACGGTGGCGGGCCACTCTAGTCCCGGGGTCGTGGGGACGACCCAATAGTCGTTGGACATATCGGCGGCTGGCCAACTTTGGCCCATGGTCGTGGGGACGACCCTATAGTCGTTGGAAATGACGGTGGCGGGCCAATCTAGTCCCGTGGTCGTGGGGACGACCCTATAGTCGTCGGACATGTCGGCGGCGAGCCAAAATTGACCCGGGGTCGTGGTGACGACTCTATAGTCGTCGGACATGTCGGTGGCGGGCCTACCTAGCCCCGGGGTCGTGGGGACGACCCTATAGTCGTCGGATAAGTCGGCAGCTTGCCAACTTTGGCCCGGGGTCGTGGGAACGACCCTATAGTCGTCGGACAAGTCGGGGGCGTGCCCACCTAGTCCGGGGGTCGTGGGGACGACCCTATAGTCGTCGGACAAGTCGGCGGCCGGCCAACCTAGTCCGGGGGTCGTGGGGACGACCCTATAGTCGTCGGACATGACGGTGGCGGGCCAGTCTAGTCCCGGGTCGTGGGGACGACCCTATAGTCGTCGGACATGTCGGCGGCTGGCCAACTTTGGCCCGTGGTCGTGGGGAGGACCCTATAGTCGTCGGACATAACGGTGGCGGGCCAATCTAGTCCCGGGGTCGTGGGAACGACCCTATAGTCGTCGGACAAGTCGGCGGCGAGCCCACCTAGTCGGGGGGTCGTGGGGACGACCCTATAGTCGTCGGACAAGTCAGCGGCTGGCCTACATTGGCCCGTGGTCGTGGGGACGACCATATAGTCGTCGGAAATGACGGTGGCGGGCCAATCTAGTCCCGGGGTCGTGGGGACGACCCTACAGTCGTCGGACAAGTCGGCGGCGAGCCAATCTAGTCCCGCGGTCGTGGGGACGACCCTATAGTCGTCGGACAAGTCAGCGGCTGGCCTACATTGGCCCGTGGTCGTGGGGACGACCATATAGTCGTCGGACATGACGGTGGCGGGCCACTCTAGTCCCGGGTCGTGGGTACGACCCTATAGTCGTCGGACAAGTCAGCGGCTGGCCAACATTGGCCCGTGGTCGTGGGGACGACCATATAGTCGTCGGAAATGACGGTGGCGGGCCAATCTAGTCCCGGGGTCGTGGGGACGACCCTACAGTCGTCGGACAAGTCGGCGGCGAGCCGATCTAGTCCCGCGGTCGTGGGGACGACCCTATAGTCGTCGGACAAGTCAGCGGCTAGCCTACATTGGCCCGTGGTCGTGGGGACGACCATATAGTCGTCGGACGTGTCGGCGGCTGGCCAACTTTGGCCCGTGGTCGTGGGGACGAACCTATAGTCGTCGGAAATGTCGGTGGCTGTCCAACTTTGGCCCAGGGGTCGTGGGGACGACCCTATAGTCGTCGGACATGTCGGCGGCGAGCCAACATTGACCCGGGGTCGTGGGGACGACTCTATAGTCGTCGGACATGTCGGTGGCGGGCCAGTCTAGTCCCGGGTCATGGGGACGACCCTATAGTGGTCGGACATGTCGGCGGCTGGCCAACTTTGGCCCGTGGTCGTGGGGACGACCCTATAGTCGTCAGACATGACGGTGGCGAGCCAACCTAGTCCCGGGGTCGTGGGGACGACCCTATTGTCGTCGGACATGTCGGCAATTGGCCAACATTGGCCCGGGGTCGTGGGGACGACCCTATAGTCGTCGGACATGTCTGCGGCTGGCCAACCTAGTCCCAAGGTCGTGGGGACGACCCTATAGTCGTCGGACTTGTCGCTGGCGGGCCAATCTAGTCCCGGGGTCGTGGGGACGACCCTATAGTCGTCGGACATGTCGGCGGCTGGCTAACTTTGGCCCGTGGTCGTGGGGACGACCCAATAGTCGTTGGACATGTCGGCGGCTGGCTAACTTTGGGCCGTGGTCGTGGAGGCGGTCCTATAGTCGTCGGACTTGACGGTGGCGGGCCAATCTAGTCCCGGGGTTGTGGGGACGACCCTATAGTCGTCGGATATGTCGGCGGCTTGCCAAATTTGCCCGGGGTCGTGGGGACGACCCTATAGTCGTCGGACTTGACGGTGGCGGGCCACTCTAGTCCCGGGGTCGTGGGGACGACCCAATAGTCGTTGGACATATCGGCGGCTGGCCAACTTTGGCCCATGGTCGTGGGGACGACCCTATAGTCGTTGGACATGACGGTGGCGGGCCAATCTAGTCCCGTGGTCGTGGGGACGACCCTATAGTCGTCGGACATGTCGGCGGCGAGCCAAAATTGACCCGGGGTCGTGGTGACGACTCTATAGTCGTCGGACATGTCGGTGGCGGGCCTACCTAGTCCCGGGGTCGTGGGGACGACCCTATAGTCGTCGGATAAGTCGGCAGCTTGCCAACTTTGGCCCGGGGTCGTGGGAACGACCCTATAGTCGTCGGACAAGTCGGGGGCGTGCCCACCTAGTCCGGGGGTCGTGGGGACGACCCTATAGTCGTCGGACAAGTCGGCGGCCGGCCAACCTAGTCCGGGGGTCGTGGGGACGACCCTATAGTCGTCGGACATGACGGTGGCGGGCCAGTCTAGTCCCGGGTCGTGGGGACGACCCTATAGTCGTCGGACATGTCGGCGGCTGGCCAACTTTGGCCCGTGGTCGTGGGGAGGACCCTATAGTCGTCGGACATAACGGTGGCGGGCCAATCTAGTCCCGGGGTCGTGGGAACGACCCTATAGTCGTCGGACAAGTCGGCGGCGAGCCCACCTAGTCGGGGGGTCGTGGGGACGACCCTATAGTCGTCGGACAAGTCCGCGGCTGGCCTACATTGGCCCGTGGTCGTGGGGACGACCATATAGTCGTCGGACATGACGGTGGCGGGCCACTCTAGTCCCGGGTCGTGGGTACGACCCTATAGTCGTCGGACAAGTCAGCGGCTGGCCAACATTGGCCCGTGGTCGTGGGGACGACCATATAGTCGTCGGAAATGACGGTGGCGGGCCAATCTAGTCCCGGGGTCGTGGGGACGACCCTACAGTCGTCGGACAAGTCGGCGGCGAGCCAATCTAGTCCCGCGGTCGTGGGGACGACCCTATAGTCGTCGGACAAGTCAGCGGCTGGCCTACATTGGCCCGTGGTCGTGGGGACGACCATATAGTCGTCGGACATGACGGTGGCGGGCCACTCTAGTCCCGGGTCGTGGGGACGACCCTATAGTCGTCGGACATGTCGGCGGCTGGCCATCTTTGGCCCGGGGTCGTGGGGACAACCCTATAGTCGTCGGATATGTCGTCGGACAAGTCGGCGGCGGGCCAACCTAGTCCCGGGGTCGTGGGGACGACCCTATAATCGTCGGACAAGCCGGCGGCTGGCCAACTTTGGCCCGTGGTCGTGGGGACGACCCTATAGTCGTCGGACTCGACGGTGGCGGGCCAATCTAGTCCCGGTGTCGTGGGGACGACCCTATAGTCGTCAGACATGTCGGTGGCGAGCCAACCTAGTCCCGGGGTCGTGGGGACGACCCTATAGTCGTCGGACAAGTCGGCGGCGGGCCAACCTAGTCCCGGGGTCGTGGGGATGACCCTATAGTCGTCGGACATGTCGGCGGCTGGCCAACTTTGGCCCGTGGTCGTGGGGACGACCCTATAGTCGTCGGAAATGACGGTGGCGGGCCAATCTAGTCCCGGGGTCGTGGGGACGACCCTACAGTCGTCGGACAAGTCGGTGGCGAGCCAACCTAGTCCCGGGGTCGTGGGGACGACCCTATAGTCGTCGGACAAGTCGGCGGCGGGCCAACCTAGTCCCGGGGTCGTGGGGATGACCCTATAGTCGTCGGACATGACGGTGGCGGGCCACTCTAGTCCCGGGTCGTGGGGACGACCCTATAGTCGTCGGACATGTCGGCGGCTGGCCAACTTTGGCCCGGGGTCGTGGGGACGACCCTATAGTCGTCGGATATGTCAGCGGCTGGCCAACTTTGGCCCGGGGTCGTGGGGATGACCCTATAGTCGTCGGACATGTCGGCGGCGGGCCAACCTAGTCCCGGGGTCGTGGGGATGACCCTATAGTCGTCGGACATGACGGTGGCGGGCCAGTCTAGTCCCGGGTCGTGGGGCGACCCTACAGTCGTCGGACAAGTCGGCGGCGAGCCAATCTAGTCCCGCGGTCGTGGGGACGTCCCTATAGTCGTCGGATATGTCGGCGGCTGGCCAACTTTGGCCCGTGGTCGTGGGCACGACCCTATAGTCGTCGGACAAGTCGGCGGCGGGCCTACCTAGTCCCGGGGTCGTGGGGACGACCCTATAGTCGTCAGACATGTCGGTGGCGAGCCAACCTAGTCCCGGGGTCGGGGGGACGACCCTATAGTCGTCGGACATGTCGGTGGCGAGCCAACCTAGTCCCGGGGTCGTGGGGACGACCCTATAGTCGTCGGACAAGTCGGCGGCGGGCCAACCTAGTCCCGGGGTCGTGGGGATGACCCTATAGTCGTCGGACATGTCGGCGGCGGGCCAACCTAGTCCCGGGGTCGTGGGGATGACCCTATAGTCGTCGGACATGACGGTGGCGGGCCAGTCTAGTCCCGGGTCGTGGGGACGACCCTACAGTCGTCGGACAAGTCGGCGGCGAGCCAATCTAGTCCCGCGGTCGTGGGGACGACCCTATAGTCGTCGGATATGTCGGCGGCTGGCCAACTTTGGCCCGTGGTCGTGGGGACGACCCTATAGTCGTCGGACAAGTCGGCGGCGGGCCTACCTAGTCCCGGGGTCGTGGGGACGACCCTACAGTCGTCGGACAAGTCGGCGGCGAGCCAATCTAGTCCCGCGGTCGTGGGGACGACCCTATAGTCGTCGGACATGTCGGCGGCTGGCCAACTTTGGCCCGTGGTCGTGGGGACGACCCTATAGTCGTCGGAAATGACGGTAGCGGGCCAATCTAGTCCCGGGGTCGTGGGGACGACCCTACAGTCGTCGGACAAGTCGGCGGCGAGCCAATCTAGTCCCGCGGTCGTGGGGACGACCCTATAGTCGTCGGACAAGTCAGCGGCTGGCCTACATTGGCCCGTGGTCGTGGGGACGACCATATAGTCGTCGGACATGACGGTGGCGGGCCACTCTAGTCCCGGGTCGTGGGGACGACTCTATAGTCGTCGGACATGTCGGTGGCGGGCCAGTCTAGTCCCGGGTCATGGGGACGACCCTATAGTGGTCGGACATGTCGGCGGCTGGCCAACTTTGGCCCGTGGTCGTGGGGACGACCCTATAGTCGTCAGACATGACGGTGGCGAGCCAACCTAGTCCCGGGGTCGTGGGGACGACCCTATAGTCGTCGGACATGTCGGCAATTGGCCAACATTGGCCCGGGGTCGTGGGGACGACCCTATAGTCGTCGGACATGTCTGCGGCTGGCCAACCTAGTCCCGAGGTCGTGGGGACGACCCTATAGTCGTCGGACTTGTCGCTGGCGGGCCAATCTAGTCCCGGGGTCGTGGGGACGACCCTATAGTCGTCGGACATGTCGGCGGCTGGCTAACTTTGGCCCGTGGTCGTGGGGACGACCCAATAGTCGTTGGACATGTCGGCGGCTGGCTAACTTTGGGCCGTGGTCGTGGAGACGGTCCTATAGTCGTCGGACTTGACGGTGGCGGGCCAATCTAGTCCCGGGGTTGTGGGGACGACCCTATAGTCGTCGGACTTGACGGTGGCGGGCCACTCTAGTCCCGGGGTCGTGGGGACGACCCAATAGTCGTTGGACATATCGGCGGCTGGCCAACTTTGGCCCATGGTCGTGGGGACGACCCTATAGTCGTTGGACATGACGGTGGCGGGCCAATCTAGTCCCGTGGTCGTGGGGACGACCCTATAGTCGTCGGACATGTCGGCGGCGAGCCAAAATTGACCCGGGGTCGTGGTGACGACTCTATAGTCGTCGGACATGTCGGTGGCGGGCCTACCTAGCCCCGGGGTCGTGGGGACGACCCTATAGTCGTCGGATAAGTCGGCAGCTTGCCAACTTTGGCCCGGGGTCGTGGGAACGACCCTATAGTCGTCGGACAAGTCGGGGGCGTGCCCACCTAGTCCGGGGGTCGTGGGGACGACCCTATAGTCGTCGGACAAGTCGGCGGCCGGCCAACCTAGTCCGGGGGTCGTGGGGACGACCCTATAGTCGTCGGACATGACGGTGGCGGGCCAGTCTAGTCCCGGGTCGTGGGGACGACCCTATAGTCGTCGGACATGTCGGCGGCTGGCCAACTTTGGCCCGTGGTCGTGGGGAGGACCCTATAGTCGTCGGACATAACGGTGGCGGGCCAATCTAGTCCCGGGGTCGTGGGAACGACCCTATAGTCGTCGGACAAGTCGGCGGCGAGCCCACCTAGTCGGGGGGTCGTGGGGACGACCCTATAGTCGTCGGACAAGTCAGCGGCTGGCCTACATTGGCCCGTGGTCGTGGGGACGACCATATAGTCGTCGGAAATGACGGTGGCGGGCCAATCTAGTCCCGGGGTCGTGGGGACGACCCTACAGTCGTCGGACAAGTCGGCGGCGAGCCAATCTAGTCCCGCGGTCGTGGGGACGACCCTATAGTCGTCGGACAAGTCAGCGGCTGGCCTACATTGGCCCGTGGTCGTGGGGACGACCATATAGTCGTCGGACATGACGGTGGCGGGCCACTCTAGTCCCGGGTCGTGGGTACGACCCTATAGTCGTCGGACAAGTCAGCGGCTGGCCAACATTGGCCCGTGGTCGTGGGGACGACCATATAGTCGTCGGAAATGACGGTGGCGGGCCAATCTAGTCCCGGGGTCGTGGGGACGACCCTACAGTCGTCGGACAAGTCGGCGGCGAGCCGATCTAGTCCCGCGGTCGTGGGGACGACCCTATAGTCGTCGGACAAGTCAGCGGCTAGCCTACATTGGCCCGTGGTCGTGGGGACGACCATATAGTCGTCGGACGTGTCGGCGGCTGGCCAACTTTGGCCCGTGGTCGTGGGGACGAACCTATAGTCGTCGGAAATGTCGGTGGCTGTCCAACTTTGGCCCAGGGGTCGTGGGGACGACCCTATAGTCGTCGGACATGTCGGCGGCGAGCCAACATTGACCCGGGGTCGTGGGGACGACTCTATAGTCGTCGGACATGTCGGTGGCGGGCCAGTCTAGTCCCGGGTCATGGGGACGACCCTATAGTGGTCGGACATGTCGGCGGCTGGCCAACTTTGGCCCGTGGTCGTGGGGACGACCCTATAGTCGTCAGACATGACGGTGGCGAGCCAACCTAGTCCCGGGGTCGTGGGGACGACCCTATTGTCGTCGGACATGTCGGCAATTGGCCAACATTGGCCCGGGGTCGTGGGGACGACCCTATAGTCGTCGGACATGTCTGCGGCTGGCCAACCTAGTCCCAAGGTCGTGGGGACGACCCTATAGTCGTCGGACTTGTCGCTGGCGGGCCAATCTAGTCCCGGGGTCGTGGGGACGACCCTATAGTCGTCGGACATGTCGGCGGCTGGCTAACTTTGGCCCGTGGTCGTGGGGACGACCCAATAGTCGTTGGACATGTCGGCGGCTGGCTAACTTTGGGCCGTGGTCGTGGAGACGGTCCTATAGTCGTCGGACTTGACGGTGGCGGGCCAATCTAGTCCCGGGGTTGTGGGGACGACCCTATAGTCGTCGGATATGTCGGCGGCTTGCCAAATTTGCCCGGGGTCGTGGGGACGACCCTATAGTCGTCGGACTTGACGGTGGCGGGCCACTCTAGTCCCGGGGTCGTGGGGACGACCCAATAGTCGTTGGACATATCGGCGGCTGGCCAACTTTGGCCCATGGTCGTGGGGACGACCCTATAGTCGTTGGACATGACGGTGGCGGGCCAATCTAGTCCCGTGGTCGTGGGGACGACCCTATAGTCGTCGGACATGTCGGCGGCGAGCCAAAATTGACCCGGGGTCGTGGTGACGACTCTATAGTCGTCGGACATGTCGGTGGCGGGCCCACCTAGTCCCGGGGTCGTGGGGACGACCCTATAGTCGTCGGATAAGTCGGCAGCTTGCCAACTTTGGCCCGGGGTCGTGGGAACGACCCTATAGTCGTCGGACAAGTCGGGGGCGTGCCCACCTAGTCCGGGGGTCGTGGGGACGACCCTATAGTCGTCGGACAAGTCGGCGGCCGGCCAACCTAGTCCGGGGGTCGTGGGGACGACCCTATAGTCGTCGGACATGACGGTGGCGGGCCAGTCTAGTCCCGGGTCGTGGGGACGACCCTATAGTCGTCGGACATGTCGGCGGCTGGCCAACTTTGGCCCGTGGTCGTGGGGAGGACCCTATAGTCGTCGGACATAACGGTGGCGGGCCAATCTAGTCCCGGGGTCGTGGGAACGACCCTATAGTCGTCGGACAAGTCGGCGGCGAGCCCACCTAGTCGGGGGGTCGTGGGGACGACCCTATAGTCGTCGGACAAGTCAGCGGCTGGCCTACATTGGCCCGTGGTCGTGGGGACGACCATATAGTCGTCGGAAATGACGGTGGCGGGCCAATCTAGTCCCGGGGTCGTGGGGACGACCCTACAGTCGTCGGACAAGTCGGCGGCGAGCCAATCTAGTCCCGCGGTCGTGGGGACGACCCTATAGTCGTCGGACAAGTCAGCGGCTGGCCTACATTGGCCCGTGGTCGTGGGGACGACCATATAGTCGTCGGACATGACGGTGGCGGGCCACTCTAGTCCCGGGTCGTGGGTACGACCCTATAGTCGTCGGACAAGTCAGCGGCTGGCCAACATTGGCCCGTGGTCGTGGGGACGACCATATAGTCGTCGGAAATGACGGTGGCGGGCCAATCTAGTCCCGGGGTCGTGGGGACGACCCTACAGTCGTCGGACAAGTCGGCGGCGAGCCAATCTAGTCCCGCGGTCGTGGGGACGACCCTATAGTCGTCGGACAAGTCAGCGGCTGGCCTACATTGGCCCGTGGTCGTGGGGACGACCATATAGTCGTCGGACATGACGGTGGCGGGCCACTCTAGTCCCGGGTCGTGGGGACGACCCTATAGTCGTCGGACATGTCGGCGGCTGGCCATCTTTGGCCCGGGGTCGTGGGGACAACCCTATAGTCGTCGGATATGTCGTCGGACAAGTCGGCGGCGGGCCAACCTAGTCCCGGGGTCGTGGGGACGACCCTATAATCGTCGGACAAGCCGGCGGCTGGCCAACTTTGGCCCGTGGTCGTGGGGACGACCGTATAGTCGTCGGACAAGCCGGCGGGTGTCCAACTTTGGCCCGGGGTCGTGGGGACGACCCTATAGTCGTCGGACTTGACGGTGGCGGGCCAATCTAGTCCCGGTGTCGTGGGGACGACCCTATAGTCGTCAGACATGTCGGTGGCGAGCCAACCTAGTCCCGGGGTCGTGGGGACGACCCTATAGTCGTCGGACAAGTCGGCGGCGGGCCAACCTAGTCCCGGGGTCGTGGGGATGACCCTATAGTCGTCGGACATGTCGGCGGCTGGCCAACTTTGGCCCGTGGTCGTGGGGACGACCCTATAGTCGTCGGAAATGACGGTGGCGGGCCAATCTAGTCCCGGGGTCGTGGGGACGACCCTACAGTCGTCGGACAAGTCGGTGGCGAGCCAACCTAGTCCCGGGGTCGTGGGGACGACCCTATAGTCGTCGGACAAGTCGGCGGCGGGCCAACCTAGTCCCGGGGTCGTGGGGATGACCCTATAGTCGTCGGACATGACGGTGGCGGGCCACTCTAGTCCCGGGTCGTGGGGACGACCCTATAGTCGTCGGACATGTCGGCGGCTGGCCAACTTTGGCCCGGGGTCGTGGGGACGACCCTATAGTCGTCGGATATGTCAGCGGCTGGCCAACTTTGGCCCGTGGTCGTGGGGACGACCCTATAGTCGTCGGACAAGTCGGCGGCGGGCCTACCTAGTCCCGGGGTCGTGGGGACGACCCTATAGTCGTCAGACATGTCGGTGGCGAGCCAACCTAGTCCCGGGGTCGTGGGGACGACCCTATAGTCGTCGGACAAGTCGGCGGCGGGCCAACCTAGTCCCGGGGTCGTGGGGATGACCCTATAGTCGTCGGACATGTCGGCGGCTGGCCAACTTTGGCACGTGGTCGTGGGGACGACCCTATAGTCGTCGGAAATGACGGTAGCGGGCCAATCTAGTCCCGGGGTCGTCGGGACGACCCTACAGTCGTCGGACAAGTCGGCGGCGAGCCAATCTAGTCCCGCGGTCGTGGGGACGACCCTATAGTCGTCGGACAATTCAGCGGCTGGCCTACATTGGCCCGTGGTCGTGGGGACGACCATATAGTCGTCGGACATGACGGTGGCGGGCCACTCTAGTCCCGGGTCGTGGGGACGACCCTATAGTCGTCGGACATGTCGGCGGCTGGCCAACTTTGGCCCGGGGTCGTGGGGACGACCCTATAGTCGTCGGATATGTCGGCGGCTGGCCAACTTTGGCCCGTGGTCGTGGGGACGACCCTATAGTCGTCGGACAAGTCGGCGGCGGGCCAACCTAGTCCCGGGGTCGTGGGGACGACCCTATAATCGTCGGACAAGCCGGCGGCTGGCCAACTTTGGCCCGTGGTCGTGGGGACGACCCTATAGTCGTCGGACAAGTCGGCGGGTGTCCAACTTTGGCCCGGGGTCGTGGGGACGACCCTATAGTCGTCGGACTTGACGGTGGCGGGCCAATCTAGTCCCGGGGTCGTGGGGACGACGCCATAGTCGTCAGACATGTCGGTGGCGAGCCAACCTAGTCCCGGGGTCGTGGGGACGACCCTATAGTCGTCGGACAAGTCGGCGGCGGGCCAACCTAGTCCCGGGGTCGTGGGGACGACCCTATAGTCGTCGGACATATCAGCGGCTGGCCAACTTTGGCCCGTGGTCGTGGGGACGACCCTATAGTCGTCAGACATGACGGTGGCGAGCCAACCTAGTCCCGGGGTCGTGGGGACGACCCTATAGACGTCGGACATGTCGGCGGCGAGCCAACATTGACCCGGGGTCGTGGGGACGACTCTATAGTCGTCGGACATGTCGGTGGCGGGCCAGTCTAGTCCCGGGTCGTGGGGACGACCCTATAGTCGTCGGATATGTCGGCGGCTTGCCAAATTTGCCCGGGGTCGTGGGGACGACCCTATAGTCGTCGGACTTGACGGTGGCGGGCCACTCTAGTCCCGGGGTCGTGGGGACGACCCAATAGTCGTTGGACATATCGGCGGCTGGCCAACTTTGGCCCATGGTCGTGGGGACGACCCTATAGTCGTTGGACATGACGGTGGCGGGCCAATCTAGTCCCGTGGTCGTGGGGACGACCCTATAGTCGTCGGACATGTCGGCGGCGAGCCAAAATTGACCCGGGGTCATGGGGACGACTCTATAGTGGTCGGACATGTCGGCGGCTGGCCAACTTTGGCCCGTGGTCGTGGGGACGACCCTATAGTCGTCAGACATGACGGTGGCGAGCCAACCTAGTCCCGGGGTCGTGGGGACGACCCTATAGTCGTCGGACATGTCGGCAATTGGCCAACATTGGCCCGGGGTCGTGGGGACGACCCTATAGTCGTCGGACATGTCTGCCGCTGGCCAACCTAGTCCCGAGGTCGTGGGGACGACCCTATACTCGTCGGACTTGTCGCTGGCGGGCCAATCTAGTCCCGGGGTCGTGGGGACGACCCTATAGTCGTCGGACATGTCGGCGGCTGGCTAACTTTGGCCCGTGGTCGTGGGGACGACCCAATAGTCGTTGGACATGTCGGCGGCTGGCTAACTTTGGGCCGTGGTCGTGGAGACGGTCCTATAGTCGTTGGACTTGACGGTGGCGGGCCAATCTAGTCCCGGGGTTGTGGGGACGACCCTATAGTCGTCGGACTTGACGGTGGCGGGCCACTCTAGTCCCGGGGTCGTGGGGACGACCCAATAGTCGTTGGACATATCGGCGGCTGGCCAACTTTGGCCCATGGTCGTGGGGACGACCCTATAGTCGTTGGACATGACGGTGGCGGGCCAATCTAGTCCCGTGGTCGTGGGGACGACCCTATAGTCGTCGGACATGTCGGCGGCGAGCCAAAATTGACCCGGGGTCGTGGTGACGACTCTATAGTCGTCGGACATGTCGGTGGCGGGCCTACCTAGCCCCGGGGTCGTGGGGACGACCCTATAGTCGTCGGATAAGTCGGCAGCTTGCCAACTTTGGCCCGGGGTCGTGGGAACGACCCTATAGTCGTCGGACAAGTCGGGGGCGTGCCCACCTAGTCCGGGGGTCGTGGGGACGACCCTATAGTCGTCGGACAAGTCGGCGGCCGGCCAACCTAGTCCGGGGGTCGTGGGGACGACCCTATAGTCGTCGGACATGACGGTGGCGGGCCAGTCTAGTCCCGGGTCGTGGGGACGACCCTATAGTCGTCGGACATGTCGGCGGCTGGCCAACTTTGGCCCGTGGTCGTGGGGAGGACCCTATAGTCGTCGGACATAACGGTGGCGGGCCAATCTAGTCCCGGGGTCGTGGGAACGACCCTATAGTCGTCGGACAAGTCGGCGGCGAGCCCACCTAGTCGGGGGGTCGTGGGGACGACCCTATAGTCGTCGGACAAGTCAGCGGCTGGCCTACATTGGCCCGTGGTCGTGGGGACGACCATATAGTCGTCGGAAATGACGGTGGCGGGCCAATCTAGTCCCGGGGTCGTGGGGACGACCCTACAGTCGTCGGACAAGTCGGCGGCGAGCCAATCTAGTCCCGCGGTCGTGGGGACGACCCTATAGTCGTCGGACAAGTCAGCGGCTGGCCTACATTGGCCCGTGGTCGTGGGGACGACCATATAGTCGTCGGACATGACGGTGGCGGGCCACTCTAGTCCCGGGTCGTGGGTACGACCCTATAGTCGTCGGACAAGTCAGCGGCTGGCCAACATTGGCCCGTGGTCGTGGGGACGACCATATAGTCGTCGGAAATGACGGTGGCGGGCCAATCTAGTCCCGGGGTCGTGGGGACGACCCTACAGTCGTCGGACAAGTCGGCGGCGAGCCGATCTAGTCCCGCGGTCGTGGGGACGACCCTATAGTCGTCGGACAAGTCAGCGGCTAGCCTACATTGGCCCGTGGTCGTGGGGACGACCATATAGTCGTCGGACGTGTCGGCGGCTGGCCAACTTTGGCCCGTGGTCGTGGGGACGAACCTATAGTCGTCGGAAATGTCGGTGGCTGTCCAACTTTGGCCCAGGGGTCGTGGGGACGACCCTATAGTCGTCGGACATGTCGGCGGCGAGCCAACATTGACCCGGGGTCGTGGGGACGACTCTATAGTCGTCGGACATGTCGGTGGCGGGCCAGTCTAGTCCCGGGTCATGGGGACGACCCTATAGTGGTCGGACATGTCGGCGGCTGGCCAACTTTGGCCCGTGGTCGTGGGGACGACCCTATAGTCGTCAGACATGACGGTGGCGAGCCAACCTAGTCCCGGGGTCGTGGGGACGACCCTATTGTCGTCGGACATGTCGGCAATTGGCCAACATTGGCCCGGGGTCGTGGGGACGACCCTATAGTCGTCGGACATGTCTGCGGCTGGCCAACCTAGTCCCAAGGTCGTGGGGACGACCCTATAGTCGTCGGACTTGTCGCTGGCGGGCCAATCTAGTCCCGGGGTCGTGGGGACGACCCTATAGTCGTCGGACATGTCGGCGGCTGGCTAACTTTGGCCCGTGGTCGTGGGGACGACCCAATAGTCGTTGGACATGTCGGCGGCTGGCTAACTTTGGGCCGTGGTCGTGGAGACGGTCCTATAGTCGTCGGACTTGACGGTGGCGGGCCAATCTAGTCCCGGGGTTGTGGGGACGACCCTATAGTCGTCGGATATGTCGGCGGCTTGCCAAATTTGCCCGGGGTCGTGGGGACGACCCTATAGTCGTCGGACTTGACGGTGGCGGGCCACTCTAGTCCCGGGGTCGTGGGGACGACCCAATAGTCGTTGGACATATCGGCGGCTGGCCAACTTTGGCGCATGGTCGTGGGGACGACCCTATAGTCGTTGGACATGACGGTGGCGGGCCAATCTAGTCCCGTGGTCGTGGGGACGACCCTATAGTCGTCGGACATGTCGGCGGCGAGCCAAAATTGACCCGGGGTCGTGGTGACGACTCTATAGTCGTCGGACATGTCGGTGGCGGGCCTACCTAGTCCCGGGGTCGTGGGGACGACCCTATAGTCGTCGGATAAGTCGGCAGCTTGCCAACTTTGGCCCGGGGTCGTGGGAACGACCCTATAGTCGTCGGACAAGTCGGGGGCGTGCCCACCTAGTCCGGGGGTCGTGGGGACGACCCTATAGTCGTCGGACAAGTCGGCGGCCGGCCAACCTAGTCCGGGGGTCGTGGGGACGACCCTATAGTCGTCGGACATGACGGTGGCGGGCCAGTCTAGTCCCGGGTCGTGGGGACGACCCTATAGTCGTCGGACATGTCGGCGGCTGGCCAACTTTGGCCCGTGGTCGTGGGGAGGACCCTATAGTCGTCGGACATAACGGTGGCGGGCCAATCTAGTCCCGGGGTCGTGGGAACGACCCTATAGTCGTCGGACAAGTCGGCGGCGAGCCCACCTAGTCGGGGGGTCGTGGGGACGACCCTATAGTCGTCGGACAAGTCAGCGGCTGGCCTACATTGGCCCGTGGTCGTGGGGACGACCATATAGTCGTCGGAAATGACGGTGGCGGGCCAATCTAGTCCCGGGGTCGTGGGGACGACCCTACAGTCGTCGGACAAGTCGGCGGCGAGCCAATCTAGTCCCGCGGTCGTGGGGACGACCCTATAGTCGTCGGACAAGTCAGCGGCTGGCCTACATTGGCCCGTGGTCGTGGGGACGACCATATAGTCGTCGGACATGACGGTGGCGGGCCACTCTAGTCCCGGGTCGTGGGTACGACCCTATAGTCGTCGGACAAGTCAGCGGCTGGCCAACATTGGCCCGTGGTCGTGGGGACGACCATATAGTCGTCGGAAATGACGGTGGCGGGCCAATCTAGTCCCGGGGTCGTGGGGACGACCCTACAGTCGTCGGACAAGTCGGCGGCGAGCCAATCTAGTCCCGCGGTCGTGGGGACGACCCTATAGTCGTCGGACAAGTCAGCGGCTGGCCTACATTGGCCCGTGGTCGTGGGGACGACCATATAGTCGTCGGACATGACGGTGGCGGGCCACTCTAGTCCCGGGTCGTGGGGACGACCCTATAGTCGTCGGACATGTCGGCGGCTGGCCATCTTTGGCCCGGGGTCGTGGGGACAACCCTATAGTCGTCGGATATGTCGTCGGACAAGTCGGCGGCGGGCCAACCTAGTCCCGGGGTCGTGGGGACGACCCTATAATCGTCGGACAAGCCGGCGGCTGGCCAACTTTGGCCCGTGGTCGTGGGGACGACCGTATAGTCGTCGGACAAGCCGGCGGGTGTCCAACTTTGGCCCGGGGTCGTGGGGACGACCCTATAGTCGTCGGACTTGACGGTGGCGGGCCAATCTAGTCCCGGTGTCGTGGGGACGACCCTATAGTCGTCAGACATGTCGGTGGCGAGCCAACCTAGTCCCGGGGTCGTGGGGACGACCCTATAGTCGTCGGACAAGTCGGCGGCGGGCCAACCTAGTCCCGGGGTCGTGGGGATGACCCTATAGTCGTCGGACATGTCGGCGGCTGGCCAACTTTGGCCCGTGGTCGTGGGGACGACCCTATAGTCGTCGGAAATGACGGTGGCGGGCCAATCTAGTCCCGGGGTCGTGGGGACGACCCTACAGTCGTCGGACAAGTCGGTGGCGAGCCAACCTAGTCCCGGGGTCGTGGGGACGACCCTATAGTCGTCGGACAAGTAGGCGGCGGGCCAACCTAGTCCCGGGGTCGTGGGGATGACCCTATAGTCGTCGGACATGACGGTGGCGGGCCACTCTAGTCCCGGGTCGTGGGGACGACCCTATAGTCGTCGGACATGTCGGCGGCTGGCCAACTTTGGCCCGGGGTCGTGGGGACGACCCTATAGTCGTCGGATATGTCAGCGGCTGGCCAACTTTGGCCCGTGGTCGTGGGGACGACCCTATAGTCGTCGGACAAGTCGGCGGCGGGCCTACCTAGTCCCGGGGTCGTGGGGACGACCCTATAGTCGTCAGACATGTCGGTGGCGAGCCAACCTAGTCCCGGGGTCGTGGGGACGACCCTATAGTCGTCGGACAAGTCGGCGGCGGGCCAACCTAGTCCCGGGGTCGTGGGGATGACCCTATAGTCGTCGGACATGTCGGCGGCTGGCCAACTTTGGCACGTGGTCGTGGGGACGACCCTATAGTCGTCGGAAATGACGGTAGCGGGCCAATCTAGTCCCGGGGTCGTGGGGACGACCCTACAGTCGTCGGACAAGTCGGCGGCGAGCCAATCTAGTCCCGCGGTCGTGGGGACGACCCTATAGTCGTCGGACAATTCAGCGGCTGGCCTACATTGGCCCGTGGTCGTGGGGACGACCATATAGTCGTCGGACATGACGGTGGCGGGCCACTCTAGTCCCGGGTCGTGGGGACGACCCTATAGTCGTCGGACATGTCGGCGGCTGGCCAACTTTGGCCCGGGGTCGTGGGGACGACCCTATAGTCGTCGGATATGTCGGCGGCTGGCCAACTTTGGCCCGTGGTCGTGGGGACGACCCTATAGTCGTCGGACAAGTCGGCGGCGGGCCAACCTAGTCCCGGGGTCGTGGGGACGACCCTATAATCGTCGGACAAGCCGGCGGCTGGCCAACTTTGGCCCGTGGTCGTGGGGACGACCCTATAGTCGTCGGACAAGTCGGCGGGTGTCCAACTTTGGCCCGGGGTCGTGGGGACGACCCTATAGTCGTCGGACTTGACGGTGGCGGGCCAATCTAGTCCCGGGGTCGTGGGGACGACGCCATAGTCGTCAGACATGTCGGTGGCGAGCCAACCTAGTCCCGGGGTCGTGGGGACGACCCTATAGTCGTCGGACAAGTCGGCGGCGGGCCAACCTAGTCCCGGGGTCGTGGGGACGACCCTATAGTCGTCGGACATATCAGCGGCTGGCCAACTTTGGCCCGTGGTCGTGGGGACGACCCTATAGTCGTCAGACATGACGGTGGCGAGCCAACCTAGTCCCGGGGTCGTGGGGACGACCCTATAGTCGTCGGACATGTCGGCGGCGAGCCAACATTGACCCGGGGTCGTGGGGACGACTCTATAGTCGTCGGACATGTCGGTGGCGGGCCAGTCTAGTCCCGGGTCGTGGGGACGACCCTATAGTCGTCGGATATGTCGGCGGCTTGCCAAATTTGCCCGGGGTCGTGGGGACGACCCTATAGTCGTCGGACTTGACGGTGGCGGGCCACTCTAGTCCCGGGGTCGTGGGGACGACCCAATAGTCGTTGGACATATCGGCGGCTGGCCAACTTTGGCCCATGGTCGTGGGGACGACCCTATAGTCGTTGGACATGACGGTGGCGGGCCAATCTAGTCCCGTGGTCGTGGGGACGACCCTATAGTCGTCGGACATGTCGGCGGCGAGCCAAAATTGACCCGGGGTCGTGGTGACGACTCTATAGTCGTCGGACATGTCGGTGGCGGGCCTACCTAGTCCCGGGGTCGTGGGGACGACCCTATAGTCGTCGGATAAGTCGGCAGCTTGCCAACTTTGGCCCGGGGTCGTGGGAACGACCCTATAGTCGTCGGACAAGTCGGGGGCGTGCCCACCTAGTCCGGGGGTCGTGGGGACGACCCTATAGTCGTCGGACAAGTCGGCGGCCGGCCAACCTAGTCCGGGGGTCGTGGGGACGACCCTATAGTCGTCGGACATGACGGTGGCGGGCCAGTCTAGTCCCGGGTCGTGGGGACGACCCTATAGTCGTCGGACATGTCGGCGGCTGGCCAACTTTGGCCCGTGGTCGTGGGGAGGACCCTATAGTCGTCGGACATAACGGTGGCGGGCCAATCTAGTCCCGGGGTCGTGGGAACGACCCTATAGTCGTCGGACAAGTCGGCGGCGAGCCCACCTAGTCGGGGGGTCGTGGGGACGACCCTATAGTCGTCGGACAAGTCAGCGGCTGGCCTACATTGGCCCGTGGTCGTGGGGACGACCATATAGTCGTCGGAAATGACGGTGGCGGGCCAATCTAGTCCCGGGGTCGTGGGGACGACCCTACAATCGTCGGACAAGTCGGCGGCGAGCCAATCTAGTCCCGCGGTCGTGGGGACGACCCTATAGTCGTCGGACAAGTCAGCGGCTGGCCTACATTGGCCCGTGGTCGTGGGGACGACCATATAGTCGTCGGACATGACGGTGGCGGGCCACTCTAGTCCCGGGTCGTGGGTACGACCCTATAGTCGTCGGACAAGTCAGCGGCTGGCCAACATTGGCCCGTGGTCGTGGGGACGACCATATAGTCGTCGGAAATGACGGTGGCGGGCCAATCTAGTCCCGGGGTCGTGGGGACGACCCTACAGTCGTCGGACAAGTCGGCGGCGAGCCAATCTAGTCCCGCGGTCGTGGGGACGACCCTATAGTCGTCGGACAAGTCAGCGGCTGGCCTACATTGGCCCGTGGTCGTGGGGACGACCATATAGTCGTCGGACATGACGGTGGCGGGCCACTCTAGTCCCGGGTCGTGGGGACGACCCTATAGTCGTCGGACATGTCGGCGGCTGGCCATCTTTGGCCCGGGGTCGTGGGGACGACCCTATAGTCGTCGGATATGTCGTCGGACAAGTCGGCGGCGGGCCAACCTAGTCCCGGGGTCGTGGGGACGACCCTATAATCGTCGGACAAGCCGGCGGCTGGCCAACTTTGGCCCGTGGTCGTGGGGACGACCCTATAGTCGTCGGACAAGCCGGCGGGTGTCCAACTTTGGCCCGGGGTCGTGGGGACGACCCTATAGTCGTCGGACTTGACGGTGGCGGGCCAATCTAGTCCCGGGGTCGTGGGGACGACGCCATAGTCGTCAGACAAGTCAGCGGCTGGCCTACATTGGCCCGTGGTCGTGGGGACGACCATATAGTCGTCGGACATGACGGTGGCGGGCCACTCTAGTCCCGGGTCGTGGGGACGACCCTATAGTCGTCGGACATGTCGGCGGCTGGCCAACTTTGGCCCGGGGTCGTGGGGACGACCCTATAGTCGTCGGATATGTCGGCGGCTGGCCAACTTTGGCCCGTGGTCGTGGGGACGACCCTATAGTCGTCGGACAAGTCGGCGGCGGGCCAACCTAGTCCCGGGGTCGTGGGGACGACCCTATAATCGGCGGACAAGCCGGCGGCTGGCCAACTTTGGCCCGTGGTCGTGGGGACGACCCTATAGTCGTCGGACAAGTCGGCGGGTGTCCAACTTTGGCCCGCGGTCGTGGGGACGACCCTATAGTCGTCGGACTTGACGGTGGCGGGCCAATCTAGTCCCGGGGTCGTGGGGACGACGCCATAGTCGTCAGACATGTCGGTGGCGAGCCAACCTAGTCCCGGGGTCGTGGGGACGACCCTATAGTCGTCGGACAAGTCGGCGGCGGGCCAACCTAGTCCCGGGGTCGTGGGGATGACCCTATAGTCGTCGGACATGTCGGCGGCGGGCCAACCTAGTCCCGGGGTCGTGGGGATGACCCTATAGTCGTCGGACATGACGGTGGCGGGCCAGTCTAGTCCCGGGTCGTGGGGCGACCCTACAGTCGTCGGACAAGTCGGCGGCGAGCCAATCTAGTCCCGCGGTCGTGGGGACGTCCCTATAGTCGTCGGATATTTCGGCGGCTGGCCAACTTTGGCCCGTGGTCGTGGGCACGACCCTATAGTCGTCGGACAAGTCGGCGGCGGGCCTACCTAGTCCCGGGGTCGTGGGGACGACCCTATAGTCGTCAGACATGTCGGTGGCGAGCCAACCTAGTCCCGGGGTCGGGGGGACGACCCTATAGTCGTCGGACATGTCGGTGGCGAGCCAACCTAGTCCCGGGGTCGTGGGGACGACCCTATAGTCGTCGGACAAGTCGGCGGCGGGCCAACCTAGTCCCGGGGTCGTGGGGATGACCCTATAGTCGTCGGACATGTCGGCGGCGGGCCAACCTAGTCCCGGGGTCGTGGGGATGACCCTATAGTCGTCGGACATGACGGTGGCGGGCCAGTCTAGTCCCGGGTCGTGGGGACGACCCTACAGTCGTCGGACAAGTCGGCGGCGAGCCAATCTAGTCCCGCGGTCGTGGGGACGACCCTATAGTCGTCGGATATGTCGGCGGCTGGCCAACTTTGGCCCGTGGTCGTGGGGACGACCCTATAGTCGTCGGACAAGTCGGCGGCGGGCCTACCTAGTCCCGGGGTCGTGGGGACGACCCTATAGTCGTCAGACATGTCGGTGGCGAGCCAACCTAGTCCCGGGGTCGGGGGGACGACCCTATAGTCGTCGGACAAGTCGGCGGCGGGCCAACCTAGTCCCGGGGTCGTGGGGATGACCCTATAGTCGTCGGACATGTCGGCGGCTGGCCAACTTTGGCCCGTGGTCGTGGGGACGACCCTATAGTCGTCGGAAATGACGGTAGCGGGCCAATCTAGTCCCGGGGTCGTGGGGACGACCCTACAGTCGTCGGACAAGTCGGCGGCGAGCCAATCTAGTCCCGCGGTCGTGGGGACGACCCTATAGTCGTCGGACAAGTCAGCGGCTGGCCTACATTGGCCCGTGGTCGTGGGGACGACCATATAGTCGTCGGACATGACGGTGGCGGGCCACTCTAGTCCCGGGTCGTGGGGACGACCCTATAGTCGTCGGACATGTCGGCGGCTGGCCAACTTTGGCCCGGGGTCGTGGGGACGACCCTATAGTCGTCGGATATGTCGGCGGCTGGCCAACTTTGGCCCGTGGTCGTGGGGACGACCCTATAGTCGTCGGACAAGTCGGCGGCGGGCCAACCTAGTCCCGGGGTCGTGGGGACGACCCTATAATCGTCGGACAAGCCGGCGGCTGGCCAACTTTGGCCCGTGGTCGTGGGGACGACCCTATAGTCGTCGGACAAGTCGGCGGCGGGCCAACCTAGTCCCGGGGTCGTGGGGATGACCCTATAGTCGTCGGACATGTCGGCGGCGGGCCAACCTAGTCCCGGGGTCGTGGGGATGACCCTATAGTCGTCGGACATGACGGTGGCGGGCCAGTCTAGTCCCGGGTCGTGGGGACGACCCTACAGTCGTCGGACAAGTCGGCGGCGAGCCAATCTAGTCCCGCGGTCGTCGGGACGTCCCTATAGTCGTCGGATATGTCGGCGGCTGGCCAACTTTGGCCCGTGGTCGTGGGGACGACCCTATAGTCGTCGGACAAGTCGGCGGCGGGCCTACCTAGTCCCGGGGTCGTGGGGACGACCCTATAGTCGTCAGACATGTCGGTGGCGAGCCAACCTAGTCCCGGGGTCGGGGGGACGACCCTATAGTCGTCGGACATGTCGGTGGCGAGCCAACCTAGTCCCGGGGTCGTGGGGACGACCCTATAGTCGTCGGACAAGTCGGCGGCGGGCCAACCTAGTCCCGGGGTCGTGGGGATGACCCTATAGTCGTCGGACATGTCGGCGGCGGGCCAACCTAGTCCCGGGGTCGTGGGGATGACCCTATAGTCGTCGGACATGACGGTGGCGGGCCAGTCTAGTCCCGGGTCGTGGGGACGACCCTACAGTCGTCGGACAAGTCGGCGGCGAGCCAATCTAGTCCCGCGGTCGTGGGGACGACCCTATAGTCGTCGGATATGTCGGCGGCTGGCCAACTTTGGCCCGTGGTCGTGGGGACGACCCTATAGTCGTCGGACAAGTCGGCGGCGGGCCTACCTAGTCCCGGGGTCGTGGGGACGACCCTATAGTCGTCAGACATGTCGGTGGCGAGCCAACCTAGTCCCGGGGTCGGGGGGACGACCCTATAGTCGTCGGACAAGTCGGCGGCGGGCCAACCTAGTCCCGGGGTCGTGGGGATGACCCTATAGTCGTCGGACATGTCGGCGGCTGGCCAACTTTGGCCCGTGGTCGTGGGGACGACCCTATAGTCGTCGGAAATGACGGTAGCGGGCCAATCTAGTCCCGGGGTCGTGGGGACGACCCTACAGTCGTCGGACAAGTCGGCGGCGAGCCAATCTAGTCCCGCGGTCGTGGGGACGACCCTATAGTCGTCGGACAAGTCAGCGGCTGGCCTACATTGGCCCGTGGTCGTGGGGACGACCATATAGTCGTCGGACATGACGGTGGCGGGCCACTCTAGTCCCGGGTCGTGGGGACGACCCTATAGTCGTCGGACATGTCGGCGGCTGGCCAACTTTGGCCCGGGGTCGTGGGGACGACCCTATAGTCGTCGGATATGTCGGCGGCTGGCCAACTTTGGCCCGTGGTCGTGGGGACGACCCTATAGTCGTCGGACAAGTCGGCGGCGGGCCAACCTAGTCCCGGGGTCGTGGGGACGACCCTATAATCGGCGGACAAGCCGGCGGCTGGCCAACTTTGGCCCGTGGTCGTGGGGACGACCCTATAGTCGTCGGACAAGTCGGCGGGTGTCCAACTTTGGCCCGGGGTCGTGGGGACGACCCTATAGTCGTCGGACTTGACGGTGGCGGGCCAATCTAGTCCCGGGGTCGTGGGGACGACGCCATAGTCGTCAGACATGTCGGTGGCGAGCCAACCTAGTCCCGAGGTCGTGGGGACGACCCTATAGTCGTCGGACAAGTCGGCGGCGGGCCAACCTAGTCCCGGGGTCGTGGGGATGACCCTATAGTCGTCGGACATGTCGGCGGCGGGCCAACCTAGTCCCGGGGTCGTGGGGATGACCCTATAGTCGTCGGACATGACGGTGGCGGGCCAGTCTAGTCCCGGGTCGTGGGGACGACCCTACAGTCGTCGGACAAGTCGGCGGCGAGCCAATCTAGTCCCGCGGTCGTGGGGACGTCCCTATAGTCGTCGGATATGTCGGCGGCTGGCCAACTTTGGCCCGTGGTCGTGGGGACGACCCTATAGTCGTCGGACAAGTCGGCGGCGGGCCTACCTAGTCCCGGGGTCGTGGGGACGACCCTATAGTCGTCAGACATGTCGGTGGCGAGCCAACCTAGTCCCGGGGTCGGGGGGACGACCCTATAGTCGTCGGACATGTCGGTGGCGAGCCAACCTAGTCCCGGGGTCGTGGGGACGACCCTATAGTCGTCGGACAAGTCGGCGGCGGGCCAACCTAGTCCCGGGGTCGTGGGGATGACCCTATAGTCGTCGGACATGTCGGCGGCGGGCCAACCTAGTCCCGGGGTCGTGGGGATGACCCTATAGTCGTCGGACATGACGGTGGCGGGCCAGTCTAGTCCCGGGTCGTGGGGACGACCCTACAGTCGTCGGACAAGTCGGCGGCGAGCCAATCTAGTCCCGCGGTCGTGGGGACGACCCTATAGTCGTCGGATATGTCGGCGGCTGGCCAACTTTGGCCCGTGGTCGTGGGGACGACCCTATAGTCGTCGGACAAGTCGGCGGCGGGCCTACCTAGTCCCGGGGTCGTGGGGACGACCCTATAGTCGTCAGACATGTCGGTGGCGAGCCAACCTAGTCCCGGGGTCGGGGGGACGACCCTATAGTCGTCGGACAAGTCGGCGGCGGGCCAACCTAGTCCCGGGGTCGTGGGGATGACCCTATAGTCGTCGGACATGTCGGCGGCTGGCCAACTTTGGCCCGTGGTCGTGGGGACGACCCTATAGTCGTCGGAAATGACGGTAGCGGGCCAATCTAGTCCCGGGGTCGTGGGGACGACCCTACAGTCGTCGGACAAGTCGGCGGCGAGCCAATCTAGTCCCGCGGTCGTGGGGACGACCCTATAGTCGTCGGACAAGTCAGCGGCTGGCCTACATTGGCCCATGGTCGTGGGGACGACCATATAGTCGTCGGACATGACGGTGGCGGGCCACTCTAGTCCCGGGTCGTGGGGACGACCCTATAGTCGTCGGACATGTCGGCGGCTGGCCAACTTTGGCCCGGGGTCGTGGGGACGACCCTATAGTCGTCGGATATGTCGGCGGCTGGCCAACTTTGGCCCGTGGTCGTGGGGACGACCCTATAGTCGTCGGACAAGTCGGCGGCGGGCCAACCTAGTCCCGGGGTCGTGGGGACGACCCTATAATCGTCGGACAAGCCGGCGGCTGGCCAACTTTGGCCCGTGGTCGTGGGGACGACCCTATAGTCGTCGGACAAGTCGGCGGGTGTCCAACTTTGGCCCGGGGTCGTGGGGACGACCCTATAGTCGTCGGACTTGACGGTGGCGGGCCAATCTAGTCCCGGGGTCGTGGGGACGACGCCATAGTCGTCAGACATGTCGGTGGCGAGCCAACCTAGTCCCGGGGTCGTGGGGACGACCCTATAGTCGTCGGACAAGTCGGCGGCGGGCCAACCTAGTCCCGGGGTCGTGGGGATGACCCTATAGTCGTCGGACATGTCGGCGGCGGGCCAACCTAGTCCCGGGGTCGTGGGGATGACCCTATAGTCGTCGGACATGACGGTGGCGGGCCAGTCTAGTCCCGGGTCGTGGGGACGACCCTACAGTCGTCGGACAAGTCGGCGGCGAGCCAATCTAGTCCCGCGGTCGTGGGGACGTCCCTATAGTCGTCGGATATGTCGGCGGCTGGCCAACTTTGGCCCGTGGTCGTGGGGACGACCCTATAGTCGTCGGACAAGTCGGCGGCGGGCCTACCTGGTCCCGGGGTCGTGGGGACGACCCTATAGTCGTCAGACATGTCGGTGGCGAGCCAACCTAGTCCCGGGGTCGGGGGGACGACCCTATAGTCGTCGGACATGTCGGTGGCGAGCCAACCTAGTCCCGGGGTCGTGGGGACGACCCTATAGTCGTCGGACAAGTCGGCGGCGGGCCAACCTAGTCCCGGGGTCGTGGGGATGACCCTATAGTCGTCGGACATGTCGGCGGCGGGCCAACCTAGTCCCGGGGTCGTGGGGATGACCCTATAGTCGTCGGACATGACGGTGGCGGGCCAGTCTAGTCCCGGGTCGTGGGGACGACCCTACAGTCGTCGGACAAGTCGGCGGCGAGCCAATCTAGTCCCGCGTT
Source organism: Andrena praecox (assembly GCA_963932275.1). Taxonomy (NCBI): domain Eukaryota; kingdom Metazoa; phylum Arthropoda; class Insecta; order Hymenoptera; family Andrenidae; genus Andrena; species Andrena praecox. The sequence continues at coordinate 2,364,081 of CAWVQO010000615.1, read as the reverse complement.
CGTGGGGACGACCCTATAGTCGTCGGATATGTCGGCGGCTGGCCAACTTTGGCCCGTGGTCGTGGGGACGACCCTATAGTCGTCGGACAAGTCGGCGGCGGGCCTACCTAGTCCCGGGGTCGTGGGGACGACCCTATAGTCGTCAGACATGTCGGTGGCGAGCCAACCTAGTCCCGGGGTCGGGGGGACGACCCTATAGTCGTCGGACAAGTCGGCGGCGGGCCAACCTAGTCCCGGGGTCGTGGGGATGACCCTATAGTCGTCGGACATGTCGGCGGCTGGCCAACTTTGGCCCGTGGTCGTGGGGACGACCCTATAGTCGTCGGAAATGACGGTAGCGGGCCAATCTAGTCCCGGGGTCGTGGGGACGACCCTACAGTCGTCGGACAAGTCGGCGGCGAGCCAATCTAGTCCCGCGGTCGTGGGGACGACCCTATAGTCGTCGGACAAGTCAGCGGCTGGCCTACATTGGCCCGTGGTCGTGGGGACGACCATATAGTCGTCGGACATGACGGTGGCGGGCCACTCTAGTCCCGGGTCGTGGGGACGACCCTATAGTCGTCGGACATGTCGGCGGCTGGCCAACTTTGGCCCGGGGTCGTGGGGACGACCCTATAGTCGTCGGATATGTCGGCGGCTGGCCAACTTTGGCCCGTGGTCGTGGGGACGACCCTATAGTCGTCGGACAAGTCGGCGGCGGGCCAACCTAGTCCCGGGGTCGTGGGGACGACCCTATAATCGTCGGACAAGCCGGTGGCTGGCCAACTTTGGCCCGTGGTCGTGGGGACGACCCTATAGTCGTCGGACAAGTCGGCGGGTGTCCAACTTTGGCCCGGGGTCGTGGGGACGACCCTATAGTCGTCGGACAAGTCGGCGGCGGGCCAACCTAGTCCCGGGGTCGTGGGGATGACCCTATAGTCGTCGGACATGTCGGCGGCGGGCCAACCTAGTCCCGGGGTCGTGGGGATGACCCTATAGTCGTCGGACATGACGGTGGCGGGCCAGTCTAGTCCCGGGTCGTGGGGACGACCCTACAGTCGTCGGACAAGTCGGCGGCGAGCCAATCTAGTCCCGCGGTCGTGGGGACGTCCCTATAGTCGTCGGATATGTCGGCGGCTGGCCAACTTTGGCCCGTGGTCGTGGGGACGACCCTATAGTCGTCGGACAAGTCGGCGGCGGGCCAACCTAGTCCCGGGGTCGTGGGGACGACCCTATAATCGTCGGACAAGCCGGCGGCTGGCCAACTTTGGCCCGTGGTCGTGGGGACGACCCTATAGTCGTCGGACAAGTCGGCGGGTGTCCAACTTTGGCCCGGGGTCGTGGGGACGACCCTATAGTCGTCGGACTTGACGGTGGCGGGCCAATCTAGTCCCGGGGTCGTGGGGACGACGCCATAGTCGTCAGACATGTCGGTGGCGAGCCAACCTAGTCCCGGGGTCGTGGGGACGACCCTATAGTCGTCGGACAAGTCGGCGGCGGGCCAACCTAGTCCCGGGGTCGTGGGGATGACCCTATAGTCGTCGGACATGTCGGCGGCGGGCCAACCTAGTCCCGGGGTCGTGGGGATGACCCTATAGTCGTCGGACATGACGGTGGCGGGCCAGTCTAGTCCCGGGTCGTGGGGACGACCCTACAGTCGTCGGACAAGTCGGCGGCGAGCCAATCTAGTCCCGCGGTCGTGGGGACGTCCCTATAGTCGTCGGATATGTCGGCGGCTGGCCAACTTTGGCCCGTGGTCGTGGGGACGACCCTATAGTCGTCCGACAAGTCGGCGGCGGGCCTACCTAGTCCCGGGGTCGTGGGGACGACCCTATAGTCGTCAGACATGTCGGTGGCGAGCCAACCTAGTCCCGGGGTCGGGGGGACGACCCTATAGTCGTCGGACATGTCGGTGGCGAGCCAACCTAGTCCCGGGGTCGTGGGGACGACCCTATAGTCGTCGGACAAGTCGGCGGCGGGCCAACCTAGTCCCGGGGTCGTGGGGATGACCCTATAGTCGTCGGACATGTCGGCGGCGGGCCAACCTAGTCCCGGGGTCGTGGGGATGACCCTATAGTCGTCGGACATGATGGTGGCGGGCCACTCTAGTCCCGGGTCGTGGGGACGACCCTATAGTCGTCGGACATGTCGGCGGCTGGCCAACTTTGGCCCGGGGTCGTGGGGACGACCCTATAGTCGTCGGATATGTCAGCGGCTGGCCAACTTTGGCCCGTGGTCGTGGGGACGACCCTATAGTCGTCGGACAAGTCGGCGGCGGGCCTACCTAGTCCCGGGGTCGTGGGGACGACCCTATAGTCGTCAGACATGTCGGTGGCGAGCCAACCTAGTCCCGGGGTCGTGGGGACGACCCTATAGTCGTCGGACAAGTCGGCGGCGGGCCAACCTAGTCCCGGGGTCGTGGGGATGACCCTATAGTCGTCGGACATGTCGGCGGCTGGCCAACTTTGGCACGTGGTCGTGGGGACGACCCTATAGTCGTCGGAAATGACGGTAGCGGGCCAATCTAGTCCCGGGGTCGTGGGGACGACCCTACAGTCGTCGGACAAGTCGGCGGCGAGCCAATCTAGTCCCGCGGTCGTGGGGACGACCCTATAGTCGTCGGACAATTCAGCGGCTGGCCTACATTGGCCCGTGGTCGTGGGGACGACCATATAGTCGTCGGACATGACGGTGGCGGGCCACTCTAGTCCCGGGTCGTGGGGACGACCCTATAGTCGTCGGACATGTCGGCGGCTGGCCAACTTTGGCCCGGGGTCGTGGGGACGACCCTATAGTCGTCGGATATGTCGGCGGCTGGCCAACTTTGGCCCGTGGTCGTGGGGACGACCCTATAGTCGTCGGACAAGTCGGCGGCGGGCCAACCTAGTCCCGGGGTCGTGGGGACGACCCTATAATCGTCGGACAAGCCGGCGGCTGGCCAACTTTGGCCCGTGGTCGTGGGGACGACCCTATAGTCGTCGGACAAGTCGGCGGGTGTCCAACTTTGGCCCGGGGTCGTGGGGACGACCCTATAGTCGTCGGACTTGACGGTGGCGGGCCAATCTAGTCCCGGGGTCGTGGGGACGACGCCATAGTCGTCAGACATGTCGGTGGCGAGCCAACCTAGTCCCGGGGTCGTGGGGACGACCCTATAGTCGTCGGACAAGTCGGCGGCGGGCCAACCTAGTCCCGGGGTCGTGGGGACGACCCTATAGTCGTCGGACATATCAGCGGCTGGCCAACTTTGGCACGTGGTCGTGGGGACGACCCTATAGTCGTCAGACATGACGGTGGCGGGCCAGTCTAGTCCCGGGTCGTGGGGACGACCCTACAGTCGTCGGACAAGTCGGCGGCGAGCCAATCTAGTCCCGCGGTCGTGGGGACGTCCCTATAGTCGTCGGACATGTCGGCGGCGAGCCAAAATTGACCCGGGGTCGTGGTGACGACTCTATAGTCGTCGGACATGTCGGTGGCGGGCCTACCTAGTCCCGGGGTCGTGGGGACGACCCTATAGTCGTCGGATAAGTCGGCAGCTTGCCAACTTTGGCCCGGGGTCGTGGGAACGACCCTATAGTCGTCGGACAAGTCGGCGGCGAGCCAACCTAGTCCCGGGGTCGTGGGGACGACCCTATAGTCGTCGGACAAGTCGGCGGCGGGCCAACCTAGTCCCGGGGTCGTGGGGATGACCCTATAGTCGTCGGACATGTCGGCGGCGGGCCAACCTAGTCCCGGGGTCGTGGGGATGACCCTATAGTCGTCGGACATGTCGGCGGCGGGCCTACCTAGTCCCGGGGTCGTGGGGACGACCCTATAGTCGTCGGATAAGTCGGCAGCTTGCCAACTTTGGCCCGGGGTCGTGGGAACGACCCTATAGTCGTCGGACAAGTCGGGGGCGTGCCCACCTAGTCCGGGGGTCGTGGGGATGACCCTATAGTCGTCGGACATGTCGGCGGCTGGCCAACTTTGGACCGTGGTCGTGGGGAGGACCCTATAGTCGTCGGACATAACGGTGGCGGGCCAATCTAGTCCCGGGGTCGTGGGAACGACCCTATAGTCGTCGGACAAGTCGGCGGCGAGCCCACCTAGTCGGGGGGTCGTGGGGACGACCCTATAGTCGTCGGACAAGTCAGCGGCTGGCCTACATTGGCCCGTGGTCGTGGGGACGACCATATAGTCGTCGGAAATGACGGTGGCGGGCCAATCTAGTCCCGGGGTCGTGGGGACGACCCTACAATCGTCGGACAAGTCGGCGGCGAGCCAATCTAGTCCCGCGGTCGTGGGGACGACCCTATAGTCGTCGGACAAGTCAGCGGCTGCCTACATTGGCCCGTGGTCGTGGGACGACCATATAGTCGTCGGACATGACGGTGGCGGGCCACTCTAGTCCCGGGTCGTGGGTACGACCCTATAGTCGTCGGACAAGTCAGCGGCTGGCCAACATTGGCCCGTGGTCGTGGGGACGACCATATAGTCGTCGGAAATGACGGTGGCGGGCCAATCTAGTCCCGGGGTCGTGGGGACGACCCTACAGTCGTCGGACAAGTCGGCGGCGAGCCAATCTAGTCCCGCGGTCGTGGGGACGACCCTATAGTCGTCGGACAAGTCAGCGGCTGGCCTACATTGGCCCGTGGTCGTGGGGACGACCATATAGTCGTCGGACATGACGGTGGCGGGCCACTCTAGTCCCGGGTCGTGGGGACGACCCTATAGTCGTCGGACATGTCGGCGGCTGGCCATCTTTGGCCCGGGGTCGTGGGGACGACCGTATAGTCGTCGGATATGTCGTCGGACAAGTCGGCGGCGGGCCAACCTAGTCCCGGGGTCGTGGGGACGACCCTATAATCGTCGGACAAGCCGGCGGCTGGCCAACTTTGGCCCGTGGTCGTGGGGACGACCCTATAGTCGTCGGACAAGCCGGCGGGTGTCCAACTTTGGCCCGGGGTCGTGGGGACGACCCTATAGTCGTCGGACTTGACGGTGGTGGGCCAATCTAGTCCCGGGGTCGTGGGGACGACGCCATAGTCGTCAGACAAGTCAGCGGCTGGCCTACATTGGCCCGTGGTCGTGGGGACGACCATATAGTCGTCGGACATGACGGTGGCGGGCCACTCTAGTCCCGGGTCGTGGGGACGACCCTATAGTCGTCGGACATGTCGGCGGCTGGCCAACTTTGGCCCGGGGTCGTGGGGACGACCCTATAGTCGTCGGATATGTCGGCGGCTGGCCAACTTTGGCCCGTGGTCGTGGGGACGACCCTATAGTCGTCGGACAAGTCGGCGGCGGGCCAACCTAGTCCCGGGGTCGTGGGGACGACCCTATAATCGGCGGACAAGCCGGCGGCTGGCCAACTTTGGCCCGTGGTCGTGGGGACGACCCTATAGTCGTCGGACAAGTCGGCGGGTGTCCAACTTTGGCCCGCGGTCGTGGGGACGACCCTATAGTCGTCGGACTTGACGGTGGCGGGCCAATCTAGTCCCGGGGTCGTGGGGACGACGCCATAGTCGTCAGACATGTCGGTGGCGAGCCAACCTAGTCCCGGGGTCGTGGGGACGACCCTATAGTCGTCGGACAAGTCGGCGGCGGGCCAACCTAGTCCCGGGGTCGTGGGGATGACCCTATAGTCGTCGGACATGTCGGCGGCGGGCCAACCTAGTCCCGGGGTCGTGGGGATGACCCTATAGTCGTCGGACATGACGGTGGCGGGCCAGTCTAGTCCCGGGTCGTGGGGCGACCCTACAGTCGTCGGACAAGTCGGCGGCGAGCCAATCTAGTCCCGCGGTCGTGGGGACGTCCCTATAGTCGTCGGATATGTCGGCGGCTGGCCAACTTTGGCCCGTGGTCGTGGGCACGACCCTATAGTCGTCGGACAAGTCGGCGGCGGGCCTACCTAGTCCCGGGGTCGTGGGGACGACCCTATAGTCGTCAGACATGTCGGTGGCGAGCCAACCTAGTCCCGGGGTCGGGGGGACGACCCTATAGTCGTCGGACATGTCGGTGGCGAGCCAACCTAGTCCCGGGGTCGTGGGGACGACCCTATAGTCGTCGGACAAGTCGGCGGCGGGCCAACCTAGTCCCGGGGTCGTGGGGATGACCCTATAGTCGTCGGACATGTCGGCGGCGGGCCAACCTAGTCCCGGGTCGTGGGGATGACCCTATAGTCGTCGGACATGACGGTGGCGGGCCAGTCTAGTCCCGGGTCGTGGGGACGACCCTACAGTCGTCGGACAAGTCGGCGGCGAGCCAATCTAGTCCCGCGGTCGTGGGGACGACCCTATAGTCGTCGGATATGTCGGCGGCTGGCCAACTTTGGCCCGTGGTCGTGGGGACGACCCTATAGTCGTCGGACAAGTCGGCGGCGGGCCTACCTAGTCCCGGGGTCGTGGGGACGACCCTATAGTCGTCAGACATGTCGGTGGCGAGCCAACCTAGTCCCGGGGTCGGGGGGACGACCCTATAGTCGTCGGACAAGTCGGCGGCGGGCCAACCTAGTCCCGGGGTCGTGGGGATGACCCTATAGTCGTCGGACATGTCGGCGGCTGGCCAACTTTGGCCCGTGGTCGTGGGGACGACCCTATAGTCGTCGGAAATGACGGTAGCGGGCCAATCTAGTCCCGGGGTCGTGGGGACGACCCTACAGTCGTCGGACAAGTCGGCGGCGAGCCAATCTAGTCCCGCGGTCGTGGGGACGACCCTATAGTCGTCGGACAAGTCAGCGGCTGGCCTACATTGGCCCGTGGTCGTGGGGACGACCATATAGTCGTCGGACATGACGGTGGCGGGCCACTCTAGTCCCGGGTCGTGGGGACGACCCTATAGTCGTCGGACATGTCGGCGGCTGGCCAACTTTGGCCCGGGGTCGTGGGGACGACCCTATAGTCGTCGGATATGTCGGCGGCTGGCCAACTTTGGCCCGTGGTCGTGGGGACGACCCTATAGTCGTCGGACAAGTCGGCGGCGGCCAACCTAGTCCCGGGGTCGTGGGGACGACCCTATAATCGTCGGACAAGCCGGCGGCTGGCCAACTTTGGCCCGTGGTCGTGGGGACGACCCTATAGTCGTCGGACAAGTCGGCGGGTGTCCAACTTTGGCCCGGGGTCGTGGGGACGACCCTATAGTCGTCGGACTTGACGGTGGCGGGCCAATCTAGTCCCGGGGTCGTGGGGACGACGCCATAGTCGTCAGACATGTCGGTGGCGAGCCAACCTAGTCCCGGGGTCGTGGGGACGACCCTATAGTCGTCGGACAAGTCGGCGGCGGGCCAACCTAGTCCCGGGGTCGTGGGGATGACCCTATAGTCGTCGGACATGTCGGCGGCGGGCCAACCTAGTCCCGGGGTCGTGGGGATGACCCTATAGTCGTCGGACATGACGGTGGCGGGCCAGTCTAGTCCCGGGTCGTGGGGACGACCCTACAGTCGTCGGACAAGTCGGCGGCGAGCCAATCTAGTCCCGCGGTCGTGGGGACGTCCCTATAGTCGTCGGATATGTCGGCGGCTGGCCAACTTTGGCCCGTGGTCGTGGGGACGACCCTATAGTCGTCGGACAAGTCGGCGGCGGGCCTACCTAGTCCCGGGGTCGTGGGGACGACCCTATAGTCGTCAGACATGTCGGTGGCGAGCCAACCTAGTCCCGGGGTCGGGGGGACGACCCTATAGTCGTCGGACATGTCGGTGGCGAGCCAACCTAGTCCCGGGGTCGTGGGGACGACCCTATAGTCGTCGGACAAGTCGGCGGCGGGCCAACCTAGTCCCGGGGTCGTGGGGATGACCCTATAGTCGTCGGACATGTCGGCGGCGGGCCAACCTAGTCCCGGGGTCGTGGGGATGACCCTATAGTCGTCGGACATGACGGTGGCGGGCCAGTCTAGTCCCGGGTCGTGGGGACGACCCTACAGTCGTCGGACAAGTCGGCGGCGAGCCAATCTAGTCCCGCGGTCGTGGGGACGACCCTATAGTCGTCGGATATGTCGGCGGCTGGCCAACTTTGGCCCGTGGTCGTGGGGACGACCCTATAGTCGTCGGACAAGTCGGCGGCGGGCCTACCTAGTCCCGGGGTCGTGGGGACGACCCTATAGTCGTCAGACATGTCGGTGGCGAGCCAACCTAGTCCCGGGGTCGGGGGGACGACCCTATAGTCGTCGGACAAGTCGGCGGCGGGCCAACCTAGTCCCGGGGTCGTGGCGATGACCCTATAGTCGTCGGACATGTCGGCGGCTGGCCAACTTTGGCCCGTGGTCGTGGGGACGACCCTATAGTCGTCGGAAATGACGGTAGCGGGCCAATCTAGTCCCGGGGTCGTGGGGACGACCCTACAGTCGTCGGACAAGTCGGCGGCGAGCCAATCTAGTCCCGCGGTCGTGGGGACGACCCTATAGTCGTCGGACAAGTCAGCGGCTGGCCTACATTGGCCCGTGGTCGTGGGGACGACCATATAGTCGTCGGATATGTCGGCGGCTGGCCAACTTTGGCCCGTGGTCGTGGGGACGACCCTATAGTCGTCGGACAAGTCGGCGGCGGGCCAACCTAGTCCCGGGGTCGTGGGGACGACCCTATAATCGTCGGACAAGCCGGCGGCTGGCCAACTTTGGCCCGTGGTCGTGGGGACGACCCTATAGTCGTCGGACAAGTCGGCGGGTGTCCAACTTTGGCCCGGGGTCGTGGGGACGACCCTATAGTCGTCGGACTTGACGGTGGCGGGCCAATCTAGTCCCGGGGTCGTGGGGACGACGCCATAGTCGTCAGACATGTCGGTGGCGAGCCAACCTAGTCCCGGGGTCGTGGGGACGACCCTATAGTCGTCGGACAAGTCGGCGGCGGGCCAACCTAGTCCCGGGGTCGTGGGGATGACCCTATAGTCGTCGGACATGTCGGCGGCGGGCCAACCTAGTCCCGGGGTCGTGGGGATGACCCTATAGTCGTCGGACATGACGGTGGCGGGCCAGTCTAGTCCCGGGTCGTGGGGACGACCCTACAGTCGTCGGACAAGTCGGCGGCGAGCCAATCTAGTCCCGCGGTCGTGGGGACGTCCCTATAGTCGTCGGATATGTCGGCGGCTGGCCAACTTTGGCCCGTGGTCGTGGGGACGACCCTATAGTCGTCGGACAAGTCGGCGGCGGGCCTACCTAGTCCCGGGGTCGTGGGGACGACCCTATAGTCGTCAGACATGTCGGTGGCGAGCCAACCTAGTCCCGGGGTCGGGGGGACGACCCTATAGTCGTCGGACAAGTCGGCGGCGGGCCAACCTAGTCCCGGGGTCGTGGGGATGACCCTATAGTCGTCGGACATGTCGGCGGCTGGCCAACTTTGGCCCGTGGTCGTGGGGACGACCCTATAGTCGTCGGAAATGACGGTAGCGGGCCAATCTAGTCCCGGGGTCGTGGGGACGACCCTACAGTCGTCGGACAAGTCGGCGGCGAGCCAATCTAGTCCCGCGGTCGTGGGGACGACCCTATAGTCGTCGGACAAGTCAGCGGCTGGCCTACATTGGCCCGTGGTCGTGGGGACGACCATATAGTCGTCGGACATGACGGTGGCGGGCCACTCTAGTCCCGGGTCGTGGGGACGACCCTATAGTCGTCGGACATGTCGGCGGCTGGCCAACTTTGGCCCGGGGTCGTGGGGACGACCCTATAGTCGTCGGATATGTCGGCGGCTGGCCAACTTTGGCCCGTGGTCGTGGGGACGACCCTATAGTCGTCGGACAAGTCGGCGGCGGGCCAACCTAGTCCCGGGGTCGTGGGGACGACCCTATAATCGTCGGACAAGCCGGTGGCTGGCCAACTTTGGCCCGTGGTCGTGGGGACGACCCTATAGTCGTCGGACAAGTCGGCGGGTGTCCAACTTTGGCCCGGGGTCGTGGGGACGACCCTATAGTCGTCGGACAAGTCGGCGGCGGGCCAACCTAGTCCCGGGGTGGTGGGGATGACCCTATAGTCGTCGGACATGTCGGCGGCGGGCCAACCTAGTCCCGGGGTCGTGGGGATGACCCTATAGTCGTCGGACATGACGGTGGCGGGCCAGTCTAGTCCCGGGTCGTGGGGACGACCCTACAGTCGTCGGACAAGTCGGCGGCGAGCCAATCTAGTCCCGCGGTCGTGGGGACGTCCCTATAGTCGTCGGATATGTCGGCGGCTGGCCAACTTTGGCCCGTGGTCGTGGGGACGACCCTATAGTCGTCGGACATGTCGGCGGCGGGCCAACCTAGTCCCGGGGTCGTGGGGATGACCCTATAGTCGTCGGACATGACGGTGGCGGGCCAGTCTAGTCCCGGGTCGTGGGGACGACCCTACAGTCGTCGGACAAGTCGGCGGCGAGCCAATCTAGTCCCGCGGTCGTGGGGACGTCCCTATAGTCGTCGGATATGTCGGCGGCTGGCCAACTTTGGCCCGTGGTCGTGGGGACGACCCTATAGTCGTCGGACAAGTCGGCGGCGGGCCTACCTAGTCCCGGGGTCGTGGGGACGACCCTATAGTCGTCAGACATGTCGGTGGCGAGCCAACCTAGTCCCGGGGTCGGGGGGACGACCCTATAGTCGTCGGACATGTCGGTGGCGAGCCAACCTAGTCCCGGGGTCGTGGGGACGACCCTATTGTCGTCGGACAAGTCGGCGGCGGGCCAACCTAGTCCCGGGGTCGTGGGGATGACCCTATAGTCGTCGGACATGTCGGCGGCGGGCCAACCTAGTCCCGGGGTCGTGGGGATGACCCTATAGTCGTCGGACATGACGGTGGCGGGCCAGTCTAGTCCCGGGTCGTGGGGACGACCCTACAGTCGTCGGACAAGTCGGCGGCGAGCCAATCTAGTCCCGCGGTCGTGGGGACGACCCTATAGTCGTCGGATATGTCGGCGGCTGGCCAACTTTGGCCCGTGGTCGTGGGGACGACCCTATAGTCGTCGGACAAGTCGGCGGCGGGCCTACCTAGTCCCGGGGTCGTGGGGACGACCCTATAGTCGTCAGACATGTCGGTGGCGAGCCAACCTAGTCCCGGGGTCGGGGGGACGACCCTATAGTCGTCGGACAAGTCGGCGGCGGGCCAACCTAGTCCCGGGGTCGTGGGGATGACCCTATAGTCGTCGGACATGTCGGCGGCTGGCCAACTTTGGCCCGTGGTCGTGGGGACGACCCTATAGTCGTCGGAAATGACGGTAGCGGGCCAATCTAGTCCCGGGGTCGTGGGGACGACCCTACAGTCGTCGGACAAGTCGGCGGCGAGCCAATCTAGTCCCGCGGTCGTGGGGACGACCCTATAGTCGTCGGACAAGTCAGCGGCTGGCCTACATTGGCCCGTGGTCGTGGGGACGACCATATAGTCGTCGGACATGACGGTGGCGGGCCACTCTAGTCCCGGGTCGTGGGGACGACCCTATAGTCGTCGGACATGTCGGCGGCTGGCCAACTTTGGCCCGGGGTCGTGGGGACGACCCTATAGTCGTCGGATATGTCGGCGGCTGGCCAACTTTGGCCCGTGGTCGTGGGGACGACCCTATAGTCGTCGGACAAGTCGGCGGCGGGCCAACCTAGTCCCGGGGTCGTGGGGACGACCCTATAATCGGCGGACAAGCCGGCGGCTGGCCAACTTTGGCCCGTGGTCGTGGGGACGACCCTATAGTCGTCGGACAAGTCGGCGGGTGTCCAACTTTGGCCCGGGGTCGTGGGGACGACCCTATAGTCGTCGGACTTGGCGGTGGCGGGCCAATCTAGTCCCGGGGTCGTGGGGACGACGCCATAGTCGTCAGACATGTCGGTGGCGAGCCAACCTAGTCCCGGGGTCGTGGGGACGACCCTATAGTCGTCGGACAAGTCGGCGGCGGGCCAACCTAGTCCCGGGGTCGTGGGGATGACCCTATAGTCGTCGGACATGTCGGCGGCGGGCCAACCTAGTCCCGGGGTCGTGGGGATGACCCTATAGTCGTCGGACATGACGGTGGCGGGCCAGTCTAGTCCCGGGTCGTGGGGACGACCCTACAGTCGTCGGACAAGTCGGCGGCGAGCCAATCTAGTCCCGCGGTCGTGGGGACGTCCCTATAGTCGTCGGATATGTCGGCGGCTGGCCAACTTTGGCCCGTGGTCGTGGGGACGACCCTATAGTCGTCGGACAAGTCGGCGGCGGGCCTACCTAGTCCCGGGGTCGTGGGGACGACCCTATAGTCGTCAGACATGTCGGTGGCGAGCCAACCTAGTCCCGGGGTCGGGGGGACGACCCTATAGTCGTCGGACATGTCGGTGGCGAGCCAACCTAGTCCCGGGGTCGTGGGGACGACCCTATAGTCGTCGGACAAGTCGGCGGCGGGCCTACCTAGTCCCGGGGTCGTGGGGACGACCCTATAGTCGTCAGACATGTCGGTGGCGAGCCAACCTAGTCCCGGGGTCGGGGGGACGACCCTATAGTCGTCGGACATGTCGGTGGCGAGCCAACCTAGTCCCGGGGTCGGGGGGACGACCCTATAGTCGTCGGACATGTCGGTGGCGAGCCAACCTAGTCCCGGGGTCGGGGGGACGACCCTATAGTCGTCGGACAAGTCGGCGGCGGGCCAACCTAGTCCCGGGGTCGTGGGGATGACCCTATAGTCGTCGGACATGTCGGCGGCTGGCCAACTTTGGCCCGTGGTCGTGGGGACGACCCTATAGTCGTCGGAAATGACGGTAGCGGGCCAATCTAGTCCCGGGGTCGTGGGGACGACCCTACAGTCGTCGGACAAGTCGGCGGCGAGCCAATCTAGTCCCGCGGTCGTGGGGACGACCCTATAGTCGTCGGACAAGTCAGCGGCTGGCCTACATTGGCCCGTGGTCGTGGGGACGACCATATAGTCGTCGGACATGACGGTGGCGGGCCACTCTAGTCCCGGGTCGTGGGGACGACCCTATAGTCGTCGGACATGTCGGCGGCTGGCCAACTTTGGCCCGGGGTCGTGGGGACGACCCTATAGTCGTCGGATATGTCGGCGGCTGGCCAACTTTGGCCCGTGGTCGTGGGGACGACCCTATAGTCGTCGGACAAGTCGGCGGCGGGCCAACCTAGTCCCGGGGTCGTGGGGACGACCCTATAATCGTCGGACAAGCCGGCGGCTGGCCAACTTTGGCCCGTGGTCGTGGGGACGACCCTATAGTCGTCGGACAAGTCGGCGGGTGTCCAACTTTGGCCCGGGGTCGTGGGGACGACCCTATAGTCGTCGGACTTGACGGTGGCGGGCCAATCTAGTCCCGGGGTCGTGGGGACGACGCCATAGTCGTCAGACATGTCGGTGGCGAGCCAACCTAGTCCCGGGGTCGTGGGGACGACCCTATAGTCGTCGGACAAGTCGGCGGCGGGCCAACCTAGTCCCGGGGTCGTGGGGATGACCCTATAGTCGTCGGACATGTCGGCGGCGGGCCAACCTAGTCCCGGGGTCGTGGGGATGACCCTATAGTCGTCGGACATGACGGTGGCGGGCCAGTCTAGTCCCGGGTCGTGGGGACGACCCTACAGTCGTCGGACAAGTCGGCGGCGAGCCAATCTAGTCCCGCGGTCGTGGGGACGTCCCTATAGTCGTCGGATATGTCGGCGGCTGGCCAACTTTGGCCCGTGGTCGTGGGGACGACCCTATAGTCGTCGGACAAGTCGGCGGCGGGCCTACCTAGTCCCGGGGTCGTGGGGACGACCCTATAGTCGTCAGACATGTCGGTGGCGAGCCAACCTAGTCCCGGGGTCGGGGGGACGACCCTATAGTCGTCGGACATGTCGGTGGCGAGCCAACCTAGTCCCGGGGTCGTGGGGACGACCCTATAGTCGTCGGACAAGTCGGCGGCGGGCCAACCTAGTCCCGGGGTCGTGGGGATGACCCTATAGTCGTCGGACATGACGGTGGCGGGCCAGTCTAGTCCCGGGTCGTGGGGACGACCCTACAGTCGTCGGACAAGTCGGCGGCGAGCCAATCTAGTCCCGCGTTCGTGGGGACGACCCTATAGTCGTCGGATATGTCGACGGCTGGCCAACTTTGGCCCGTGGTCGTGGGGACGACCCTATAGTCGTCGGACAAGTCGGCGGCGGGCCTACCTAGTCCCGGGGTCGTGGGGACGACCCTATAGTCGTCAGACATGTCGGTGGCGAGCCAACCTAGTCCCGGGGTCGGGGGGACGACCCTATAGTCGTCGGACAAGTCGGCGGCGGGCCAACCTAGTCCCGGGGTCGTGGGGATGACCCTATAGTCGTCGGACATGTCGGCGGCTGGCCAACTTTGGCCCGTGGTCGTGGGGACGACCCTATAGTCGTCGGAAATGACGGTAGCGGGCCAATCTAGTCCCGGGGTCGTGGGGACGACCCTACAGTCGTCGGACAAGTCGGCGGCGAGCCAATCTAGTCCCGCGGTCGTGGGGACGACCCTATAGTCGTCGGACAAGTCAGCGGCTGGCCTACATTGGCCCGTGGTCGTGGGGACGACCATATAGTCGTCGGACATGACGGTGGCGGGCCACTCTAGTCCCGGGTCGTGGGGACGACCCTATAGTCGTCGGACATGTCGGCGGCTGGCCAACTTTGGCCCGGGGTCGTGGGGACGACCCTATAGTCGTCGGATATGTCGGCGGCTGGCCAACTTTGGCCCGTGGTCGTGGGGACGACCCTATAGTCGTCGGACAAGTCGGCGGCGGGCCAACCTAGTCCCGGGGTCGTGGGGACGACCCTATAATCGGCGGACAAGCCGGCGGCTGGCCAACTTTGGCCCGTGGTCGTGGGGACGACCCTATAGTCGTCGGACAAGTCGGCGGGTGTCCAACTTTGGCCCGGGGTCGTGGGGACGACCCTATAGTCGTCGGACTTGGCGGTGGCGGGCCAATCTAGTCCCGGGGTCGTGGGGACGACGCCATAGTCGTCAGACATGTCGGTGGCGAGCCAACCTAGTCCCGGGGTCGTGGGGACGACCCTATAGTCGTCGGACAAGTCGGCGGCGGGCCAACCTAGTCCCGGGGTCGTGGGGATGACCCTATAGTCGTCGGACATGTCGGCGGCGGGCCAACCTAGTCCCGGGGTCGTGGGGATGACCCTATAGTCGTCGGACATGACGGTGGCGGGCCAGTCTAGTCCCGGGTCGTGGGGACGACCCTACAGTCGTCGGACAAGTCGGCGGCGAGCCAATCTAGTCCCGCGGTCGTGGGGACGTCCCTATAGTCGTCGGATATGTCGGCGGCTGGCCAACTTTGGCCCGTGGTCGTGGGGACGACCCTATAGTCGTCGGACAAGTCGGCGGCGGGCCTACCTAGTCCCGGGGTCGTGGGGACGACCCTATAGTCGTCAGACATGTCGGTGGCGAGCCAACCTAGTCCCGGGGTCGGGGGGACGACCCTATAGTCGTCGGACATGTCGGTGGCGAGCCAACCTAGTCCCGGGGTCGTGGGGACGACCCTATAGTCGTCGGACAAGTCGGCGGCGGGCCAACCTAGTCCCGGGGTCGTGGGGATGACCCTATAGTCGTCGGACATGTCGGCGGCGGGCCAACCTAGTCCCGGGGTCGTGGGGATGACCCTATAGTCGTCGGACATGACGGTGGCGGGCCAGTCTAGTCCCGGGTCGTGGGGACGACCCTACAGTCGTCGGACAAGTCGGCGGCGAGCCAATCTAGTCCCGCGGTCGTGGGGACGACCCTATAGTCGTCGGATATGTCGGCGGCTGGCCAACTTTGGCCCGTGGTCGTGGGGACGACCCTATAGTCGTCGGACAAGTCGGCGGCGGGCCTACCTAGTCCCGGGGTCGTGGGGACGACCCTATAGTCGTCAGACATGTCGGTGGCGAGCCAACCTAGTCCCGGGGTCGGGGGGACGACCCTATAGTCGTCGGACAAGTCGGCGGCGGGCCAACCTAGTCCCGGGGTCGTGGGGATGACCCTATAGTCGTCGGACATGTCGGCGGCTGGCCAACTTTGGCCCGTGGTCGTGGGGACGACCCTATAGTCGTCGGAAATGACGGTAGCGGGCCAATCTAGTCCCGGGGTCGTGGGGACGACCCTACAGTCGTCGGACAAGTCGGCGGCGAGCCAATCTAGTCCCGCGGTCGTGGGGACGACCCTATAGTCGTCGGACAAGTCAGCGGCTGGCCTACATTGGCCCGTGGTCGTGGGGACGACCATATAGTCGTCGGACATGACGGTGGCGGGCCACTCTAGTCCCGGGTCGTGGGGACGACCCTATAGTCGTCGGACATGTCGGCGGCTGGCCAACTTTGGCCCGGGGTCGTGGGGACGACCCTATAGTCGTCGGATATGTCGGCGGCTGGCCAACTTTGGCCCGTGGTCGTGGGGACGACCCTATAGTCGTCGGACAAGTCGGCGGCGGGCCAACCTAGTCCCGGGGTCGTGGGGACGACCCTATAATCGTCGGACAAGCCGGCGGCTGGCCAACTTTGGCCCGTGGTCGTGGGGACGACCCTATAGTCGTCGGACAAGTCGGCGGGTGTCCAACTTTGGCCCGGGGTCGTGGGGACGACCCTATAGTCGTCGGACTTGACGGTGGCGGGCCAATCTAGTCCCGGGGTCGTGGGGACGACGCCATAGTCGTCAGACATGTCGGTGGCGAGCCAACCTAGTCCCGGGGTCGTGGGGACGACCCTATAGTCGTCGGACAAGTCGGCGGCGGGCCAACCTAGTCCCGGGGTCGTGGGGATGACCCTATAGTCGTCGGACATGTCGGCGGCGGGCCAACCTAGTCCCGGGGTCGTGGGGATGACCCTATAGTCGTCGGACATGACGGTGGCGGGCCAGTCTAGTCCCGGGTCGTGGGGACGACCCTACAGTCGTCGGACAAGTCGGCGGCGAGCCAATCTAGTCCCGCGGTCGTGGGGACGTCCCTATAGTCGTCGGATATGTCGGCGGCTGGCCAACTTTGGCCCGTGGTCGTGGGGACGACCCTATAGTCGTCGGACAAGTCGGCGGCGGGCCTACCTAGTCCCGGGGTCGTGGGGACGACCCTATAGTCGTCAGACATGTCGGTGGCGAGCCAACCTAGTCCCGGGGTCGGGGGGACGACCCTATAGTCGTCGGACATGTCGGTGGCGAGCCAACCTAGTCCCGGGGTCGTGGGGACGACCCTATAGTCGTCGGACAAGTCGGCGGCGGGCCAACCTAGTCCCGGGGTCGTGGGGATGACCCTATAGTCGTCGGACATGTCGGCGGCGGGCCAACCTAGTCCCGGGGTCGTGGGGATGACCCTATAGTCGTCGGACATGACGGTGGCGGGCCAGTCTAGTCCCGGGTCGTGGGGACGACCCTACAGTCGTCGGACAAGTCGGCGGCGAGCCAATCTAGTCCCGCGTTCGTGGGGACGACCCTATAGTCGTCGGATATGTCGACGGCTGGCCAACTTTGGCCCGTGGTCGTGGGGACGACCCTATAGTCGTCGGACAAGTCGGCGGCGGGCCTACCTAGTCCCGGGGTCGTGGGGACGACCCTATAGTCGTCAGACATGTCGGTGGCGAGCCAACCTAGTCCCGGGGTCGGGGGGACGACCCTATAGTCGTCGGACAAGTCGGCGGCGGGCCAACCTAGTCCCGGGGTCGTGGGGATGACCCTATAGTCGTCGGACATGTCGGCGGCTGGCCAACTTTGGCCCGTGGTCGTGGGGACGACCCTATAGTCGTCGGAAACGACGGTAGCGGGCCAATCTAGTCCCGGGGTCGTGGGGACGACCCTACAGTCGTCGGACAAGTCGGCGGCGAGCCACTCTAGTCCCGGGTCGTGGGGACGACCCTATAGTCGTCGGACATGTCGGCGGCTGGCCAACTTTGGCCCGGGGTCGTGGGGACGACCCTATAGTCGTCGGATATGTCGGCGGCTGGCCAACTTTGGCCCGTGGTCGTGGGGACGACCCTATAGTCGTCGGACAAGTCGGCGGCGGGCCAACCTAGTCCCGGGGTCGTGGGGACGACCCTATAATCGGCGGACAAGCCGGCGGCTGGCCAACTTTGGCCCGTGGTCGTGGGGACGACCCTATAGTCGTCGGACAAGTCGGCGGGTGTCCAACTTTGGCCCGGGGTCGTGGGGACGACCCTATAGTCGTCGGACTTGGCGGTGGCGGGCCAATCTAGTCCCGGGGTCGTGGGGACGACGCCATAGTCGTCAGACATGTCGGTGGCGAGCCAACCTAGTCCCGGGGTCGTGGGGACGACCCTATAGTCGTCGGACAAGTCGGCGGCGGGCCAACCTAGTCCCGGGGTCGTGGGGATGACCCTATAGTCGTCGGACATGTCGGCGGCGGGCCAACCTAGTCCCGGGGTCGTGGGGATGACCCTATAGTCGTCGGACATGACGGTGGCGGGCCAGTCTAGTCCCGGGTCGTGGGGACGACCCTACAGTCGTCGGACAAGTCGGCGGCGAGCCAATCTAGTCCCGCGGTCGTGGGGACGTCCCTATAGTCGTCGGATATGTCGGCGGCTGGCCAACTTTGGCCCGTGGTCGTGGGGACGACCCTATAGTCGTCGGACAAGTCGGCGGCGGGCCTACCTAGTCCCGGGGTCGTGGGGACGACCCTATAGTCGTCAGACATGTCGGTGGCGAGCCAACCTAGTCCCGGGGTCGGGGGGACGACCCTATAGTCGTCGGACATGTCGGTGGCGAGCCAACCTAGTCCCGGGGTCGTGGGGACGACCCTATAGTCGTCGGACAAGTCGGCGGCGGGCCAACCTAGTCCCGGGGTCGTGGGGATGACCCTATAGTCGTCGGACATGTCGGCGGCGGGCCAACCTAGTCCCGGGGTCGTGGGGATGACCCTATAGTCGTCGGACATGACGGTGGCGGGCCAGTCTAGTCCCGGGTCGTGGGGACGACCCTACAGTCGTCGGACAAGTCGGCGGCGAGCCAATCTAGTCCCGCGGTCGTGGGGACGACCCTATAGTCGTCGGATATGTCGGCGGCTGGCCAACTTTGGCCCGTGGTCGTGGGGACGACCCTATAGTCGTCGGACAAGTCGGCGGCGGGCCTACCTAGTCCCGGGGTCGTGGGGACGACCCTATAGTCGTCAGACATGTCGGTGGCGAGCCAACCTAGTCCCGGGGTCGGGGGGACGACCCTATAGTCGTCGGACAAGTCGGCGGCGGGCCAACCTAGTCCCGGGGTCGTGGGGATGACCCTATAGTCGTCGGACATGTCGGCGGCTGGCCAACTTTGGCCCGTGGTCGTGGGGACGACCCTATAGTCGTCGGAAATGACGGTAGCGGGCCAATCTAGTCCCGGGGTCGTGGGGACGACCCTACAGTCGTCGGACAAGTCGGCGGCGAGCCAATCTAGTCCCGCGGTCGTGGGGACGACCCTATAGTCGTCGGACAAGCCAGCGGCTAGCCAACATTGGCCCGTGGTAGTGGGGACGACCATATAGTCGTCGGACATGACGGTGGCGGGCCACTCTAGTTCCGGGTCGTGGGGACGACCCTATAGTCGTCGGACATGTCGGCGGCTGGCCAACTTTGGCCCGGGGTCGTGGGGACGACCCTATAGTCGTCGGAAATGACGGTGGCGGGCCAATCTATTCCCGGGGTCGTGGGGACGACCCTACAGTCGTCGGACAAGTCGGCGGCGAGCCAATCTAGTCCCGCGGTCGTGGGGACGACCCTATAGTCGTCGGACAAGTCAGCGGCTAGCCAACATTGGCCCGTGGTCGTGGGGACGACCATATAGTCGTCGGACATGACAGTGGCGGGCCACTCTAGTCCCGGGTCGTGGGGACGACCCTATAGTCGTCGGACATGTCGGCGGCTCGCCAACTTTGGCCCGGCGTCGTGGGGACGACCCTATAGTCGTCGCAAATGACGGTGGCGGGCCAATCTATTTCCGGGGTCGTGGGGACGACCGTATAGTCGTCGGACATATCCGCGGCTGGCCAACTTTGGCCCGGGGTCGTGGGGACGACCCTATAGTCGTCGGACAAGTCGGCGGCAGGCCAACCTAGTCCCGGGGTCGTGGGGACGACCCAATAATCGTCGGACAAGCCGGCGGCTGGCCAACTTTGGCCCGTGGTTGTGGGGACGACCCTATAGTCGTCGGACAAGTCGGCGGCGAGCCCACCTAGTCGGGAGGTCGTGGGGACGACCCTATAGTCGTCGGACAAGCCGGCGGCCGGCCAACCTAGTCCGGGGGTCGTGGGGACGACCCTATAGTCGTCGGACATGTCGGTGGCGGGCCAACCTAGTCCCGGGGTCGTGGGGACGACCCTATAGTCGTCGGACAAGTCGGCGGCGGGCCAACCTTGTCCCGGGGTCGTGGGGACGACACTATAGTCGTCGGACATGACGGTGGCGGGCCAATCTAGTCGCGGGGTCGTGGGGACGACCGTATTGTCGTCGGATATGTTGGCGGCTTGTCAACCTAGTCCCGGGGTCGTGGGGACGACCCTATAGTCGTTGGACATGACGGTGGCCGGCCAATCTAGTGCCGGGGTCGTAGGGACGACCCTATAGTCGTCGGACAAGCCGGCGGCTGGCCAACTTTGGCCCGTGGTCGTGGAGACGACCCTATAGTCGTCGGAAATGACGGTGGCGGGCCAATCTAGTCCCGGGGTCGTGGGGACGACCCTACAGTCGTCGGACAAGTCGGCGGCGAGCCAATCTAGTCCCGCGGTCGTGGGGACGACCCTATAGTCGTCGGACAAGCCAGCGGCTAGCCAACATTGGCCCGTGGTCGTGGGGACGACCATATAGTCGTCGGACATGACGGTGGCGGGCCACTCTAGTTCCGGGTCGTGGGGACGACCCTATAGTCGTCGGACATGTCGGCGGCTGGCCAACTTTGGCCCGGGGTCGTGGGGACGACCCTATAGTCGTCGGAAATGACGGTGGCGGGCCAATCTATTCCCGGGGTCGTGGGGACGACCCTACAGTCGTCGGACAAGTCGGCGGCGAGCCAATCTAGTCCCGCGGTCGTGGGGACGACCCTATAGTCGTCGGACAAGTCAGCGGCTAGCCAACATTGGCCCGTGGTCGTGGGGACGACCCTATAGTCGTCGGACATGTCGGTGGCGGGCCAACCTAGTCCCGGGGTCGTGGGGACGACCCTATAGTCGTCGGACAAGTCGGCGGCGGGCCAACCTTGTCCCGGGGTCGTGGGGACGACACTATAGTCGTCGGACATGACGGTGGCGGGCCAATCTAGTCGCGGGGTCGTGGGGACGACCGTATTGTCGTCGGATATGTTGGCGGCTTGTCAACCTAGTCCCGGGGTCGTGGGGACGACCCTATAGTCGTTGGACATGACGGTGGCCGGCCAATCTAGTGCCGGGGTCGTAGGGACGACCCTATAGTCGTCGGACATGTTGGTGATTGGCCAACATTGGCCCGGGGTCGTCGGGACGACCCTATAGTCGTCGGACATGTTGGCGGCTTGTCAGCCTAGTCCCGGGGTCGTGGGGACGACCCTATAGTCGTCGGATAAGTCGGCAGCTTGCCAACTTTGGCCCGGGGTCGTGGGAACGACCCTATAGTCGTCGGACAAGTCGGCGGCGAGCCCACCTAGTCGGGGGGTCGTGGGGACGACCCTATAGTCGTCGGACAAGCCGGCGGCTGGCCAACATTGGCCCAGGGGTCGTGGGGACGACCCTATAGGCATCGGACATGTCGGCGGCGAGCCAACATTGACCCGTGGTCGTGGGGACCACTCTATAGTCGTCGGACATGTCGGTGGCGGGCCAGTCTAGTCCCGGGTCGTGGGGACGACCCTATAGTCGTCGGACATGTCGGCGATTGGCCAACATTGGCCCGGGGTCGTGGGGACGACCCTATAGTCGTCGGACATGTCTGCGGCTGGCCAACCTAGTCCCGAGGTCGTGGGGACGACCATATAGTCGTCGGACATGACGGTGGCGGGCCAGTCTAGTCCCGGGGTCGTGGGGATGACCCTATAGTCGTCGGACATGTCGGCGGCGGGCCAACCTAGTCCCGGGGTCGTGGGGATGACCCTATAGTCGTCGGACATGACGGTGGCGGGCCAGTCTAGTCCCGGGTCGTGGGGACGACCCTACAGTCGTCGGACAAGTCGGCGGCGAGCCAATCTAGTCCCGCGGTCGTGGGGACGACCCTATAGTCGTCGGATATGTCGGCGGCTGGCCAACTTTGGCCCGTGGTCGTGGGGACGACCCTATAGTCGTCGGACAAGTCGGCGGCGGGCCTACCTAGTCCCGGGGTCGTGGGGACGACCCTATAGTCGTCAGACATGTCGGTGGCGAGCCAACCTAGTCCCGGGGTCGGGGGGACGACCCTATAGTCGTCGGACAAGTCGGCGGCGGGCCAACCTAGTCCCGGGGTCGTGGGGATGACCCTATAGTCGTCGGACATGTCGGCGGCTGGCCAACTTTGGCCCGTGGTCGTGGGGACGACCCTATAGTCGTCGGAAATGACGGTAGCGGGCCAATCTAGTCCCGGGGTCGTGGGGACGACCCTACAGTCGTCGGACAAGTCGGCGGCGAGCCAATCTAGTCCCGCGGTCGTGGGGACGACCCTATAGTCGTCGGACAAGTCAGCGGCTGGCCTACATTGGCCCGTGGTCGTGGGGACGACCATATAGTCGTCGGACATGACGGTGGCGGGCCACTCTAGTCCCGGGTCGTGGGGACGACCCTATAGTCGTCGGACATGTCGGCGGCTGGCCAACTTTGGCCCGGGGTCGTGGGGACGACCCTATAGTCGTCGGATATGTCGGCGGCTGGCCAACTTTGGCCCGTGGTCGTGGGGACGACCCTATAGTCGTCGGACAAGTCGGCGGCGGGCCAACCTAGTCCCGGGGTCGTGGGGACGACCCTATAATCGTCGGACAAGCCGGCGGCTGGCCAACTTTGGCCCGTGGTCGTGGGGACGACCCTATAGTCGTCGGACAAGTCGGCGGGTGTCCAACTTTGGCCCGGGGTCGTGGGGACGACCCTATAGTCGTCGGACTTGACGGTGGCGGGCCAATCTAGTCCCGGGGTCGTGGGGACGACGCCATAGTCGTCAGACATGTCGGTGGCGAGCCAACCTAGTCCCGGGGTCGTGGGGACGACCCTATAGTCGTCGGACAAGTCGGCGGCGGGCCAACCTAGTCCCGGGGTCGTGGGGATGACCCTATAGTCGTCGGACATGTCGGCGGCGGGCCAACCTAGTCCCGGGGTCGTGGGGATGACCCTATAGTCGTCGGACATGACGGTGGCGGGCCAGTCTAGTCCCGGGTCGTGGGGACGACCCTACAGTCGTCGGACAAGTCGGCGGCGAGCCAATCTAGTCCCGCGGTCGTGGGGACGTCCCTATAGTCGTCGGATATGTCGGCGGCTGGCCAACTTTGGTCCGTGGTCGTGGGGACGACCCTATAGTCGTCGGACAAGTCGGCGGCGGGCCTACCTAGTCCCGGGGTCGTGGGGACGACCCTATAGTCGTCAGACATGTCGGTGGCGAGCCAACCTAGTCCCGGGGTCGGGGGGACGACCCTATAGTCGTCGGACATGTCGGTGGCGAGCCAACCTAGTCCCGGGGTCGTGGGGACGACCCTATAGTCGTCGGACAAGTCGGCGGCGGGCCAACCTAGTCCCGGGGTCGTGGGGATGACCCTATAGTCGTCGGACATGTCGGCGGCGGGCCAACCTAGTCCCGGGGTCGTGGGGATGACCCTATAGTCGTCGGACATGACGGTGGCGGGCCAGTCTAGTCCCGGGTCGTGGGGACGACCCTACAGTCGTCGGACAAGTCGGCGGCGAGCCAATCTAGTCCCGCGTTCGTGGGGACGACCCTATAGTCGTCGGATATGTCGACGGCTGGCCAACTTTGGCCCGTGGTCGTGGGGACGACCCTATAGTCGTCGGACAAGTCGGCGGCGGGCCTACCTAGTCCCGGGGTCGTGGGGACGACCCTATAGTCGTCAGACATGTCGGTGGCGAGCCAACCTAGTCCCGGGGTCGGGGGGACGACCCTATAGTCGTCGGACAAGTCGGCGGCGGGCCAACCTAGTCCCGGGGTCGTGGGGATGACCCTATAGTCGTCGGACATGTCGGCGGCTGGCCAACTTTGGCCCGTGGTCGTGGGGACGACCCTATAGTCGTCGGAAATGACGGTAGCGGGCCAATCTAGTCCCGGGGTCGTGGGGACGACCCTACAGTCGTCGGACAAGTCGGCGGCGAGCCAATCTAGTCCCGCGGTCGTGGGGACGACCCTATAGTCGTCGGACAAGTCAGCGGCTGGCCTACATTGGCCCGTGGTCGTGGGGACGACCATATAGTCGTCGGACATGACGGTGGCGGGCCACTCTAGTCCCGGGTCGTGGGGACGACCCTATAGTCGTCGGACATGTCGGCGGCTGGCCAACTTTGGCCCGGGGTCGTGGGGACGACCCTATAGTCGTCGGATATGTCGGCGGCTGGCCAACTTTGGCCCGTGGTCGTGGGGACGACCCTATAGTCGTCGGACAAGTCGGCGGCGGGCCAACCTAGTCCCGGGGTCGTGGGGACGACCCTATAATCGTCGGACAAGCCGGTGGCTGGCCAACTTTGGCCCGTGGTCGTGGGGACGACCCTATAGTCGTCGGACAAGTCGGCGGGTGTCCAACTTTGGCCCGGGGTCGTGGGGACGACCCTATAGTCGTCGGACAAGTCGGCGGCGGGCCAACCTAGTCCCGGGGTCGTGGGGATGACCCTATAGTCGTCGGACATGTCGGCGGCGGGCCAACCTAGTCCCGGGGTCGTGGGGATGACCCTATAGTCGTCGGACATGACGGTGGCGGGCCAGTCTAGTCCCGGGTCGTGGGGACGACCCTACAGTCGTCGGACAAGTCGGCGGCGAGCCAATCTAGTCCCGCGGTCGTGGGGACGTCCCTATAGTCGTCGGATATGTCGGCGGCTGGCCAACTTTGGCCCGTGGTCGTGGGGACGACCCTATAGTCGTCGGACAAGTCGGCGGCGGGCCTACCTAGTCCCGGGGTCGTGGGGACGACCCTATAGTCGTCAGACATGTCGGTGGCGAGCCAACCTAGTCCCGGGGTCGGGGGGACGACCCTATAGTCGTCGGACATGTCGGTGGCGAGCCAACCTAGTCCCGGGGTCGTGGGGACGACCCTATAGTCGTCGGACAAGTCGGCGGCGGGCCAACCTAGTCCCGGGGTCGTGGGGATGACCCTATAGTCGTCGGACATGTCGGCGGCGGGCCAACCTAGTCCCGGGGTCGTGGGGATGACCCTATAGTCGTCGGACATGACGGTGGCGGGCCAGTCTAGTCCCGGGTCGTGGGGACGACCCTACAGTCGTCGGACAAGTCGGCGGCGAGCCAATCTAGTCCCGCGGTCGTGGGGACGACCCTATAGTCGTCGGATATGTCGGCGGCTGGCCAACTTTGGCCCGTGGTCGTGGGGACGACCCTATAGTCGTCGGACAAGTCGGCGGCGGGCCTACCTAGTCCCGGGGTCGTGGGGACGACCCTATAGTCGTCAGACATGTCGGTGGCGAGCCAACCTAGTCCCGGGGTCGGGGGGACGACCCTATAGTCGTCGGACAAGTCGGCGGCGGGCCAACCTAGTCCCGGGGTCGTGGGGATGACCCTATAGTCGTCGGACATGTCGGCGGCTGGCCAACTTTGGCCCGTGGTCGTGGGGACGACCCTATAGTCGTCGGAAATGACGGTAGCGGGCCAATCTAGTCCCGGGGTCGTGGGGACGACCCTACAGTCGTCGGACAAGTCGGCGGCGAGCCAATCTAGTCCCGCGGTCGTGGGGACGACCCTATAGTCGTCGGACAAGCCAGCGGCTAGCCAACATTGGCCCGTGGTAGTGGGGACGACCATATAGTCGTCGGACATGACGGTGGCGGGCCACTCTAGTTCCGGGTCGTGGGGACGACCCTATAGTCGTCGGACATGTCGGCGGCTGGCCAACTTTGGCCCGGGGTCGTGGGGACGACCCTATAGTCGTCGGAAATGACGGTGGCGGGCCAATCTATTCCCGGGGTCGTGGGGACGACCCTACAGTCGTCGGACAAGTCGGCGGCGAGCCAATCTAGTCCCGCGGTCGTGGGGACGACCCTATAGTCGTCGGACAAGTCAGCGGCTAGCCAACATTGGCCCGTGGTCGTGGGGACGACCATATAGTCGTCGGACATGACAGTGGCGGGCCACTCTAGTCCCGGGTCGTGGGGACGACCCTATAGTCGTCGGACATGTCGGCGGCTCGCCAACTTTGGCCCGGCGTCGTGGGGACGACCCTATAGTCGTCGCAAATGACGGTGGCGGGCCAATCTATTTCCGGGGTCGTGGGGACGACCGTATAGTCGTCGGACATATCCGCGGCTGGCCAAATTTGGCCCGGGGTCGTGGGGACGACCCTATAGTCGTCGGACAAGTCGGCGGCAGGCCAACCTAGTCCCGGGGTCGTGGGGACGACCCAATAATCGTCGGACAAGCCGGCGGCTGGCCAACTTTGGCCCGTGGTTGTGGGGACGACCCTATAGTCGTCGGACAAGTCGGCGGCGAGCCCACCTAGTCGGGAGGTCGTGGGGACGACCCTATAGTCGTCGGACAAGTCGGCGGCGGGCCAACCTTGTCCCGGGGTCGTGGGGACGACACTATAGTCGTCGGACATGACGGTGGCGGGCCAATCTAGTCGCGGGGTCGTGGGGACGACCGTATTGTCGTCGGATATGTTGGCGGCTTGTCAACCTAGTCCCGGGGTCGTGGGGACGACCCTATAGTCGTTGGACATGACGGTGGCCGGCCAATCTAGTGCCGGGGTCGTAGGGACGACCCTATAGTCGTCGGACATGTTGGTGATTGGCCAACATTGGCCCGGGGTCGTCGGGACGACCCTATAGTCGTCGGACATGTTGGCGGCTTGTCAGCCTAGTCCCGGGGTCGTGGGGACGACCCTATAGTCGTCGGATAAGTCGGCAGCTTGCCAACTTTGGCCCGGGGTCGTGGGAACGACCCTATAGTCGTCGGACAAGTCGGCGGCGAGCCCACCTAGTCGGGGGGTCGTGGGGACGACCCTATAGTCGTCGGACAAGCCGGCGGCTGGCCAACATTGGCCCAGGGGTCGTGGGGACGACCCTATAGTCATCGGACATGTCGGCGGCGAGCCAACATTGACCCGTGGTCGTGGGGACCACTCTATAGTCGTCGGACATGTCGGTGGCGGGCCAGTCTAGTCCCGGGTCGTGGGGACGACCCTATAGTCGTCGGACATGTCGGCGATTGGCCAACATTGGCCCGGGGTCGTGGGGACGACCCTATAGTCGTCGGACATGTCTGCGGCTGGCCAACCTAGTCCCGAGGTCGTGGGGACGACCATATAGTCGTCGGACATGACGGTGGCGGGCCACTCTAGTCCCGGGTCGTGGGGACGACCCTATAGTCGTCGGACAAGTCGGCGGCGTACCAACCTAGTCCGGGGGTCGTGGGGACGACCCTATAGTCGTCGGACATGACGGTGGCGGGCCAGTCTAGTCCCGGGTCGTGGGGACGACCCTATAGTCGTCGGACATGTCGGTGGCGAGCCAACCTAGTCCCGGGGTCGTGGGGACGACCCTATAGTCGTCGGACAAGTCAGCGGCTGGCCTACATTGGCCCGTGGTCGTGGGGACGACCATATAGTCGTCGGACATGACGGTGGCGGGCCACTCTAGTCCCGGGTCGTGGGGACGACCCTATAGTCGTCGGACATGTCGGCGGCTGGCCAACTTTGGCCCGGGGTCGTGGGGACGACCCTATAGTCGTCGGATATGTCGGCGGCTGGCCAACTTTGGCCCGTGGTCGTGGGGACGACCCTATAGTCGTCGGACAAGTCGGCGGCGGGCCAACCTAGTCCCGGGGTCGTGGGGACGACCCTATAATCGTCGGACAAGCCGGTGGCTGGCCAACTTTGGCCCGTGGTCGTGGGGACGACCCTATAGTCGTCGGACAAGTCGGCGGGTGTCCAACTTTGGCCCGGGGTCGTGGGGACGACCCTATAGTCGTCGGACAAGTCGGCGGCGGGCCAACCTAGTCCCGGGGTCGTGGGGATGACCCTATAGTCGTCGGACATGTCGGCGGCGGGCCAACCTAGTCCCGGGGTCGTGGGGATGACCCTATAGTCGTCGGACATGACGGTGGCGGGCCAGTCTAGTCCCGGGTCGTGGGGACGACCCTACAGTCGTCGGACAAGTCGGCGGCGAGCCAATCTAGTCCCGCGGTCGTGGGGACGTCCCTATAGTCGTCGGATATGTCGGCGGCTGGCCAACTTTGGCCCGTGGTCGTGGGGACGACCCTATAGTCGTCGGACAAGTCGGCGGCGGGCCTACCTAGTCCCGGGGTCGTGGGGACGACCCTATAGTCGTCAGACATGTCGGTGGCGAGCCAACCTAGTCCCGGGGTCGGGGGGACGACCCTATAGTCGTCGGACATGTCGGTGGCGAGCCAACCTAGTCCCGGGGTCGTGGGGACGACCCTATAGTCGTCGGACAAGTCGGCGGCGGGCCAACCTAGTCCCGGGGTCGTGGGGATGACCCTATAGTCGTCGGACATGTCGGCGGCGGGCCAACCTAGTCCCGGGGTCGTGGGGATGACCCTATAGTCGTCGGACATGACGGTGGCGGGCCAGTCTAGTCCCGGGTCGTGGGGACGACCCTACAGTCGTCGGACAAGTCGGCGGCGAGCCAATCTAGTCCCGCGGTCGTGGGGACGACCCTATAGTCGTCGGATATGTCGGCGGCTGGCCAACTTTGGCCCGTGGTCGTG
The DNA here is from genome assembly GCA_963932275.1 of Andrena praecox. Taxonomy (NCBI): domain Eukaryota; kingdom Metazoa; phylum Arthropoda; class Insecta; order Hymenoptera; family Andrenidae; genus Andrena; species Andrena praecox. The sequence continues at coordinate 2,335,440 of CAWVQO010000615.1, read as the reverse complement.
GGGACGACCCTATAGTCGTCGGACAAGTCGGCGGCGGGCCTACCTAGTCCCGGGGTCGTGGGGACGACCCTATAGTCGTCAGACATGTCGGTGGCGAGCCAACCTAGTCCCGGGGTCGGGGGGACGACCCTATAGTCGTCGGACAAGTCGGCGGCGGGCCAACCTAGTCCCGGGGTCGTGGGGATGACCCTATAGTCGTCGGACATGTCGGCGGCTGGCCAACTTTGGCCCGTGGTCGTGGGGACGACCCTATAGTCGTCGGAAATGACGGTAGCGGGCCAATCTAGTCCCGGGGTCGTGGGGACGACCCTACAGTCGTCGGACAAGTCGGCGGCGAGCCAATCTAGTCCCGCGGTCGTGGGGACGACCCTATAGTCGTCGGACAAGCCAGCGGCTAGCCAACATTGGCCCGTGGTAGTGGGGACGACCATATAGTCGTCGGACATGACGGTGGCGGGCCACTCTAGTTCCGGGTCGTGGGGACGACCCTATAGTCGTCGGACATGTCGGCGGCTGGCCAACTTTGGCCCGGGGTCGTGGGGACGACCCTATAGTCGTCGGAAATGACGGTGGCGGGCCAATCTATTCCCGGGGTCGTGGGGACGACCCTACAGTCGTCGGACAAGTCGGCGGCGAGCCAATCTAGTCCCGCGGTCGTGGGGACGACCCTATAGTCGTCGGACAAGTCAGCGGCTAGCCAACATTGGCCCGTGGTCGTGGGGACGACCATATAGTCGTCGGACATGACAGTGGCGGGCCACTCTAGTCCCGGGTCGTGGGGACGACCCTATAGTCGTCGGACATGTCGGCGGCTCGCCAACTTTGGCCCGGCGTCGTGGGGACGACCCTATAGTCGTCGCAAATGACGGTGGCGGGCCAATCTATTTCCGGGGTCGTGGGGACGACCCTATAGTCGTCGGACATGTCGGCAATTGGCCAACATTGGCCCGGGGTCGTGGGGACGACCCTATAGTCGTCGGACATGTCTGCGGCTGGCCAACCTAGTCCCGAGGTCGTGGGGACGACCCTATAGTCGTCGGACTTGTCGCTGGCGGGCCAATCTAGTCCCGGGGTCGTGGGGACGACCCTATAGTCGTCGGACATGTCGGCGGCTGGCTAACTTTGGCCCGTGGTCGTGGGGACGACCCAATAGTCGTTGGACATGTCAGCGGCTAGCCAACATTGGCCCGTGGTCGTGGGGACGACCATATAGTCGTCGGACATGACAGTGGCGGGCCACTCTAGTCCCGGGTCGTGGGGACGACCCTATAGTCGTCGGACATGTCGGCGGCTCGCCAACTTTGGCCCGGCGTCGTGGGGACGACCCTATAGTCGTCGCAAATGACGGTGGCGGGCCAATCTATTTCCGGGGTCGTGGGGACGACCCTATAGTCGTCGGACATGTCGGCAATTGGCCAACATTGGCCCGGGGTCGTGGGGACGACCCTATAGTCGTCGGACATGTCTGCGGCTGGCCAACCTAGTCCCGTGGTCGTGGGGACGACCCTATAGTCGTCGGACATGTCGGCGGCGAGCCAAAATTGACCCGGGGTCGTGGTGACGACTCTATAGTCGTCGGACATGTCGGTGGCGGGCCTACCTAGTCCCGGGGTCGTGGGGACGACCCTATAGTCGTCGGATAAGTCGGCAGCTTGCCAACTTTGGCCCGGCGTCGTGGGAACGACCCTATAGTCGTCGGACAAGTCGGGGGCGTGCCCACCTAGTCCGGGGGTCGTGGGGACGACCCTATAGTCGTCGGACAAGTCGGCGGCCGGCCAACCTAGTCCGGGGGTCGTGGGGACAACCCTATAGTCGTCGGACATGACGGTGGCGGGCCAGTCTAGTCCCGGGTCGTGGGGACGACCCTATAGTCGTCGGACATGTCGGCGGCTGGCCAACTTTGGCCCGTGGTCGTGGGGAGGACCCTATAGTCGTCGGACATAACGGTGGCGGGCCAATCTAGTCCCGGGGTCGTGGGAACGACCCTATAGTCGTCGGACAAGTCGGCGGCGAGCCCACCTAGTCGGGGGGTCGTGGGGACGACCCTATAGTCGTCGGACAAGTCAGCGGCTGGCCTACATTGGCCCGTGGTCGTGGGGACGACCATATAGTCGTCGGAAATGACGGTGGCGGGCCAATCTAGTCCCGGGGTCGTGGGGACGACCCTACAGTCGTCGGACAAGTCGGCGGCGAGCCAATCTAGTCCCGCGGTCGTGGGGACGACCCTATAGTCGTCGGACAAGTCAGCGGCTGGCCTACATTGGCCCGTGGTCGTGGGGACGACCCTATAGTCGTCGGACAAGTCGGCGGCGGGCCAACCTAGTCCCGGGGTCGTGGGGATGACCCTATAGTCGTCGGACATGTCGGCGGCTGGCCAACTTTGGCCCGTGGTCGTGGGGACGACCCTATAGTCGTCGGAAATGACGGTGGCGGGCCAATCTAGTCCCGGGGTCGTGGGGACGACCCTACAGTCGTCGGACAAGTCGGTGGCGAGCCAACCTAGTCCCGGGGTCGTGGGGACGACCCTATAGTCGTCGGACAAGTCGGCGGCGGGCCAACCTAGTCCCGGGGTCGTGGGGATGACCCTATAGTCGTCGGACATGACGGTGGCGGGCCACTCTAGTCCCGGGTCGTGGGGACGACCCTATAGTCGTCGGACATGTCGGCGGCTGGCCAACTTTGGCCCGGGGTCGTGGGGACGACCCTATAGTCGTCGGATATGTCGGCGGCTGGCCAACTTTGGCCCGTGGTCGTGGGGACGACCCTATAGTCGTCGGACAAGTCGGCGGCGGGCCTACCTAGTCCCGGGGTCGTGGGGACGACCCTATAGTCGTCAGACATGTCGGTGGCGAGCCAACCTAGTCCCGGGGTCGTGGGGACGACCCTATAGTCGTCGGACAAGTCGGCGGCGGGCCAACCTAGTCCCGGGGTCGTGGGGATGACCCTATAGTCGTCGGACATGTCGGCGGCTGGCCAACTTTGGCACGTGGTCGTGGGGACGACCCTATAGTCGTCGGAAATGACGGTAGCGGGCCAATCTAGTCCCGGGGTCGTGGGGACGACCCTACAGTCGTCGGACAAGTCGGCGGCGAGCCAATCTAGTCCCGCGGTCGTGGGGACGACCCTATAGTCGTCGGACAAGTCAGCGGCTGGCCTACATTGGCCCGTGGTCGTGGGGACGACCATATAGTCGTCGGACATGACGGTGGCGGGCCACTCTAGTCCCGGGTCGTGGGGACGACCCTATAGTCGTCGGACATGTCGGCGGCTGGCCAACTTTGGCACGTGGTCGTGGGGACGACCCTATAGTCGTCGGAAATGACGGTAGCGGGCCAATCTAGTCCCGGGGTCGTGGGGACGACCCTACAGTCGTCGGACAAGTCGGCGGCGAGCCAATCTAGTCCCGCGGTCGTGGGGACGACCCTATAGTCGTCGGACAAGTCAGCGGCTGGCCTACATTGGCCCGTGGTCGTGGGGACGACCATATAGTCGTCGGACATGACGGTGGCGGGCCACTCTAGTCCCGGGTCGTGGGGACGACCCTATAGTCGTCGGACATGTCGGCGGCTGGCCAACTTTGGCCCGGGGTCGTGGGGACGACCCTATAGTCGTCGGATATGTCGGCGGCTGGCCAACTTTGGCCCGTGGTCGTGGGGACGACCCTATAGTCGTCGGACAAGTCGGCGGCGGGCCAACCTAGTCCCGGGGTCGTGGGGACGACCCTATAATCGTCGGACAAGCCGGCGGCTGGCCAACTTTGGCCCGTGGTCGTGGGGACGACCCTATAGTCGTCGGACAAGTCGGCGGGTGTCCAACTTTGGCCCGGGGTCGTGGGGACGACCCTATAGTCGTCGGACTTGACGGTGGCGGGCCAATCTAGTCCCGGGGTCGTGGGGACGACGCCATAGTCGTCAGACAAGTCAGCGGCTGGCCTACATTGGCCCGTGGTCGTGGGGACGACCATATAGTCGTCGGACATGACGGTGGCGGGCCACTCTAGTCCCGGGTCGTGGGGACGACCCTATAGTCGTCGGACATGTCGGCGGCTGGCCAACTTTGGCCCGGGGTCGTGGGGACGACCCTATAGTCGTCGGATATGTCGGCGGCTGGCCAACTTTGGCCCGTGGTCGTGGGGACGACCCTATAGTCGTCGGACAAGTCGGCGGCGGGCCAACCTAGTCCCGGGGTCGTGGGGACGACCCTATAATCGTCGGACAAGCCGGCGGCTGGCCAACTTTGGCCCGTGGTCGTGGGGACGACCCTATAGTCGTCGGACAAGTCGGCGGGTGTCCAACTTTGGCCCGGGGTCGTGGGGACGACCCTATAGTCGTCGGACTTGACGGTGGCGGGCCAATCTAGTCCCGGGGTCGTGGGGACGACGCCATAGTCGTCAGACATGTCGGTGGCGAGCCAACCTAGTCCCGGGGTCGTGGGGACGACCCTATAGTCGTCGGACAAGTCGGCGGCGGGCCAACCTAGTCCCGGGGTCGTGGGGATGACCCTATAGTCGTCGGACATGTCGGCGGCGGGCCAACCTAGTCCCGGGGTCGTGGGGATGACCCTATAGTCGTCGGACATGACGGTGGCGGGCCAGTCTAGTCCCGGGTCGTGGGGACGACCTTACAGTCGTCGGACAAGTCGGCGGCGAGCCAATCTAGTCCCGCGGTCGTGGGGACGTCCCTATAGTCGTCGGATATGTCGGCGGCTGGCCAACTTTGGCCCGTGGTCGTGGGGACGACCCTATAGTCGTCGGACAAGTCGGCGGCGGGCCTACCTAGTCCCGGGGTCGTGGGGACGACCCTATAGTCGTCAGACATGTCGGTGGCGAGCCAACCTAGTCCCGGGGTCGGGGGGACGACCCTATAGTCGTCGGACATGTCGGTGGCGAGCCAACCTAGTCCCGGGGTCGTGGGGACGACCCTATAGTCGTCGGACAAGTCGGCGGCGGGCCAACCTAGTCCCGGGGTCGTGGGGATGACCCTATAGTCGTCGGACATGTCGGCGGCGGGCCAACCTAGTCCCGGGGTCGTGGGGATGACCCTATAGTCGTCGGATATGTCGGCGGCTGGCCAACTTTGGCCCGTGGTCGTGGGGACGACCCTATAGTCGTCGGACAAGTCGGCGGCGGGCCTACCTAGTCCCGGGGTCGTGGGGACGACCCTATAGTCGTCAGACATGTCGGTGGCGAGCCAACCTAGTCCCGGGGTCGGGGGGACGACCCTATAGTCGTCGGACAAGTCGGCGGCGGGCCAACCTAGTCCCGGGGTCGTGGGGATGACCCTATAGTCGTCGGACATGTCGGCGGCTGGCCAACTTTGGCCCGTGGTCGTGGGGACGACCCTATAGTCGTCGGAAATGACGGTAGCGGGCCAATCTAGTCCCGGGGTCGTGGGGACGACCCTACAGTCGTCGGACAAGTCGGCGGCGAGCCAATCTAGTCCCGCGGTCGTGGGGACGACCCTATAGTCGTCGGACAAGTCAGCGGCTGGCCTACATTGGCCCGTGGTCGTGGGGACGACCATATAGTCGTCGGACATGACGGTGGCGGGCCACTCTAGTCCCGGGTCGTGGGGACGACCCTATAGTCGTCGGACATGTCGGCGGCTGGCCAACTTTGGCCCGGGGTCGTGGGGACGACCCTATAGTCGTCGGATATGTCGGCGGCTGGCCAACTTTGGCCCGTGGTCGTGGGGACGACCCTATAGTCGTCGGATATGTCGGCGGCTGGCCAACTTTGGCCCGTGGTCGTGGGGACGACCCTATAGTCGTCGGAAATGACGGTGGCGGGCCAATCTATTCCCGGGGTCGTGGGGACGACCCTATAGTCGTCGGACATGACGGTGGCGGGCCAGTCTAGTCCCGGGTCGTGGGGACGACCCTATAGTCGTCGGACAAGTCGGCGGCGGGCCAACCTAGTCCCGGGGTCGTGGGGATGACCCTATAGTCGTCGGACATGTCGGCGGCGGGCCAACCTAGTCCCGGGGTCGTGGGGATGACCCTATAGTCGTCGGACATGACGGTGGCGGGCCAGTCTAGTCCCGGGTCGTGGGGACGACCCTACAGTCGTCGGACAAGTCGGCGGCGAGCCAATCTAGTCCCGCGGTCGTGGGGACGTCCCTATAGTCGTCGGATATGTCGGCGGCTGGCCAACTTTGGCCCGTGGTCGTGGGGACGACCCTATAGTCGTCGGACAAGTCGGCGGCGGGCCTACCTAGTCCCGGGGTCGTGGGGACGACCCTATAGTCGTCAGACATGTCGGTGGCGAGCCAACCTAGTCCCGGGGTCGGGGGGACGACCCTATAGTCGTCGGACATGTCGGTGGCGAGCCAACCTAGTCCCGGGGTCGTGGGGACGACCCTATAGTCGTCGGACAAGTCGGCGGCGGGCCAACCTAGTCCCGGGGTCGTGGGGATGACCCTATAGTCGTCGGACATGTCGGCGGCGGGCCAGTCTAGTCCCGGGTCGTGGGGACGACCCTATAGTCGTCGGACATGTCGGCGGCTGGCCAACTTTGGCCCGTGGTCGTGGGGACGACCCTATAGTCGTCGGACATGACGGTGGCGGGCCAGTCTAGTCCCGGGTCATGGGGACGACCCTATAGTCGTCGGACAAGTCGGCGGCTGGCCAACTTTGGCCCGTGGTCGTGGGGACGACCCTATAGTCGTCGGAAATGACGGTGGCGGGCCAATCTAGTCCCGGGGTCGTGGGGACGACCTTACAGTCGTTGGACAAGTCGGCGGCGAGCCAATCTAGTCCCGCGGTCGTGGAGACGACCCTATAGTCGTCGGACAAGTCAGCGGCTGGCCAACATTGGCCCGTGGTCGTGGGGACGACCATATAGTCGTCGGACATGACGGTGGCGGGCCACTCTAGTCCCGGGTCGTGGGGACGACCCTATAGTCGTCGGACATGTCGGCGGCTGGCCAGCTTTGGCCCGGGGTCGTGGGGACGACCCTATAGTCGTCGGATATGTCGGCGGCTGGCCAACTTTGGCCCGTGGTCGTGGGGACGACCCTATAGTCGTCGGAAATGACGGTGGCGGGCCAATCTATTCCCGGGGTCGTGGGGACGACCCTATAGTCGTCGGACATGACGGTGGCGGGCCAGTCTAGTCCCGGGTCGTGGGGACGGCCCTATAGTCGTCGGACATGTCGGTGGCGGGCCAGTCTAGTCCCGGGTCGTGGGGACGACCCTATAGTCGTCGGACATGTTGGCGATTGGCCAACTTTGGCCCGGTGTCGTGGGGACGACCCTATAGTCGTCGGACATGTCGGCGGCTGGCCAACTTTGGCCCGTGGTCGTGGGGACGATCCGATTGTCGTCGGACATGACGGTGGCGGGCCAACCTAGACCCGGGGTCGTGGGGACGACCCTATATTCGTTGGACATGTCTGCGGCAGGCCAAATTTGGCCCGGTGTCGTGGGGACGACTCTATTGTCGTCGGACATGTCGGCGGCTGGCCAACCTAGACCCGGGGTCGTGGGGACGACCCTATAGTCGTCGGACATGTCGGCGGCTGGCCAACCTAGTCCCGAGGTCGTCGGACTTGAGGGTGGCGGCCCAATCTAGTCCCGGGGTCGTGGGGACGACCCTACAGTCGTCGGACATTTCGGCGGCTTGTCAACTTTGGGACGGGGTCGTGGGGACGACCCTATAGTCGTCGGACATGACGGTGGCTGGCCAACCTAGTCCCGAGGTCGTGGGGGCGTCCCTACAGTCGTCGGACATGTCGGCGGCTGGCCAACCTAGTCCCGAGGTCGTCGGACTTGACGGTGGCGGGCCAATCTAGTCCCGGGGTCGAAGGGATGACCCTATTGTCGTCGGACATGGCGGTGGCGGGCCAATCTAGTCCCGTGGTCGTGGGGACGACCCTATAGTCGTCGGACATGTCGGCGGCTGGCCAACCTAGTCCCGAGGTCGTCGGACATGACGGTGGCGGGCCAATCTAGTCCCGTGGTCGTGGGGACGACCCTATAGTCTTCGGACATGACGGTAGCGGGCCAATCTAGACCCGAGGTCGTGGGGGTGACCCTATAGTCGTCGGGCTTGACGGTGGCGGGCCAATCTAGTCCCGGGGTCCGTGGGGACGACCCTATAGTCGTCGGAAATGTCGGTAGCGGGCCAATCTAGACCCGAGGTCGTGGGGACGACCCTATAGTCGTCGGACATGTCGGCGGCTGGCCAACTTTGGCCCGTGGTCGTGGGGACGACCCTATAGTCGTCGGAAATGACGGTGGCGGGCCAATCTAGTCCCGGGGTCGTGGGGACGACCTTACAGTCGTTGGACAAGTCGGCGGCGAGCCAATCTAGTCCCGCGGTCGTGGAGACGACCCTATAGTCGTCGGACAAGTCAGCGGCTGGCCAACATTGGCCCGTGGTCGTGGGGACGACCATATAGTCGTCGGACATGACGGTGGCGGGCCACTCTAGTCCCGGGTCGTGGGGACGACCCTATAGTCGTCGGACATGTCGGCGGCTGGCCAGCTTTGGCCCGGGGTCGTGGGGACGACCCTATAGTCGTCGGATATGTCGGCGGCTGGCCAACTTTGGCCCGTGGTCGTGGGGACGACCCTATAGTCGTCGGAAATGACGGTGGCGGGCCAATCTATTCCCGGGGTCGTGGGGACGACCCTATAGTCGTCGGACATGACGGTGGCGGGCCAGTCTAGTCCCGGGTCGTGGGGACGACCCTATATTCGTTGGACATGTCTGCGGCAGGCCAAATTTGGCCCGGTGTCGTGGGGACGACTCTATTGTCGTCGGACATGTCGGCGGCTGGCCAACCTAGACCCGGGGTCGTGGGGACGACCCTATAGTCGTCGGACATGTCGGCGGCTGGCCAACCTAGTCCCGAGGTCGTCGGACTTGAGGGTGGCGGCCCAATCTAGTCCCGGGGTCGTGGGGACGACCCTACAGTCGTCGGACATTTCGGCGGCTTGCCAACTTTGGGACGGGGTCGTGGGGACGACCCTAGAGTCGTCGGACATGACGGTGGCTGGCCAACCTAGTCCCGAGGTCGTGGGGGCGACCCTACAGTCGTCGGACATGTCGGCGGCTGGCCAACCTAGTCCCGAGGTCGTCGGACTTGACGGTGGCGGGCCAATCTAGTCCCGGGGTCGAAGGGATGACCCTATTGTCGTCGGACATGGCGGTGGCGGGCCAGTCTAGTCCCGGGTCGTGGGGACGACCCTATAGTCGTCGGACATGTCGGCGGCTGGCCAACTTTGGCCCGTGGTCGTGGGGACGACCCTATAGTCGTCGGACATGACGGTGGCGGGCCAGTCTAGTCCCGGGTCATGGGGACGACCCTATAGTCGTCGGACAAGTCGGCGGCTGGCCAACTTTGGCCCGTGGTCGTGGGGACGACCCTATAGTCGTCGGAAATGACGGTGGCGGGCCAATCTAGTCCCGGGGTCGTGGGGACGACCTTACAGTCGTCGGACAAGTCGGCGGCGAGCCAACCTAGTCCCGGGGTCGTGGGGACGACCCTATAGTCGTCGGACAAGTCGGCGGCGGGCCAACCTAGTCCCGGGGTCGTGGGGATGACCCTATAGTCGTCGGACATGTCGGCGGCTGGCCAACTTTGGCACGTGGTCGTGGGGACGACCCTATAGTCGTCGGAAATGACGGTAGCGGGCCAATCTAGTCCCGGGGTCGTGGGGACGACCCTACAGTCGTCGGACAAGTCGGCGGCGAGCCAATCTAGTCCCGCGGTCGTGGGGACGACCCTATAGTCGTCGGACAAGTCAGCGGCTGGCCTACATTGGCCCGTGGTCGTGGGGACGACCATATAGTCGTCGGACATGACGGTGGCGGGCCACTCTAGTCCCGGGTGGTGGGGACGACCCTATAGTCGTCGGACATGTCGGCGGCTGGCCAACTTTGGCACGTGGTCGTGGGGACGACCCTATAGTCGTCGGAAATGACGGTAGCGGGCCAATCTAGTCCCGGGGTCGTGGGGACGACCCTACAGTCGTCGGACAAGTCGGCGGCGAGCCAATCTAGTCCCGCGGTCGTGGGGACGACCCTATAGTCGTCGGACAAGTCAGCGGCTGGCCTACATTGGCCCGTGGTCGTGGGGACGACCATATAGTCGTCGGACATGACGGTGGCGGGCCACTCTAGTCCCGGGTCGTGGGGACGACCCTATAGTCGTCGGACATGTCGGCGGCTGGCCAACTTTGGCCCGGGGTCGTGGGGACGACCCTATAGTCGTCGGATATGTCGGCGGCTGGCCAACTTTGGCCCGTGGTCGTGGGGACGACCCTATAGTCGTCGGACAAGTCGGCGGCGGGCCAACCTAGTCCCGGGGTCGTGGGGACGACCCTATAATCGTCGGACAAGCCGGCGGCTGGCCAACTTTGGCCCGCGGTCGTGGGGACGACCCTATAGTCGTCGGACAAGTCGGCGGGTGTCCAACTTTGGCCCGGGGTCGTGGGGACGACCCTATAGTCGTCGGAGTTGACGGTGGCGGGCCAATCTAGTCCCGGGGTCGTGGGGACGACGCCATAGTCGTCAGACAAGTCAGCGGCTGGCCTACATTGGCCCGTGGTCGTGGGGACGACCATATAGTCGTCGGACATGACGGTGGCGGGCCACTCTAGTCCCGGGTCGTGGGGACGACCCTATAGTCGTCGGACATGTCGGCGGCTGGCCAACTTTGGCCCGGGGTCGTGGGGACGACCCTATAGTCGTCGGATATGTCGGCGGCTGGCCAACTTTGGCCCGTGGTCGTGGGGACGACCCTATAGTCGTCGGACAAGTCGGCGGCGGGCCAACCTAGTCCCGGGGTCGTGGGGACGACCCTATAATCGTCGGACAAGCCGGCGGCTGGCCAACTTTGGCCCGTGGTCGTGGGGACGACCCTATAGTCGTCGGACAAGTCGGCGGGTGTCCAACTTTGGCCCGGGGTCGTGGGGACGACCCTATAGTCGTCGGACTTGACGGTGGCGGGCCAATCTAGTCCCGGGGTCGTGGGGACGACGCCATAGTCGTCAGACATGTCGGTGGCGAGCCAACCTAGTCCCGGGGTCGTGGGGATGACCCTATAGTCGTCGGACATGACGGTGGCGGGCCAGTCTAGTCCCGGGTCGTGGGGACGACCTTACAGTCGTCGGACAAGTCGGCGGCGAGCCAATCTAGTCCCGCGGTCGTGGGGACGTCCCTATAGTCGTCGGATATGTCGGCGGCTGGCCAACTTTGGCCCGTGGTCGTGGGGACGACCCTATAGTCGTCGGACAAGTCGGCGGCGGGCCTACCTAGTCCCGGGGTCGTGGGGACGACCCTATAGTCGTCAGACATGTCGGTGGCGAGCCAACCTAGTCCCGGGGTCGGGGGGACGACCCTATAGTCGTCGGACATGTCGGTGGCGAGCCAACCTAGTCCCGGGGTCGTGGGGACGACCCTATAGTCGTCGGACAAGTCGGCGGCGGGCCAACCTAGTCCCGGGGTCGTGGGGATGACCCTATAGTCGTCGGACATGTCGGCGGCGGGCCAACCTAGTCCCGGGGTCGTGGGGATGACCCTATAGTCGTCGGATATGTCGGCGGCTGGCCAACTTTGGCCCGTGGTCGTGGGGACGACCCTATAGTCGTCGGACAAGTCGGCGGCGGGCCTACCTAGTCCCGGGGTCGTGGGGACGACCCTATAGTCGTCAGACATGTCGGTGGCGAGCCAACCTAGTCCCGGGGTCGGGGGGACGACCCTATAGTCGTCGGACAAGTCGGCGGCGGGCCAACCTAGTCCCGGGGTCGTGGGGATGACCCTATAGTCGTCGGACATGTCGGCGGCTGGCCAACTTTGGCCCGTGGTCGTGGGGACGACCCTATAGTCGTCGGAAATGACGGTAGCGGGCCAATCTAGTCCCGGGGTCGTGGGGACGACCCTACAGTCGTCGGACAAGTCGGCGGCGAGCCAATCTAGTCCCGCGGTCGTGGGGACGACCCTATAGTCGTCGGACAAGTCAGCGGCTGGCCTACATTGGCCCGTGGTCGTGGGGACGACCATATAGTCGTCGGACATGACGGTGGCGGGCCACTCTAGTCCCGGGTCGTGGGGACGACCCTATAGTCGTCGGACATGTCGGCGGCTGGCCAACTTTGGCCCGGGGTCGTGGGGACGACCCTATAGTCGTCGGATATGTCGGCGGCTGGCCAACTTTGGCCCGTGGTCGTGGGGACGACCCTATAGTCGTCGGATATGTCGGCGGCTGGCCAACTTTGGCCCGTGGTCGTGGGGACGACCCTATAGTCGTCGGACAAGTCGGCGGCGGGCCAACCTAGTCCCGGGGTCGTGGGGACGACCCTATAATCGTCGGACAAGCCGGCGGCTGGCCAACTTTGGCCCGTGGTCGTGGGGACGACCCTATAGTCGTCGGACAAGTCGGCGGGTGTCCAACTTTGGCCCGGGGTCGTGGGGACGACCCTATAGTCGTCGGACTTGACGGTGGCGGGCCAATCTAGTCCCGGGGTCGTGGGGACGACGCCATAGTCGTCAGACATGTCGGTGGCGAGCCAACCTAGTCCCGGGGTCGTGGGGACGACCCTATAGTCGTCGGACAAGTCGGCGGCGGGCCAACCTAGTCCCGGGGTCGTGGGGATGACCCTATAGTCGTCGGACATGTCGGCGGCGGGCCAACCTAGTCCCGGGGTCGTGGGGATGACCCTATAGTCGTCGGACATGACGGTGGCGGGCCAGTCTAGTCCCGGGTCGTGGGGACGACCCTACAGTCGTCGGACAAGTCGGCGGCGAGCCAATCTAGTCCCGCGGTCGTGGGGACGTCCCTATAGTCGTCGGATATGTCGGCGGCTGGCCAACTTTGGCCCGTGGTCGTGGGGACGACCCTATAGTCGTCGGACAAGTCGGCGGCGGGCCTACCTAGTCCCGGGGTCGTGGGGACGACCCTATAGTCGTCAGACATGTCGGTGGCGAGCCAACCTAGTCCCGGGGTCGGGGGGACGACCCTATAGTCGTCGGACATGTCGGTGGCGAGCCAACCTAGTCCCGGGGTCGTGGGGACGACCCTATAGTCGTCGGACAAGTCGGCGGCGGGCCAACCTAGTCCCGGGGTCGTGGGGATGACCCTATAGTCGTCGGACATGTCGGCGGCGGGCCAACCTAGTCCCGGGGTCGTGGGGATGACCCTATAGTCGTCGGACTTGACGGTGGCGGGCCAATCTAGTCCCGGGGTCGTGGGGACGACGCCATAGTCGTCAGACATGTCGGTGGCGAGCCAACCTAGTCCCGGGGTCGTGGGGACGACCCTATAGTCGTCGGACATGTCGGTGGCGGGCCAGTCTAGTCCCGGGTCGTGGGGACGACCCTATAGTCGTCGGACATGTCGGCGGCTGGCCAACTTTGGCCCGTGGTCGTGGGGACGACCCTATAGTCGTCGGACATGACGGTGGCGGGCCAGTCTAGTCCCGGGTCATGGGGACGACCCTATAGTCGTCGGATATGTCGGCGGCTGGCCAACTTTGGCCCGTGGTCGTGGGGACGACCCTATAGTCGTCGGACAAGTCGGCGGCGGGCCAGTCTAGTCCCGGGTCGTGGGGACGACCCTACAGTCGTCGGACAAGTCGGCGGCGAGCCAATCTAGTCCCGCGGTCGTGGGGACGTCCCTATAGTCGTCGGATATGTCGGCGGCTGGCCAACTTTGGCCCGTGGTCGTGGGGACGACCCTATAGTCGTCGGACAAGTCGGCGGCGGGCCTACCTAGTCCCGGGGTCGTGGGGACGACCCTATAGTCGTCAGACATGTCGGTGGCGAGCCAACCTAGTCCCGGGGTCGGGGGGACGACCCTATAGTCGTCGGACAAGTCGGCGGCGGGCCAACCTAGTCCCGGGGTCGTGGGGATGACCCTATAGTCGTCGGACATGTCGGTGGCTGGCCAACTTTGGCCCGTGGTCGTGGGGACGACCCTATAGTCGTCGGAAATGACGGTAGCGGGCCAATCTAGTCCCGGGGTCGTGGGGACGACCCTACAGTCGTCGGACAAGTCGGCGGCGAGCCAATCTAGTCCCGCGGTCGTGGGGACGACCCTATAGTCGTCGGACAAGTCAGCGGCTGGCCTACATTGGCCCGTGGTCGTGGGGACGACCATATAGTCGTCGGACATGACGGTGGCGGGCCACTCTAGTCCCGGGTCGTGGGGACGACCCTATAGTCGTCGGACATGTCGGCGGCTGGCCAACTTTGGCCCGGGGTCGTGGGGACGACCCTATAGTCGTCGGATATGTCGGCGGCTGGCCAACTTTGGCCCGTGGTCGTGGGGACGACCCTATAGTCGTCGGACAAGTCGGCGGCGGGCCAACCTAGTCCCGGGGTCGTGGGGACGACCCTATAATCGTCGGACAAGCCGGTGGCTGGCCAACTTTGGCCCGTGGTCGTGGGGACGACCCTATAGTCGTCGGACAAGTCGGCGGGTGTCCAACTTTGGCCCGGGGTCGTGGGGACGACCCTATAGTCGTCGGACTTGACGGTGGCGGGCCAATCTAGTCCCGGGGTCGTGGGGACGACGCCATAGTCGTCAGACATGTCGGTGGCGAGCCAACCTAGTCCCGGGGTCGTGGGGACGACCCTATAGTCGTCGGACAAGTCGGCGGCGGGCCAACCTAGTCCCGGGGTCGTGGGGATGACCCTATAGTCGTCGGACATGTCGGCGGCTGGCCAACTTTGGCCCGTGGTCGTGGGGACGACCCTATAGTCGTCAGACATGACGGTGGCGAGCCAACCTAGTCCCGGGGTCGTGGGGACGACCCTATAGTCGTCGGACATAACGGTGGCGGGCCAATCTAGACCCGGGGTCGTGGGGACGACCCTATAATCGTCGGACAAGTCGGCGGCGGGCCTACCTAGTCCCGGGGTCGTGGGGACGACCCTATAGTCGTCGGATAGGTCGGCAGCTGGCCAACTTTGGCCCGGGGTCGTGGGAACGACCCTATAGTCGTCGGACAAGTCGGCGGCGAGCCCACCTAGTCGGGGGGTCGTGGGGACGACCCTATAGTCGTCGGACTTGACGGTGGCGGGCCAATCTAGTCCCGGGGTCGTGGGGACGACGCCATAGTCGTCAGACATGTCGGTGGCGAGCCAACCTAGTCCCGGGGTCGTGGGGACGACCCTATAGTCGTCGGACATGTCGGTGGCGGGCCAGTCTAGTCCCGGGTCGTGGGGACGACCCTATAGTCGTCGGACATGTCGGCGGCTGGCCAACTTTGGCCCGTGGTCGTGGGGACGACCCTATAGTCGTCGGACATGACGGTGGCGGGCCAGTCTAGTCCCGGGTCATGGGGACGACCCTATAGTCGTCGGACAAGTCGGCGGCTGGCCAACTTTGGCCCGTGGTCGTGGGGACGACCCTATAGTCGTCGGAAATGACGGTGGCGGGCCAATCTAGTCCCGGGGTCGTGGGGACGACCTTACAGTCGTTGGACAAGTCGGCGGCGAGCCAATCTAGTCCCGCGGTCGTGGAGACGACCCTATAGTCGTCGGACAAGTCAGCGGCTGGCCAACATTGGCCCGTGGTCGTGGGGACGACCATATAGTCGTCGGACATGACGGTGGCGGGCCACTCTAGTCCCGGGTCGTGGGGACGACCCTATAGTCGTCGGACATGTCGGCGGCTGGCCAGCTTTGGCCCGGGGTCGTGGGGACGACCCTATAGTCGTCGGATATGTCGGCGGCTGGCCAACTTTGGCCCGTGGTCGTGGGGACGACCCTATAGTCGTCGGAAATGACGGTGGCGGGCCAATCTATTCCCGGGGTCGTGGGGACGACCCTATAGTCGTCGGACATGACGGTGGCGGGCCAGTCTAGTCCCGGGTCGTGGGGACGACCCTATAGTCGTCGGATATGTCGGCGGCTGGCCAACTTTGGCCCGTGGTCGTGGGGACGATCCGATTGTCGTCGGACATGACGGTGGCGGGCCAACCTAGACCCGGGGTCGTGGGGACGACCCTATATTCGTTGGACATGTCTGCGGCAGGCCAAATTTGGCCCGGTGTCGTGGGGACGACTCTATTGTCGTCGGACATGTCGGCGGCTGGCCAACCTAGACCCGGGGTCGTGGGGACGACCCTATAGTCGTCGGACATGTCGGCGGCTGGCCAACCTAGTCCCGAGGTCGTCGGACTTGAGGGTGGCGGCCCAATCTAGTCCCGGGGTCGTGGGGACGACCCTACAGTCGTCGGACATTTCGGCGGCTTGCCAACTTTGGGACGGGGTCGTGGGGACGACCCTATAGTCGTCGGACATGACGGTGGCTGGCCAACCTAGTCCCGAGGTCGTGGGGGCGTCCCTACAGTCGTCGGACATGTCGGCGGCTGGCCAACCTAGTCCCGAGGTCGTCGGACTTGACGGTGGCGGGCCAATCTAGTCCCGGGGTCGAAGGGATGACCCTATTGTCGTCGGACATGGCGGTGGCGGGCCAATCTAGTCCCGTGGTCGTGGGGACGACCCTATAGTCGTCGGACATGTCGGCGGCTGGCCAACCTAGTCCCGAGGTCGTCGGACATGACGGTGGCGGGCCAATCTAGTCCCGTGGTCGTGGGGACGACCCTATAGTCTTCGGACATGACGGTAGCGGGCCAATCTAGACCCGAGGTCGTGGGGGTGACCCTATAGTCGTCGGGCTTGACGGTGGCGGGCCAATCTAGTCCCGGGGTCCGTGGGGACGACCCTATAGTCGTCGGAAATGTCGGTAGCGGGCCAATCTAGACCCGAGGTCGTGGGGACGACCCTATAGTCGTCGGACATGTCGGCGGCTGGCCAACTTTCGCCCGTGGTCGTGGGGACGACCCTATAGTCGTCGGAAATGACGGTGGCGGGCCAATCTAGTCCCGGGGTCGTGGGGACGACCTTACAGTCGTTGGACAAGTCGGCGGCGAGCCAATCTAGTCCCGCGGTCGTGGAGACGACCCTATAGTCGTCGGACAAGTCAGCGGCTGGCCAACATTGGCCCGTGGTCGTGGGGACGACCATATAGTCGTCGGACATGACGGTGGCGGGCCACTCTAGTCCCGGGTCGTGGGGACGACCCTATAGTCGTCGGACATGTCGGCGGCTGGCCAGCTTTGGCCCGGGGTCGTGGGGACGACCCTATAGTCGTCGGATATGTCGGCGGCTGGCCAACATTGGCCCGTGGTCGTGGGGACGACCCTATAGTCGTCGGAAATGACGGTGGCGGGCCAATCTATTCCCGGGGTCGTGGGGACGACCCTATAGTCGTCGGACATGACGGTGGCGGGCCAGTCTAGTCCCGGGTCGTGGGGACGACCCTATATTCGTTGGACATGTCTGCGGCAGGCCAAATTTGGCCCGGTGTCGTGGGGACGACTCTATTGTCGTCGGACATGTCGGCGGCTGGCCAACCTAGACCCGGGGTCGTGGGGACGACCCTATAGTCGTCGGACATGTCGGCGGCTGGCCAACCTAGTCCCGAGGTCGTCGGACTTGAGGGTGGCGGCCCAATCTAGTCCCGGGGTCGTGGGGACGACCCTACAGTCGTCGGACATTTCGGCGGCTTGCCAACTTTGGGACGGGGTCGTGGGGACGACCCTAGAGTCGTCGGACATGACGGTGGCTGGCCAACCTAGTCCCGAGGTCGTGGGGGCGACCCTACAGTCGTCGGACATGTCGGCGGCTGGCCAACCTAGTCCCGAGGTCGTCGGACTTGACGGTGGCGGGCCAATCTAGTCCCGGGGTCGAAGGGATGACCCTATTGTCGTCGGACATGGCGGTGGCGGGCCAGTCTAGTCCCGGGTCGTGGGGACGACCCTATAGTCGTCGGACATGTCGGCGGCTGGCCAACTTTGGCCCGTGGTCGTGGGGACGACCCTATAGTCGTCGGACATGACGGTGGCGGGCCAGTCTAGTCCCGGGTCATGGGGACGACCCTATAGTCGTCGGACAAGTCGGCGGCTGGCCAACTTTGGCCCGTGGTCGTGGGGACGACCCTATAGTCGTCGGAAATGACGGTGGCGGGCCAATCTAGTCCCGGGGTCGTGGGGACGACCTTACAGTCGTCGGACAAGTCGGCGGCGAGCCAATCTAGTCCCGCGGTCGTGGAGACGACCCTATAGTCGTCGGACAAGTCAGCGGCTGGCCAACATTGGCCCGTGGTCGTGGGGACGACCATATAGTCGTCGGACATGACGGTGGCGGGCCACTCTAGTCCCGGGTCGTGGGGACGACCCTATAGTCGTCGGACATGTCGGCGGCTGGCCAGCTTTGGCCCGGGGTCGTGGGGACGACCCTATAGTCGTCGGATATGTCGACGGCTGGCCAACTTTGGCCCGTGGTCGTGGGGACGACCCTATAGTCGTCGGAAATGACGGTGGCGGGCCAATCTATTCCCGGGGTCGTGGGGACGACCCTATAGTCGTCGGACATATCAGCGGCTGGACAACTTTGGCCCGGGGTCGTGGGGACGACCCTACAGTCGTCGGATATGTCGGCGGCTGGCCAACATTGACCCGTGGTCGTGGGGACGACCCTATAGTGGTCGGAAATGACGGTGGCGGGCCAATCTAGTCCCGGGGTCGTGGGGACGACCCTATAGTCGTCGGACAAGTCGGCGGCGGGCCAACCTAGTCCCGGGGTCGTGGGGATGACCCTATAGTCGTCGGACATGACGGTGGCGGGCCAGTCTAGTCCCGGGTCGTGGGGACGACCCTATAGTCGTCGGACATGTCGCCGGCTGGCCAACTTTGGCCCGTGGTCGTGGGGACGACCCTATAGTCGTCGGACATAACGGTGGCGGGCCAATCTAGTCCCGGGGTCGTGGGGACGACCCTATAGTCGTCGGACAAGTCGGCGGCGGGCCTACCTAGTCCCGGGGTCGTGGGGACGACCCTATAGTCGTCGGATAAGTCGGCAGCTTGCCAACTTTGGCCCGGGGTCGTGGGAACGACCCTATAGTCGTCGGACAAGTCGGGGGCGAGCCCACCTAGTCCGGGGGTCGTGGGGACGACCCTATAGTCGTCGGACAAGTCGGCGGCCGGCCAACCTAGTCCGGGGGTCGTGGGGACGACCCTATAGTCGTCGGACATGACGGTGGCGGGCCAGTCTAGTCCCGGGTCGTGGGGATGACCCTATAGTCGTCGGACATGTCGGCGGCTGGCCAACTTTGGCCCGTGGTCGTGGGGAGGACCCTATAGTCGTCGGACATAACGGTGGCGGGCCAATCTAGTCCCGGGGTCGTGGGGACGACCCTATAGTCGTCGGACAAGTCGGCGGCGGGCCTACCTAGTCCCGGGGTCGTGGGGACGACCCTATAGTCGTCGGACAAGTCGGCGGCGAGCCCACCTAGTCGGGGGTCGTGGGGACGACCCTATAGTCGTCGGACAAGTCGGCGACTGGCCAACCTAGTCCGGGGGTCGTGGGGACGACCCTATAGTCGTCGGACATGACGGTGGCGGGCCAGTCTAGTCCCGGGTCGTGGGGACGACCCTATAGTCGTCGGACATGTCGGTGGCGGGCCAGTCTAGTCCCGGGTCGTGGGGACGACCCTATAGTCGTCGGACATGTCGGCGGCTGGCCAACTTTGGCCCGTGGTCGTGGGGAGGACCCTATACTCGTCGGACAAGTCGGCGGCGTACCAACCTAGTCCGGGGGTCGTGGGGACGACCCTATTGTCGTCGGACATGACGGTGGCGAGCCAATCTAGTCCCGGGGTCATAGGGACGACCCTATAGTCGTCGGACATGTCGGCGATTGGCCAACTTTGGCCCGTGGTCGTGGGGTCGATCCGATAGTCGTCGGACATGACGGTGGCGGGCCAATCTAGTTCCGGGGTCGTGGTGACGACCCTATAGCCGTCGGACATGTCGGCGGATGGCCAACTTTGGCCCGTGGTCGTGGGGACGACTGTTTAGTCGTCGGACATTTCGGCGGCTGGCCAATCTAGACCCAGGGTCGTGGGGACGACCCTATTGTCGTCGGGCATGACGGTGGCGGGGCAATCTAGTCCCGGGGTCGTGGGGACGGCCCTATAGTCGCCGGGCAAGTCGGCGGCGGGCCAACCTTGTACCGGGGTCGTGGGGACGACCCTATAGTCGTCGGACATGTTGGCGATTGGCCAACTTTGGCCCGGTGTCGTGGGGACGACCCTATAGTCGTCGGACATGTCGGCGGCTGGACAACTTTGGCCCGTGGTCGTGGGAACGACCCTATAGTCGTCGGACATGTTGGCGGAAGGTCAACGTAGGCCCGTGGTCGTGGGGACGACCCTATAGACGTCCGACATGACACAGGTGGGCCAATATTGGCCCGGGGTCGTGGGGACGATCCGATAGTCGTCGGACATGACGGTGGCGGGCCAATCTAGTCCCGGGGTCGTGGGGACGGCCCTATAGTCGCCGGGCAAGTCGGCGGCGGGCCAACCTTGTACCGGGGTCGTGGGGACGACCCTATAGTCGTCGGACATGTTGGCGATTGGCCAACTTTGGCCCGGTGTCGTGGGGACGACCCTATAGTCGTCGGACATGTCGGCGGCTGGCCAACTTTGGCCCGTGGTCGTGGGGACGATCCGATTGTCGTCGGACATGACGGTGGCGGGCCAACCTAGACCCGGGGTCTTGGGGACGACCCTATATTCGTTGGACATGTCTGCGGCAGGCCAAATTTGGCCCGGTGTCGTGGGGACGACTCTATAGTCGTCGGACATAACGGTGGCGGGCCAACCTAGTCCCGGGGTCGTGGGGACGACCCTGTAGTCGTCGGACAAGTCAGCGGCTGGCCTACATTGGCCCGTGGTCGTGGGGACGACCATATAGTCGTCGGACATGGCGGTGGCGGGCCACTCTAGTCCCGGGTCGTGGGGACGACCCTATAGTCGTCGGATATGTCGGCGGCAGGCCAACTTTGGCCCGTGGTCGTGGGGACGACCCTATAGTCGTCGGACATGTCGGCGGCGAGCCAACATTGACCTGGGGTCGTGGGGACGACTCTATAGTCGTCGGACATGTCGGTGGCGGGCCAGTCTAGTCCCGGGTCGTGGGGACGACCCTATAGTCGTCGGACATGTCGGCGGCTGGCCAGCTTTGGCCCGGGGTCGTGGGGACGACCCTATAGTCGTCGGATATGTCGGCGGCTGGCCAACTTTGGCCCGTGGTCGTGGGGACGACCCTATAGTCGTTGGACAAGTCGGCGGCTGGCCAACTTTGGCACGTGGTCGTGGGGACGACCCTATAGTCGTCGGACATGACGGTGGCGGGCCAGTCTAGTCCCTGGTCATGGGGACGACCCTATAGTCGGAGGACAAGTCGGCGGCTGGCCAACTTTGGCCCGTGGTCGTGGGGACGACCCTATAGTCGTCGGAAATGACGGTGGCGGGCCAATCTAGTCCCGGGGTCGTGGGGACGACCCTACAGTCGTCGGACAAGTCGGCGGCGAGCCAATCTAGTCCCGCGGTCGTGGGGACGACCCTGTAGTCGTCGGACAAGTCAGCGGCTGGCCTACATTGGCCCGTGGTCGTGGGGACGACCATATAGTCGTCGGACATGACGGTGGCGGGCCACTCTAGTCCCGGGTCGTGGGGACGACCCTATAGTCGTCGGATATGTCGGCGGCAGGCCAACTTTGGCCCGTGGTCGTGGGGACGACCCTATAGTCGTCGGACATGTCGGCGGCGAGCCAACATTGACCTGGGGTCGTGGGGACGACTCTATAGTCGTCGGACATGTCGGTGGCGGGCCAGTCTAGTCCCGGGTCGTGGGGACGACCCTATAGTCGTCGGACATGTCGGCGGCTGGCCAGCTTTGGCCCGGGGTCGTGGGGACGACCCTATAGTCGTCGGATATGTCGGCGGCTGGCCAACTTTGGCCCGTGGTCGTGGGGACGACCCTATAGTCGTCGGAAATGACGGTGGCGGGCCAATCTATTCCCGGGGTCGTGGGGACGACCCTATAGTCGTCGGACATATCAGCGGCTGGACAACTTTGGCCCGGGGTCGTTGGGACGACCCTACAGTCGTCGGATATGTCGGCAGCTGGCCAACTTTGGCCCGTGGTCGTGGGGACGACCCTATAGTGGTCGGAAATGACGGTGGCGGGCCAATCTAGTCCCGGGTCATGGGGACGACCCTATAGTCGTCGGACAAGTCGGCGGCTGTCCAACTTTGGCCCGTGGTCGTGGGGAGGACCCTATACTCGTCGGACAAGTCGGCGGCGTACCAACCAAGTCCGGGGGTCGTGGGGACGACCCTATAGTCGTCGGACATGACGGTGGCGGGCCAGTCTAGTCCTGGGTCATGGGGACGACCCTATAGTCGTCGGACAAGTCAGCGGCTGGCCTACATTGGCCCGTGGTCGTGGGGACGACCATATAGTCGTCGGACATGACGGTGGCGGGCCAGTCTAGTCCCGGGTCATGGGGACGACCCTATAGTCGTTGGACAAGTCGGCGGCTGGCCAACTTTGGCACGTGGTCGTGGGGACGACCCTATAGTCGTCGGACAAGTCGGCGGCTGGCCAACTTTGGCCCGTGGTCGTGGGGACGACCCTATAGTCGTCGGACATGACGGTGGCGGGCCAGTCTAGTCCCGGGTCATGGGGACGACCCTATAGTCGGAGGACAAGTCGGCGGCTGGCCAACTTTGGCCCGTGGTCGTGGGGACGACCCTATAGTCGTCGGAAATGACGGTGGCGAGCCAACCTAGTCCCGGGGTCGTGGGGACGACCCTATAGTCGTCGGACATAACGGTGGCGGGCCAATCTAGTCCCGGGGTCGTGGGGACAACCCTATAGTCGTCGGACAAGTCGGCGGCGGGCCTACCTAGTCCCGGGGTCGTGGGGACGACCCTATAGTCGTCGGATAGGTCGGCAGCTTGCCAACTTTGGCCCGGGGTCGTGGGAACGACCCTATAGTCGTCGGACAAGGCGGCGGCGAGCCCACCTAGTCGGGGGGTCGTGGGGACGACCCTATAGTCGTCGGACATGTCGGCGGCTGGCCAGCTTTGGCCCGGGGTCGTGGGGACGACCCTATAGTCGTCGGATATGTCGGCGGCTGGCCAACTTTGGCCCGTGGTCGTGGGGACGACCCTATAGTCGTCGGAAATGACGGTGGCGGGCCAATCTATTCCCGGGGTCGTGGGGACGACCCTATAGTCGTCGGACATATCAGCGGCTGGACAACTTTGGCCCGGGGTCGTGGGGACGACCCTACAGTCGTCGGATATGTCGGCAGCTGGCCAACTTTGGCCCGTGGTCGTGGGGACGACCCTATAGTGGTCGGAAATGACGGTGGCGGGCCAATCTAGTCCCGGGTCATGGGGACGACCCTATAGTCGTCGGACAAGTCGGCGGCTGGCCAACTTTGGCCCGTGGTCGTGGGGAGGACCCTATACTCGTCGGACAAGTCGGCGGCGTACCAACCAAGTCCGGGGGTCGTGGGGACGACCCTATAGTCGTCGGACATGACGGTGGCGGGCCAGTCTAGTCCCGGGTCATGGGGACGACCCTATAGTCGTCGGACAAGTCAGCGGCTGGCCTACATTGGCCCGTGGTCGTGGGGACGACCATATAGTCGTCGGACATGACGGTGGCGGGCCACTCTAGTCCCGGGTCGTGGGGACGACCCTATAGTCGTCGGACATGTCGGCGGCGAGCCAACATTGACCCGTGGTCGTGGGGACGACTCTATAGTCGTCGGACATGTCGGTGGCGGGCCAGTCTAGTCCCGGGTCGTGGGGACGACCCTATAGTTGTCGGACATGTCGGCGGCTGGCCAACTTTGGCCCGTGGTCGTGGGGAGGACCCTATACTCGTCGGACAAGTCGGCGGCGTACCAACCAAGTCCGGGGGTCGTGGGGACGACCCTATAGTCGTCGGACATGACGGTGGCGGGCCAGTCTAGTCCCGGGTCATGGGGACGACCCTATAGTCGTCGGACAAGTCAGCGGCTGGCCTACATTGGCCCGTGGTCGTGGGGACGACCATATAGTCGTCGGACATGACGGTGGCGGGCCAGTCTAGTCCCGGGTCATGGGGACGACCCTATAGTCGTTAGACAAGTCGGCGGCTGGCCAACTTTGGCACGTGGTCGTGGGGACGACCCTATAGTCGTCGGACACGTCGGCGGCTGGCCAACTTTGGCCCGTGGTCGTGGGGACGACCCTATAGTCGTCGGACATGACGGTGGCGGGCCAGTCTAGTCCCGGGTCATGGGGACGACCCTATAGTCGGAGGACAAGTCGGCGGCGGGCCTACCTAGTCCGGGGTCGTGGGGACGACCCTATAATCGTCGGATAGGTCGGCAGCTTGCCAACTTTGGCCCGGGGTCGTGGGAACGACCCTATAGTCGTCGGACAAGGCGGCGGCGAGCCCACCTAGTCGGGGGGTCGTGGGGACGACCCTATAGTCGTCGGACAAGACGGTGGCGGGCCAGTCTAGTCCCGGGTCGTGGGGACGACCCTATAGTCGTCGGACATGTCGGTGGCGGGCCAGTCTAGTCCCGGGTCGTGGGGACGACCCTATAGTCGTCGGACATGTCGGCGGCTGGCCAACTTTGGCCCGTGGTCGTGGGGAGGACCCTATACTCGTCGGACAAGTCGGCGGCGTACCAACCTAGTCCGGGGGTCGTGGTGACGACCCTATAGCCGTCGGACATGTCGGCGGCTGGCCAACTTTGGCCCGTGGTCGTGGGGACGACTGTTTAGTCGTCGGACATTTCGGCGGCTGGCCAATCTAGACCCAGGGTCGTGGGGACGACCCTATTGTCGTCGGGCATGACGGTGGCGGAGCAATCTAGTCCCGGGGTCGTGGGGACGGCCCTATAGTCGCCGGGCAAGTCGGCGGCCGGCCAACCTTGTACCGGGGTCGTGGGGACGACCCTATAGTCGTCGGACATGTTGGCGATTGGCCAACTTTGGCCCGGTGTCGTGGGGACGACCCTATAGTCGTCGGACATGTCGGCGGCTGGCCAACTTTGGCCCGTGGTCGTGGGGACGATCCGATTGTCGTCGGACATGACGGTGGCGGGCCAACCTAGACCCGGGGTCGTGGGGACGACCCTATATTCGTTGGACATGTCTGCGGCAGGCCAAATTTGGCCCGGTGTCGTGGGGACGACTCTATTGTCGTCGGACATGTCGGCGGCTGGCCAACCTAGACCCGGGGTCGTGGGGACGACCCTATAGTCGTCGGACATGTCGGCGGCTGGCCAACCTAGTCCCGAGGTCGTCGGACTTGAGGGTGGCGGGCCAATCTAGTCCCGGGGTCGTGGGGACGACCCTACAGTCGTCGGACATTTCGGCGGCTTGCCAACTTTGGGACGGGGTCGTGGGGACGACCCTATAGTCGTCGGACATGACGGTGGCTGGCCAACCTAGTCCCGAGGTCGTGGGGGCGACCCTACAGTCGTCGGACATGTCGGCGGCTGGCCAACCTAGTCCCGAGGCCTTCGGACTTGACGGTGGCGGGCCAATCTAGTCCCGGGGTCGAAGGGATGACTCTATTGTCGTCGGACATGGCGGTGGCGGGCCAATCTAGTCCCGTGGTCGTGGGGACGACCCTATAGTCGTCGGACATGTCGGCGGCTGGCCAACCTAGTCCCGAGGTCGTCGGACATGACGGTGGCGGGCCAATCTAGTCCCGTGGTCGTGGGGACGACCCTATAGTCTTCGGACATGACGGTAGCGGGCCAATCTAGACCCGAGGTCGTGGGGACGACCCTATAGTCGTCGGACTTGACGGTGGCGGGCCAATCTAGTCCCGGGGTCCGTGGGGACGACCCTATAGTCGTCGGAAATGTCGATGGCTGTCCAACTTTGGCCCGGGGGTCGTGGGGACGACCCTATAGTCGTCGGACATGTCGGCGGCGAGCCAACATTGACCCGGGGTCGTGGGGACGACTCTATAGTCGTCGGACATGTCGGCGGCTGGCCAAATATGACCCGGGGACGTGGGGCGACCCTATAGTCTTCGGACAAGTCGGCGGCTGGCAAAATTTGGCCCGTGGTCGTGGGGACGACCCTATAGTCGTCAGACATGACGGTGGCGAGCCAACCTAGTCCCGGGGTCGTGGGGACGACCCTATAGTCGTCGGACATGTTGGCGGCTGGTCAACCTAGTCCCGGGGTCGTGGGGACGACCCTATAGTCGTCGGATAGGTCGGCAGCTTGCCAACTTTGGCCCGGGGTCGTGGGAACGACCCTATAGTCGTCGGACAAGGCGGCGGCGAGCCAACTTTGGGCCGGGGTCGTCGGGACGACCCTATAGTCGTCGGACAAGTCGGCAGCGAGCCAACCTAGTCCCGAGGTCGTGGGGACGACCCTATAGTCGTCGGACATGTCGGTGGCGGGCCAATCTAGTACCGGGGTCGTGGGGACGACCCTATAGTCTTTGGACATGTCGGCGGCGGGCCAACTTTGGCCCGTGGTCGTAGGGACGACCCTACAGTCGTCGGACAAGTCGGCGGCGAGCCAACTTTGGGCCGGGGTCGTCGGGACGACCCTATAGTCGTCGGACAAGTCGGCAGCGAGCCAACCTAGTCCCGAGGTCGTGGGGACGACCCTATAGTCGTCGGACATGACGGCGGCTGGCCAACTTTGACCCGTGGTCGTGGGGACAACCCTATAGTCATCGGACATGTCGGCGGCTGGCCAACTTTTGACCGTGGTCGTAGGGACGACCCTATAGTCGTCGGACAAATCGGCGGCTGACCAACTTTGGCCCGGGGTCGTGGGGACGACCCTATAGTCGTCGGACATGACGGTGGCGGGCCAGTCTAGTCCCGGGTCATGGGGACGACCCTATAGTCGTCGGACAAGTCAGCGGCTGGCCTACATTGGCCCGTGGTCGTGGGGACGACCATATAGTCGTCGGACATGACGGTGGCGGGCCAGTCTAGTCCCGGGTCATGGGGACGACCCTATAGTCGTTAGACAAGTCGGCGGCTGGCCAACTTTGGCACGTGGTCGTGGGGACGACCCTATAGTCGTCGGACACGTCGGCGGCTGGCCAACTTTGGCCCGTGGTCGTGGGGACGACCCTATAGTCGTCGGACTTGACGGTGGCGGGCCAATCTAGTCCCGGGGTCGTGGGGACGACCCTATAGTCGTCGGACTTGACGGTGGCGGGCCAATCTAGTCCCGGGGTCGGGGGGGCGACCCTATAGTCGTCGGACTTGACGGTGGCGGGCCAATCTAGTCCCGGGGTCGTGGGGACGACCCTTTAGTCGTCGGACATGACGGTGGCGGGTCAGTCTACTCCCGGGTTGTGGGGACGACCCTATAGTCGTCGGACATGTCGGCGGCTCGCCAACTTTGGCCCCGTGGTCATGGGGACGACCCTATAGTCGTCGGGCATGTCGGCGGCTGGCCAACTTTGACCCGGGGACGTGGGGACGACCCTATAGTCTTCGGACAAGTCGGCGGCTGGCCAAATTTGGCCCGTGGTCGTGGGGACGACCCTATAGTCGTCGGACATGACGGTGTCGGGCCAATCTAGTCCCGGGATCGTGGGGACGACCCTATAGTCGTCGGACATGACGGTGTCGGGCCAATCTAGTCCCGGGATCGTGGGGACGACCCTATAGTCGTCGGACAAGTCGGGGGCGAGCCCACCTAGTCCGGGGGTCGTGTGGACGACCCTATAGTCGTCGGACAAGTCGGCGGCCGGCCAACCTAGTCCGGGGGTCGTGGCGACGACCCTATAGTCGTCGGACATGACGGTGGCGGGCCAATCTAGTCCCGGGGTCATGGGGACGACCCCATAGTCGTTGGACATGACGGTGGCGGGCCAGTCTAGTCCCGGGTCGTGGGCACGACCCTATAGTCGTCGGAAATGTCGCCGGCTGGCCAACTTTGGCCCGTGGTCGTGGGGACGACCCTATAGTCGTCGGACAAGTCGGCGGCTGTCCAGCTTTGGCCCGGGGTCGTGGGGACGACCCTATAGTCGTCGGACTTGACGGTGGCGGGCGAATCTAGTCCCGGGGTCGTGGGGACGACCCTATAGTCGTCGGAAATGACGGTGGCGGGCCAATCTAGTCCCGGGGTCGTGGGGACGACCCTATAGTCGTCGGACAAGTCGGCGGCGTACCAACCTAGTCCGGGGGTCGTGGGGACGACCCTATGGTCGTCGGACATGACGGTGGCGGGCCAGTCTAGTCCCGGGTCATGGGGACGACCCTATAGTCGTCGGACAAGTCGGCGGCTGGCCAACTTTGGCCCGTGGTCGTGGGGACGACCCTATAGTCGTCGGAAATGACGGTGGCGGGCCAATCTAGTCCCGGGGTCGTGGAGACGACCCTATAGTCGTCGGACATATCAGCGGCTGGCCAACTTTGGCCCGGGGTCGTGGGGACGACCCTACAGTCGTCGGATATGTCGGCGGCTGGCCAACTTTGGCCCGTGGTCGTGGGGACGATCCGATAGTCGTCGGACGTGACGGTGACTAGCCAATCTAGTCCCGGCGTCGTTGGGACGTCCCTATACTCGTCGAACATGTCGGCGGCTGGCCAACCTTTGCCCGGCGTCGTGGGGACGACCCTATAGTCGTCGGACATGTCGGCGGCTGGCCAACTTTGGCCCGGGGTCGTGGGGACGACCCTATAGTCGTCGGACATGTCGGCGGCTGGCCAACTTTGGCCCGTGGTCGTGGGGAGGACCCTATACTCGTCGGACAAGTCGGCGGCGTACCAACCTAGTCCGGGGGTCGTGGGGACGACCCTATAGTCGTCGGACATGACGGTGGCGGGCCAATCTAGTCCCGGGTCATGGGGACGACCCTATAGTCGGCGGACAAAGCGGCGGCTGGCCAACTTTGGCCCGTGGTCGTGGGGACGACCCTATAGTCGTCGGAAATGACGGTGGCGGGCCAATCTAGTCCCGGGGTCGTGGGGACGACCCTGCAGTCGTCGGACAAGTCGGCGGCGAGCCAATCTAGTCCCGCGGTCGTGGGGACGACCCTATAGTCGTCGGACAAGTCAGCGGCTGGCCAACATTGGCCCGTGGTCGTGGGGACGACCATATAGTCGTCGGACATGTCGGCGGCTGGCCAACTTTGGCCCGGGGTCGTGGGGACGACCCTATAGTCGTCGGACAAGCCGGCGATTGGCCAACTTTGGCCCGTGGTCGTGGGGACGACCCTATAATCGTCGGACAAGTCGGCGGCTGTCCAACTTTGGCCCGGGGTCGTGGGGAAGACCCTATAGTCGTCGGACTTGACGGTGGCGGGCCAATCTAGTCCCGGGGTCGTGGGGACGACCCTATATTCGTTGGACATGTCTGCGGCAGGCCAAATTTGGCCCGGTGTCGTGGGGACGACTCTATTGTCGTCGGACATGTCGGCGGCTGGCCAACCTAGACCCGGGGTCGTGGGGACGACCCTATAGTCGTCGGACATGTCGGCGGCTGGCCAACCTAGTCCCGAGGTCGTCGGACTTGAGGGTGGCGGGCCAATCTAGTCCCGGGGTCGTGGGGACGACCCTACAGTCGTCGGACATTTCGGCGGCTTGCCAACTTTGGGACGGGGTCGTGGGGACGACCCTATAGTCGTCGGACATGACGGTGGCTGGCCAACCTAGTCCCGAGGTCGTGGGGGCGACCCTACAGTCGTCGGACATGTCGGCGGCTGGCCAACCTAGTCCCGAGGTCTTCGGACTTGACGGTGGCGGGCCAATCTAGTCCCGGGGTCGAAGGGATGACTCTATTGTCGTCGGACATGGCGGTGGCGGGCCAATCTAGTCCCGTGGTCGTGGGGACGACCCTATAGTCGTCGGACATGTCGGCGGCTGGCCAACCTAGTCCCGAGGTCGTCGGACATGACGGTGGCGGGCCAATCTAGTCCCGTGGTCGTGGGGACGACCCTATAGTCTTCGGACATGACGGTAGCGGGCCAATCTAGACCCGAGGTCGTGGGGACGACCCTATAGTCGTCGGACTTGACGGTGGCGGGCCAATCTAGTCCCGGGGTCCGTGGGGACGACCCTATAGTCGTCGGAAATGTCGGTGGCTGTCCAACTTTGGCCCGGGGGTCGTGGGGACGACCCTATAGTCGTCGGACATGTCGGCGGCGAGCCAACATTGACCCGGGGTCGTGGGGACGACTCTATAGTCGTCGGACATGTCGGCGGCTGGCCAAATATGACCCGGGGACGTGGGGCGACCCTATAGTCTTCGGACAAGTCGGCGGCTGGCAAAATTTGGCCCGTGGTCGTGGGGACGACCCTATAGTCGTCAGACATGACGGTGGCGAGCCAACCTAGTCCCGGGGTCGTGGGGACGACCCTATAGTCGTCGGACATGTTGGCGGCTGGTCAACCTAGTCCCGGGGTCGTGGGGACGACCCTATAGTCGTCGGATAGGTCGGCAGCTTGCCAACTTTGGCCCGGGGTCGTGGGAACGACCCTATAGTCGTCGGACAAGGCGGCGGCGAGCCAACTTTGGGCCGGGGTCGTCGGGACGACCCTATAGTCGTCGGACAAGTCGGCAGCGAGCCAACCTAGTCCCGAGGTCGTGGGGACGACCCTATAGTCGTCGGACATGTCGGTGGCGGGCCAATCTAGTACCGGGGTCGTGGGGACGACCCTATAGTCTTTGGACATGTCGGCGGCGGGCCAACTTTGGCCCGTGGTCGTAGGGACGACCCTACAGTCGTCGGACAAGTCGGCGGCGAGCCAACTTTGGGCCGGGGTCGTCGGGACGACCCTATAGTCGTCGGACAAGTCGGCAGCGAGCCAACCTAGTCCCGAGGTCGTGGGGACGACCCTATAGTCGTCGGACATGACGGCGGCTGGCCAACTTTGACCCGTGGTCGTGGGGACAACCCTATAGTCATCGGACATGTCGGCGGCTGGCCAACTTTTGACCGTGGTCGTAGGGACGACCCTATAGTCGTCGGACAAATCGGCGGCTGACCAACTTTGGCCCGGGGTCGTCGGGGCGACCCTATAGTCGTCGGACATGACGGTGGCGGGCCAATCTAGTCCCGGGTCATGGGGACGACCCTATAGTCGTCGGACAAGTCGGCGGCTGGCCAACTTTGGCCCGTGGTCATGGGGACGACCCTATAGTCGTCGGAAATGACGGTGGCGGGCCAATCTAGTCCCGGGGTCGTGGGGACGACCCTACAGTCGTCGGACAAGTCGGCGGCGAGCCAATCTAGTCCCGCGGTCGTGGGGACGACCCTATAGTCGTCGGACAAGTCAGCGGCTGGCCAACATTGGCCCGTGGTCGTGGGGACGACCATATAGTCGTCGGACATGTCGGCGGCTGGCCAACTTTGGCCCGGGGTCGTGGGGACGACCCTATAGTCGTCGGACATGTCGGCGTCTGGCCAACTTTGGCCCGTGGTCGTGGGGAGGACCCTATACTCGTCGGACAAGTCGGCGGCGTACCAACCTAGTCCGGGGGTCGTGGGGACGACCATATAGTCGTCGGACATGACGGTGGCGGGCCACTCTAGTCCCGGGTCGTGGGGACGACCCTATAGTCGTCGGACATGTCGGCGGCTGACCAACTTTG
This sequence comes from Andrena praecox, assembly GCA_963932275.1. NCBI lineage: Eukaryota > Metazoa > Arthropoda > Insecta > Hymenoptera > Andrenidae > Andrena > Andrena praecox. The sequence goes on along the minus strand of CAWVQO010000615.1, from coordinate 2,303,980 downwards.
GCCCGGGGTCGTCGGGGCGACCCTATAGTCGTCGGACATGACGGTGGCGGGCCACTCTAGTCCCGGGTCGTGGGGACGACCCTATAGTCGTCGGACATGTCGGCGGCTGGCCAACTTTGGCCCGGGGTCGTGGGGACGACCCTATAGTCGTCGGATATGTCGGCGGCAGGCCAACTTTGGCCCGTGGTCGTGGGGACGACCCTATAGTCGTCGGACATGTCGGCGGCGAGCCAACATTGACCCGGGGTCGTGGGGACGACTCTATAGTCGTCGGACATGTCGGTGGCGGGCCAGTCTAGTCCCGGGTCGTGGGGACGACCCTATAGTCGTCGGACATGTCGGCGGCTGGCCAACTTTAGCCCGTGGTCGTGGGGAGGACCCTATACTCGTCGGACAAGTCGGCGGCGTACCAACCAAGTCCGGGGGTCGTGGGGACGACCCTATAGTCGTCGGACATGACGGTGGCGGGCCAGTCTAGTCCCGGGTCATGGGGACGACCCTATAGTCGTCGGACAAGTCGGCGGCTGGCCAACTTTGGCCCGTGGTCGTGGGGACGACCATATAGTCGTCGGACATGACGGTGGCGGGCCAGTCTAGTCCCGGGTCATGGGGACGACCCTATAGTCGTTGGACAAGTCGGCGGCTGGCCAACTTTGGCACGTGGTCGTGGGGACGACCCTATAGTCGTCGGACAAGTCGGCGGCTGGCCAACTTTGGCCCGTGGTCGTGGGGACGACCCTATAGTCGTCGGACATGACGGTGGCGGGCCAGTCTAGTCCCGGGTCATGGGGACGACCCTATAGTCGGAGGACAAGTCGGCGGCTGGCCAACTTTGGCCCGTGGTCGTGGGGACGACCCTATAGTCGTCGGACATGTCGGCGGCGAGCCAACATTGACCCGGGGTCGTGGGGACGACTCTATAGTCGTCGGACATGTCGGTGGCGGGCCAGTCTAGTCCCGGGTCATGGGGACGACCCTATAGTCGTCGGACAAGTCAGCGGCTGGCCTACATTGGCCCGTGGTCGTGGGGACGACCATATAGTCGTCGGACATGACGGTGGCGGGCCAGTCTAGTCCCGGGTCATGGGGACGACCCTATAGTCGTTGGACAAGTCGGCGGCTGGACAACTTTGGCACGTGGTCGTGGGGACGACCCTATAGTCGTCGGACAAGTCGGCGGCTGGCCAACTTTGGCCCGTGGTCGTGGGGACGACCCTATAGTCGTCGGACATGACGGTGGCGGGCCAGTCTAGTCCCGGGTCATGGGGACGACCCTATAGTCGGAGGACAAGTCGGCGGCTGGCCAACTTTGGCCCGTGGTCGTGGGGACGACCCTATAGTCGTCGGAAATGACGGTGGCGAGCCAATCTAATCCCGGGGTCGTGGGGACAACCCTATAGTCGTCGGACAAGTCGGCGGCGGGCCTACCTAGTCCCGGGGTCGTGGGGACGACCCTATAGTCGTCGGATAGGTCGGCAGCTTGCCAACTTTGGCCCGGGATCGTGGGAACGACCCTATAGTCGTCGGACAAGGCGGCGGCGAGCCCACCTAGTCGGGGGGTCGTGGGGACGACCCTATAGTCGTCGGACAAGTCGGCGGCCGGCCAACCTAGTCCGGGGGTCGTGGGGACGACCCTATAGTCGTCGGACATGACGGTGGCGGGCCAGTCTAGTCCCGGGTCGTGGGGACGACCCTATAGTCGTCGGACATGTCGGTGGCGGGCCAGTCTAGTCCCGGGTCGTGGGGACGACCCTATAGTCGTCGGACATGTCGGCGGCTGGCCAACTTTGGCCCGTAGTCGTGGGGACGACCGTATAGTCGTCGGACATGACGGTGGCGGGCCAGTCTAGTCCCGGGTCATGGGGACGACCCTATAGTCGTCGGACAAGTCGGCGGCTGGCCAACTTTGGCCCGTGGTCGTGGGGACGACCCTATAGTCGTCGGAAATGACGGTGGCGGGCCAATCTAGTCCCGGGGTCGTGGGGACGCCCTTACAGTCGTCGGACAAGTCGGCGGCGAGCCAATCTAGTCCCGCGGTCGTGGAGACGACCCTATAGTCGTCGGACAAGTCAGCGGCTGGCCAACATTGGCCCGTGGTCGTGGGGACGACCATATAGTCGTCGGACATGACGGTGGCGGGCCACTCTAGTCCCGGGTCGTGGGGACGACCCTATAGTCGTCGGACATGTCGGCGGCTGGCCAGCTTTGGCCCGGGGTCGTGGGGACGACCCTATAGTCGTCGGATATGACGGTGGCGGGCCAATCTATTCCCGGGGTCGTGGGGACGACCCTATAGTCGTCGGACATATCAGCGGCTGGACAACTTTGGCCCGGGGTCGTGGGGACGACCCTACAGTCGTCGGATATGTCGGCAGCTGGCCAACTTTGGCCCGTGGTCGTGGAGTCGACCCTATAGTGGTCGGAAATGACGGTGGCGGGCCAATCTAGTCCCGGGTCATGGGGACGACCCTATAGTCGTCGGACAAGTCGGCGGCTGGCCAACTTTGGCCCGTGGTCGTGGGGAGGACCCTATACTCGTCGGACAAGTCGGCGGCGTACCAACCAAGTCCGGGGGTCGTGGGGACGACCCTATAGTCGTCGGACATGACGGTGGCGGGCCAGTCTAGTCCCGGGTCATGGGGACGACCCTATAGTCGTCGGACAAGTCAGCGGCTGGCCTACATTGGCCCGTGGTCGTGGGGACGACCATATAGTCGTCGGACATGACGGTGGCGGGCCACTCTAGTCCCGGGTCGTGGGGACGACCCTATAGTCGTCGGACATGTCGGCGGCGAGCCAACATTGACCCGGGGTCGTGGGGACGACTCTATAGTCGTCGGACATGTCGGTGGCGGGCCAGTCTAGTCCCGGGTCGTGGGGACGACCCTATAGTCGTCGGACATGTCGGCGGCTGGCCAACTTTGGCCCGTGGTCGTGGGGAGGACCCTATACTCGTCGGACAAGTCGGCGGCGTACCAACCAAGTCCGGGGGTCGTGGGGACGACCCTATAGTCGTCGGACATGACGGTGGCGGGCCAGTCTAGTCCCGGGTCATGGGGACGACCCTATAGTCGTCGGACAAGTCAGCGGCTGGCCTACATTAGCCCGTGGTCGTGGGGACGACCATATAGTCGTCGGACATGACGGTGGCGGGCCAGTCTAGTCCCGGGTCATGGGGACGACCCTATAGTCGTTAGACAAGTCGGCGGCTGGCCAACTTTGGCACGTGGTCGTGGGGACGACCCTATAGTCGTCGGACAAGTCGGCGGCTGGCCAACTTTGGCCCGTGGTCGTGGGGACGACCCTATAGTCGTCGGACATGACGGTGGCGGGCCAGTCTAGTCCCGGGTCATGGGGACGACCCTATAGTCGGAGGACAAGTCGGCGGCTGGCCAACTTTGGCCCGTGGTCGTGGGGACGACCCTATAGTCGTCGGAAATGACGGTGGCGGGCCAATCTAGTCCCGGGTTGTGGGGACGACCCTATAGTCGTCGGACATGTCGGCGGCTCGCCAACTTTGGCCCCGTGGTCATGGGGACGACCCTATAGTCGTCGGGCATGTCGGCGGCTGGCCAACTTTGACCCGGGGACGTGGGGACGACCCTATAGTCTTCGGACAAGTCGGCGGCTGGCCAAATTTGGCCCGTGGTCGTGGGGACGACCCTATAGTCGTCGGACATGACGGTGTCGGGCCAATCTAGTCCCGGGGTCGTGGGGACGCCCTTACAGTCGTCGGACAAGTCGGCGGCGAGCCAATCTAGTCCCGCGGTCGTGGAGACGACCCTATAGTCGTCGGACAAGTCAGCGGCTGGCCAACATTGGCCCGTGGTCGTGGGGACGACCATATAGTCGTCGGACATGACGGTGGCGGGCCACTCTAGTCCCGGGTCGTGGGGACGACCCTATAGTCGTCGGACATGTCGGCGGCTGGCCAGCTTTGGCCCGGGGTCGTGGGGACGACCCTATAGTCGTCGGATATGACGGTGGCGGGCCAATCTATTCCCGGGGTCGTGGGGACGACCCTATAGTCGTCGGACATATCAGCGGCTGGACAACTTTGGCCCGGGGTCGTGGGGACGACCCTACAGTCGTCGGATATGTCGGCAGCTGGCCAACTTTGGCCCGTGGTCGTGGAGTCGACCCTATAGTGGTCGGAAATGACGGTGGCGGGCCAATCTAGTCCCGGGTCATGGGGACGACCCTATAGTCGTCGGACAAGTCGGCGGCTGGCCAACTTTGGCCCGTGGTCGTGGGGAGGACCCTATACTCGTCGGACAAGTCGGCGGCGTACCAACCAAGTCCGGGGGTCGTGGGGACGACCCTATAGTCGTCGGACATGACGGTGGCGGGCCAGTCTAGTCCCGGGTCATGGGGACGACCCTATAGTCGTCGGACAAGTCAGCGGCTGGCCTACATTGGCCCGTGGTCGTGGGGACGACCATATAGTCGTCGGACATGACGGTGGCGGGCCACTCTAGTCCCGGGTCGTGGGGACGACCCTATAGTCGTCGGACATGTCGGCGGCGAGCCAACATTGACCCGGGGTCGTGGGGACGACTCTATAGTCGTCGGACTTGACGGTGGCGGGCCAATCTAGTCCCGGGGTCGTGGGGACGACCCTATAGTCGTCGGACTTGACGGTGGCGGGCCAATCTAGTCCCGGGGTCGGGGGGGCGACCCTATAGTCGTCGGACTTGACGGTGGCGGGCCAATCTAGTCCCGGGGTCGTGGGGACGACCCTATAGTCGTCGGACATGACGGTGGCGGGTCAGTCTACTCCCGGGTTGTGGGGACGACCCTATAGTCGTCGGACATGTCGGCGGCTCGCCAACTTTGGCCCCGTGGTCATGGGGACGACCCTATAGTCGTCGGGCATGTCGGCGGCTGGCCAACTTTGACCCGGGGACGTGGGGACGACCCTATAGTCTTCGGACAAGTCGGCGGCTGGCCAAATTTGGCCCGTGGTCGTGGGGACGACCCTATAGTCGTCGGACATGACGGTGTCGGGCCAATCTAGTCCCGGGGTCGTGGGGACGCCCTTACAGTCGTCGGACAAGTCGGCGGCGAGCCAATCTAGTCCCGCGGTCGTGGAGACGACCCTATAGTCGTCGGACAAGTCAGCGGCTGGCCAACATTGGCCCGTGGTCGTGGGGACGACCATATAGTCGTCGGACATGACGGTGGCGGGCCACTCTAGTCCCGGGTCGTGGGGACGACCCTATAGTCGTCGGACATGTCGGCGGCTGGCCAGCTTTGGCCCGGGGTCGTGGGGACGACCCTATAGTCGTCGGATATGACGGTGGCGGGCCAATCTATTCCCGGGGTCGTGGGGACGACCCTATAGTCGTCGGACATATCAGCGGCTGGACAACTTTGGCCCGGGGTCGTGGGGACGACCCTACAGTCGTCGGATATGTCGGCAGCTGGCCAACTTTGGCCCGTGGTCGTGGAGTCGACCCTATAGTGGTCGGAAATGACGGTGGCGGGCCAATCTAGTCCCGGGTCATGGGGACGACCCTATAGTCGTCGGACAAGTCGGCGGCTGGCCAACTTTGGCCCGTGGTCGTGGGGAGGACCCTATACTCGTCGGACAAGTCGGCGGCATACCAACCAAGTCCGGGGGTCGTGGGGACGACCCTATAGTCGTCGGACATGACGGTGGCGGGCCAGTCTAGTCCCGGGTCATGGGGACGACCCTATAGTCGTCGGACAAGTCAGCGGCTGGCCTACATTGGCCCGTGGTCGTGGGGACGACCATATAGTCGTCGGACATGACGGTGGCGGGCCACTCTAGTCCCGGGTCGTGGGGACGACCCTATAGTCGTCGGACATGTCGGCGGCGAGCCAACATTGACCCGGGGTCGTGGGGACGACTCTATAGTCGTCGGACAAGTCGGCGGGTGTCCAACTTTGGCCCGGGGTCGTGGGGACGACCCTATAGTCGTCGGAAATGACGGTGGCGGGCCAATCTAGTCCCGGGGTCGTGGGGACGACCCTACAGTCGTCGGACAAGTCGGCGGCGAGCCAATCTAGTCCCGCGGTCGTGGGGACGACCCTATAGTCGTCGGACAAGTCAGCGGCTGGCCTACATTGGCCCGTGGTCGTGGGGACGACCATATAGTCGTCGGACATGACGGTGGCGGGCCACTCTAGTCCCGGGTCATGGGGACGACCCTATAGTCGGAGGACAAGTCGGCGGCTGGCCAACTTTGGCCCGTGGTCGTGGGGACGACCCTATAGTCGTCGGAAATGACGGTGGCGGGCCAATCTAGTCCCGGGGTCGTGGGGACGACCCTACAGTCGTCGGACAAGTCGGCGGCGAGCCAATCTAGTCCCGCGGTCGTGGGGACGACCCTATAGTCGTCGGACAAGTCAGCGGCTGGCCTACATTGGCCCGTGGTCGTGGGGACGACCATATAGTCGTCGGACATGACGGTGGCGGGCCACTCTAGTCCCGGGTCGTGGGGACGACCCTATAGTCGTCGGACATGTCGGCGGCTGGCCAACTTTGGCCCGGGGTCGTGGGGACGACCCTATAGTCGTCGGATATGTCGGCGGCTGGCCAACTTTGGCCCGTGGTCGTGGGGACGACCCTATAGTCGTCGGACAAGTCGGCGGCGGGCCAACCTAATCCCGGGGTCGTGGGGACGACCCTATAATCGTCGGACAAGCCGGCGGCTGGCCCACTTTGGCCCGTGGTCGTGGGGACGACCCTATAGTCGTCGGACAAGTCGGCGGGTGTCCAACTTTGGCCCGGGGTCGTGGGGACGACCCTATAGTCGTCGGACTTGACGGTGGCGGGCCAATCTAGTCCCGGGGTCGTGGGGACGACCCTATAGTCGTCAGACATGTCGGTGGCGAGCCAACCTAGTCCCGGGGTCGTGGGGACGACCCTATAGTCGTCGGACAAGTCGGCGGCGGGCCAACCTAGTCCCGGGGTCGTGGGGATGACCCTATAGTCGTCGGACATGACGGTGGCGGGCCAGTCTAGTCCCGGGTCGTGGGGACGACCCTATAGTCGTCGGACATGTCGGCGGCTGGCCAACTTTGGCCCGTGGTCGTGGGGACGACCCTATAGTCGTCGGACAAGTCGGCGGGTGTCCAACTTTGGCCCGGTGTCGTGGGGACGACCCTATAGTCGTCGGACTTGACGGTGGCGGGCCAATCTAGTCCCGGGGTCGTGGGGACGACCCTATAGTCGTCAGACATGTCGGTGGCGAGCCAACCTAGTCCCGGGGTCGTGGGGACGACCCTATAGTCGTCGGACAAGTCGGGGGCGAGCCCACCTAGTCCGGGGGTCGTGTGGACGACCCTATAGTCGTCGGACAAGTCGGCGGCCGGCCAACCTAGTCCGGGGGTCGTGGCGACGACCCTATAGTCGTCGGACATGACGGTGGCGGGCCAATCTAGTCCCGGGGTCGTGGGGACGACCCCATAGTCGTTGGACATGACGGTGGCGGGCCAGTCTAGTCCCGGGTCGTGGGCACGACCCTATAGTCGTCGGAAATGTCGCCGGCTGGCCAACTTTGGCCCGTGGTCGTGGGGACGACCCTATAGTCGTCGGACAAGTCGGCGGCTGTCCAGCTTTGGCCCGGGGTCGTGGGGACGACCCTATAGTCGTCGGACTTGACGGTGGCGGGCCAATCTAGTCCCGGGGTCGTGGGGACGACCCTATAGTCGTCGGACTTGACGGTGGCGGGCCAATCTAGTCCCGGGGTCGGGGGGGCGACCCTATAGTCGTCGGACTTGACGGTTGCGGGCCAATCTAGTCCCGGGGTCGTGGGGACGACCCTATAGTCGTCGGACATGACGGTGGCAGGTCAGTCTACTCCCGGGTTGTGGGGACGACCCTATAGTCGTCGGACATGTCGGCGGCTCGCCAACTTTGGCCCCGTGGTCATGGGGACGACCCTATAGTCGTCGGGCATGTCGGCGGCTGGCCAACTTTGACCCGGGGACGTGGGGACGACCCTATAGTCTTCGGACAAGTCGGCGGCTGGCCAAATTTGGCCCGTGGTCGTGGGGACGACCCTATAGTCGTCGGACATGACGGTGTCGGGCCAATCTAGTCCCGGGGTCGTGGGGACGCCCTTACAGTCGTCGGACAAGTCGGCGGCGAGCCAATCTAGTCCCGCGGTCGTGGAGACGACCCTATAGTCGTCGGACAAGTCAGCGGCTGGCCAACATTGGCCCGTGGTCGTGGGGACGACCATATAGTCGTCGGACATGACGGTGGCGGGCCACTCTAGTCCCGGGTCGTGGGGACGACCCTATAGTCGTCGGACATGTCGGCGGCTGGCCAGCTTTGGCCCGGGGTCGTGGGGACGACCCTATAGTCGTCGGATATGACGGTGGCGGGCCAATCTATTCCCGGGGTCGTGGGGACGACCCTATAGTCGTCGGACATATCAGCGGCTGGACAACTTTGGCCCGGGGTCGTGGGGACGACCCTACAGTCGTCGGATATGTCGGCAGCTGGCCAACTTTGGCCCGTGGTCGTGGAGTCGACCCTATAGTGGTCGGAAATGACGGTGGCGGGCCAATCTAGTCCCGGGTCATGGGGACGACCCTATAGTCGTCGGACAAGTCGGCGGCTGGCCAACTTTGGCCCGTGGTCGTGGGGAGGACCCTATACTCGTCGGACAAGTCGGCGGCGTACCAACCAAGTCCGGGGGTCGTGGGGACGACCCTATAGTCGTCGGACATGACGGTGGCGGGCCAGTCTAGTCCCGGGTCATGGGGACGACCCTATAGTCGTCGGACAAGTCAGCGGCTGGCCTACATTGGCCCGTGGTCGTGGGGACGACCATATAGTCGTCGGACATGACGGTGGCGGGCCACTCTAGTCCCGGGTCGTGGGGACGACCCTATAGTCGTCGGACATGTCGGCGGCGAGCCAACATTGACCCGGGGTCGTGGGGACGACTCTATAGTCGTCGGACATGTCGGTGGCGGGCCAGTCTAGTCCCGGGTCGTGGGGACGACCCTATAGTCGTCGGACATGTCGGCGGCTGGCCAACTTTGGCCCGTGGTCGTGGGGAGGACCCTATACTCGTCGGACAAGTCGGCGGCGTACGAACCAAGTCCCGGGTCATGGGGACGACCCTATAGTCGTTAGACAAGTCGGCGGCTGGCCAACTTTGGCACGTGGTCGTGGGGACGACCCTATAGTCGTCGGACAAGTCGGCGGCTGGCCAACTTTGGCCCGTGGTCGTGGGGACGACCCTATAGTCGTCGGACATGACGGTGGCGGGCCAGTCTAGTCCCGGGTCATGGGGACGACCCTATAGTCGGAGGACAAGTCGGCGGCTGGCCAACTTTGGCACGTGGTCGTGGGGACGACCCTATAGTCGTCGGACAAGTCGGCGGCTGGCCAACTTTGGCCCGTGGTCGTGGGGACGACCCTATAGTCGTCGGACATGACGGTGGCGGGCCAGTCTAGTCCCGGGTCATGGGGACGACCCTATAGTCGGAGGACAAGTCGGCGGCTGGCCAACTTTGGCCCGTGGTCGTGGGGACGACCCTATAGTCGTCGGAAATGACGGTGGCGGGCCAATCTAGTCCCGGGGTCGTGGGGACGACCCTACAGTCGTCGGACAAGTCGGCGGCGAGCCAATCTAGTCCCGCGGTCGTGGGGACGACCCTATAGTCGTCGGACAAGTCAGCGGCTGGCCTACATTGGCCCGTGGTCGTGGGGACGACCATATAGTCGTCGGACATGACGGTGGCGGGCCACTCTAGTCCCGGGTCGTGGGGACGACCCTATAGTCGTCGGACATGTCGGCGGCTGGCCAACTTTGGCCCGGGGTCGTGGGGACGACCCTATAGTCGTCGGATATGTCGGCGGCTGGCCAACTTTGGCCCGTGGTCGTGGGGACGACCCTATAGTCGTCGGACAAGTCGGCGGCGGGCCAACCTAATCCCGGGGTCGTGGGGACGACCCTATAATCGTCGGACAAGCCGGCGGCTGGCCCACTTTGGCCCGTGGTCGTGGGGACGACCCTATAGTCGTCGGACAAGTCGGCGGGTGTCCAACTTTGGCCCGGGGTCGTGGGGACGACCCTATAGTCGTCGGACTTGACGGTGGCGGGCCAATCTAGTCCCGGGGTCGTGGGGACGACCCTATAGTCGTCAGACATGTCGGTGGCGAGCCAACCTAGTCCCGGGGTCGTGGGGACGACCCTATAGTCGTCGGACAAGTCGGCGGCGGGCCAACCTAGTCCCGGGGTCGTGGGGATGACCCTATAGTCGTCGGACATGACGGTGGCGGGCCAGTCTAGTCCCGGGTCGTGGGGACGACCCTATAGTCGTCGGACATGTCGGCGGCTGGCCAACTTTGGCCCGTGGTCGTGGGGACGACCCTATAGTCGTCAGACATGACGGTGGCGAGCCAACCTAGTCCCGGGGTCGTGGGGACGACCCTATAGTCGTCGGATAGGTCGGCAGCTTGCCAACTTTGGCCCGGGGTCGTGGGAACGACCCTATAGTCGTCGGACAAGGCGGCGGCGAGCCAATCTAGTCCCGCGGTCGTGGATACGACCCTATAGCCGTCGGACAAGTCAGCGGCTGGCCAACATTGGCCCGTGGTCGTGGGGACGACCATATAGTCGTCGGACATAACGGTGGCGGGCCACTCTAGTCCCGGGTCGTGGGGACGACCCTATAGTCGTCGGACATGTCGGCGGCTGGCCAACTTTGGCCCGTGGTCGTGGGGACGACCCTATAGTCGTCGGACAAGTCGGCGGGTGTCCAACTTTGGCCCGGGGTCGTGGGGACGACCCTATAGTCGTCGGACTTGACGGTGGCGGGCCAATCTAGTCCCGGGGTCGTGGGGACGACCCTATAGTCGTCAGACATGTCGGTGGCGAGCCAACCTAGTCCCGGGGTCGTGGGGACGACCCTATAGTCGTCGGACAAGTCGGGGCGGGCCTACCTAGTCCCGGGGTCGTGGGGACGACCCTATAGTCGTCGGATAAGTCGGCAACTTGCCAACTTTGGCCCGGGGTCGTGGGAACGACCCTATAGTCGTCGGACAAGTCGGGGGCGAGCCCACCTAGTCCGGGGGTCGTGTGGACGACCCTATAGTCGTCGGACAAGTCGGCGGCCGGCCAACCTAGTCCGGGGGTCGTGGCGACGACCCTATAGTCGTCGGACATGACGGTGGCGGGCCAATCTAGTCCCGGGGTCGTGGGGACGACCCCATAGTCGTTGGACATGACGGTGGCGCGCCAGTCTAGTCCCGGGTCGTGGGCACGACCCTATAGTCGGCGGAAATGTCGCCGGCTGGCCAACTTTGGCCCGTGGTCGTGGGGACGACCCTATAGTCGTCGGACAAGTCGGCGGCTGTCCAGCTTTGGCCCGGTGTCGTGGGGACGACCCTATAGTCGTCGGACTTGACGGTGGCGGGCCAATCTAGTCCCGGGGTCGTGGGGACGACCCTATAGTCGTCGGACTTGACGGTGGCGGGCCAATCTAGTCCCGGGGTCGGGGGGGCGACCCTATAGTCGTCGGACTTGACGGTGGCGGGCCAATCTAGTCCCGGGGTCGTGGGGACGACCCTTTAGTCGTCGGACATGACGGTGGCGGGTCAGTCTACTCCCGGGTTGTGGGGACGACCCTATAGTCGTCGGACATGTCGGCGGCTCGCCAACTTTGGCCCCGTGGTCATGGGGACGACCCTATAGTCGTCGGGCATGTCGGCGGCTGGCCAACTTTGACCCGGGGACGTGGGGACGACCCTATAGTCTTCGGACAAGTCGGCGGCTGGCCAAATTTGGCCCGTGGTCGTGGGTACGACCCTATAGTCGTCGGACATGACGGTGTCGGGCCAATCTAGTCCCGGGATCGTGGGGACGACCCTATAGTCGTCGGACATGACGGTGTCGGGCCAATCTAGTCCCGGGATCGTGGGGACGACCCTATAGTCGTCGGACATGACGGTGTCGGGCCAATCTAGTCCCGGGATCGTGGGGACGACCCTATAGTCGTCGGACAAGTCGGGGGCGAGCCCACCTAGTCCGGGGGTCGTGTGGACGACCCTATAGTCGTCGGACAAGTCGGCGGCCGGCCAACCTAGTCCGGGGGTCGTGGCGACGACCCTATAGTCGTCGGACATGACGGTGGCGGGCCAATCTAGTCCCGGGGTCGTGGGGACGACCCCATAGTCGTTGGACATGACGGTGGCGGGCCAGTCTAGTCCCGGGTCGTGGGCACGACCCTATAGTCGTCGGAAATGTCGCCGGCTGGCCAACTTTGGCCCGTGGTCGTGGGGACGACCCTATAGTCGTCGGACAAGTCGGCGGCTGTCCAGCTTTGGCCCGGGGTCGTGGGGACGACCCTATAGTCGTCGGACTTGACGGTGGCGGGCCAATCTAGTCCCGGGGTCGTGGGGACGACCCTATAGTCGTCGGAAATGACGGTGGCGGGCCAATCTAGTCCCGGGGTCGTGGGGACGACCCTATAGTCGTCGGACAAGTCGGCGGCGTACCAACCTAGTCCGGGGGTCGTGGGGACGACCCTATGGTCGTCGGACATGACGGTGGCGGGCCAGTCTAGTCCCGGGTCATGGGGACGACCCTATAGTCGTCGGACAAGTCGGCGGCTGGCCAACTTTGGCCCGTGGTCGTGGGGACGACCCTATAGTCGTCGGAAATGACGGTGGCGGGCCAATCTAGTCCCGGGGTCGTGGAGACGACCCTATAGTCGTCGGACATATCAGCGGCTGGCCAACTTTGGCCCGGGGTCGTGGGGACGACCCTACAGTCGTCGGATATGTCGGCGGCTGGCCAACTTTGGCCCGTGGTCGTGGGGACGATCCGATAGTCGTCGGACGTGACGGTGACTAGCCAATCTAGTCCCGGCGTCGTTGGGACGTCCCTATACTCGTCGAACATGTCGGCGGCTGGCCAACCTTTGCCCGGCGTCGTGGGGACGACCCTATAGTCGTCGGACATGTCGGCGGCTGGCCAACTTTGGCCCGGGGTCGTGGGGACGACCCTATAGTCGTCGGACATGTCGGCGGCTGGCCAACTTTGGCCCGTGGTCGTGGGGAGGACCCTATACTCGTCGGACAAGTCGGCGGCGTACCAACCTAGTCCGGGGGTCGTGGGGACGACCCTATAGTCGTCGGACATGACGGTGGCGGGCCAATCTAGTCCCGGGTCATGGGGACGACCCTATAGTCGTCGGACAAGTCGGCGGCTGGCCAACTTTGGCCCGTGGTCGTGGGGACGACCCTATAGTCGTCGGAAATGACGGTGGCGGGCCAATCTAGTCCCGGGGTCGTGGGGACGACCCTACAGTCGTCGGACAAGTCGGCGGCGAGCCAATCTAGTCCCGCGGTCGTGGGGACGACCCTATAGTCGTCGGACAAGTCGGCGGCTGGCCAACTTTGGCCCGTGGTCGTGGGGACGACCCTATAGTCGTCGGAAATGACGGTGGCGGGCCAATCTAGTCCCGGGGTCGTGGGGACGACCCTGCAGTCGTCGGACAAGTCGGCGGCGAGCCAATCTAGTCCCGCGGTCGTGGGGACGACCCTATAGTCGTCGGACAAGTCAGCGGCTGGCCAACATTGGCCCGTGGTCGTGGGGACGACCATATAGTCGTCGGACATGTCGGCGGCTGGCCAACTTTGGCCCGGGGTCGTGGGGACGACCCTATAGTCGTCGGACAAGCCGGCGATTGGCCAACTTTGGCCCGTGGTCGTGGGGACGACCCTATAATCGTCGGACAAGTCGGCGGCTGTCCAACATTGGCCCGGGGTCGTGGGGAAGACCCTATAGTCGTCGGACTTGACGGTGGCGGGCCAATCTAGTCCCGGGGTCGTGGGGACGACCCTATAGTCGTCAGACATGTCGGTGGTGAGCCAACCTAGTCCCGGGGTCGTGGGGACGACCCTATAGTCGTCGGACAAGTCGGCGGCGGGCCAACCTAGTCCCGGGGTCGTGGGGATGACCCTATAGTCGTCGGACAAGTCGGCGGCGAGCCCACCTAGTCGGGGGGTCGTGGGGACGACCCTATAGTCGTCGGACAAGTCGGCGGCCGGCCAACCTAGTCCGGGGGTCGTGGGGACGACCCTATAGTCGTCGGACATGTCGGCGGCGAGCCAACATTGACCCGGGGTCGTGGGGACGACTCTATAGTCGTCGGACATGTCGGTGGCGGGCCAGTCTAGTCCCGGGTCGTGGGGACGACCCTATAGTCGTCGGACATGTCGGCGGCTGGCCAACTTTGGGCCGTGGTCGTGGGGACGACCCTATAGTCGTCGGACAAGTCGGCGGCTGTCCAGCTTTGGCCCGGGGTCGTGGCGACGACCCTATAGTCGTCGGACAAGTCGGCGGCTGTCCAGCTTTGGCCCGGGGTCGTGGGGACGACCCTATAGTCGTCGGACTTGACGGTGGCGGGCCAATCTAGTCCCGGGGTCGTGGGGACGACCCTATAGTCGTCGGACTTGACGGTGGCGGGCCAGTCTAGTCCCGGGTCGTGGGTACGAACCTATAGTCGTCGGAAATGTCGCCGGCTGGCCAACTTTGGCCCGTGGTCGTGGGGACGACCCTATAGTCGTCAGACATGACGGTGGCGAGCCAACCTAGTCCCGGGGTCGTGGGGACGACCCTATAGTCGGCGGACAAGTCGGCGGCGAGCCCACCTATTCGGGGGGTCGTGGGGACGACCCAATAGTCGTCGGACAAGTCGGCGGCCGGCCAACATAGTCCGGGGGTCGTGGGGACGACCCTATAGTCGTCGGACATGACGGTGGCGGGCCAGTCTAGTCCCGGGTCGTGGGGACGACCCTATAGTCGTCGGACATGTCGGCGGCTGGCCAACTTTGGCCCGTGGTCGTGGGGACGACCCTATAGTCGTCGGAAATGTCGGCGGCTCGCCAACTTTGGCCCCGTGGTCATGGGGACGACCCTATTGTCGTCGGGCATGTCGGCGGCTGGCCAACTTTGACCCGGGGACGTGGGGACGACCCTATAGTCTTCGGACAAGTCGGCGGCTGGCCAAATTTGGTCCGTGGTCGTGGGGACGACCCTATAGTCGTCGGACATGACGGTGTCGGGCCAATCTAGTCCCGGGATCGTGGGGACGACCCTATAGTCGTCGGACAAGTCGGCGGCCGGCCAACCTAGTCCGGGGGTCGTGGGGACGACCCTAAAGTCGTCGGACATGACGGTGGCGGGCCAATCTAGTCCCGAGTCGTGGGGACGACCCTATAGTCGTCGGACAAGTCGGCGGCGGGCCAACCTAGTCCCGGGGTCGTGGGGATGACCCTATAGTCGTCGGACATGTCGGCGGCGAGCCAACATTGACCCGGGGTCGTGGGGACGACTCTATAGTCGTCGGACATGTCGGTGGCGGGCCAGTCTAGTCCCGGGTCGTGGGGACGACCCTATAGTCGTCGGACATGTCGGCGGCTGGCCAACTTTGGGCCGTGGTCGTGGGGACGACCCTATAGACGTCGGACAAGTCGGCGGCTGTCCAGCTTTGGCCCGGGGTCGTGGCGACGACCCTATAGTCGTCGGACAAGTCGGCGGCTGTCCAGCTTTGGCCCGGGGTCGTGGGGACGACCCTATAGTCGTCGGACTTGACGGTGGCGGGCCAATCTAGTCCCGGGGTCGTGGGGACGACCCTATAGTCGTCGGACTTGACGGTGGCGGGCCAGTCTAGTCCCGGGTCGTGGGTACGAACCTATAGTCGTCGGAAATGTCGCCGGCTGGCCAACTTTGGCCCGTGGTCGTGGGGACGACCCTATAGTCGTCAGACATGACGGTGGCGAGCCAACCTAGTCCCGGGGTCGTGGGGACGACCCTATAGTCGTCGGACAAGTCGGCGGCGAGCCCACCTAGTCGGGGGGTCGTGGGGACGACCCAATAGTCGTCGGACAAGTCGGCGGCCGGCCAACATAGTCCGGGGGTCGTGGGGACGACCCTATAGTCGTCGGACATGACGGTGGCGGGCCAGTCTAGTCCCGGGTCGTGGGGACGACCCTATAGTCGTCGGACATGTCGGCGGCTGGCCAACTTTGGCCCGGGGGTCGTGGGGAGGACCCTATACTCGTCGGACAAGTCGGCGGCGTACCAACCTAGTCCGGGGGTCGTGGGGACGACCCTATGGTCGTCGGACATGACGGTGGCGGGCCAGTCTAGTCCCGGGTCATGGGGACGACCCTATAGTCGTCGGACAAGTCAGCGGCTGGCCAACTTTGGCCCGTGGTCGTGGGGACGACCCTATAGTCGTCGGAAATGACGGTGGCGGGCCAATCTAGTCCCGGGGTCGTGGAGACGACCCTATAGTCGTCGGACATATCAGCGGCTGGCCAACTTTGGCCCGGGGTCGTGGGGACGACCCTACAGTCGTCGGATATGTCGGCGGCTGGCCAACTTTGGCCCGTGGTCGTGGGGACGACCCTATAGTCGTCGGAAATGACGGTGGCGGGCCAATCTAGTCCCGGGGTCGTGGGGACGACCCTATAGTCGTCGGACAAGTCGGCGGCGTACCAACCTAGTCCGGGGGTCGTGGGGACGACCCTATGGTCGTCGGACATGAGGGTGGCGGGCCAGTCTAGTCCCGGGTCATGGGGACGACCCTATAGTCGTCGGACTTGACGGTGGCGGGCCAATCTAGTCCCGGGGTCGTGGGGACGACCCTATAGTCGTCGGACTTGACGGTGGCGGGCCAGTCTAGTCCCGGGTCGTGGGTACGAACCTATAGTCGTCGGAAATGTCGCCGGCTGGCCAACTTTGGCCCGTGGTCGTGGGGACGACCCTATAGTCGTCAGACATGACGGTGGCGAGCCAACCTAGTCCCGGGGTCGTGGGGACGACCCTATAGTCGGCGGACAAGTCGGCGGCGAGCCCACCTATTCGGGGGGTCGTGGGGACGACCCAATAGTCGTCGGACAAGTCGGCGGCCGGCCAACATAGTCCGGGGGTCGTGGGGACGACCCTATAGTCGTCGGACATGACGGTGGCGGGCCAGTCTAGTCCCGGGTCGTGGGGACGACCCTATAGTCGTCGGACATGTCGGCGGCTGGCCAACTTTGGCCCGTGGTCGTGGGGACGACCCTATAGTCGTCGGAAATGTCGGCGGCTCGCCAACTTTGGCCCCGTGGTCATGGGGACGACCCTATTGTCGTCGGGCATGTCGGCGGCTGGCCAACTTTGACCCGGGGACGTGGGGACGACCCTATAGTCTTCGGACAAGTCGGCGGCTGGCCAAATTTGGTCCGTGGTCGTGGGGACGACCCTATAGTCGTCGGACATGACGGTGTCGGGCCAATCTAGTCCCGGGATCGTGGGGACGACCCTATAGTCGTCGGACAAGTCGGCGGCCGGCCAACCTAGTCCGGGGGTCGTGGGGACGACCCTAAAGTCGTCGGACATGACGGTGGCGGGCCAATCTAGTCCCGAGTCGTGGGGACGACCCTATAGTCGTCGGACAAGTCGGCGGCGGGCCAACCTAGTCCCGGGGTCGTGGGGATGACCCTATAGTCGTCGGACATGTCGGCGGCGAGCCAACATTGACCCGGGGTCGTGGGGACGACTCTATAGTCGTCGGACATGTCGGTGGCGGGCCAGTCTAGTCCCGGGTCGTGGGGACGACCCTATAGTCGTCGGACATGTCGGCGGCTGGCCAACTTTGGGCCGTGGTCGTGGGGACGACCCTATAGACGTCGGACAAGTCGGCGGCTGTCCAGCTTTGGCCCGGGGTCGTGGCGACGACCCTATAGTCGTCGGACAAGTCGGCGGCTGTCCAGCTTTGGCCCGGGGTCGTGGGGACGACCCTATAGTCGTCGGACTTGACGGTGGCGGGCCAATCTAGTCCCGGGGTCGTGGGGACGACCCTATAGTCGTCGGACTTGACGGTGGCGGGCCAGTCTAGTCCCGGGTCGTGGGTACGAACCTATAGTCGTCGGAAATGTCGCCGGCTGGCCAACTTTGGCCCGTGGTCGTGGGGACGACCCTATAGTCGTCAGACATGACGGTGGCGAGCCAACCTAGTCCCGGGGTCGTGGGGACGACCCTATAGTCGTCGGACAAGTCGGCGGCGAGCCCACCTAGTCGGGGGGTCGTGGGGACGACCCAATAGTCGTCGGACAAGTCGGCGGCCGGCCAACATAGTCCGGGGGTCGTGGGGACGACCCTATAGTCGTCGGACATGACGGTGGCGGGCCAGTCTAGTCCCGGGTCGTGGGGACGACCCTATAGTCGTCGGACATGTCGGCGGCTGGCCAACTTTGGCCCGGGGGTCGTGGGGAGGACCCTATACTCGTCGGACAAGTCGGCGGCGTACCAACCTAGTCCGGGGGTCGTGGGGACGACCCTATGGTCGTCGGACATGACGGTGGCGGGCCAGTCTAGTCCCGGGTCATGGGGACGACCCTATAGTCGTCGGACAAGTCAGCGGCTGGCCAACTTTGGCCCGTGGTCGTGGGGACGACCCTATAGTCGTCGGAAATGACGGTGGCGGGCCAATCTAGTCCCGGGGTCGTGGAGACGACCCTATAGTCGTCGGACATATCAGCGGCTGGCCAACTTTGGCCCGGGGTCGTGGGGACGACCCTACAGTCGTCGGATATGTCGGCGGCTGGCCAACTTTGGCCCGTGGTCGTGGGGACGACCCTATAGTCGTCGGAAATGACGGTGGCGGGCCAATCTAGTCCCGGGGTCGTGGGGACGACCCTATAGTCGTCGGACAAGTCGGCGGCGTACCAACCTAGTCCGGGGGTCGTGGGGACGACCCTATGGTCGTCGGACATGAGGGTGGCGGGCCAGTCTAGTCCCGGGTCATGGGGACGACCCTATAGTCGTCGGACAAGTCGGCGGCTGGCCAACTTTGGCCCGTGGTCGTGGGGACGACCCTATAGTCGTCGGAAATGACGGTGGCGGGCCAATCTAGTCCCGGGGTCGTGGGAACGACCCTATAGTCGTCGGACAAGTCGGGGCGAGCCCACCTAGTCCGGGGGTCGTGGGGACGACCCTATAGTCGTCGGACAAGTCGGCGGCCGGCCAACCTAGTCCGGGGGTCGTGGGGACGACCCTATAGTCGTCGGACAAGTCGGCGGCTGTCCAGCTTTGGCCCGGGGTCGTGGGGACGACCCTATAGTCGTCGGACTTGACGGTGGCGGGCCAATCTAGTCCCGGGGTCGTGGGGGCGACCCTATAGTCGTCGGACTTGACGGTGGCGGGCCAGTCTAGTCCCGGGTCGTGGGTACGAACCTATAGTCGTCGGAAATGTCGCCGGCTGGCCAACTTTGGCCCGTGGTCGTGGGGACGACCCTATAGTCGTCAGACATGACGGTGGCGAGCCAACCTAGTCCCGGGGTCGTGGGGACGACCCTATAGTCGTCGGACAAGTCGGCGGCGAGCCCACCTATTCGGGGGGTCGTGGGGACGACCCAATAGTCGTCGGACAAGTCGGCGGCCGGCCAACATAGTCCGGGGGTCGTGGGGACGACCCTATAGTCGTCGGACATGACGGTGGCGGGCCAGTCTAGTCCCGGGTCGTGGGGACGACCCTATAGTCGTCGGACATGTCGGCGGCTGGCCAACTTTGGCCCGTGGTCGTGGGGACGACCCTATAGTCGTCGGAAATGTCGGCGGCTCGCCAACTTTGGCCCCGTGGTCATGGGGACGACCCTATAGTCGTCGGGCATGTCGGCGGCTGGCCAACTTTGACCCGGGGACGTGGGGACGACCCTATAGTCTTCGCACAAGTCGGCGGCTGGCCAAATTTGGCCCGTGGTCGTGGGGACGACCCTATAGTCGTCGGACATGACGGTGTCGGGCCAATCTAGTCCCGGGATCGTGGGGACGACCCTATAGTCGTCGGACAAGTCGGCGGCCGGCCAACCTAGTCCGGGGGTCGTGGGGACGACCCTAAAGTCGTCGGACATGACGGTGGCGGGCCAATCTAGTCCCGAGTCGTGGGGACGACCCTATAGTCGTCGGACAAGTCGGCGGCGGGCCAACCTAGTCCCGGGGTCGTGGGGATGACCCTATAGTCGTCGGACATGTCGGCGGCGAGCCAACATTGACCCGGGGTCGTGGGGACGACTCTATAGTCGTCGGACATGTCGGTGGCGGGCCAGTCTAGTCCCGGGTCGTGGGGACGACCCTATAGTCGTCGGACATGTCGGCGGCTGGCCAACTTTGGGCCGTGGTCGTGGGGACGACCCTATAGACGTCGGACAAGTCGGCGGCTGTCCAGCTTTGGCCCGGGGTCGTGGCGACGACCCTATAGTCGTCGGACAAGTCGGCGGCTGTCCAGCTTTGGCCCGGGGTCGTGGGGACGACCCTATAGTCGTCGGACTTGACGGTGGCGGGCCAATCTAGTCCCGGGGTCGTGGGGACGACCCTATAGTCGTCGGACTTGACGGTGGCGGGCCAGTCTAGTCCCGGGTCGTGGGTACGAACCTATAGTCGTCGGAAATGTCGCCGGCTGGCCAACTTTGGCCCGTGGTCGTGGGGACGACCCTATAGTCGTCAGACATGACGGTGGCGAGCCAACCTAGTCCCGGGGTCGTGGGGACGACCCTATAGTCGTCGGACAAGTCGGCGGCGAGCCCACCTAGTCGGGGGGTCGTGGGGACGACCCAATAGTCGTCGGACAAGTCGGCGGCCGGCCAACATAGTCCGGGGGTCGTGGGGACGACCCTATAGTCGTCGGACATGACGGTGGCGGGCCAGTCTAGTCCCGGGTCGTGGGGACGACCCTATAGTCGTCGGACATGTCGGCGGCTGGCCAACTTTGGCCCGGGGGTCGTGGGGAGGACCCTATACTCGTCGGACAAGTCGGCGGCATACCAACCTAGTCCGGGGGTCGTGGGGACGACCCTATGGTCGTCGGACATGACGGTGGCGGGCCAGTCTAGTCCCGGGTCATGGGGACGACCCTATAGTCGTCGGACAAGTCAGCGGCTGGCCAACTTTGGCCCGTGGTCGTGGGGACGACCCTATAGTCGTCGGAAATGACGGTGGCGGGCCAATCTAGTCCCGGGGTCGTGGAGACGACCCTATAGTCGTCGGACATATCAGCGGCTGGCCAACTTTGGCCCGGGGTCGTGGGGACGACCCTACAGTCGTCGGATATGTCGGCGGCTGGCCAACTTTGGCCCGTGGTCGTGGGGACGACCCTATAGTCGTCGGAAATGACGGTGGCGGGCCAATCTAGTCCCGGGGTCGTGGGGACGACCCTATAGTCGTCGGACAAGTCGGCGGCGTACCAACCTAGTCCGGGGGTCGTGGGGACGACCCTATGGTCGTCGGACATGAGGGTGGCGGGCCAGTCTAGTCCCGGGTCATGGGGACGACCCTATAGTCGTCGGACAAGTCGGCGGCTGGCCAACTTTGGCCCGTGGTCGTGGGGACGACCCTATAGTCGTCGGAAATGACGGTGGCGGGCCAATCTAGTCCCGGGGTCGTGGAGACGACCCTATAGTCGTCGGACATATCAGCGGCTGGCCAACTTTGGCCCGGGGTCGTGGGGACGACCCTACAGTCGTCGGATATGTCGGCGGCTGGCCAACTTTGGCCCGTGGTCGTGGGGACGACCGTATAGTCGTCGGAAATGACGGTGGCGGGCCAATCTAGTCCCGGGGTCGTGGGGACGACCCTATAGTCGTCGGACAAGTCGGCGGCGGGCCAACCTAGTCCCGGGGTCGTGGGGATGACCCTATAGTCGTCGGACATGACGGTGGCGGGCCAGTCTAGTCCCGGGTCGTGCGGACGACCCTATAGTCGTCGGACATGTCGCCGGCTGGCCAACTTTGGCCCGTGGTCGTGGGGACCACCCTATAGTCGTCGGACATAACGGTGGCGGGCCAATCTAGTCCCGGGGTCGTGGGGACGACACTATAGTCGTCGGACAAGTCGGGGGCGGGCCTACCTAGTCCCGGGGTCGTGGGGACGACCCTATAGTCGTCGGATAAGTCGGCAGCTTGCCAACTTTGGCCCGGGGTCGTGGGAACGACCCTATAGTCGTCGGACAAGTCGGGGCGAGCCCACCTAGTCCGGGGGTCGTGGGGACGACCCTATAGTCGTCGGACAAGTCGGCGGCCGGCCAACCTAGTCCGGGGGTCGTGGGGACGACCCTATAGTCGTCGGACATGACGGTGGCGGGCCAATCTAGTCCCGGGGTCGTGGGGACGACCCCATAGTCGTTGGACATGACGGTGGCGGGCCAGTCTAGTCCCGGGTCGTGGGCACGACCCTATAGTCGTCGGAAATGTCGCCGGCTGGCCAACTTTGGCCCGTGGTCGTGGGGACAACCCTATAGTCGTCGGACAAGTCGGCGGCTGTCCAGCTTTGGCCCGGGGTCGTGGGGACGACCCTATAGTCGTCGGACTTGACGGTGGCGGGCCAATCTAGTCCCGGGGTCGTGGGGACGACCCTATAGTCGTCGGACTTGACGGTGGCGGGCCAATCTAGTCCCGGGGTCGGGGGGGCGACCCTATAATCGTCGGACAAGCCGGCGGCTGGCCAACTTTGGCCCGTGGTCGTGGGGACGACCCTATAGTCGTCGGACAAGTCGGCGGCTGTCCAGCTTTGGCCCGGGGTCGTGGGGACGACCCTATAGTCGTCGGACTTGACGGTGGCGGGCCAATCTAGTCCCGGGGTCGTGGGGACGACCCTATAGTCGTCGGACTTGACGGTGGCGGGCCAGTCTAGTCCCGGGTCGTGGGTACGAACCTATAGTCGTCGGAAATGTCGCCGGCTGGCCAACTTTGGCCCGTGGTCGTGGGGACGACCCTATAGTCGTCAGACATGACGGTGGCGGGCCAATCTAGTCCCGGGGTCGTGGGGACGACCCTATAGTCGTCGGACAAGTCGGCGGCGTACCAACCTAGTCCGGGGGTCGTGGGGACGACCCAATAGTCGTCGGACAAGTCGGCGGCCGGCCAACATAGTCCGGGGGTCGTGGGGACGACCCTATAGTCGTCGGACATGACGGTGGCGGGCCAGTCTAGTCCCGGGTCGTGGGGACGACCCTATAGTCGTCGGACATGTCGGCGGCTGGCCAACTTTGGCCCGTGGTCGTGGGGACGACCCTATAGTCGTCAGACATGACGGTGGCGGGCCAATCTAGTCCCGGGGTCGTGGGGACGACCCTATAGTCGTCGGACAAGTCGGCGGCGTACCAACCTAGTCCGGGGGTCGTGGGGACGACCCTATGGTCGTCGGACATGACGGTGGCGGGCCAGTCTAGTCCCGGGTCATGGGGACGACCCTATAGTCGTCGGACAAGTCGGCGGCTGGCCAACTTTGGCCCGTGGTCGTGGGGACGACCCTATAGTCGTCGGAAATGACGGTGGCGGGCCAATCTAGTCCCGGGGTCGTAGAGACGACCCTATAGTCGTCGGACATATCAGCGGCTGGCCAACTTTGGCCCGGGGTCGTGGGGACGACCCTACAGTCGTCGGATATGTCGGCGGCTGGCCAACTTTGGCCCGTGGTCGTGGGGACGACCCTATAGTCGTCGGAAATGACGGTGGCGGGCCAATCTAATCCCGGGGTCGTGGGGACGACCCTATAGTCGTCGGACAAGTCGGCGGCGGGCCAACCTAGTCCCGGGGTCGTGGGGATGACCCTATAGTCGTCGGACATGACGGTGGCGGGCCAGTCTAGTCCCGGGTCGTGCGGACGACCCTATAGTCGTCGGACATGTCGCCGGCTGGCCAACTTTGGCCCGTGGTCGTGGGGACCACCCTATAGTCGTCGGACATAACGGTGGCGGGCCAATCTAGTCCCGGGGTCGTGGGGACGACCCTATAGTCGTCGGACAAGTCGGGGGCGGGCCTACCTAGTCCCGGGGTCGTGGGGACGACCCTATAGTCGTCGGATAAGTCGGCAGCTTGCCAACTTTGGCCCGGGGTCGTGGGAACGACCCTATAGTCGTCGGACAAGTCGGGGCGAGCCCACCTAGTCCGGGGGTCGTGGGGACGACCCTATAGTCGTCGGACAAGTCGGCGGCCGGCCAACCTAGTCCGGGGGTCGTGGGGACGACCCTATAGTCGTCGGACATGACGGTGGCGGGCCAATCTAGTCCCGGGGTCGTGGGGACGACCCCATAGTCGTTGGACATGACGGTGGCGGGCCAGTCTAGTCCCGGGTCGTGGGCACGACTCTATAGTCGTCGGAAATGTCGCTGGCTGGCCAACTTTGGCCCGTGGTCGTGGGGACGACCCAATAGTCGTCGGACAAGTCGGCGGCCGGCCAACATAGTCGGGGGGTCGTGGGGACGACCCTATAGTCGTCGGACATGACGGTGGCGGGCCAGTCTAGTCCCGGGTCGTGGGGACGACCCTATAGTCGTCGGACAAGTCGGCGGCTGTCCAGCTTTGGCCCGGGGTCGTGGGGACGACCCTATAGTCGTCGGACTTGACGGTGGCGGGCCAATCTAGTCCCGGGGTCGTGGGGACGACCCTATAGTCGTCGGACTTGACGGTGGCGGGCCAATCTAGTCCCGGGGTCGGGGGGGCGACCCTATAATCGTCGGACAAGCCGGCGGCTGGCCAACTTTGGCCCGTGGTCGTGGGGACGACCCTATAGTCGTCGGACAAGTCGGCGGCTGTCCAGCTTTGGCCCGGGGTCGTGGGGACGACCCTATAGTCGTCGGACTTGACGGTGGCGGGCCAATCTAGTCCCGGGGTCGTGGGGACGACCCTATAGTCGTCGGACTTGACGGTGGCGGGCCAGTCTAGTCCCGGGTCGTGGGTACGAACCTATAGTCGTCGGAAATGTCGCCGGCTGGCCAACTTTGGCCCGTGGTCGTGGGGACGACCCTATAATCGTCGGACATGTTAGCGGCTGGCCAACTTTGGCCCGTGGTCGTGGGGACGATCCGATAGTCGTCGGACGTGACGGTGACTAGCCAATCTAGTCCCGGCGTCGTTGGGACGTCCCTATACTCGTCGAACATGTCGGCGGCTGGCCAACCTTTGCCCGGCGTCGTGGGGACGACCCTATAGTCGTCGGACATGTCGGCGGCTGGCCAACTTTGGCCCGGGGTCGTGGGGACGACCCTATAGTCGTCGGACATGTCGGCGGCTGGCCAACTTTGGCCCGTGGTCGTGGGGAGGACCCTATACTCGTCGGACAAGTCAGCGGCGTCCCAACCTAGTCCGGGGGTCGTGGGGACGACCCTATAGTCGTCGGACATGACGGTGGCGGGCCAATCTAGTCCCGGGTCATGGGGACGACCCTATAGTCGTCGGACAAGTCGGCGGCTGGCCAACTTTGGCCCGTGGTCGTGGGGACGACCCTATAGTCGTCGGAAATGACGGTGGCGGGCCAATCTAGTCCCGGGGTCGTGGGGACGACCCTACAGTCGTCGGACAAGTCGGCGGCGAGCCAATCTAGTCCCGCGGTCGTGGGGACGACCCTATAGTCGTCGGACAAGTCGGCGGCTGGCCAACTTTGGCCCGTGGTCGTGGGGACGACCCTATAGTCGTCGGAAATGACGGTGTGGGGCCAATCTAGTCCCGGGATCGTGGAGACGACCCTATAATCGTCGGACATGTTAGCGGCTGGCCAACTTTGGCCTGTGGTCGTGGGGACGATCCGATAGTCGTCGGACGTGACGGTGACTAGCCAATCTAGTCCCGGCGTCGTTGGGACGTCCCTATACTCGTCGAACATGTCGGCGGCTGGCCAACCTTTGCCCGGCGTCGTGGGGACGACCCTATAGTCGTCGGACATGTCGGCGGCTGGCCAACTTTGGCCCGGGGTCGTGGGGACGACCCTATAGTCGTCGGACATGTCGGCGGCTGGCCAACTTTGGCCCGTGGTCGTGGGGAGGACCCTATACTCGTCGGACAAGTCGGCGGCGTACCAACCTAGTCCGGGGGTCGTGGGGACGACCCTATAGTCGTCGGACATGACGGTGGCGGGCCAATCTAGTCCCGGGTCATGGGGACGACCCTATAGTCGTCGGACAAGTCGGCGGCTGGCCAACTTTGGCCCGTGGTCGTGGGGACGACCCTATAGTCGTCGGAAATGACGGTGGCGGGCCAATCTAGTCCCGGGGTCGTGGGGACGACCCTACAGTCGTCGGACAAGTCGGCGGCGAGCCAATCTAGTCCCGCGGTCGTGGGGACGACCCTATAGTCGTCGGACAAGTCGGCGGCTGGCCAACTTTGGCCCGTGGTCGTGGGGACGACCCTATAGTCGTCGGAAATGACGGTGGCGGGCCAATCTAGTCCCGGGGTCGTGGGGACGACCCTACAGTCGTCGGACAAGTCGGCGGCGAGCCAATCTAGTCCCGCGGTCGTGGGGACGACCCTATAATCGTCGGACAAGTCAGCGGCTGGCCAACATTGGCCCGTGGTCGTGGGGACGACCATATAGTCGTCGGACATGACGGTGGCGGGCCACTCTAGTCCCGGGTCATGGGGACGACCCTATAGTCGTCGGAAATGACGGTGGCGGGCCAATCTAGTCCCGGGGTCGTGGGGACGACCCTATAGTCGTCGGACATGTCGGCGGCTGGCCAACTTTGGCCCGGGGTCGTGGGGACGACCCTATAGTCGTCGGACAAGCCGGCGATTGGCCAACTTTGGCCCGTGGTCGTGGGGACGACCCTATAATCGTCGGACAAGTCGGCGGCTGTCCAACATTGGCCCGGGGTCGTGGGGACGACCCTATAGTCGTCGGAAATGACGGTGGCGGGCCAATCTAGTCCCGGGGTCGTGGGGACGACCCTACAGTCGTCGGACAAGTCGGCGGCGAGCCAATCTAGTCCCGCGGTCGTGGGGACGACCCTATAGTCGTCGGACAAGTCGGCGGCTGGCCAACTTTGGCCCGTGGTCGTGGGGACGACCCTATAGTCGTCGGAAATGACGGTGGCGGGCCAATCTAGTCCCGGGGTCGTGGGGACGACCCTACAGTCGTCGGACAAGTCGGCGGCGAGCCAATCTAGTCCCGCGGTCGTGGGGACGACCCTATAGTCGTCGGACAAGTCGGCGGCTGGCCAACTTTGGCCCGTGGTCGTGGGGACGACCCTATAGTCGTCGGAAATGACGGTGGCGGGCCAATCTAGTCCCAGGGTCGTGGGGACGACCCTACAGTCGTCGGACAAGTCGGCGGCGAGCCAATCTAGTCCCGCGGTCGTGGGGAGGACCCTATACTCGTCGGACAAGTCGGCGGCGTACCAACCTAGTCCGGGGGTCGTGGGGACGACCCTATAGTCGTCGGACATGACGGTGGCGGGCCAGTCTAGTCCCGGGTCGTGGGGACGACCCTATAGTCGTCGGACATGTCGGCGGCTGGCCAACTTTGGCCCGTGGTCGTGGGGACGACCCTATAGTCGTCAGACATGACGGTGGCGGGCCAATCTAGTCCCGGGGTCGTGGGGACGACCCTATAGTCGTCGGACAAGTCGGCGGCGTACCAACCTAGTCCGGGGGTCGTGGGGACGACCCTATGGTCGTCGGACATGACGGTGGCGGGCCAGTCTAGTCCCGGGTCATGGGGACGACCCTATAGTCGTCGGACAAGTCGGCGGCTGGCCAACTTTGGCCCGTGGTCGTGGGGACGACCCTATAGTCGTCGGAAAAGACGGTGGCGGGCCAATCTAGTCCCGGGGTCGTGGAGACGACCCTATAGTCGTCGGACATATCAGCGGCTGGCCAACTTTGGCCCGGGGTCGTGGGGACGACCCTACAGTCGTCGGATATGTCGGCGGCTGGCCAACTTTGGCCCGTGGTCGTGGGGACGACCCTATAGTCGTCGGAAATGACGGTGGCGGGCCAATCTAATCCCGGGGTCGTGGGGACGACCCTATAGTCGTCGGACAAGTCGGCGGCGGGCCAACCTAGTCCCGGGGTCGTGGGGATGACCCTATAGTCGTCGGACATGACGGTGGCGGGCCAGTCTAGTCCCGGGTCGTGCGGACGACCCTATAGTCGTCGGACATGTCGCCGGCTGGCCAACTTTGGCCCGTGGTCGTGGGGACCACCCTATAGTCGTCGGACATAACGGTGGCGGGCCAATCTAGTCCCGGGGTCGTGGGGACGACCCTATAGTCGTCGGACAAGTCGGGGGCGGGCCTACCTAGTCCCGGGGTCGTGGGGACGACCCTATAGTCGTCGGATAAGTCGGCAGCTTGCCAACTTTGGCCCGGGGTCGTGGGAACGACCCTATAGTCGTCGGACAAGTCGGGGCGAGCCCACCTAGTCCGGGGGTCGTGGGGACGACCCTATAGTCGTCGGACAAGTCGGCGGCCGGCCAACCTAGTCCGGGGGTCGTGGGGACGACCCTATAGTCGTCGGACATGACGGTGGCGGGCCAATCTAGTCCCGGGGTCGTGGGGACGACCCCATAGTCGTTGGACATGACGGTGGCGGGCCAGTCTAGTCCCGGGTCGTGGGCACGACTCTATAGTCGTCGGAAATGTCGCTGGCTGGCCAACTTTGGCCCGTGGTCGTGGGGACGACCCAATAGTCGTCGGACAAGTCGGCGGCCGGCCAACATAGTCCGGGGGTCTTGGGGACGACCCTATAGTCGTCGGACATGACGGTGGCGGGCCAGTCTAGTCCCGGGTCGTGGGGACGACCCTATAGTCGTCGGACAAGTCGGCGGCTGTCCAGCTTTGGCCCGGGGTCGTGGGGACGACCCTATAGTCGTCGGACTTGACGGTGGCGGGCCAATCTAGTCCCGGGGTCGTGGGGACGACCCTATAGTCGTCGGACTTGACGGTGGCGGGCCAATCTAGTCCCGGGGTCGGGGGGGGCGACCCTATAATCGTCGGACAAGCCGGCGGCTGGCCAACTTTGGCCCGTGGTCGTGGGGACGACACTATAGTCGTCGGACAAGTCGGCGGCTGTCCAGCTTTGGCCCGGGGTCGTGGGGACGACCCTATAGTCGTCGGACTTGACGGTGGCGGGCCAATCTAGTCCCGGGGTCGTGGGGACGACCCTATAGTCGTCGGACTTGACGGTGGCGGGCCAGTCTAGTCCCGGGTCGTGGGTACGAACCTATAGTCGTCGGAAATGTCGCCGGCTGGCCAACTTTGGCCCGTGGTCGTGGGGACGACCCTATAGTCGTCAGACATGACGGTGGCGAGCCAACCTAGTCCCGGGGTCGTGGGGACGACCCTATAGTCGTCGGACAAGTCGGCGGCGAGCCCACCTAGTCGGGGGGTCGTGGGGACGACCCAATAGTCGTCGGACAAGTCGGCGGCCGGCCAACATAGTCCGGGGGTCGTGGGGACGACCCTATAGTCGTCGGACATGACGGTGGCGGGCCAGTCTAGTCCCGGGTCGTGGGGACGACCCTATAGTCGTCGGACATGTCGGCGGCTGGCCAACTTTGGCCCGTGGTCGTGGGGACGACCCTATAGTCGTCAGACATGACGGTGGCGGGCCAATCTAGTCCCGGGGTCGTGGGGACGACCCCATAGTCGTTGGACATGACGGTGGCGGGCCAGTCTAGTCCCGGGTCGTGGGCACGACCCTATAGTCGTCGGAAATGACGGTGGCGGGCCAATCTAGTCCCGGGGTCGTGGAGACGACCCTATAGTCGTTGGACATATCAGCGGCTGGCCAACTTTGGCCCGGGGTCGTGGGGACGACCCTACAGTCGTCGGATATGTCGGCGGCTGGCCAACTTTGGCCCGTGGTCGTGGGGACGACCCTATAGTCGTCGGAAATGACGGTGGCGGGCCAATCTAATCCCGGGGTCGTGGGGACGACCCTATAGTCGTCGGACAAGTCGGCGGCGGGCCAACCTAGTCCCGGGGTCGTGGGGATGACCCTATAGTCGTCGGACATGACGGTGGCGGGCCAGTCTAGTCCCGGGTCGTGCGGACGACCCTATAGTCGTCGGACATGTCGCCGGCTGGCCAACTTTGGCCCGTGGTCGTGGGGACCACCCTATAGTCGTCGGACATAACGGTGGCGGGCCAATCTAGTCCCGGGGTCGTGGGGACGACCCTATAGTCGTCGGACAAGTCGGGGGCGGGCCTACCTAGTCCCGGGGTCGTGGGGACGACCCTATAGTCGTCGGATAAGTCGGCAGCTTGCCAACTTTGGCCCGGGGTCGTGGGAACGACCCTATAGTCGTCGGACAAGTCGGGGCGAGCCCACCTAGTCCGGGGGTCGTGGGGACGACCCTATAGTCGTCGGACAAGTCGGCGGCCGGCCAACCTAGTCCGGGGGTCGTGGGGACGACCCTATAGTCGTCGGACATGACGGTGGCGGGCCAATCTAGTCCCGGGGTCGTGGGGACGACCCCATAGTCGTTGGACATGACGGTGGCGGGCCAGTCTAGTCCCGGGTCGTGGGCACGACCCTATAGTCGTCGGAAATGTCGCTGGCTGGCCAACTTTGGCCCGTGGTCGTGGGGACGACCCTATAGTCGTCGGACAAGTCGGCGGCTGTCCAGCTTTGGCCCGGGGTCGTGGCGACGACCCTATAGTCGTCGGACAAGTCGGCGGCTGTCCAGCTTTGGCCCGGGGTCGTGGGGACGACCCTATAGTCGTCGGACTTGACGGTGGCGGGCCAATCTAGTCCCGGGGTCGTGGGGACGACCCTATAGTCGTCGGACTTGACGGTGGCGGGCCAGTCTAGTCCCGGGTCGTGGGTACGAACCTATAGTCGTCGGAAATGTCGCCGGCTGGCCAACTTTGGCCCGTGGTCGTGGGGACGACCCTATAGTCGTCAGACATGACGGTGGCGAGCCAACCTAGTCCCGGGGTCGTGGGGACGACCCTATAGTCGGCGGACAAGTCGGCGGCGAGCCCACCTATTCGGGGGGTCGTGGGGACGACCCAATAGTCGTCGGACAAGTCGGCGGCCGGCCAACATAGTCCGGGGGTCGTGGGGACGACCCTATAGTCGTCGGACATGACGGTGGCGGGCCAGTCTAGTCCCGGGTCGTGGGGACGACCCTATAGTCGTCGGACATGTCGGCGGCTGGCCAACTTTGGCCCGTGGTCGTGGGGACGACCCTATAGTCGTCGGAAATGTCGGCGGCTCGCCAACTTTGGCCCCGTGGTCATGGGGACGACCCTATTGTCGTCGGGCATGTCGGCGGCTGGCCAACTTTGACCCGGGGACGTGGGGACGACCCTATAGTCTTCGGACAAGTCGGCGGCTGGCCAAATTTGGTCCGTGGTCGTGGGGACGACCCTATAGTCGTCGGACATGACGGTGTCGGGCCAATCTAGTCCCGGGATCGTGGGGACGACCCTATAGTCGTCGGACAAGTCGGCGGCCGGCCAACCTAGTCCGGGGGTCGTGGGGACGACCCTAAAGTCGTCGGACATGACGGTGGCGGGCCAATCTAGTCCCGAGTCGTGGGGACGACCCTATAGTCGTCGGACAAGTCGGCGGCGGGCCAACCTAGTCCCGGGGTCGTGGGGATGACCCTATAGTCGTCGGACATGTCGGCGGCGAGCCAACATTGACCCGGGGTCGTGGGGACGACTCTATAGTCGTCGGACATGTCGGTGGCGGGCCAGTCTAGTCCCGGGTCGTGGGGACGACCCTATAGTCGTCGGACATGTCGGCGGCTGGCCAACTTTGGGCCGTGGTCGTGGGGACGACCCTATAGACGTCGGACAAGTCGGCGGCTGTCCAGCTTTGGCCCGGGGTCGTGGCGACGACCCTATAGTCGTCGGACAAGTCGGCGGCTGTCCAGCTTTGGCCCGGGGTCGTGGGGACGACCCTATAGTCGTCGGACTTGACGGTGGCGGGCCAATCTAGTCCCGGGGTCGTGGGGACGACCCTATAGTCGTCGGACTTGACGGTGGCGGGCCAGTCTAGTCCCGGGTCGTGGGTACGAACCTATAGTCGTCGGAAATGTCGCCGGCTGGCCAACTTTGGCCCGTGGTCGTGGGGACGACCCTATAGTCGTCAGACATGACGGTGGCGAGCCAACCTAGTCCCGGGGTCGTGGGGACGACCCTATAGTCGTCGGACAAGTCGGCGGCGAGCCCACCTAGTCGGGGGGTCGTGGGGACGACCCAATAGTCGTCGGACAAGTCGGCGGCCGGCCAACATAGTCCGGGGGTCGTGGGGACGACCCTATAGTCGTCGGACATGACGGTGGCGGGCCAGTCTAGTCCCGGGTCGTGGGGACGACCCTATAGTCGTCGGACATGTCGGCGGCTGGCCAACTTTGGCCCGGGGGTCGTGGGGAGGACCCTATACTCGTCGGACAAGTCGGCGGCGTACCAACCTAGTCCGGGGGTCGTGGGGACGACCCTATGGTCGTCGGACATGACGGTGGCGGGCCAGTCTAGTCCCGGGTCATGGGGACGACCCTATAGTCGTCGGACAAGTCAGCGGCTGGCCAACTTTGGCCCGTGGTCGTGGGGACGACCCTATAGTCGTCGGAAATGACGGTGGCGGGCCAATCTAGTCCCGGGGTCGTGGAGACGACCCTATAGTCGTCGGACATATCAGCGGCTGGCCAACTTTGGCCCGGGGTCGTGGGGACGACCCTACAGTCGTCGGATATGTCGGCGGCTGGCCAACTTTGGCCCGTGGTCGTGGGGACGACCCTATAGTCGTCGGAAATGACGGTGGCGGGCCAATCTAGTCCCGGGGTCGTGGGGACGACCCTATAGTCGTCGGACAAGTCGGCGGCGTACCAACCTAGTCCGGGGGTCGTGGGGACGACCCTATGGTCGTCGGACATGAGGGTGGCGGGCCAGTCTAGTCCCGGGTCATGGGGACGACCCTATAGTCGTCGGACAAGTCGGCGGCTGGCCAACTTTGGCCCGTGGTCGTGGGGACGACCCTATAGTCGTCGGAAATGACGGTGGCGGGCCAATCTAGTCCCGGGGTCGTGGGAACGACCCTATAGTCGTCGGACAAGTCGGGGCGAGCCCACCTAGTCCGGGGGTCGTGGGGACGACCCTATAGTCGTCGGACAAGTCGGCGGCCGGCCAACCTAGTCCGGGGGTCGTGGGGACGACCCTATAGTCGTCGGACAAGTCGGCGGCTGTCCAGCTTTGGCCCGGGGTCGTGGGGACGACCCTATAGTCGTCGGACTTGACGGTGGCGGGCCAATCTAGTCCCGGGGTCGTGGGGGCGACCCTATAGTCGTCGGACTTGACGGTGGCGGGCCAGTCTAGTCCCGGGTCGTGGGTACGAACCTATAGTCGTCGGAAATGTCGCCGGCTGGCCAACTTTGGCCCGTGGTCGTGGGGACGACCCTATAGTCGTCAGACATGACGGTGGCGAGCCAACCTAGTCCCGGGGTCGTGGGGACGACCCTATAGTCGTCGGACAAGTCGGCGGCGAGCCCACCTATTCGGGGGGTCGTGGGGACGACCCAATAGTCGTCGGACAAGTCGGCGGCCGGCCAACATAGTCCGGGGGTCGTGGGGACGACCCTATAGTCGTCGGACATGACGGTGGCGGGCCAGTCTAGTCCCGGGTCGTGGGGACGACCCTATAGTCGTCGGACATGTCGGCGGCTGGCCAACTTTGGCCCGTGGTCGTGGGGACGACCCTATAGTCGTCGGAAATGTCGGCGGCTCGCCAACTTTGGCCCCGTGGTCATGGGGACGACCCTATAGTCGTCGGGCATGTCGGCGGCTGGCCAACTTTGACCCGGGGACGTGGGGACGACCCTATAGTCTTCGCACAAGTCGGCGGCTGGCCAAATTTGGCCCGTGGTCGTGGGGACGACCCTATAGTCGTCGGACATGACGGTGTCGGGCCAATCTAGTCCCGGGATCGTGGGGACGACCCTATAGTCGTCGGACAAGTCGGCGGCCGGCCAACCTAGTCCGGGGGTCGTGGGGACGACCCTAAAGTCGTCGGACATGACGGTGGCGGGCCAATCTAGTCCCGAGTCGTGGGGACGACCCTATAGTCGTCGGACAAGTCGGCGGCGGGCCAACCTAGTCCCGGGGTCGTGGGGATGACCCTATAGTCGTCGGACATGTCGGCGGCGAGCCAACATTGACCCGGGGTCGTGGGGACGACTCTATAGTCGTCGGACATGTCGGTGGCGGGCCAGTCTAGTCCCGGGTCGTGGGGACGACCCTATAGTCGTCGGACATGTCGGCGGCTGGCCAACTTTGGGCCGTGGTCGTGGGGACGACCCTATAGACGTCGGACAAGTCGGCGGCTGTCCAGCTTTGGCCCGGGGTCGTGGCGACGACCCTATAGTCGTCGGACAAGTCGGCGGCTGTCCAGCTTTGGCCCGGGGTCGTGGGGACGACCCTATAGTCGTCGGACTTGACGGTGGCGGGCCAATCTAGTCCCGGGGTCGTGGGGACGACCCTATAGTCGTCGGACTTGACGGTGGCGGGCCAGTCTAGTCCCGGGTCGTGGGTACGAACCTATAGTCGTCGGAAATGTCGCCGGCTGGCCAACTTTGGCCCGTGGTCGTGGGGACGACCCTATAGTCGTCAGACATGACGGTGGCGAGCCAACCTAGTCCCGGGGTCGTGGGGACGACCCTATAGTCGTCGGACAAGTCGGCGGCGAGCCCACCTAGTCGGGGGGTCGTGGGGACGACCCAATAGTCGTCGGACAAGTCGGCGGCCGGCCAACATAGTCCGGGGGTCGTGGGGACGACCCTATAGTCGTCGGACATGACGGTGGCGGGCCAGTCTAGTCCCGGGTCGTGGGGACGACCCTATAGTCGTCGGACATGTCGGCGGCTGGCCAACTTTGGCCCGGGGGTCGTGGGGAGGACCCTATACTCGTCGGACAAGTCGGCGGCATACCAACCTAGTCCGGGGGTCGTGGGGACGACCCTATGGTCGTCGGACATGACGGTGGCGGGCCAGTCTAGTCCCGGGTCATGGGGACGACCCTATAGTCGTCGGACAAGTCAGCGGCTGGCCAACTTTGGCCCGTGGTCGTGGGGACGACCCTATAGTCGTCGGAAATGACGGTGGCGGGCCAATCTAGTCCCGGGGTCGTGGAGACGACCCTATAGTCGTCGGACATATCAGCGGCTGGCCAACTTTGGCCCGGGGTCGTGGGGACGACCCTACAGTCGTCGGATATGTCGGCGGCTGGCCAACTTTGGCCCGTGGTCGTGGGGACGACCCTATAGTCGTCGGAAATGACGGTGGCGGGCCAATCTAGTCCCGGGGTCGTGGGGACGACCCTATAGTCGTCGGACAAGTCGGCGGCGTACCAACCTAGTCCGGGGGTCGTGGGGACGACCCTATGGTCGTCGGACATGAGGGTGGCGGGCCAGTCTAGTCCCGGGTCATGGGGACGACCCTATAGTCGTCGGACAAGTCGGCGGCTGGCCAACTTTGGCCCGTGGTCGTGGGGACGACCCTATAGTCGTCGGAAATGACGGTGGCGGGCCAATCTAGTCCCGGGGTCGTGGAGACGACCCTATAGTCGTCGGACATATCAGCGGCTGGCCAACTTTGGCCCGGGGTCGTGGGGACGACCCTACAGTCGTCGGATATGTCGGCGGCTGGCCAACTTTGGCCCGTGGTCGTGGGGACGACCCTATAGTCGTCGGACTTGACGGTGGCGGGCCAATCTAGTCCCGGGGTCGTGGGGACGACCCTATAGTCGTCGGACTTGACGGTGGCGGGCCAATCTAGTCCCGGGGTCGGGGGGGGCGACCCTATAATCGTCGGACAAGCCGGCGGCTGGCCAACTTTGGCCCGTGGTCGTGGGGACGACACTATAGTCGTCGGACAAGTCGGCGGCTGTCCAGCTTTGGCCCGGGGTCGTGGGGACGACCCTATAGTCGTTGGACATGTCAGCGGCTGGCCAACTTTGGCCCGGGGTCGTGGGGACGACCCTACAGTCGTCGGATATGTCGGCGGCTGGCCAACTTTGGCCCGTGGTCGTGGGGACGACCCTATAGTCGTCGGAAATGACGGTGGCGGGCCAATCTAATCCCGGGGTCGTGGGGACGACCCTATAGTCGTCGGACAAGTCGGCGGCGGGCCAACCTAGTCCCGGGGTCGTGGGGATGACCCTATAGTCGTCGGACATGACGGTGGCGGGCCAGTCTAGTCCCGGGTCGTGCGGACGACCCTATAGTCGTCGGACATGTCGCCGGCTGGCCAACTTTGGCCCGTGGTCGTGGGGACCACCCTATAGTCGTCGGACATAACGGTGGCGGGCCAATCTAGTCCCGGGGTCGTGGGGACGACCCTATAGTCGTCGGACAAGTCGGGGGCGGGCCTACCTAGTCCCGGGGTCGTGGGGACGACCCTATAGTCGTCGGATAAGTCGGCAGCTTGCCAACTTTGGCCCGGGGTCGTGGGAACGACCCTATAGTCGTCGGACAAGTCGGGGCGAGCCCACCTAGTCCGGGGGTCGTGGGGACGACCCTATAGTCGTCGGACAAGTCGGCGGCCGGCCAACCTAGTCCGGGGGTCGTGGGGACGACCCTATAGTCGTCGGACATGACGGTGGCGGGCCAATCTAGTCCCGGGGTCGTGGGGACGACCCCATAGTCGTTGGACATGACGGTGGCGGGCCAGTCTAGTCCCGGGTCGTGGGCACGACCCTATAGTCGTCGGAAATGACGGTGGCGGGCCAATCTAGTCCCGGGGTCGTGGAGACGACCCTATAGTCGTTGGACATATCAGCGGCTGGCCAACTTTGGCCCGGGGTCGTGGGGACGACCCTACAGTCGTCGGATATGTCGGCGGCTGGCCAACTTTGGCCCGTGGTCGTGGGGACGACCCTATAGTCGTCGGAAATGACGGTGGCGGGCCAATCTAATCCCGGGGTCGTGGGGACGACCCTATAGTCGTCGGACAAGTCGGCGGCGGGCCAACCTAGTCCCGGGGTCGTGGGGATGACCCTATAGTCGTCGGACATGACGGTGGCGGGCCAGTCTAGTCCCGGGTCGTGCGGACGACCCTATAGTCGTCGGACATGTCGCCGGCTGGCCAACTTTGGCCCGTGGTCGTGGGGACCACCCTATAGTCGTCGGACATAACGGTGGCGGGCCAATCTAGTCCCGGGGTCGTGGGGACGACCCTATAGTCGTCGGACAAGTCGGGGGCGGGCCTACCTAGTCCCGGGGTCGTGGGGACGACCCTATAGTCGTCGGATAAGTCGGCAGCTTGCCAACTTTGGCCCGGGGTCGTGGGAACGACCCTATAGTCGTCGGACAAGTCGGGGCGAGCCCACCTAGTCCGGGGGTCGTGGGGACGACCCTATAGTCGTCGGACAAGTCGGCGGCCGGCCAACCTAGTCCGGGGGTCGTGGGGACGACCCTATAGTCGTCGGACATGACGGTGGCGGGCCAATCTAGTCCCGGGGTCGTGGGGACGACCCCATAGTCGTTGGACATGACGGTGGCGGGCCAGTCTAGTCCCGGGTCGTGGGCACGACCCTATAGTCGTCGGAAATGTCGCTGGCTGGCCAACTTTGGCCCGTGGTCGTGGGGACGACCCTATAGTCGTCGGACAAGTCGGCGGCTGTCCAGCTTTGGCCCGGGGTCGTGGCGACGACCCTATAGTCGTCGGACAAGTCGGCGGCTGTCCAGCTTTGGCCCGGGGTCGTGGGGACGACCCTATAGTCGTCGGACTTGACGGTGGCGGGCCAATCTAGTCCCGGGGTCGTGGGGACGACCCTATAGTCGTCGGACTTGACGGTGGCGGGCCAGTCTAGTCCCGGGTCGTGGGTACGAACCTATAGTCGTCGGAAATGTCGCCGGCTGGCCAACTTTGGCCCGTGGTCGTGGGGACGACCCTATAGTCGTCAGACATGACGGTGGCGAGCCAACCTAGTCCCGGGGTCGTGGGGACGACCCTATAGTCGGCGGACAAGTCGGCGGCGAGCCCACCTATTCGGGGGGTCGTGGGGACGACCCAATAGTCGTCGGACAAGTCGGCGGCCGGCCAACATAGTCCGGGGGTCGTGGGGACGACCCTATAGTCGTCGGACATGACGGTGGCGGGCCAGTCTAGTCCCGGGTCGTGGGGACGACCCTATAGTCGTCGGACATGTCGGCGGCTGGCCAACTTTGGCCCGTGGTCGTGGGGACGACCCTATAGTCGTCGGAAATGTCGGCGGCTCGCCAACTTTGGCCCCGTGGTCATGGGGACGACCCTATTGTCGTCGGGCATGTCGGCGGCTGGCCAACTTTGACCCGGGGACGTGGGGACGACCCTATAGTCTTCGGACAAGTCGGCGGCTGGCCAAATTTGGTCCGTGGTCGTGGGGACGACCCTATAGTCGTCGGACATGACGGTGTCGGGCCAATCTAGTCCCGGGATCGTGGGGACGACCCTATAGTCGTCGGACAAGTCGGCGGCCGGCCAACCTAGTCCGGGGGTCGTGGGGACGACCCTAAAGTCGTCGGACATGACGGTGGCGGGCCAATCTAGTCCCGAGTCGTGGGGACGACCCTATAGTCGTCGGACAAGTCGGCGGCGGGCCAACCTAGTCCCGGGGTCGTGGGGATGACCCTATAGTCGTCGGACATGTCGGCGGCGAGCCAACATTGACCCGGGGTCGTGGGGACGACTCTATAGTCGTCGGACATGTCGGTGGCGGGCCAGTCTAGTCCCGGGTCGTGGGGACGACCCTATAGTCGTCGGACATGTCGGCGGCTGGCCAACTTTGGGCCGTGGTCGTGGGGACGACCCTATAGACGTCGGACAAGTCGGCGGCTGTCCAGCTTTGGCCCGGGGTCGTGGCGACGACCCTATAGTCGTCGGACAAGTCGGCGGCTGTCCAGCTTTGGCCCGGGGTCGTGGGGACGACCCTATAGTCGTCGGACTTGACGGTGGCGGGCCAATCTAGTCCCGGGGTCGTGGGGACGACCCTATAGTCGTCGGACTTGACGGTGGCGGGCCAGTCTAGTCCCGGGTCGTGGGTACGAACCTATAGTCGTCGGAAATGTCGCCGGCTGGCCAACTTTGGCCCGTGGTCGTGGGGACGACCCTATAGTCGTCAGACATGACGGTGGCGAGCCAACCTAGTCCCGGGGTCGTGGGGACGACCCTATAGTCGTCGGACAAGTCGGCGGCGAGCCCACCTAGTCGGGGGGTCGTGGGGACGACCCAATAGTCGTCGGACAAGTCGGCGGCCGGCCAACATAGTCCGGGGGTCGTGGGGACGACCCTATAGTCGTCGGACATGACGGTGGCGGGCCAGTCTAGTCCCGGGTCGTGGGGACGACCCTATAGTCGTCGGACATGTCGGCGGCTGGCCAACTTTGGCCCGGGGGTCGTGGGGAGGACCCTATACTCGTCGGACAAGTCGGCGGCGTACCAACCTAGTCCGGGGGTCGTGGGGACGACCCTATGGTCGTCGGACATGACGGTGGCGGGCCAGTCTAGTCCCGGGTCATGGGGACGACCCTATAGTCGTCGGACAAGTCAGCGGCTGGCCAACTTTGGCCCGTGGTCGTGGGGACGACCCTATAGTCGTCGGAAATGACGGTGGCGGGCCAATCTAGTCCCGGGGTCGTGGAGACGACCCTATAGTCGTCGGACATATCAGCGGCTGGCCAACTTTGGCCCGGGGTCGTGGGGACGACCCTACAGTCGTCGGATATGTCGGCGGCTGGCCAACTTTGGCCCGTGGTCGTGGGGACGACCCTATAGTCGTCGGAAATGACGGTGGCGGGCCAATCTAGTCCCGGGGTCGTGGGGACGACCCTATAGTCGTCGGACAAGTCGGCGGCGTACCAACCTAGTCCGGGGGTCGTGGGGACGACCCTATGGTCGTCGGACATGAGGGTGGCGGGCCAGTCTAGTCCCGGGTCATGGGGACGACCCTATAGTCGTCGGACAAGTCGGCGGCTGGCCAACTTTGGCCCGTGGTCGTGGGGACGACCCTATAGTCGTCGGAAATGACGGTGGCGGGCCAATCTAGTCCCGGGGTCGTGGGAACGACCCTATAGTCGTCGGACAAGTCGGGGCGAGCCCACCTAGTCCGGGGGTCGTGGGGACGACCCTATAGTCGTCGGACAAGTCGGCGGCCGGCCAACCTAGTCCGGGGGTCGTGGGGACGACCCTATAGTCGTCGGACAAGTCGGCGGCTGTCCAGCTTTGGCCCGGGGTCGTGGGGACGACCCTATAGTCGTCGGACTTGACGGTGGCGGGCCAATCTAGTCCCGGGGTCGTGGGGGCGACCCTATAGTCGTCGGACTTGACGGTGGCGGGCCAGTCTAGTCCCGGGTCGTGGGTACGAACCTATAGTCGTCGGAAATGTCGCCGGCTGGCCAACTTTGGCCCGTGGTCGTGGGGACGACCCTATAGTCGTCAGACATGACGGTGGCGAGCCAACCTAGTCCCGGGGTCGTGGGGACGACCCTATAGTCGTCGGACAAGTCGGCGGCGAGCCCACCTATTCGGGGGGTCGTGGGGACGACCCAATAGTCGTCGGACAAGTCGGCGGCCGGCCAACATAGTCCGGGGGTCGTGGGGACGACCCTATAGTCGTCGGACATGACGGTGGCGGGCCAGTCTAGTCCCGGGTCGTGGGGACGACCCTATAGTCGTCGGACATGTCGGCGGCTGGCCAACTTTGGCCCGTGGTCGTGGGGACGACCCTATAGTCGTCGGAAATGTCGGCGGCTCGCCAACTTTGGCCCCGTGGTCATGGGGACGACCCTATAGTCGTCGGGCATGTCGGCGGCTGGCCAACTTTGACCCGGGGACGTGGGGACGACCCTATAGTCTTCGCACAAGTCGGCGGCTGGCCAAATTTGGCCCGTGGTCGTGGGGACGACCCTATAGTCGTCGGACATGACGGTGTCGGGCCAATCTAGTCCCGGGATCGTGGGGACGACCCTATAGTCGTCGGACAAGTCGGCGGCCGGCCAACCTAGTCCGGGGGTCGTGGGGACGACCCTAAAGTCGTCGGACATGACGGTGGCGGGCCAATCTAGTCCCGAGTCGTGGGGACGACCCTATAGTCGTCGGACAAGTCGGCGGCGGGCCAACCTAGTCCCGGGGTCGTGGGGATGACCCTATAGTCGTCGGACATGTCGGCGGCGAGCCAACATTGACCCGGGGTCGTGGGGACGACTCTATAGTCGTCGGACATGTCGGTGGCGGGCCAGTCTAGTCCCGGGTCGTGGGGACGACCCTATAGTCGTCGGACATGTCGGCGGCTGGCCAACTTTGGGCCGTGGTCGTGGGGACGACCCTATAGACGTCGGACAAGTCGGCGGCTGTCCAGCTTTGGCCCGGGGTCGTGGCGACGACCCTATAGTCGTCGGACAAGTCGGCGGCTGTCCAGCTTTGGCCCGGGGTCGTGGGGACGACCCTATAGTCGTCGGACTTGACGGTGGCGGGCCAATCTAGTCCCGGGGTCGTGGGGACGACCCTATAGTCGTCGGACTTGACGGTGGCGGGCCAGTCTAGTCCCGGGTCGTGGGTACGAACCTATAGTCGTCGGAAATGTCGCCGGCTGGCCAACTTTGGCCCGTGGTCGTGGGGACGACCCTATAGTCGTCAGACATGACGGTGGCGAGCCAACCTAGTCCCGGGGTCGTGGGGACGACCCTATAGTCGTCGGACAAGTCGGCGGCGAGCCCACCTAGTCGGGGGGTCGTGGGGACGACCCAATAGTCGTCGGACAAGTCGGCGGCCGGCCAACATAGTCCGGGGGTCGTGGGGACGACCCTATAGTCGTC
Organism: Andrena praecox; assembly: GCA_963932275.1. NCBI lineage: Eukaryota > Metazoa > Arthropoda > Insecta > Hymenoptera > Andrenidae > Andrena > Andrena praecox. Next base: position 2,262,428 of record CAWVQO010000615.1, on the reverse strand, counting down.
GGACATGACGGTGGCGGGCCAGTCTAGTCCCGGGTCGTGGGGACGACCCTATAGTCGTCGGACATGTCGGCGGCTGGCCAACTTTGGCCCGGGGGTCGTGGGGAGGACCCTATACTCGTCGGACAAGTCGGCGGCATACCAACCTAGTCCGGGGGTCGTGGGGACGACCCTATGGTCGTCGGACATGACGGTGGCGGGCCAGTCTAGTCCCGGGTCATGGGGACGACCCTATAGTCGTCGGACAAGTCAGCGGCTGGCCAACTTTGGCCCGTGGTCGTGGGGACGACCCTATAGTCGTCGGAAATGACGGTGGCGGGCCAATCTAGTCCCGGGGTCGTGGAGACGACCCTATAGTCGTCGGACATATCAGCGGCTGGCCAACTTTGGCCCGGGGTCGTGGGGACGACCCTACAGTCGTCGGATATGTCGGCGGCTGGCCAACTTTGGCCCGTGGTCGTGGGGACGACCCTATAGTCGTCGGAAATGACGGTGGCGGGCCAATCTAGTCCCGGGGTCGTGGGGACGACCCTATAGTCGTCGGACAAGTCGGCGGCGTACCAACCTAGTCCGGGGGTCGTGGGGACGACCCTATGGTCGTCGGACATGAGGGTGGCGGGCCAGTCTAGTCCCGGGTCATGGGGACGACCCTATAGTCGTCGGACAAGTCGGCGGCTGGCCAACTTTGGCCCGTGGTCGTGGGGACGACCCTATAGTCGTCGGAAATGACGGTGGCGGGCCAATCTAGTCCCGGGGTCGTGGAGACGACCCTATAGTCGTCGGACATATCAGCGGCTGGCCAACTTTGGCCCGGGGTCGTGGGGACGACCCTACAGTCGTCGGATATGTCGGCGGCTGGCCAACTTTGGCCCGTGGTCGTGGGGACGACCGTATAGTCGTCGGAAATGACGGTGGCGGGCCAATCTAGTCCCGGGGTCGTGGGGACGACCCTATAGTCGTCGGACAAGTCGGCGGCGGGCCAACCTAGTCCCGGGGTCGTGGGGATGACCCTATAGTCGTCGGACATGACGGTGGCGGGCCAGTCTAGTCCCGGGTCGTGCGGACGACCCTATAGTCGTCGGACATGTCGCCGGCTGGCCAACTTTGGCCCGTGGTCGTGGGGACCACCCTATAGTCGTCGGACATAACGGTGGCGGGCCAATCTAGTCCCGGGGTCGTGGGGACGACACTATAGTCGTCGGACAAGTCGGGGGCGGGCCTACCTAGTCCCGGGGTCGTGGGGACGACCCTATAGTCGTCGGATAAGTCGGCAGCTTGCCAACTTTGGCCCGGGGTCGTGGGAACGACCCTATAGTCGTCGGACAAGTCGGGGCGAGCCCACCTAGTCCGGGGGTCGTGGGGACGACCCTATAGTCGTCGGACAAGTCGGCGGCCGGCCAACCTAGTCCGGGGGTCGTGGGGACGACCCTATAGTCGTCGGACATGACGGTGGCGGGCCAATCTAGTCCCGGGGTCGTGGGGACGACCCCATAGTCGTTGGACATGACGGTGGCGGGCCAGTCTAGTCCCGGGTCGTGGGCACGACCCTATAGTCGTCGGAAATGTCGCCGGCTGGCCAACTTTGGCCCGTGGTCGTGGGGACAACCCTATAGTCGTCGGACAAGTCGGCGGCTGTCCAGCTTTGGCCCGGGGTCGTGGGGACGACCCTATAGTCGTCGGACTTGACGGTGGCGGGCCAATCTAGTCCCGGGGTCGTGGGGACGACCCTATAGTCGTCGGACTTGACGGTGGCGGGCCAATCTAGTCCCGGGGTCGGGGGGGCGACCCTATAATCGTCGGACAAGCCGGCGGCTGGCCAACTTTGGCCCGTGGTCGTGGGGACGACCCTATAGTCGTCGGACAAGTCGGCGGCTGTCCAGCTTTGGCCCGGGGTCGTGGGGACGACCCTATAGTCGTCGGACTTGACGGTGGCGGGCCAATCTAGTCCCGGGGTCGTGGGGACGACCCTATAGTCGTCGGACTTGACGGTGGCGGGCCAGTCTAGTCCCGGGTCGTGGGTACGAACCTATAGTCGTCGGAAATGTCGCCGGCTGGCCAACTTTGGCCCGTGGTCGTGGGGACGACCCTATAGTCGTCAGACATGACGGTGGCGGGCCAATCTAGTCCCGGGGTCGTGGGGACGACCCTATAGTCGTCGGACAAGTCGGCGGCGTACCAACCTAGTCCGGGGGTCGTGGGGACGACCCAATAGTCGTCGGACAAGTCGGCGGCCGGCCAACATAGTCCGGGGGTCGTGGGGACGACCCTATAGTCGTCGGACATGACGGTGGCGGGCCAGTCTAGTCCCGGGTCGTGGGGACGACCCTATAGTCGTCGGACATGTCGGCGGCTGGCCAACTTTGGCCCGTGGTCGTGGGGACGACCCTATAGTCGTCAGACATGACGGTGGCGGGCCAATCTAGTCCCGGGGTCGTGGGGACGACCCTATAGTCGTCGGACAAGTCGGCGGCGTACCAACCTAGTCCGGGGGTCGTGGGGACGACCCTATGGTCGTCGGACATGACGGTGGCGGGCCAGTCTAGTCCCGGGTCATGGGGACGACCCTATAGTCGTCGGACAAGTCGGCGGCTGGCCAACTTTGGCCCGTGGTCGTGGGGACGACCCTATAGTCGTCGGAAATGACGGTGGCGGGCCAATCTAGTCCCGGGGTCGTAGAGACGACCCTATAGTCGTCGGACATATCAGCGGCTGGCCAACTTTGGCCCGGGGTCGTGGGGACGACCCTACAGTCGTCGGATATGTCGGCGGCTGGCCAACTTTGGCCCGTGGTCGTGGGGACGACCCTATAGTCGTCGGAAATGACGGTGGCGGGCCAATCTAATCCCGGGGTCGTGGGGACGACCCTATAGTCGTCGGACAAGTCGGCGGCGGGCCAACCTAGTCCCGGGGTCGTGGGGATGACCCTATAGTCGTCGGACATGACGGTGGCGGGCCAGTCTAGTCCCGGGTCGTGCGGACGACCCTATAGTCGTCGGACATGTCGCCGGCTGGCCAACTTTGGCCCGTGGTCGTGGGGACCACCCTATAGTCGTCGGACATAACGGTGGCGGGCCAATCTAGTCCCGGGGTCGTGGGGACGACCCTATAGTCGTCGGACAAGTCGGGGGCGGGCCTACCTAGTCCCGGGGTCGTGGGGACGACCCTATAGTCGTCGGATAAGTCGGCAGCTTGCCAACTTTGGCCCGGGGTCGTGGGAACGACCCTATAGTCGTCGGACAAGTCGGGGCGAGCCCACCTAGTCCGGGGGTCGTGGGGACGACCCTATAGTCGTCGGACAAGTCGGCGGCCGGCCAACCTAGTCCGGGGGTCGTGGGGACGACCCTATAGTCGTCGGACATGACGGTGGCGGGCCAATCTAGTCCCGGGGTCGTGGGGACGACCCCATAGTCGTTGGACATGACGGTGGCGGGCCAGTCTAGTCCCGGGTCGTGGGCACGACTCTATAGTCGTCGGAAATGTCGCTGGCTGGCCAACTTTGGCCCGTGGTCGTGGGGACGACCCAATAGTCGTCGGACAAGTCGGCGGCCGGCCAACATAGTCGGGGGGTCGTGGGGACGACCCTATAGTCGTCGGACATGACGGTGGCGGGCCAGTCTAGTCCCGGGTCGTGGGGACGACCCTATAGTCGTCGGACAAGTCGGCGGCTGTCCAGCTTTGGCCCGGGGTCGTGGGGACGACCCTATAGTCGTCGGACTTGACGGTGGCGGGCCAATCTAGTCCCGGGGTCGTGGGGACGACCCTATAGTCGTCGGACTTGACGGTGGCGGGCCAATCTAGTCCCGGGGTCGGGGGGGCGACCCTATAATCGTCGGACAAGCCGGCGGCTGGCCAACTTTGGCCCGTGGTCGTGGGGACGACCCTATAGTCGTCGGACAAGTCGGCGGCTGTCCAGCTTTGGCCCGGGGTCGTGGGGACGACCCTATAGTCGTCGGACTTGACGGTGGCGGGCCAATCTAGTCCCGGGGTCGTGGGGACGACCCTATAGTCGTCGGACTTGACGGTGGCGGGCCAGTCTAGTCCCGGGTCGTGGGTACGAACCTATAGTCGTCGGAAATGTCGCCGGCTGGCCAACTTTGGCCCGTGGTCGTGGGGACGACCCTATAATCGTCGGACATGTTAGCGGCTGGCCAACTTTGGCCCGTGGTCGTGGGGACGATCCGATAGTCGTCGGACGTGACGGTGACTAGCCAATCTAGTCCCGGCGTCGTTGGGACGTCCCTATACTCGTCGAACATGTCGGCGGCTGGCCAACCTTTGCCCGGCGTCGTGGGGACGACCCTATAGTCGTCGGACATGTCGGCGGCTGGCCAACTTTGGCCCGGGGTCGTGGGGACGACCCTATAGTCGTCGGACATGTCGGCGGCTGGCCAACTTTGGCCCGTGGTCGTGGGGAGGACCCTATACTCGTCGGACAAGTCAGCGGCGTCCCAACCTAGTCCGGGGGTCGTGGGGACGACCCTATAGTCGTCGGACATGACGGTGGCGGGCCAATCTAGTCCCGGGTCATGGGGACGACCCTATAGTCGTCGGACAAGTCGGCGGCTGGCCAACTTTGGCCCGTGGTCGTGGGGACGACCCTATAGTCGTCGGAAATGACGGTGGCGGGCCAATCTAGTCCCGGGGTCGTGGGGACGACCCTACAGTCGTCGGACAAGTCGGCGGCGAGCCAATCTAGTCCCGCGGTCGTGGGGACGACCCTATAGTCGTCGGACAAGTCGGCGGCTGGCCAACTTTGGCCCGTGGTCGTGGGGACGACCCTATAGTCGTCGGAAATGACGGTGTGGGGCCAATCTAGTCCCGGGATCGTGGAGACGACCCTATAATCGTCGGACATGTTAGCGGCTGGCCAACTTTGGCCTGTGGTCGTGGGGACGATCCGATAGTCGTCGGACGTGACGGTGACTAGCCAATCTAGTCCCGGCGTCGTTGGGACGTCCCTATACTCGTCGAACATGTCGGCGGCTGGCCAACCTTTGCCCGGCGTCGTGGGGACGACCCTATAGTCGTCGGACATGTCGGCGGCTGGCCAACTTTGGCCCGGGGTCGTGGGGACGACCCTATAGTCGTCGGACATGTCGGCGGCTGGCCAACTTTGGCCCGTGGTCGTGGGGAGGACCCTATACTCGTCGGACAAGTCGGCGGCGTACCAACCTAGTCCGGGGGTCGTGGGGACGACCCTATAGTCGTCGGACATGACGGTGGCGGGCCAATCTAGTCCCGGGTCATGGGGACGACCCTATAGTCGTCGGACTTGACGGTGGCGGGCCAGTCTAGTCCCGGGTCGTGGGTACGAACCTATAGTCGTCGGAAATGTCGCCGGCTGGCCAACTTTGGCCCGTGGTCGTGGGGACGACCCTATAATCGTCGGACATGTTAGCGGCTGGCCAACTTTGGCCCGTGGTCGTGGGGACGATCCGATAGTCGTCGGACGTGACGGTGACTAGCCAATCTAGTCCCGGCGTCGTTGGGACGTCCCTATACTCGTCGAACATGTCGGCGGCTGGCCAACCTTTGCCCGGCGTCGTGGGGACGACCCTATAGTCGTCGGACATGTCGGCGGCTGGCCAACTTTGGCCCGGGGTCGTGGGGACGACCCTATAGTCGTCGGACATGTCGGCGGCTGGCCAACTTTGGCCCGTGGTCGTGGGGAGGACCCTATACTCGTCGGACAAGTCAGCGGCGTCCCAACCTAGTCCGGGGGTCGTGGGGACGACCCTATAGTCGTCGGACATGACGGTGGCGGGCCAATCTAGTCCCGGGTCATGGGGACGACCCTATAGTCGTCGGACAAGTCGGCGGCTGGCCAACTTTGGCCCGTGGTCGTGGGGACGACCCTATAGTCGTCGGAAATGACGGTGGCGGGCCAATCTAGTCCCGGGGTCGTGGGGACGACCCTACAGTCGTCGGACAAGTCGGCGGCGAGCCAATCTAGTCCCGCGGTCGTGGGGACGACCCTATAGTCGTCGGACAAGTCGGCGGCTGGCCAACTTTGGCCCGTGGTCGTGGGGACGACCCTATAGTCGTCGGAAATGACGGTGTGGGGCCAATCTAGTCCCGGGATCGTGGAGACGACCCTATAATCGTCGGACATGTTAGCGGCTGGCCAACTTTGGCCTGTGGTCGTGGGGACGATCCGATAGTCGTCGGACGTGACGGTGACTAGCCAATCTAGTCCCGGCGTCGTTGGGACGTCCCTATACTCGTCGAACATGTCGGCGGCTGGCCAACCTTTGCCCGGCGTCGTGGGGACGACCCTATAGTCGTCGGACATGTCGGCGGCTGGCCAACTTTGGCCCGGGGTCGTGGGGACGACCCTATAGTCGTCGGACATGTCGGCGGCTGGCCAACTTTGGCCCGTGGTCGTGGGGAGGACCCTATACTCGTCGGACAAGTCGGCGGCGTACCAACCTAGTCCGGGGGTCGTGGGGACGACCCTATAGTCGTCGGACATGACGGTGGCGGGCCAATCTAGTCCCGGGTCATGGGGACGACCCTATAGTCGTCGGACAAGTCGGCGGCTGGCCAACTTTGGCCCGTGGTCGTGGGGACGACCCTATAGTCGTCGGAAATGACGGTGGCGGGCCAATCTAGTCCCGGGGTCGTGGGGACGACCCTACAGTCGTCGGACAAGTCGGCGGCGAGCCAATCTAGTCCCGCGGTCGTGGGGACGACCCTATAGTCGTCGGACAAGTCGGCGGCTGGCCAACTTTGGCCCGTGGTCGTGGGGACGACCCTATAGTCGTCGGAAATGACGGTGGCGGGCCAATCTAGTCCCGGGGTCGTGGGGACGACCCTACAGTCGTCGGACAAGTCGGCGGCGAGCCAATCTAGTCCCGCGGTCGTGGGGACGACCCTATAATCGTCGGACAAGTCAGCGGCTGGCCAACATTGGCCCGTGGTCGTGGGGACGACCATATAGTCGTCGGACATGACGGTGGCGGGCCACTCTAGTCCCGGGTCATGGGGACGACCCTATAGTCGTCGGAAATGACGGTGGCGGGCCAATCTAGTCCCGGGGTCGTGGGGACGACCCTATAGTCGTCGGACATGTCGGCGGCTGGCCAACTTTGGCCCGGGGTCGTGGGGACGACCCTATAGTCGTCGGACAAGCCGGCGATTGGCCAACTTTGGCCCGTGGTCGTGGGGACGACCCTATAATCGTCGGACAAGTCGGCGGCTGTCCAACATTGGCCCGGGGTCGTGGGGACGACCCTATAGTCGTCGGAAATGACGGTGGCGGGCCAATCTAGTCCCGGGGTCGTGGGGACGACCCTACAGTCGTCGGACAAGTCGGCGGCGAGCCAATCTAGTCCCGCGGTCGTGGGGACGACCCTATAGTCGTCGGACAAGTCGGCGGCTGGCCAACTTTGGCCCGTGGTCGTGGGGACGACCCTATAGTCGTCGGAAATGACGGTGGCGGGCCAATCTAGTCCCGGGGTCGTGGGGACGACCCTACAGTCGTCGGACAAGTCGGCGGCGAGCCAATCTAGTCCCGCGGTCGTGGGGACGACCCTATAGTCGTCGGACAAGTCGGCGGCTGGCCAACTTTGGCCCGTGGTCGTGGGGACGACCCTATAGTCGTCGGAAATGACGGTGGCGGGCCAATCTAGTCCCAGGGTCGTGGGGACGACCCTACAGTCGTCGGACAAGTCGGCGGCGAGCCAATCTAGTCCCGCGGTCGTGGGGAGGACCCTATACTCGTCGGACAAGTCGGCGGCGTACCAACCTAGTCCGGGGGTCGTGGGGACGACCCTATAGTCGTCGGACATGACGGTGGCGGGCCAGTCTAGTCCCGGGTCGTGGGGACGACCCTATAGTCGTCGGACATGTCGGCGGCTGGCCAACTTTGGCCCGTGGTCGTGGGGACGACCCTATAGTCGTCAGACATGACGGTGGCGGGCCAATCTAGTCCCGGGGTCGTGGGGACGACCCTATAGTCGTCGGACAAGTCGGCGGCGTACCAACCTAGTCCGGGGGTCGTGGGGACGACCCTATGGTCGTCGGACATGACGGTGGCGGGCCAGTCTAGTCCCGGGTCATGGGGACGACCCTATAGTCGTCGGACAAGTCGGCGGCTGGCCAACTTTGGCCCGTGGTCGTGGGGACGACCCTATAGTCGTCGGAAAAGACGGTGGCGGGCCAATCTAGTCCCGGGGTCGTGGAGACGACCCTATAGTCGTCGGACATATCAGCGGCTGGCCAACTTTGGCCCGGGGTCGTGGGGACGACCCTACAGTCGTCGGATATGTCGGCGGCTGGCCAACTTTGGCCCGTGGTCGTGGGGACGACCCTATAGTCGTCGGAAATGACGGTGGCGGGCCAATCTAATCCCGGGGTCGTGGGGACGACCCTATAGTCGTCGGACAAGTCGGCGGCGGGCCAACCTAGTCCCGGGGTCGTGGGGATGACCCTATAGTCGTCGGACATGACGGTGGCGGGCCAGTCTAGTCCCGGGTCGTGCGGACGACCCTATAGTCGTCGGACATGTCGCCGGCTGGCCAACTTTGGCCCGTGGTCGTGGGGACCACCCTATAGTCGTCGGACATAACGGTGGCGGGCCAATCTAGTCCCGGGGTCGTGGGGACGACCCTATAGTCGTCGGACAAGTCGGGGGCGGGCCTACCTAGTCCCGGGGTCGTGGGGACGACCCTATAGTCGTCGGATAAGTCGGCAGCTTGCCAACTTTGGCCCGGGGTCGTGGGAACGACCCTATAGTCGTCGGACAAGTCGGGGCGAGCCCACCTAGTCCGGGGGTCGTGGGGACGACCCTATAGTCGTCGGACAAGTCGGCGGCCGGCCAACCTAGTCCGGGGGTCGTGGGGACGACCCTATAGTCGTCGGACATGACGGTGGCGGGCCAATCTAGTCCCGGGGTCGTGGGGACGACCCCATAGTCGTTGGACATGACGGTGGCGGGCCAGTCTAGTCCCGGGTCGTGGGCACGACTCTATAGTCGTCGGAAATGTCGCTGGCTGGCCAACTTTGGCCCGTGGTCGTGGGGACGACCCAATAGTCGTCGGACAAGTCGGCGGCCGGCCAACATAGTCCGGGGGTCTTGGGGACGACCCTATAGTCGTCGGACATGACGGTGGCGGGCCAGTCTAGTCCCGGGTCGTGGGGACGACCCTATAGTCGTCGGACAAGTCGGCGGCTGTCCAGCTTTGGCCCGGGGTCGTGGGGACGACCCTATAGTCGTCGGACTTGACGGTGGCGGGCCAATCTAGTCCCGGGGTCGTGGGGACGACCCTATAGTCGTCGGACTTGACGGTGGCGGGCCAATCTAGTCCCGGGGTCGGGGGGGGCGACCCTATAATCGTCGGACAAGCCGGCGGCTGGCCAACTTTGGCCCGTGGTCGTGGGGACGACACTATAGTCGTCGGACAAGTCGGCGGCTGTCCAGCTTTGGCCCGGGGTCGTGGGGACGACCCTATAGTCGTCGGACTTGACGGTGGCGGGCCAATCTAGTCCCGGGGTCGTGGGGACGACCCTATAGTCGTCGGACTTGACGGTGGCGGGCCAGTCTAGTCCCGGGTCGTGGGTACGAACCTATAGTCGTCGGAAATGTCGCCGGCTGGCCAACTTTGGCCCGTGGTCGTGGGGACGACCCTATAGTCGTCAGACATGACGGTGGCGAGCCAACCTAGTCCCGGGGTCGTGGGGACGACCCTATAGTCGTCGGACAAGTCGGCGGCGAGCCCACCTAGTCGGGGGGTCGTGGGGACGACCCAATAGTCGTCGGACAAGTCGGCGGCCGGCCAACATAGTCCGGGGGTCGTGGGGACGACCCTATAGTCGTCGGACATGACGGTGGCGGGCCAGTCTAGTCCCGGGTCGTGGGGACGACCCTATAGTCGTCGGACATGTCGGCGGCTGGCCAACTTTGGCCCGTGGTCGTGGGGACGACCCTATAGTCGTCAGACATGACGGTGGCGGGCCAATCTAGTCCCGGGGTCGTGGGGACGACCCTATAGTCGTCGGACAAGTCGGCGGCGTACCAACCTAGTCCGGGGGTCGTGGGGACGACCCTATGGTCGTCGGACATGACGGTGGCGGGCCAGTCTAGTCCCGGGTCATGGGGACGACCCTATAGTCGTCGGACAAGTCGGCGGCTGGCCAACTTTGGCCCGTGGTCGTGGGGACGACCCTATAGTCGTCGGAAATGACGGTGGCGGGCCAATCTAGTCCCGGGGTCGTGGAGACGACCCTATAGTCGTTGGACATGTCAGCGGCTGGCCAACTTTGGCCCGGGGTCGTGGGGACGACCCTACAGTCGTCGGATATGTCGGCGGCTGGCCAACTTTGGCCCGTGGTCGTGGGGACGACCCTATAGTCGTCGGAAATGACGGTGGCGGGCCAATCTAATCCCGGGGTCGTGGGGACGACCCTATAGTCGTCGGACAAGTCGGCGGCGGGCCAACCTAGTCCCGGGGTCGTGGGGATGACCCTATAGTCGTCGGACATGACGGTGGCGGGCCAGTCTAGTCCCGGGTCGTGCGGACGACCCTATAGTCGTCGGACATGTCGCCGGCTGGCCAACTTTGGCCCGTGGTCGTGGGGACCACCCTATAGTCGTCGGACATAACGGTGGCGGGCCAATCTAGTCCCGGGGTCGTGGGGACGACCCTATAGTCGTCGGACAAGTCGGGGGCGGGCCTACCTAGTCCCGGGGTCGTGGGGACGACCCTATAGTCGTCGGATAAGTCGGCAGCTTGCCAACTTTGGCCCGGGGTCGTGGGAACGACCCTATAGTCGTCGGACAAGTCGGGGCGAGCCCACCTAGTCCGGGGGTCGTGGGGACGACCCTATAGTCGTCGGACAAGTCGGCGGCCGGCCAACCTAGTCCGGGGGTCGTGGGGACGACCCTATAGTCGTCGGACATGACGGTGGCGGGCCAATCTAGTCCCGGGGTCGTGGGGACGACCCCATAGTCGTTGGACATGACGGTGGCGGGCCAGTCTAGTCCCGGGTCGTGGGCACGACCCTATAGTCGTCGGAAATGACGGTGGCGGGCCAATCTAGTCCCGGGGTCGTGGAGACGACCCTATAGTCGTTGGACATATCAGCGGCTGGCCAACTTTGGCCCGGGGTCGTGGGGACGACCCTACAGTCGTCGGATATGTCGGCGGCTGGCCAACTTTGGCCCGTGGTCGTGGGGACGACCCTATAGTCGTCGGAAATGACGGTGGCGGGCCAATCTAATCCCGGGGTCGTGGGGACGACCCTATAGTCGTCGGACAAGTCGGCGGCGGGCCAACCTAGTCCCGGGGTCGTGGGGATGACCCTATAGTCGTCGGACATGACGGTGGCGGGCCAGTCTAGTCCCGGGTCGTGCGGACGACCCTATAGTCGTCGGACATGTCGCCGGCTGGCCAACTTTGGCCCGTGGTCGTGGGGACCACCCTATAGTCGTCGGACATAACGGTGGCGGGCCAATCTAGTCCCGGGGTCGTGGGGACGACCCTATAGTCGTCGGACAAGTCGGGGGCGGGCCTACCTAGTCCCGGGGTCGTGGGGACGACCCTATAGTCGTCGGATAAGTCGGCAGCTTGCCAACTTTGGCCCGGGGTCGTGGGAACGACCCTATAGTCGTCGGACAAGTCGGGGCGAGCCCACCTAGTCCGGGGGTCGTGGGGACGACCCTATAGTCGTCGGACAAGTCGGCGGCCGGCCAACCTAGTCCGGGGGTCGTGGGGACGACCCTATAGTCGTCGGACATGACGGTGGCGGGCCAATCTAGTCCCGGGGTCGTGGGGACGACCCCATAGTCGTTGGACATGACGGTGGCGGGCCAGTCTAGTCCCGGGTCGTGGGCACGACCCTATAGTCGTCGGAAATGTCGCTGGCTGGCCAACTTTGGCCCGTGGTCGTGGGGACGACCCTATAGTCGTCGGACAAGTCGGCGGCTGTCCAGCTTTGGCCCGGGGTCGTGGGGACGACCCTATAGTCGTCGGACTTGACGGTGGCGGGCCAATCTAGTCCCGGGGTCGTGGGGACGACCCTATAGTCGTCGGACTTGACGGTGGCGGGCCAATCTAGTCCCGGGGTCGGGGGGGCGACCCTATAATCGTCGGACAAGCCGGCGGCTGGCCAACTTTGGCCCGTGGTCGTGGGGACGACCCTATAGTCGTCGGACAAGTCGGCGGCTGTCCAACTTTGGCCCGGGGTCGTGGGGACGACCCTATAGTCGTCGGACAAGTCGGCGGCTGTCCAACTTTGGCCCGGGGTCGTGGGGACGACCCTATAGTCGTCGGAAATGACGGTGGCGGGCCAATCTAGTCCCGGGGTCGTGGGGACGACCCTATAGTCGTCAGACATGTCGGTGGCGAGCCAACCTAGTCCCGGGGTCGTGGGGACGACCCTATAGTCGTCGGACATGTCGGCGGCTGGTCAACTTTGGCCCGGGGTCGTGGGGACGACCCAATAGTCGTCGGACAAGTTGGCGGCTTGTCAGCCTAGTCCCGGGGTCGTGGGTACGACCCTATAGTCGTCGGACAAGTCGGCGGCTGGCCAACCTAGACCCGGGGTCGTGGGGACGACCCTATAGTCGTCGAACAATTCGGCGGCGGGCCAAGCTTGTCCCGGGGTCGTGGGGACGACCCTATAGTCGTCGGACAAGTCGGCGGCTGTCCAGCTTTGGCCCGGGGTCGTGGGGACGACCCTATAGTCGTCGGACTTGACGGTGGCGGGCCAATCTAGTCCCGGGGTCGTGGGGACGACCCTATAGTCGTCGGACATGTCGGCGGCTGGTCAACTTTGGCCCGGGGTCGTGGGGACGACCCTATAGTCGTCGGACTTGACGGTGGCGGGCCAGTCTAGTCCCGGGTCGTGGGGACGACCCTATAGTCGTCGGACAAGTCGGCGGCTGTCCAGCTTTGGCCCGGGGTCGTGGGGACGACCCTATAGTCGTCGGACTTGACGGTGGCGGGCCAATCTAGTCCCGGGGTCGTGGGGACGACCCTATAGTCGTCGGACTTGACGGTGGCGGGCCAATCTAGTCCCGGGGTCGGGGGGGCGACCCTATAATCGTCGGACAAGCCGGCGGGCGGCCAACTTTGGCCCGTGGTCGTGGGGACGACCCTATAGTCGTCGGACAAGTCGGCGGCTGTCCAGCTTTGGCCCGGGGTCGTGGGGACGACCCTATAGTCGTCGGACTTGACGGTGGCGGGCCAATCTAGTCCCGGGGTCGTGGGGACGACCCTATAGTCGTCGGACTTGACGGTGGCGGGCCAGTCTAGTCCCGGGTCGTGGGTACGAACCTATAGTCGTCGGAAATGTCGCCGGCTGGCCAACTTTGGCCCGTGGTCGTGGGGACGACCCTATAGTCGTCAGACATGACGGTGGCGAGCCAACCTAGTCCCGGGGTCGTGGGGACGACCCTATAGTCGTCGGACAAGTCGGCGGCGAGCCCACCTAGTCGGGGGGTCGTGGGGACGACCCAATAGTCGTCGGACAAGTCGGCGGCCGGCCAACATAGTCCGGGGGTCGTGGGGACGACCCTATAGTCGTCGGACATGACGGTGGCGGGCCAGTCTAGTCCCGGGTCGTGGGGACGACCCTATAGTCGTCGGACATGTCGGCGGCTGGCCAACTTTGGCCCGTGGTCGTGGGGACGACCCTATAGTCGTCAGACATGACGGTGGCGGGCCAATCTAGTCCCGGGGTCGTGGGGACGACCCTATAGTCGTCGGACAAGTCGGCGGCGTACCAACCTAGTCCGGGGGTCGTGGGGACGACCCTATGGTCGTCGGACATGACGGTGGCGGGCCAGTCTACTCCCGGGTCATGGGGACGACCCTATAGTCGTCGGACAAGTCGGCGGCTGGCCAACTTTGGCCCGTGGTCGTGGGGACGACCCTATAGTCGTCGGAAATGACGGTGGCGGGCCAATCTAGTCCCGGGGTCGTGGAGACGACCCTATAGTCGTCGGACATATCAGCGGCTGGCCAACTTTGGCCCGGGGTCGTGGGGACGACCCTACAGTCGTCGGATATGTCGGCGGCTGGCCAACTTTGGCCCGTGGTCGTGGGGACGACCCTATAGTCGTCGGAAATGACGGTGGCGGGCCAATCTAATCCCGGGGTCGTGGGGAAGACCCTATAGTCGTCGGACAAGTCGGCGGCGGGCCAACCTAGTCCCGGGGTCGTGGGGATGACCCTATAGTCGTCGGACATGTCGGCGGCGAGCCAACATTGACCCGGGGTCGTGGGGACGACTCTATAGTCGTCGGACATGTCGGTGGCGGGCCAGTCTAGTCCCGGGTCGTGGGGACGACCCTATAGTCGTCGGACATGTCGGCGGCTGGCCAACTTTGGGCCGTGGTCGTGGGGACGACCCTATAGACGTCGGACAAGTCGGCGGCTGTCCAGCTTTGGCCCGGGGTCGTGGCGACGACCCTATAGTCGTCGGACAAGTCGGCGGCTGTCCAGCTTTGGCCCGGGGTCGTGGGGACGACCCTATAGTCGTCGGACTTGACGGTGGCGGGCCAATCTAGTCCCGGGGTCGTGGGGACGACCCTATAGTCGTCGGACTTGACGGTGGCGGGCCAGTCTAGTCCCGGGTCGTGGGTACGAACCTATAGTCGTCGGAAATGTCGCCGGCTGGCCAACTTTGGCCCGTGGTCGTGGGGACGACCCTATAGTCGTCAGACATGACGGTGGCGAGCCAACCTAGTCCCGGGGTCGTGGGGACGACCCTATAGTCGTCGGACAAGTCGGCGGCGAGCCCACCTAGTCGGGGGGTCGTGGGGACGACCCAATAGTCGTCGGACAAGTCGGCGGCCGGCCAACATAGTCCGGGGGTCGTGGGGACGACCCTATAGTCGTCGGACATGACGGTGGCGGGCCAGTCTAGTCCCGGGTCGTGGGGACGACCCTATAGTCGTCGGACATGTCGGCGGCTGGCCAACTTTGGCCCGGGGGTCGTGGGGAGGACCCTATACTCGTCGGACAAGTCGGCGGCATACCAACCTAGTCCGGGGGTCGTGGGGACGACCCTATGGTCGTCGGACATGACGGTGGCGGGCCAGTCTAGTCCCGGGTCATGGGGACGACCCTATAGTCGTCGGACAAGTCAGCGGCTGGCCAACTTTGGCCCGTGGTCGTGGGGACGACCCTATAGTCGTCGGAAATGACGGTGGCGGGCCAATCTAGTCCCGGGGTCGTGGAGACGACCCTATAGTCGTCGGACATATCAGCGGCTGGCCAACTTTGGCCCGGGGTCGTGGGGACGACCCTACAGTCGTCGGATATGTCGGCGGCTGGCCAACTTTGGCCCGTGGTCGTGGGGACGACCCTATAGTCGTCGGAAATGACGGTGGCGGGCCAATCTAGTCCCGGGGTCGTGGGGACGACCCTATAGTCGTCGGACAAGTCGGCGGCGTACCAACCTAGTCCGGGGGTCGTGGGGACGACCCTATGGTCGTCGGACATGAGGGTGGCGGGCCAGTCTAGTCCCGGGTCATGGGGACGACCCTATAGTCGTCGGACAAGTCGGCGGCTGGCCAACTTTGGCCCGTGGTCGTGGGGACGACCCTATAGTCGTCGGAAATGACGGTGGCGGGCCAATCTAGTCCCGGGGTCGTGGAGACGACCCTATAGTCGTCGGACATATCAGCGGCTGGCCAACTTTGGCCCGGGGTCGTGGGGACGACCCTACAGTCGTCGGATATGTCGGCGGCTGGCCAACTTTGGCCCGTGGTCGTGGGGACGACCGTATAGTCGTCGGAAATGACGGTGGCGGGCCAATCTAGTCCCGGGGTCGTGGGGACGACCCTATAGTCGTCGGACAAGTCGGCGGCGGGCCAACCTAGTCCCGGGGTCGTGGGGATGACCCTATAGTCGTCGGACATGACGGTGGCGGGCCAGTCTAGTCCCGGGTCGTGCGGACGACCCTATAGTCGTCGGACATGTCGCCGGCTGGCCAACTTTGGCCCGTGGTCGTGGGGACCACCCTATAGTCGTCGGACATAACGGTGGCGGGCCAATCTAGTCCCGGGGTCGTGGGGACGACACTATAGTCGTCGGACAAGTCGGGGGCGGGCCTACCTAGTCCCGGGGTCGTGGGGACGACCCTATAGTCGTCGGATAAGTCGGCAGCTTGCCAACTTTGGCCCGGGGTCGTGGGAACGACCCTATAGTCGTCGGACAAGTCGGGGCGAGCCCACCTAGTCCGGGGGTCGTGGGGACGACCCTATAGTCGTCGGACAAGTCGGCGGCCGGCCAACCTAGTCCGGGGGTCGTGGGGACGACCCTATAGTCGTCGGACATGACGGTGGCGGGCCAATCTAGTCCCGGGGTCGTGGGGACGACCCCATAGTCGTTGGACATGACGGTGGCGGGCCAGTCTAGTCCCGGGTCGTGGGCACGACCCTATAGTCGTCGGAAATGTCGCCGGCTGGCCAACTTTGGCCCGTGGTCGTGGGGACAACCCTATAGTCGTCGGACAAGTCGGCGGCTGTCCAGCTTTGGCCCGGGGTCGTGGGGACGACCCTATAGTCGTCGGACTTGACGGTGGCGGGCCAATCTAGTCCCGGGGTCGTGGGGACGACCCTATAGTCGTCGGACTTGACGGTGGCGGGCCAATCTAGTCCCGGGGTCGGGGGGGCGACCCTATAATCGTCGGACAAGCCGGCGGCTGGCCAACTTTGGCCCGTGGTCGTGGGGACGACCCTATAGTCGTCGGACAAGTCGGCGGCTGTCCAGCTTTGGCCCGGGGTCGTGGGGACGACCCTATAGTCGTCGGACTTGACGGTGGCGGGCCAATCTAGTCCCGGGGTCGTGGGGACGACCCTATAGTCGTCGGACTTGACGGTGGCGGGCCAGTCTAGTCCCGGGTCGTGGGTACGAACCTATAGTCGTCGGAAATGTCGCCGGCTGGCCAACTTTGGCCCGTGGTCGTGGGGACGACCCTATAGTCGTCAGACATGACGGTGGCGGGCCAATCTAGTCCCGGGGTCGTGGGGACGACCCTATAGTCGTCGGACAAGTCAGCGGCGTACCAACCTAGTCCGGGGGTCGTGGGGACGACCCAATAGTCGTCGGACAAGTCGGCGGCCGGCCAACATAGTCCGGGGGTCGTGGGGACGACCCTATAGTCGTCGGACATGACGGTGGCGGGCCAGTCTAGTCCCGGGTCGTGGGGACGACCCTATAGTCGTCGGACATGTCGGCGGCTGGCCAACTTTGGCCCGTGGTCGTGGGGACGACCCTATAGTCGTCAGACATGACGGTGGCGGGCCAATCTAGTCCCGGGGTCGTGGGGACGACCCTATAGTCGTCGGACAAGTCGGCGGCGTACCAACCTAGTCCGGGGGTCGTGGGGACGACCCTATGGTCGTCGGACATGACGGTGGCGGGCCAGTCTAGTCCCGGGTCATGGGGACGACCCTATAGTCGTCGGACAAGTCGGCGGCTGGCCAACTTTGGCCCGTGGTCGTGGGGACGACCCTATAGTCGTCGGAAATGACGGTGGCGGGCCAATCTAGTCCCGGGGTCGTAGAGACGACCCTATAGTCGTCGGACATATCAGCGGCTGGCCAACTTTGGCCCGGGGTCGTGGGGACGACCCTACAGTCGTCGGATATGTCGGCGGCTGGCCAACTTTGGCCCGTGGTCGTGGGGACGACCCTATAGTCGTCGGAAATGACGGTGGCGGGCCAATCTAATCCCGGGGTCGTGGGGACGACCCTATAGTCGTCGGACAAGTCGGCGGCGGGCCAACCTAGTCCCGGGGTCGTGGGGATGACCCTATAGTCGTCGGACATGACGGTGGCGGGCCAGTCTAGTCCCGGGTCGTGCGGACGACCCTATAGTCGTCGGACATGTCGCCGGCTGGCCAACTTTGGCCCGTGGTCGTGGGGACCACCCTATAGTCGTCGGACATAACGGTGGCGGGCCAATCTAGTCCCGGGGTCGTGGGGACGACCCTATAGTCGTCGGACAAGTCGGGGGCGGGCCTACCTAGTCCCGGGGTCGTGGGGACGACCCTATAGTCGTCGGATAAGTCGGCAGCTTGCCAACTTTGGCCCGGGGTCGTGGGAACGACCCTATAGTCGTCGGACAAGTCGGGGCGAGCCCACCTAGTCCGGGGGTCGTGGGGACGACCCTATAGTCGTCGGACAAGTCGGCGGCCGGCCAACCTAGTCCGGGGGTCGTGGGGACGACCCTATAGTCGTCGGACATGACGGTGGCGGGCCAATCTAGTCCCGGGGTCGTGGGGACGACCCCATAGTCGTTGGACATGACGGTGGCGGGCCAGTCTAGTCCCGGGTCGTGGGCACGACTCTATAGTCGTCGGAAATGTCGCTGGCTGGCCAACTTTGGCCCGTGGTCGTGGGGACGACCCAATAGTCGTCGGACAAGTCGGCGGCCGGCCAACATAGTCGGGGGGTCGTGGGGACGACCCTATAGTCGTCGGACATGACGGTGGCGGGCCAGTCTAGTCCCGGGTCGTGGGGACGACCCTATAGTCGTCGGACAAGTCGGCGGCTGTCCAGCTTTGGCCCGGGGTCGTGGGGACGACCCTATAGTCGTCGGACTTGACGGTGGCGGGCCAATCTAGTCCCGGGGTCGTGGGGACGACCCTATAGTCGTCGGACTTGACGGTGGCGGGCCAATCTAGTCCCGGGGTCGGGGGGGCGACCCTATAATCGTCGGACAAGCCGGCGGCTGGCCAACTTTGGCCCGTGGTCGTGGGGACGACCCTATAGTCGTCGGACAAGTCGGCGTCTGTCCAGCTTTGGCCCGGGGTCGTGGGGACGACCCTATAGTCGTCGGACTTGACGGTGGCGGGCCAATCTAGTCCCGGGGTCGTGGGGACGACCCTATAGTCGTCGGACTTGACGGTGGCGGGCCAGTCTAGTCCCGGGTCGTGGGTACGAACCTATAGTCGTCGGAAATGTCGCCGGCTGGCCAACTTTGGCCCGTGGTCGTGGGGACGACCCTATAATCGTCGGACATGTTAGCGGCTGGCCAACTTTGGCCCGTGGTCGTGGGGACGATCCGATAGTCGTCGGACGTGACGGTGACTAGCCAATCTAGTCCCGGCGTCGTTGGGACGTCCCTATACCCGTCGAACATGTCGGCGGCTGGCCAACCTTTGCCCGGCGTCGTGGGGACGACCCTATAGTCGTCGGACATGTCGGCGGCTGGCCAACTTTGGCCCGGGGTCGTGGGGACGACCCTATAGTCGTCGGACATGTCGGCGGCTGGCCAACTTTGGCCCGTGGTCGTGGGGAGGACCCTATACTCGTCGGACAAGTCAGCGGCGTCCCAACCTAGTCCGGGGGTCGTGGGGACGACCCTATAGTCGTCAGACATGACGGTGGCGGGCCAATCTAGTCCCGGGTCATGGGGACGACCCTATAGTCGTCGGACAAGTCGGCGGCTGGCCAACTTTGGCCCGTGGTCGTGGGGACGACCCTATAGTCGTCGGAAATGACGGTGGCGGGCCAATCTAGTCCCGGGGTCGTGGGGACGACCCTACAGTCGTCGGACAAGTCGGCGGCGAGCCAATCTAGTCCCGCGGTCGTGGGGACGACCCTATAGTCGTCGGACAAGTCGGCGGCTGGCCAACTTTGGCCCGTGGTCGTGGGGACGACCCTATAGTCGTCGGAAATGACGGTGTCGGGCCAATCTAGTCCCGGGATCGTGGAGACGACCCTATAATCGTCGGACATGTTAGCGGCTGGCCAACTTTGGCCCGTGGTCGTGGGGACGATCCGATAGTCGTCGGACGTGACGGTGACTAGCCAATCTAGTCCCGGCGTCGTTGGGACGTCCCTATACTCGTCGAACATGTCGGCGGCTGGCCAACCTTGGCCCGGCGTCGTGGGGACGACCCTATAGTCGTCGGACATGTCGGCGGCTGGCCAACTTTGGCCCGGGGTCGTGGGGACGACCCTATAGTCGTCGGACATGTCGGCGGCTGGCCAACTTTGGCCCGTGGTCGTGGGGAGGACCCTATACTCGTCGGACAAGTCGGCGGCGTACCAACCTAGTCCGGGGGTCGTGGGGACGACCCTATAGTCGTCGGACATGACGGTGGCGGGCCAATCTAGTCCCGGGTCATGGGGACGACCCTATAGTCGTCGGACAAGTCGGCGGCTGGCCAACTTTGGCCCGTGGTCGTGGGGACGACCCTATAGTCGTCGGAAATGACGGTGGCGGGCCAATCTAGTCCCGGGGTCGTGGGGACGACCCTACAGTCGTCGGACAAGTCGGCGGCGAGCCAATCTAGTCCCGCGGTCGTGGGGACGACCCTATAGTCGTCGGACAAGTCGGCGGCTGGCCAACTTTGGCCCGTGGTCGTGGGGACGACCCTATAGTCGTCGGAAATGACGGTGGCGGGCCAATCTAGTCCCGGGGTCGTGGGGACGACCCTACAGTCGTCGGACAAGTCGGCGGCGAGCCAATCTAGTCCCGCGGTCGTGGGGACGACCCTATAATCGTCGGACAAGTCAGCGGCTGGCCAACATTGGCCCGTGGTCGTGGGGACGACCATATAGTCGTCGGACATGACGGTGGCGGGCCACTCTAGTCCCGGGTCATGGGGACGACCCTATAGTCGTCGGAAATGACGGTGGCGGGCCAATCTAGTCCCGGGGTCGTGGGGACGACCCTATAGTCGTCGGACAAGCCGGCGATTGGCCAACTTTGGCCCGTGGTCGTGGGGACGACCCTATAATCGTCGGACAAGTCGGCGGCTGTCCAACATTGGCCCGGGGTCGTGGGGACGACCCTATAGTCGTCGGACTTGACGGTGGCGGGCCAATCTAGTCCCGGGGTCGTGGGGACGACCCTATAGTCGTCGGACAAGTCGGCGGCGGGCCAACCTAGTCCCGGGGTCGTGGGGATGACCCTATAGTCGTCGGACAAGTCGGCGGCGAGCCCACCTAGTCGGGGGGTCGTGGGGACGACCCTATAGTCGTCGGACAAGTCGGCGGCCGGCCAACCTAGTCCGGGGGTCGTGGGGACGACCCTAAAGTCGTCGGACATGACGGTGGCGGGCCAATCTAGTCCCGAGTCGTGGGGACGACCCTATAGTCGTCGGACAAGTCGGCGGCGGGCCAACCTAGTCCCGGGGTCGTGGGGATGACCCTATAGTCGTCGGACATGTCGGCGGCGAGCCAACATTGACCCGGGGTCGTGGGGACGACTCTATAGTCGTCGGACATGTCGGTGGCGGGCCAGTCTAGTCCCGGGTCGTGGGGACGACCCTATAGTCGTCGGACATGTCGGCGGCTGGCCAACTTTGGGCCCTGGTCGTGGGGACGACCCTATAGACGTCGGACAAGTCGGCGGCTGTCCAGCTTTGGCCCGGGGTCATGGCGACGACCCTATAGTCGTCGGACAAGTCGGCGGCTGTCCAGCTTTGGCCCGGGGTCGTGGGGACGAGCCTATAGTCGTCGGACTTGACGGTAGCGGGCCAATCTAGTCCCGGGGTCGTGGGGACGACCCTATAGTCGTCGGACTTGACGGTGGCGGGCCAGTCTAGTCCCGGGTCGTGGGTACGAACCTATAGTCGTCGGAAATGTCGCCGGCTGGCCAACTTTGGCCCGTGGTCGTGGGGACGACCCTATAGTCGTCAGACATGACGGTGGCGAGCCAACCTAGTCCCGGGGTCGTGGGGACGACCCTATAGTCGTCGGACAAGTCGGCGGCGAGCCCACCTAGTCGGGGGGTCGTGGGGACGACCCAATAGTCGTCGGACAAGTCGGCGGCCGGCCAACATAGTCCGGGGGTCGTGGGGACGACCCTATAGTCGTCGGACATGACGGTGGCGGGCCAGTCTAGTCCCGGGTCGTGGGGACGACCCTATAGTCGTCGGACATGTCGGCGGCTGGCCAACTTTGGGCTGGGGGTCGTGGGGAGGACCCTATACTCGTCGGACAAGTCGGCGGCGTACCAACCTAGTCCGGGGGTCGTGGGGACGACCCTATAGTCGTCGGACATGACGGTGGCGGGCCAGTCTAGTCCCGGGTCGTGGGGACGACCCTATAGTCGTCGGACATGTCGGCGGCTGGCCAACTTTGGCCCGTGGTCGTGGGGACGACCCTATAGTCGTCAGACATGACGGTGGCGGGCCAATCTAGTCCCGGGGTCGTGGGGACGACCCTATAGTCGTCGGACAAGTCGGCGGCGTACCAACCTAGTCCGGGGGTCGTGGGGACGACCCTATGGTCGTCGGACATGACGGTGGCGGGCCAGTCTAGTCCCGGGTCATGGGGACGACCCTATAGTCGTCGGACAAGTCGGCGGCTGGCCAACTTTGGCCCGTGGTCGTGGGGACGACCCTATAGTCGTCGGAAATGACGGTGGCGGGCCAATCTAGTCCCGGGGTCGTGGAGACGACCCTATAGTCGTCGGACATATCAGCGGCTGGCCAACTTTGGCCCGGGGTCGTGGGGACGACCCTACAGTCGTCGGATATGTCGGCGGCTGGCCAACTTTGGCCCGTGGTCGTGGGGACGACCCTATAGTCGTCGGAAATGACGGTGGCGGGCCAATCTAATCCCGGGGTCGTGGGGACGACCCTATAGTCGTCGGACAAGTCGGCGGCGGGCCAACCTAGTCCCGGGGTCGTGGGGATGACCCTATAGTCGTCGGACATGACGGTGGCGGGCCAGTCTAGTCCCGGGTCGTGCGGACGACCCTATAGTCGTCGGACATGTCGCCGGCTGGCCAACTTTGGCCCGTGGTCGTGGGGACCACCCTATAGTCGTCGGACATAACGGTGGCGGGCCAATCTAGTCCCGGGGTCGTGGGGACGACCCTATAGTCGTCGGACAAGTCGGGGGCGGGCCTACCTAGTCCCGGGGTCGTGGGGACGACCCTATAGTCGTCGGATAAGTCGGCAGCTTGCCAACTTTGGCCCGGGGTCGTGGGAACGACCCTATAGTCGTCGGACAAGTCGGGGCGAGCCCACCTAGTCCGGGGGTCGTGGGGACGACCCTATAGTCGTCGGACAAGTCGGCGGCCGGCCAACCTAGTCCGGGGGTCGTGGGGACGACCCTATAGTCGTCGGACATGACGGTGGCGGGCCAATCTAGTCCCGGGGTCGTGGGGACGACCCCATAGTCGTTGGACATGACGGTGGCGGGCCAGTCTAGTCCCGGGTCGTGGGCACGACTCTATAGTCGTCGGAAATGTCGCTGGCTGGCCAACTTTGGCCCGTGGTCGTGGGGACGACCCAATAGTCGTCGGACAAGTCGGCGGCCGGCCAACATAGTCCGGGGGTCTTGGGGACGACCCTATAGTCGTCGGACATGACGGTGGCGGGCCAGTCTAGTCCCGGGTCGTGGGGACGACCCTATAGTCGTCGGACAAGTCGGCGGCTGTCCAGCTTTGGCCCGGGGTCGTGGGGACGACCCTATAGTCGTCGGACTTGACGGTGGCGGGCCAATCTAGTCCCGGGGTCGTGGGGACGACCCTATAGTCGTCGGACTTGACGGTGGCGGGCCAATCTAGTCCCGGGGTCGGGGGGGGCGACCCTATAATCGTCGGACAAGCCGGCGGCTGGCCAACTTTGGCCCGTGGTCGTGGGGACGACACTATAGTCGTCGGACAAGTCGGCGGCTGTCCAGCTTTGGCCCGGGGTCGTGGGGACGACCCTATAGTCGTCGGACTTGACGGTGGCGGGCCAATCTAGTCCCGGGGTCGTGGGGACGACCCTATAGTCGTCGGACTTGACGGTGGCGGGCCAGTCTAGTCCCGGGTCGTGGGTACGAACCTATAGTCGTCGGAAATGTCGCCGGCTGGCCAACTTTGGCCCGTGGTCGTGGGGACGACCCTATAGTCGTCAGACATGACGGTGGCGAGCCAACCTAGTCCCGGGGTCGTGGGGACGACCCTATAGTCGTCGGACAAGTCGGCGGCGAGCCCACCTAGTCGGGGGGTCGTGGGGACGACCCAATAGTCGTCGGACAAGTCGGCGGCCGGCCAACATAGTCCGGGGGTCGTGGGGACGACCCTATAGTCGTCGGACATGACGGTGGCGGGCCAGTCTAGTCCCGGGTCGTGGGGACGACCCTATAGTCGTCGGACATGTCGGCGGCTGGCCAACTTTGGCCCGTGGTCGTGGGGACGACCCTATAGTCGTCAGACATGACGGTGGCGGGCCAATCTAGTCCCGGGGTCGTGGGGACGACCCTATAGTCGTCGGACAAGTCGGCGGCGTACCAACCTAGTCCGGGGGTCGTGGGGACGACCCTATGGTCGTCGGACATGACGGTGGCGGGCCAGTCTAGTCCCGGGTCATGGGGACGACCCTATAGTCGTCGGACAAGTCGGCGGCTGGCCAACTTTGGCCCGTGGTCGTGGGGACGACCCTATAGTCGTCGGAAATGACGGTGGCGGGCCAATCTAGTCCCGGGGTCGTGGAGACGACCCTATAGTCGTTGGACATATCAGCGGCTGGCCAACTTTGGCCCGGGGTCGTGGGGACGACCCTACAGTCGTCGGATATGTCGGCGGCTGGCCAACTTTGGCCCGTGGTCGTGGGGACGACCCTATAGTCGTCGGAAATGACGGTGGCGGGCCAATCTAATCCCGGGGTCGTGGGGACGACCCTATAGTCGTCGGACAAGTCGGCGGCGGGCCAACCTAGTCCCGGGGTCGTGGGGATGACCCTATAGTCGTCGGACATGACGGTGGCGGGCCAGTCTAGTCCCGGGTCGTGCGGACGACCCTATAGTCGTCGGACATGTCGCCGGCTGGCCAACTTTGGCCCGTGGTCGTGGGGACCACCCTATAGTCGTCGGACATAACGGTGGCGGGCCAATCTAGTCCCGGGGTCGTGGGGACGACCCTATAGTCGTCGGACAAGTCGGGGGCGGGCCTACCTAGTCCCGGGGTCGTGGGGACGACCCTATAGTCGTCGGATAAGTCGGCAGCTTGCCAACTTTGGCCCGGGGTCGTGGGAACGACCCTATAGTCGTCGGACAAGTCGGGGCGAGCCCACCTAGTCCGGGGGTCGTGGGGACGACCCTATAGTCGTCGGACAAGTCGGCGGCCGGCCAACCTAGTCCGGGGGTCGTGGGGACGACCCTATAGTCGTCGGACATGACGGTGGCGGGCCAATCTAGTCCCGGGGTCGTGGGGACGACCCCATAGTCGTTGGACATGACGGTGGCGGGCCAGTCTAGTCCCGGGTCGTGGGCACGACCCTATAGTCGTCGGAAATGTCGCTGGCTGGCCAACTTTGGCCCGTGGTCGTGGGGACGACCCTATAGTCGTCGGACAAGTCGGCGGCTGTCCAGCTTTGGCCCGGGGTCGTGGGGACGACCCTATAGTCGTCGGACTTGACGGTGGCGGGCCAATCTAGTCCCGGGGTCGTGGGGACGACCCTATAGTCGTCGGACTTGACGGTGGCGGGCCAATCTAGTCCCGGGGTCGGGGGGGCGACCCTATAATCGTCGGACAAGCCGGCGGCTGGCCAACTTTGGCCCGTGGTCGTGGGGACGACCCTATAGTCGTCGGACAAGTCGGCGGCTGTCCAACTTTGGCCCGGGGTCGTGGGGACGACCCTATAGTCGTCGGACAAGTCGGCGGCTGTCCAACTTTGGCCCGGGGTCGTGGGGACGACCCTATAGTCGTCGGAAATGACGGTGGCGGGCCAATCTAGTCCCGGGGTCGTGGGGACGACCCTATAGTCGTCAGACATGTCGGTGGCGAGCCAACCTAGTCCGGGGGTCGTGGGGACGACCCTATAGTCGTCGGACATGTCGGCGGCTGGTCAACTTTGGCCCGGGGTCGTGGGGACGACCCTATAGTCGTCGGACAAGTTGGCGGCTTGTCAGCCTAGTCCCGGGGTCGTGGGTACGACCCTATAGTCGTCGGACAAGTCGGCGGCTGGCCAACCTAGACCCGGGGTCGTGGGGACGACCCTATAGTCGTCGAACAATTCGGCGGCGGGCCAAGCTTGTCCCGGGGTCGTGGGGACGACCCTATAGTCGTCGGACAAGTCGGCGGCTGTCCAGCTTTGGCCCGGGGTCGTGGGGACGACCCTATAGTCGTCGGACTTGACGGTGGCGGGCCAATCTAGTCCCGGGGTCGTGGGGACGACCCTATAGTCGTCGGACATGTCGGCGGCTGGTCAACTTTGGCCCGGGGTCGTGGGGACGACCCTATAGTCGTCGGACAAGACGGTGGCGGACCAATCTAGTCCCGGGGTCGTGGGGACGACCCTATAGTCGTCGGACAAGACGGCGGCTGGACATCTTTGGCCCGGGGTCGTGGAGACGACCCTATAGTCGTCGGACATGTTGGCGGCTTGTCAGCCTAGTCCCGGGGTCGTGGGTACGACCCTATAGTCGTCGGACAAGTCGGCGGCTGGCCAACCTAGACCCGGGGTCGTGGGGACGACCCTATAGTCGTCGAACAATTCGGCGGCGGGCCAAGCTTGTCCCGGGGTCGTGGGGACGACCCTATAATCGTCGGACATGACGGTGGCGGGCCAATCTAGTCCCGGGGTCGTGGGGACGACCCTATAGTCGTCGGACATGTCGGCGGCTGGTCAACTTTGGCCCGGGGTCGTGGGGACGACCCTATAGTCGTCGGACAAGACGGTGGCGGACCAATCTAGTCCCGGGGTCGTGGGGACGACCCTATAGTCGTCGGACAAGACGGCGGCTGGACATCTTTGGCCCGGGGTCGTGGAGACGACCCTATAGTCGTCGGACATGTTGGCGGCTTGTCAGCCTAGTCCCGGGGTCGTGGGTACGACCCTATAGTCGTCGGACAAGTCGGCGGCTGGCCAACCTAGACCCGGGGTCGTGGGGACGACCCTATTGTCGTCGGACATGACGGTGGCGGGCCAATCTAGTCCCGGGGTCGTGGGGACGACCCTATAGTCGTCGGACAAGTCGGCGGCGGGCCAACCTAGTCCCGGGGTCGTGGGGATGACCCTATAGTCGTCGGACAAGTCGGCGGCGGGCCAACCTAGTCCCGTGGTCGTGAGGACGACCCTATTGTCGTCGGAAATGTCGGCGGCTGGCCAACTTTGGCCCGTGGTCGTGAAGACGACCCTATAGTCGTCGGACAAGACGGTGGCGGGCCAATCTAGTCCAGGGGTCGCGGGGACGACCCTATAGTCGTCGGACAAGTCGGCGGCTGGCCAACGTTTGCCCGGGGTCGTGGGGACGACCCTATAGTCGTCGGACAAGTCGGCGGCGAGCCAAGCTAGTCCGGGGGTCGTGGGGACGAGCCTATAGTCGTCGGACATGTTGGCGATTGGCCAACATTGGCCCGGGGTCGTCGGGACGACCCTATAGTCGTCGGACATGTCGGCGGCTGGCCAACCTTGTCCCGGGGTCGTGGGGACGACCCTATAGTCGTCGGACATGTCGGCGGCTGGCCAACTTTGGCCCGTGGTCGTGGGGACGATCCAATAGTCGTCGGACATGTCGGCGGCTGGCCAACTTTGGCCCGTGGTCGTGGGGACGACCCTATAGTCGTTGGGCATGTCAGCGGCTGACCGGTGTCGTGGGGACGCCTCTATAGTCGTCGAACATGTCGGCGGCTGGCCAACCTAGACCCGGGGTCGTGGGGACGACCATATTGTCGTCGGACATGTCGGCGGCTGGCCAACTTTGGCCCGTGGTCGTGGGGCGACCCAATAGTCGTTGGACATGTCGGCGGCTGGCCAACTTTGGCCCGGGGTCGTGGGGACGACCCTATAGTCGTCGGACATGTCGGCGGCTGGCCAACTTTGGCCCGGTGTCGTGGGGACGACCCTATAGTCGTCGGACATTTCGGCAGCATGCCAACTTTGGCCCGTGGTCGTGGGGACGACCCTATAGTTGTTGGACATGACGGTGGCGAGCTAATCTAGTCCCGGGGTCGTAGGGACGACCCTATAGTCGTTGGACATGTCGGCGATTGGCCAACATTGGCCCGGGGTCGTGGGGACGACCCTATAGTCGTCGGACATGTCGGCGGCTGGCCAACATTGGCGCGTGGTCGTGGGGACGATCCGATTATCGTCGGACATGTCGGCGGCTGGCCAACTTTGGCGCGTGGTCGTGGGAACGATCCGATTGTCGTCGGACATGTCGGCGGCTGGCCAACCTAGACCCGGGGTCGTGGGGACGACCCTATTGTCGTCGGACATGGCGGTGGCGGGCCAATCTATTCCCGTGGTCGTGGGGACGACCCTATAGTCTTCGGACATGACGGTGGCGGGCCAATCTAGTCCCGGGGTCGTGGGGACGACCCTATAGTCGTCGGACAAGTCGGCGGCGGGCCAAGCTTGTCCCGGGGTCCTGGGGACGACCCTATAATCGTCGGACATGACGGTGGCGGGCCAATCTAGTCCCGGGGTCGTGGGGACGACCCTATAATCGTTGGACATGACGGTGGCGGGCCAATCTAGTCCCGGGGTCGTAGGGACGACCCTATAGTCGTCGGCCATGTTGGCGATTGGCCAACATTGGCCCGGGGTCGTCGGGACGACCCTATAGTCGTCGGACATGTCGGCGGCTGGCCAACCTAGTCCCGGGGTCGTGGGAACGCCCCTATAGTCGTCGGACATTTCGGCGGCTGGCCAACTTTGGCCCGGTGTCGTGGGGACGACCCTATAGTCGTCGGACATTTCGGCGGCATGCCAACTTTGGCCCGTGGTCGTGGGGACGACCCTATAGTTGTTGGACATGACGGTGGCGGGCTAATCTAGTCCCGGGGTCGTAGGGACGACCCTATAGTCGTTGGACATGTCGGCGATTGGCCAACATTGGCCCGGGGTCGTGGGGACGACCCTATAGTCGTCGGACATGTCGGCGGCTGACCAACTTTGGCCCGTGGTTTTGGGGACGACCCTATAGTCGTCGGACTTGACGGTGGCGGGCCAATCTAGTCCCGGGGTCGTGGGGACGACCCTATAGTCGTCGGACTTGACGGTGGCGGGCCAGTCTAGTCCCGGGGTCGTGGGGACGACCCTATAGTCGTCGGACTTGACGGTGGCGGGCCAGTCTAGTCCCGGGTCGTGGGCACGACCCTATAGTCGTCGGAAATGTCGCCGGCTGGCCAACTTTGGCCCGTGGTCGTGGGGACGACCCTATAGTCGTCGGACAAGTCGGCGGCTGTCCAGCTTTGGCCCGGGGTCGTGGGGACGACCCTATAGTCGTCAGACAAGTCGGCGGCTGTCCAGCTTTGGCCCGGGGTCGTGGGGACGACCCTATAGTCGTCGGACTTGACGGTGGCGGGCCAATCTAGTCCCGGGGTCGTGGGGACGACCCTATAGTCGTCGGACTTGACGGTGGCGGGCCAGTCTAGTCCCGGGTCGTGGGGACGACCCTATAGTCGTCGGACAAGTCGGCGGCTGTCCAGCTTTGGCCCGGGGTCGTGGGGACGACCCTATAGTCGTCGGACTTGACGGTGGCGGGCCAATCTAGTCCCGGGGTCGTGGGGACGACCCTATAGTCGTCGGACTTGACGGTGGCGGGCCAATCTAGTCCCGGGGTCGGGGGGGCGACCCTATAATCGTCGGACAAGCCGGCGGCTGGCCAACTTTGGCCCGTGGTCGTGGGGACGACCCTATAGTCGTCGGACAAGTCGGCGGCTGTCCAGCTTTGGCCCGGGGTCGTGGGGACGACCCTATAGTCGTCGGACTTGACGGTGGCGGGCCAATCTAGTCCCGGGGTCGTGGGGACGACCCTATAGTCGTCGGACTTGACGGTGGCGGGCCAGTCTAGTCCCGGGTCGTGGGTACGAACCTATAGTCGTCGGAAATGTCGCCGGCTGGCCAACTTTGGCCCGTGGTCGTGGGGACGACCCTATAGTCGTCAGACATGACGGTGGCGAGCCAACCTAGTCCCGGGGTCGTGGGGACGACCCTATAGTCGTCGGACAAGTCGGCGGCGAGCCCACGTAGTCGGGGGGTCGTGGGGACGACCCAATAGTCGTCGGACAAGTCGGCGGCCGGCCAACATAGTCCGGGGGTCGTGGGGACGACCCTATAGTCGTCGGACATGACGGTGGCGGGCCAGTCTAGTCCCGGGTCGTGGGGACGACCCTATAGTCGTCGGACATGTCGGCGGCTGGCCAACTTTGGCCCGTGGTCGTGGGGACGACCCTATAGTCGTCAGACATGACGGTGGCGGGCCAATCTAGTCCCGGGGTCGTGGGGACGACCCTATAGTCGTCGGACAAGTCGGCGGCGTACCAACCTAGTCCGGGGGTCGTGGGGACGACCCTATGGTCGTCGGACATGACGGTGGCGGGCCAGTCTACTCCCGGGTCATGGGGACGACCCTATAGTCGTCGGACAAGTCGGCGGCTGGCCAACTTTGGCCCGTGGTCGTGGGGACGACCCTATAGTCGTCGGAAATGACGGTGGCGGGCCAATCTAGTCCCGGGGTCGTGGAGACGACCCTATAGTCGTCGGACATATCAGCGGCTGGCCAACTTTGGCCCGGGGTCGTGGGGACGACCCTACAGTCGTCGGATATGTCGGCGGCTGGCCAACTTTGGCCCGTGGTCGTGGGGACGACCCTATAGTCGTCGGAAATGACGGTGGCGGGCCAATCTAATCCCGGGGTCGTGGGGACGACCCTATAGTCGTCGGACAAGTCGGCGGCGGGCCAACCTAGTCCCGGGGTCGTGGGGATGACCCTATAGTCGTCGGACATGACGGTGGCGGGCCAGTCTAGTCCCGGGTCGTGCGGACGACCCTATAGTCGTCGGACATGTCGCCGGCTGGCCAACTTTGGCCCGTGGTCGTGGGGACCACCCTATAGTCGTCGGACATAACGGTGGCGGGCCAATCTAGTCCCGGGGTCGTGGGGACGACCCTATAGTCGTCGGACAAGTCGGGGGCGGGCCTACCTAGTCCCGGGGTCGTGGGGACGACCCTATAGTCGTCGGATAAGTCGGCAGCTTGCCAACTTTGGCCCGGGGTCGTGGGAACGACCCTATAGTCGTCGGACAAGTCGGGGCGAGCCCACCTAGTCCGGGGGTCGTGGGGACGACCCTATAGTCGTCGGACAAGTCGGCGGCCGGCCAACCTAGTCCGGGGTCGTGGGGACGACCCTATAGTCGTCGGACATGACGGTGGCGGGCCAATCTAGTCCCGGGGTCGTGGGGACGACCCCATAGTCGTTGGACATGACGGTGGCGGGCCAGTCTAGTCCCGGGTCGTGGGCACGACCCTATAGTCGTCGGAAATGTCGCTGGCTGGCCAACTTTGGCCCGTGGTCGTGGGGACGACCCTATAGTCGTCGGACAAGTCGGCGGCTGTCCAGCTTTGGCCCGGGGTCGTGGGGACGACCCTATAGTCGTCGGACTTGACGGTGGCGGGCCAATCTAGTCCCGGGGTCGTGGGGACGACCCTATAGTCGTCGGACTTGACGGTGGCGGGCCAATCTAGTCCCGGGGTCGGGGGGGCGACCCTATAATCGTCGGACAAGCCGGCGGCTGGCCAACTTTGGCCCGTGGTCGTGGGGACGACCCTATAGTCGTCGGACAAGTCGGCGGCTGTCCAACTTTGGCCCGGGGTCGTGGGGACGACCCTATAGTCGTCGGACAAGTCGGCGGCTGTCCAACTTTTGCCCGGGGTCGTGGGGACGACCCTATAGTCGTCGGAAATGACGGTGGCGGGCCAATCTAGTCCCGGGGTCGTGGGGACGACCCTATAGTCGTCAGACATGTCGGTGGCGAGCCAACCTAGTCCCGGGGTCGTGGGGACGACCCTATAGTCGTCGGACAAGTTGGCGGCTTGTCAGCCTAGTCCCGGGGTCGTGGGTACGACCCTATAGTCGTCGGACAAGTCGGCGGCTGGCCAACCTAGACCCGGGGTCGTGGGGACGACCCTATAGTCGTCGAACAATTCGGCGGCGGGCCAAGCTTGTCCCGGGGTCGTGGGGAGGACCCTATAATCGTCGGACATGACGGTGGCGGGCCAATCTAGTCCCGGGGTCGTGGGGACGACCCTATAGTCGTCGGACATGTCGGCGGCTGGTCAACTTTGGCCCGGGGTCGTGGGGACGACCCTATAGTCGTCGGACAAGTTGGCGGCTTGTCAGCCTAGTCCCGGGGTCGTGGGTACGACCCTATAGTCGTCGGACAAGTCGGCGGCTGGCCAACCTAGACCCGGGGTCGTGGGGACGACCCTATAGTCGTCGAACAATTCGGCGGCGGGCCAAGCTTGTCCCGGGGTCGTGGGGACGACCCTATAGTCGTCGGACAAGTCGGCGGCTGTCCAGCTTTGGCCCGGGGTCGTGGGGACGACCCTATAGTCGTCGGACTTGACGGTGGCGGGCCAATCTAGTCCCGGGGTCGTGGGGACGACCCTATAGTCGTCGGACATGTCGGCGGCTGGTCAACTTTGGCCCGGGGTCGTGGGGACGACCCTATAGTCGTCGGACAAGACGGTGGCGGACCAATCTAGTCCCGGGGTCGTGGGGACGACCCTATAGTCGTCGGACAAGACGGCGGCTGGACATCTTTGGCCCGGGGTCGTGGAGACGACCCTATAGTCGTCGGACATGTTGGCGGCTTGTCAGCCTAGTCCCGGGGTCGTGGGTACGACCCTATAGTCGTCGGACAAGTCGGCGGCTGGCCAACCTAGACCCGGGGTCGTGGGGACGACCCTATAGTCGTCGAACAATTCGGCGGCGGGCCAAGCTTGTCCCGGGGTCGTGGGGACGACCCTATAATCGTCGGACATGACGGTGGCGGGCCAATCTAGTCCCGGGGTCGTGGGGACGACCCTATAGTCGTCGGACATGTCGGCGGCTGGTCAACTTTGGCCCGGGGTCGTGGGGACGACCCTATAGTCGTCGGACAAGACGGTGGCGGACCAATCTAGTCCCGGGGTCGTGGGGACGACCCTATAGTCGTCGGACAAGACGGCGGCTGGACATCTTTGGCCCGGGGTCGTGGAGACGACCCTATAGTCGTCGGACATGTTGGCGGCTTGTCAGCCTAGTCCCGGGGTCGTGGGTACGACCCTATAGTCGTCGGACAAGTCGGCGGCTGGCCAACCTAGACCCGGGGTCGTGGGGACGACCCTATTGTCGTCGGACATGACGGTGGCGGGCCAATCTAGTCCCGGGGTCGTGGGGACGACCCTATAGTCGTCGGACAAGTCGGCGGCGGGCCAACCTAGTCCCGGGGTCGTGGGGATGACCCTATAGTCGTCGGACAAGTCGGCGGCGGGCCAACCTAGTCCCGTGGTCGTGAGGACGACCCTATTGTCGTCGGAAATGTCGGCGGCTGGCCAACTTTGGCCCGTGGTCGTGAAGACGACCCTATAGTCGTCGAACAAGACGGTGGCGGGCCAATCTAGTCCAGGGGTCGCGGGGACGACCCTATAGTCGTCGGACAAGTCGGCGGCTGGCCAACGTTTGCCCGGGGTCGTGGGGACGACCCTATAGTCGTCGGACAAGTCGGCGGCGAGCCAAGCTAGTCCGGGGGTCGTGGGGACGAGCCTATAGTCGTCGGACATGTTGGCGATTGGCCAACATTGGCCCGGGGTCGTCGGGACGACCCTATAGTCGTCGGACATGTCGGCGGCTGGCCAACCTTGTCCCGGGGTCGTGGGGACGACCCTATAGTCGTCGGACATGTCGGCGGCTGGCCAACTTTGGCCCGTGGTCGTGGGGACGATCCAATAGTCGTCGGACATGTCGGCGGCTGGCCAACTTTGGCCCGTGGTCGTGGGGACGACCCTATAGTCGTTGGGCATGTCAGCGGCTGACCGGTGTCGTGGGGACGCCTCTATAGTCGTCGAACATGTCGGCGGCTGGCCAACCTAGACCCGGGGTCGTGGGGACGACCATATTGTCGTCGGACATGTCGGCGGGTGGCCAACTTTGGCCCGTGGTCGTGGGGACGACCCTATAGTCGTTGGGCATGTCAGCGGCTGACCGGTGTCGTGGGGACGCTTCTATAGTCGTCGAACATGTCGGCGGCTGGCCAACCTAGACCCGGGGTCGTGGGGACGACCATATAGTCATCGGACATGTCGGCGGCTGGCCAACTTTGGCCCGTGGTCGTGGGGCGACCCAATAGTCGTTGGACATGTCGGCGGCTGGCCAACTTTGGCCCGGGGTCGTGGGGACGACCCTATAGTCGTCGGACATGTCGGCGGCTGGCCAACTTTGGCCCGGTGTCGTGGGGACGACCCTATAGTCGTCGGACATTTCGGCAGCATGCCAACTTTGGCCCGTGGTCGTGGGGACGACCCTATAGTCGTCGAACAATTCGGCGGCGGGCCAAGCTTGTCCCGGGGTCGTGGGGACGACCCTATAATCGTCGGACATGACGGTGGCGGGCCAATCTAGTCCCGGGGTCGTGGGGACGACCCTATAGTCGTCGGACATGTCGGCGGCTGGTCAACTTTGGCCCGGGGTCGTGGGGACGACCCTATAGTCGTCGGACAAGACGGTGGCGGACCAATCTAGTCCCGGGGTCGTGGGGACGACCCTATAGTCGTCGGACAAGACGGCGGCTGGACATCTTTGGCCCGGGGTCGTGGAGACGACCCTATAGTCGTCGGACATGTTGGCGGCTTGTCAGCCTAGTCCCGGGGTCGTGGGTACGACCCTATAGTCGTCGGACAAGTCGGCGGCTGGCCAACCTAGACCCGGGGTCGTGGGGACGACCCTATTGTCGTCGGACATGACGGTGGCGGGCCAATCTAGTCCCGGGGTCGTGGGGACGACCCTATAGTCGTCGGACAAGTCGGCGGCGGGCCAACCTAGTCCCGGGGTCGTGGGGATGACCCTATAGTCGTCGGACAAGTCGGCGGCGGGCCAACCTAGTCCCGTGGTCGTGAGGACGACCCTATTGTCGTCGGAAATGTCGGCGGCTGGCCAACTTTGGCCCGTGGTCGTGAAGACGACCCTATAGTCGTCGAACAAGACGGTGGCGGGCCAGTCTAGTCCCGGGTCGTGGGGACGACCCTATAGTCGTCGGACAAGTCGGCGGCTGTCCAGCTTTGGCCCGGGGTCGTGGGGACGACCCTATAGTCGTCGGACTTGACGGTGGCGGGCCAATCTAGTCCCGGGGTCGTGGGGACGACCCTATAGTCGTCGGACTTGACGGTGGCGGGCCAATCTAGTCCCGGGGTCGGGGGGGCGACCCTATAATCGTCGGACAAGTCGGCGGCGGGCCAACCTAGTCCCGTGGTCGTGAGGACGACCCTATTGTCGTCGGAAATGTCGGCGGCTGGCCAACTTTGGCCCGTGGTCGTGAAGACGACCCTATAGTCGTCGAACAAGACGGTGGCGGGCCAGTCTAGTCCCGGGTCGTGGGGACGACCCTATAGTCGTCGGACAAGTCGGCGGCTGTCCAGCTTTGGCCCGGGGTCGTGGGGACGACCCTATAGTCGTCGGACTTGACGGTGGCGGGCCAATCTAGTCCCGGGGTCGTGGGGACGACCCTATAGTCGTCGGACTTGACGGTGGCGGGCCAGTCTAGTCCCGGGTCGTGGGTACGAACCTATAGTCGTCGGAAATGTCGCCGGCTGGCCAACTTTGGCCCGTGGTCGTGGGGACGACCCTATAGTCGTCAGACATGACGGTGGCGAGCCAACCTAGTCCCGGGGTCGTGGGGACGACCCTATAGTCGTCGGACAAGTCGGCGGCGAGCCCACCTAGTCGGGGGGTCGTGGGGACGACCCAATAGTCGTCGGACAAGTCGGCGGCCGGCCAACATAGTCCGGGGGTCGTGGGGACGACCCTATAGTCGTCGGACATGACGGTGGCGGGCCAGTCTAGTCCCGGGTCGTGGGGACGACCCTATAGTCGTCGGACATGTCGGCGGCTGGCCAACTTTGG
This sequence comes from Andrena praecox, assembly GCA_963932275.1. NCBI lineage: Eukaryota > Metazoa > Arthropoda > Insecta > Hymenoptera > Andrenidae > Andrena > Andrena praecox. The sequence continues at coordinate 2,226,637 of CAWVQO010000615.1, read as the reverse complement.
CCCGTGGTCGTGGGGACGACCCTATAGTCGTCAGACATGACGGTGGCGGGCCAATCTAGTCCCGGGGTCGTGGGGACGACCCTATAGTCGTCGGACAAGTCGGCGGCGTACCAACCTAGTCCGGGGGTCGTGGGGACGACCCTATGGTCGTCGGACATGACGGTGGCGGGCCAGTCTACTCCCGGGTCATGGGGACGACCCTATAGTCGTCGGACAAGTCGGCGGCTGGCCAACTTTGGCCCGTGGTCGTGGGGACGACCCTATAGTCGTCGGAAATGACGGTGGCGGGCCAATCTAGTCCCGGGGTCGTGGAGACGACCCTATAGTCGTCGGACATATCAGCGGCTGGCCAACTTTGGCCCGGGGTCGTGGGGACGACCCTACAGTCGTCGGATATGTCGGCGGCTGGCCAACTTTGGCCCGTGGTCGTGGGGACGACCCTATAGTCGTCGGAAATGACGGTGGCGGGCCAATCTAATCCCGGGGTCGTGGGGACGACCCTATAGTCGTCGGACAAGTCGGCGGCGGGCCAACCTAGTCCCGGGGTCGTGGGGATGACCCTATAGTCGTCGGACATGACGGTGGCGGGCCAGTCTAGTCCCGGGTCGTGCGGACGACCCTATAGTCGTCGGACATGTCGCCGGCTGGCCAACTTTGGCCCGTGGTCGTGGGGACCACCCTATAGTCGTCGGACATAACGGTGGCGGGCCAATCTAGTCCCGGGGTCGTGGGGACGACCCTATAGTCGTCGGACAAGTCGGGGGCGGGCCTACCTAGTCCCGGGGTCGTGGGGACGACCCTATAGTCGTCGGATAAGTCGGCAGCTTGCCAACTTTGGCCCGGGGTCGTGGGAACGACCCTATAGTCGTCGGACAAGTCGGGGCGAGCCCACCTAGTCCGGGGGTCGTGGGGACGACCCTATAGTCGTCGGACAAGTCGGCGGCCGGCCAACCTAGTCCGGGGTCGTGGGGACGACCCTATAGTCGTCGGACATGACGGTGGCGGGCCAATCTAGTCCCGGGGTCGTGGGGACGACCCCATAGTCGTTGGACATGACGGTGGCGGGCCAGTCTAGTCCCGGGTCGTGGGCACGACCCTATAGTCGTCGGAAATGTCGCTGGCTGGCCAACTTTGGCCCGTGGTCGTGGGGACGACCCTATAGTCGTCGGACAAGTCGGCGGCTGTCCAGCTTTGGCCCGGGGTCGTGGGGACGACCCTATAGTCGTCGGACTTGACGGTGGCGGGCCAATCTAGTCCCGGGGTCGTGGGGACGACCCTATAGTCGTCGGACTTGACGGTGGCGGGCCAATCTAGTCCCGGGGTCGGGGGGGCGACCCTATAATCGTCGGACAAGCCGGCGGCTGGCCAACTTTGGCCCGTGGTCGTGGGGACGACCCTATAGTCGTCGGACAAGTCGGCGGCTGTCCAACTTTGGCCCGGGGTCGTGGGGACGACCCTATAGTCGTCGGACAAGTCGGCGGCTGTCCAACTTTGGCCCGGGGTCGTGGGGACGACCCTATAGTCGTCGGAAATGACGGTGGCGGGCCAATCTAGTCCCGGGGTCGTGGGGACGACCCTATAGTCGTCAGACATGTCGGTGGCGAGCCAACCTAGTCCCGGGGTCGTGGGGACGACCCTATAGTCGTCGGACAAGTTGGCGGCTTGTCAGCCTAGTCCCGGGGTCGTGGGTACGACCCTATAGTCGTCGGACAAGTCGGCGGCTGGCCAACCTAGACCCGGGGTCGTGGGGACGACCCTATAGTCGTCGAACAATTCGGCGGCGGGCCAAGCTTGTCCCGGGGTCGTGGGGACGACCCTATAATCGTCGGACATGACGGTGGCGGGCCAATCTAGTCCCGGGGTCGTGGGGACGACCCTATAGTCGTCGGACATGTCGGCGGCTGGTCAACTTTGGCCCGGGGTCGTGGGGACGACCCTATAGTCGTCGGACAAGTTGGCGGCTTGTCAGCCTAGTCCCGGGGTCGTGGGTACGACCCTATAGTCGTCGGACAAGTCGGCGGCTGGCCAACCTAGACCCGGGGTCGTGGGGACGACCCTATAGTCGTCGAACAATTCGGCGGCGGGCCAAGCTTGTCCCGGGGTCGTGGGGACGACCCTATAGTCGTCGGACAAGTCGGCGGCTGTCCAGCTTTGGCCCGGGGTCGTGGGGACGACCCTATAGTCGTCGGACTTGACGGTGGCGGGCCAATCTAGTCCCGGGGTCGTGGGGACGACCCTATAGTCGTCGGACATGTCGGCGGCTGGTCAACTTTGGCCCGGGGTCGTGGGGACGACCCTATAGTCGTCGGACAAGACGGTGGCGGACCAATCTAGTCCCGGGGTCGTGGGGACGACCCTATAGTCGTCGGACAAGACGGCGGCTGGACATCTTTGGCCCGGGGTCGTGGAGACGACCCTATAGTCGTCGGACATGTTGGCGGCTTGTCAGCCTAGTCCCGGGGTCGTGGGTACGACCCTATAGTCGTCGGACAAGTCGGCGGCTGGCCAACCTAGACCCGGGGTCGTGGGGACGACCCTATAGTCGTCGAACAATTCGGCGGCGGGCCAAGCTTGTCCCGGGGTCGTGGGGACGACCCTATAATCGTCGGACATGACGGTGGCGGGCCAATCTAGTCCCGGGGTCGTGGGGACGACCCTATAGTCGTCGGACATGTCGGCGGCTGGTCAACTTTGGCCCGGGGTCGTGGGGACGACCCTATAGTCGTCGGACAAGACGGTGGCGGACCAATCTAGTCCCGGGGTCGTGGGGACGACCCTATAGTCGTCGGACAAGACGGCGGCTGGACATCTTTGGCCCGGGGTCGTGGAGACGACCCTATAGTCGTCGGACATGTTGGCGGCTTGTCAGCCTAGTCCCGGGGTCGTGGGTACGACCCTATAGTCGTCGGACAAGTCGGCGGCTGGCCAACCTAGACCCGGGGTCGTGGGGACGACCCTATTGTCGTCGGACATGACGGTGGCGGGCCAATCTAGTCCCGGGGTCGTGGGGACGACCCTATAGTCGTCGGACAAGTCGGCGGCGGGCCAACCTAGTCCCGGGGTCGTGGGGATGACCCTATAGTCGTCGGACAAGTCGGCGGCGGGCCAACCTAGTCCCGTGGTCGTGAGGACGACCCTATTGTCGTCGGAAATGTCGGCGGCTGGCCAACTTTGGCCCGTGGTCGTGAAGACGACCCTATAGTCGTCGGACTTGACGGTGGCGGGCCAATCTAGTCCCGGGGTCGTGGGGACGACCCTATAGTCGTCGGACATGTCGGCGGCTGGTCAACTTTGGCCCGGGGTCGTGGGGACGACCCTATAGTCGTCGGACAAGACGGTGGCGGACCAATCTAGTCCCGGGGTCGTGGGGACGACCCTATAGTCGTCGGACAAGACGGCGGCTGGACATCTTTGGCCCGGGGTCGTGGAGACGACCCTATAGTCGTCGGACATGTTGGCGGCTTGTCAGCCTAGTCCCGGGGTCGTGGGTACGACCCTATAGTCGTCGGACAAGTCGGCGGCTGGCCAACCTAGACCCGGGGTCGTGGGGACGACCCTATAGTCGTCGAACAATTCGGCGGCGGGCCAAGCTTGTCCCGGGGTCGTGGGGACGACCCTATAATCGTCGGACATGACGGTGGCGGGCCAATCTAGTCCCGGGGTCGTGGGGACGACCCTATAGTCGTCGGACATGTCGGCGGCTGGTCAACTTTGGCCCGGGGTCGTGGGGACGACCCTATAGTCGTCGGACAAGACGGTGGCGGACCAATCTAGTCCCGGGGTCGTGGGGACGACCCTATAGTCGTCGGACAAGACGGCGGCTGGACATCTTTGGCCCGGGGTCGTGGAGACGACCCTATAGTCGTCGGACATGTTGGCGGCTTGTCAGCCTAGTCCCGGGGTCGTGGGTACGACCCTATAGTCGTCGGACAAGTCGGCGGCTGGCCAACCTAGACCCGGGGTCGTGGGGACGACCCTATTGTCGTCGGACATGACGGTGGCGGGCCAATCTAGTCCCGGGGTCGTGGGGACGACCCTATAGTCGTCGGACAAGTCGGCGGCGGGCCAACCTAGTCCCGGGGTCGTGGGGATGACCCTATAGTCGTCGGACAAGTCGGCGGCGGGCCAACCTAGTCCCGTGGTCGTGAGGACGACCCTATTGTCGTCGGAAATGTCGGCGGCTGGCCAACTTTGGCCCGTGGTCGTGAAGACGACCCTATAGTCGTCGAACAAGACGGTGGCGGGCCAATCTAGTCCAGGGGTCGCGGGGACGACCCTATAGTCGTCGGACAAGTCGGCGGCTGGCCAACGTTTGCCCGGGGTCGTGGGGACGACCCTATAGTCGTCGGACAAGTCGGCGGCGAGCCAAGCTAGTCCGGGGGTCGTGGGGACGAGCCTATAGTCGTCGGACATGTTGGCGATTGGCCAACATTGGCCCGGGGTCGTCGGGACGACCCTATAGTCGTCGGACATGTCGGCGGCTGGCCAACCTTGTCCCGGGGTCGTGGGGACGACCCTATAGTCGTCGGACATGTCGGCGGCTGGCCAACTTTGGCCCGTGGTCGTGGGGACGATCCAATAGTCGTCGGACATGTCGGCGGCTGGCCAACTTTGGCCCGTGGTCGTGGGGACGACCCTATAGTCGTTGGGCATGTCAGCGGCTGACCGGTGTCGTGGGGACGCCTCTATAGTCGTCGAACATGTCGGCGGCTGGCCAACCTAGACCCGGGGTCGTGGGGACGACCATATTGTCGTCGGACATGTCGGCGGGTGGCCAACTTTGGCCCGTGGTCGTGGGGACGACCCTATAGTCGTTGGGCATGTCAGCGGCTGACCGGTGTCGTGGGGACGCTTCTATAGTCGTCGAACATGTCGGCGGCTGGCCAACCTAGACCCGGGGTCGTGGGGACGACCATATAGTCATCGGACATGTCGGCGGCTGGCCAACTTTGGCCCGTGGTCGTGGGGCGACCCAATAGTCGTTGGACATGTCGGCGGCTGGCCAACTTTGGCCCGGGGTCGTGGGGACGACCCTATAGTCGTCGGACATGTCGGCGGCTGGCCAACTTTGGCCCGGTGTCGTGGGGACGACCCTATAGTCGTCGGACATTTCGGCAGCATGCCAACTTTGGCCCGTGGTCGTGGGGACGACCCTATAGTCGTCGAACAATTCGGCGGCGGGCCAAGCTTGTCCCGGGGTCGTGGGGACGACCCTATAATCGTCGGACATGACGGTGGCGGGCCAATCTAGTCCCGGGGTCGTGGGGACGACCCTATAGTCGTCGGACATGTCGGCGGCTGGTCAACTTTGGCCCGGGGTCGTGGGGACGACCCTATAGTCGTCGGACAAGACGGTGGCGGACCAATCTAGTCCCGGGGTCGTGGGGACGACCCTATAGTCGTCGGACAAGACGGCGGCTGGACATCTTTGGCCCGGGGTCGTGGAGACGACCCTATAGTCGTCGGACATGTTGGCGGCTTGTCAGCCTAGTCCCGGGGTCGTGGGTACGACCCTATAGTCGTCGGACAAGTCGGCGGCTGGCCAACCTAGACCCGGGGTCGTGGGGACGACCCTATTGTCGTCGGACATGACGGTGGCGGGCCAATCTAGTCCCGGGGTCGTGGGGACGACCCTATAGTCGTCGGACAAGTCGGCGGCGGGCCAACCTAGTCCCGGGGTCGTGGGGATGACCCTATAGTCGTCGGACAAGTCGGCGGCGGGCCAACCTAGTCCCGTGGTCGTGAGGACGACCCTATTGTCGTCGGAAATGTCGGCGGCTGGCCAACTTTGGCCCGTGGTCGTGAAGACGACCCTATAGTCGTCGAACAAGACGGTGGCGGGCCAGTCTAGTCCCGGGTCGTGGGGACGACCCTATAGTCGTCGGACAAGTCGGCGGCTGTCCAGCTTTGGCCCGGGGTCGTGGGGACGACCCTATAGTCGTCGGACTTGACGGTGGCGGGCCAATCTAGTCCCGGGGTCGTGGGGACGACCCTATAGTCGTCGGACTTGACGGTGGCGGGCCAATCTAGTCCCGGGGTCGGGGGGGCGACCCTATAATCGTCGGACAAGCCGGCGGCTGGCCAACTTTGGCCCGTGGTCGTGGGGACGACCCTATAGTCGTCGGACAAGTCGGCGGCTGTCCAGCTTTGGCCCGGGGTCGTGGGGACGACCCTATAGTCGTCGGACTTGACGGTGGCGGGCCAATCTAGTCCCGGGGTCGTGGGGACGACCCTATAGTCGTCGGACTTGACGGTGGCGGGCCAGTCTAGTCCCGGGTCGTGGGTACGAACCTATAGTCGTCGGAAATGTCGCCGGCTGGCCAACTTTGGCCCGTGGTCGTGGGGACGACCCTATAGTCGTCAGACATGACGGTGGCGAGCCAACCTAGTCCCGGGGTCGTGGGGACGACCCTATAGTCGTCGGACAAGTCGGCGGCGAGCCCACCTAGTCGGGGGGTCGTGGGGACGACCCAATAGTCGTCGGACAAGTCGGCGGCCGGCCAACATAGTCCGGGGGTCGTGGGGACGACCCTATAGTCGTCGGACATGACGGTGGCGGGCCAGTCTAGTCCCGGGTCGTGGGGACGACCCTATAGTCGTCGGACATGTCGGCGGCTGGCCAACTTTGGCCCGTGGTCGTGGGGACGACCCTATAGTCGTCAGACATGACGGTGGCGGGCCAATCTAGTCCCGGGGTCGTGGGGACGACCCTATAGTCGTCGGACAAGTCGGCGGCGTACCAACCTAGTCCGGGGGTCGTGGGGACGACCCTATGGTCGTCGGACATGACGGTGGCGGGCCAGTCTACTCCCGGGTCATGGGGACGACCCTATAGTCGTCGGACAAGTCGGCGGCTGGCCAACTTTGGCCCGTGGTCGTGGGGACGACCCTATAGTCGTCGGAAATGACGGTGGCGGGCCAATCTAGTCCCGGGGTCGTGGAGACGACCCTATAGTCGTCGGACATATCAGCGGCTGGCCAACTTTGGCCCGGGGTCGTGGGGACGACCCTACAGTCGTCGGATATGTCGGCGGCTGGCCAACTTTGGCCCGTGGTCGTGGGGACGACCCTATAGTCGTCGGAAATGACGGTGGCGGGCCAATCGAATCCCGGGGTCGTGGGGACGACCCTATAGTCGTCGGACAAGTCGGCGGCGGGCCAACCTAGTCCCGGGGTCGTGGGGATGACCCTATAGTCGTCGGACATGACGGTGGCGGGCCAGTCTAGTCCCGGGTCGTGCGGACGACCCTATAGTCGTCGGACATGTCGCCGGCTGGCCAACTTTGGCCCGTGGTCGTGGGGACCACCCTATAGTCGTCGGACATAACGGTGGCGGGCCAATCTAGTCCCGGGGTCGTGGGGACGACCCTATAGTCGTCGGACAAGTCGGGGGCGGGCCTACCTAGTCCCGGGGTCGTGGGGACGACCCTATAGTCGTCGGATAAGTCGGCAGCTTGCCAACTTTGGCCCGGGGTCGTGGGAACGACCCTATAGTCGTCGGACAAGTCGGGGCGAGCCCACCTAGTCCGGGGGTCGTGGGGACGACCCTATAGTCGTCGGACAAGTCGGCGGCCGGCCAACCTAGTCCGGGGTCGTGGGGACGACCCTATAGTCGTCGGACATGACGGTGGCGGGCCAATCTAGTCCCGGGGTCGTGGGGACGACCCCATAGTCGTTGGACATGACGGTGGCGGGCCAGTCTAGTCCCGGGTCGTGGGCACGACCCTATAGTCGTCGGAAATGTCGCTGGCTGGCCAACTTTGGCCCGTGGTCGTGGGGACGACCCTATAGTCGTCGGACAAGTCGGCGGCTGTCCAGCTTTGGCCCGGGGTCGTGGGGACGACCCTATAGTCGTCGGACTTGACGGTGGCGGGCCAATCTAGTCCCGGGGTCGTGGGGACGACCCTATAGTCGTCGGACTTGACGGTGGCGGGCCAATCTAGTCCCGGGGTCGGGGGGGCGACCCTATAATCGTCGGACAAGCCGGCGGCTGGCCAACTTTGGCCCGTGGTCGTGGGGACGACCCTATAGTCGTCGGACAAGTCGGCGGCTGTCCAACTTTGGCCCGGGGTCGTGGGGACGACCCTATAGTCGTCGGACAAGTCGGCGGCTGTCCAACTTTGGCCCGGGGTCGTGGGGACGACCCTATAGTCGTCGGAAATGACGGTGGCGGGCCAATCTAGTCCCGGGGTCGTGGGGACGACCCTATAGTCGTCAGACATGTCGGTGGCGAGCCAACCTAGTCCCGGGGTCGTGGGGACGACCCTATAGTCGTCGGACAAGTTGGCGGCTTGTCAGCCTAGTCCCGGGGTCGTGGGTACGACCCTATAGTCGTCGGACAAGTCGGCGGCTGGCCAACCTAGACCCGGGGTCGTGGGGACGACCCTATAGTCGTCGAACAATTCGGCGGCGGGCCAAGCTTGTCCCGGGGTCGTGGGGACGACCCTATAATCGTCGGACATGACGGTGGCGGGCCAATCTAGTCCCGGGGTCGTGGGGACGACCCTATAGTCGTCGGACATGTCGGCGGCTGGTCAACTTTGGCCCGGGGTCGTGGGGACGACCCTATAGTCGTCGGACAAGTTGGCGGCTTGTCAGCCTAGTCCCGGGGTCGTGGGTACGACCCTATAGTCGTCGGACAAGTCGGCGGCTGGCCAACCTAGACCCGGGGTCGTGGGGACGACCCTATAGTCGTCGAACAATTCGGCGGCGGGCCAAGCTTGTCCCGGGGTCGTGGGGACGACCCTATAGTCGTCGGACAAGTCGGCGGCTGTCCAGCTTTGGCCCGGGGTCGTGGGGACGACCCTATAGTCGTCGGACTTGACGGTGGCGGGCCAATCTAGTCCCGGGGTCGTGGGGACGACCCTATAGTCGTCGGACATGTCGGCGGCTGGTCAACTTTGGCCCGGGGTCGTGGGGACGACCCTATAGTCGTCGGACAAGACGGCGGCTGGACATCTTTGGCCCGGGGTCGTGGAGACGACCCTATAGTCGTCGGACATGTTGGCGGCTTGTCAGCCTAGTCCCGGGGTCGTGGGTACGACCCTATAGTCGTCGGACAAGTCGGCGGCTGGCCAACCTAGACCCGGGGTCGTGGGGACGACCCTATAGTCGTCGAACAATTCGGCGGCGGGCCAAGCTTGTCCCGGGGTCGTGGGGACGACCCTATAATCGTCGGACATGACGGTGGCGGGCCAATCTAGTCCCGGGGTCGTGGGGACGACCCTATAGTCGTCGGACATGTCGGCGGCTGGTCAACTTTGGCCCGGGGTCGTGGGGACGACCCTATAGTCGTCGGACAAGACGGTGGCGGACCAATCTAGTCCCGGGGTCGTGGGGACGACCCTATAGTCGTCGGACAAGACGGCGGCTGGACATCTTTGGCCCGGGGTCGTGGAGACGACCCTATAGTCGTCGGACATGTTGGCGGCTTGTCAGCCTAGTCCCGGGGTCGTGGGTACGACCCTATAGTCGTCGGACAAGTCGGCGGCTGGCCAACCTAGACCCGGGGTCGTGGGGACGACCCTATTGTCGTCGGACATGACGGTGGCGGGCCAATCTAGTCCCGGGGTCGTGGGGACGACCCTATAGTCGTCGGACAAGTCGGCGGCGGGCCAACCTAGTCCCGGGGTCGTGGGGATGACCCTATAGTCGTCGGACAAGTCGGCGGCGGGCCAACCTAGTCCCGTGGTCGTGAGGACGACCCTATTGTCGTCGGAAATGTCGGCGGCTGGCCAACTTTGGCCCGTGGTCGTGAAGACGACCCTATAGTCGTCGAACAAGACGGTGGCGGGCCAATCTAGTCCAGGGGTCGCGGGGACGACCCTATAGTCGTCGGACAAGTCGGCGGCTGGCCAACGTTTGCCCGGGGTCGTGGGGACGACCCTATAGTCGTCGGACAAGTCGGCGGCGAGCCAAGCTAGTCCGGGGGTCGTGGGGACGAGCCTATAGTCGTCGGACATGTTGGCGATTGGCCAACATTGGCCCGGGGTCGTCGGGACGACCCTATAGTCGTCGGACATGTCGGCGGCTGGCCAACCTTGTCCCGGGGTCGTGGGGACGACCCTATAGTCGTCGGACATGTCGGCGGCTGGCCAACTTTGGCCCGTGGTCGTGGGGACGATCCAATAGTCGTCGGACATGTCGGCGGCTGGCCAACTTTGGCCCGTGGTCGTGGGGACGACCCTATAGTCGTTGGGCATGTCAGCGGCTGACCGGTGTCGTGGGGACGCCTCTATAGTCGTCGAACATGTCGGCGGCTGGCCAACCTAGACCCGGGGTCGTGGGGACGACCATATTGTCGTCGGACATGTCGGCGGGTGGCCAACTTTGGCCCGTGGTCGTGGGGACGACCCTATAGTCGTTGGGCATGTCAGCGCCTGACCGGTGTCGTGGGGACGCTTCTATAGTCGTCGAACATGTCGGCGGCTGGCCAACCTAGACCCGGGGTCGTGGGGACGACCATATAGTCATCGGACATGTCGGCGGCTGGCCAACTTTGGCCCGTGGTCGTGGGGCGACCCAATAGTCGTTGGACATGTCGGCGGCTGGCCAACTTTGGCCCGGGGTCGTGGGGACGACCCTATAGTCGTCGGACATGTCGGCGGCTGGCCAACTTTGGCCCGGTGTCGTGGGGACGACCCTATAGTCGTCGGACATTTCGGCAGCATGCCAACTTTGGCCCGTGGTCGTGGGGACGACCCTATAGTTGTTGGACATGACGGTGGCGAGCTAATCTAGTCCCGGGGTCGTAGGGACGACCCTATAGTCGTTGGACATGTCGGCGATTGGCCAACATTGGCCCGGGGTCGTGGGGACGACCCTATAGTCGTCGGACATGTCGGCGGCTGGCCAACATTGGCGCGTGGTCGTGGGGACGATCCGATTATCGTCGGACATGTCGGCGGCTGGCCAACTTTGGCGCGTGGTCGTGGGGACGATCCGATTGTCGTCGGACATGTCGGCGGCTGGCCAACCTAGACCCGGGGTCGTGGGGACGACCCTATTGTCGTCGGACATGGCGGTGGCGGGCCAATCTATTCCCGTGGTCGTGGGGACGACCCTATAGTCTTCGGACATGACGGTGGCGGGCCAATCTAGTCCCGGGGTCGTGGGGACGACCCTATAGTCGTCGGACAAGTCGGCGGCGGGCCAAGCTTGTCCCGGGGTCCTGGGGACGACCCTATAATCGTCGGACATGACGGTGGCGGGCCAATCTAGTCCCGGGGTCGTGGGGACGACCCTATAATCGTTGGACATGACGGTGGCGGGCCAATCTAGTCCCGGGGTCGTAGGGACGACCCTATAGTCGTCGGCCATGTTGGCGATTGGCCAACATTGGCCCGGGGTCGTCGGGACGACCCTATAGTCGTCGGACATGTCGGCGGCTGGCCAACCTAGTCCCGGGTTTCGTGGGAACGACCCTATAGTCGTCGGACATTTCGGCGGCTGGCCAACTTTGGCCCGGTGTCGTGGGGACGACCCTATAGTCGTCGGACATTTCGGCGGCATGCCAACTTTGGCCCGTGGTCGTGGGGACGACCCTATAGTTGTTGGACATGACGGTGGCGGGCTAATCTAGTCCCGGGGTCGTAGGGACGACCCTATAGTCGTTGGACATGTCGGCGATTGGCCAACATTGGCCCGGGGTCGTGGGGACGACCCTATAGTCGTCGGACTTGACGGTGGCGGGCCAGTCTAGTCCCGGGTCGTGGGCACGACCCTATAGTCGTCGGAAATGTCGCCGGCTGGCCAACTTTGGCCCGTGGTCGTGGGGACGACCCTATAGTCGTCGGACAAGTCGGCGGCTGTCCAGCTTTGGCCCGGGGTCGTGGGGACGACCCTATAGTCGTCAGACAAGTCGGCGGCTGTCCAGCTTTGGCCCGGGGTCGTGGGGACGACCCTATAGTCGTCGGACTTGACGGTGGCGGGCCAATCTAGTCCCGGGGTCGTGGGGACGACCCTATAGTCGTCGGACTTGACGGTGGCGGGCCAGTCTAGTCCCGGGTCGTGGGCACGACCCTATAGTCGTCGGAAATGTCGCCGGCTGGCCAACTTTGGCCCGTGGTCGTGGGGACGACCCTATAGTCGTCAGACATGACGGTGGCGAGCCAACCTAGTCCCGGGGTCGTGGGGACGACCCTATAGTCGTCGGACAAGTCGGCGGCGAGCCCACCTAGTCGGGGGGTCGTGGGGACGACCCTATAGTCGTCGGACAAGTCGGCGGCCGGCCAACCTAGTCCGGGGGTCGTGGGGACGACCCTATAGTCGTCGGACATGACGGTGGCGGGCCAGTCTAGTCCCGGGTCGTGGGGACGACCCTATAGTCGTCGGACATGTCGGCGGCTGGCCAACTTTGGCCCGTGGTCGTGGGGACGACCCTATAGTCGTCGGAAATGTCGGTGGCTGTCCAACTTTGGCCCGGGGGTCGTGGGGACGACCCTATAGTCGTCGGACATGTCGGCGGCGAGCCAACATTGACCCGGGGTCGTGGGGACGACTCTATAGTCGTCGGACATGTCGGTGGCGGACCAGTCTAGTCCCGGGTCGTGGGGACGACCCTATAGTCGTCGGACATGTCGGCGGCTGGCCACCTTTGGCCCGTGGTCGTGGGGAGGACCCTATACTCGTCGGACAAGTCGGCGGCGTACCAACCTAGTCCGGGGGTCGTGGGGACGACCCTATAGTCGTCGGACATGACGTGGCGGGCTAGTCTAGTCCCGGGTCATGGGGACGACCCTATAGTCGTCGGACAAGTCGGCGGCTGGCCAACTTTGGCCCGTGGTCGTGGGGACGACCCTATAGTCGTCGGAAAAGTCGGCGGCTGTCCAGCTTTGGCCCGGGGTCGTGGGGACGACCCTATAGTCGTCGGACAAGTCGGCGGCTGTCCAGCTTTGGCCCGGGGTCGTGGGGACGACCCTATAGTCGTCGGACTTGACGGTGGCGGGCCAATCTAGTCCCGGGGTCGTGGGGACGACCCTATAGTCGTCGGACAAGTCGGCAGCGAGCCAACCTAGTCCCGAGGTCGTGGGGACGACCCTATAGTCGTCGGACATGACGGCGGCTGGCCAACTTTGACCCGTGGTCGTGGGGACAACCCTATAGTCGTCGGACAAATCGGCGGCTGACCAACTTTGGCCCGGTGTCGTCGGGGCGACCCTATAGTCGTCGGACATGTCGGCGGCTGGCCAACTTTGGCCGGTGGTCGTGGGGACGACACTATAGTCGTCGGACAAGTCGGCGGCGAGCCAACATAGTCCCGGTGTCGTGGGGACGACTCCATAGTCGTCGGACATGTCGGCGGCTGGCCAACCTAGACCCGGGGTCGTGGGGACGACCCTATGGTCCTCGGACAAGTCGGCGGGTGGCCAACTTTGGCCCGTGGTCGTGGGATCGACCCTATAGTCGTCGGACAAGTCGGCGGCTGGCCAAATTTGGCCCGTGGTCGTGAGGACGACCCTATTGTCGTCGGAAATGTCGGCGGCTGGCCAACTTTGGCCCGTGGTCGTGAAGACGATCCTATAGTCGTCGGACAAGACGGTGGCGGGCGAATCTAGTCCAGGGGTCGCGGGGACGACCCTATAGTCGTCGGACAAGTCGGCGGCTGGCCAACGTTTGCCCGGGGTCGTGGGGACGACCCTATAGTCGTCGGACAAGTCGGCGGCGAGCCAAGCTAGTCCGGGGGTCGTGGGGACGAGCCTATAGTCGTCGGACATGTTGGCGATTGGCCAACATTGGCCCGGGGTCGTCGGGACGACCCTATAGTCGTCGGACATGTCGGCGGCTGGCCAACCTTGTCCCGGGGTCGTGGGGACGACCCTATAGTCGTCGGACATGTCGGCGGCTGGCCAACTTTGGCCCGTGGTCGTGGGGACGATCCAATAGTCGTCGGACATGTCGGCGGCTGGCCAACTTTGGCCCGTGGTCGTGGGGACGACCCTATAGTCGTTGGGCATGTCAGCGGCTGACCGGTGTCGTGGGGACGCCTCTATAGTCGTCGAACATGTCGGCGGCTGGCCAACCTAGACCCGGGGTCGTGGGGACGACCATATAGTCATCGGACATGTCGGCGGCTGGCCAACTTTGGCCCGTGGTCGTGGGGCGACCCAATAGTCGTTGGACATGTCGGCGGCTGGCCAACTTTGGCTCGTGGTCGTGGGGACGACCCTATAGTCGTCGGACATGTCGGCGGCTGGCCAACCTAGACCCGGGGTCGTGGGGACGACCCTATTGTCGTCGGACATGACGGTGGCGGGCCAACCTAGACCCGGGGTCGTGGGGACGACCCTATTATCGTCGGACATTTCGGCAGCATGCCAACTTTGGCCCGTGGTCGTGGGGACGACCCTATAGTTGTTGGACATGACGGTGGCGAGCTAATCTAGTCCCGGGGTCGTAGGGACGACCCTATAGTCGTTGGACATGTCGGCGATTGGCCAACATTGGCCCGGGGTCGAGGGGACGACCCTATAGTCGTCGGACATGTCGGCGGCTGGCCAACATTGGCGCGTGGTCGTGGGGACGATCCGATTATCGTCGGACATGTCGGCGGCTGGCCAACTTTGGCCCGTGGTCGTGGGGACGATCCAATAGTCGTCGGACATGTCGGCGGCTGGCCAACTTTGGCGCGTGGTCGTGGGGACGATCCGATTGTCGTCGGACATGTCGGCGGCTGGCCAACCTAGACCCGGGGTCGTGGGGACGACCCTATTGTCGTCGGACATGGCGGTGGCGGGCCAATCTATTCCCGTGGTCGTGGGGACGACCCTATAGTCTTCGGACATGACGGTAGCGGGCCAATCTAGACCCGAGGTCCTGGGGACGACCCTATAGTAGTCGGACATGTCGGCGGCTGCCCAACTTTGGCCCGGTGTCGTGGGGACGACTCTATAGTCGTCGGACATGTCGGCGGCTGGCCAACCTAGACCCGGGGTCGTGGGGACGACCCTATTGTCGTCGGACATGACGGTGGCGGGCCAATCTAGTCCCGGGGTCGTGGGGACGACCCTATAGTCGTCGGACAAGTCGGCGGCGGGCCAAGCTTGTCCCGGGGTCCTGGGGACGACCCTATAATCGTCGGACATGACGGTGGCGGGCCAATCTAGTCCCGGGGTCGTGGGGACGACCCTATAATCGTTGGACATGACGGTGGCGGGCCAATCTAGTCCCGGGGTCGTAGGGACGACCCTATAGTCGTCGGCCATGTTGGCGATTGGCCAACATTGGCCCGGGGTCGTCGGGACGACCCTATAGTCGTCGGACATGTCGGCGGCTGGCCAACCTAGACCCGGGGTCGTGGGGACGACCCTATTGTCGTCCGACATGACGGTGGCGGGCCAACCTAGACCCGGGGTCGTGGGGACGACCCTATTGTCGTCGGACATGTCGGCGGCTGGCCGGTGTCGTGGGGACGCCTCTATAGTCGTCGAAAATGTCGGCGGCTGGCCAACCTAGACCCGGGGTCGCGGGGACGACCCTATAGTCGTCGGACATGTCGGCGGCTGGCCAACCTGGACCCGGGGTCGTGACGACGACCCTATAGTCGTCGGAGAAGACGGCGGCTGGACATCTTTGGCCCGGGGTCGTGGGGACGACCCTATAGTCGTCGGACATGTCGGCGGCTGGCCAACCTAGTCCCGAGGTCGTGGGGACGACCCTATAGTCGTCGGTCATGTCGGCGGCTGGCCAACGTTGGCCCGTGGTTGTGGGGACGACCCTATAGTCGTCGGACATGTCGGCGGCTGGCCAACTTTGGCCCGGTGTCGTGGGGACGACTCTATAGTCGTCGGAAATGCCGGCGGCTGGCCAACCTGGACTCGGGGTCGTGGGGACGACCCTATAGTCGTCGGACAAGACGGCGGCTGGACATCTTTGGCCCGGGGTCGTGGGGACGACCCTATAGTCGTCGGACATGTTGGCGGCTTGTCAGCGTAGTCCCGGGGTGGTGGGTACGACCCTATAGTCGTCGGACAAGTCGGCGGCGGGCCAACCTTGTCCCGGGGTCGTGGGGACGACCCTATAGTCGTCGGACATGTCGGCGGCTGGCCAACTTTGGCCCGGTGTCGTGGGGACGACTCTATAGTCGTCGGAAATGTCGGCGGCTGGCCAACCTGGACCCGGGGTCGTGGGGACGACCCTATTGTCGTCGGACATGATGGTGGCGGGCCAATCTAGTCTCGCGGTCGTGGGGACGACCCTATAATCGTCGGACATGACGGTGGCGGGCCAATCTAGTCCCGGGGACGTGGGGACGACCCTATAGTCGTCGAACAATTCGGCGGCGGGCCAAGCTTGTCCCGGGGTCGTGGGGACGACTCTATAGTCGTCCGAAATGTTGGCGGCTGGCCAACCTGGACTCGGGGTCGTGGGGACGACCCTATAGTCGTCGGACAAGACGGCGACTGGACATCATTGGCCCGGGGTCGTGGGGACGACCCTATTGTCGTCGGACATGACGGTGGCGGGCCAATCTAGTCCCGGGGACGTGGGGACGACCCTATAGTCGTCGAACAATTCGGCGGCGGGCCAAGCTTGTCCCGGGGTCGTGGGGACGACTCTATAGTCGTCCGAAATGTTGGCGGCTGGCCAACCTGGACTCGGGGTCGTGGGGACGACCCTATAATCGTCGGACATGACGGTGGCGGGCCAATCTAGTCCCGGGGTCGTGGGGACGACCCTATAGTCGTCGGACATGTCGGCGGCTGGCCAACTTTGGCCCGGTGTAGTGGGGACGACTCTATAGTCGTCGGAAATGTCGGCGGCTGGCCAACCTGGACCCGGGGTCGTGGGGACGACCCTATTGTCGTCGGACATGACGGTGGCGGGTCAATCTAGTCTCGGGGTCGTGGGGACGACCCTATAGTCGTCGGACATGTCGGCGGCTGGCCAACTTTGGCCCGGGGTCGTGGGGACGACTCTATAGTCGTCGGACATGTTGGCGGCTTGTCAGCGTAGTCCCGGGGTGGTGGGTACGACCCTATAGTCGTCGGACAAGTCGGCGGCGGGCCAACTTTGGCCCGTGGTCGTGGGGACGATCCAATAGTCGTCGGACATGTCGGCAGCTGGCCAACTTTGGCCCGGGGTCGTGGGGACGACCCTATAGTCGTCGGACATGTCGGCGGCTGGCCAACTTTGGCCCGTGGTTGTGGGGACGACCCTATAGTCGTCGGACATGTCGGCGGCTGGCCAACTTTGGCCCGGTGTCGTGGGGACGACTCTATAGTCGTCGGAAATGTCGGCGGCTGGCCAACCTGGACCCGGGGTCGTGGGGACGACCCTATTGTCGTCGGACAATTCGGCGGCGGGCCAAGCTTGTCCCGGGGTCGTGGGGACGACTCTATAGTCGTCCGAAATGTTGGCGGCTGGCCAACCTGGACTCGGGGTCGTGGGGACGACCCTATAGTCGTCGGACAAGACGGCGGCTGGACATCATTGGCCCGGGGTCGTGGGGACGACCCTATTGTCGTCGGACATGACGGTGGCGGGTCAATCTAGTCTCGGGGTCGTGGGGACGACCCTATAGTCGTCGGACATGTCGGCGGCTGGCCAACTTTGGCCCGGTGTCGTGGGGACGACTCTATAGTCGTCGGAAATGTCGGCGGCTGGCCAACCTTGACCCGAGGTCGTGGGGACGACCCTATTGTCGTCGGACATGACGGTGGCGGGCCAATCTAGTCTCGCGGTCGTGGGGACGACCCTATAATCGTCGGACATGACGGTGGCGGGCCAATCTAGTCCCGGGGACGTGGGGACGACCCTATAGTCGTCGAACAATTCGGCGGCGGGCCAAGCTTGTCCCGGGGTCGTGGGGACGACTCTATAGTCGTCCGAAATGTTGGCGGCTGGCCAACCTGGACTCGGGGTCGTGGGGACGACCCTATAGTCGTCGGACAAGACGGCGGCTGGTCATCATTGGCCCGGGGTCGTGGGGACGACCCTATTGTCGTCGGACATGACGGTGGCGGGTCAATCTAGTCTCGGGGTCGTGGGGACGACCCTATAGTCGTCGGACATGTCGGCGGCTGGCCAACTTTGGCCCGGGGTCGTGGGGACGACTCTATAGTCGTCGGACATGTTGGCGGCTTGTCAGCGTAGTCCCGGGGTGGTGGGTACGACCCTATAGTCGTCGGACAAGTCGGCGGCGGGCCAACCTTGTCCCGGGGTCGTGGGGACGACCCTATAGTCGTCGGACATGTCGGCAGCTGGCCAACTTTGGCCCGGGGTCGTGGGGACGACCCTATAGTCGTCGGACATGTCGGCGGCTGGCCAACTTTGGCCCGTGGTTGTGGGGACGACCCTATAGTCGTCGGACAAGACGGTGGCGGACCAATCTAGTCCCGGGGTCGTGGGGACGACCCTATAGTCGTCGGACATGTCGGCGGCTGGCCAACTTTGGCCCGTGGTCGTGGGGACGATCCAATAGTCGTCGGACATGTCGGCGGCTGGCCAACTTTGGCCCGTGGTTGTGGGGACGACCCTATAGTCGTCGGACATGTCGGCGGCTGGCCAACTTTGGCCCGTGGTCGTGGGGACGATCCAATAGTCGTCGGACATGTCGGCGGCTGGCCAACTTTGGCCCGTGGTCGTGGGGACGATCCAATAGTCGTCGGACATGTCGGCGGCTGGCCAACTTTGGCCCGTGGTTGTGGGGACGACCCTATAGTCGTCGGACATGTCGGCGGCTGGCCAACTTTGGCCCGTGGTCGTGGGGACGATCCAATAGTCGTCGGACATGTCGGCGGCTGGCCAACTTTGGCCCGTGGTTGTGGGAACGACCCTATAGTCGTTGGACATGACGGTGGCGGGCCAATCTAGTCCCGGGGTCGTGGGGACGACCCTATAGTCGTCGGACATGTCGGCGGCTGGCCAACTTTGGCGCGTGGTCGTGGGGACGATCCGATTGTCGTCGGACATGTCCGCGGCTGGACATCTTTGGCCCGGGGTCGTGGGGACGACCCTATAGTCGTCGGACATGTTGGCGGCTGGCCAACTTTGGCGCGAGGTCGTGGGGACGATCCGATTGTCGTCGGACATGTCGGCGGCTGGCCAACCTAGACCCGGGGTCGTGGGGACGACCCTATTTTCGTCGGACATGGCGGTGGCGGGCCAATCTAGTCCCGTGGTCGTGGGGACGACCCTATAGTCTTCGGACATGACGGTAGCGGGCCAATCTAGACCCGAGGTCCTGGGGACGACCCTATAGTAGTCGAACATGTCGGCGGCTGTCCAACATTGGCCCGGTGTCGTGGGGACGACTCTATAGTCGTCGGACATGCCGGCGGCTGGCCAACCTAGTCCCGGGGTCGTGGGGACGACCCTATAGTCGTCGGACATGTTGGCGGCTGGCCAACTTTGGCCCGTGGTTGTGGGGACGACCCTATAGTCGTTGGACATGACGGTGGCGGGCCAATCTAGTCCCGGGGTCGTGGGGACGACCCTATAGTCGTCGGACATGTCGGCGGCTGGCCAACTTTGGACCGGTGTCGTGGGGACGACTCTATAGTCGTCGGAAATTTCGGCGGCTGGCCAACCTGGACCCGAGGTCGTGGGGACGACCCTATTGTCGTCGGACATGACGGTGGCGGGCCAATCTAGTCTCGGGGTCGTGGGGACGACCCTATAATCGTCGGACATGACGTTGGCGGGCCAATCTAGTCCCGGGGTCGTGGGGACGACCCCATAGTCGTCGGACAAGACGGCGGCTGGACATCTTTGGCCCGGGGTCGTGGGGACGACCCTATAGTCGTCGGACATGTTGGCGGCTTGTCAGCCTAGTCCCGGGGTCGTGGGTACGACCCTATAGTCGTCGGACAAGTCGGCGGCGGGCCAACCTTGTCCCGGGGTCGTGGGGACGACCCTATAGTCGTCGGACATGTCGCCGGCTGGCCAACTTTGGCCCGGTGTCGTGGGGACGACTCTATAGTCGTCGGGAATGTCGGCGGCTGGCCAACCTGGACCCGGGGTCGAGGGGACGACCCTATTGTCGTCGGACATGACGGTGGCGGGCCAATCTAGAGTCGCGGTCGTGGGGACGACCCTATAATCGTCGGACATGACGTTGGCGGGCCAATCTAGTCCCGGGGTCGTGGGGACGACCCTATAGTCGTCGGACATGTCGGCGGCTGGTCAACTTTGGCCCGTGGTCGTGGGGACGACGCTATAGTCGTCGGACAAGACGGTGGCGGACCAATCTAGTCCCGGGGTCGTGGGGACGACCCTATTGTCGTCGGACATGTCGGCGGCTGGCCAACTTTGGCCCGTGGTCGTGGGGACGATCCAATAGTCGTCGGACATGTCGGCGGCTGGCCAACTTTGGCCCGTGGTTGTGGGGACGACCCTATAGTCGTTGGACATGACGGTTGCGGGCCAATCTAGTCCCGGGGTCGTGGGGACGACCCTATAGTCGTCGGACAAGACGGCGGCTGGACATCTTTGGCCCGGGGTCGTGGGGACGACCCTATAGTCGTCGGACATGTTGGCGGCTTGTCAGCCCAGTCCCGGGGTCGTGGGTACGACCCTATAGTCGTCGGACAAGTCGGCGGCTGGCCAACCTAGACCCGTGATCGTGGGGACGGCCCTATAGTCGTCGGATATGACGGCGGCTGGCCAACTTTGGCCCGTGGTCGTGGGGACGACCCTATAGTCGTCGGAAATGACGGTGGCGGGCCAACCTAGTCCCGGGGTCGTGGGGACGACCCTATAGTCGTCGGACAAGTCGGCAGCTTGCCAACTTTGGCACGGAGTCGTGGGGACGACCCTATAGTCGTTGGACATGACGGTGGCGGGTCAATCTAGTCTCGGGGTCGTGGGGACGACCCTATAGTCGTCGGACATGTCGGCGGCTGGCCAACTTTGGCCCGGTGTCGTGGGGACGACTCTATAGTCGTCGGAAATGTCGGCGGCTGGCCAACCTTGACCCGAGGTCGTGGGGACGACCCTATTGTCGTCGGACATGACGGTGGCGGGCCAATCTAGTCTCGCGGTCGTGGGGACGACCCTATAATCGTCGGACATGACGGTGGCGGGCCAATCTAGTCCCGGGGACGTGGGGACGACCCTATAGTCGTCGAACAATTCGGCGGCGGGCCAAGCTTGTCCCGGGGTCGTGGGGACGACTCTATAGTCGTCCGAAATGTTGGCGGCTGGCCAACCTGGACTCGGGGTCGTGGGGACGACCCTATAGTCGTCGGACAAGACGGCGGCTGGTCATCATTGGCCCGGGGTCGTGGGGACGACCCTATTGTCGTCGGACATGACGGTGGCGGGTCAATCTAGTCTCGGGGTCGTGGGGACGACCCTATAGTCGTCGGACATGTCGGCGGCTGGCCAACTTTGGCCCGGGGTCGTGGGGACGACTCTATAGTCGTCGGACATGTTGGCGGCTTGTCAGCGTAGTCCCGGGGTGGTGGGTACGACCCTATAGTCGTCGGACAAGTCGGCGGCGGGCCAACCTTGTCCCGGGGTCGTGGGGACGACCCTATAGTCGTCGGACATGTCGGCAGCTGGCCAACTTTGGCCCGGGGTCGTGGGGACGACCCTATAGTCGTCGGACATGTCGGCGGCTGGCCAACTTTGGCCCGTGGTTGTGGGGACGACCCTATAGTCGTCGGACAAGACGGTGGCGGACCAATCTAGTCCCGGGGTCGTGGGGACGACCCTATAGTCGTCGGACATGTCGGCGGCTGGCCAACTTTGGCCCGTGGTCGTGGGGACGATCCAATAGTCGTCGGACATGTCGGCGGCTGGCCAACTTTGGCCCGTGGTTGTGGGGACGACCCTATAGTCGTCGGACATGTCGGCGGCTGGCCAACTTTGGCCCGTGGTCGTGGGGACGATCCAATAGTCGTCGGACATGTCGGCGGCTGGCCAACTTTGGCCCGTGGTTGTGGGAACGACCCTATAGTCGTTGGACATGACGGTGGCGGGCCAATCTAGTCCCGGGGTCGTGGGGACGACCCTATAGTCGTTGGACATGTCGGCGGCTGGTCAACTTTGGCCCGGGGTCGTGGGGTCGACCCTATAGTCGTCGGACAAGACGGTGGCGGACCAATCTAGTCCCGGGGTCGTGGGGACGACCCTATTGTCGTCGGACATGACGGTGGCGGGCCAATCTAGTCTCGCGGTCGTGGGGACGACCCTATATTCGTCGGACATGACGATGGCGGGCCAATCTAGTCCCGGGGTCGTGGGGACGACCCTATAGTCGTCGGACAAGACGGCGGCTGGACATCTTTGGCCCGGGGTCGTGGGGACGACCCTATAGTCGTCGGACATGTTGGCGGCTTGTCAGCCTAGTCCCGGGGTCGTGGGTACGACCCTATAGTCGTTGGACAAGTCGGCGGCTGGCCAACCTAGACCCGGCGTCGTGGGGACGACCCTATTGTCGTCGGACATGACGGTGGCGGGCCAATCTAGTCCCGGGGTCGTGGGGACGACCCTATAGTCGTCGAACAATTCGGCGGCGGGCCAAGCTTGTCCCGGGGTCGTGGGGACGACCCTATAATCGTCGGACATGACGGTGGCGGGCCAATCTAGTCCCGGGGTCGTGGGGACGACCCTATAGTCGTCGGACATGTCGGCGGCTGGCCAACTTTGGCCCGGGGTCGTGGGGACGACTCTATAGTCGTCGGAAATGTCGGCGGCTGGCCAACCTGGACTCGGGGTCGTGGGTACGACCCTATAGTCGTCGGACAAGACGGCGGCTGGACATCTTTGGACCGGGGTCGTGGGGACGACCCTATAGTCGTCGGACAAGTCGGCGGCTGTCCAACTTTGGCCCGGGGTCGTGGGGACGACCCTATAGTCGTCGGACAAGTCGGCGGCTGTCCAGCTTTGGCCCGGGGTCGTGGGGACGACCCTATAGTCGTCGGACTTGACGGTGGCGGGCCAATCTAGTCCCGGGGTCGTGGGGACGACCCTATAGTCGTCGGACTTGACGGTGGCGGGCCAATCTAGTCCCGGGGTCGGGGGGGCGACCCTATAGTCGTCGGAAATGTCGCTGGCTGGCCAACTTTGGCCCGTGGTCGTGGGGACGACCCTATAGTCGTCGGACAAGTCGGCGGCTGTCCAGCTTTGGCCCGGGGTCGTGGGGACGACCCTATAGTCGTCGGACTTGACGGTGGCGGGCCAATCTAGTCCCGGGGTCGTGGGGACGACCCTATAGTCGTCGGACTTGACGGTGGCGGGCCAATCTAGTCCCGGGGTCGGGGGGGCGACCCTATAATCGTCGGACAAGCCGGCGGCTGGCCAACTTTGGCCCGTGGTCGTGGGGACGACCCTATAGTCGTCGGACAAGTCGGCGGCTGTCCAACTTTGGCCCGGGGTCGTGGGGACGACCCTATAGTCGTCGGACAAGTCGGCGGCTGTCCAACTTTGGCCCGGGGTCGTGGGGACGACCCTATAGTCGTCGGAAATGACGGTGGCGGGCCAATCTAGTCCCGGGGTCGTGGGGACGACCCTATAGTCGTCAGACATGTCGGTGGCGAGCCAACCTAGTCCCGGGGTCGTGGGGACGACCCTATAGTCGTCGGACAAGTTGGCGGCTTGTCAGCCTAGTCCCGGGGTCGTGGGTACGACCCTATAGTCGTCGGACAAGTCGGCGGCTGGCCAACCTAGACCCGGGGTCGTGGGGACGACCCTATAGTCGTCGAACAATTCGGCGGCGGGCCAAGCTTGTCCCGGGGTCGTGGGGACGACCCTATAATCGTCGGACATGACGGTGGCGGGCCAATCTAGTCCCGGGGTCGTGGGGACGACCCTATAGTCGTCGGACATGTCGGCGGCTGGTCAACTTTGGCCCGGGGTCGTGGGGACGACCCTATAGTCGTCGGACAAGTTGGCGGCTTGTCAGCCTAGTCCCGGGGTCGTGGGTACGACCCTATAGTCGTCGGACAAGTCGGCGGCTGGCCAACCTAGACCCGGGGTCGTGGGGACGACCCTATAGTCGTCGAACAATTCGGCGGCGGGCCAAGCTTGTCCCGGGGTCGTGGGGACGACCCTATAGTCGTCGGACAAGTCGGCGGCTGTCCAGCTTTGGCCCGGGGTCGTGGGGACGACCCTATAGTCGTCGGACTTGACGGTGGCGGGCCAATCTAGTCCCGGGGTCGTGGGGACGACCCTATAGTCGTCGGACATGTCGGCGGCTGGTCAACTTTGGCCCGGGGTCGTGGGGACGACCCTATAGTCGTCGGACAAGACGGTGGCGGACCAATCTAGTCCCGGGGTCGTGGGGACGACCCTATAGTCGTCGGACAAGACGGCGGCTGGACATCTTTGGCCCGGGGTCGTGGAGACGACCCTATAGTCGTCGGACATGTTGGCGGCTTGTCAGCCTAGTCCCGGGGTCGTGGGTACGACCCTATAGTCGTCGGACAAGTCGGCGGCTGGCCAACCTAGACCCGGGGTCGTGGGGACGACCCTATAGTCGTCGAACAATTCGGCGGCGGGCCAAGCTTGTCCCGGGGTCGTGGGGACGACCCTATAATCGTCGGACATGACGGTGGCGGGCCAATCTAGTCCCGGGGTCGTGGGGACGACCCTATAGTCGTCGGACATGTCGGCGGCTGGTCAACTTTGGCCCGGGGTCGTGGGGACGACCCTATAGTCGTCGGACAAGACGGTGGCGGACCAATCTAGTCCCGGGGTCGTGGGGACGACCCTATAGTCGTCGGACAAGACGGCGGCTGGACATCTTTGGCCCGGGGTCGTGGAGACGACCCTATAGTCGTCGGACATGTTGGCGGCTTGTCAGCCTAGTCCCGGGGTCGTGGGTACGACCCTATAGTCGTCGGACAAGTCGGCGGCTGGCCAACCTAGACCCGGGGTCGTGGGGACGACCCTATTGTCGTCGGACATGACGGTGGCGGGCCAATCTAGTCCCGGGGTCGTGGGGACGACCCTATAGTCGTCGGACAAGTCGGCGGCGGGCCAACCTAGTCCCGGGGTCGTGGGGATGACCCTATAGTCGTCGGACAAGTCGGCGGCGGGCCAACCTAGTCCCGTGGTCGTGAGGACGACCCTATTGTCGTCGGAAATGTCGGCGGCTGGCCAACTTTGGCCCGTGGTCGTGAAGACGACCCTATAGTCGTCGGACTTGACGGTGGCGGGCCAATCTAGTCCCGGGGTCGTGGGGACGACCCTATAGTCGTCGGACATGTCGGCGGCTGGTCAACTTTGGCCCGGGGTCGTGGGGACGACCCTATAGTCGTCGGACAAGACGGTGGCGGACCAATCTAGTCCCGGGGTCGTGGGGACGACCCTATAGTCGTCGGACAAGACGGCGGCTGGACATCTTTGGCCCGGGGTCGTGGAGACGACCCTATAGTCGTCGGACATGTTGGCGGCTTGTCAGCCTAGTCCCGGGGTCGTGGGTACGACCCTATAGTCGTCGGACAAGTCGGCGGCTGGCCAACCTAGACCCGGGGTCGTGGGGACGACCCTATAGTCGTCGAACAATTCGGCGGCGGGCCAAGCTTGTCCCGGGGTCGTGGGGACGACCCTATAATCGTCGGACATGACGGTGGCGGGCCAATCTAGTCCCGGGGTCGTGGGGACGACCCTATAGTCGTCGGACATGTCGGCGGCTGGTCAACTTTGGCCCGGGGTCGTGGGGACGACCCTATAGTCGTCGGACAAGACGGTGGCGGACCAATCTAGTCCCGGGGTCGTGGGGACGACCCTATAGTCGTCGGACAAGACGGCGGCTGGACATCTTTGGCCCGGGGTCGTGGAGACGACCCTATAGTCGTCGGACATGTTGGCGGCTTGTCAGCCTAGTCCCGGGGTCGTGGGTACGACCCTATAGTCGTCGGACAAGTCGGCGGCTGGCCAACCTAGACCCGGGGTCGTGGGGACGACCCTATTGTCGTCGGACATGACGGTGGCGGGCCAATCTAGTCCCGGGGTCGTGGGGACGACCCTATAGTCGTCGGACAAGTCGGCGGCGGGCCAACCTAGTCCCGGGGTCGTGGGGATGACCCTATAGTCGTCGGACAAGTCGGCGGCGGGCCAACCTAGTCCCGTGGTCGTGAGGACGACCCTATTGTCGTCGGAAATGTCGGCGGCTGGCCAACTTTGGCCCGTGGTCGTGAAGACGACCCTATAGTCGTCGAACAAGACGGTGGCGGGCCAATCTAGTCCAGGGGTCGCGGGGACGACCCTATAGTCGTCGGACAAGTCGGCGGCTGGCCAACGTTTGCCCGGGGTCGTGGGGACGACCCTATAGTCGTCGGACAAGTCGGCGGCGAGCCAAGCTAGTCCGGGGGTCGTGGGGACGAGCCTATAGTCGTCGGACATGTTGGCGATTGGCCAACATTGGCCCGGGGTCGTCGGGACGACCCTATAGTCGTCGGACATGTCGGCGGCTGGCCAACCTTGTCCCGGGGTCGTGGGGACGACCCTATAGTCGTCGGACATGTCGGCGGCTGGCCAACTTTGGCCCGTGGTCGTGGGGACGATCCAATAGTCGTCGGACATGTCGGCGGCTGGCCAACTTTGGCCCGTGGTCGTGGGGACGACCCTATAGTCGTTGGGCATGTCAGCGGCTGACCGGTGTCGTGGGGACGCCTCTATAGTCGTCGAACATGTCGGCGGCTGGCCAACCTAGACCCGGGGTCGTGGGGACGACCATATTGTCGTCGGACATGTCGGCGGGTGGCCAACTTTGGCCCGTGGTCGTGGGGACGACCCTATAGTCGTTGGGCATGTCAGCGGCTGACCGGTGTCGTGGGGACGCTTCTATAGTCGTCGAACATGTCGGCGGCTGGCCAACCTAGACCCGGGGTCGTGGGGACGACCATATAGTCATCGGACATGTCGGCGGCTGGCCAACTTTGGCCCGTGGTCGTGGGGCGACCCAATAGTCGTTGGACATGTCGGCGGCTGGCCAACTTTGGCCCGGGGTCGTGGGGACGACCCTATAGTCGTCGGACATGTCGGCGGCTGGCCAACTTTGGCCCGGTGTCGTGGGGACGACCCTATAGTCGTCGGACATTTCGGCAGCATGCCAACTTTGGCCCGTGGTCGTGGGGACGACCCTATAGTCGTCGAACAATTCGGCGGCGGGCCAAGCTTGTCCCGGGGTCGTGGGGACGACCCTATAATCGTCGGACATGACGGTGGCGGGCCAATCTAGTCCCGGGGTCGTGGGGACGACCCTATAGTCGTCGGACATGTCGGCGGCTGGTCAACTTTGGCCCGGGGTCGTGGGGACGACCCTATAGTCGTCGGACAAGACGGTGGCGGACCAATCTAGTCCCGGGGTCGTGGGGACGACCCTATAGTCGTCGGACAAGACGGCGGCTGGACATCTTTGGCCCGGGGTCGTGGAGACGACCCTATAGTCGTCGGACATGTTGGCGGCTTGTCAGCCTAGTCCCGGGGTCGTGGGTACGACCCTATAGTCGTCGGACAAGTCGGCGGCTGGCCAACCTAGACCCGGGGTCGTGGGGACGACCCTATTGTCGTCGGACATGACGGTGGCGGGCCAATCTAGTCCCGGGGTCGTGGGGACGACCCTATAGTCGTCGGACAAGTCGGCGGCGGGCCAACCTAGTCCCGGGGTCGTGGGGATGACCCTATAGTCGTCGGACAAGTCGGCGGCGGGCCAACCTAGTCCCGTGGTCGTGAGGACGACCCTATTGTCGTCGGAAATGTCGGCGGCTGGCCAACTTTGGCCCGTGGTCGTGAAGACGACCCTATAGTCGTCGAACAAGACGGTGGCGGGCCAGTCTAGTCCCGGGTCGTGGGGACGACCCTATAGTCGTCGGACAAGTCGGCGGCTGTCCAGCTTTGGCCCGGGGTCGTGGGGACGACCCTATAGTCGTCGGACTTGACGGTGGCGGGCCAATCTAGTCCCGGGGTCGTGGGGACGACCCTATAGTCGTCGGACTTGACGGTGGCGGGCCAATCTAGTCCCGGGGTCGGGGGGGCGACCCTATAATCGTCGGACAAGCCGGCGGCTGGCCAACTTTGGCCCGTGGTCGTGGGGACGACCCTATAGTCGTCGGACAAGTCGGCGGCTGTCCAGCTTTGGCCCGGGGTCGTGGGGACGACCCTATAGTCGTCGGACTTGACGGTGGCGGGCCAATCTAGTCCCGGGGTCGTGGGGACGACCCTATAGTCGTCGGACTTGACGGTGGCGGGCCAGTCTAGTCCCGGGTCGTGGGTACGAACCTATAGTCGTCGGAAATGTCGCCGGCTGGCCAACTTTGGCCCGTGGTCGTGGGGACGACCCTATAGTCGTCAGACATGACGGTGGCGAGCCAACCTAGTCCCGGGGTCGTGGGGACGACCCTATAGTCGTCGGACAAGTCGGCGGCGAGCCCACCTAGTCGGGGGGTCGTGGGGACGACCCAATAGTCGTCGGACAAGTCGGCGGCCGGCCAACATAGTCCGGGGGTCGTGGGGACGACCCTATAGTCGTCGGACATGACGGTGGCGGGCCAGTCTAGTCCCGGGTCGTGGGGACGACCCTATAGTCGTCGGACATGTCGGCGGCTGGCCAACTTTGGCCCGTGGTCGTGGGGACGACCCTATAGTCGTCAGACATGACGGTGGCGGGCCAATCTAGTCCCGGGGTCGTGGGGACGACCCTATAGTCGTCGGACAAGTCGGCGGCGTACCAACCTAGTCCGGGGGTCGTGGGGACGACCCTATGGTCGTCGGACATGACGGTGGCGGGCCAGTCTACTCCCGGGTCATGGGGACGACCCTATAGTCGTCGGACAAGTCGGCGGCTGGCCAACTTTGGCCCGTGGTCGTGGGGACGACCCTATAGTCGTCGGAAATGACGGTGGCGGGCCAATCTAGTCCCGGGGTCGTGGAGACGACCCTATAGTCGTCGGACATATCAGCGGCTGGCCAACTTTGGCCCGGGGTCGTGGGGACGACCCTACAGTCGTCGGATATGTCGGCGGCTGGCCAACTTTGGCCCGTGGTCGTGGGGACGACCCTATAGTCGTCGGAAATGACGGTGGCGGGCCAATCTAATCCCGGGGTCGTGGGGACGACCCTATAGTCGTCGGACAAGTCGGCGGCGGGCCAACCTAGTCCCGGGGTCGTGGGGATGACCCTATAGTCGTCGGACATGACGGTGGCGGGCCAGTCTAGTCCCGGGTCGTGCGGACGACCCTATAGTCGTCGGACATGTCGCCGGCTGGCCAACTTTGGCCCGTGGTCGTGGGGACCACCCTATAGTCGTCGGACATAACGGTGGCGGGCCAATCTAGTCCCGGGGTCGTGGGGACGACCCTATAGTCGTCGGACAAGTCGGGGGCGGGCCTACCTAGTCCCGGGGTCGTGGGGACGACCCTATAGTCGTCGGATAAGTCGGCAGCTTGCCAACTTTGGCCCGGGGTCGTGGGAACGACCCTATAGTCGTCGGACAAGTCGGGGCGAGCCCACCTAGTCCGGGGGTCGTGGGGACGACCCTATAGTCGTCGGACAAGTCGGCGGCCGGCCAACCTAGTCCGGGGTCGTGGGGACGACCCTATAGTCGTCGGACATGACGGTGGCGGGCCAATCTAGTCCCGGGGTCGTGGGGACGACCCCATAGTCGTTGGACATGACGGTGGCGGGCCAGTCTAGTCCCGGGTCGTGGGCACGACCCTATAGTCGTCGGAAATGTCGCTGGCTGGCCAACTTTGGCCCGTGGTCGTGGGGACGACCCTATAGTCGTCGGACAAGTCGGCGGCTGTCCAGCTTTGGCCCGGGGTCGTGGGGACGACCCTATAGTCGTCGGACTTGACGGTGGCGGGCCAATCTAGTCCCGGGGTCGTGGGGACGACCCTATAGTCGTCGGACTTGACGGTGGCGGGCCAATCTAGTCCCGGGGTCGGGGGGGCGACCCTATAATCGTCGGACAAGCCGGCGGCTGGCCAACTTTGGCCCGTGGTCGTGGGGACGACCCTATAGTCGTCGGACAAGTCGGCGGCTGTCCAACTTTGGCCCGGGGTCGTGGGGACGACCCTATAGTCGTCGGACAAGTCGGCGGCTGTCCAACTTTGGCCCGGGGTCGTGGGGACGACCCTATAGTCGTCGGAAATGACGGTGGCGGGCCAATCTAGTCCCGGGGTCGTGGGGACGACCCTATAGTCGTCAGACATGTCGGTGGCGAGCCAACCTAGTCCCGGGGTCGTGGGGACGACCCTATAGTCGTCGGACAAGTTGGCGGCTTGTCAGCCTAGTCCCGGGGTCGTGGGTACGACCCTATAGTCGTCGGACAAGTCGGCGGCTGGCCAACCTAGACCCGGGGTCGTGGGGACGACCCTATAGTCGTCGAACAATTCGGCGGCGGGCCAAGCTTGTCCCGGGGTCGTGGGGACGACCCTATAATCGTCGGACATGACGGTGGCGGGCCAATCTAGTCCCGGGGTCGTGGGGACGACCCTATAGTCGTCGGACATGTCGGCGGCTGGTCAACTTTGGCCCGGGGTCGTGGGGACGACCCTATAGTCGTCGGACAAGTTGGCGGCTTGTCAGCCTAGTCCCGGGGTCGTGGGTACGACCCTATAGTCGTCGGACAAGTCGGCGGCTGGCCAACCTAGACCCGGGGTCGTGGGGACGACCCTATAGTCGTCGAACAATTCGGCGGCGGGCCAAGCTTGTCCCGGGGTCGTGGGGACGACCCTATAGTCGTCGGACAAGTCGGCGGCTGTCCAGCTTTGGCCCGGGGTCGTGGGGACGACCCTATAGTCGTCGGACTTGACGGTGGCGGGCCAATCTAGTCCCGGGGTCGTGGGGACGACCCTATAGTCGTCGGACATGTCGGCGGCTGGTCAACTTTGGCCCGGGGTCGTGGGGACGACCCTATAGTCGTCGGACAAGACGGCGGCTGGACATCTTTGGCCCGGGGTCGTGGAGACGACCCTATAGTCGTCGGACATGTTGGCGGCTTGTCAGCCTAGTCCCGGGGTCGTGGGTACGACCCTATAGTCGTCGGACAAGTCGGCGGCTGGCCAACCTAGACCCGGGGTCGTGGGGACGACCCTATAGTCGTCGAACAATTCGGCGGCGGGCCAAGCTTGTCCCGGGGTCGTGGGGACGACCCTATAATCGTCGGACATGACGGTGGCGGGCCAATCTAGTCCCGGGGTCGTGGGGACGACCCTATAGTCGTCGGACATGTCGGCGGCTGGTCAACTTTGGCCCGGGGTCGTGGGGACGACCCTATAGTCGTCGGACAAGACGGTGGCGGACCAATCTAGTCCCGGGGTCGTGGGGACGACCCTATAGTCGTCGGACAAGACGGCGGCTGGACATCTTTGGCCCGGGGTCGTGGAGACGACCCTATAGTCGTCGGACATGTTGGCGGCTTGTCAGCCTAGTCCCGGGGTCGTGGGTACGACCCTATAGTCGTCGGACAAGTCGGCGGCTGGCCAACCTAGACCCGGGGTCGTGGGGACGACCCTATTGTCGTCGGACATGACGGTGGCGGGCCAATCTAGTCCCGGGGTCGTGGGGACGACCCTATAGTCGTCGGACAAGTCGGCGGCGGGCCAACCTAGTCCCGGGGTCGTGGGGATGACCCTATAGTCGTCGGACAAGTCGGCGGCGGGCCAACCTAGTCCCGTGGTCGTGAGGACGACCCTATTGTCGTCGGAAATGTCGGCGGCTGGCCAACTTTGGCCCGTGGTCGTGAAGACGACCCTATAGTCGTCGAACAAGACGGTGGCGGGCCAATCTAGTCCAGGGGTCGCGGGGACGACCCTATAGTCGTCGGACAAGTCGGCGGCTGGCCAACGTTTGCCCGGGGTCGTGGGGACGACCCTATAGTCGTCGGACAAGTCGGCGGCGAGCCAAGCTAGTCCGGGGGTCGTGGGGACGAGCCTATAGTCGTCGGACATGTTGGCGATTGGCCAACATTGGCCCGGGGTCGTCGGGACGACCCTATAGTCGTCGGACATGTCGGCGGCTGGCCAACCTTGTCCCGGGGTCGTGGGGACGACCCTATAGTCGTCGGACATGTCGGCGGCTGGCCAACTTTGGCCCGTGGTCGTGGGGACGATCCAATAGTCGTCGGACATGTCGGCGGCTGGCCAACTTTGGCCCGTGGTCGTGGGGACGACCCTATAGTCGTTGGGCATGTCAGCGGCTGACCGGTGTCGTGGGGACGCCTCTATAGTCGTCGAACATGTCGGCGGCTGGCCAACCTAGACCCGGGGTCGTGGGGACGACCATATTGTCGTCGGACATGTCGGCGGGTGGCCAACTTTGGCCCGTGGTCGTGGGGACGACCCTATAGTCGTTGGGCATGTCAGCGCCTGACCGGTGTCGTGGGGACGCTTCTATAGTCGTCGAACATGTCGGCGGCTGGCCAACCTAGACCCGGGGTCGTGGGGACGACCATATAGTCATCGGACATGTCGGCGGCTGGCCAACTTTGGCCCGTGGTCGTGGGGCGACCCAATAGTCGTTGGACATGTCGGCGGCTGGCCAACTTTGGCCCGGGGTCGTGGGGACGACCCTATAGTCGTCGGACATGTCGGCGGCTGGCCAACTTTGGCCCGGTGTCGTGGGGACGACCCTATAGTCGTCGGACATTTCGGCAGCATGCCAACTTTGGCCCGTGGTCGTGGGGACGACCCTATAGTTGTTGGACATGACGGTGGCGAGCTAATCTAGTCCCGGGGTCGTAGGGACGACCCTATAGTCGTTGGACATGTCGGCGATTGGCCAACATTGGCCCGGGGTCGTGGGGACGACCCTATAGTCGTCGGACATGTCGGCGGCTGGCCAACATTGGCGCGTGGTCGTGGGGACGATCCGATTATCGTCGGACATGTCGGCGGCTGGCCAACTTTGGCGCGTGGTCGTGGGGACGATCCGATTGTCGTCGGACATGTCGGCGGCTGGCCAACCTAGACCCGGGGTCGTGGGGACGACCCTATTGTCGTCGGACATGGCGGTGGCGGGCCAATCTATTCCCGTGGTCGTGGGGACGACCCTATAGTCTTCGGACATGACGGTGGCGGGCCAATCTAGTCCCGGGGTCGTGGGGACGACCCTATAGTCGTCGGACAAGTCGGCGGCGGGCCAAGCTTGTCCCGGGGTCCTGGGGACGACCCTATAATCGTCGGACATGACGGTGGCGGGCCAATCTAGTCCCGGGGTCGTGGGGACGACCCTATAATCGTTGGACATGACGGTGGCGGGCCAATCTAGTCCCGGGGTCGTAGGGACGACCCTATAGTCGTCGGCCATGTTGGCGATTGGCCAACATTGGCCCGGGGTCGTCGGGACGACCCTATAGTCGTCGGACATGTCGGCGGCTGGCCAACCTAGTCCCGGGTTTCGTGGGAACGACCCTATAGTCGTCGGACATTTCGGCGGCTGGCCAACTTTGGCCCGGTGTCGTGGGGACGACCCTATAGTCGTCGGACATTTCGGCGGCATGCCAACTTTGGCCCGTGGTCGTGGGGACGACCCTATAGTTGTTGGACATGACGGTGGCGGGCTAATCTAGTCCCGGGGTCGTAGGGACGACCCTATAGTCGTTGGACATGTCGGCGATTGGCCAACATTGGCCCGGGGTCGTGGGGACGACCCTATAGTCGTCGGACTTGACGGTGGCGGGCCAGTCTAGTCCCGGGTCGTGGGCACGACCCTATAGTCGTCGGAAATGTCGCCGGCTGGCCAACTTTGGCCCGTGGTCGTGGGGACGACCCTATAGTCGTCGGACAAGTCGGCGGCTGTCCAGCTTTGGCCCGGGGTCGTGGGGACGACCCTATAGTCGTCAGACAAGTCGGCGGCTGTCCAGCTTTGGCCCGGGGTCGTGGGGACGACCCTATAGTCGTCGGACTTGACGGTGGCGGGCCAATCTAGTCCCGGGGTCGTGGGGACGACCCTATAGTCGTCGGACTTGACGGTGGCGGGCCAGTCTAGTCCCGGGTCGTGGGCACGACCCTATAGTCGTCGGAAATGTCGCCGGCTGGCCAACTTTGGCCCGTGGTCGTGGGGACGACCCTATAGTCGTCAGACATGACGGTGGCGAGCCAACCTAGTCCCGGGGTCGTGGGGACGACCCTATAGTCGTCGGACAAGTCGGCGGCGAGCCCACCTAGTCGGGGGGTCGTGGGGACGACCCTATAGTCGTCGGACAAGTCGGCGGCCGGCCAACCTAGTCCGGGGGTCGTGGGGACGACCCTATAGTCGTCGGACATGACGGTGGCGGGCCAGTCTAGTCCCGGGTCGTGGGGACGACCCTATAGTCGTCGGACATGTCGGCGGCTGGCCAACTTTGGCCCGTGGTCGTGGGGACGACCCTATAGTCGTCGGAAATGTCGGTGGCTGTCCAACTTTGGCCCGGGGGTCGTGGGGACGACCCTATAGTCGTCGGACATGTCGGCGGCGAGCCAACATTGACCCGGGGTCGTGGGGACGACTCTATAGTCGTCGGACATGTCGGTGGCGGACCAGTCTAGTCCCGGGTCGTGGGGACGACCCTATAGTCGTCGGACATGTCGGCGGCTGGCCACCTTTGGCCCGTGGTCGTGGGGAGGACCCTATACTCGTCGGACAAGTCGGCGGCGTACCAACCTAGTCCGGGGGTCGTGGGGACGACCCTATAGTCGTCGGACATGACGTGGCGGGCTAGTCTAGTCCCGGGTCATGGGGACGACCCTATAGTCGTCGGACAAGTCGGCGGCTGGCCAACTTTGGCCCGTGGTCGTGGGGACGACCCTATAGTCGTCGGAAAAGTCGGCGGCTGTCCAGCTTTGGCCCGGGGTCGTGGGGACGACCCTATAGTCGTCGGACAAGTCGGCGGCTGTCCAGCTTTGGCCCGGGGTCGTGGGGACGACCCTATAGTCGTCGGACTTGACGGTGGCGGGCCAATCTAGTCCCGGGGTCGTGGGGACGACCCTATAGTCGTCGGACAAGTCGGCAGCGAGCCAACCTAGTCCCGAGGTCGTGGGGACGACCCTATAGTCGTCGGACATGACGGCGGCTGGCCAACTTTGACCCGTGGTCGTGGGGACAACCCTATAGTCGTCGGACAAATCGGCGGCTGACCAACTTTGGCCCGGTGTCGTCGGGGCGACCCTATAGTCGTCGGACATGTCGGCGGCTGGCCAACTTTGGCCGGTGGTCGTGGGGACGACACTATAGTCGTCGGACAAGTCGGCGGCGAGCCAACATAGTCCCGGTGTCGTGGGGACGACTCCATAGTCGTCGGACATGTCGGCGGCTGGCCAACCTAGACCCGGGGTCGTGGGGACGACCCTATGGTCCTCGGACAAGTCGGCGGGTGGCCAACTTTGGCCCGTGGTCGTGGGATCGACCCTATAGTCGTCGGACAAGTCGGCGGCTGGCCAAATTTGGCCCGTGGTCGTGAGGACGACCCTATTGTCGTCGGAAATGTCGGCGGCTGGCCAACTTTGGCCCGTGGTCGTGAAGACGATCCTATAGTCGTCGGACAAGACGGTGGCGGGCGAATCTAGTCCAGGGGTCGCGGGGACGACCCTATAGTCGTCGGACAAGTCGGCGGCTGGCCAACGTTTGCCCGGGGTCGTGGGGACGACCCTATAGTCGTCGGACAAGTCGGCGGCGAGCCAAGCTAGTCCGGGGGTCGTGGGGACGAGCCTATAGTCGTCGGACATGTTGGCGATTGGCCAACATTGGCCCGGGGTCGTCGGGACGACCCTATAGTCGTCGGACATGTCGGCGGCTGGCCAACCTTGTCCCGGGGTCGTGGGGACGACCCTATAGTCGTCGGACATGTCGGCGGCTGGCCAACTTTGGCCCGTGGTCGTGGGGACGATCCAATAGTCGTCGGACATGTCGGCGGCTGGCCAACTTTGGCCCGTGGTCGTGGGGACGACCCTATAGTCGTTGGGCATGTCAGCGGCTGACCGGTGTCGTGGGGACGCCTCTATAGTCGTCGAACATGTCGGCGGCTGGCCAACCTAGACCCGGGGTCGTGGGGACGACCATATAGTCATCGGACATGTCGGCGGCTGGCCAACTTTGGCCCGTGGTCGTGGGGCGACCCAATAGTCGTTGGACATGTCGGCGGCTGGCCAACTTTGGCTCGTGGTCGTGGGGACGACCCTATAGTCGTCGGACATGTCGGCGGCTGGCCAACCTAGACCCGGGGTCGTGGGGACGACCCTATTGTCGTCGGACATGACGGTGGCGGGCCAACCTAGACCCGGGGTCGTGGGGACGACCCTATTATCGTCGGACATTTCGGCAGCATGCCAACTTTGGCCCGTGGTCGTGGGGACGACCCTATAGTTGTTGGACATGACGGTGGCGAGCTAATCTAGTCCCGGGGTCGTAGGGACGACCCTATAGTCGTTGGACATGTCGGCGATTGGCCAACATTGGCCCGGGGTCGAGGGGACGACCCTATAGTCGTCGGACATGTCGGCGGCTGGCCAACATTGGCGCGTGGTCGTGGGGACGATCCGATTATCGTCGGACATGTCGGCGGCTGGCCAACTTTGGCCCGTGGTCGTGGGGACGATCCAATAGTCGTCGGACATGTCGGCGGCTGGCCAACTTTGGCGCGTGGTCGTGGGGACGATCCGATTGTCGTCGGACATGTCGGCGGCTGGCCAACCTAGACCCGGGGTCGTGGGGACGACCCTATTGTCGTCGGACATGGCGGTGGCGGGCCAATCTATTCCCGTGGTCGTGGGGACGACCCTATAGTCTTCGGACATGACGGTAGCGGGCCAATCTAGACCCGAGGTCCTGGGGACGACCCTATAGTAGTCGGACATGTCGGCGGCTGCCCAACTTTGGCCCGGTGTCGTGGGGACGACTCTATAGTCGTCGGACATGTCGGCGGCTGGCCAACCTAGACCCGGGGTCGTGGGGACGACCCTATTGTCGTCGGACATGACGGTGGCGGGCCAATCTAGTCCCGGGGTCGTGGGGACGACCCTATAGTCGTCGGACAAGTCGGCGGCGGGCCAAGCTTGTCCCGGGGTCCTGGGGACGACCCTATAATCGTCGGACATGACGGTGGCGGGCCAATCTAGTCCCGGGGTCGTGGGGACGACCCTATAATCGTTGGACATGACGGTGGCGGGCCAATCTAGTCCCGGGGTCGTAGGGACGACCCTATAGTCGTCGGCCATGTTGGCGATTGGCCAACATTGGCCCGGGGTCGTCGGGACGACCCTATAGTCGTCGGACATGTCGGCGGCTGGCCAACCTAGACCCGGGGTCGTGGGGACGACCCTATTGTCGTCCGACATGACGGTGGCGGGCCAACCTAGACCCGGGGTCGTGGGGACGACCCTATTGTCGTCGGACATGTCGGCGGCTGGCCGGTGTCGTGGGGACGCCTCTATAGTCGTCGAAAATGTCGGCGGCTGGCCAACCTAGACCCGGGGTCGCGGGGACGACCCTATAGTCGTCGGACATGTCGGCGGCTGGCCAACCTGGACCCGGGGTCGTGACGACGACCCTATAGTCGTCGGAGAAGACGGCGGCTGGACATCTTTGGCCCGGGGTCGTGGGGACGACCCTATAGTCGTCGGACATGTCGGCGGCTGGCCAACCTAGTCCCGAGGTCGTGGGGACGACCCTATAGTCGTCGGTCATGTCGGCGGCTGGCCAACGTTGGCCCGTGGTTGTGGGGACGACCCTATAGTCGTCGGACATGTCGGCGGCTGGCCAACTTTGGCCCGGTGTCGTGGGGACGACTCTATAGTCGTCGGAAATGCCGGCGGCTGGCCAACCTGGACTCGGGGTCGTGGGGACGACCCTATAGTCGTCGGACAAGACGGCGGCTGGACATCTTTGGCCCGGGGTCGTGGGGACGACCCTATAGTCGTCGGACATGTTGGCGGCTTGTCAGCGTAGTCCCGGGGTGGTGGGTACGACCCTATAGTCGTCGGACAAGTCGGCGGCGGGCCAACCTTGTCCCGGGGTCGTGGGGACGACCCTATAGTCGTCGGACATGTCGGCGGCTGGCCAACTTTGGCCCGGTGTCGTGGGGACGACTCTATAGTCGTCGGAAATGTCGGCGGCTGGCCAACCTGGACCCGGGGTCGTGGGGACGACCCTATTGTCGTCGGACATGACGGTGGCGGGCCAATCTAGTCTCGCGGTCGTGGGGACGACCCTATAATCGTCGGACATGACGGTGGCGGGCCAATCTAGTCCCGGGGACGTGGGGACGACCCTATAGTCGTCGAACAATTCGGCGGCGGGCCAAGCTTGTCCCGGGGTCGTGGGGACGACTCTATAGTCGTCCGAAATGTTGGCGGCTGGCCAACCTGGACTCGGGGTCGTGGGGACGACCCTATAGTCGTCGGACAAGACGGCGACTGGACATCATTGGCCCGGGGTCGTGGGGACGACCCTATTGTCGTCGGACATGACGGTGGCGGGCCAATCTAGTCCCGGGGACGTGGGGACGACCCTATAGTCGTCGAACAATTCGGCGGCGGGCCAAGCTTGTCCCGGGGTCGTGGGGACGACTCTATAGTCGTCCGAAATGTTGGCGGCTGGCCAACCTGGACTCGGGGTCGTGGGGACGACCCTATAATCGTCGGACATGACGGTGGCGGGCCAATCTAGTCCCGGGGTCGTGGGGACGACCCTATAGTCGTCGGACATGTCGGCGGCTGGCCAACTTTGGCCCGGTGTAGTGGGGACGACTCTATAGTCGTCGGAAATGTCGGCGGCTGGCCAACCTGGACCCGGGGTCGTGGGGACGACCCTATTGTCGTCGGACATGACGGTGGCGGGTCAATCTAGTCTCGGGGTCGTGGGGACGACCCTATAGTCGTCGGACATGTCGGCGGCTGGCCAACTTTGGCCCGGGGTCGTGGGGACGACTCTATAGTCGTCGGACATGTTGGCGGCTTGTCAGCGTAGTCCCGGGGTGGTGGGTACGACCCTATAGTCGTCGGACAAGTCGGCGGCGGGCCAACTTTGGCCCGTGGTCGTGGGGACGATCCAATAGTCGTCGGACATGTCGGCAGCTGGCCAACTTTGGCCCGGGGTCGTGGGGACGACCCTATAGTCGTCGGACATGTCGGCGGCTGGCCAACTTTGGCCCGTGGTTGTGGGGACGACCCTATAGTCGTCGGACATGTCGGCGGCTGGCCAACTTTGGCCCGGTGTCGTGGGGACGACTCTATAGTCGTCGGAAATGTCGGCGGCTGGCCAACCTGGACCCGGGGTCGTGGGGACGACCCTATTGTCGTCGGACAATTCGGCGGCGGGCCAAGCTTGTCCCGGGGTCGTGGGGACGACTCTATAGTCGTCCGAAATGTTGGCGGCTGGCCAACCTGGACTCGGGGTCGTGGGGACGACCCTATAGTCGTCGGACAAGACGGCGGCTGGACATCATTGGCCCGGGGTCGTGGGGACGACCCTATTGTCGTCGGACATGACGGTGGCGGGTCAATCTAGTCTCGGGGTCGTGGGGACGACCCTATAGTCGTCGGACATGTCGGCGGCTGGCCAACTTTGGCCCGGTGTCGTGGGGACGACTCTATAGTCGTCGGAAATGTCGGCGGCTGGCCAACCTTGACCCGAGGTCGTGGGGACGACCCTATTGTCGTCGGACATGACGGTGGCGGGCCAATCTAGTCTCGCGGTCGTGGGGACGACCCTATAATCGTCGGACATGACGGTGGCGGGCCAATCTAGTCCCGGGGACGTGGGGACGACCCTATAGTCGTCGAACAATTCGGCGGCGGGCCAAGCTTGTCCCGGGGTCGTGGGGACGACTCTATAGTCGTCCGAAATGTTGGCGGCTGGCCAACCTGGACTCGGGGTCGTGGGGACGACCCTATAGTCGTCGGACAAGACGGCGGCTGGTCATCATTGGCCCGGGGTCGTGGGGACGACCCTATTGTCGTCGGACATGACGGTGGCGGGTCAATCTAGTCTCGGGGTCGTGGGGACGACCCTATAGTCGTCGGACATGTCGGCGGCTGGCCAACTTTGGCCCGGGGTCGTGGGGACGACTCTATAGTCGTCGGACATGTTGGCGGCTTGTCAGCGTAGTCCCGGGGTGGTGGGTACGACCCTATAGTCGTCGGACAAGTCGGCGGCGGGCCAACCTTGTCCCGGGGTCGTGGGGACGACCCTATAGTCGTCGGACATGTCGGCAGCTGGCCAACTTTGGCCCGGGGTCGTGGGGACGACCCTATAGTCGTCGGACATGTCGGCGGCTGGCCAACTTTGGCCCGTGGTTGTGGGGACGACCCTATAGTCGTCGGACAAGACGGTGGCGGACCAATCTAGTCCCGGGGTCGTGGGGACGACCCTATAGTCGTCGGACATGTCGGCGGCTGGCCAACTTTGGCCCGTGGTCGTGGGGACGATCCAATAGTCGTCGGACATGTCGGCGGCTGGCCAACTTTGGCCCGTGGTTGTGGGGACGACCCTATAGTCGTCGGACATGTCGGCGGCTGGCCAACTTTGGCCCGTGGTCGTGGGGACGATCCAATAGTCGTCGGACATGTCGGCGGCTGGCCAACTTTGGCCCGTGGTCGTGGGGACGATCCAATAGTCGTCGGACATGTCGGCGGCTGGCCAACTTTGGCCCGTGGTTGTGGGGACGACCCTATAGTCGTCGGACATGTCGGCGGCTGGCCAACTTTGGCCCGTGGTCGTGGGGACGATCCAATAGTCGTCGGACATGTCGGCGGCTGGCCAACTTTGGCCCGTGGTTGTGGGAACGACCCTATAGTCGTTGGACATGACGGTGGCGGGCCAATCTAGTCCCGGGGTCGTGGGGACGACCCTATAGTCGTCGGACATGTCGGCGGCTGGCCAACTTTGGCGCGTGGTCGTGGGGACGATCCGATTGTCGTCGGACATGTCCGCGGCTGGACATCTTTGGCCCGGGGTCGTGGGGACGACCCTATAGTCGTCGGACATGTTGGCGGCTGGCCAACTTTGGCGCGAGGTCGTGGGGACGATCCGATTGTCGTCGGACATGTCGGCGGCTGGCCAACCTAGACCCGGGGTCGTGGGGACGACCCTATTTTCGTCGGACATGGCGGTGGCGGGCCAATCTAGTCCCGTGGTCGTGGGGACGACCCTATAGTCTTCGGACATGACGGTAGCGGGCCAATCTAGACCCGAGGTCCTGGGGACGACCCTATAGTAGTCGAACATGTCGGCGGCTGTCCAACATTGGCCCGGTGTCGTGGGGACGACTCTATAGTCGTCGGACATGCCGGCGGCTGGCCAACCTAGTCCCGGGGTCGTGGGGACGACCCTATAGTCGTCGGACATGTTGGCGGCTGGCCAACTTTGGCCCGTGGTTGTGGGGACGACCCTATAGTCGTTGGACATGACGGTGGCGGGCCAATCTAGTCCCGGGGTCGTGGGGACGACCCTATAGTCGTCGGACATGTCGGCGGCTGGCCAACTTTGGACCGGTGTCGTGGGGACGACTCTATAGTCGTCGGAAATTTCGGCGGCTGGCCAACCTGGACCCGAGGTCGTGGGGACGACCCTATTGTCGTCGGACATGACGGTGGCGGGCCAATCTAGTCTCGGGGTCGTGGGGACGACCCTATAATCGTCGGACATGACGTTGGCGGGCCAATCTAGTCCCGGGGTCGTGGGGACGACCCCATAGTCGTCGGACAAGACGGCGGCTGGACATCTTTGGCCCGGGGTCGTGGGGACGACCCTATAGTCGTCGGACATGTTGGCGGCTTGTCAGCCTAGTCCCGGGGTCGTGGGTACGACCCTATAGTCGTCGGACAAGTCGGCGGCGGGCCAACCTTGTCCCGGGGTCGTGGGGACGACCCTATAGTCGTCGGACATGTCGCCGGCTGGCCAACTTTGGCCCGGTGTCGTGGGGACGACTCTATAGTCGTCGGGAATGTCGGCGGCTGGCCAACCTGGACCCGGGGTCGAGGGGACGACCCTATTGTCGTCGGACATGACGGTGGCGGGCCAATCTAGAGTCGCGGTCGTGGGGACGACCCTATAATCGTCGGACATGACGTTGGCGGGCCAATCTAGTCCCGGGGTCGTGGGGACGACCCTATAGTCGTCGGACATGTCGGCGGCTGGTCAACTTTGGCCCGTGGTCGTGGGGACGACGCTATAGTCGTCGGACAAGACGGTGGCGGACCAATCTAGTCCCGGGGTCGTGGGGACGACCCTATTGTCGTCGGACATGTCGGCGGCTGGCCAACTTTGGCCCGTGGTCGTGGGGACGATCCAATAGTCGTCGGACATGTCGGCGGCTGGCCAACTTTGGCCCGTGGTTGTGGGGACGACCCTATAGTCGTTGGACATGACGGTTGCGGGCCAATCTAGTCCCGGGGTCGTGGGGACGACCCTATAGTCGTCGGACAAGACGGCGGCTGGACATCTTTGGCCCGGGGTCGTGGGGACGACCCTATAGTCGTCGGACATGTTGGCGGCTTGTCAGCCCAGTCCCGGGGTCGTGGGTACGACCCTATAGTCGTCGGACAAGTCGGCGGCTGGCCAACCTAGACCCGTGATCGTGGGGACGGCCCTATAGTCGTCGGATATGACGGCGGCTGGCCAACTTTGGCCCGTGGTCGTGGGGACGACCCTATAGTCGTCGGAAATGACGGTGGCGGGCCAACCTAGTCCCGGGGTCGTGGGGACGACCCTATAGTCGTCGGACAAGTCGGCAGCTTGCCAACTTTGGCACGGAGTCGTGGGGACGACCCTATAGTCGTTGGACATGACGGTGGCGGGTCAATCTAGTCTCGGGGTCGTGGGGACGACCCTATAGTCGTCGGACATGTCGGCGGCTGGCCAACTTTGGCCCGGTGTCGTGGGGACGACTCTATAGTCGTCGGAAATGTCGGCGGCTGGCCAACCTTGACCCGAGGTCGTGGGGACGACCCTATTGTCGTCGGACATGACGGTGGCGGGCCAATCTAGTCTCGCGGTCGTGGGGACGACCCTATAATCGTCGGACATGACGGTGGCGGGCCAATCTAGTCCCGGGGACGTGGGGACGACCCTATAGTCGTCGAACAATTCGGCGGCGGGCCAAGCTTGTCCCGGGGTCGTGGGGACGACTCTATAGTCGTCCGAAATGTTGGCGGCTGGCCAACCTGGACTCGGGGTCGTGGGGACGACCCTATAGTCGTCGGACAAGACGGCGGCTGGTCATCATTGGCCCGGGGTCGTGGGGACGACCCTATTGTCGTCGGACATGACGGTGGCGGGTCAATCTAGTCTCGGGGTCGTGGGGCGACCCTATAGTCGTCGGACATGTCGGCGGCTGGCCAACTTTGGCCCGGGGTCGTGGGGACGACTCTATAGTCGTCGGACATGTTGGCGGCTTGTCAGCGTAGTCCCGGGGTGGTGGGTACGACCCTATAGTCGTCGGACAAGTCGGCGGCGGGCCAACCTTGTCCCGGGGTCGTGGGGACGACCCTATAGTCGTCGGACATGTCGGCAGCTGGCCAACTTTGGCCCGGGGTCGTGGGGACGACCCTATAGTCGTCGGACATGTCGGCGGCTGGCCAACTTTGGCCCGTGGTTGTGGGGACGACCCTATAGTCGTCGGACAAGACGGTGGCGGACCAATCTAGTCCCGGGGTCGTGGGGACGACCCTATAGTCGTCGGACATGTCGGCGGCTGGCCAACTTTGGCCCGTGGTCGTGGGGACGATCCAATAGTCGTCGGACATGTCGGCGGCTGGCCAACTTTGGCCCGTGGTTGTGGGGACGACCCTATAGTCGTCGGACATGTCGGCGGCTGGCCAACTTTGGCCCGTGGTCGTGGGGACGATCCAATAGTCGTCGGACATGTCGGCGGCTGGCCAACTTTGGCCCGTGGTTGTGGGAACGACCCTATAGTCGTTGGACATGACGGTGGCGGGCCAATCTAGTCCCGGGGTCGTGGGGACGACCCTATAGTCGTTGGACATGTCGGCGGCTGGTCAACTTTGGCCCGGGGTCGTGGGGTCGACCCTATAGTCGTCGGACAAGACGGTGGCGGACCAATCTAGTCCCGGGGTCGTGGGGACGACCCTATTGTCGTCGGACATGACGGTGGCGGGCCAATCTAGTCTCGCGGTCGTGGGGACGACCCTATATTCGTCGGACATGACGATGGCGGGCCAATCTAGTCCCGGGGTCGTGGGGACGACCCTATAGTCGTCGGACAAGACGGCGGCTGGACATCTTTGGCCCGGGGTCGTGGGGACGACCCTATAGTCGTCGGACATGTTGGCGGCTTGTCAGCCTAGTCCCGGGGTCGTGGGTACGACCCTATAGTCGTTGGACAAGTCGGCGGCTGGCCAACCTAGACCCGGCGTCGTGGGGACGACCCTATTGTCGTCGGACATGACGGTGGCGGGCCAATCTAGTCCCGGGGTCGTGGGGACGACCCTATAGTCGTCGAACAATTCGGCGGCGGGCCAAGCTTGTCCCGGGGTCGTGGGGACGACCCTATAATCGTCGGACATGACGGTGGCGGGCCAATCTAGTCCCGGGGTCGTGGGGACGACCCTATAGTCGTCGGACATGTCGGCGGCTGGCCAACTTTGGCCCGGGGTCGTGGGGACGACTCTATAGTCGTCGGAAATGTCGGCGGCTGGCCAACCTGGACTCGGGGTCGTG
Organism: Andrena praecox; assembly: GCA_963932275.1. Lineage (NCBI taxonomy): Eukaryota > Metazoa > Arthropoda > Insecta > Hymenoptera > Andrenidae > Andrena > Andrena praecox. The sequence goes on along the minus strand of CAWVQO010000615.1, from coordinate 2,182,093 downwards.
GGTACGACCCTATAGTCGTCGGACAAGACGGCGGCTGGACATCTTTGGACCGGGGTCGTGGGGACGACCCTATAGTCGTCGGACATGTTGGCGGCTTGTCAGCCTAGTCCCGGGGTGGTGGGTACGACCCTATAGTCGTCGGACAAGTCGGCGGCGGGCCAACCTTGTCCCGGGGTCGTGGGGACGACCCTATAGTCGTCGGACATGTCGGCAGCTGGCCAACTTTAGCCCGGGGTCGTGGGGACGACCCTATAGTCGTCGGACATGTCGGCGATTGGCCAACATTGGCCCGTGGTCGTGGGGACGACCCTATAGTCGTTGGACATGACGGTGGCGGGCCAATCTAGTCCGGGGTCGTAGGGACGACCCTATAGTCGTCGGACATGTCGGCGATTGGCCAACATTGGCCCGGGGTCGTGGGGACGACCCTATAGTCGTCGGACATGTCGGCGGCTGGCCAACCTAGTCCCGAGGTCGTGGGGACGACCCTATAGTCGTCGGACATGTCGGCGGCTGGCCAACTTTGGCCCGGTGTCGTGGGGACGACTCTATAGTCGTCGGAAATTTCGGCGGCTGGCCAACCTGGACCCGAGGTCGTGGGGACGACCCTATTGTCGTCGGAAATGTCGGTGGCGGGCCAATCTAGTCTCGCGGTCGTGGGGACGACCCTATAATCGTCGGACATGACGGTGGCGGGCCAATCTATTCCCGGGGTCGTGGGGACGACCCTATAATCGTCGGACATTTCGGCGGCATGCCAACTTTGGCCCGTGGTCGTGGGGACGACCCTATAGTCGTCGGATATGTCGGCGGCTGGCCAACTTTGGCCCGTGGTTGTGGGGACGACCCTATAGTCGTTGGACATGACGGTGGCGGGCCAATCTAGTCCCGGGGTCGCGGGGACGACCCTATAATCGTCGGACATTTCGGCGGCATGCCAACTTTGGCCCGTGGTCGTGGGGACGACCCTATAGTCGTTGGACATGACGGTGGCGGGCCAATCTAGTCCCGAGGTCCTGGGGACGACTCTATAGTCGTCGGACAAGTCGGCGGCTGGCCAACCTAGACCCGGGGTCGTGGGGACGACCCTATTGTCGTCGGACATGACGGTGGCGGGCCAATCTAGTCCCGGGGTCGAGGGGACGACCCTATAGTCGTCGGATATGTCGGCGGCTGGCCAACTTTGGCCCGTGGTTGTGGGGACGACCCTATAGTCGTTGGACATGACGGTGGCGGGCCAATCTAGTCCCGGGGTCGCGGGGACGACCCTATAATCGTCGGACATTTCGGCGGCATGCCAACTTTGGCCCGTGGTCGTGGGGACGACCCTATAGTCGTTGGACATGACGGTGGCGGGCCAATCTAGTCCCGAGGTCCTGGGGACGACCCTATAGTCGTCGGACATGTCGGCGGCTGGCCAACTTTGTCCCGGTGTCGTGGGGACGACCCTATAGTCGTCGGACATGTCGGCGGCTGGCCAACTTTGGCGCGTGGTCGTGGGGACGATCCGATTGTCGTCGGACATGTCCGCGGCTGGACATCTTTGGCCCGGGGTCGTGGGGACGACCCTATAGTCGTCGGACATGTTGGCGGCTGGCCAACTTTGGCGCGAGGTCGTGGGGACGATCCGATTGTCGTCGGACATGTCGGCGGCTGGCCAACCTAGACCCGGGGTCGTGGGGACGACCCTATTTTCGTCGGACATGGCGGTGGCGGGCCAATCTAGTCCCGTGGTCGTGGGGACGACCCTATAGTCTTCGGACATGACGGTAGCGGGCCAATCTAGACCCGAGGTCCTGGGGACGACCCTATAGTAGTCGAACATGTCGGCGGCTGTCCAACATTGGCCCGGTGTCGTGGGGACGACTCTATAGTCGTCGGACATGTCGGCGGCTGGCCAACCTAGTCCCGGGGTCGTGGGGACGACCCTATAGTCGTCGGACATGTTGGCGGCTGGCCAACTTTGGCCCGTGGTTGTGGGGACGACCCTATAGTCGTTGGACGTGACGGTGGCGGGCCAATCTAGTCCCGGGGTCGTGGGGACGACCCTATAGTCGTCGGACATGTCGGCGGCTGGCCAACTTTGGACCGGTGTCGTGGGGACGACTCTATAGTCGTCGGAAATTTCGGCGGCTGGCCAACCTGGACCCGAGGTCGTGGGGACGACCCTATTGTCGTCGGACATGACGGTGGCGGGCCAATCTAGTCTCGGGGTCGTGGGGACGACCCTATAATCGTCGGACATGACGTTGGCGGGCCAATCTAGTCCCGGGGTCGTGGGGACGACCCCATAGTCGTCGGACAAGACGGCGGCTGGACATCTTTGGCCCGGGGTCGTGGGGACGACCCTATAGTCGTCGGACATGTTGGCGGCTTGTCAGCCTAGTCCCGGGGTCGTGGGTACGACCCTATAGTCGTCGGACAAGTCGGCGGCGGGCCAACCTTGTCCCGGGGTCGTGGGGACGACCCTATAGTCGTCGGACATGTCGCCGGCTGGCCAACTTTGGCCCGGTGTCGTGGGGACGACTCTATAGTCGTCGGGAATGTCGGCGGCTGGCCAACCTGGACCCGGGGTCGAGGGGACGACCCTATTGTCGTCGGACATGACGGTGGCGGGCCAATCTAGAGTCGCGGTCGTGGGGACGACCCTATAATCGTCGGACATGACGTTGGCGGGCCAATCTAGTCCCGGGGTCGTGGGGACGACCCTATAGTCGTCGGACATGTCGGCGGCTGGTCAACTTTGGCCCGTGGTCGTGGGGACGACGCTATAGTCGTCGGACAAGACGGTGGCGGACCAATCTAGTCCCGGGGTCGTGGGGACGACCCTATTGTCGTCGGACATGTCGGCGGCTGGCCAACTTTGGCCCGTGGTCGTGGGGACGATCCAATAGTCGTCGGACATGTCGGCGGCTGGCCAACTTTGGCCCGTGGTTGTGGGGACGACCCTATAGTCGTTGGACATGACGGTTGCGGGCCAATCTAGTCCCGGGGTCGTGGGGACGACCCTATAGTCGTCGGACAAGACGGCGGCTGGACATCTTTGGCCCGGGGTCGTGGGGACGACCCTATAGTCGTCGGACATGTTGGCGGCTTGTCAGCCCAGTCCCGGGGTCGTGGGTACGACCCTATAGTCGTCGGACAAGTCGGCGGCTGGCCAACCTAGACCCGTGATCGTGGGGACGGCCCTATAGTCGTCGGATATGTCGGCGGCTGGCCAACTTTGGCCCGTGGTCGTGGGGACGACCCTATAGTCGTCGGAAATGACGGTGGCGGGCCAACCTAGTCCCGGGGTCGTGGGGACGACCCTATAGTCGTCGGACAAGTCGGCAGCTTGCCAACTTTGGCACGGAGTCGTGGGGACGACCCTATAGTCGTTGGACATGACGGTGGCGGGCCAATCTAGTCCCGGGGTCGTAGGGACGACCCTATAGTCGTCGGACATGTCGGCGATTGGCCAACATTGGCCCGGGGTCGTGGGGACGACCCTATAGTCGTCGGAGAAGACGGCGGCTGGACATCTTTGGCCCGGGGTCGTGGGGACGACCCTATAGTCGTCGGACATTTCGGGAGCATGCCACCTTTGGCCCGGGGTCGTGGGGACGACCCTATAGTCGTCGGACATGTCGGCAGCTGGCCAACCTAGTCCCGAGGTCGTGGGGACGACCGTATAGTCGTCGGACATGTCGGCGGCTGGCCAACCTAGCCCCGGGGTCGTGGGGGCGACCCTACAGTCGTCGGACATTTCGGCGGCTTGCCAACTTTGGCCCGGGGCCTTGGGGACGAGCCTATAGTCGTCGGACATGTCGGCGGCTGGCCAACCTAGTCCCGAGGTCGTGGGGACGACCCTATAATCGTCGGACTTGACGGTGGCGGGCCAATCTAGTCCCGGGGTCCGTGGGGACGACCCTATAGTCGTCGGAAATGTCGGTGGCTGTCCAACTTTGGCCCGGGGGTCGTGGGAACGACCCTATAGTCGTCGGACATGTCGGCGGCGAGCCAACATTGACCCGGGGTCGTGGGGACGACTCTATAGTCGTCGGACATGTCGGCGGCTGGCCAAATATGACCCGGGGACGTGGGGACGACCCTATAGTCTTCGGACAAATCGGCGGCTGGCCAAATTTGGCCCGGGGTCGTGGGGACGACCCTATAGTCGTCGGACATGTCGGCGGCTGGCCAACATTGGCCCGTGGTCGTGGGGACGACCCAACAGTCGTCGGACATGTCGGCGGCTGGCCAACATTGGCCCGTGGTCGTGGGGACGATCCGATAGTCGTCGGACGTGACGGTGGCTAGCCAATCTAGTCCCGGGATCGTGGGGACGACCCTATAATGTTCGGACAAGTCGGCAGCTGGCCAAATTTGGCCCGTGGTCGAGAGGACGACCCTATAGTCGTCGGAAATGTCGGCGGCTGGCCAACTTTGGCCCGTGGTCGTGAAGACGACCCTATAGTCGTCGGACAAGACGTTGGCGGGCGAATCTAGCCCCGGGGTCGTGGGGACGACCCTATAGTCGTCGGACATGTCGGCGGCTGGTCAACTTTGGCCCGTGGTCGTGGGGACGACCCTATAGTCGTCGGACAAGACGGTGGCGGACCAATCTAGTCCCGGGGTCGTGGGGACGACCCTATAGACGTCGGACATGTCGGCGGCTGGCCAACTTTGGCCCGGTGTCGTGGGGACGACTCTATAGTCGTCGGAAATGTCGGCGGCTGTCCTACTTTGACCCGGTGTCTTGGGGACGACTCTATAGTCGTCGGACATGTCGGCGGCTGGCCAACCTAGACCCGGGGTCGTGGGGACGACCCTATAGTCGTCGGATATGTCGGCGGCGGGCCAAGCTTGGCCCGGGGGTCGTGGGGACGACCCTATCGTCGTCGGACATGTCGGCGGCGAGCCAACATTGACCCGGGGTCGTCGGGACGACCCGATAGTCGTCGGACATGTCGGCGGCTGGCCAACCTAGTCCCGGGGTCGTGGGGACGACCCTATAGTCGTCGGACATGTCGGCGGCTGGCCAACTTTGACCCGTGGTCGTGGGGACGATCCAATAGTCGTCGGACAAGACGGTGGCGGACCAATCTAGTCCCGGGGTCGTGGGGACGACCCTATAGACGTCGGACATGTCGGCGGCTGGCCAACTTTGGCCCGGTGTCGTGGGGACGACTCTATAGTCGTCGGAAATGTCGGCGGCGGGCCAAGCTTGGCCCGGGGGTCGTGGGGACGACCCTATCGTCGTCGGACATGTCGGCGGCGAGCCAACATTGACCCGGGGTCGTCGGGACGACCCGATAGTCGTCGGACATGTCGGCGGCTGGCCAACTTTGGCCCGTGGTCGTGGGGACGACCCTATAGTCGTTGGACATGTCAGCGGCTGGCCAACTTTGGCCCGGGGTCGTGGGGACGACTCTATAGTCGTCGGAAATGTCGGCGGCTGTCCTACTTTGACCCGGTGTCTTGGGGACGACTCTATAGTCGTCGGACATGTCGGCGGCTGGCCAACCTAGACCCGGGGTCGTGGGGACGACCCTATAGTCGTCGGATATGTCGGCGGCGGGCCAAGCTTGGCCCGGGGGTCGTGGGGACGACCCTATCGTCGTCGGACATGTCGGCGGCGAGCCAACATTGACCCGGGGTCGTCGGGACGACCCGATAGTCGTCGGACATGTCGGCGGCTGGCCAACTTTGGCCCGTGGTCGTGGGGACGACCCTATAGTCGTTGGACATGTCAGCGGCTGGCCAACTTTGGCCCGGGGTCGTGGGGACGGCCCTATAGTCGTCGGATATGTCGGCGGCTGGCCAACTTTGGCCCGTGGTCGTGGGGACGACCCTATAGTCGTCGGAAATGACGGTGGCGGGCCAACCTAGTCCCGGGGTCGTGGGGACGACCCTATAGTCGTCGGACATTTCGGGGGCATGCCACCTTTGGCCCGGGGTCGTGGGGACGACCCTATAGTCGTCGGACATGTTGGCGGATTGTCAGCCTAGTCCCGGGGTCGTGGGTACGACCCTATAGTCGTCGGACAAGTCGGCGGCTGGCCAACCTAGACCCGGGGTCGTGGGGACGACCCTATTGTCGTCGGACATGACGGTGGCGGGCCAATCTAGTCCCGGGGTCGTGGGGACGACCCCATAGACGTCGGACATGTCGGCGGCTGGCCAACTTTGGCCCGTGGTCGTGGGGACGACCCTATAGTCGTTGGACATGTCAGCGGCTGGCCAACTTTGGCCCGGGGTCGTGGGGACGGCCCTATAGTCGTCGGATATGTCGGCGGCTGGCCAACTTTGGCCCGTGGTCGTGGGGACGACCCTATAGTCGTCGGAAATGACGGTGGCGGGCCAACCTAGTCCCGGGGTCGTGGGGACGACCCTATAGTCGTCGGACATTTCGGGGGCATGCCACCTTTGGCCCGGGGTCGTGGGGACGAGTCTATTGTCGTCGGACATGTCGGCGGCTGGCCAACCTGGACCCGGGGTCGTGGGGACGACCCTATATTCGTTGGACATGTCAGCGGCTGGCCAACTTTGGCCCGGTGTCGTGGGGACGACTCTATTGTCGTCGGACATGTCGGCGGCTGGCCAACCTAGACCCGGGGTCGTGGGGACGACCCTATAGTCGTCGGACATGTCGGCGGCTGGCCAACATTGGCCCGTGATCGTGGGGACGGCCCTATAGTCGTCGGATATGTCGGCGGCTGGCCAACTTTGGCCCGTGGTCGTGGGGACGACCCTATAGTCGTCGGAAATGACGGTGGCGGGCCAACCTAGTCCCGGGGTCGTGGGGACGACCCTATAGTCGTCGGACATTTCGGCGGCTGGTCAACTTTGGCCCGTGGTCGTGGGGACGACCCTATAGTCGTTGGACATGTCAGCGGCTGGCCAACTTTGGCCCGGTGTCGTGGGCACGACTCTATAGTCGTCGGACATGTCGGCGGCTGGTCAACTTTGGCCCGTGGTCGTGGGGACGACCCTATAGTCGTTGGACATGTCAGCGGCTGGCCAACTTTGGCCCGGTGTCGTGGGGACGACCCAATAGTCGTCGGACATGTCGGCGGCTGGCCAACTTTGGCCCGGTGTCGTGGGGACGACCCAATAGTCGTCGGACATGTCGGCGGCTGGTCAACTTTGGCCCGTGATCGTGGGGACGGCCCTATAGTCGTCGGATATGTCGGCGGCTGACCAACTTTGGCCCGTGGTCGTGGGGACGACCCTATAGTCGTCGGAAATGACGGTGGCGGGCCAACCTAGTCCCGGGGTCGTGGGGACGACTCTATAGTCGTCGGACATGTCGGCGGCTGGTCAACTTTGGCCCGTGGTTGTGGGAACGACCCTATAGTCGTTGGACATGTCAGCGGCTGGCCAACTTTGGCCCGGTGTCGTGGGGACGACCCAATAGTCGTCGGACATGTCGGCGGCTGGCCAGCTTTGGCCTGGTGTCGTGGGGACGACTGTATAGTTGTCGGACATTTCGGCGGCAGGCCAACTTTGGCCCCTGGTCATGGGGACGACCCTATAATCGTCGGACATGTCGGCGGGTGGCCAACCTAGTCCCGAGGTCGTGGGGACGACCCTATAGTCGTCGGATATGTCGGCGGCTTGCCAAATTTGGCCCGGGGTCGTGGGGACGATCCAATAGTCGTCGGACATGTCGGCGGCTGGTCAACTTTGGCCCGTGGTTGTGGGGACGACCCTATAGTCGTTGGACATGTCAGCGGCTGGCCAACTTTGGCCGGTGTCGTGGGGACGACCCAATAGTCGTCGGACATGTCGGCGGCTGGCCAACTTTGGCCCGGTGTTGTGGGGACGACTCTATAGTCGTCGGACATGTCGGCGGCTGGTCAACTTTGGCCCGTGGTTGTGGGGACGACCCTATAGTCGTTGGACATGTCAGCGGCTGGCCAACTTTGGCCCGGTGTCGTGGGGACGACCCAATAGTCGTCGGACATGTCGGCGGCTGGCCAGCTTTGGCCTGGTGTCGTGGGGACGACTGTATAGTTGTCGGACATTTCGGCGGCAGGCCAACTTTGGCCCCTGGTCATGGGGACGACCCTATAATCGTCGGACATGTCGGCAGCTGGCCAACCTAGACCCGGGGTCGTGGGGACGACCCTATTGTCGTCGGACAAGTCGGCGGTGGGCCAACCTAGTCCCGGGGTCGTGGGGACGACCCTATAATCATCGGACATGTCGGCGGCTGGCCAACTTTGGCCTGGTGTCGTGGGGACGACTGTATAGTTGTCGGACATTTCGGCGGCAGGCCAACTTTGGCCCCTGGTCATGGGGACGACCCTATAATCGTCGGACATGTCGGCAGCTGGCCAACCTAGACCCGGGGTCGTGGGGACGACCCTATAGTCGTCGGACATGTCGGCGGCTGGCCAACCTAGTCCGGGGTCGTAGGGACGACCCTATAGTCGTCGGACATGTCGGCGATAGGCCAACATTGGCCCGGGGTCGTGGCGATGACCCTATAGTCGTCGGACATGTCGGCGGCTGGCCAACCTAGTCCCGAGGTCGTTTGGACGACACTATAATCGTCGGACATGTCGGCGGCTGGCCAACTTTGGCCCGGGGTCGTGGGGACGACCTTATAGTCGTCGGACATGACGGTGGCGGGCCAATCTAGTCCCGGGGTCGTGGGGTCGACCCTATAGTCGTCGGTCAAGCCGGCAGCTGGCCAATATTGGCCCGGTGTCGTGGGGACGACTCTATAGTCGTCGGACATGTCGGCGGCTGGCCAACCTAGACCCGGGGTCGTGGGCACGACCCTATAATCGTCGGACATGTCGGCGGGTGGCCAACCTAGTCCCGAGGTCGTGGGGACGACCCTATAGTCGTCGGATATGTCGGCGGCTTGCCAACTTTGGCCCGGGGTCGTGGGGACGATCCAATAGTCGTCGGACATGTCGGCGGCTGGTCAACTTTGGCCCGTGGTTGTGGGGACGACCCTATAGTCGTTGGACATGTCAGCGGCTGGCCAACTTTGGCCCGGTGTCGTGGGGACGACCCAATAGTCGTCGGACATGTCGGCGGCTGGCCAACTTTGGCCCGGTGTCGTGGGGACGACTCTATAGTCGTCGGACATGTCGGCGGCTGGCCAACCTAGACCCGGGGTCGTGGGCACGACCCTATAATCGTCGGACATGTCGGCGGGTGGCCAACCTAGTCCCGAGGTCGTGGGGACGACCCTATAGTCGTTGGACATGTCAGCGGCTTGCCAACTTTGGCCCGGGGTCGTGGGGACGATCCAATAGTCGTCGGACATGTCGGCGGCAGGTCAACTTTGGCCCGTGGTCGTGGGGACGACCCTATAGTCGTTGGACATGTCAGCGGCTGGCCAACTTTGGCCCGGTGTCGTGGGGACGACCCAATAGTCGTCGGACATGTCGGCGGCTGGCCAACTTTGGCCCGGTGTCGTGGGGACGACTCTATAGTCGTCGGACATGTCGGCGGCTGGCCAACCTAGACCCGGGGTCGTGGGCACGACCCTATAGTCGCCGGACAAGACGGCGGCTGGACATCTTTGGCCCGGGGTCGTGGGGACGACCCTATAGTCGTCGGACATGTTGGCGGATTGTCAGCCTAGTCCCGGGGTCGTGGGTACGACCCTATAGTCGTCGGACAAGTCGGCGGCTGGCCAACCTAGACCCGGGGTCGTGGGGACGACCCTATTGTCGTCGGACATGACGGTGGCGGGCCAATCTAGTCCCGGGGTCGTGGGGACGACCCTATAGACGTCGGACATGTCGGCGGCTGGCCAACTTTGGCCCGGTGTCGTGGGGACGACTCTATAGTCGTCGGAAATGTCGGCGGCTGGCCAACCTAGACCCGGGGTCGTGGGGACGACCCTATTGTCGTCGGACAAGTCGGCGGCGGGCCAAGCTTGTCCCGGGGTCGTGGGGACGACCCTATAATCGTCGGACATGACGGTGGCGGGCCAATCTAGTCCCGGGGTCGTGGGGACGACCCTATAATCGTTGGACATGACGGTGGCGGGCCAATCTAGTCCCGGGGTCGTAGGGACGACCCTATAGTCGTCGGGCAAGACGGCGGCGGGCCAAGCTTGTCCCGGGGTCGTGGGGACGACCCTATAATCGTCGGGCAAGTCGGCGGCGGGCCAAGCTTGTCCCGGGGTCGTGGGGACGATCGAATAGTCGTCGGACATGTCGGCGGCTGGCCAACTTTGGCGCGTGGTCGTGGGGACGATCCGATTGTCGTCGGACATGTCGGCGGCTGGCCAACCTAGACCCGGGGTCGTGGGGACGATCCGATTGTCGTCGGACATGTCGGCGGCTGTCCAACTTTGGCACCGAGGTCGTGGGGACGATCCAATAGTCGTCAGACATGTCGGCGGCTGGCCAACCTGGACCCGGGGTCGTGGGGACGACCCTATTGTCGTCGGACATGTCGGCGGCTGGCCAACTTTGGCGCGTGGTCGTGGGGACGATCCGATTATCGTCGGACATGTCGGCGGCTGGCCAACTTTGGCCCGTGGTCGTGGGGACGATCCAATAGTCGTCGGACATGTCGGCGGCTGGCCAACTTTGGCCCGTGGTCGTGGGGACGATCCGACAGTCGTTGGACATGACGGTGGCGGGCCAATCTAGTCCCGGGGTCGTGGGGACGACCCTATAGTCGTCGGACAAGACGGCGGCTGGACATCTTTGGCCCGGGGTCGTGGGGACGACCCTATAGTCGTCGGACATGTTGTCGGCTTGTCAGCCTAGTCCCAGGGTCGTGGGTACGACCCTATAGTCGTCGGACAAGTCGGCGGCGAGCCAACCTAGTCCGGGGGTCGTGGGGACGACACTATAGTCGTCGGACAAGTCGGCGGCGAGCCAACCTTGTGCGGGGGTCGTGGGGACGACCCTATAGTCGTCGGACAAGTCGGCGGCTGGCAAACTTTGGCCCGTGGTCGTGGGGACGATCCGATAGTCGTTGGACATGACGGTGGCGGGCCATTCTAGTCCGGGGGTCGTGGGGACGACCCTACAGTCGTCGGACATTTCGGCGGGTTGCCAACTTTGGCCCGGGGTCGTGGGGACGACCCTATAGTCGTCGGACTTGACGGTGGCGGGCCAATCTAGTCTCGGGGTTGTGGGGACGACCCTACAGTCGTCGGACATTTCGGCGGCTTGCCAACTTTGGCCCGGGGTCGTGGGGACGACCCTATAGTCGTCGGACATGACGGTGGCGGGCCAATCTAGTCTCGCGGTCGTGGGGACGACCCTATAATCGTCGGACATGACGGTGGCGGGCCAATCTAGTCCCGGGGTCGTGGGGACGACCCTATAGTCGTCGGACATGTCGGCGGCTGGCCAACTTTGGCCCGGTGTCGTGGGGACGATCCGATTATCGTCGGACATGTCGGCGGCTGGCCAACTTTGGCCCGTGGTCGTGGGGACGATCCGATAGTCGTTGGACATGACGGTGGCGGGCCAATCTAGTCCCGGGGTCGTGGGGACGACCCTATAGCCGTCGGACTTGTCGGTGGCGGGCCAATCTAGTCCGGGGGTCGTGGGGACGACCCTACAGTCGTCGGACATTTCGGCGGCTTGCCAACTTTGGCCCGGGGTCGTGGGGACGATCCAATAGTCGTCGGACATGTCGGCGGCTGGTCAACTTTGGCCCGTGGTCGTGGGGACGACCCTATAGTCGTTGGACATGTCAGAGGCTGGCCAACTTTGGCCCGGTGTCGTGGGGACGACCCTATAGTCGTCGGACATGTCGGCGGCTGGCCAACTTTGGCGCGTGGTCGTGGGGACGATCCGATTGTCGTCGGACATGTCGGCGGCTGGCCAACTTTGGCCCGTGGTTGTGGGGACGATCCAATAGTCGTCGGACATGTCGGCGGCTGGCCAACTTTGGCGCGTGGTCGTGGGGACGATCCGATTGTCGTCGGACATGTCGGCGGCTGGCCAACCTAGACCCGGGGTCGTGGGGACGACCCTATTGTCGTCGGACATGGCGGTGGCGGGCCAATCTAGTCCCGTGGTCGTGGGGACGACCCTATAGTCTTCGGACATGACGGTAGCGGGCCAATCTAGACCCGAGGTCCTGGGGACGACCCTATAGTAGTCGGACATGTCGACGAGGCCCACATCTGCCGCGGACGCGCACGGGAGGGGGGACGACGCGCTAGCCAAAGCCGTGGCGGGGTGGCCGGTCGGTCCCGAAACAATCCACCCGAAGAGAGTCTCCTGGGCGATTAAGGCCGGGGGGGTGCCGCGGCGGAATCCGGGGCGCAAAAGGGCGCCATAATGGTCGGCCCCGACGATGAGGTCGACGGGTCGGCGGGTGGACGGCACTGGATCGGCGAATGTGAGTCCAGGGAACTCCTCCTGCAGCTTCGCGGAGGGTATCCCGTCAGAAAGGTACGTGGATACCCTTGGGACGACTTTGGCGTTGATAGAGATCCCGGGGGGCCCCTCCTGATCCGGGGACAGGGTGAGCTGCACCTGGGCCCGTGACGTCCCCAACGTTCCATCCAGGGCTCCTCTCAAGCAAGTTCGCAAGGGCTGACGGCGCAGGCGGAGGGCCTGAACCACAGACTCCGAGACCAGTGACGTCTGCGCGCCCTGATCCAAGAGCGCGCGCAGGGTCATTATTTTGCCGCCCGCCGACCGAGCGCGAACGATGGCAGTGGCCAGTAACACCGGCTCCCCCAGCGCAGCGTCGGTCGTCGTGGATGCCCCGAGCACCGCCGCCGAAGGCCCAACGCCGCCCGCCGTCGCGGACGTCGGGGCGGCGCGCGCCGGACAATGCGCAGCGCCGGTCTCCACCGCAGTGCTGGCCTGATGGACGAGGGAATGGTGCCGCTGCCCGCACCACGAACACGACGCCGAAACAGGGCACGACGGAGGCCGGTGGCCGGGCGCGAGACAATTCACGCAGAGCCGCTTGCCATTGACCAGATCGCGACGTTGGTCGGTCTGCATTGATCGAAAGGACGGGCAGCGGTACGCGGCGTGTCGCGCCCGGCACACGGGACAACCCGCTTTCTTCCAGGGGAGCCGGGGTTCGGGCACGACGAACGTGGTGCACACCCGAGCAGTGGACGAGGGGGCCGATTTAGGCGGTTGCGGCACCGCGCCGTGAACGCGAGCCTTGGCTTCCTCGTTGGCTTGAGTGGCCTCCCGTGAACGGATGCGCGACTCGAGAAACCGATCGAGTTCGTCATAGGTAGGAGGGTCGGTACGCGTACCGAGCGACGTCTCCCACTCCTCCAGGAGCCCGGACTCCAGTTTCAAACAGAGCTCCCCGACAACGATAGCGTCCCACTGAGTGGTGGGGCAGCCTAGCTGCGCGAGGAGCGAGAGAGACCGGTTAGTCGCGTCGCGCACACGGGTTAGCTCCACGGCAGAATCGTCCGACATCGGCGGCATTGAAATGAACTCGCGGACGTGGGCCGCGACGAGCGCGCGTTTGTTGTCATACCGCCTGGACAAGGTCGCCCAGGCGATGGCGAAATTTGACTCCGTCGTCGAGTAATGATCGACGATGGCCAGCGCGGGGCCCTCCACCGCCGATTTTAGGTACTGTAGCCGCTCGACCTCGTCGAGGGCCCCGTCCTTGATGACGAGCGACGTGAAAAGATCGCGAAAGGCCTGCCACTCCGAGTACTGACCCGAAAATCGTGGCAAGGTGAGGCGTGGAAGCTTGGCGCGGCTCTTCTTTCCTCCCTGCGATGAGGCGGCTGGATCCTTGGCCGATTCGGGGGAGGGGACGCGGAGCGTTCGGACGACCTCCAGCAAGAAGTCCAATGTCTCCCAATATCCTTCCTCGGCCTGAGCGAACTCGTCGTTGAGGAAGTACGGGCAGGCATCTCGCTCCTCCTCCGGAATCAGGGCCTCCACCTCCATGTGCAACTGGGTGCACTGCTCCCACGTCGCCTTCAGGGCCGCAATCCTCTCCTTCGCGTTGTCCTCCGTGAATTTGGCCTGGCCCATTTTCTTAAAATTGACCAGCAGGCGCTGGGCGGACTGCATCAGCGCCCGGATCTTCTTCACCAGGGCCGACCAGGATAGCGGGGCCGCCGCAGTGGCGGTGGTTGCTGATTCCCTCGTCATCCTTCCTTACTGCAGATCCGGCTCGAAGGACCAATGATTTCGCCAAGAGCGAATTTAGAATGCCGGCGGTAGGGCAGCTCAGGTGGAAAGAATGACGGGTGGTCAACACTCCGCAGGTGGACGCAACACTGATTTATTGGTCACTCTGTGATCACACAGACGTCGGACGGCACGGATACAGAATGTACAAAACAAGGAGACAACGAAACCAAACTTCACTCGATTACAGTAACAACGATTACTCGGCGCGTGGGCGCGTGGCGATACTGGTCGCACAAGAATATCAGCACCAAAAAACTGCTGGGCGCAATGGGCGCGAAAACTATTGCCGATTCGTCGGGCGAGGTTGTCACGACGGTGTGGTTCTCGGAACTAACGGTTGCCGGGCGAGCGCTTCGCGATGAGCGTTAGCGGTCAAAAACACTTCAAACGCGCCGCGACGGCTCAACAGCTGTGTTGATGCCACCGCGGGCGCGCGTTCAAATACGGCCGTTGCGCGCGGCCGCAACACATCAGCTGTATCATATGACATAATTATTCTAGTCGAGACCTGGCTCAACTCTGCTATTTCTTCCTTCGAGTTGGGTTTAACTAATGCAGTGTACAGATGCGATAGATCCCTTGATACAAGTAGCCACTTGAGAGGTGGCGGAGTCCTTATCGCGGTCAAAAAGTCGATACCTTCTAGTCCCGTTAGTGTCAGCTGTGCAGATGTTGAACAATTATTTGTGAGAGTCCACCTCCTTAATAATAAGTACTTATTACTAGGGGCTATTTACTTGCCGCCTGCATCCCGGCCTACCCTTTATGAGAAACACGCGGACTGTATCACTGAGTTATATCTTAAATATAGCAACGACATATTTTTGCTGTACGGGGATTATAATCTCCCGCATGCTATCTGGTACAGAGACTCAGGCCAGTCTTGCTTTAGGAAGCCAGGAATGTCGATGAATGAATCGATGGCGGTTGACCTTCTCCTTGGATGCGTTGGCTACTGTAACTTAATCCAAGTGAACACGGTGTTTAATGTCTGCGACGGTATGCTCGATCTTATTTTTGTTAGCGATTCGAAGGTTACTGTTGATCGGGTCCTCGACGCTTTAATTGCGCCCGATGCCTACCATCCGCCCCTTTATTTGAAGTTTAACGAACTTGACGTAGTAGTGGAGTATTTCAACTCGGTGGATTGGGATATGGTGACCGGTAATACCGACCCATGTGTTGCCCTGGAGCGTTTGTACGGCCACATTAACCAAGCAATTAACGCCTTCATTCCGATCCGGACGGTTCATCGCTCCACGTTTCCGCAGTGGTTTTCCCCACGATTGAGGTCCCTGATTCGTGAGAAGAAGAAAGCGCATATAGTCTTTAAGCGGTCATGTGCATACAGCGACTACATGATCTTTTCCCACCTCAGATCACAGTGCAAGAAAGCCTTACTTCGGGATCACCGTATTCATATTGAGGGTGTCGAGAATGCTATCTCTAGCAATGTCTCGAACTTTTGGAAATTCGTAAACACTAAGCGTGGCGGTCATAGTATTCCTGGCAAGGTGCATCTCGATCAAGCCTCTGCCACGACTCACTCGTCAGCTGCCGATCTCTTTGCGGACTTTTTCGGATCTGTTTACACCCGTCCGTCCGGAGTGTTACCTGTGTTGAATCCTGGTTTGTCCCCCGGTGCTGGTGTAAACATACACTCGCTATCCGTCTCTATAGGTGATATTTATTCCAAGCTAGATTCACTCGATTCGGCCAAAGGCCCGGGTTTCGACGGTATCCCCCCTTTGTTTTTGAAGGAATACCGCTTTATTCTCTCCAGGCCTCTCTGGCATATCTTTAATTCCTCCCTAAAGAGTGGAATTTTTCCCCCAGCCTGGAAGACTAGTCTAGTAACCCCAGTATTTAAGGCAGGTGACCGCTCGGACGTGAAAAACTTCAGGCCGATTTGTAAACTATCTGTCCTGCCCAAACTCTTCGAGGAAATTGTAACAGAGACCGTAACGCCTCTTCTCACAAATGTCATCTGTAATGAGCAGCATGGATTCGTTCCCGAACGATCGACGGCGACTAATCTGGCGGTATACCACTGCTATGTCTCAGCAGCCCTCGATGCCGGGCTCCAGGTTGATACTGTATACACAGACTTCCGGAAGGCCTTTGATACGGTTGACCATGATATTTTACTTCAGAAATTATCTTCGATTGGTATTAGCGGGGCGTTCCTATCATGGGTTGGTAGCTATTTGGATGACCGGGTGCAAGTAGTTAAAGTGTTTGACCAACAATCAGCTCCTGTTAAAGTGAGCTCTGGCGTCCCTCAAGGATCGCACCTTGGTCCCCTTCTGTTCCTCATTTTTATCAATGACCTGAAGGATGTATTCCAGGACTGTAAATTTCTTATGTATGCCGATGATTTGAAGATATTTCGTACCATTCGCAGTGCACTCGACTCTAGTAAGATGCAGGATGACCTCGTTAGATTCGAGCAGTGGTGTACCGTCAATAAGATGCGGCTAAATACAGCTAAATGTGTGGTGTTGAGAACCCATAGAGCAAGGAGTGTCATTGTATCGCCATATAGTCTATGCGGTACCCCATTGAATGATGTGGACGAAGTCTG
Organism: Andrena praecox; assembly: GCA_963932275.1. NCBI lineage: Eukaryota > Metazoa > Arthropoda > Insecta > Hymenoptera > Andrenidae > Andrena > Andrena praecox. The sequence goes on along the minus strand of CAWVQO010000615.1, from coordinate 2,165,395 downwards.
TGACCTTGGAGTTACGTTCACGACTAGGCTAGACTTTCGTAACCATTACCGGAATATCACTTGCAAAGCGATGAAAACCTTAGGATTTATAGCCCGTTTCGCAAAGCACTTCAGGCAATTGAAATCACTGAAGTTGTTGTATGTAGCACTGGTCAGACCCCAGTTAGAATATGCCTCGATAATTTGGAACCCAAAGCATAAGATATATGTCAGTTTAATCGAAAGGGTCCAGCATAAGTTCCTCCGGATGGCTATGAGAGCAATAGGTAGTCCTATGCTGTACAATGACCATGACTATGGTCCTGCCATGCTCAAAACAAGGCTCATCACTCTCAGTAACCGTCGTGTATGTACTGACCTATTGTTTCTGTATAGAATCATTCATGGACAGATAAACTGTAATGATCTCGTGGCATCAATACACTTTCAGGCCCCTGAACGTTTATTGCGTCTGAGACCCCTTTTTAAGCCGAAAGTTCCAGATTATTTTCATTATACAGCCGATCCCAAAAACCGCGCAATGGAGGAGGTCAATCAGCGCTTTGCGGACATTGATTTATTCACTGCATCACTTGATTCGTTTCGGAATCAGCTGCTTAATCGACTTTCCGCTTAACCTGTCAACTGCGTTGCGGCGTTTAGTGTTTACCGCGGCGTGTAGAATGTTTATTTCATTGTACTTATTCTGTAATACTATGTACTCTAAAGGGTTTTTTGCCCGTTAATAATAATAATAATAATAATAATAATAATAATAATAATAATAATAATCGTCGGACATGACGGTGGCGGGCCAATCTAGTCCCGGGGTCGTGGGGACGACCCTATAATCGTTGGACATGACGGTGGCGGGCCAATCTAGTCCCGGGGTTGTGGGGACGACCCTACAGTCGTCGGACATTTCGACGGCTTGCCAACTTTGGCCCGGGGTCGTGGGGACGATCCAATAGTCGTCGGACATGTCGGCGGCTGGTCAACATTGGCCCGTGGTCGTGGGGACGACCCTATAGTCGTTGGACATGTCAGCGGCTGGCCAACTTTGGCCCGTGGTCGTGGGGACGACCCTATAGTCGTTGGACATGTCAGCGGCTGGCCAACTTTGGCCCGGTGTCGTGGGGACGACCCAATAGTCGTCGGACATGTCGGCGGCTGGCCAACTTTGGCCCGGTGTCGTGGGGACGACCCAATAGTCGTCGGACATGTCGGCGGCTGGTCAACTTTGGCCCGTGATCGTGGGGACGGCCCTATAGTCGTCGGATATGTCGGCGGCTGGCCAACTTTGGCCCGTGGTCGTGGGGACGACCCTATAGTCGTCGGAAATGACGGTGGCGGGCCAACCTAGTCCCGGGGTCGTGGGGACGACTCTATAGTCGTCGGACATGTCGGCGGCTGGTCAACTTTGGCCCGTGGTTGTGGGAACGACCCTATAGTCGTTGGACATGTCAGCGGCTGGCCAACTTTGGCCCGGTGTCGTGGGGACGACCCAATAGTCGTCGGACATGTCGGCGGCTGGCCAGCTTTGGCCTGGTGTCGTGGGGACGACTGTATAGTTGTCGGACATTTCGGCGGCAGGCCAACTTTGGCCCCTGGTCATGGGGACGACCCTATAATCGTCGGACATGTCGGCAGCTGGCCAACCTAGACCCGGGGTCGTGTCTGCGACCCTATTGTCGTCGGACAAGTCGGCGGTGGGCCAACCTAGTCCCGGGGTCGTGGGGACGACCCTATAGTCATCGGACATGTCGGCGGCTGGCCAACTTTGGCCCGGGGTCGTGGGGACGACCCTATAGTCGTCGGACATGTCGGCGGCTGGCCAACCTAGTCCGGGGTCGTGGGGACGACCCAATAGTCGTCGGACATGTCGGCGGCTGGCCAACTTTGGCCTGGTGTCGTGGGGACGACTGTATAGTTGTCGGACATTTCGGCGGCAGGCCAACTTTGGCCCCTGGTCATGGGGACGACCCTATAATCGTCGGACATGTCGGCAGCTGGCCAACCTAGACCCGGGGTCGTGGGGACGACCCTATTGTCGTCGGACAAGTCGGCGGTGGGCCAACCTAGTCCCGGAGTTGTGGGGACGACCCAATAGTCGTCGGACATGTCGGCGGCTGGCCAACTTTGGCCTGGTGTCGTGGGGACGACTGTATAGTTGTCGGACATTTCGGCGGCAGGCCAACTTTGGCCCCTGGTCATGGGGACGACCCTATAATCGTCGGACATGTCGGCAGCTGGCCAACCTAGACCCGGGGTCGTGGGGACGACCCTATTGTCGTCGGACAAGTCGGCGGTGGGCCAACCTAGTCCCGGAGTTGTGGGGACGACCCAATAGTCGTCGGACATGTCGGCGGCTGGCCAACTTTGGCCCGGTGTCGTGGGGACGACTCTATAGTCGTCGGACATGTCGGCGGCTGGCCAACCTAGACCCGGGGTCGTGGGCACGACCCTATAATCGTCGGACATGTCGGCGGGTGGCCAACCTAGTCCCGAGGTCGTGGGGACGACCCTATAGTCGTCGGATATGTCGGCGGCTTGCCAAATTTGGCCCGGGGTCGTGGGGACGATCCAATAGTCGTCGGACATGTCGGCGGCTGGTCAACTTTGGCCCGTGGTTGTGGGGACGACCCTATAGTCGTTGGACATGTCAGCGGCTGGCCAACTTTGGCCCGGTGTCGTGGGGACGACCCAATAGTCGTCGGACATGTCGGCGGCTGGCCAACTTTGGCCCGGTGTTGTGGGGACGACTCTATAGTCGTCGGACATGTCGGCGGCTGGTCAACTTTGGCCCGTGGTTGTGGGGACGACCCTATAGTCGTTGGACATGTCAGCGGCTGGCCAACTTTGGCCCGGTGTCGTGGGGACGACCCAATAGTCGTCGGACATGTCGGCGGCTGGCCAGCTTTGGCCTGGTGTCGTGGGGACGACTGTATAGTTGTCGGACATTTCGGCGGCAGGCCAACTTTGGCCCCTGGTCATGGGGACGACCCTATAATCGTCGGACATGTCGGCAGCTGGCCAACCTAGACCCGGGGTCGTGGGGACGACCCTATTGTCGTCGGACAAGTCGGCGGTGGGCCAACCTAGTCCCGGGGTCGTGGGGACGACCCTATAGTCATCGGACATGTCGGCGGCTGGCCAACTTTGGCCTGGTGTCGTGGGGACGACTGTATAGTTGTCGGACATTTCGGCGGCAGGCCAACTTTGGCCCCTGGTCATGGGGACGACCCTATAATCGTCGGACATGTCGGCAGCTGGCCAACCTAGACCCGGGGTCGTGGGGACGACCCTATAGTCGTCGGACATGTCGGCGGCTGGCCAACCTAGTCCGGGGTCGTAGGGACGACCCTATAGTCGTCGGACATGTCGGCGATAGGCCAACATTGGCCCGGGGTCGTGGCGATGACCCTATAGTCGTCGGACATGTCGGCGGCTGGCCAACCTAGTCCCGAGGTCGTTTGGACGACACTATAATCGTCGGACATGTCGGCGGCTGGCCAACTTTGGCCCGGGGTCGTGGGGACGACCTTATAGTCGTCGGACATGACGGTGGCGGGCCAATCTAGTCCCGGGGTCGTGGGGTCGACCCTATAGTCGTCGGTCAAGCCGGCAGCTGGCCAATATTGGCCCGGTGTCGTGGGGACGACTCTATAGTCGTCGGACATGTCGGCGGCTGGCCAACCTAGACCCGGGGTCGTGGGCACGACCCTATAGTCGTCGGACATGTCGGCGGGTGGCCAACCTAGTCCCGAGGTCGTGGGGACGACCCTATAGTCGTCGGATATGTCGGCGGCTTGCCAACTTTGGCCCGGGGTCGTGGGGGCGATCCAATAGTCGTCGGACATGTCGGCGGCTGGTCAACTTTGGCCCGTGATCGTGGGGACGGCCCTATAGTCGTCGGATATGTCGGCGGCTGGCCAACTTTGGCCCGTGGTCGTGGGGACGACCCTATAGTCGTCGGAAATGACGGTGGCGGGCCAATCTAGTCCCGGGGTCGTGGGGACGACTCTATAGTCGTCGGACATGTCGGCGGCTGGTCAACTTTGGCCCGTGGTTGTGGGAACGACCCTATAGTCGTTGGACATGTCAGCGGCTGGCCAACTTTGGCCCGGTTTCGTGGGGACGACCCAATAGTCGTCGGACATGTCGGCGGCTGGCCAGCTTTGGCCTGGTGTCGTGGGGACGACTGTATAGTTGTCGGACATTTCGGCGGCAGGCCAACTTTGGCCCCTGGTCATGGGGACGACCCTATAATCGTCGGACATGTCGGCAGCTGGCCAACCTAGACCCGGGGTCGTGGGTGCGACCCTATTGTCGTCGGACAAGTCGGCGGTGGGCCAACCTAGTCCCGGGGTCGTGGGGACGACCCTATAGTCATCGGACATGTCGGCGGCTTGCCAACTTTGGCCCGGGGTCGTGGGGACGACCCTATAGTCGTCGGACATGTCGGCGGCTGGCCAACCTAGTCCGGGGTCGTGGGGACGACCCAATAGTCGTCGGACATGTCGGCGGCTGGCCAACTTTGGCCTGGTGTCGTGGGGACGACTGTATAGTTGTCGGACATTTCGGCGGCAGGCCAACTTTGGCCCCTGGTCATGGGGACGACCCTATAATCGTCGGACATGTCGGCAGCTGGCCAACCTAGACCCGGGGTCGTGGGGACGACCCTATTGTCGTCGGACAAGTCGGCGGTGGGCCAACCTAGTCCCGGGGTTGTGGGGACGATCCTACAGTCGTCGGACATTTCGACGGCTTGCCAACTTTGGCCCGGGGTCGTGGGGACGATCCAATAGTCGTCGGACATGTCGGCGGCTGGTCAACTTTGGCCCGTGGTCGTGGGGACGACCCTATAGTCATTGGACATGTCAGCGGCTGGCCAACTTTGGCCCGGTGTCGTGGGGACGACCCAATAGTCGTCGGACATGTCGGCGGCTGGCCAACTTTGGCCCGGTGTCGTGGGGACGACTCTATAGTCGTCGGACATGTCGGCGGCTGGCCAACCTAGACCCGGGGTCGTGGGCACGACCCTATAATCGTCGGACATGTCGGCGGGTGGCCAACCTAGTCCCGAGGTCGTGGGGACGACCCTATAGTCGTTGGACATGTCAGCGGCTTGCCAACTTTGGCCCGGGGTCGTGGGGACGATCCAATAGTCGTCGGACATGTCGGCGGCAGGTCAACTTTGGCCCGTGGTCGTGGGGACGACCCTATAGTCGTTGGACATGTCAGCGGCTGGCCAACTTTGGCCCGGTGTCGTGGGGACGACCCAATAGTCGTCGGACATGTCGGCGGCTGGCCAACTTTGGCCCGGTGTCGTGGGGACGACTCTATAGTCGTCGGACATGTCGGCGGCTGGCCAACCTAGACCCGGGGTCGTGGGCACGACCCTATAGTCGCCGGACAAGACGGCGGCTGGACATCTTTGGCCCGGGGTCGTGGGGACGACCCTATAGTCGTCGGACATGTTGGCGGATTGTCAGCCTAGTCCCGGGGTCGTGGGTACGACCCTATAGTCGTCGGACAAGTCGGCGGCTGGCCAACCTAGACCCGGGGTCGTGGGGACGACCCTATTGTCGTCGGACATGACGGTGGCGGGCCAATCTAGTCCCGGGGTCGTGGGGACGACCCTATAGACGTCGGACATGTCGGCGGCTGGCCAACTTTGGCCCGGTGTCGTGGGGACGACTCTATAGTCGTCGGAAATGTCGGCGGCTGGCCAACCTAGACCCGGGGTCGTGGGGACGACCCTATTGTCGTCGGACAAGTCGGCGGCGGGCCAAGCTTGTCCCGGGGTCGTGGGGACGACCCTATAATCGTCGGACATGACGGTGGCGGGCCAATCTAGTCCCGGGGTCGTGGGGACGACCCTATAATCGTTGGACATGACGGTGGCGGGCCAATCTAGTCCCGGGGTCGTAGGGACGACCCTATAGTCGTCGGGCAAGACGGCGGCGGGCCAAGCTTGTCCCGGGGTCGTGGGGACGACCCTATAATCGTCGGGCAAGTCGGCGGCGGGCCAAGCTTGTCCCGGGGTCGTGGGGACGATCGAATAGTCGTCGGACATGTCGGCGGCTGGCCAACTTTGGCGCGTGGTCGTGGGGACGATCCGATTGTCGTCGGACATGTCGGCGGCTGGCCAACCTAGACCCGGGGTCGTGGGGACGATCCGATTGTCGTCGGACATGTCGGCGGCTGTCCAACTTTGGCACCGAGGTCGTGGGGACGATCCAATAGTCGTCAGACATGTCGGCGGCTGGCCAACCTGGACCCGGGGTCGTGGGGACGACCCTATTGTCGTCGGACATGTCGGCGGCTGGCCAACTTTGGCGCGTGGTCGTGGGGACGATCCGATTATCGTCGGACATGTCGGCGGCTGGCCAACTTTGGCCCGTGGTCGTGGGGACGATCCAATAGTCGTCGGACATGTCGGCGGCTGGCCAACTTTGGCCCGTGGTCGTGGGGACGATCCGACAGTCGTTGGACATGACGGTGGCGGGCCAATCTAGTCCCGGGGTCGTGGGGACGACCCTATAGTCGTCGGACAAGACGGCGGCTGGACATCTTTGGCCCGGGGTCGTGGGGACGACCCTATAGTCGTCGGACATGTTGTCGGCTTGTCAGCCTAGTCCCAGGGTCGTGGGTACGACCCTATAGTCGTCGGACAAGTCGGCGGCGAGCCAACCTAGTCCGGGGGTCGTGGGGACGACACTATAGTCGTCGGACAAGTCGGCGGCGAGCCAACCTTGTGCGGGGGTCGTGGGGACGACCCTATAGTCGTCGGACAAGTCGGCGGCTGGCAAACTTTGGCCCGTGGTCGTGGGGACGATCCGATAGTCGTTGGACATGACGGTGGCGGGCCATTCTAGTCCGGGGGTCGTGGGGACGACCCTACAGTCGTCGGACATTTCGGCGGGTTGCCAACTTTGGCCCGGGGTCGTGGGGACGACCCTATAGTCGTCGGACTTGACGGTGGCGGGCCAATCTAGTCTCGGGGTTGTGGGGACGACCCTACAGTCGTCGGACATTTCGGCGGCTTGCCAACTTTGGCCCGGGGTCGTGGGGACGACCCTATAGTCGTCGGACATGACGGTGGCGGGCCAATCTAGTCTCGCGGTCGTGGGGACGACCCTATAATCGTCGGACATGACGGTGGCGGGCCAATCTAGTCCCGGGGTCGTGGGGACGACCCTATAGTCGTCGGACATGTCGGCGGCTGGCCAACTTTGGCCCGGTGTCGTGGGGACGATCCGATTATCGTCGGACATGTCGGCGGCTGGCCAACTTTGGCCCGTGGTCGTGGGGACGATCCGATAGTCGTTGGACATGACGGTGGCGGGCCAATCTAGTCCCGGGGTCGTGGGGACGACCCTATAGCCGTCGGACTTGTCGGTGGCGGGCCAATCTAGTCCGGGGGTCGTGGGGACGACCCTACAGTCGTCGGACATTTCGGCGGCTTGCCAACTTTGGCCCGGGGTCGTGGGGACGATCCAATAGTCGTCGGACATGTCGGCGGCTGGTCAACTTTGGCCCGTGGTCGTGGGGACGACCCTATAGTCGTTGGACATGTCAGAGGCTGGCCAACTTTGGCCCGGTGTCGTGGGGACGACCCTATAGTCGTCGGACATGTCGGCGGCTGGCCAACTTTGGCGCGTGGTCGTGGGGACGATCCGATTGTCGTCGGACATGTCGGCGGCTGGCCAACTTTGGCCCGTGGTCGTGGGGACGATCCAATAGTCGTCGGACATGTCGGCGGCTGGCCAACTTTGGCGCGTGGTCGTGGGGACGATCCGATTGTCGTCGGACATGTCGGCGGCTGGCCAACCTAGACCCGGGGTCGTGGGGACGACCCTATTGTCGTCGGACATGGCGGTGGCGGGCCAATCTAGTCCCGTGGTCGTGGGGACGACCCTATAGTCTTCGGACATGACGGTAGCGGGCCAATCTAGACCCGAGGTCCTGGGGACGACCCTATAGTAGTCGGACATGTCGGCGGCTGTCCAACTTTGGCCCGGTGTCGTGGGGACGACTCTATAGTCGTCGGATATGTCGGCGGCTGGCCAACCTAGACCCGGGGTCGTGGGGACGACCCTATTGTCGTCGGACATGACGGTGGCGGGCCAATCTAGTCCCGGGGTCGTGGGGACGACCCTATAGTCGTCGGACAAGTCGGCGGCGGGCCAAGCTTGTCCCGGGGTCGTGGGGACGACCCTATAATCAAGTCTTCGTTAAGCCGCCGAGTTGACAGGTCGATTGTTTTGATTGCGCGAACGTTAGCACGTGCCCACCCGTGTGACACATACCAGTCCCCGCGACCGTTATCTCCGAGCGTTTTTCGCATCTTTCCGTATCAATTTACTGGTACGTTTTGCCGAGTTTTTGACGAATAGTCTAATTGTGGGTGCTGTGCTATTGTGTGGGCCCTCTCTGCCGCACGGATTCAAGGCGAACGTCATCTTAGCTTCCAATTAGTTGTCTGGCCTGTCAGTGTTGACACCGAAATCATGAGCGCCAAGAAATGCAAGGGTTGCAGTGCCGCAGTTGCCAATCCGGTCACCTGCCCTGGTTGTGTAATGGTCAGCCACCCGGGACCCACATGTCTTGGCCGTACTCGTCATCCATGGTTTGATGGACAACTTTTGGATTGTCGATCGAGATCCACCGGGACAGCGATTACCGTTAGCCAAGCCAGCGCTTCACCGGTACAATCACTCGCAGCAATACCTACTGCCACACTACAGTCTCTCTCGGCATTACCCTCGGCTAGCGACATGAGGGAGATGATGAGCGACTTAATTAAGAAGGAGCTCGCGGCATTTAAAGATGAAATACTCTCCGGTATCAGGATGGACCTAGCGGTTATGAGGACGGAGATGGGATCATTGTCTGAGCGAGTAAGGGTCCTCGAAGAAACTCCCGCCAATTCCGCAGCGCAGACGCTCTCTCCAGCGATGGACGACATAGTCGCCGAGTTGAACGACAGGGAGGTGCGCGCCGGAAACTTGATAATATTCGGGGTTCCTGAGCCTCAAGAGTCCACGGCGGAGCGTGCAAGGTCGGTCGATGCGGATAGCGTACGAGCTGTACTTACAGCAATTTGCCCCCTCGGCACCCAGGAGTTGGATACGCGTCGTATCGGTAAATCAGGGGGAACATCCTGTAGGCCCTTATGCGTTAGTCTCAACTCTGCAGCGGAGGCGAGGAAGTTCCTCCAGAATAAGCACCGGTACAAAGGGCCTTTCAAGATATCAGACGACAAGACCATCCTCCAACGTGGGACTCTTACGCAGCTTAGGGCGACTCTGCGTGACCTTCACGAACGCGGAGAGACCCACATGACTATTCGGTACGTCCGAGGTGTGCCGAAAATTATGCCGGATAACCGTCGTCGCGAGTCCACGCAAAAAAACTGACCCACGACCCTTTAGTGTATTTCCAGAATGTACGTGGTCTTCGCACAAAACTGGACTTTTTAATTAATTCGCTTCTCACATCATGATTTCGCCAAGAGCGAATTTAGAATGCCGGCGGTAGGGCAGCTCAGGTGGAAAGAATGACGGGTGGTCAACACTCCGCAGGTGGACGCAACACTGATTTATTGGTCACTCTGTGATCACACAGACGTCGGACGGCACGGATACAGAATGTACAAAACAAGGAGACAACGAAACCAAACTTCACTCGATTACAGTAACAACGATTACTCGGCGCGTGGGCGCGTGGCGATACTGGTCGCACAAGAATATCAGCACCAAAAAACTGCTGGGCGCAATGGGCGCGAAAACTATTGCCGATTCGTCGGGCGAGGTTGTCACGACGGTGTGGTTCTCGGAACTAACGGTTGCCGGGCGAGCGCTTCGCGATGAGCGTTAGCGGTCAAAAACACTTCAAACGCGCCGCGACGGCTCAACAGCTGTGTTGATGCCACCGCGGGCGCGCGTTCAAATACGGCCGTTGCGCGCGGCCGCAACATTCCGCCCGCCTCGGACCCCAGTCGTGGGGCCGAATTTCGAAGAACCGCGCCCGCCCGGCGCCGCCCGCCGTGACAAGATGTGAAGCGCGTGGGTGACTCGGAGTGGCGGCGTACAGTCTCGGGGCTCGTTACAGATGCTCTTTTCACGCCGCGACGAGGCCCACATCTGCCGCGGACGCGCACGGGAGGGGGGACGACGCGCTAGCCAAAGCCGTGGCGGGGTGGCCGGTCGGTCCCGAAACAATCCACCCGAAGAGAGTCTCCTGGGCGATTAAGGCCGGGGGGGTGCCGCGGCGGAATCCGGGGCGCAAAAGGGCGCCATAATGGTCGGCCCCGACGATGAGGTCGACGGGTCGGCGGGTGGACGGCACTGGATCGGCGAATGTGAGTCCAGGGAACTCCTCCTGCAGCTTCGCGGAGGGTATCCCGTCAGAAAGGTACGTGGATACCCTTGGGACGACTTTGGCGTTGATAGAGATCCCGGGGGGCCCCTCCTGATCCGGGGACAGGGTGAGCTGCACCTGGGCCCGTGACGTCCCCAACGTTCCATCCAGGGCTCCTCTCAAGCAAGTTCGCAAGGGCTGACGGCGCAGGCGGAGGGCCTGAACCACAGACTCCGAGACCAGTGACGTCTGCGCGCCCTGATCCAAGAGCGCGCGCAGGGTCATTATTTTGCCGCCCGCCGACCGAGCGCGAACGATGGCAGTGGCCAGTAACACCGGCTCCCCCAGCGCAGCGTCGGTCGTCGTGGATGCCCCGAGCACCGCCGCCGAAGGCCCAACGCCGCCCGCCGTCGCGGACGTCGGGGCGGCGCGCGCCGGACAATGCGCAGCGCCGGTCTCCACCGCAGTGCTGGCCTGATGGACGAGGGAATGGTGCCGCTGCCCGCACCACGAACACGACGCCGAAACAGGGCACGACGGAGGCCGGTGGCCGGGCGCGAGACAATTCACGCAGAGCCGCTTGCCATTGACCAGATCGCGACGTTGGTCGGTCTGCATTGATCGAAAGGACGGGCAGCGGTACGCGGCGTGTCGCGCCCGGCACACGGGACAACCCGCTTTCTTCCAGGGGAGCCGGGGTTCGGGCACGACGAACGTGGTGCACACCCGAGCAGTGGACGAGGGGGCCGATTTAGGCGGTTGCGGCACCGCGCCGTGAACGCGAGCCTTGGCTTCCTCGTTGGCTTGAGTGGCCTCCCGTGAACGGATGCGCGACTCGAGAAACCGATCGAGTTCGTCATAGGTAGGAGGGTCGGTACGCGTACCGAGCGACGTCTCCCACTCCTCCAGGAGCCCGGACTCCAGTTTCAAACAGAGCTCCCCGACAACGATAGCGTCCCACTGAGTGGTGGGGCAGCCTAGCTGCGCGAGGAGCGAGAGAGACCGGTTAGTCGCGTCGCGCACACGGGTTAGCTCCACGGCAGAATCGTCCGACATCGGCGGCATTGAAATGAACTCGCGGACGTGGGCCGCGACGAGCGCGCGTTTGTTGTCATACCGCCTGGACAAGGTCGCCCAGGCGATGGCGAAATTTGACTCCGTCGTCGAGTAATGATCGACGATGGCCAGCGCGGGGCCCTCCACCGCCGATTTTAGGTACTGTAGCCGCTCGACCTCGTCGAGGGCCCCGTCCTTGATGACGAGCGACGTGAAAAGATCGCGAAAGGCCTGCCACTCCGAGTACTGACCCGAAAATCGTGGCAAGGTGAGGCGTGGAAGCTTGGCGCGGCTCTTCTTTCCTCCCTGCGATGAGGCGGCTGGATCCTTGGCCGATTCGGGGGAGGGGACGCGGAGCGTTCGGACGACCTCCAGCAAGAAGTCCAATGTCTCCCAATATCCTTCCTCGGCCTGGGCGAACTCGTCGTTGAGGAAGTACGGGCAGGCATCTCGCTCCTCCTCCGGAATCAGGGCCTCCACCTCCATGTGCAACTGGGTGCACTGCTCCCACGTCGCCTTCAGGGCCGCAATCCTCTCCTTCGCGTTGTCCTCCGTGAATTTGGCCTGGCCCATTTTCTTAAAATTGACCAGCAGGCGCTGGGCGGACTGCATCAGCGCCCGGATCTTCTTCACCAGGGCCGACCAGGATAGCGGGGCCGCCGCAGTGGCGGTGGTTGCTGATTCCCTCGTCATCCTTCCTTACTGCAGATCCGGCTCGAAGGACCAATGATTTCGCCAAGAGCGAATTTAGAATGCCGGCGGTAGGGCAGCTCAGGTGGAAAGAATGACGGGTGGTCAACACTCCGCAGGTGGACGCAACACTGATTTATTGGTCACTCTGTGATCACACAGACGTCGGACGGCACGGATACAGAATGTACAAAACAAGGAGACAACGAAACCAAACTTCACTCGATTACAGTAACAACGATTACTCGGCGCGTGGGCGCGTGGCGATACTGGTCGCACAAGAATATCAGCACCAAAAAACTGCTGGGCGCAATGGGCGCGAAAACTATTGCCGATTCGTCGGGCGAGGTTGTCACGACGGTGTGGTTCTCGGAACTAACGGTTGCCGGGCGAGCGCTTCGCGATGAGCGTTAGCGGTCAAAAACACTTCAAACGCGCCGCGACGGCTCAACAGCTGTGTTGATGCCACCGCGGGCGCGCGTTCAAATACGGCCGTTGCGCGCGGCCGCAACACATCAGCTGTATCATATGACATAATTATTCTAGTCGAGACCTGGCTCAACTCTGCTATTTCTTCCTTCGAGTTGGGTTTAACTAATGCAGTGTACAGATGCGATAGATCCCTTGATACAAGTAGCCACTTGAGAGGTGGCGGAGTCCTTATCGCGGTCAAAAAGTCGATACCTTCTAGTCCCGTTAGTGTCAGCTGTGCAGATGTTGAACAATTATTTGTGAGAGTCCACCTCCTTAATAATAAGTACTTATTACTAGGGGCTATTTACTTGCCGCCTGCATCCCGGCCTACCCTTTATGAGAAACACGCGGACTGTATCACTGAGTTATATCTTAAATATAGCAACGACATATTTTTGCTGTACGGGGATTATAATCTCCCGCATGCTATCTGGTACAGAGACTCAGGCCAGTCTTGCTTTAGGAAGCCAGGAATGTCGATGAATGAATCGATGGCGGTTGACCTTCTCCTTGGATGCGTTGGCTACTGTAACTTAATCCAAGTGAACACGGTGTTTAATGTCTGCGACGGTATGCTCGATCTTATTTTTGTTAGCGATTCGAAGGTTACTGTTGATCGGGTCCTCGACGCTTTAATTGCGCCCGATGCCTACCATCCGCCCCTTTATTTGAAGTTTAACGAACTTGACGTAGTAGTGGAGTATTTCAACTCGGTGGATTGGGATATGGTGACCGGTAATACCGACCCATGTGTTGCCCTGGAGCGTTTGTACGGCCACATTAACCAAGCAATTAACGCCTTCATTCCGATCCGGACGGTTCATCGCTCCACGTTTCCGCAGTGGTTTTCCCCACGATTGAGGTCCCTGATTCGTGAGAAGAAGAAAGCGCATATAGTCTTTAAGCGGTCATGTGCATACAGCGACTACATGATCTTTTCCCACCTCAGATCACAGTGCAAGAAAGCCTTACTTCGGGATCACCGTATTCATATTGAGGGTGTCGAGAATGCTATCTCTAGCAATGTCTCGAACTTTTGGAAATTCGTAAACACTAAGCGTGGCGGTCATAGTATTCCTGGCAAGGTGCATCTCGATCAAGCCTCTGCCACGACTCACTCGTCAGCTGCCGATCTCTTTGCGGACTTTTTCGGATCTGTTTACACCCGTCCGTCCGGAGTGTTACCTGTGTTGAATCCTGGTTTGTCCCCCGGTGCTGGTGTAAACATACACTCGCTATCCGTCTCTATAGGTGATATTTATTCCAAGCTAGATTCACTCGATTCGGCCAAAGGCCCGGGTTTCGACGGTATCCCCCCTTTGTTTTTGAAGGAATACCGCTTTATTCTCTCCAGGCCTCTCTGGCATATCTTTAATTCCTCCCTAAAGAGTGGAATTTTTCCCCCAGCCTGGAAGACTAGTCTAGTAACCCCAGTATTTAAGGCAGGTGACCGCTCGGACGTGAAAAACTTCAGGCCGATTTGTAAACTATCTGTCCTGCCCAAACTCTTCGAGGAAATTGTAACAGAGACCGTAACGCCTCTTCTCACAAATGTCATCTGTAATGAGCAGCATGGATTCGTTCCCGAACGATCGACGGCGACTAATCTGGCGGTATACCACTGCTATGTCTCAGCAGCCCTCGATGCCGGGCTCCAGGTTGATACTGTATACACAGACTTCCGGAAGGCCTTTGATACGGTTGACCATGATATTTTACTTCAGAAATTATCTTCGATTGGTATTAGCGGGGCGTTCCTATCATGGGTTGGTAGCTATTTGGATGACCGGGTGCAAGTAGTTAAAGTGTTTGACCAACAATCAGCTCCTGTTAAAGTGAGCTCTGGCGTCCCTCAAGGATCGCACCTTGGTCCCCTTCTGTTCCTCATTTTTATCAATGACCTGAAGGATGTATTCCAGGACTGTAAATTTCTTATGTATGCCGATGATTTGAAGATATTTCGTACCATTCGCAGTGCACTCGACTCTAGTAAGATGCAGGATGACCTCGTTAGATTCGAGCAGTGGTGTACCGTCAATAAGATGCGGCTAAATACAGCTAAATGTGTGGTGTTGAGAACCCATAGAGCAAGGAGTGTCATTGTATCGCCATATAGTCTATGCGGTACCCCATTGAATGATGTGGACGAAGTCTGTGACCTTGGAGTTACGTTCACGACTAGGCTAGACTTTCGTAACCATTACCGGAATATCACTTGCAAAGCGATGAAAACCTTAGGATTTATAGCCCGTTTCGCAAAGCACTTCAGGCAATTGAAATCACTGAAGTTGTTGTATGTAGCACTGGTCAGACCCCAGTTAGAATATGCCTCGATAATTTGGAACCCAAAGCATAAGATATATGTCAGTTTAATCGAAAGGGTCCAGCATAAGTTCCTCCGGATGGCTATGAGAGCAATAGGTAGTCCTATGCTGTACAATGACCATGACTATGGTCCTGCCATGCTCAAAACAAGGCTCATCACTCTCAGTAACCGTCGTGTATGTACTGACCTATTGTTTCTGTATAGAATCATTCATGGACAGATAAACTGTAATGATCTCGTGGCATCAATACACTTTCAGGCCCCTGAACGTTTATTGCGTCTGAGACCCCTTTTTAAGCCGAAAGTTCCAGATTATTTTCATTATACAGCCGATCCCAAAAACCGCGCAATGGAGGAGGTCAATCAGCGCTTTGCGGACATTGATTTATTCACTGCATCACTTGATTCGTTTCGGAATCAGCTGCTTAATCGACTTTCCGCTTAACCTGTCAACTGCGTTGCGGCGTTTAGTGTTTATCGCGGCGTGTAGAATGTTTATTTCATTGTACTTATTCTGTAATACTATGTACTCTAAAGGGTTTTTTGCCCGTTAATAATAATAATAATAATAATAATAATAATAATAATAATAATCGTCGGACATGACGGTGGCGGGCCAATCTAGTCCCGGGGTCGTGGGGACGACCCTATAATCGTTGGACATGACGGTGGCGGGCCAATCTAGTCCCGGGGTTGTGGGGACGACCCTACAGTCGTCGGACATTTCGACGGCTTGCCAACTTTGGCCCGGGGTCGTGGGGACGATCCAATAGTCGTCGGACATGTCGGCGGCTGGTCAACTTTGGCCCGTGGTCGTGGGGACGACCCTATAGTCGTTGGACATGTCAGCGGCTGGCCAACTTTGGCCCGGTGTCGTGGGGACGACCCAATAGTCGTCGGACATGTCGGCG
The DNA here is from genome assembly GCA_963932275.1 of Andrena praecox. Taxonomy (NCBI): domain Eukaryota; kingdom Metazoa; phylum Arthropoda; class Insecta; order Hymenoptera; family Andrenidae; genus Andrena; species Andrena praecox. The sequence continues at coordinate 2,149,591 of CAWVQO010000615.1, read as the reverse complement.
GCTGGCCAACTTTGGCCCGGTGTCGTGGGGACGACTCTATAGTCGTCGGACATGTCGGCGGCTGGTCAACTTTGGCCCGTGGTCGTGGGGACGACCCTATAGTCGTTGGACATGTCAGCGGCTGGCCAACTTTGGCCCGGTGTCGTGGGGACGACCCAATAGTCGTCGGACATGTCGGCGGCTGGCCAACTTTGGCCCGGTGTCGTGGGGACGACCCAATAGTCGTCGGACATGTCGGCGGCTGGTCAACTTTGGCCCGTGATCGTGGGGACGGCCCTATAGTCGTCGGATATGTCGGCGGCTGACCAACTTTGGCCCGTGGTCGTGGGGACGACCCTATAGTCGTCGGAAATGACGGTGGCGGGCCAACCTAGTCCCGGGGTCGTGGGGACGACTCTATAGTCGTCGGACATGTCGGCGGCTGGTCAACTTTGGCCCGTGGTTGTGGGAACGACCCTATAGTCGTTGGACATGTCAGCGGCTGGCCAACTTTGGCCCGGTGTCGTGGGGACGACCCAATAGTCGTCGGACATGTCGGCGGCTGGCCAGCTTTGGCCTGGTGTCGTGGGGACGACTGTATAGTTGTCGGACATTTCGGCGGCAGGCCAACTTTGGCCCCTGGTCATGGGGACGACCCTATAATCGTCGGACATGTCGGCAGCTGGCCAACCTAGACCCGGGGTCGTGGGTGCGACCCTATTGTCGTCGGACAAGTCGGCGGTGGGCCAACCTAGTCCCGGGGTCGTGGGGACGACCCTATAGTCATCGGACATGTCGGCGGCTGGCCAACTTTGGCCCGGGGTCGTGGGGACGACCCTATAGTCGTCGGACATGTCGGCGGCTGGCCAACCTAGTCCGGGGTCGTGGGGACGACCCAATAGTCGTCGGACATGTCGGCGGCTGGCCAACTTTGGCCTGGTGTCGTGGGGACGACTGTATAGTTGTCGGACATTTCGGCGGCAGGCCAACTTTGGCCCCTGGTCATGGGGACGACCCTATAATCGTCGGACATGTCGGCAGCTGGCCAACCTAGACCCGGGGTCGTGGGGACGACCCTATTGTCGTCGGACAAGTCGGCGGTGGGCCAACCTAGTCCCGGAGTTGTGGGGACGACCCTACAGTCGTCGGACATTTCGACGGCTTGCCAACTTTGGCCCGGGGTCGTGGGGACGATCCAATAGTCGTCGGACATGTCGGCGGCAGGTCAACTTTGGCCCGTGGTCGTGGGGACGACCCTATAGTCGTTGGACATGTCAGCGGCTGGCCAACTTTGGCCCGGTGTCGTGGGGACGACCCAATAGTCGTCGGACATGTCGGCGGCTGGCCAACTTTGGCCCGGTGTCGTGGGGACGACTCTATAGTCGTCGGACATGTCGGCGGCTGGCCAACCTAGACCCGGGGTCGTGGGCACGACCCTATAATCGTCGGACATGTCGGCGGGTGGCCAACCTAGTCCCGAGGTCGTGGGGACGACCCTATAGTCGTCGGATATGTCGGCGGCTTGCCAAATTTGGCCCGGGGTCGTGGGGACGATCCAATAGTCGTCGGACATGTCGGCGGCTGGTCAACTTTGGCCCGTGGTTGTGGGGACGACCCTATAGTCGTTGGACATGTCAGCGGCTGGCCAACTTTGGCCCGGTGTCGTGGGGACGACCCAATAGTCGTCGGACATGTCGGCGGCTGGCCAACTTTGGCCCGGTGTTGTGGGGACGACTCTATAGTCGTCGGACATGTCGGCGGCTGGTCAACTTTGGCCCGTGGTTGTGGGGACGACCCAATAGTCGTCGGACATGTCGGCGGCTGGCCAGCTTTGGCCTGGTGTCGTGGGGACGACTGTATAGTTGTCGGACATTTCGGCGGCAGGCCAACTTTGGCCCCTGGTCATGGGGACGACCCTATAATCGTCGGACATGTCGGCAGCTGGCCAACCTAGACCCGGGGTCGTGGGGACGACCCTATTGTCGTCGGACAAGTCGGCGGTGGGCCAACCTAGTCCCGGGGTCGTGGGGACGACCCTATAGTCATCGGACATGTCGGCGGCTGGCCAACTTTGGCCTGGTGTCGTGGGGACGACTGTATAGTTGTCGGACATTTCGGCGGCAGGCCAACTTTGGCCCCTGGTCATGGGGACGACCCTATAATCGTCGGACATGTCGGCAGCTGGCCAACCTAGACCCGGGGTCGTGGGGACGACCCTATAGTCGTCGGACATGTCGGCGGCTGGCCAACCTAGTCCGGGGTCGTAGGGACGACCCTATAGTCGTCGGACATGTCGGCGATAGGCCAACATTGGCCCGGGGTCGTGGCGATGACCCTATAGTCGTCGGACATGTCGGCGGCTGGCCAACCTAGTCCCGAGGTCGTTTGGACGACACTATAATCGTCGGACATGTCGGCGGCTGGCCAACTTTGGCCCGGGGTCGTGGGGACGACCTTATAGTCGTCGGACATGACGGTGGCGGGCCAATCTAGTCCCGGGGTCGTGGGGTCGACCCTATAGTCGTCGGTCAAGCCGGCAGCTGGCCAATATTGGCCCGGTGTCGTGGGGACGACTCTATAGTCGTCGGACATGTCGGCGGCTGGCCAACCTAGACCCGGGGTCGTGGGCACGACCCTATAATCGTCGGACATGTCGGCGGGTGGCCAACCTAGTCCCGAGGTCGTGGGGACGACCCTATAATCGTCGGATATGTCGGCGGCTTGCCAACTTTGGCCCGGGGTCGTGGGGACGATCCAATAGTCGTCGGACATGTCGGCGGCTGGTCAACTTTGGCCCGTGGTTGTGGGGACGACCCTATAGTCGTTGGACATGTCAGCGGCTGGCCAACTTTGGCCCGGTGTCGTGGGGACGACCCAATAGTCGTCGGACATGTCGGCGGCTGGCCAGCTTTGGCCTGGTGTCGTGGGGACGACTGTATAGTTGTCGGACATTTCGGCGGCAGGCCAACTTTGGCCCCTGGTCATGGGGACGACCCTATAATCGTCGGACATGTCGGCAGCTGGCCAACCTAGACCCGGGGTCGTGGGGACGACCCTATTGTCGTCGGACAAGTCGGCGGTGGGCCAACCTAGTCCCGGGGTCGTGGGGACGACCCTATAGTCATCGGACATGTCGGCGGCTGGCCAACTTTGGCCTGGTGTCGTGGGGACGACTGTATAGTTGTCGGACATTTCGGCGGCAGGCCAACTTTGGCCCCTGGTCATGGGGACGACCCTATAATCGTCGGACATGTCGGCAGCTGGCCAACCTAGACCCGGGGTCGTGGGGACGACCCTATAGTCGTCGGACATGTCGGCGGCTGGCCAACTTTGGCCCGTGGTCGTGGGGACGACCCTATAGTCGTCGGAAATGACGGTGGCGGGCCAACCTAGTCCCGGGGTCGTGGGGACGACTCTATAGTCGTCGGACATGTCGGCGGCTGGTCAACTTTGGCCCGTGGTTGTGGGAACGACCCTATAGTCGTTGGACATGTCAGCGGCTGGCCAACTTTGGCCCGGTGTCGTGGGGACGACCCAATAGTCGTCGGACATGTCGGCGGCTGGCCAGCTTTGGCCTGGTGTCGTGGGGACGACTGTATAGTTGTCGGACATTTCGGCGGCAGGCCAACTTTGGCCCCTGGTCATGGGGACGACCCTATAATCGTCGGACATGTCGGCAGCTGGCCAACCTAGACCCGGGGTCGTGGGTGCGACCCTATTGTCGTCGGACAAGTCGGCGGTGGGCCAACCTAGTCCCGGGGTCGTGGGGACGACCCAATAGTCGTCGGACATGTCGGCGGCTGGCCAACCTAGTCCGGGGTCGTGGGGACGACCCAATAGTCGTCGGACATGTCGGCGGCTGGCCAACTTTGGCCTGGTGTCGTGGGGACGACTGTATAGTTGTCGGACATTTCGGCGGCAGGCCAACTTTGGCCCCTGGTCATGGGGACGACCCTATAATCGTCGGACATGTCGGCAGCTGGCCAACCTAGACCCGGGGTCGTGGGGACGACCCTATTGTCGTCGGACAAGTCGGCGGTGGGCCAACCTAGTCCCGGAGTTGTGGGGACGACCCTACAGTCGTCGGACATTTCGACGGCTTGCCAACTTTGGCCCGGGGTCGTGGGGACGATCCAATAGTCGTCGGACATGTCGGCGGCAGGTCAACTTTGGCCCGTGGTCGTGGGGACGACCCTATAGTCGTTGGACATGTCAGCGGCTGGCCAACTTTGGCCCGGTGTCGTGGGGACGACCCAATAGTCGTCGGACATGTCGGCGGCTGGCCAACTTTGGCCCGGTGTCGTGGGGACGACTCTATAGTCGTCGGACATGTCGGCGGCTGGCCAACCTAGACCCGGGGTCGTGGGCACGACCCTATAATCGTCGGACATGTCGGCGGGTGGCCAACCTAGTCCCGAGGTCGTGGGGACGACCCTATAGTCGTCGGATATGTCGGCGGCTTGCCAAATTTGGCCCGGGGTCGTGGGGACGATCCAATAGTCGTCGGACATGTCGGCGGCTGGTCAACTTTGGCCCGTGGTTGTGGGGACGACCCTATAGTCGTTGGACATGTCAGCGGCTGGCCAACTTTGGCCCGGTGTCGTGGGGACGACCCAATAGTCGTCGGACATGTCGGCGGCTGGCCAACTTTGGCCCGGTGTTGTGGGGACGACTCTATAGTCGTCGGACATGTCGGCGGCTGGTCAACTTTGGCCCGTGGTTGTGGGGACGACCCTATAGTCGTTGGACATGTCAGCGGCTGGCCAACTTTGGCCCGGTGTCGTGGGGACGACCCAATAGTCGTCGGACATGTCGGCGGCTGGCCAACTTTGGCCTGGTGTCGTGGGGACGACTGTATAGTTGTCGGACATTTCGGCGGCAGGCCAACTTTGGCCCCTGGTCATGGGGACGACCCTATAATCGTCGGACATGTCGGCAGCTGGCCAACCTAGACCCGGGGTCGTGGGGACGACCCTATTGTCGTCGGACAAGTCGGCGGTGGGCCAACCTAGTCCCGGAGTTGTGGGGACGACCCTACAGTCGTCGGACATTTCGACGGCTTGCCAACTTTGGCCCGGGGTCGTGGGGACGATCCAATAGTCGTCGGACATGTCGGCGGCAGGTCAACTTTGGCCCGTGGTCGTGGGGACGACCCTATAGTCGTTGGACATGTCAGCGGCTGGCCAACTTTGGCCCGGTGTCGTGGGGACGACCCAATAGTCGTCGGACATGTCGGCGGCTGGCCAACTTTGGCCCGGTGTCGTGGGGACGACTCTATAGTCGTCGGACATGTCGGCGGCTGGCCAACCTAGACCCGGGGTCGTGGGCACGACCCTATAATCGTCGGACATGTCGGCGGGTGGCCAACCTAGTCCCGAGGTCGTGGGGACGACCCTATAGTCGTCGGATATGTCGGCGGCTTGCCAAATTTGGCCCGGGGTCGTGGGGACGATCCAATAGTCGTCGGACATGTCGGCGGCTGGTCAACTTTGGCCCGTGGTTGTGGGGACGACCCTATAGTCGTTGGACATGTCAGCGGCTGGCCAACTTTGGCCCGGTGTCGTGGGGACGACCCTATAGTCGTTGGACATGTCAGCGGCTGGCCAACTTTGGCCCGGTGTCGTGGGGACGACCCAATAGTCGTCGGACATGTCGGCGGCTGGCCAGCTTTGGCCTGGTGTCGTGGGGACGACTGTATAGTTGTCGGACATTTCGGCGGCAGGCCAACTTTGGCCCCTGGTCATGGGGACGACCCTATAATCGTCGGACATGTCGGCAGCTGGCCAACCTAGACCCGGGGTCGTGGGTGCGACCCTATTGTCGTCGGACAAGTCGGCGGTGGGCCAACCTAGTCCCGGGGTCGTGGGGACGACCCAATAGTCGTCGGACATGTCGGCGGCTGGCCAACCTAGTCCGGGGTCGTGGGGACGACCCAATAGTCGTCGGACATGTCGGCGGCTGGCCAACTTTGGCCTGGTGTCGTGGGGACGACTGTATAGTTGTCGGACATTTCGGCGGCAGGCCAACTTTGGCCCCTGGTCATGGGGACGACCCTATAATCGTCGGACATGTCGGCAGCTGGCCAACCTAGACCCGGGGTCGTGGGGACGACCCTATTGTCGTCGGACAAGTCGGCGGTGGGCCAACCTAGTCCCGGAGTTGTGGGGACGACCCTACAGTCGTCGGACATTTCGACGGCTTGCCAACTTTGGCCCGGGGTCGTGGGGACGATCCAATAGTCGTCGGACATGTCGGCGGCAGGTCAACTTTGGCCCGTGGTCGTGGGGACGACCCTATAGTCGTTGGACATGTCAGCGGCTGGCCAACTTTGGCCCGGTGTCGTGGGGACGACCCAATAGTCGTCGGACATGTCGGCGGCTGGCCAACTTTGGCCCGGTGTCGTGGGGACGACTCTATAGTCGTCGGACATGTCGGCGGCTGGCCAACCTAGACCCGGGGTCGTGGGCACGACCCTATAATCGTCGGACATGTCGGCGGGTGGCCAACCTAGTCCCGAGGTCGTGGGGACGACCCTATAGTCGTCGGATATGTCGGCGGCTTGCCAAATTTGGCCCGGGGTCGTGGGGACGATCCAATAGTCGTCGGACATGTCGGCGGCTGGTCAACTTTGGCCCGTGGTTGTGGGGACGACCCTATAGTCGTTGGACATGTCAGCGGCTGGCCAACTTTGGCCCGGTGTCGTGGGGACGACCCAATAGTCGTCGGACATGTCGGCGGCTGGCCAACTTTGGCCTGGTGTCGTGGGGACGACTGTATAGTTGTCGGACATTTCGGCGGCAGGCCAACTTTGGCCCCTGGTCATGGGGACGACCCTATAATCGTCGGACATGTCGGCAGCTGGCCAACCTAGACCCGGGGTCGTGGGGACGACCCTATTGTCGTCGGACAAGTCGGCGGTGGGCCAACCTAGTCCCGGAGTTGTGGGGACGACCCTACAGTCGTCGGACATTTCGACGGCTTGCCAACTTTGGCCCGGGGTCGTGGGGACGATCCAATAGTCGTCGGACATGTCGGCGGCAGGTCAACTTTGGCCCGTGGTCGTGGGGACGACCCTATAGTCGTTGGACATGTCAGCGGCTGGCCAACTTTGGCCCGGTGTCGTGGGGACGACCCAATAGTCGTCGGACATGTCGGCGGCTGGCCAACTTTGGCCCGGTGTCGTGGGGACGACTCTATAGTCGTCGGACATGTCGGCGGCTGGCCAACCTAGACCCGGGGTCGTGGGCACGACCCTATAATCGTCGGACATGTCGGCGGGTGGCCAACCTAGTCCCGAGGTCGTGGGGACGACCCTATAGTCGTCGGATATGTCGGCGGCTTGCCAAATTTGGCCCGGGGTCGTGGGGACGATCCAATAGTCGTCGGACATGTCGGCGGCTGGTCAACTTTGGCCCGTGGTTGTGGGGACGACCCTATAGTCGTTGGACATGTCAGCGGCTGGCCAACTTTGGCCCGGTGTCGTGGGGACGACCCTATAGTCGTTGGACATGTCAGCGGCTGGCCAACTTTGGCCCGGTGTCGTGGGGACGACCCAATAGTCGTCGGACATGTCGGCGGCTGGCCAGCTTTGGCCTGGTGTCGTGGGGACGACTGTATAGTTGTCGGACATTTCGGCGGCAGGCCAACTTTGGCCCCTGGTCATGGGGACGACCCTATAATCGTCGGACATGTCGGCAGCTGGCCAACCTAGACCCGGGGTCGTGGGTGCGACCCTATTGTCGTCGGACAAGTCGGCGGTGGGCCAACCTAGTCCCGGGGTCGTGGGGACGACCCAATAGTCGTCGGACATGTCGGCGGCTGGCCAACCTAGTCCGGGGTCGTGGGGACGACCCAATAGTCGTCGGACATGTCGGCGGCTGGCCAACTTTGGCCTGGTGTCGTGGGGACGACTGTATAGTTGTCGGACATTTCGGCGGCAGGCCAACTTTGGCCCCTGGTCATGGGGACGACCCTATAATCGTCGGACATGTCGGCAGCTGGCCAACCTAGACCCGGGGTCGTGGGGACGACCCTATTGTCGTCGGACAAGTCGGCGGTGGGCCAACCTAGTCCCGGAGTTGTGGGGACGACCCTACAGTCGTCGGACATTTCGACGGCTTGCCAACTTTGGCCCGGGGTCGTGGGGACGATCCAATAGTCGTCGGACATGTCGGCGGCAGGTCAACTTTGGCCCGTGGTCGTGGGGACGACCCTATAGTCGTTGGACATGTCAGCGGCTGGCCAACTTTGGCCCGGTGTCGTGGGGACGACCCAATAGTCGTCGGACATGTCGGCGGCTGGCCAACTTTGGCCCGGTGTCGTGGGGACGACTCTATAGTCGTCGGACATGTCGGCGGCTGGCCAACCTAGACCCGGGGTCGTGGGCACGACCCTATAATCGTCGGACATGTCGGCGGGTGGCCAACCTAGTCCCGAGGTCGTGGGGACGACCCTATAGTCGTCGGATATGTCGGCGGCTTGCCAAATTTGGCCCGGGGTCGTGGGGACGATCCAATAGTCGTCGGACATGTCGGCGGCTGGTCAACTTTGGCCCGTGGTTGTGGGGACGACCCTATAGTCGTTGGACATGTCAGCGGCTGGCCAACTTTGGCCCGGTGTCGTGGGGACGACCCAATAGTCGTCGGACATGTCGGCGGCTGGCCAACTTTGGCCCGGTGTTGTGGGGACGACTCTATAGTCGTCGGACATGTCGGCGGCTGGTCAACTTTGGCCCGTGGTTGTGGGGACGACCCTATAGTCGTTGGACATGTCAGCGGCTGGCCAACTTTGGCCCGGTGTCGTGGGGACGACCCAATAGTCGTCGGACATGTCGGCGGCTGGCCAACTTTGGCCTGGTGTCGTGGGGACGACTGTATAGTTGTCGGACATTTCGGCGGCAGGCCAACTTTGGCCCCTGGTCATGGGGACGACCCTATAATCGTCGGACATGTCGGCAGCTGGCCAACCTAGACCCGGGGTCGTGGGGACGACCCTATTGTCGTCGGACAAGTCGGCGGTGGGCCAACCTAGTCCCGGAGTTGTGGGGACGACCCTACAGTCGTCGGACATTTCGACGGCTTGCCAACTTTGGCCCGGGGTCGTGGGGACGATCCAATAGTCGTCGGACATGTCGGCGGCAGGTCAACTTTGGCCCGTGGTCGTGGGGACGACCCTATAGTCGTTGGACATGTCAGCGGCTGGCCAACTTTGGCCCGGTGTCGTGGGGACGACCCAATAGTCGTCGGACATGTCGGCGGCTGGCCAACTTTGGCCCGGTGTCGTGGGGACGACTCTATAGTCGTCGGACATGTCGGCGGCTGGCCAACCTAGACCCGGGGTCGTGGGCACGACCCTATAATCGTCGGACATGTCGGCGGGTGGCCAACCTAGTCCCGAGGTCGTGGGGACGACCCTATAGTCGTCGGATATGTCGGCGGCTTGCCAAATTTGGCCCGGGGTCGTGGGGACGATCCAATAGTCGTCGGACATGTCGGCGGCTGGTCAACTTTGGCCCGTGGTTGTGGGGACGACCCTATAGTCGTTGGACATGTCAGCGGCTGGCCAACTTTGGCCCGGTGTCGTGGGGACGACCCTATAGTCGTTGGACATGTCAGCGGCTGGCCAACTTTGGCCCGGTGTCGTGGGGACGACCCAATAGTCGTCGGACATGTCGGCGGCTGGCCAACTTTGGCCCGGTGTTGTGGGGACGACTCTATAGTCGTCGGACATGTCGGCGGCTGGTCAACTTTGGCCCGGGGTCGTGGGGACGACCCAATAGTCGTCGGACATGTCGGCGGCTGGCCAACCTAGTCCGGGGTCGTGGGGACGACCCAATAGTCGTCGGACATGTCGGCGGCTGGCCAACTTTGGCCTGGTGTCGTGGGGACGACTGTATAGTTGTCGGACATTTCGGCGGCAGGCCAACTTTGGCCCCTGGTCATGGGGACGACCCTATAATCGTCGGACATGTCGGCAGCTGGCCAACCTAGACCCGGGGTCGTGGGGACGACCCTATTGTCGTCGGACAAGTCGGCGGTGGGCCAACCTAGTCCCGGAGTTGTGGGGACGACCCTACAGTCGTCGGACATTTCGACGGCTTGCCAACTTTGGCCCGGTGTCGTGGGGACGACCCAATAGTCGTCGGACATGTCGGCGGCTGGCCAACTTTGGCCCGGTGTCGTGGGGACGACTCTATAGTCGTCGGACATGTCGGCGGCTGGCCAACCTAGACCCGGGGTCGTGGGCACGACCCTATAATCGTCGGACATGTCGGCGGGTGGCCAACCTAGTCCCGAGGTCGTGGGGACGACCCTATAGTCGTCGGATATGTCGGCGGCTTGCCAAATTTGGCCCGGGGTCGTGGGGACGATCCAATAGTCGTCGGACATGTCGGCGGCTGGTCAACTTTGGCCCGTGGTTGTGGGGACGACCCTATAGTCGTTGGACATGTCGGCGGCTGGCCAGCTTTGGCCTGGTGTCGTGGGGACGACTGTATAGTTGTCGGACATTTCGGCGGCAGGCCAACTTTGGCCCCTGGTCATGGGGACGACCCTATAATCGTCGGACATGTCGGCAGCTGGCCAACCTAGACCCGGGGTCGTGGGGACGACCCTATTGTCGTCGGACAAGTCGGCGGTGGGCCAACCTAGTCCCGGGGTCGTGGGGACGACCCTATAGTCATCGGACATGTCGGCGGCTGGCCAACTTTGGCCTGGTGTCGTGGGGACGACTGTATAGTTGTCGGACATTTCGGCGGCAGGCCAACTTTGGCCCCTGGTCATGGGGACGACCCTATAATCGTCGGACATGTCGGCAGCTGGCCAACCTAGACCCGGGGTCGTGGGGACGACCCTATTGTCGTCGGACAAGTCGGCGGTGGGCCAACCTAGTCCCGGAGTTGTGGGGACGACCCTACAGTCGTCGGACATTTCGACGGCTTGCCAACATTGGCCCGGGGTCGTGGGGACGATCCAATAGTCGTCGGACATGTCGGCGGCAGGTCAACTTTGGCCCGTGGTCGTGGGGACGACCCTATAGTCGTTGGACATGTCAGCGGCTGGACAACTTTGGCCCGGTGTCGTGGGGACGACCCAATAATCGTCGGACATGTCGGCGGCTGGCCAACTTTGGCCCGGTGTCGTGGGGACGACTCTATAGTCGTCGGACATGTCGGCGGCTGGCCAACCTAGACCCGGGGTCGTGGGCACGACCCTATAATCGTCGGACATGTCGGCGGGTGGCCAACCTAGTCCCGAGGTCGTGGGGACGACCCTATAGTCGTCGGATATGTCGGCGGCTTGCCAAATTTGGCCCGGGGTCGTGGGGACGATCCAATAGTCGTCGGACATGTCGCCGGCTGGTCAACTTTGGCCCGTGGTTGTGGGGACGACCCTATAGTCGTTGGACATGTCAGCGGCTGGCCAACTTTGGCCCGGTGTCGTGGGGACGACCCAATAGTCGTCGGACATGTCGGCGGCTGGCCAACTTTGGCCCGGTGTTGTGGGGACGACTCTATAGTCGTCGGACATGTCGGCGGCTGGTCAACTTTGGCCCGTGGTTGTGGGGACGACCCTATAGTCGTTGGACATGTCAGCGGCTGGCCAACTTTGGCCCGGTGTCGTGGGGACGACCCAATAGTCGTCGGACATGTCGGCGGCTGGCCAGCTTTGGCCTGGTGTCGTGGGGACGACTGTATAGTTGTCGGACATTTCGGCGGCAGGCCAACTTTGGCCCCTGGTCATGGGGACGACCCTATAATCGTCGGACATGTCGGCAGCTGGCCAACCTAGACCCGGGGTCGTGGGGACGACCCTATTGTCGTCGGACAAGTCGGCGGTGGGCCAACCTAGTCCCGGGGTCGTGGGGACGACCCTATAGTCATCGGACATGTCGGCGGCTGGCCAACTTTGGCCTGGTGTCGTGGGGACGACTGTATAGTTGTCGGACATTTCGGCGGCAGGCCAACTTTGGCCCCTGGTCATGGGGACGACCCTATAATCGTCGGACATGTCGGCAGCTGGCCAACCTAGACCCGGGGTCGTGGGGACGACCCTATAGTCGTCGGACATGTCGGCGGCTGGCCAACCTAGTCCGGGGTCGTAGGGACGACCCTATAGTCGTCGGACATGTCGGCGATAGGCCAACATTGGCCCGGGGTCGTGGCGATGACCCTATAGTCGTCGGACATGTCGGCGGCTGGCCAACCTAGTCCCGAGGTCGTTTGGACGACACTATAATCGTCGGACATGTCGGCGGCTGGCCAACTTTGGCCCGGGGTCGTGGGGACGACCTTATAGTCGTCGGACATGACGGTGGCGGGCCAATCTAGTCCCGGGGTCGTGGGGTCGACCCTATAGTCGTCGGTCAAGCCGGCAGCTGGCCAATATTGGCCCGGTGTCGTGGGGACGACTCTATAGTCGTCGGACATGTCGGCGGCTGGCCAACCTAGACCCGGGGTCGTGGGCACGACCCTATAGTCGTCGGACATGTCGGCGGGTGGCCAACCTAGTCCCGAGGTCGTGGGGACGACCCTATAGTCGTCGGATATATCGGCGGCTTGCCAACTTTGGCCCGGGGTCGTGGGGGCGATCCAATAGTCGTCGGACATGTCGGCGGCTGGTCAACTTTGGCCCGTGATCGTGGGGACGGCCCTATAGTCGTCGGATATGTCGGCGGCTGGCCAACTTTGGCCCGTGGTCGTGGGGACGACCCTATAGTCGTCGGAAATGACGGTGGCGGGCCAACCTAGTCCCGGGGTCGTGGGGACGACTCTATAGTCGTCGGACATGTCGGCGGCTGGTCAACTTTGGCCCGTGGTTGTGGGAACGACCCTATAGTCGTTGGACATGTCAGCGGCTGGCCAACTTTGGCCCGGTGTCGTGGGGACGACCCAATAGTCGTCGGACATGTCGGCGGCTGGCCAGCTTTGGCCTGGTGTCGTGGGGACGACTGTATAGTTGTCGGACATTTCGGCGGCAGGCCAACTTTGGCCCCTGGTCATGGGGACGACCCTATAATCGTCGGACATGTCGGCAGCTGGCCAACCTAGACCCGGGGTCGTGGGTGCGACCCTATTGTCGTCGGACAAGTCGGCGGTGGGCCAACCTAGTCCCGGGGTCGTGGGGACGACCCTATAGTCATCGGACATGTCGGCGGCTTGCCAACTTTGGCCCGGGGTCGTGGGGACGACCCTATAGTCGTCGGACATGTCGGCGGCTGGCCAACCTAGTCCGGGGTCGTGGGGACGACCCAATAGTCGTCGGACATGTCGGCGGCTGGCCAACTTTGGCCTGGTGTCGTGGGGACGACTGTATAGTTGTCGGACATTTCGGCGGCAGGCCAACTTTGGCCCCTGGTCATGGGGACGACCCTATAATCGTCGGACATGTCGGCAGCTGGCCAACCTAGACCCGGGGTCGTGGGGACGACCCTATTGTCGTCGGACAAGTCGGCGGTGGGCCAACCTAGTCCCGGGGTTGTGGGGACGATCCTACAGTCGTCGGACATTTCGACGGCTTGCCAACTTTGGCCCGGGGTCGTGGGGACGATCCAATAGTCGTCGGACATGTCGGCGGCTGGTCAACTTTGGCCCGTGGTCGTGGGGACGACCCTATAGTCATTGGACATGTCAGCGGCTGGCCAACTTTGGCCCGGTGTCGTGGGGACGACCCAATAGTCGTCGGACATGTCGGCGGCTGGCCAACTTTGGCCCGGTGTCGTGGGGACGACTCTATAGTCGTCGGACATGTCGGCGGCTGGCCAACCTAGACCCGGGGTCGTGGGCACGACCCTATAATCGTCGGACATGTCGGCGGGTGGCCAACCTAGTCCCGAGGTCGTGGGGACGACCCTATAGTCGTTGGACATGTCAGCGGCTTGCCAACTTTGGCCCGGGGTCGTGGGGACGATCCAATAGTCGTCGGACATGTCGGCGGCAGGTCAACTTTGGCCCGTGGTCGTGGGGACGACCCTATAGTCGTTGGACATGTCAGCGGCTGGCCAACTTTGGCCCGGTGTCGTGGGGACGACCCAATAGTCGTCGGACATGTCGGCGGCTGGCCAACTTTGGCCCGGTGTCGTGGGGACGACTCTATAGTCGTCGGACATGTCGGCGGCTGGCCAACCTAGACCCGGGGTCGTGGGCACGACCCTATAATCGTCGGACATGTCGGCGGGTGGCCAACCTAGTCCCGAGGTCGTGGGGACGACCCTATAGTCGTCGGATATGTCGGCGGCTTGCCAAATTTGGCCCGGGGTCGTGGGGACGATCCAATAGTCGTCGGACATGTCGGCGGCTGGTCAACTTTGGCCCGTGGTTGTGGGGACGACCCTATAGTCGTTGGACATGTCAGCGGCTGGCCAACTTTGGCCCGGTGTCGTGTGGACGACCCAATAGTCGTCGGACATGTCGGCGGCTGGCCAACTTTGGCCCGGTGTTGTGGGGACGACTCTATAGTCGTCGGACATGTCGGCGGCTGGTCAACTTTGGCCCGTGGTTGTGGGGACGACCCTATAGTCGTTGGACATGTCAGCGGCTGGCCAACTTTGGCCCGGTGTCGTGGGGACGACCCAATAGTCGTCGGACATGTCGGCGGCTGGCCAGCTTTGGCCTGGTGTCGTGGGGACGACTGTATAGTTGTCGGACATTTCGGCGGCAGGCCAACTTTGGCCCCTGGTCATGGGGACGACCCTATAATCGTCGGACATGTCGGCAGCTGGCCAACCTAGACCCGGGGTCGTGGGGACGACCCTATTGTCGTCGGACAAGTCGGCGGTGGGCCAACCTAGTCCCGGGGTCGTGGGGACGACCCTATAGTCATCGGACATGTCGGCGGCTGGCCAACTTTGGCCTGGTGTCGTGGGGACGACTGTATAGTTGTCGGACATTTCGGCGGCAGGCCAACTTTGGCCCCTGGTCATGGGGACGACCCTATAATCGTCGGACATGTCGGCAGCTGGCCAACCTAGACCCGGGGTCGTGGGGACGACCCTATAGTCGTCGGACATGTCGGCGGCTGGCCAACCTAGTCCGGGGTCGTAGGGACGACCCTATAGTCGTCGGACATGTCGGCGATAGGCCAACATTGGCCCGGGGTCGTGGCGATGACCCTATAGTCGTCGGACATGTCGGCGGCTGGCCAACCTAGTCCCGAGGTCGTTTGGACGACACTATAATCGTCGGACATGTCGGCGGCTGGCCAACTTTGGCCCGGGGTCGTGGGGACGACCTTATAGTCGTCGGACATGACGGTGGCGGGCCAATCTAGTCCCGGGGTCGTGGGGTCGACCCTATAGTCGTCGGTCAAGCCGGCAGCTGGCCAATATTGGCCCGGTGTCGTGGGTACGACTCTATAGTCGTCGGACATGTCGGCGGCTGGCCAACCTAGACCCGGGGTCGTGGGCACGACCCTATAGTCGTCGGACATGTCGGCGGGTGGCCAACCTAGTCCCGAGGTCGTGGGGACGACCCTATAGTCGTCGGATATGTCGGCGGCTTGCCAACTTTGGCCCGGGGTCGTGGGGGCGATCCAATAGTCGTCGGACATGTCGGCGGCTGGTCAACTTTGGCCCGTGATCGTGGGGACGGCCCTATAGTCGTCGGATATGTCGGCGGCTGGCCAACTTTGGCCCGTGGTCGTGGGGACGACCCTATAGTCGTCGGAAATGACGGTGGCGG
Source organism: Andrena praecox (assembly GCA_963932275.1). Classification (NCBI taxonomy): domain Eukaryota; kingdom Metazoa; phylum Arthropoda; class Insecta; order Hymenoptera; family Andrenidae; genus Andrena; species Andrena praecox. The sequence goes on along the minus strand of CAWVQO010000615.1, from coordinate 2,133,936 downwards.
GCCAACCTAGTCCCGGGGTCGTGGGGACGACTCTATAGTCGTCGGACATGTCGGCGGCTGGTCAACTTTGGCCCGTGGTTGTGGGAACGACCCTATAGTCGTTGGACATGTCAGCGGCTGGCCAACTTTGGCCCGGTGTCGTGGGGACGACCCAATAGTCGTCGGACATGTCGGCGGCTGGCCAGCTTTGGCCTGGTGTCGTGGGGACGACTGTATAGTTGTCGGACATTTCGGCGGCAGGCCAACTTTGGCCCCTGGTCATGGGGACGACCCTATAATCGTCGGACATGTCGGCAGCTGGCCAACCTAGACCCGGGGTCGTGGGTGCGACCCTATTGTCGTCGGACAAGTCGGCGGTGGGCCAACCTAGTCCCGGGGTCGTGGGGACGACCCTATAGTCATCGGACATGTCGGCGGCTTGCCAACTTTGGCCCGGGGTCGTGGGGACGACCCTATAGTCGTCGGACATGTCGGCGGCTGGCCAACCTAGTCCGGGGTCGTGGAGACGACCCAATAGTCGTCGGACATGTCGGCGGCTGGCCAACTTTGGCCTGGTGTCGTGGGGACGACTGTATAGTTGTCGGACATTTCGGCGGCAGGCCAACTTTGGCCCCTGGTCATGGGGACGACCCTATAATCGTCGGACATGTCGGCAGCTGGCCAACCTAGACCCGGGGTCGTGGGGACGACCCTATTGTCGTCGGACAAGTCGGCGGTGGGCCAACCTAGTCCCGGGGTTGTGGGGACGATCCTACAGTCGTCGGACATTTCGACGGCTTGCCAACTTTGGCCCGGGGTCGTGGGGACGATCCAATAGTCGTCGGACATGTCGGCGGCTGGTCAACTTTGGCCCGTGGTCGTGGGGACGACCCTATAGTCATTGGACATGTCAGCGGCTGGCCAACTTTGGCCCGGTGTCGTGGGGACGACCCAATAGTCGTCGGACATGTCGGCGGCTGGCCAACTTTGGCCCGGTGTCGTGGGGACGACTCTATAGTCGTCGGACATGTCGGCGGCTGGCCAACCTAGACCCGGGGTCGTGGGCACGACCCTATAATCGTCGGACATGTCGGCGGGTGGCCAACCTAGTCCCGAGGTCGTGGGGACGACCCTATAGTCGTTGGACATGTCAGCGGCTTGCCAACTTTGGCCCGGGGTCGTGGGGACGATCCAATAGTCGTCGGACATGTCGGCGGCAGGTCAACTTTGGCCCGTGGTCGTAGGGACGACCCTATAGTCGTTGGACATGTCAGCGGCTGGCCAACTTTGGCCCGGTGTCGTGGGGACGACCCAATAGTCGTCGGACATGTCGGCGGCTGGCCAACTTTGGCCCGGTGTCGTGGGGACGACTCTATAGTCGTCGGACATGTCGGCGGCTGGCCAACCTAGACCCGGGGTCGTGGGCACGACCCTATAATCGTCGGACATGTCGGCGGGTGGCCAACCTAGTCCCGAGGTCGTGGGGACGACCCTATAGTCGTCGGATATGTCGGCGGCTTGCCAACTTTGGCCCGGGGTCGTGGGGACGATCCAATAGTCGTCGGACATGTCGGCGGCTGGTCAACTTTGGCCCGTGGTTGTGGGGACGACCCTATAGTCGTTGGACATGTCAGCGGCTGGCCAACTTTGGCCCGGTGTCGTGGGGACGACCCAATAGTCGTCGGACATGTCGGCGGCTGGCCAACTTTGGCCCGGTGTTGTGGGGCGACTCTATAGTCGTCGGACATGTCGGCGGCTGGTCAACTTTGGCCCGTGGTTGTGGGGACGACCCTATAGTCGTTGGACATGTCAGCGGCTGGCCAACTTTGGCCCGGTGTCGTGGGGACGACCCAATAGTCGTCGGACATGTCGGCGGCTGGCCAGCTTTGGCCTGGTGTCGTGGGGACGACTGTATAGTTGTCGGACATTTCGGCGGCAGGCCAACTTTGGCCCCTGGTCATGGGGACGACCCTATAATCGTCGGACATGTCGGCAGCTGGCCAACCTAGACCCGGGGTCGTGGGGACGACCCTATTGTCGTCGGACAAGTCGGCGGTGGGCCAACCTAGTCCCGGGGTCGTGGGGACGACCCTATAGTCATCGGACATGTCGGCGGCTGGCCAACTTTGGCCTGGTGTCGTGGGGACGACTGTATAGTTGTCGGACATTTCGGCGGCAGGCCGACTTTGGCCCCTGGTCATGGGGACGACCCTATAATCGTCGGACATGTCGGCAGCTGGCCAACCTAGACCCGGGGTCGTGGGGACGACCCTATAGTCGTCGGACATGTCGGCGGCTGGCCAACCTAGTCCGGGGTCGTAGGGACGACCCTATAATCGTCGGACATGTCGGCGGCTGGCCAACCTAGACCCGGGGTCGTGGGGACGACCCTATTGTCGTCGGACATGTCGGCGGCTGGCCAACTTTGGCGCGTGGTCGTGGGGACGATCCGATTATCGTCGGACATGTCGGCGGCTGGCCAACTTTGGCCCGTGGTCGTGGGGACGATCCAATAGTCGTCGGACATGTCGGCGGCTGGCCAACTTTGGCCCGTGGTCGTGGGGACGATCCGACAGTCGTTGGACATGACGGTGGCGGGCCAATCTAGTCCCGGGGTCGTGGGGACGACCCTATAGCCGTCGGACTTGTCGGTGGCGGGCCAATCTGGTCCGGGGGTCGTGGGGACGACCCTACAGTCGTCGGACATTTCGGCGGCTTGCCAACTTTGGCCCGGGGTCGTGGGGACGATCCAATAGTCGTCGGACATGTCGGCGGCTGGTCAACTTTGGCCCGTGGTCGTGGGGACGACCCTATAGTCGTTGGACATGTCAGCGGCTGGCCAACTTTGGCCCGGTGTCGTGGGGACGACCCAATAGTCGTCGGACATGTCGGCGGCTGGCCAACTTTGGCCCGTGGTCGTGGGGACGATCCGATAGTCGTTGGACATGACGGTGGCGGGCCAATCTAGTCCGGGGGTCGTGGGGACGACCCTACAGTCGTCGGACATTTCGGCGGCTTGCCAACTTTGGCCCGGGGTCGTGGGGACGACCCTATAGTCGTCGGACATGACGGTGGCGGGCCAATCTAGTCTCGCGGTCGTGGGGACGACCCTATTATCGTCGGACATGACGGTGGCGGGCCAATCTAGTCCCGGGGTCGTGGGGACGACCCTATAGTCGTCGGACATGTCGGCGGCGGGCCAACTTTGGCCCGTGGTCGTGGGGATGATCCAATAGTCGTCGGACATGTCGGCGGCTGGCCAACCTAGTCCCGAGGTCGTGGGGACGACCCTATAGTCGTCAGACTTGACGGTGGCGGGCCAATCAAGTCCCGGGGTCGTGGGGACGACCCTACAGTCGTCGGAAATGTCGGCGGCTGGCCAACCTGGACCCGGGGTCGTGGGGACGACCCTATTGTCGTCGGACATGACGGTGGCGGGCCAATCTAGTCTCGGGGTCGTGGGGACGACTCTATAGTCGTCGGAAATGTCGGCGGCTGGCCAACCTGGACCCGGGGTCGTGGGGACGACCCTATAGTCGTCGGAAATGACGGTGGCGGGCCAATCTAGTCCCGGGGTCGTGGGGACGACCCTATAGTCGTCGGACAAGTCGGCGGCGGGCCAACCTAGTCCCGGGGTCGTGGGGATGACCCTATAGTCGTCGGACATGACGGTGGCGGGCCAGTCTAGTCCCGGTTCGTGGGGACGACCCTATAGTCGTCGGACATGTCGCCGGCTGGCCAACTTTGGCCCGTGGTCGTGGGGACGACCCTATAGTCGTCGGACAGAACGGTGGCGGGCCAATCTAGTCCCGGGGTCGTGGGGACGACCCTATAGTCGTCGGACAAGTCGGGGGCGGGCCTACCTAGTCCCGGGGTCGTGGGGACGACCCTATAGTCGTCGGATAAGTCGGCAGCTTGCCAACTTTGGCCCGGGGTCGTGGGAACGACCCTATAGTCGTCGGACAAGTCGGTGGCGGGCCAATCTAGTCCCGGGGTCGTGGGGACGACCCCATAGTCGTTGGACATGACGGTGGCGGGCCAGTCTAGTCCCGGGTCGTGGGCACGACCCTATAGTCGTCGGAAATGTCGCCGGCTGGCCAACTTTGGCCCGTGGTCGAGGGGACGAACCTATAGTCGTCGGACAAGTCGTCGGCTGTCCAGCTTTGGCCCGGGGTCGTGGGGACGACCCTATAGTCGTCGGACAAGTCGGCGGCTGTCCAGCTTTGGCCCGGGGTCGTGGGGACGACCCTATAGTCGTCGGACTTGACGTTGGCGGGCCAATCTAGTCCCGGGGTCGTGGGGACGACCCTATAGTCGTCGGACTTGACGGTGGCGGGCCAATCTAGTCCCGGGGTCGTGGGGACGACCCCATAGTCGTTGGACATGACGGTGGCGGGCCAATCTAGTCCCGGGGTCGTAGGGACGACCCTATAGTCGTCGGACATGTCGGCGATTGGCCAACATTGGCCCGGGGTCGTGGGGACGACCCTATAGTCGTCGGACATGACGGTGGCGGGCCAATCTAGTTCCGGGGTCGTGGGGACGACCCTATAGTCGTCGGACAAGTCGGCGGCTGGCCAAATTTGGCCCGTGTTCGTGAGGACGAACCTATTGTCGTCGGAAATGTCGGCGGCTGGCCAACTTTGGCCCGTGGTCGTGAAGACGACCCTATAGTCGTCGGACAAGACGGTGGCGGGCCAATCTAGTCCCGGGGTCGTGGGGACGACCCTATAGTCGTCGGACATGTCGGCGGCTGCCCAATCTAGTCCCGGGATCGTAGGGACGACCCCATAGTCGTCGGACAAGTCGGCGGCTGGCCAACTTTGGCCCGGGGTCGTGGGGACGAATCTATAGTCGTCGGACATGTCGGCGGCTGGCCAACTTTGGCCCGTGGCCGTGGGGACGACCTTATTGTCGTCGGACATGGCGGTGGCGGCCCAATCTAGTCCCGGGATCGTAGGGACGACCCTATAGTCGTCGGACAAGTCGGCGGCTGGCCATCTTTGGCCCGGGGTTGTGGGGACGAATCTATAGTCGTCGGACATGTCGGCGGCTGGCCAACTTTGGCCCGTGGCCGTGGGGACGACCCTATAGTCGTCGGACAAGTCGGCGGCTGTCCAGCTTTGGCCCGGGGTCGTGGGGACGACCCTATAGTCGTCGGACATAACGGTGGCGGGCCAACTTGGGCCCGGGGACGTGGGGACGATCCTATAGTCTGCGGACAAGTCGGCGGCTGGCCAAATTTGGCCCGTGGTCGTGGGGACGACCCTATAGTCGTCGGACATGACGGTGTCGGGCCAATCTAGTCCCGGGATCGTGGGGACGACCCTATAGTCGTCGGACATGACGGTGGCGGGCCAATCTAGTCCCGGGGTCGTGGGGACGACTCTATAGTCGTCGGACAAGTCGGCGGCTGTCCAGCTTTGGCCCGGTGTCGTGGGGACGACCCTATAGTCGTCGGACATGACGGTGTCGGGCCAATCTAGTCCCGGGATCGTGGGGACGACCCTGTAGTCGTCGGACAAGTCGGCGGCTGTCCAGCTTTGGCCCGGGGTCGTGGGGACGACCCTATAGTCGTCGGACATAACGGTGGCGGGCCAACTTTGGCCCGGGGACGTGGGGACGACCCTATAGTCTGCGGACAAGTCGGCGGCTGGCCAAATTTGGCCCGTGGTCGTGGGGATGACCCTATAGTCGTCGGACATGACGGTGTCGGGCCAATCTAGTCCCGGGATCGTGGGGACGACCCTATAGTCGTCGGACATGACGGTGGCGGGCCAATCTAGTCCCGGGGTCGTGGGGACGACTCTATAGTCGTCGGACAAGTCGGCGGCTGGCCAACTTTGGCCCGTGGTCGTGGGGACGACCCTATAGTCGTCGGAAATGTCGGTGGCTGTCCAACTTTGGCCCGGGGGTCGTGGGGACGACCCTATAGTCGTCGGACATGTCGGTGGCGGGCCAGTCTAGTCCCGGGTCGTGGGGACGACCCTATAGTCGTCGGACAAGTCGGCGGCCGGCCAACCTAGTCCGGGGGTCGTGGGGACGACACTATAGTCGTCGGACATGACGGTGGCGGGCCAGTCTAGTCCCGGGTCGTGGGGACGACCCTATAGTCGTCGGACATGTCGGCGGCTGGCCAACTTTGGCCCGTGGTCGTGGGGACGACCCTATAGTCGTCGGAAATGTCGGTGGCTGTCCAACTTTGGCCCGGGGGTCGTGGGGACGACCCTATAGTCGTCGGACATGTCGGTGGCGGGCCAGTCTAGTCCCGGGTCGTGGGGACGACCCTATAGTCGTCGGACATGTCGGCGGCTGGCCAACTTTGGCCCGTGGTCGTGGGGAGGACCCTATACTCGTCGGACAAGTCGGCGGCGTACCAACCTAGTCCGGGGGTCGTGGGCACGACCCTATAGTCGTCGGACATGACGGTGGCGGGCCAGTCTAGTCCCGGGTCATGGGGACGACCCTATAGTCGTCGGACAAGTCGGCGGATGGCCAACTTTGGCCCGTGGTCGTGGGGACGACCCTATAGTCGTCGGAAATGACGGTGGCGGGCCAATCTAGTCCCGGGGTCGTGGGGACGACCCTACAGTCGTCGGACAAGTCGGCGGCGAGCCAATCTAGTCCCGCGGACGTGGGGACGACCCTATAGTCGTCGGACAAGTCAGCGGCTGGCCAACATTGGCCCGTGGTCGTGGGGACGACCATATAGTCGTCGGACATGACGGTGGCGGGCCACTCTAGTCCCGGGTCGTGGGGACGACCCTATAGTCGTCGGACATGTCGGCGGCTGGCCAACTGTGGCCCGGGGTCGTGGGGACGACCCTACAGTCGTCGGATATGTCGGCGGCTGGCCAACTTTGGCCCGTGGTCGTGGGGACGATCCTATAGTCGTCGGAAATGACGGTGGCGGGCCAATCTAGTCCCGGGGTCGTGGGGACGACCCTATAGTCGTCGGACAAGTCGGTGGCGGGCCAACCTAGTACCGGGGTCGTGGGGATGACCCCATAGTCGTTGGACATGACGGTGGCGGGCCAGTCTAGTCCCGGGTCGTGGGCACGACCCTATAGTCGTCGGAAATGTCGCCGGCTGGCCAACTTTGGCCCGTGGTCGTGGGGACGACCCTATAGTCGTCGGACAAGTCGGCGGCTGTCCATCTTTGGCCCGGGGTCGTGGGGACGACCCTATAGTCGTCGGACAAGTCGGCGGCTGTCCATCTTTGGCCCGGGGTCGTGGGGACGACCCTATAGTCGTCGGACAAGTCGGCGGCTGTCCATCTTTGGCCCGGGGGTCGTGGGGACGACCCTATAGTCGTCGGACATGTCGGCGGCGAGCCAACATTGACCCGGGGTCGTGGGGACGACTCTATAGTCGTCGGACATGTCGGTGGCGGGCCAGTCTAGTCCCGGGTCGTGGGGACGACCCTATAGTCGTCGGACATGTCGGCGGCTGGCCAACTTTGGCCCGTGGTCGTGGGGAGGACCCTATACTCGTCGGACAAGTCGGCGGCGTACCAACCTAGTCCGGGGGTCGTGGGGACGACCCTATAGTCGTCGGATATGACGGTGGCGGGCCAGTCTAGTCCCGGGTCATGGGGACGACCCTATAGTCGTCGGACAAGTCGGCGGCTGGCCAACTTTGGCCCGTGGTCGTGGGGACGACCCTATAGTCGTCGGAAATGACGGTGGCGGGCCAATCTAGTCCCGGGGTCGTGGGGACGACCCTATAGTCGTCGGACATATCAGCGGCTGGCCAACTTTGGCCCGGGGTCGTGGGGACGACCCTACAGTCGTCGGATATGTCGGCGGCTGGCCAACTTTGGCCCGTGGTCGTGGGGACGACCGTATAGTCGTCGGAAATGACGGTGGCGGGCCAATCTAGTCCCGGGGTCGTGGGGACGACCCTATAGTCGTCGGACAAGTCGGCGGCGGGCCAACCTAGTCCCGGGGTCGTGGGGATGACCCTATAGTCGTCGGATATGTCGGCGGCTGGCCAACTTTGGCCCGTGGTCGTGGGGACGACCGTATAGTCGTCGGAAATGACGGTGGCGGGCCAATCTAGTCCCGGGGTCGTGGGGACGACCCTATAGTCGTCGGACAAGTCGGCGGCGGGCCAACCTAGTCCCGGGGTCGTGGGGATGACCCTATAGTCGTCGGACATGTCGGTGGCGGGCCAGTCTAGTCCCGGGTCGTGGGGACGACCCTATAGTCGTCGGACATGTCGGCGGCTGGCCAACTTTGGCCCGTGGTCGTGGGGAGGACCCTATACTCGTCGGACAAGTCGGCGGCGTACCAACCTAGTCCGGGGGTCGTGGGGACGACCCTATAGTCGTCGGATATGACGGTGGCGGGCCAGTCTAGTCCCGGGTCGTGGGGACGACCCTATAGTCGTCGGACATATCAGCGGCTGGCCAACTTTGGCCCGGGGTCGTGGGGACGACCCTACAGTCGTCGGATATGTCGGCGGCTGGCCAACTTTGGCCCGTGGTCGTGGGGACGACCGTATAGTCGTCGGAAATGACGGTGGCGGGCCAATCTAGTCCCGGGGTCGTGGGGACGACCCTATAGTCGTCGGACAAGTCGGCGGCGGGCCAACCTAGTCCCGGGGTCGTGGGGATGACCCTATAGTCGTCGGACATGACGGTGGCGGGCCAGTCTAGTCCCGGGTCGTGGGGACGACCCTATAGTCGTCGGACATGTCGCTGGCTGGCCAACTTTGGCCCATGGTCGTGGGGACGACCCTATAGTCGTCGGACAGAACGGTGGCGGGCCAATCTAGTCCCGGGGTCGTGGGGACGACCCTATAGTCGTCGGACAAGTCGGGGGCGGGCCTACCTAGTCCCGGGGTCGTGGGGACGACCCTATAGTCGTCGGATAAGTCGGCAGCTTGCCAACTTTGGCCCGGGGTCGTGGGAACGACCCTATAGTCGTCGGACAAGTCGGGGGCGAGCCCACCTAGTCCGGGGGTCGTGGGCACGACCCTATAGTCGTCGGACAAGTCGGCGGCCGGCCAACCTAGTCCGGGGGTCGTGGGGACGACCCTATAGTCGTCGGACATGACGGTGGCGGGCCAATCTAGTCCCGGGGTCGTGGGGACGACCCCATAGTCGTTGGACATGACGGTGGCGGGCCAGTCTAGTCCCGGGTCGTGGTCACGACCCTATAGTCGTCGGAAATGTCGCCGGCTGGCCAACTTTGGCCCGTGGTCGTGGGGACGACCCTATAGTCGTCGGACAAGTCGGCGGCTGTCCAGCTTTGGCCCGGGGTCGTGGGGACGACCCTATAGTCGTCGGACATGACGGTGTCGGGCCAATCTAGTCCCGGGATCGTGGGGACGACCCTATAGTCGTCGGACAAGTCGGCGGCTGTCCAGCTTTGGCCCGGGGTCGTGGGGACGACCCTATAGTCGTCGGACATAACGGTGGCGGGCCAACTTTGGCCCGGGGACGTGGGGACGACCCTATAGTCTGCGGACAAGTCGGCGGCTGGCCAAATTTGGCCCGTGGTCGTGGGGACGACCCTATAGTCGTCGGACATGACGGTGTCGGGCCAATCTAGTCCCGGGATCGTGGGGACGACCCTATAGTCGTCGGACATGACGGTGTCGGGCCAATCTAGTCCCGGGATCGTGGGGACGACCCTATAGTCGTCGGACAAGTCGGCGGCGAGCCAAGCTAGTCCGGGGGTCGTGGGGACGAGCCTATAGTCGTCGGACATGTCGGCGGCGAGTCAACTTTAGACCGTAGTCGTGGGGACGACCCTATAGTCGTCGGACAAGTCGGCTGCGGGCCAACCTAGTCCCGGGGCCGTGGGGACGACTCTATAGTCGTCGGACAAGTCGGCGGCTGGCCAAATTTGGCCCGTGGTCGTGAGGACGACCCTATTGTCGTCGGAAATGTCGGCGGCTGGCCAACTTTGGCCCGTGGTCGTGAAGACGACCCTATAGTCGTCGGACAAGACGGTGGCGGGCCAATCTAGTCCCGGGGTCGTGGGGACGACCCTATAGTCGTCGGACAAGTCGGCGGCTGCCCAATCTAGTCCCGGGATCGTAGGGACGACCCCATAGTCGTCGGACAAGTCGGCGGCTGGCCAACTTTGGCCCGGGGTCGTGGGGACGAATCTATAGTCGTCGGACATGACGGTGGCGGGCCAATCTAGTTCCGGGGTCGTGGGGACGACCCTATAGTCGTCGGACATATCAGCGGCTGGCCAACTTTGGCCCGGGGTCGTGGGGAGGACCCTATACTCGTCGGACAAGTCGGCGGCGTACCAACCTAGTCCGGGGGTCGTGGGGACGACCCTATAGTCGTCGGATATGACGGTGGCGGGCCAGTCTAGTCCCGGGTCGTGGGCACGACCCTATAGTCGTCGGAAATGTCGCCGGCTGGCCAACTTTGGCCCGTGGTCGTGGGGACGACCCTATACTCGTCGGACAAGTCGGCGGCGTACCAACCTAGTCCGGGGGTCGTGGGGACGACCCTATAGTCGTCGGATATGACGGTGGCGGGCCAGTCTAGTCCCGGGTCATGGGGACGACCCTATAGTCGTCGGACAAGTCGGCGGCTGGCCAACTTTGGCCCGTGGTCGTGGGGACGACCCTATAGTCGTCGGAAATGACGGTGGCGGCCCAATCTAGTCCCGGGGTCGTGGGGACGACCCTATAGTCGTCGGACATATCAGCGGCTGGCCAACTTTGGCCCGGGGTCGTGGGGACGACCCTACAGTCGTCGGATATGTCGGCGGCTGGCCAACTTTGGCCCGTGGTCGTGGGGACGACCCTATAGTCGTCGGAAATGACGGTGGCGGGCCAATCTAGTCCCGGGGTCGTGGGGACGACCCTATAGTCGTCGGATAAGTCGGCAGCTTGCCAACTTTGGCCCGGGGTCGTGGGAACGACCCTATAGTCGTCGGACAAGTCGGGGGCGAGCCCACCTAGTCCGGGGGTCGTGGGGACGACCCTATAGTCGTCGGACAAGTCGGCGGCCGGCCAACCTAGTCCGGGGGTCGTGGGGACTACCCTATAGTCGTCGGACATGACGGTGGCGGGCCAGTCTAGTCCCGGGTCGTGGGCACGACCCTATAGTCGTCGGAAATGTCGCCGGCTGGCCAACTTTGGCCCGTGGTCGTGGGGACGACCCTATAGTCGTTGGACATGACGGTGGCGGGCCAATCTAGTTCCGGGGTCGTGGGGACGACCCTATAGTCGTCGGACATATCAGCGGCTGGCCAACTTTGGCCCGGGGTCGTGGGGAGGACCCTATACTCGTCGGACAAGTCGGCGGCGTTCCAACCTAGTCCGGGGGTCGTGGGGACGACCCTATAGTCGTCGGACATGACGGTGGCGGGCCAATCTAGTCCCGGGGTCGTGGGTACGACCCTATAGTCGTCGGACATGTCGGCGATTGGCCATTATTGGCCCGGGGTCGTGGGGACGACCCTATAATCGTCGGACAAGTCGGCGGCTGGCCAAATTTGGCCCGTGGTCGTGAGGACGACCCTATTGTCGTCGGAAATGTCGGCGGCTGGCCTACTTTGGCCCGTGGTCGTGAAGACGACCCTATAGTCGTCGGACATGTCGGCGGCTGGCCAACTTTGGCCCGGGGTCGTGGGGACGACCCTATAGTCGTCGGACATGACGGTGGCGGGCCAGTCTAGTCCCGGGTCGTAGGGACGACCCTATAGTCGTCGGACATGTCGGCGGCTGGCCAACTTTGGCCCGTGGTCGTGGGGACGACCCTATAGTCGTCGGAAATGACGGTGGCGGGCCAATCTAGTCCCGGGGTCGTGGGGACGACCCTATAGTCGTCGGACATATCAGCGGCTGGCCAACTTTGGCTCGTGGTCGTGGGGACGACCCTATAGTCGTCGGACATGTCGGCGGCTGGCCAACTTTGGCCCGTGGTCGTGGGGACGACCCTATAGTCGTCGGAAATGACGGTGGCGGGCCAATCTAGTCCCGGGGTCTTGGGGACGACCCTACAGTCGTCGGATATGTCGGCGGCTGGCCAACTTTGGCTCGTGGTCGTGGGGACGACCCTATAGTCGTCGGAAATGACGGTGGCGGGCCAATCTAGTCCCGGGGTCGTGGGGACGACCCTATAGTCGCCGGACAAGTCGGCGGCGGGCCAACCTAGTCCCGGGGTCGTGGGGATGACCCTATAGTCGTCGGACATGACGGTGGCGGGCCAGTCTAGTCCCGGGTCGTGGGGACGACCCTATAGTCGTCGGACATGTCGCCGGCTGGCCAACTTTGGCCCGTGGTCGTGGGGACGACCCTATAGTCGTCGGACAGAACGGTGGCGGGCCAATCTAGTCCCGGGGTCGTGGGGACGACCCTATAGTCGTCGGACAAGTCGGGGGCGGGCCTACCTAGTCCCGGGGTCGTGGGGACGACCCTATAGTCGTCGGATAAGTCGGCAGCTTGCCAACTTTGGCCCGGGGTCGTGGGAACGACCCTATAGTCGTCGGACAAGTCGGGGGCGAGCCCACCTAGTCCGGGGGTCGTGGGGACGACCCTATAGTCGTCGGACAAGTCGGCGGCCGGCCAACCTAGTCCGGGGGTCGTGGGGACGACCCTATAGTCTTCGGACATGACGGTGGCGGGCCAATCTAGTCCCGGGGTCGTGGGGACGACCCCATAGTCGTTGGACATGACGGTGGCGGGCCAGTCTAGTCCCGGGTCGTGGGCACGACCCTATAGTCGTCGGAAATGTCGCCGGCTGGCCAACTTTGGCCCGTGGTCGTGGGGACGACCCTATAGTCGTCGGACAAGTCGTCGGCTGTCCAGCTTTGGCCCGGGGTCGTGGGGACGACCCTATAGTCGTCGGACAAGTCGGCGGCTGTCCAGCTTTGGCCCGGGGTCGTGGGGACGACCCTATAGTCGTCGGACTTGACGGTGGCGGGCCAATCTAGTCCCGGGGTCGTGGGGACGACCCTATAGTCGTCGGACTTGACGGTGGCGGGCCAATCTAGTCCCGGGGTCGTGGGGACGACCCTATAGTCGTCGGACAAGACGGTGGGGGCCAATCTAGTCCCGGCGTCGTGGGGACGACCCTATAGTCGTCGGACAAGTCTGCGGCTGGCCAACTTTTGCCCGGGGTCGTGGGGACGACCCTATAGTGGTCGGACTAGTCGGCGGCTGGCCAACCTAGTCCCGGGTCCGTGGGGACGACCCTATAGTCGTCGGACAAGTCGGCGGCTGGCCAACTTTTGCCCGGGGTCGTGGGGACGACCCTATAGTGGTCGGACTAGTCGGCGGCTGGCCAACCTAGTCCCGGGTCCGTGGGGACGACCCTATAGTCCTCGGACAAGTCGGCGGCTGGCCAACTTTGGCCCGGGGTTGTAGGGACAACCCTATAGTCGTCGGACAAGTCGGAGGCTGGCCAACTTTGGCCCGTGGTCGTGGGGACGACCCTATAGTCGTTGGACATGACGGTGGCGGGCCAATCTAGTCCCGGGGTCGTAGGGACGACCCTATAGTCGTCGGACATGTCGGCGATTGGCCAACATTGGCCCGGGGTCGTGGGGACGACCCTATAGTCGTCGGACATGACGGTGGCGGGCCAATCTAGTTCCGGGGTCGTGGGGACGACCCTATAGTCGTCGGACAAGTCGGCGGCTGGCCAAATTTGGCCCGTGGTCGTGAGGACGACCGTATTGTCGTCGGAAATGTCGGCGGCTGGCCAAATTTGGCCCGGGGTCGTGGGGACGAATCTATAGTCGTCGGACATGTCGGCGGCTGGCCAACTTTGGCCCGTGGCCGTGGGGACGACCTTATTGTCGTCGGACATGGCGGTGGCGGCCCAATCCAGTCCCGGGATCGTAGGGACGACCCTATAGTCGTCGGACAAGTCGGCGGCTGGCCATCTTTGGCCCGGGGTTGTGGGGACGAATCTATAGTCGTCGGACATGTCGGCGGCTGGCCAACTTTGGCCCGTGGCCGTGGGGACGACCCTATAGTCGTCGGACAAGTCGGCGGCTGCCCAATCTAGTCCCGGGATCGTAGGGACGACCCTATAGTCGTCGGACAAGTCGGCGGCTGGCCAACGTTTACCCGGGGTCGTGGGGACGACCCTATAGTCGTCGGACAAGTCGGCGGCGAGCCAAGCTAGTCCGGGGGTCGTGGGGACGAGCCTATAGTCGTCAGACATGTCGGCGGCGAGCCAACTTTAGACCGTAGTCGTGGGGACGACCCTATAGTCGTCGGACAAGTCGGCTGCGGGCCAACCTAGTCCCGGGGCCGTGGGGACGACCCTATTGTCGTCGGAAATGTCGGCGGCTGGCCAACTTTGGCCCGGGGTCGTGGGGACGACCCTATAGTCGTCGGACATGACGGTGGCGGGCCAATCTAGTTCCCGGGTCGTGGGGACGACCCTATAGTCGTCGGACATGTCGGCGGCTGGACAACTTTGGCCCGTGGACGTGGGGACGACCCCATAGTCGTCGGACATGTCGGCGGCTGGCCAACTTTGGCCCGTGGTCGTGGGGACGATCCGATAGTCGTCGGACATGACGGTGGCGGGCCAATCTAGTCCCGGGGTCATAGGGACGACGCTATAGTCGTCGGACATGTCGGCGGCTGGTCAACTTAGGCCCGTGGTCGTAGGGACGATCCGATAGTCGTTGGACATGACGGTGCCGGGCCAATCAAGTCCCGGGGTCGTGGGTACGACCCTATAGTCGTCGGACATGTCGGCGATTGGCCATTATTGGCCCGGGGTCGTGGGGACGACCCTATAGTCGTCGGACATTTCGGCGGCATGCCACCTTTGGCCCGGGGTCGTGGGGACGACCCTATAGTCGTCGGACATGACGGTGGCGGGCCAATCTAGTTCCGGGGTCGTGGGGACGACCCTATAGTCGTCGGACATGTCGGCGGCTGGACAACTTTGGCCCGTGGACGTGGGGACGACCCCATAGTCGTCGGACATGTCGGCGGCTGGCCAACTTTGGCCCGTGGTCGTGGGGACGATCCGATAGTCGTCGGACATGACGGTGGCGGGCCAATCTAGTCCCGGGGTCGTGGGTACGACCCTATAGTCGTCGGACATGTCGGCGATTGGCCATTATTGGCCCGGGGTCGTGGGGACGACCCTATAATCGTCGGACAAGTCGGCGGCTGGCCAAATTTGGCCCGTGGTCGTGAGGACGACCCTATTGTCGTCGGAAATGTCGGCGGCTGGCCTACTTTGGCCCGTGGTCGTGAAGACGACCCTATAGTCGTCGGACATGTCGGCGGCTGGCCAACTTTGGCCCGGGGTCGTGGGGACGACCCTATAGTCGTCGGACATGAAGGTGGCGGGCCAATCTAGTCTCGGGGTCGTGGGGACGACCCTACAGTCGTCGGACATTTCGGCGGCTTGCCAACTTTGGCACGGGGTCGTGGGGACGACCCTATAGTCGTCAGACATGACGGTGGCGAGCCAACCTAGTCCCGGGGTCGTGGGGACGACCCTATAGTCGTCGGACAAGTCGGCGGCGAGCCCACCTAGTCGGGGGGTCGTGGGGACGACCCTATAGTCGTCGGACAAGTCGGCGGCCGGCCAACCTAGTCGGGGGGTCGTGGGGACGACCCTATAGTCGTCGGACATGACGGTGGCGGGCCAGTCTAGTCCCGGGTCGTAGGGACGACCCTATAGTCGTCGGACATGTCGGCGGCTGGCCAACTTTGGCCCGTGGTCGTGGGGACGACCCTATAGTCGTCGGAAATGACGGTGGCGGGCCAATCTAGTCCCGGGGTCGTGGGGACGACCCTATAGTCGTCGGACATATCAGCGGCTGGCCAACTTTGGCTCGTGGTCGTGGGGACGACCCTATAGTCGTCGGACATGTCGGCGGCTGGCCAACTTTGGCCCGTGGTCGTGGGGACGACCCTATAGTCGTCGGAAATGACGGTGGCGGGCCAATCTAGTCCCGGGGTCTTGGGGACGACCCTACAGTCGTCGGATATGTCGGCGGCTGGCCAACTTTGGCTCGTGGTCGTGGGGACGACCCTATAGTCGTCGGAAATGACGGTGGCGGGCCAATCTAGTCCCGGGGTCGTGGGGACGACCCTATAGTCGCCGGACAAGTCGGCGGCGGGCCAACCTAGTCCCGGGGTCGTGGGGATGACCCTATAGTCGTCGGACATGACGGTGGCGGGCCAGTCTAGTCCCGGGTCGTGGGGACGACCCTATAGTCGTCGGACATGTCGCCGGCTGGCCAACTTTGGCCCGTGGTCGTGGGGACGACCCTATAGTCGTCGGACAGAACGGTGGCGGGCCAATCTAGTCCCGGGGTCGTGGGGACGACCCTATAGTCGTCGGACAAGTCGGGGGCGGGCCTACCTAGTCCCGGGGTCGTGGGGACGACCCTATAGTCGTCGGATAAGTCGGCAGCTTGCCAACTTTGGCCCGGGGTCGTGGGAACGACCCTATAGTCGTCGGACAAGTCGGGGGCGAGCCCACCTAGTCCGGGGGTCGTGGGGACGACCCTATAGTCGTCGGACAAGTCGGCGGCCGGCCAACCTAGTCCGGGGGTCGTGGGGACGACCCTATAGTCTTCGGACATGACGGTGGCGGGCCAATCTAGTCCCGGGGTCGTGGGGACGACCCCATAGTCGTTGGACATGACGGTGGCGGGCCAGTCTAGTCCCGGGTCGTGGGCACGACCCTATAGTCGTCGGAAATGTCGCCGGCTGGCCAACTTTGGCCCGTGGTCGTGGGGACGACCCTATAGTCGTCGGACAAGTCGGCGGCTGGCCAACCTAGACCCGGGGTCGAGGGGACGACCCTATTGTCGTCGGACATGACGGTGGCGGGCCAATCTAGTCCCGGGGTCGTGGGGACGACCCTATAGTCGTCGAACAATTCGGCGGCGGGCCAAGCTTGTCCCGGGGTCGTGGGGACGACCCTATAATCGTCGGACATGACGGTGGCGGGCCAATCTAGTCCCGGGGTCGTGGGGACGACCCTATAGTCGTCGGACATATCAGCGGCTGGCCAACTTTGGCTCGTGGTCGTGGGGACGACCCTATAGTCGTCGGACATGTCGGCGGCTGGCCAACTTTGGCCCGTGGTCGTGGGGACGACCCTATAGTCGTCGGAAATGACGGTGGCGGGCCAATCTAGTCCCGGGGTCGTGGGGACGACCCTACAGTCGTCGGATATGTCGGCGGCTGGCCAACTTTGGCTCGTCGTCGTGGGGACGACCCTATAGCCGTCGGAAATGACGGTGGCGGGCCAATCTAGTCCCGGGGTCGTCGGGACGACCCTATAGTCGCCGGACAAGTCGGCGGCGGGCCAACCTAGTCCCGGGGTCGTGGGGATGACCCTATAGTCGTCGGACATGACGGTGGCGGGCCAGTCTAGTCCCGGGTCGTGGGGACGACCCTATAGTCGTCGGACATGTCGCCGGCTGGCCAACTTTGGCCCGTGGTCGTGGGGACGACCCTATAGTCGTCGGACAGAACGGTGGCGGGCCAATCTAGTCCCGGGGTCGTGGGGACGACCCTATAGTCGTCGGACAAGTCGGGGGCGGGCCTACCTAGTCCCGGGGTCGTGGGGACGACCCTATAGTCGTCGGATAAGTCGGCAGCTTGCCAACTTTGGCCCGGGGTCGTGGGGACGAATCTATAGTCGTCGGACATGACGGTGGCGGGCCAATCTAGTTCCGGGGTCGTGGGGACGACCCTATAGTCGTCGGATAAGTCGGCAGCTTGCCAACTTTGGCCCGGGGTCGTGGGGACGAATCTATAGTCGTCGGACATGACGGTGGCGGGCCAATCTAGTTCCGGGGTCGTGGGGACGACCCTATAGTCGTCGGACAAGTCGGCGGCTGGCCATATTTGGCACGGGGTTGTGGGGACGAATCTATAGTCGTCGGACATGTCGGCGGCTGGCCAACTTTGGCCCGTGGCCGTGGGGACGACCCTATAGTCGTCGGACAAGTCGGCGGCTGCCCAATCTAGTCCCGGGGTCGTGGGGACGACTCTATAGTCGTCAGACATATCGGTGGCGAGCCAACCTATTCCCGGGGTCGTGGGGACGACCCTATAGTCGTCGGACAAGTCGGCGGCGGGCCAACCTAGACCCGGGGTCGTGGGGATGACCCTATAGTCGTCGGACATGACGGTGGCGGGCCAGTCTAGTCCCGGGTCGTGGGGACGACCCTATAGTCGTCGGACATGTCGGCGGCTGGCCAACTTTGGCCCGTGGTCGTGGGGACGACCCTATAGTCGTCGGACAAGTCGGAGGCTGGCCAACTTTGGCCCGTGGTCGTGGAGACCATCCTATAGTCGTCGGACTTGACGGTGGCGGGCCAATCTAGTCCCGGGGTTGTGGGGACGACCCTATAGTCGTCGGACATTTCGGCGGCTTGCCAACTTTGGGCCGGGGTCGTGGGGACGACCCTATAGGCGTCGGACATTTCGGCGGCATGCCAACAATGGCCCGGGGTCGTGGGGACGACCCTATAGTCGTCGGACATGTCGGCGGCTGGCCAACCTAGTCCCGAGGTCGTGGGGACGACCCTATAGTCGTCGGGCTTGTCGCTGGCGGGCTAATCTAGTCCCGGGGTCGTGGGGACGACCCTACAGTCGTCGGACATTTCGGCGGCTTGCCAACTTCCGCCCGGGGTCGTGGGGACGACCCTATAGTCGTCGGACATGTCGGCGGCTGGCTAACTTTGGCCCGTGGTCGTGGGGACGACCCAATAGTCGTTGGACATGTCGGCGGCTGGCCAACTTTGGCACGGGGTCGTGGGGACGACCCTATAGTTGTCGGACACGTCGGCGGCGGGTCTACCTAGTCCCGGGGTCGTGGGGACGACCCTATAGTCGTCGGACAAGTCGGCAGCTTGCCAACTTTGGCCCGTGGTCGTGGGGACGACCCTATTGTCGTCGGACATGACGGTGGCGGGCCAATCTAGTCCTGGGGTCGTGGGGACGACCCCATAGTCGTCGGACAAGACGGCGGCTGGCCAACTTTGGCCCGGGGTCGTGGGGACGACCCAATTGTCGTTGGACATATCGGCGGCTGGCCAACTTTGGCCCATGGTCGTGGGGACGACCCTATAGTCGTTAGACATGACGGTGGCGGGCCAATCTAGTCCCGGGGTCGTGGGTACGACCCTATAGTCGTCGAACAAGACGGCGGCTGGACATCCTTGGCTCGCGGTCGTGGGGACGACCCTATAGTCGTCGGACATTTCGGCGGCTTGTCAACCTAGTCCCGGGGTCGTGGGGACGACCCTATAGTCGTCGGACAAGACGGCGGCTGGACATCTTTGGCCCGGGGTCGTGGGGACGACCCTATAGTCGTCGGACATGTTGGCGGCTTGTCAGCCTAGTCCCAGGGTCGTGGGTACGACCCTATAGTCGTCGGACAAGTCGTAGTAGTAGGGTAAAGCGGGTTCTAACTCAGGTCCTCTGAGGGGAGCGCGGGGGCGGGGGGAAGTGAGGGCGCGCGGGGGAGTGCGGTGGAGGGAAACATTGGCGCGGGGGGAAGCGGGGGAAGCGGGGAGTGGATAACCGATTGCGCGCGCACGAACCGCGGAGTGGGGGAAGCCGCAATCGTGGAGGGGATCAGTCCGGACCGAACCACCGCGGAGACCTCTCCACGTCGGACCCACCCCCGAAAATTTCCACCGAGGGTCATCCCCTCCCTCTAAAAAAATTTCTGGGGTCGGGTCTTGTATGAAAAATCTTTTTTCAGACTCGATCCAACCCCAGAAATTTTTTTCCCCCCAAATATTTTTTTTCAAACCATTATAAAGCTGAAATTGCTTAATACTTTATCGGATGACGTCGGACAATGTCGGGGAAGATCGGCTTTTTCCAAACCACGCATTTGGAGGAGCGAAAGAGAGAGCAATACTTTAAAAGCTAAATTCGGAGGAAGGAAAGAGAGAGTAATACTTAACGTCGCAGCGTCTCGCGCGATCGCGTGTAACTCGAATCCTCTGGAGCAACCGTGCAGGGTGACATCATTTGACAGCGCGAAGAATGAACGAATGAAATAAGATTATGCGGCGTCAGCAGAAATGCTGAATCTTAAAATTAGATGGTGAGAGAAGGAGGTGGAAGGCGGGTAAATAAAATGTAGAAATAATATAGGATTAAGAAATTTTATTTCAAATTAAAAGAATATAATTTAACATTTTTCCTACGAGCATCAGCTAGAATATCATTGATGGCGCATGCTAACAGTTCGCAATCTATATGATAATCCTCACAATAATGTTCGCTATCACGTATGATTTTAGCAGCATGACGCGCGTCTAACGTTTCGCAGGCAACATCGCTCTGCTGTAGCACGTTAACAAAAGTTTTAAATTTCGTCTGCACATCTCTTACATTTTGATTCAGCCGCGAATATACATAGCTTACACATGGTTCAAGATTTAATAAAAATGTTACTGTATCCGGTTTGAAATACAACGGCTTATCATGTAGCGTCATCCTTACAATTGGAGAATTATAGATCTTACAAAAATCTATCGTTAATTTATCCATATGCATCGAAGGTGATCTAGGTAATCGTGAACGCTCTTCAATGGCTGTATGATTGCTGCATAACGCACACCACGTACACCGTGGTAACGTGAGATACATCCCACGATTGTCGCCGAGAACAATTTCTACATCGATCGTAGATCCTACGCTGATTCCAATTTCCAAATATTTGCTGCCCATGAATGTTAATGCGTATCTTCTGACCATGATACGCGATGTTCGGCGCGGACTAAGAGAACAATCAAAGATATGAAATTGTTTGCACAAACATAAAAAAAAATTTAAGATTATGTAAAAATTAAGCCTTACCAAACAACTGTCTCCTCCCCGCATTGAGCTATATCATCATCCTGCATGATCGGAACGTAATAATTCATACGTCTGGCGTTTCCTTCGACACTAGTACTACACATTTTTTTTTCAGAGTAGTATTTGTTCCGTCGAAAGTCACTGAGGCTACAGAGCGATTGATGGAATAGCGTCGGAGAGCGGGCTTAAATAGCGGTGTGATTGCTTCCCCCACCACCACATTTTATTTTAAAACTTCCAACTTTTCCATAATGTTTTTTCAATCCTAACGATGCTGCATATTGCACGATCGCATGTAATTTGAGTCTCACCCTCAAGGATAAAAGTCTTGGCACGTGTTGAATGTAATATAATACTTTTGAAAGTGTCGAATCTTAGAATTAGGTGTCAGCAGAAACTGTGTCGTAGATTTTGCGCGTTATTTCGTCATAAGCGTGAATCATAGAAAGAATTATGCTGCATCAACAGAAACTGCAGAGAACCATGTTGGGACGGATCGCCATTTTTTTTTACATGCAATGCATTCGATGGAGAGGGTACACCGAAAGAGTTAGACAGAGATATCGAATCGTGGTACCTATTTATAAAAGCGCGCTCCAAACTGCACAAAGCCTCAAATCGTTGCAACGCGTTGCGCGGAAAAGATATCACATTTACATTCCATTTACGATCATGGAAGAATTCATGCAAACAGAACGTCAATTGTTGGATCAATCCGAACGATTGATTTCGCGAGAAGAATACCTCGCGTGGGAAGAACGGTGCAACGAGTGTATTGAATCGTTGGAAGAACACAGCCGAGTGAAACGTCCCCGATTATCGATTGGGGTTCGACAATCGTTGGTTGCTCGAATCGCGCGACTCGAAGGACTAAAATATTCGTTGCGCGGACGTTTCGTGCGTGAAGGTGCAGGACATTCCAGCACAGGACTTTTGTGGCGCGAAATAGACACTGCGTTCGAAAGCCGCGTATTAACTGGTGCCGTGCTAAATTCAAATTACATCGAGCCGCGCAACTTTCTCCAAGATGCAGCGACCATTGTGCTGGAGCATGTGCAGGATGTTTTGAGGAAACATCGAAGCCTCAAAGTGAACACGATGTTCAACGGTGAATTTGTGGCGGGTGACAAGCATGCTTGTAAAAGCATTAATACCCGAAACTGTGAACTCTTCCACACATCCGATCTGCAGGAGTGGTACCAACGATGCGTTATCGAACCAACCCTGGCATCGTTGGAAGAGTTCCAGGAACGCGACAGTGGATGGGCATTGACGAGAATCCTGAATCTGACAGTCAATGTTAACAAGTACAATCCACTGCGCGCGGGG
Organism: Andrena praecox; assembly: GCA_963932275.1. Taxonomy (NCBI): domain Eukaryota; kingdom Metazoa; phylum Arthropoda; class Insecta; order Hymenoptera; family Andrenidae; genus Andrena; species Andrena praecox. The sequence goes on along the minus strand of CAWVQO010000615.1, from coordinate 2,111,829 downwards.
TGTCACTATAGGTTACCACAGAAATTGTTGCTAAAGAAGGCTACAATTAGTGTACAATCCACAGACAATGCGTGTTTCGCGTGGGCAGTAGTCGCCACTCTTCATCCAACCGAACGAAATGCAGATCGCCAAAGTTCATACCCAGACTATGCTTCCGTGCTAAATCTCCAGGGTATTGAGTTTCCAATGTCCCTGGAGCAAATTGGGAAGTTTGAGCGACAGAACGAAATCTCCATCAATGTGTACAGTTTCGAGGAGCGACTGGAGAAGAACACCGAGAAGATAACTGTTGCAGTCTTTCCGCTGCGTCTCGCCAGCCAAAAGAGGGATCGGCATGTCAACCTGCTCTACACACCGAATCAAGAGCACGGCGATGTAGGACACTTTGTGCTGATCAAGAACTTGTCCCGGTTGGTGAGCGCACAGCTGAGCAAGAACAAGGCAAAGAAATTCATTTGCGACCGGTACGTATATAAACTTATATAATGTTGAAATGTCTCGCGGAAAAAAAAAAAAAATTTTTTTCTGGTTTTGCAGATGCTTGCACTACTTTGGATCCGTCGAGAAGTTGGAGGCCCATGCAGTGGACTGTGGGAATATGAACGATTGTGCCATTCTGCTGCCCAGCGAAGGCAACAATTTCCTCAGTTTCAAGAACCGCTGCATGAAGGAGCGACATCCATTCGTGGTGTATGCAGATCTCGAGTGCATCATCGAGAAAACGGAAGACCGCATGATGGGTGATGCGGATTCTAAATTACACGCGTACCAGCAACATAAAGTGCATAGCATTGCATATTATATGCATTGTTCTTACGATACATCACTATCGATGTATCGATGTCGCCGCGACGCGGATTGTATTTCATGGTTCGTCGACGAACTAAAAAATTTTGCAGAGTTTGCCAAACCCATTCTAGCCAATAATGCTTCTATGGAAAAGTTGACGAAAGATCAGTGGATGACATTTCGCAATGCAACAAATTGTCATATATGCGAAGAGCCATTCGAGGCTGATGATGTACGAGTTCGCGATCATTGTCATATATCCGGACGGTTTAGAGGACCCGCACATTCGAAATGCAATTTAAAATATAGAAATGCGTTTTACATCCCCATAGTTTTTCATAATTTATCTGGCTATGATTCACATTTCATTATCATGGAAATAGCTGCCGCTTTCAAAGGTCACGTTGATGTATTACCAATAACTAAGGAAAAGTATATTTCTTTCACAAAAAATGTTGAAGATCCGGCTGAATCAGACTCGCGAAATCATATTAAATTGCGATTCATCGATTCATACAAATTTCTCAATACCAGTCTCGACAAATTAGCATCTTTTCTTAACACAGATCAATTAAAAATTTTACGATCCCAATTTGAAACATTATCCATTGAAGATTTTAATTTATTAACGCGAAAGGGTGTATTTCCGTACGAATATCTTGATTGCGCGAACAAGCTGGAGGATCCGTGCTTACCACCGCGCGAGTCATTCTACAGTTCATTAACGGGTGAGACTGTATCCGAAAGCGATTACGCGCACGCCGAGACTGTTTGGCAACGTTTCGGGATTAGAACCTTGGGCGAATACAGCGACTTGTATTTGAAAACAGATGTCTTGTTATTGGCAGATATTTTTGAAAATTTTCGCGAAAGTTGTATCAAGAGTTACGGATTAGATTCAGCGCATTATTATACATTACCTGGTTTCACGTGGGATGCCATGCTAAAACATACCAAAATTACATTCGAATTGCTCACCGACGTCGATATGGTCATGTTTATCGAACGTGGTATACGCGGGGGTTTAAGTCAATGTTCCGGAAGATACGCACATGCTAATAACAAGTACATGTCATCTTACGACGCATCGGAACAGTCATCGTACTTGATGTATTTTGACGTGAACAATTTGTATGGATGGGCAATGTGTCAGCCCCTGCCATATGCTAAATTTCAATGGGTCGAAGATGCTGCAAATTTTGACGTGTCTTCGATCGCTGTCGATTCGCCCACGGGATATATTCTCGAGGTAGATCTGGAATATCCGCAACGTCTACACGACGCTCATGCTGATCTACCATTCTGTCCAACGCGTGCCAAACCACCTGGCAGCAGACAGGATAAGTTACTCGCGACATTATACAATAAGCAGCGTTACGTTATCCATTATCGCAACCTGCAGCAGTGCACGCGACACGGTCTTCGTATTACAAAGATACATCGCGTGCTTCAATTCGCTCAATCTCCCTGGCTCCACGATTACATCGAACTAAATACACGGCTCAGAACAGCCGCGACAAACGATTTTGAGAAAAATTTATATAAATTGACGAACAACGCGGTATTTGGTAAAACTATGGAAAACGTGCGAAACCACGTGGATGTAAAACTTTTAACACATTGGGATGGACGTTTTGGTGCAGAGGCAATGATCGCGAAACCGAATTTCCACAGCAGAAGTGTTTTTTCGGAAAATTTAATAGCTGTTGAATTGCGCAAAGTCGAGGTGAAATTCAACAAACCGATATACGTGGGTATGTGCATTCTGGATATATCGAAAATTTGTTTGTATGAATTTCATCACGATTACATGTCTCCACTGCTAGCTCAAAATTGTAAAATTCTGTATACCGACACTGACAGCCTCATTTATCACATTCAATGCGAAGATATCTACGAGACCATGAAACGCAATATCGATAGATTCGACACATCCGATTATCTCATCGACAATACATATAATATGCCGCGCCTAAATAAGAAGGTTCCAGGGTTGATGAAGGACGAAAATAATGGTGCGATAATGACCGAATTCGTAGGTCTTAGAGCGAAAATGTATACACTCCGCGTAGATGGTAAAAAAGATACGAAAAAGGCAAAAGGCGTCAAGACCAACATCATAGCCAGAACGATAACTTTCGACGACTACGCGGAGTGTTTGCAAAAGGAGATCGAAATGGTTCGCAGACAATCATGTATACGGTCTAAATTGCACAAAGTGTACACCATTTCCGAATCCAAAATCGCTCTAAGCCCATACGACGACAAGCGGTATATCGTACCCGATTCGATTGACACTCTACCCTGGGGACATTATAAAATTCCGCTATAAAATTCCTTTGTAAAAAATATCATTGTAAAAAAGAAATTTTAAAACTTCATATCGATATGATGTATAGTTTCAGAGAAAAGTTGACAATAAAAATAGCCTTATGGAATATCCATGTATCTGGCAGCCCTATGATATCCAATTGTTCTATGAAGAATTACATATATTTCTTTACTATCCGTGGGCTAATAATGAAATATACATAATTCTTCATAGAACAATTGGATATCATATGGTTGACTGAGACATTGATATTCCAGAATGCTATTTTTATTGTCAGCTTTTCTCCCTCGCTCTTTATGAAACTATACATCATATCGATATGAAGTTTTAAAATTTTGTGAGCGTGTTACAACAGCATGATGTCATTGATGAAACTGGCAAATCTCTTGTTGATTGCGAACTGCCGGCATATGTCTTGAATGATTGGTAGCGACATTACTCGCAGCAAATGTTAAATAAATTGTACACATGTATTTATTTTATCCACACATTATTTTTATTTGTTCATGTATTATTATTATTATTTTACAATACATTATTGTTATTTATCCATGAATTGTATGATTTATCAAACCCCAGCCACTTGACGTATACCTTATCCCCCTTCCTACGCAACACTTTTTCCACTAGATACACATCAGGATCAGCGACGCGTTGCAGCTCGTGTTCGTAGAATCCTCCGGCAACAGGTTTTCCACAGGAATCGACCAGCAGATACGTCGCAGGATTAGTTGCCTGTACTTTGTCTATCTTGAACACCTCCGTTGTCCAATTCGGTGTATAGCCTTTATCGAAGATGGTTTTAAATTTGCTCACGCGCACAAACTCGCCCAATTTGAATCTTGCTGGAGCAGCGATCTTTATGTTGCTGTATACGGTGGCTAGCAGCTTATCGGCGATCGCAGGGGTGACATCGCGAGGACGCATTTTGATGGTTCTATGTTTTCGTGCGTTATACTCTGCAAGTAGACGCGGTAGCGCATCGGTCCATTTATAGGTTCCATTGAGCGTAAACAGTTTCCACATATTGTTCTTCAAAGTTCGATTGAAACGTTCCACGACGGAGGCCTTCATCACCGAATACGTCGAATAATGATTAATGTCATGCTTTGTCAAGAGTTTCTGCACATCGGCGTTGTAAAATTCTTTTCCTTGATCGGTTTGCAAATTTTTCGGATATCGATCTTTAAATATCTTTGCAAACGCTTTAGTCACCTCAGCACCACTTTTCGTCTTGAGCGGTAACGCCCATGCATACTTGCTCAGCACATCGATGATGGTGAGTATGTAGTGGTAACCTTGGTTGAATCGCGAGTATGGACGCATTTCTACAACGTCAGCTTGCCACAGATCATCGTATCCATGCACTATGACGCGCCTCCGTGGGAAGTGTCTTCGAGCTGGAGCATGCAATTCCTCAACAAGTTGTTGCTTCTTGTGGCCGTGGTTTTCTTCTTTACTCTTGGATTTCGATAATGACAGCATGTTTGATCGCAGAGGTGTCTTTGACACGAATGGTGCGATAATTATCGTGCACATGCATTATGTGCTCCCCATTGGTCCCAGGAAATTCTGAATAAGTTGCTGCTCCGTAGCAAAAGCGGTTATAGCCTCTTTAACTTTTCGATTTTCGTTGTCCTGCTGCGGAATAGAATTCGACGCCTGTGATATCTTTTGAACGCTGTTTTGCAACGTCAGCATATCTCTTTGAAACACGATCAGCTTCCTCTCTAATTCTTCCAGCTGCTCTCTCAAAAGTTTAATGCTCTTTTCCACGTATAGTTTATTGACGGCATCGGTGTCGACCGTGGGGTGAGCTACGCGTCGTATCTTGCGTGATTTTGCATCAAAGTCGGCACCAACCACGCAAAGAGCGTTATCCCGCATATAATTTCGAAGCAAACCGTTCCATTTGTAATAGTCCATTGTAGCTGCTCCACTCTTCTCGAGCGATACCCCAAATTTGTTGATCGGCATCTCGATGCATACAGTGCACATCATCGTTGCGCGGTTTAATTTATAATGAGGCCTACCTCGCGGAGTTCCTCGATAATCGATAGAATTTCGTTGTCGTGTGAGTTGTTACCAGCCTGACGCGACGCTTCCAGCAAACGGAATCGGTCCACCAGCTCGTTGGGATCGTCCCAGTGCACGTAATCGATCTTGTTATCGTTTACCACCATGACTCGCGGTGCAGTTAGACCTTTCCCTGTCCTACTAACCGATACACGTGGGAGTAGCGGTGCAATTACATGCTTGTACTTGTATCCCTTGTTACCCAAAATGGGATTTTTAGCGATATGATCGCGTCTGTGAGCATTCGTTGTCAGCAGTATACTTTTGTATTTTTGTTTATCCGCATCGGTGTATGTGGTATCGTCGGGAATTCTCTTGAAAATCAATTCGTAAAGACCAGGTGTTCCTCCGTATCTTACACCGTCGATGATTATATTGTCATCCTTGTCTATATCGAAAGCCTTATCCCCAAGCATCGTTCCACTATCACCAAAGTATACGCCATACACATAGTCCATTGACGTATCCTTATCACTACTTAGGATTGCGTTCATATATTTTTGTCCCAGCGGACCGAAATGGTTGCGAAACGTTTCTTGTCCCTCGGATGTTTGTTTTGGATATATAATTGGTGTTTATTACGTATGAATAAATGGTTATAAAGGTTACAAGAAATACTAAGTTAAGAAAAGCGTGAGCGTCTCGTGCGCCGACTAACTGTACTGAACCGAGCGGCAAGCAAAGCCCCTTACCGGTCTCGAGCGCCGCAGCGCCATCCGGTGAGAGATTACTTATTCTACACTCTCCCTAAGCGATCACCGGATGACGCCGCCGAGGAGCCAGGTCCGATGGTCGCCCCGTCAATCACTCCCAATGCTTTGAGAATACAGTAGAATCGGTCGCATGGGAGTGCCTTGGTGAAAATATCGGCTAATTGTTCTTTAGTGTTTACATATTTAGTGTCTATCAGTCCGTCTGCATATCTTTCCTGAATATAATGGTACCGAACGTCAATATGTCTCGTTCGCTTATGATACCCCGGATTGCGAATTAGCTTGATGGCACTCTGGTTGTCGATATGCAGAGTTGTTGGACCCTCCACTTCTTGATCGATGTCCTCAAGGAGTTGACGCAGCCAGATAGCTTCTTTCGCTGCCGTACATGCAGCAATATACTCTGCTTCAGTCGTCGAGAGTGAGACTGACCCCTGCCGATGACTCGACCACATGACTGGCCCCTCCTGCATCCCGAACACATACCCAGTCGTAGACCGTCTCGTATCCAAGTCGCCAGCATAGTCAGAGTCAGAGAAACACGTGGGCTCAAAGTCGCCGGCAGTTCTTCGGTACTGGATACCATAGTGCTCTGTTTTTATCAAATACCTGATGATTCGCTTTACAGCGTTCCAATGCGGTGCGCCATGATCCTCCAAATACTTGCTAACCGTTCCCACCGCGTACGCTATGTCTGGACGACTTACGATTGCAGCGAACAACAGGGAGCCGACCGCCTCGCGATATGGTACTGTCTCTTCTCGTTTCTCTCCCTCCAGTCTCGTCTTTAGGTGAGCATTCGGATCTGCAGGAACTGAGATTGATTTTGCATCTTCCATGCCAAATCGCGTTATTATTCGACGAATGTAGTGGTGTTGGTGAATGAACATGGACCCCTTGATACGATCATATTCGATTTCCATTCCGATAAAGCACTCGGGCTCGCCGGTGGTGACTTCGAAGGTCTTCATGAGTTCTTCACGTATCACGGCTAAGGCTTCTTTGTTTTCGGCAAACACCAGACCGTCATCGACGTACAGAGCAAGCCACACTTTAGTCCCGTTCACACTACCGCGATAGACACATTTGTCTGCCTTGCCCTGCAAAAGTCCAAAGTTTTCAAGAAACCTGTTGAAGCGTTGGTTCCAGCAGCGAGGCGCTTGCTTCAAACCATACAACGATTTCCTGAGCTTGCAGACTAGTTTTTCGTCCTTGAGCTTTACCCCGGGGGGCGGCTCCATGTATATCTCCTCCTCCAACTCCCCGTGTAGGAAAGCGGTTTTTACGTCAAATTGCATGATCTCGTAATCATGCTGCACTGCCATAGCCAGTAGGACACGAATCGAATCGTATCGTGATGTAGGAGAGTAGGTTTCTTTGTAGTCTATGCCCTCCCTCTGTGCATAACCTTTTGCACATAGTCGCGACTTGTATCGAGCTATTTCTCCGTGTCGCGAGTATTTTATTTTAAATACCCACTTCGATTTTATGACACTTCTTCCAGGCGGCGGTAGTACGAGGTCCCATGTATCATTTTTCTCCAGAGCTGTAAGCTCTTCTTCTATTGCAGCAGACCAGTGATCTGCTTCTGGGCTGGACATCGCCTCCTCGATGGTTGTCGGTACTTGAACTTCACAAAAGTTCGCCTCAAAACGGTCCGGTGGTTTGAGAGTGTTTCTAGGGCGAAGTTGATGTTGAACGGTCTTGTCAGACTTCGATTCCTTTTCGCTGTTATCCAGGGGTTGTGCCTCTTGATCGTCCACGGGTTGTGCCTCTCGATCGTCCTCGGTTTGAGCCTCTTCATCAGACTGGAAAGCGTCTAACTGCACAGACACCGGATTCTTGCGCGGATCAGGAATACTTACTTCTTCGTTGAAGATTACATTTCGTGATATCTTGATTTTCCTAGTTACGGGATCCAATAGTCTATAATTGCAGCTGTTCCCGTCGTAGCCAACTAGAACATGTTTCTTGCTCTTGGGTGACAGCTTGTTTCGCAATTCTTTGGGAATGTGCATATATGCCTCACTCCCGAAGACTCTCACATGTGAAAGTGAAGGCACCTTGCCCGTCCACATCTGAAACGGAGTTGAATTCGGCGCCTGTTTCGTGGGCGTTCGATTCAAAACGTAGACTGCCGTGTTTACAGCCTCTGCCCATAAATACGTTGGCAGATCTTTGGCATACAGCATCGACCGAGCACTTTCCACGATAGTCCGCATATCGCGTTCAGCCCTTCCGTTCTGCTCGGGTGTATATGGTGCTGTAGTTTCGTGTTCAGTCCCATTTTTCAGCAGAAATTCCCTGAATTCTCGATTGCAGTACTCACGTCCGTTGTCGGTATGAAGCGTCTTAATCGAGTATCCGAATTTATTTCTTGCCATAGCAAAGAACTGCCTGTAGCAGTCTAAAACATCGCTCTTGTGTTTTATGAAAAATACGACTCGATAGCCGGAATGGTCATCCTTGAATGAGACGAAATACAGTGCTCCTCCTATGGACGCTTTTGACATAGGCCCACAGACGTCACTGTAAATTAATTCGCCAATCTTCGCCTTTTCGCGCCTCGAAGACGAGAACGAGAGTCGATGCTGCTTACCGTACACGCAGGCCTCGCAAAAGAATGGATCCACATTGTCCATACTCACCCCTTTGACCAAATCTTCGGAAATCATTTCCCTTAGCGAGCTGGCATTTATATGGCCAAGACGCTCATGCCACTTCTTTAGAGTATCTTTCGTCGTTACGTTCGCTTCGAACGAGATACTGGTGCGGAACAACATTCGGTAGAGATTGTTTGACTCCCGAACAGCGCATGCAACGAGTCTCCCTTCCTCGTAAACCTTCGCAGTTTCGTTCTCTTTTACTATCTTCATACCCTTTTGGGTAATCACACCTTCCGAGAACAGATTTTTCTTAAGATCCGGCACGAGCAAAACGTTAGTAATGATGGCATTCTCCCACTTTCCGTTTATATGTTTTTTGTACTCGGACAGTACCCCTTCCTTTTGCCGGGAGCATTTGGTTATTGCCCAAGGACACGAGAGCTTGATCTTCGATGTCCTCTAATGTTGAGAAAAAAATCGCGTCGATAGGTCATGTGAACCGATGCTCCACTGTCCATTACCCACACATCGTCTACCTTATTGCCTAAATCTGCCGCCGTGACCTCTTCGACATTGAATGCAGTCATATTGCCTTGCAGCGTCTGCGGTTGCTGACTGCCTTGTTTGTTTTTCTTCGGTGCACGGCAGTCGCGAGCGAAATGACCCTTCTTTTGGCAATTATAGCAGGTGATTTTGGATTTGTCGAATTGACTCTTCTTCTTGTCGTTCCGGACACTCCTATAGCTTGTTGATGTCGCGAGTGCATTCTCATCGTGCTCGACGGATGTCAACGTGGATTCCTCGTCCAGTAAGCGCGCTGTCAAATTCGAGATTGTTTGTTTGGTCTCATCGAGCGAGAGCCACGCTTGTCGTACTACTCTATACTTCGCAGGAAGACTACCGAGAATCTTCGTCATTACCGCTACATCGGTAATATTTTCACCCGATTCCCTTATTTGACGTGCTAGGTTCTCTACTTTTGAAATATGTTGCGCGACGGAATCGTTTCGGTCCATTTTATATTGATGGAATCTTTCGTGTACGAGCATTTTATTTGTCTCCGATTTTTGTTCGTATATGGCGTCGAGCTTTTGCATCATTTCACAGGACGATTCACAGTTCTGAATGAGGGTTATCTGATCGAATTCCATTGCAGCGGTTATTGTAAACATCGCGGTGGCGTCACTCCTAATCCACTTTACTAAGTTGTTTACTTCGGAGTTTTCAGGTTTCGCCTCTATGCCCCTTACGATGTTCCAGAGTCCCTTCGCTCTTAGCGCACATTGCATTTGAAACTTCCACTGATGGTAGTGCTTGCCATCAAATTTGTTCATATGGGTGACGTCAATTTTAATCGACTCCGCCATCTTCAATGAATGCTCGCTCGACACACACGACTCGACGATTTCTAACCTCTCCCGTTTCTGTCCGTAACCGTCAACCTATCGACACGCGTCTTCAGTGCGTTCGAGGGTTGCTTCCAAGAACTCGATCGAGAGAAGCGGAAGATTTTCTTCTCACGGTTTAACACACGTCGCTTGACTTGATGCGATCGTGTATCGTTCCCCTCAGACCGACGCGTAACGTGATGCGTTCAATCTAGGACTCTTAACCTCACTTTTTCTCTTCCGCCTCACTGTCGTCGAAACTTTCACACTTTCACCAATACCTCAGAGCGCAGTGGAAGCGTGCTGGGCCCATAACCTTTTGGATATATAATTGGTGTTTATTACGTATGAATAAATGGTTATAAAGGTTACAAGAAATACTAAGTTAAGAAAAGCGTGAGCGTCTCGTGCGCCGACTAACTGTACTGAACCGAGCGGCAAGCAAAGCCCCTTACCGGTCTCGAGCGCCGCAGCGCCATCCGGTGAGAGATTACTTATTCTACAGTTTGGAGTTGTTGTCTAACAGATGTTGCCAACGACTCATCGGGACTAGTTTCGAAAACGTCATCATCAATGGTTGAGAGCGATTGTACATCGGGAAATGTATTTATTGGTGTGGAAGAAATCGTGGAATCGTTTGACGTGACATTCAGCCGTTTTCGTTTCGATTGAACTGGTGTGGAGGTTATGAGTGATTTTTCCGATGACGTGTATGATCGTTTCCTCTTTGTCTTGTGCAATGTATTCCCTTTCGGATAGATTTTTGTTTTAGACGTTAATGTTTCATTCCCTTCGATGTTTGTGCTCGTCATCGGTAATGCGTCAGCTTCTGTCGCTGCGATATTTTCCGCGATATGTTTTAAGGGTTCGACAACAGGTTTAAAGTATCTCTCCAACGCGATATCTTCCTCCATCTTGCCAGTCTTCAAAGCCTGATGTTTCTTGCGAATGGCTTCGCTGGTTTTTGCAATTTCCTTCGCTATTCTCTCACGATCCTTAATCTCCATATCGATATCAATCATCGTTGTACCGCAGACGTTGCTTTCCCACCGACGTGTCGACGACAATTGACAATCTCATGGTATTGCAAACTCGTTAAATCCCTTTCTATAACGTCCATTGGACATCACGCTATCCTTGTCTATTACCATGAAACCATACTCCCGTTGCCAACAATTACGACACAACGCGCAGAAATCCTCGTAGGACATATCAGTGTTTACGTGATCGTTGTACACATGTTTCAAGTTGGTACCATCCTGTTTAAACAGAATCAATAGATTCGCATTGTCGCGTATAAGATGTTTGGGTATCTTTGCATACGTCTGACAGAGATAGAAGCAGTCAACGTTCGAGTGACGCCCCATTGCAAAGTATTCCCTTATCGTATCTTGCTTGTCACATGCCACGTCATCAAAGATAAAAATAGAATTCGGAAGTGATTCGCTCGGTGGGATGACGTCACTGTTATTCGAAAACGTAAAGTAGCCAATTTCATCTATCGGAGTCAATAAATTCTCCAAATACTGATATTTCGGCTGTTGCAACGACTTGGAATACACATACACGTTCTCGAAGCGGACGCCGTGTGGACTTTCCAACAAGCTCACCAACACGTTTGTCTTTCCACAATTTGATGGACCGCAAATGAGGCAGCGGATAGTGTTTGGCAACATGCTACCGTGTCTGCGCATTGTTTTCGGACACATCACTCGCGATTTATCGTCAAAATTTGTCACGCGTATCGTTACAGGCTGCCGTACGAATCGCATCCTCTCCGCGAACTGTGAAAAAATGATTTTGATACGTCGAAGCGGCGACGCGCCCTATTTATAGGTCCGCGTCGAAGCAAAACAGCGCAGTATTCAAAATGCTTCTGATCCCGTCGGATAATTGCGATATTCGAGACCTAACCTCTGAGCAGTTGAAATATATACCAAAGATTATTCTACTGCGAGAGTTTGGTAGACACATTGATCAGTTGTGGGACAGACTCCCCGAGCATATAAAAGCCGATCCTGAGGTTCAGCAGTATCGTCGGTGTCTTGAACATTATAATCGCCCTTGGCAGCGAACGCATATCGACGGTCCAGCACCATTGATTAAAAACTGTGACGAATGTCGCCAACGAGAGTAAAGAAAGGTCGTGGTTTGTTAAATCGGGCGATAAACGCGCTACCTATCGAATTACATATCCCAGGATACCAGTTTTGCGGTCCAGGAACTCATCTGGCAAAACGATTGGCTAGAGGGGATCAAGGCATCAATCCGTTGGACGCAGCGTGTCGCGAACACGATATTGCGTATTCACGTAGCAACGATCTCGGTGAAAGGCACGCGGCAGATAAGGTACTCGCTGACAAAGCGCGAAAACGCATCGTTGCGCGAGACTCGACTCTGGGTGAAAGAGGTGCTGCTACGGCTGTTTGGGCAGCTATGAAGGCCAAGACGAAAATCGGAATGGGAATGAAAACAAAAACCCGCAAAAGGACTCCAAAGAAAGCATCGCAAAAGCGGATTCTTCCTGTAGCAAAACGAGGTGGTATATTACCACTTCTCCCGCTGCTAGGTGTTCTCGGATCATTAGCTGGTGGAGCGGCGGGGATCGCCAAGGCGGTAAACGATAATAAGGCGGCGCAACATCAGCTGCAGGAAATGCAACGCCATAATCGCTCCATGGAAGGTCGTGGACTTTATCTCGCACCGTACAAGCGCGGACAGGGAATATCAAAACGAAAAAAAAAAACGTCGAAAAGAAAATAAAAATGCCTATCGGCGTAACTACCGATGCGCAATTGGAGGAGTTGGCAAAACGTGTGCGTATTCCATTCTTTAGGGGTGTTTTCATGCGCAATGCACTACCTGTCGGAGGAGTACATCGAAACGAAAGTGGTATCGTAAATTTGGACAATGTCGAGGGACCGGGGACTCATTGGGTGGCATATGCGAAGAGAGGGTGTCGAGCTATATATTTCGACAGCTTCGGGAATCTTCGACCACCTAGGGAATTGGTACAATATCTGGATAAAGATGCTGTGAAAATTGAATACAATCGAACGTCGTATCAAAAGTACAATCAGAGCAATTGTGGACAACTATGTCTACGCTTTCTACAAACGATCGGCACCAAATTTAAGGATTGACTTCCACCGCTCTGATTCAGTACTAGTGGAGCAGTTTCAGCGGAATATGTCGTTAACATTCACTCTAACTGGCAAGAGTAGCACCCTCGCGGTGAGCTACTTTCCACCCATAGATTTGAGCGACGATGATTACGAGCTTGGCCTAACAACCTTTGAAACTTATCATACAATACCGAACATCGACTCGAGCAACGATAAATTCTACTTCGCTGTAAACTATAACATCAACAGCAGTGTCGACACCAGTCATGAATACATTGCGATTCCCCACGGCTCCTACGAACTAGACGCCATTGCCAAGTACCTGAAGCAGCGATTACTCGAACGATATCCTAAAAATCTCGATGACACCGATGACAACAACGATAGCGATGTGTATCCTATAGTGTTGCATCCCAACAACAACACCATGAAAAGTGAACTGTACTGCTCGTTCGCTGTAGATTTTACAAAATCCAACAACATTGGATCGCTACTGGGATTCTCGATGAATCGGATATTAGAACCTGGACAATGGCACGAATCGGACGATCCAATTAATATCATGAACGTGAACATTATTCGCATAGAATGTAGCGTGACCGCTGGCGCGTACAACAATGGGAAGCGCGTACATACGATACATGAATTTTCTCCGAGAGTCCCACCAGGATATAAGATATCGGAAACGCCCGCACAGATCATTTACCTTCCGATCACCGCACGGATCATTACGGATCTAACGATACGCGTTGTGGATCAAGACGGACGGTTGCTCGATTTTCGAGGTGAAGAGATTACCATCAGACTACACGTACGACGACGTCAACGATAATACATGTGGCGCGAATGAAAGAAATGCTTGTGTTGAACGACTTCGGAAACACATTTCTTCCAAGTGAAATTGTTTGCAATAACAACAACAACAACAACAACAACAACAACAACACCTGCAACAGCTCTGATTACGCTAAAAAGAAGAGACTCAGTGCTACGAACATTGCATTTTTGAAATCATTGGGATTCATTGTACGCATATAAGTTGAAAAAAATGGCTGACATTCTAAGCCTTGGAGTGAAGCCGACGTTTGATAATCGCATCGTCAAGCTCGAGACTCACACGTACAACCCATACGTCAACACAACATTTGGATATAGTGATGAGATAAGAATACCTATACAACAGCAGGATTTATATACATTACCATGTGAAAGTTTCCTCTACGTGGAGGGGAAATTGGTGATAAATAAGCCAAACGAAGCATCAACGACGACGTTGGGAAATAATTGCATGGCGTTCTTATTTGATGAGATTCGATACGAGCTGAATGGTGTGGAGATTGACCGCAACAGAAACGTTGGAATAACTAGCACGCTTAAAAACTATGTATCGCTGACATCTGACGAAGACAAAAATATGGAGAATGCTGGATGGGGCGTGAAACGACACGATGGACTGATAGTGAAAAATCATTTCAATTTTTGCATCTCACTCAAATATTTGTTGGGATTTTGCGAGGACTACAAACGCATGATTATTAATGCACGTCACGAATTGATTTTAATACGATCGCGCAACGATAACAATTCTCTAATAGGATCGCCAATGTTGGAACCTGAAATTGAATTACTTAAAGTGCAATGGCGAATGCCTCATGTGACGCTGAACGACGTTAATAAGCTATCGTTGCTGCATGCTTTGGAAAGTGGACAAAACCTGAGCATTAGTTTTCGCTCGTGGGATCTGTACGAGTATCCTCTCTTACAGAGCACAACCAAGCATTCGTGGGCCGTGAAGGCAGCTGCACAGCTGGAGAAACCGCGATACGTTATCTTTGCTCTACAGACTGCTCGAAAGAATGTGATGACCGAAGATGTTACTAAGTTTAACAATTGCAAATTGACTAATGTAAAACTTTTTCTCAACTCGGATTTTTATCCATATGATGACTTGAACTTGGACTTTGACAAGAATAAGCACGCCATCTTGTTTCACATGTATACACATTTCCGTAAATCGTATTATGGACATAGTTGCAACGAGGCGTTATTCACTGTGGCTGAATTTTTACAATTTGGTCCTCTCGTGGTGATTGATTGCTCGCGACAAAATGAATCGATTAAAAATGGTACCGTGGACGTGCGCATAGAATTTGAGTGTAAAGAGAATGTACCTGCAAATACTACAGCCTACTGTCTGATTCTGCACGACCGGGTGGTTGAATACAATCCTCTAACAAATGTTGTGCGCAAAATAAATTAAATTGCCATACTACTTGCCCGCCCTCTCCTGTATCAAATTCGTACAACAATTTCATCGTAAAAATCGAGATGCTTTATGAGAAAGATTGCATTCTCTCATCTGTCTTGGAAGCGAGCAGACCTCTAAAATTATATCGACAATGGTTGTACCAACATTTGTTGACCTGCAAGGATTCATCGTCGACGGAAGATTTGTCGTCAAGGAAGTGGCTGTCCTACGAATGGGAACAATTCTCTCGCACTATATTTTTGGGAGTTCGATACCGCAATATCTTCTTACAAAATCCGACAAATCAAGCATCCGATGGTTGATTGCAAAACATCATGGACTACGGTGGGACGATGGAGACGTTCCGTACAGTATGGCTAAACAGCTGATTACCAAAGCTGTAGCTGATGCGATCGACGAAGAAGATGACGCATCCCATATCGTATACGTTAAAGGGTTGCAGAAACGCGATTGGCTTGCGGATTTCCTCGATGAAAATACGAGAGCGGATGTAATCATCGAGACGCTGGACATTGACTACGAGGATATCAAATCTCTAAATAAGCTAAATGTAGTTAATACTCTGCGATGTGGCAGACACGCGAAGCATTGCGCAATGCAAAATGTATTTAAAATATTCAACTGGTGGTCTAAACACCAGAGAGAATTGCATAAATAAAATATAATCAATTTTTAATGCATAAATGTTTTTTTCTTCACCCTCCCCAACCTCCTTAATTAATTATTATTATGTATATGTGGTTCGATACACGTTCAGAGTGGTATCATATACGTTCAATACATGTTCAATAGATGTTCAAAATGGTACGATAGATGTTCCATAGATGTTTAAAGTGGTACCATAGATGTTCGATAGATGTTCAAAGTGGTTCGATACACGTTCGATAGATGTTCAAAGTGGTTCGATACACGTTCGATAGATGTTCAAAGTGGTTCGATACACGTTCGATACATGTTCAAAGTGGTTCGATACACGTTCGATACACGTTCAAAGTGGTTCGATACACGTTCGATACACGTTCAAAGTGGTATGATACACGTTCGATACACGTTCAGAGTGGTTCGATACACGTTCGATACACGTTCAAAGTGGTATGATACACGTTCGATACACGTTCAAAGTGGTTCGATTCACGTTCAATACACGTTCAAAGTGGTTCGATACACGTTCGATACACGTTCAAAGTGGTACGATACATGTTCGATATATGTTGAAAGTGGTACGATTCACGTTTGATTTACGTTGAAAGTGGTATAATTTAGTCGAATGATTCAAACGAAGAAGAATATTGGAATGGTCAGTGAATAATTCGAAGAAGAAGATGGTCAGCGAAAATGCAGGTGGAGCACATAGAAGGAGAGGGTGGCTAGTGAAGAAGAAGGTGAAGAACAAATGCATCTTACTTTGCAACGTATGCAACTTTAGGCTTGGGTGACAAATTGTATGAACGCTGTGGGACCAGTTGCTCATCAAACTCGACGACTGCCAGTTGAGAAAAAGTTTTTGTCGCTAGTTGAGAAAAAGTTTTTTGTGTGTGTTTTGTTGCAAAAATGGGATTAGGGCGAATCGCGCCGGAGTGCGACCCAGAGGTATGTACAAAACAATATTTTTAACATTTATCGCGTTTAATTTTTTAAATCAAGTGAGCTCAAATCATACCGTTGCGTCAACGTGGGTTTTCTATGTCTAGCGTTCGCCGCCACCGTCGCCCACCTGGTCCTCCGATTGGGGGGAAGTGCCATCGCCGCCTTCGCCGCCGCATTGGTCGCCGCAGCCGTCGCCGCAGTCATCGCCGCCTTCGTCGCCACCACAGGTTGGTAATACTTTGCATTGTTTTATGTTTAATATGTTTAATGTATTAAAATTATATCAACGTTTGTATCTGCGTTGTAGGACGTGCATTTCATGCTAAATCTGCGGTTGATGGACGAGGAGGCGGCAGATGTTGTTGAGCCGCCGCAAGTGGTATGTATCACACTGCATTGTTTTGTGTTTAATATGTTTAATGTTGTAATATTATATCGACATTTGTGTTTGTATTACAGGAACATCTAATGCGGCGGCGTTTGGGGGCCGCGCGGCTGCGGCCATATTCAAGGCGTCGTCCGTCACCCCCATCGCCCCCGTCGCCCTCATCGCCCCCGTCACCGTCGTGGATCGACGTGCGACGGGTGCGGCAGCAGACACCACCATCACCACCGTCACCCCCCTCACCACCATCGCCACCCTCTCCTTAGTTTTTAATTTTTACATTTTTTCTATTTTTTCATTTATTTTATTTTCATTTTTATATTTTCTTCTTTTTCTTTTATTTTATTTCTTATTCTTTTATATTTTTATTATTATATTTATATTCTTTTTATATTGTATTCTTTTTTATTATATTTATATTTATATTTTTTAATTTTATATTCTATTTTATTCTATTTTTTCTTTTATTTTATTTCATATTCTTTTATATTTTTATTATTATATTTATATTTATATTCTTTTTTATATTGTATTCTTTTTTATTATATTTATATTTATATTCTTTTTTTATATTGTATTCTTTTTTATTATATTTATATTTTTTAATTTTATAAATTTAATTTTAATTTTTTATATTTTATTCTATTTTATTCTATTTTTTTCTTTTTTCTTTTTATTATTTCTTTTATAACAATATATTCTTATACATATATTATTTCTACATTTTATTTACCCGCCTTCTGCCTCCTTCTCTCACCATCTAATTTTAAGATTCGACGTTTCTGCTGATACTGCATAATCTTATTTCATTCGTTCATTCTTCGCGCTGCTAAATGACATCAACCCGCACGGCTGCTCCAGAGGATTCGAGTTACACGCGATCGCGCGAGACGCTGCGACGTTAAGTATTGCTCTCTCTTTCCTTCCTACGAATTTAGCTTTTAAAGTATTGCTCTCTCTTTCGCTCCTCCAAATGCGTGGTTTGGAAAAAGCCGATCTTCCCCGACATTGTCCGACGTCATCCGATAAAGTATTAAGCAATTTCAGCTTTATAATGGTTCGAAAAAAAAATATTTGGGGGGAAAAAAATTTCTGGGGTTGGATCGAGTCTGAAAAAAGATTTTTCATACAAGACCCGACCCCAGAAATTTTTTTAGAGGGAGGGGATGACCCTCGGTTGAAATTTTCGGGGGTGGGTCCGACGTGGAGAGGTCTCCGCGGCGGTTCGGTCCGGACTGATCCCCTCCACGATTGCGGCTTCCCCCACTCCGCGGTTCGTGCGCGCGCAATCGGTTATCCACTCCCCGCTTCCCCCGCTTCCCCCCGCGCCCATGTTTCCCTCCACCGCACTCCCCCGCGCGCCCTCACTTCCCCCCGCCCCCGCGCTCCCCTCAGAGGACCTGAGTTAGAACCCGCTTTACCCTACTACTCAAGTCGGCGGCGGGCCAACCTTGTCCCGGGGTCGTGGGGACGACCCTATAATCGTCGGACATGTCGGCGGCTGGCCAACTTTGGCCCGGTGTCGTGGGGACGACTCTATAGTCGTCGGAAATGTCGGCGCCTGGCCAACCTGGACCCGGGGTCGTGGGGACGACCCTATTGTCGTCGGACATGACGGTGGCGGGCCAATCTAGTCTCGCGGTCGTGGGGACGACCCTATAATCGTCGGACATGACGGTGGCGGGCCAATCTAGTCCCGGGGTCGTGGGGACGACCCTATAGTCGTCGGACATGTCGGCGGCTGGCCAACTTTGGCCCGGTGTCGTGGGGACGACTCTATAGTCGTCGGACATGTCGGCGGCTGGCCAACCTAGACCCGGGGTCGTGGGGACGACCCTATTGTCGTCGGACCTGTCGGCGGCTGGCCAACCTAGTCCCGAGGTCGTGGGGCGACCCTATAGTCGTCGGACATGTCGGCGGCTGGCCAACCTAGTCCCGAGGTCGTCGGACTGGACGGTGGCGGGCCAATCTAGTCCCGGGTTCGTGGGGACGATCCTACAGTCGTCGGACATGTCGGCGGCTGGCCAACTTTGGCCCGTGGTCGTGGGGACGACCCTGAAGTCGTCGGACATGACGGTGGCGGGCCAATCTAGTCCCGGGTTCGTGGGGACGACCGTATAGTCGTCGGACTTGACGGTGGCGGGCCAATCTAGTCCCGGGGTCGTGGGTACGACCGTATAGTCGTCGGACATGTCGGCGGCTGGCCAACTTTGGCCCGTGGTCGTGGGGACGACCCTATAGTCGTCAGACATGACGGTGGGGAGCCAACCTAGTCCCGGGGTCGTGGGGACGACCCTATAGTCGTCGGACAAGTCGGCGGCGAGCCCACCTAGTCGGCGGGTCGTGGGGACGACCCTATAGTCGTCGGACAAGTCGGCGGCCGGCCAACCTAGTCCGGGGGTCGTGGGGACGACCCTATAGTCGTTAGACATGACGGTGGCGGGCCAATCTAGTCCCGGGGTCGTGGGGACGACCCTATAGTCGTCGGACAAGACGGCGGCTGGACATCTTTGGCCCGGGGTCGTGGGGACGACCCTATAGTCGTCGGACATGTTGGCGGCTTGTCAGCCTAGTCCCAGGGTCGTGGGTACGACCCTATAGTCGTCGGACAAGTCGGCGGCGGGCCAACCTTGTCCCGGGGTCGTGGGGACGACCCTATAATCGTCGGACATGTCGGCGGCTGGCCAACTTTGGCCCGGTGTCGTGGGGACGACTCTATAGTCGTCGGAAATGTCGGCGGCTGGCCAACCTGGACCCGGGGTCGTGGGGACGACCCTATTGTCGTCGGACATGACGGTGGCGGGCCAATCTAGTCTCGCGGTCGTGGGGACGACCCTATAATCGTCGGACATGACGGTGGCGGGCCAATCTAGTCCCGGGGTCGTGGGGACGACCCTATAGTCGTCGGACATGTCGGCGGCTGGCCAACTTTGGCCCGGTGTCGTGGGGACGACTCTATAGTCGTCGGACATGTCGGCGGCTGGCCAACCTAGACCCGGGGTCGTGGGGACGACCCTATTGTCGTCGGACCTGTCGGCGGCTGGCCAACCTAGTCCCGAGGTCGTGGGGCGACCCTATAATCGTCGGACATGTCGGCGGCTGGCCAACCTAGTCCCGAGGTCGTCGGACTGGACGGTGGCGGGCCAATCTAGTCCCGGGTTCGTGGGGACGATCCTACAGTCGTCGGACATGTCGGCGGCTGGCCAACCTAGTCCCGAGGTCGTGGGGCGACTCTATAATCGTCGGACATGTCGGCGGCTGGCCAACCTAGTCCCGAGGTCGTCGGACTGGACGGTGGCGGGCCAATCTAGTCCCGGGTTCGTGGGGACGATCCTACAGTCGTCGGACATGTCGGCGGCTGGCCAACTTTGGCCCGTGGTCGTGGGGACGACCCTGAAGTCGTCGGACATGACGGTGGCGGGCCAATCTAGTCCCGGGGTCGTGGGGACGACCGTATAGTCGTCGGACTTGACGGTGGCGGGCCAATCTAGTCCCGGGGTCGTGGGTACGACCGTATAGTCTTCGGACAAGTCGGCGGCTGGCCAACTTTGGCCCGGGGTCGTGGGGACGACCCTATAGTCGTCGGACATGTCGGCGGCTGGCCAACTTTGGCCCGTGGTTGTGGGGACGACCCTATAGTCGTTGGACATGACGGTGGCGGGCCAATCTAGTCCCGGGGTCGTGGGGACGACCCTATAGTCGTCGGACAAGACGGCGGCTGGACATCTTTGGCCCGGGGTCGTGGGGACGACCCTATAGTCGTCGGACATGTCGGCGGCTGGCCAAATTTGGCCCGGGGTCGTGGGGACGACCCTATAGTCGTCGGACATGTCGGCGGCTGGCCAACCTTGGCCCGTGGTTGTGGGGACGACCCTATAATCGTTGGACATGACGGTGGCGGGCCAATCTAGTCCCGGGGTCGTGGGGACGACCCTATAGTCGTCGGACAAGACGGCGGCTGGACATCATTGGCCCGGGGTCGTGGGTACGACCCTATAGTCGTCGGACAAGTCGGCGGCTGGCCAACCTAGTCCCGAGGTCGTGGGGACGACCCTACAGTCGTCGGACTTGACGGTGGCGGGCCAATCTAGTCCCGAGGTCGTGGGGACGACCCTATAGTCGTCGGACATGTCGGCGGCTGTCCAACTTTGGCGCGGTGTCGTGGGGACGACTCTATAGTCGTCGGACATGTCGGCAGCTAGCCAACCTAGACCCGGGGTCGTGGGGACGACCCTATTGTCGTCGGACATGACGGTGGCGGGCCAATCTAGTCCCGGGGTCGTGGGGACGACCCTATAGTCGTCGGACAAGTCGGCGGCGGGCCAAGCTTGTCCCGGGGTCGTGGGGACGACCCTATAGTTGTCGGACATGTTGGCGATTGGCCCACATTGGCCCGGGGTCGTCGGGACGACCCTATAGTCGTCGGACATGTCGGCGGCTGGCCAACCTAGTCCCGGGGTCGTGGGGACGACCCTATAGTCGTCGGACATTTCGGCGGCTTGCCAACTTTGGCCCGGGGTCGTGGGGACGACCCTATAGTCGTCGGATATGTCGGCGGCTGGCCAACTTTGGCCCGTGGTTGTGGGGACGACCCTATAGTCGTTGGACATGACGGTGGCGGGCCAGTCTAGTCCCGGGGTCGTGGGGACGACCCTATAGTCGTCGGACATGTCGGCGGCAGGCCAACTTTGGCCCGGGGTCGTGGGGACGACCGTATAGTCGTCGGACTTGACGGTGGCGGGCCAATCTAGTCCCGAGGTCCTGGGGACGACCCTATAGTCGTCGGACTTGACGGTGGCGGGCCAATGTAGTCCCGGGGTCGTGGGGACAACCCTAAAGCCGTCGGACATTTCAGCGGCTTGCCAACTTTGGCCCGGGGTCGTGGGGACTACCCTATAGTCGTCGGACATTTCGGCGGCTGAACAACTTTGGCCCGGGGTCGTGGGGACGACCCTATAGTCGTCGGACATGTTGGCGGCTTGTCAGCCTAGTCCCGGGGTCGTGGGTACGGCCCTATATTCGTCGGACATGTCGGCGGCGGGCCAACCTTGTCCCGGGGTCGTGGGGACGACCCTATAGTCGTCGGACATGTCGGCGGCTGGCCAACTTTGGCCCGGTGTCGTGGGGACGACTCTATAGTCGTCGGAAATGTCGGCGGCTGGCCAACCTGGACCCGGGGTCGTGGGGACGACCCTATTGTCGTCGGACATGACGGTAGCGGGCCAATCTAGTCTCGGGGTCGTGGGGACGACCCCATAGTCGTCGGACATGTCGGCGGCTGGCCAACTTTGGCCCGGGGTCGTGGGGACGATCCAATAATCGTCGGACATGTCGGCGGCTGGCCAACTTTGGCCCGTGGTGGTGGGGACGACCCTATAGTCGTTGGACATGACGGTGGCAGGCCAATCTAGTCCCGGGATCGTGGGGACGACCCTATAGGCGTCGGACAAGACGGCGGCTGGACATCTTTGGCCCGGGGTCTAGGGGACGACCCTATAGTCGTCGGACATGTCGGCGGCTGGCCAACGTTGGCCCGTGGTTGTGGGGACGACCCTATAGTCGTTGGACATGACGGTGGCGGGCCAATCTAGTCCCGGGGTCGTGGGGACGACCCTATAGTCGTCGGACATGTCGGCGGCTGGCCAACTTTGGCGCGTGGTCGTGGGGACGATCCGATTGTCGTCGGACATGTCGGCGGCTGGCCAACTTTGGCCCGTGGTCGTGGGGACGATCCAATAGTCGTCGGATATGTCAGCGGCTGGCCAACTTTGGCGCGTGGGTGTGGGGACGATCCGATTGTCGTCGGACATGTCGGCGGCTGGCCAACCTAGACCCGGGGTCGTGGGGACGACCCTATTGTCGTCGGACATGGCGGTGGCGGGCCAATCTAGTCCCGTGGTCGTGGGGAAGACCCTATAGTCTTCGGACATGACGGTAGCGGGCCAATCTAGACCCGAGGTCCTGGGGACGACCCTATAGTAGTCGGACATGTCGGCGGCTGTCCAACTTTGGCCCGGTGTCGTGGGGACGACTCTATAGTCGTCGGACATGTCGGCGGCTGGCCAACCTAGACCCGGGGTCGTGGGGACGACTCTATAGTCGTCGGACATGACGGCGGCTGGCCAACCTAGACCCGGGGTCGTGGGGACGACCCTATAATCGTTGGACATGACGGTGGCGGGCCAATCTAGTCCCGGGGTCGTAGGGACGACCCTATAGTCTTCGGACATGTTGGCGGCTTGTCAGCCTAGTCCCGGGGTCGTGGGGACGACCCTACAGTCGTCGGACATTTCGGCGGCTTGCCAACTTTGGCCCGGAGTCGTGGGGACGACCCTATAGTCGTCGGACTTGACGGTGGCGGGCCAATCTAGTCCCGGGGTCGTGGGGACGACCCTATAATCGTTGGACATGACGGTGGCGGGCCAATCTAGTCCCGGGGTCGTCGGGACGACCCTATAGTCGTCGGACATGTTGGCGATTGGCCAAGCTTGTCCCGGGGTCGTGGGGACGACCCTATAATCGTCGGACATGACGGTGGCGGGCCAATCTAGTCCCGGGGTCGTGGGGACGACCCTTTAGTCATCGGACATGTCGGCGGCTGGCCAACTTTGGCCCGGTGTCGTGGGGACGACTCTATAGACGTCGGACATGTTGGGGATTGGCCAACATTGGCCCGGGGTCGTGGGGACGACCCTATAGTCGTCGGACATGTCGGCAGCTGGCCAACGTAGACCCGGGGTCGTGGGGACGACGCTATAGTCGTCGGACATGTCGACGGCTGGCTAACTTGGGCCCGTGGTTGTGGGGACGACCCTATAGTCGTTGGACATGACGGTGGCGGGCCAATCTAGTCCCGGGGTCGTAGGGACGACCCTATAGTCGTCGGACAAGACGGCGGCTGGACATCTTTGGCCCGGGGTCGTGGGGACGACCCTATAGTCTTCGGACATGTTGGCGGCTTGTCAGCCTAGTCCCGGGGTCGAGGGTACGACCCTATAGTCGTCGGACATGTCGGCGGCTGGCCAACTTTGGCCCGGTGTCGTGGGTACGACCCTATAGTCGTCGGACATGTTGGCGGCTGGCCAACTTTGGCCCGTGGTTGTGGGGACGACCCTATAGTCGTTGGATATGTCGGCGGCTGGCCAACTTTGGCCCGTGGTTGTGGGGACGACCCTATAGTCGTTGGACATGACGGTGGCGGGCCAGTCTAGTCCCGGGGTCGTGGGGACGACCCTATAGTCGTCGGACATGTCGGCGGCTGGCCAACTTTGGCCCGGTGTCGTGGGTACGACCCTATAGTCGTCGGACATGTTGGCGGCTGGCCAACTTTGGCCCGTGGTTGTGGGGACGACCCTATAGTCGTTGGATATGTCGGCGGCTGGCCAACTTTGGCCCGTGGTTGTGGGGACGACCCTATAGTCGTTGGACATGACGGTGGCGGGCCAGTCTAGTCCCGGGGTCGTCGGGACGACCCTATAGTCGTCGGACATGTTGGCGATTGGCCAAGCTTGTCCCGGGGTCGTGGGGACGACCCTATAGTCTTCGGACATGTTGGCGGCTTGTCAGCCTAGTCCCGGGGTCGTGGGGACGACCCTACAGTCGTCGGACATTTCGGCGGCTTGCCAACTTTGGCCCGGAGTCGTGGGGACGACCCTATAGTCGTCGGACTTGACGGTGGCGGGCCAATCTAGTCCCGGGGTCGTGGGGACGACCCTATAATCGTTGGACATGACGGTGGCGGGCCAATCTAGTCCCGGGGTCGTGGGGACGACCCTATAGTCGTCGGACAAGTCGGCGGCGGGCCAAGCTTGTCCCGGGGTCGTGGGGACGACCCTATAGTTGTCGGACATGTTGGCGATTGGCCCACATTGGCCCGGGGTCGTCGGGACGACCCTATAGTCGTCGGACATGTCGGCGGCTGGCCAACCTAGTCCCGGGGTCGTGGGGACGACCCTATAGTCGTCGGACATTTCGGCGGCTTGCCAACTTTGGCCCGGGGTCGTGGGGACGACCCTATAGTCGTCGGATATGTCGGCGGCTGGCCAACTTTGGCCCGTGGTTGTGGGGACGACCCTATAGTCGTTGGACATGACGGTGGCGGGCCAGTCTAGTCCCGGGGTCGTGGGGACGACCCTATAGTCGTCGGACATGTCGGCGGCAGGCCAACTTTGGCCCGGGGTCGTGGGGACGACCGTATAGTCGTCGGACTTGACGGTGGCGGGCCAATCTAGTCCCGAGGTCCTGGGGACGACCCTATAGTCGTCGGACTTGACGGTGGCGGGCCAATGTAGTCCCGGGGTCGTGGGGACAACCCTAAAGCCGTCGGACATTTCAGCGGCTTGCCAACTTTGGCCCGGGGTCGTGGGGACTACCCTATAGTCGTCGGACATTTCGGCGGCTGAACAACTTTGGCCCGGGGTCGTGGGGACGACCCTATAGTCGTCGGACATGTTGGCGGCTTGTCAGCCTAGTCCCGGGGTCGTGGGTACGGCCCTATATTCGTCGGACATGTCGGCGGCGGGCCAACCTTGTCCCGGGGTCGTGGGGACGACCCTATAGTCGTCGGACATGTCGGCGGCTGGCCAACTTTGGCCCGGTGTCGTGGGGACGACTCTATAGTCGTCGGAAATGTCGGCGGCTGGCCAACCTGGACCCGGGGTCGTGGGGACGACCCTATTGTCGTCGGACATGACGGTAGCGGGCCAATCTAGTCTCGGGGTCGTGGGGACGACCCCATAGTCGTCGGACATGTCGGCGGCTGGCCAACTTTGGCCCGGGGTCGTGGGGACGATCCAATAATCGTCGGACATGTCGGCGGCTGGCCAACTTTGGCCCGTGGTGGTGGGGACGACCCTATAGTCGTTGGACATGACGGTGGCAGGCCAATCTAGTCCCGGGGTCGTGGGGACGACCCTATAGGCGTCGGACAAGACGGCGGCTGGACATCTTTGGCCCGGGGTCTAGGGGACGACCCTATAGTCGTCGGACATGTCGGCGGCTGGCCAACTTTGGCCCGTGGTTGTGGGGACGACCCTATAGTCGTTGGACATGACGGTGGCGGGCCAATCTAGTCCCGGGGTCGTGGGGACGACCCTATAGTCGTCGGACATGTCGGCGGCTGGCCAACTTTGGCGCGTGGTCGTGGGGACGATCCGATTGTCGTCGGACATGTCGGCGGCTGGCCAACTTTGGCCCGTGGTCGTGGGGACGATCCAATAGTCGTCGGATATGTCGGCGGCTGGCCAACTTTGGCGCGTGGGTGTGGGGACGATCCGATTGTCGTCGGACATGTCGGCGGCAGGCCAACTTTGGCCCGGGGTCGTGGGGACGACCGTATAGTCGTCGGACTTGACGGTGGCGGGCCAATCTAGTCCCGAGGTCCTGGGGACGACCCTATAGTCGTCGGACTTGACGGTGGCGGGCCAATGTAGTCCCGGGGTCGTGGGGACGACCCTATAGTCGTCGGACATGTCGGCGGCAGGCCAACTTTGGCCCGGGGTCGTGGGGACGACCGTATAGTCGTCGGACTTGACGGTGGCGGGCCAATCTAGTCCCGAGGTCCTGGGGACGACCCTATAGTCGTCGGACTTGACGGTGGCGGGCCAATGTAGTCCCGGGGTCGTGGGGACAACCCTAAAGCCGTCGGACATTTCAGCGGCTTGCCAACTTTGGCCCGGGGTCGTGGGGACTACCCTATAGTCGTCGGACATTTCGGCGGCTGAACAACTTTGGCCCGGGGTCGTGGGGACGACCCTATAGTCGTCGGACATGTTGGCGGCTTGTCAGCCTAGTCCCGGGGTCGTGGGTACGGCCCTATATTCGTCGGACATGTCGGCGGCGGGCCAACCTTGTCCCGGGGTCGTGGGGACGACCCTATAGTCGTCGGACATGTCGGCGGCTGGCCAACTTTGGCCCGGTGTCGTGGGGACGACTCTATAGTCGTCGGAAATGTCGGCGGCTGGCCAACCTGGACCCGGGGTCGTGGGGACGACCCTATTGTCGTCGGACATGACGGTAGCGGGCCAATCTAGTCTCGGGGTCGTGGGGACGACCCCATAGTCGTCGGACATGTCGGCGGCTGGCCAATCTAGTCCCGGGGTCGTAGGGACGACCCTATAGTCGTCGGACAAGACGGCGGCTGGACATCTTTGGCCCGGGGTCGTGGGGACGACCCTATAGTCTTCGGACATGTTGGCGGCTTGTCAGCCTAGTCCCGGGGTCGAGGGTACGACCCTATAGTCTTCGGACATGTTGGCGGCTTGTCAGCCTAGTCCCGGGGTCGTGGGGACGACCCTACAGTCGTCGGACATTTCGGCGGCTTGCCAACTTTGGCCCGGAGTCGTGGGGACGACCCTATAGTCGTCGGACTTGACGGTGGCGGGCCAATCTAGTCCCGGGGTCGTGGGGACGACCCTATAATCGTTGGACATGACGGTGGCGGGCCAATCTAGTCCCGGGGTCGTCGGGACGACCCTATAGTCGTCGGACATGTTGGCGATTGGCCAAGCTTGTCCCGGGGTCGTGGGGACGACCCTATAATCGTCGGACATGACGGTGGCGGGCCAATCTAGTCCCGGGGTCGTGGGGACGACCCTTTAGTCATCGGACATGTCGGCGGCTGGCCAACTTTGGCCCGGTGTCGTGGGGACGACTCTATAGACGTCGGACATGTTGGGGATTGGCCAACATTGGCCCGGGGTCGTGGGGACGACCCTATAGTCGTCGGACATGTCGGCGGCTGGCCAACTTTGGCGCGTGGTCGTGGGGACGATCCGATTGTCGTCGGACATGTCGGCGGCTGGCCAACTTTGGCCCGTGGTCGTGGGGACGATCCAATAGTCGTCGGATATGTCGGCGGCTGGCCAACTTTGGCGCGTGGGTGTGGGGACGATCCGATTGTCGTCGGACATGTCGGCGGCTGGCCAACCTAGACCCGGGGTCGTGGGGACGACCCTATTGTCGTCGGACATGGCGGTGGCGGGCCAATCTAGTCCCGTGGTCGTGGGGAAGACCCTATAGTCTTCGGACATGACGGTAGCGGGCCAATCTAGACCCGAGGTCCTGGGGACGACCCTATAGTAGTCGGACATGTCGGCGGCTGTCCAACTTTGGCCCGGTGTCGTGGGGACGACTCTATAGTCGTCGGACATGTCGGCGGCTGGCCAACCTAGACCCGGGGTCGTGGGGACGACTCTATAGTCGTCGGACATGACGGCGGCTGGCCAACCTAGACCCGGGGTCGTGGGGACGACCCTATAATCGTTGGACATGACGGTGGCGGGCCAATCTAGTCCCGGGGTCGTAGGGACGACCCTATAGTCTTCGGACATGTTGGCGGCTTGTCAGCCTAGTCCCGGGGTCGTGGGTACGACCCTATAGTCGTCGGACAAGTCGGCGGCGGGCCAACCTTGTCCCGGGGTCGTGGTGACGACCCTATAGTCGTCGGACATGTCGGCGGCTGGCCAACTTTGGCCCGGTGTCGTGGGGACGACCCAATAGTGGTCGGACATGTCGGCGGCCGGCCAACCTAGTCCCGAGGTCGTGGGGACGACCCTATAGTCCTCGGACTTGACGGTGGCGGGCCAATCTAGTCCCGGGGTCGTGGGGACGACCCTACAGTCGTCGGACATTTCGGCGGCTTGCCAACTTTGGCCCGGAGTCGTGGGGACGACCCTATAGTCGTCGGACTTGACGGTGGCGGGCCAATCTAGTCCCGGGGTCGTGGGGACGACCCTATAATCGTTGGACACGACGGTGGCGGGCCAATCTAGTCCCGGGGTCGTAGGGACGACCCTATAGTCGTCGGACATGTTGGCGATTGGCCAAGCTTGTCCCGGGGTCGTGGGGACGACCCTATAATCGTCGGACATGACGGTGGCGGGCCAATCTAGTCCCGGGGTCGTGGGGACGACCCTATAGTCGTCGGACATGTCGGCGGCTGGCCAACTTTGGCCCGGTGTCGTGGGGACGACTCTATAGACGTCGGACATGTTGGGGATTGGCCAACATTGGCCCGGGGTCGTGGGGACGACCCTATAGTCGTCGGACATGTCGGCAGCTGGCCAACGTAGACCCGGGGTCGTGGGGACGACCCTATAGTCGTCGGACATGTCGACGGCTGGCTAACTTGGGCCCGTGGTTGTGGGGACGACCCTATAGTCGTTGGACATGACGGTGGCGGGCCAATCTAGTCCCGGGGTCGTAGGGACGACCCTATAGTCGTCGGACAAGACGGCGGCTGGACATCTTTGGCCCGGGGTCGTGGGGACGACCCTATAGTCTTCGGACATGTTGGCGGCTTGTCAGCCTAGTCCCGGGGTCGTGGGTACGACCCTATAGTCGTCGGACATGTCGGCGGCTGGCCAACTTTGGCCCGGTGTCGTGGGTACGACCCTATAGTCGTCGGACATGTTGGCGGCTTGTCAGCCTAGTCCCGGGGTCTTGGGTACGGCCCTATATTCGTCGGACATGTCGGCGGCTGGCCAACTTTGGCCCGGTGTCGTGGGGACGACTCTATAGTCGTCGGAAATGTCGGCGGCTGGCCAACCTGGACCCGGGGTCGTGGGGACGACCCTATTGTCGTCGGACATGACGGTAGCGGGCCAATCTAGTCTCGGGGTCGTGGGGACGACCCTATAGTCGTCGGACATGTCGGCGGCTGGCGAACTTTGGCCCGGGGTCGTGGGGACGATCCAATAATCGTCGGACATGTCGGCGGCTGGCCAACTTTGGCCCGTGGTTGTGGGGACGACCCTATAGTCGTTGGACATGACGGTGGCGGGCCAATCTAGTCCCGGGGTCGTGGGGACGACCCTATAGTCGTCGGACATGTCGGCGGCTGGCCAACTTTGGACCGGGGTCGTGGGGACGACCCTATAGTCGTCGGACATGTCGACGGCTGGCCAACTTTGGCCCGTGGTTGTGGGGACGACCCTATAGTCGTTGGACATGACGGTGGCGGGCCAATCTAGTCCCGGGGTCGTGGGGACGACCCTATAGTCGTCGGACATTTCGGCGGGGTTGCCAACTTTGGCCCGGGGTCGTGGGACGACCCTATAGTCGTCGGACATGACGGTGGCGGGCCAATCTAGTCCCGGGGTCGTGGGGACGACCCTATGGTCGTCGGACAAGTCGGCGGCGGGCCAAGCTTGTCCCGGGGTCGTGGGGACGACCCTATAATCGTCGGACATGACGGTGGCGGGCCAATCTAGTCCCGGTGTCGTGGGGACGACCCTATAATCGTTGGACATGACGGTGGCGGGCCAATCTAGTCCCGGGGTCGTAGGGACGACCCTATAGTCGTCGGACATGTCGGCGGCTGTCCAACTTTGGCGCGGTGTCGTGGGGACGACTCTATAGTCGTCGGACATGTCGGCAGCTGGGCAACCTAGACCCGGGGTCGTGGGGACGACCCTATTGTCGTCGGATATGACGGTGGCGGGCCAATCTAGTCCCGGGGTCGTGGGGACGACCCTATGGTCGTCGGACAAGTCGGCGGCGGGCCAAGCTTGTCCCGGGGTCGTGGGGACGACCCTATAATCGTCGGACATGCCGGTGGCGGGCCAATCTAGTCCCGGGGTCGTAGGGACGACCCTATAGTCGTCGGACATGTTGGCGATTGGCCAACATTGGCCCGGGGTCGTGGGGACGACCCTATAGTCGTCGGACATGTCGGCGGCTGGCCAACTTTAGCCCGTGGTTGTGGGGACGACCCTATAATCGTTGGACATGACGGTGGCGGGCCAATCTAGTCCCGGGGTCGTGGGGACGACCCTATAGTCGTCGGACAAGACGGCGGCTGGACATCATTGGCCCGGGGTCGTGGGTACGACCCTATAGTCGTCGGACAAGTCGGCGGCTGGCCAACCTAGTCCCGAGGTCGTGGGGACGACCCTACAGTCGTCGGACTTGACGGTGGCGGGCCAATCTAGTCCCGAGGTCGTGGGGACGACCCCATAGTCGTCGGACATGTCGACGGCTGGCCAACTTTGGCCCGTGGTTGTGGGGACGACCCTATAGTCGTTGGACATGACGGTGGCGGGCCAATCTAGTCCCGGGGTCGTAGGGACGACCCTATAGTCGTCGGACAAGACGGCGGCTGGACATCTTTGGCCCGGGGTCGTGGGGACGACCCTATAGTCGTCGGACATGTTGGCGGCTTGTCAGCCTTGTCCCGGGGTCGTGGGGACGACCCTATAATCGTTGGACATGACGGTGGCGGGCCAATCTAGTCCCGGGGTCGTCGGGACGACCCTATAGTCGTCGGACATGTCGGCGGCTGGCCAACTTTGGCCCGGTGTCGTGGGTACGACCCTATAGTCGTCGGACATGTTGGCGGCTTGTCAGCCTAGTCCCGGGGTCTTGGGTACGGCCCTATATTCGTCGGACATGTCGGCGGCTGGCCAACTTTGGCCCGGTGTCGTGGGGACGACTCTATAGTCGTCGGAAATGTCGGCGGCTGGCCAACCTGGACCCGGGGTCGTGGGGACGACCCTATTGTCGTCGGACATGACGGTAGCGGGCCAATCTAGTCTCGGGGTCGTGGGGACGACCCTATAGTCGTCGGACATGTCGGCGGCTGGCGAACTTTGGCCCGGGGTCGTGGGGACGATCCAATAATCGTCGGACATGTCGGCGGCTGGCCAACTTTGGCCCGTGGTTGTGGGGACGACCCTATAGTCGTTGGACATGACGGTGGCGGGCCAATCTAGTCCCGGGGTCGTGGGGACGACCCTATAGTCGTCGGACATGTCGGCGGCTGGCCAACTTTGGACCGGGGTCGTGGGGACGACCCTATAGTCGTCGGACATGTCGACGGCTGGCCAACTTTGGCCCGTGGTTGTGGGGACGACCCTATAGTCGTTGGACATGACGGTGGCGGGCCAATCTAGTCCCGGGGTCGTGGGGACGACCCTATAGTCGTCGGACATTTCGGCGGCTTGCCAACTTTGGCCCGGGGTCGTGGGACGACCCTATAGTCGTCGGACATGACGGTGGCGGGCCAATCTAGTCCCGGGGTCGTGGGGACGACCCTATGGTCGTCGGACAAGTCGGCGGCGGGCCAAGCTTGTCCCGGGGTCGTGGGGACGACCCTATAATCGTCGGACATGACGGTGGCGGGCCAATCTAGTCCCGGTGTCGTGGGGACGACCCTATAATCGTTGGACATGACGGTGGCGGGCCAATCTAGTCCCGGGGTCGTAGGGACGACCCTATAGTCGTCGGACATGTCGGCGGCTGTCCAACTTTGGCGCGGTGTCGTGGGGACGACTCTATAGTCGTCGGACATGTCGGCAGCTGGGCAACCTAGACCCGGGGTCGTGGGGACGACCCTATTGTCGTCGGATATGACGGTGGCGGGCCAATCTAGTCCCGGGGTCGTGGGGACGACCCTATGGTCGTCGGACAAGTCGGCGGCGGGCCAAGCTTGTCCCGGGGTCGTGGGGACGACCCTATAATCGTCGGACATGCCGGTGGCGGGCCAATCTAGTCCCGGGGTCGTAGGGACGACCCTATAGTCGTCGGACATGTTGGCGATTGGCCAACATTGGCCCGGGGTCGTGGGGACGACCCTATAGTCGTCGGACATGTCGGCGGCTGGCCAACTTTAGCCCGTGGTTGTGGGGACGACCCTATAATCGTTGGACATGACGGTGGCGGGCCAATCTAGTCCCGGGGTCGTGGGGACGACCCTATAGTCGTCGGACAAGACGGCGGCTGGACATCATTGGCCCGGGGTCGTGGGTACGACCCTATAGTCGTCGGACAAGTCGGCGGCTGGCCAACCTAGTCCCGAGGTCGTGGGGACGACCCTACAGTCGTCGGACTTGACGGTGGCGGGCCAATCTAGTCCCGAGGTCGTGGGGACGACCCCATAGTCGTCGGACATGTCGACGGCTGGCCAACTTTGGCCCGTGGTTGTGGGGACGACCCTATAGTCGTTGGACATGACGGTGGCGGGCCAATCTAGTCCCGGGGTCGTAGGGACGACCCTATAGTCGTCGGACAAGACGGCGGCTGGACATCTTTGGCCCGGGGTCGTGGGGACGACCCTATAGTCGTCGGACATGTTGGCGGCTTGTCAGCCTTGTCCCGGGGTCGTGGGGACGACCCTATAATCGTTGGACATGACGGTGGCGGGCCAATCTAGTCCCGGGGTCGTCGGGACGACCCTATAGTCGTCGGACATGTTGGCGATTGGCCAAGCTTGTCCCGGGGTCGTGGGGACGACCCTATAATCGTCGGACATGACGGTGGCGGGCCAATCTAGTCCCGGGGTCGTGGGGACGACCCTATAGTCATCGGACATGTCGGCGGCTGGCCAACTTTGGCCCGGTGTCGTGGGGACGACTCTATAGACGTCGGACATGTTGGGGATTGGCCAACATTGGCCCGGGGTCGTGGGGACGACCCTATAGTCGTCGGACATGTCGGCAGCTGGCCAACGTAGACCCGGGGTCGTGGGGACGACCCTATAGTCGTCGGACATGTCGACGGCTGGCTAACTTGGGCCCGTGGTTGTGGGGACGACCCTATAGTCGTTGGACATGACGGTGGCGGGCCAATCTAGTCCCGGGGTCGTAGGGACGACCCTATAGTCGTCGGACAAGACGGCGGCTGGACATCTTTGGCCCGGGGTCGTGGGGACGACCCTATAGTCTTCGGACATGTTGGCGGCTTGTCAGCCTAGTCCCGGGGTCGTGGGTACGACCCTATAGTCGTCGGACATGTCGGCGGCTGGCCAACTTTGGCCCGGTGTCGTGGGTACGACCCTATAGTCGTCGGACATGTCGGCGGCTGGCCAACCTAGTCCCGAGGTCGTCGGACTTGACGGTGGCGGGCCAATCTAGTCCCGGGGTCGTAGGGACGACCCTATAGTCGTCGGACATGTTGGCGATTGGCCAACATTGGCCCGGGGTCGTCGGGTCGACCCTATAGTCGTCGGACATGTCGGCGGCTGGCCAACCTAGTCCCGGGGTCGTGGGGACGACCCTATTGTCGTCGGACATGTCGGCGGCTGGCCAACTTTGGCCCGTGGTCGTGGGGACGACCCTATAGTCGTTGGGCATGTCAGCGGCTGACCAACTTTGGCCCGGTGTAGTGGGGACGCCTCTATAGTCGTCGAACATGTCGGCGGCTGGCCAACCTAGACCCGGGGTCGTAGGTACGACCCTATAGTCGTCGGACATGTCGGCGATTGGCCATTATTGGCCCGGGGCCGTGGGGACGACCCTATAGTCGTCGGACATGTCGGTGGTTGGCCAACCTAGTCCCGAGGTCGTGGGGACGACCCTATAGTCGTCGGACTTGACGGTGGCGGGCCAATCTAGTCCCGGGGTCGTGGGACGACCCTACAGTCGTCGGACATTTCGGCGGCTTGCCAACTTTGGCCCGGGGTCGTGGGGACGACCCTATAGTCGTCGGACATGTCGGCGGCTGGCCAACTTTGGCCCGTGGTCGTGGGGACGATCCAATAGTCGTCGGACATGTCGGCGGCTGGCCAACTTTGGCCCGTGGTCGTGGGGACGATCCGATAGTCGTCGGACATGTCGGCGGCTGGCCAACTTTGGCCCGTGGTCGTGGGGGCGATCCAATAGTCGTCGGACATGTGGGCGGCTGGCCAACTTTGGCCCGTGGTCGTGGGGACGATCCGATAGTCGTCGGACATGTCGGCGGCTGGCCAACCTAGACCCGGGGTCGTGGGGACGACCCTATTGTCGTCGGACATGGCAGTGGCGGGCCAATCTAGTCCCGTGGTCGTGGGGACGACCCTATAGTCGTCGGACAAGGCGGCGGCGGGCCAACTTTGGCCCGTGGCCGTGGGGACGATCCAATAGTCGTCTGACATGTCGGCGGCTGGCCAACTTTGGCCCGTGGTCGTGGGGACGACTCTATAGTCGTCGGACATGTTGGCGGCTTGTCAGCCTAGTCTCGGGGTCGTGGGGACGACCCTATAGTCGTCGGACATGTCGGCGGCTGGCCAACATTGGCCCGGGGTCGTCGGGACGACCCTATAGTCGTCGGACATGTCGGCGGCTGGCCAACTTTAGCCCGTGGTTGTGGGGACGACCCTATAATCGTTGGACATGACGGTGGCGGGCCAATCTAGTCCCGGGGTCGTGGGGACGACCCTATAGTCGTCGGACAAGACGGCGGCTGGACATCATTGGACCGGGGTCGTGGGGACGACCCTATAGTCTTCGGACATGTTGGCGGCTTGTCAGCCTAGTCCCGGGGTCGTGGGTACGACCCTATAGTCGTCGGACATGTCGGCGGCTGGCCAACTTTGGCCCGGTGTCGTGGGTACGACCCTATAGTCGTCGGACATGTTGGCGGCTTGTCAGCCTAGTCCCGGGGTCGTGGGTACGGCCCTATATTCGTCGGACATGTCGGCGGCTGGCCAACTTTGGCCCGGTGTCGTGGGGACGACTCTATAGTCGTCGGAAATGTCGGCGGCTGGCCAACCTGGACCCGGGGTCGTGGGGACGACCCTATTGTCGTCGGACATGACGGTAGCGGGCCAATCTAGTCTCGGGGTCGTGGGGACGACCCTATAGTCGTCGGACATGTCGGCGGCTGGCCAACTTTGGCCCGGGGTCGTGGGGACAATCCAATAATCGTCGGACATGTCGGCGGCTGGCCAACTTTGGCCCGTGGTGGTGGGGACGACCCTATAGTCGTTGGACATGACGGTGGCAGGCCAATCTAGTCCCGGGGTCGTGGGGACGACCCTATAGGCGTCGGACAAAACGGCGGCTGGACATCTTTGGCCCGGGGTCGTGGGGACGACCCTATAGTCGTCGGACATGTCGGCGGCTGGCCAACTTTGGCCCGTGGTTGTGGGGACGACCCTATAGTCGTTGGACATGACGGTGGCGGGCCAATCTAGTCCCGGGGTCGTGGGGACGACCCTATAGTCGTCGGACATGTCGGCGGCTGGCCAACTTTGGACCGGTGTCGTGGGGACGACTCTATAGTCGTCGGAAATGTCGGCGGCTGGCCAACCTGGACCCGAGGTCGTGGGGACGACCCTATTGTCGTCGGACATGACGGTGGCGGGCCAATCTAGTCTCGGGGTCGTGGGGACGACCCTATAGTCGTCGGACATGTCGGCGGCTGGCCAAATTTGGCCCGGGGTCGTGGGGACGACCCTATAGTCGTCGGACATGTCGGCGGCTGGCCAACCTTGGCCCGTGGTGGTGGGGACGACCCTATAGTCGTTGGATATGACGGTGGCGGGCCAATCTAGTCCCGGGGTCGTGGGGACGACCCTATAGTCGTCGGACAAGACGGCGGCTGGACATCATTGGACACGGAGTCGTGGGGCCGACCCTATTGTCGTCGGACATGACGGTGGCGGGCCAATCTAGTCTCGGGGTCGTGGGGACGACCCTACAGTCGTCGGACATTTCGGCGGCTTGCCAACTTTGGCCCGGGGTCGTGGGGGCGACCCTATAGTCGTCGGACATGTCGGCGGCTGCCCAAAATTGGCCCGTGGTTGTGGGGACGACCCTATAGTCGTTGGACATGACGGTGGCGGGCCAATCTAGTCCCGGGGTCGTAGGGACGACCCTATAGTCGTCGGACAAGACGGCGGCTGGACATCTTTGGCCCGGGGTCGTGGGGACGACCCTATAGTCGTCGGACATGTCGGCGGCGGGCCAATCTAGTCCCGGGGTCGTGGGGACGACCCTATAATTGTTGGACTTGACGGTGGCGGGCCAATCTAGTCCCGGGGTCGTAGGGACGACCCTATAGTCGTCGGACATGTTGGCGATTGGCCAACATTGGCCCGGGGTCGTCGGGACGACCCTATAGTCGTCGGACATGACGGTGGCGGACCAATCTAGTCCCAGGGTCGTGGGGACGACCCTATAGTCGTCGGACATGTTGGCGATTGGCCAACATTGGCCCGGGGTCGTCGGGACGACCCTATAGTCGTCGGACATGTCGGCGGCTGGCCAACCTAGTTCCGGGGTCGTGGGGACGACCCTATATTCGTCGGACATGTCGGCGGCTGGCCAACTTTGGCCCGTGGTCGTGGGGACGATCCAATAGTCGTCGGACATGTCGGCGGCTGGCCAACCTAATCCCGGGGTCGTGGGGACGACCCTATAGTCGTCGGACATTTCGGCGGCTTGCCAACTTTGGCCCGGGGTCGTGGGGACGACCCTATAGTCGTCGGACATGTCGGCGGCTGGCCAAATTTGGCCCGGGGTCGTGGGGACGACCCTATAGTCGTCGGACATGTCGGCGGCGGGCCAATCTAGTCCCGGGGTCGTGGGGACGACCCTATAATTGTTGGACTTGACGGTGGCGGGCCAATCTAGTCCCGGGGTCGTAGGGACGACCCTATAGTCGTCGGACATGTTGGCGATTGGCCAACATTGGCCCGGGGTCGTCGGGACGACCCTATAGTCGTCGGACATGACGGTGGCGGACCAATCTAGTCCCAGGGTCGTGGGGACGACCCTATAGTCGTCGGACATGTTGGCGATTGGCCAACATTGGCCCGGGGTCGTCGGGACGACCCTATAGTCGTCGGACATGTCGGCGGCTGGCCAACCTAGTTCCGGGGTCGTGGGGACGACCCTATATTCGTCGGACATGTCGGCGGCTGGCCAACTTTGGCCCGTGGTCGTGGGGACGATCCAATAGTCGTCGGACATGTCGGCGGCTGGCCAACCTAATCCCGGGGTCGTGGGGACGACCCTATAGTCGTCGGACATTTCGGCGGCTTGCCAACTTTGGCCCGGGGTCGTGGGGACGACCCTATAGTCGTCGGACATGTCGGCGGCTGGCCAACCTAGTTCCGGGGTCGTGGGGACGACCCTATATTCGTCGGACATGTCGGCGGCTGGCCAACTTTGGCCCGGGGTCGTGGGGACGATCCAATAGTCGTCGGACATGTCGGCGGCTGGTCAACTTTGGCCCGTGGTTGTGGGGACGACCCTATAGTCGTTGGACATGTCAGCGGCTGGCCAACTTTGGCCCTGTGTCGTGGGGACGACCCAATAGTCGTCGGACCTGTCGGCGGCTGGCCAACTTTGGCCCGGTGTCGTGGGGACGACTCTATAGTCGTCGGACATGTCGGCGGCTGGTCAACTTTGGCCCGTGGTTGTGGGGACGACCCTATAGTCGTTGGACATGTCAGCGGCTGGCCAACTTTGGCCCGGTGTCGTGGGGACGACCCAATAGTCGTCGGACATGTCGGTGGCTGGCCAGCTTTGGCCTGGTGTCGTGGGGACGTCTGTATAGTTGTCGGACATTTCGGCGGCAGGCCAACTTTGGCCCCTGGTCATGGGGACGACCCTATAATCGTCGGACATGTCGGCGGCTGGTCAACTTTGGCCCGTGGTCGTGGGGACGACCCTATAGGCGTCGGACAAGACGGTGGCGGACCAATCTATTCCCGGGGTCGTGGGGACGACTCTATAGTCGTCGGACATGTCGGCGGCTGGCCAACTTTGGCCCGTGGTTGTGGGGACGACCCTATAGTCGTTGGACATGTCAGCGGCTGGCCAACTTTGGCCCGGTGTCGTGGGGACGACCCAATAGTCGTCGGACATGTCGGCGGCTGGCCAACCTAGTCCGGGGTCGTGGGGACGACCCTATAGTCGTCGGACATGTCGGCGGCTGGCCAACTTTGGCCCGTGGTCGTGGGGACGATCCAAAAGTCGTCGGACATGTCGGCGGCTGGCCAACTTTGGCGCGTGATCGTGGGGACGATCCGATTGTCGTCGGACATGTCGGCGGCTGGCCAACCTAGACCCGGGGTCGTGGGGACGACCCTATTGTCGTCGGACATGACGGTGGCGGGCCAATCTAGTCCCGGGGTCGTGGGGACGACCCTATAGCCGTCGGACAAGTCGGCGGCGGGCCAAGCTTGTCCCGGGGTCGTGGGGACGACCCTATAATCGTCGGACATGACGGTGGCGGGCCAATATAGTCCCGGGGTCGTAGGGACGACCCTATAGTCGTCGGACATGTTGGCGATTGGCCAACATTGGCCCGGGGTCGTCGGACATGTCGGCGACTGGCCAACCTAGTTCCGGGGTCGTGGGGACGACCCTATATTCGTCGGACATGACGGTGGCGGGCCAATCTAGTCCCGGGGTCGTGGGGACGACCCTATAGCCGTCGGACAAGTCGGCGGCTGGCCAACCTAGCCCCGGGGACGTGGGGACGACCCTATTGTCGTCGGACATGACGGTGGCGGGCCAATCTAGTCCCGGGGTCGTGGGGACGACCCTACAGTCGTCGGACAAGTCGGCGGCGGGCCAAGCTTGTCCCGGGGTCGTGGGGACGACCCTATAATCGTCGGACATGACGGTGGCGGGCCAATCTAGTCCCGGGGTCGTGGGGACGACCCTATAATCGTTGGACATGACGGTGGCGGGCCAATCTAGTCCCGGGGTCGTAGGGACGACCCTATAGTCGTCGGACATGTCGGCGGCTGGCCAACTTTGGCCCGTGGTTGTGGGGACGACCCTATAGTCGTTGGACATGACGGTGGCGGGCCAATCTAGTCCCGGGGTCGTGGGGACGACCCTATAATCGTCGGACATGACGGTGGCGGGCCAATCTAGTCCCGGGGTCGTGGGGACGACCCTATAGTCGTCGGACATGTCGGCGGCTGGCCAACTTTGGCCCGGTGTCGTGGGGACGACTCTATAGTCGTCGGAAATGTCGGCGGCTGGCCAACCTGGACCCGGGGTCGTGGGGACGACCCTATTGTCGTCGGACAAGTCGGCGGCGGGCCAAGCTTGTCCCGGGGTCGTGGGGACGACCCTATAATCGTCGGACATGACGGTGGCGGGCCAATCTAGTCCCGGGGTCGTGGGGACGACCCTATAATCGTTGGACATGACGGTGGCGGGCCAATCTAGTCCCGGGGTCGTAGGGACGACCCTATAGTCGTCGGTCAAGACGGCGGCGGGCCAAGCTTGTCCCGGGGTCGTGGGGACGACCCTATAATCGTCGGACATGTCGGCGGCTGGCCAACCTAGACCCGGGGTCGTGGGGACG
Organism: Andrena praecox; assembly: GCA_963932275.1. Classification (NCBI taxonomy): domain Eukaryota; kingdom Metazoa; phylum Arthropoda; class Insecta; order Hymenoptera; family Andrenidae; genus Andrena; species Andrena praecox. The sequence continues at coordinate 2,071,531 of CAWVQO010000615.1, read as the reverse complement.
ATCCGATTGTCGTCGGACATGTCGGCGGCTGTCCAACTTTGGCACCGTGGTCGTGGGGACGATCCAATAGTCGTCAGACATGTCGGCGGCTGGCCAAACTGGACCCGGGGTCGTGGGGACGACCCTATTGTCGTCGGACATGACGGTGGCGGGCCAATCTAGTCTCGCGGTCGTGGGGACGACCCTATAATCGTCGGACATGACGGTGGCGGGCCAATCTAGTCCCGGGGTCGTGGGGACGACCCTATAGTCGTTGGACATGTCGGCGATTGGCCAACATTGGCCCGGGGTCGTGGGGACGACCCTATAGTCGTCGGACATGTCGGCGGCTGGCCAACTTTGGCCGTGGTTGTGGGGACGACCCTATAGTCGTCGGACATGACGGTGGCGGGCCAATCTAGTCTCGCGGTCGTGGGGACGACCCTATAATCGTCGGACATGACGGTGGCGGGCCAATCTAGTCCCGGGGTCGTGGGGACGACCCTATAGTCGTCGGACATGTTGGCGATTGGCCAACATTGGCCCGGGGTCGTCGGGACGACCCTATAGTCGTCGGACATGACGGTGGCGGACCAATCTAGTCCCGGGGTCGTGGGGACGACCCTATAGTCGTCGGACATGTTGGCGATTGGCCAACATTGGCCCGGGGTCGTCGGGACGACCCTATAGTCGTCGGACATGTCGGCGGCTGGCCAACCTAGTTCCGGGGTCGTGGGGACGACCCTATATTCGTCGGACATGTCGGCGGCTGGCCAACTTTGGCCCGTGGTCGTGGGGACGATCCAATAGTCGTCGGACATGTCGGCGGCTGGCCAACCTAATCCCGGGGTCGTGGGGACGACCCTATAGTCGTCGGACATTTCGGCGGCTTGCCAACTTTGGCCCGGGGTCGTGGGGACGACCCTATAGTCGTCGGACATGTCGGCGGCTGGCCAACCTAGTTCCGGGGTCGTGGGGACGACCCTATATTCGTCGGACATGTCGGCGGCTGGCCAACTTTGGCCCGGGGTCGTGGGGACGATCCAATAGTCGTCGGACATGTCGGCGGCTGGTCAACTTTGGCCCGTGGTTGTGGGGACGACCCTATAGTCGTTGGACATGTCAGCGGCTGGCCAACTTTGGCCCGGTGTCGTGGGGACGACCCAATAGTCGTCGGACCTGTCGGCGGCTGGCCAACTTTGGCCCGGTGTCGTGGGGACGACTCTATAGTCGTCGCACATGTCGGCGGCTGGTCAACTTTGGCCCGTGGTTGTGGGGACGACCCTATAGTCGTTGGACATGTCAGCGGCTGGCCAACTTTGGCCCGGTGTCGTGGGGACGACCCAATAGTCGTCGGACATGTCGGCGGCTGGCCAGCTTTGGCCTGGTGTCGTGGGGACGACTGTATAGTTGTCGGACATTTCGGCGGCAGGCCAACTTTGGCCCCTGGTCATGGGGACGACCCTATAATCGTCGGACATGTCGGCAGCTGGCCAACCTAGACCCGGGGTCGTGGGGACGACCCTATTGTCGTCGGACAAGTCGGCGGTGGGCCAACCTAGTCCCGGGGTCGTGGGGACGACCCTATAGTCATCGGACAAGTCGGCGGTGGGCCAACCTAGTCCCGGGGTCGTGGGGACGACCCTATAGTCATCGGACATGTCGGCGGCTTGCCAACTTTGGCCCGGGGTCGTGGGGACGACCCTACAGTCGTCGGACATGTCGGCGCCTGGCCAACCTAGTCCGGGGTCGTGGGGACGACCCAATAGTCGTCGGACATTTCGGCGGCTTGCCAACTTTGGCCCGGGGTCGTGGGGGCGACCCTATAGTCGTCGGACATGACGGTGGCGGACCAATCTAGTCCCGGGGTCGTGGGGACGACCCTATAGTCGTCGGACATGTCGGCGGCTGGCCAACTTTGGCCCGTGGTCGTGGGGACGATCCAAAAGTCGTCGGACATGTCGGCGGCTGGCTAACTTTGGCGCGTGGTCGTGGGGACGATCCGATTGTCGTCGGACATGTCGGCGGCTGGCCAACCTAGACCCGGAGTCGTGGGGACGACCCTATAGTCTTCGGACATGTCAGCGGCTGGCCAACTTTGGCCCGGTGTCGTGGGGACGAACCAATAGTCGTCGGACATGTCGGCGGCTGGCCAACTTTGGCCTGGTGTCGTGGGGACGACTGTATAGTTGTCGGACATTTCGGCGGCAGGCCAACTTTGGCCCCTGGTCATGGGGACGACCCTATAATCGTCGGACATGTCGGCAGCTGGCCAACCTAGACCCGGGGTCGTGGGGACGACCCTATTGTCGTCGGACAAGTCGGCGGTGGGCCAACCTAGTCCCGGGGTCGTGGGGACGACCCTATAGTCATCGGACAAGTCGGCGGTGGGCCAACCTAGTCCCGGGGTCGTGGGGACGACCCTATAGTCATCGGACATGTCGGCGGCTTGCCAACTTTGGCCCGGGGTCGTGGGGACGACCCTACAGTCGTCGGACATGTCGGCGGCTGGCCAACCTAGTCCGGGGTCGTGGGGACGACCCAATAGTCGTCGGACATTTCGGCGGCTTGCCAACTTTGGCCCGGGGTCGTGGGGGCGACCCTATAGTCGTCGGACTTGACGGTGGCGGGCCAATCTAGTCCCGGGGTCGTGGGGACGACCCTACAGTCGGCGGACATTTCGGCGTCTTGCCAACTTTGGCCCGGGGTCGTGGGGACGACCCTATAGTCGTCGGACATGACGGTGGCGGACCAATCTAGTCCCGGGGTCGTGGGGACGACCCTATAGTCGTCGGACATGTCGGCGGCTGGCCAACTTTGGCCCGTGGTCGTGGGGACGATCCAAAAGTCGTCGGACATGTCGGCGGCTGGCCAACTTTGGCGCGTGGTCGTGGGGACGATCCGATTGTCGTCGGACATGTCGGCGGCTGGCCAACCTAGACCCGGGGTCGTGGGGACGACCCTATAGTCTTCGGACATGACGGTAGCGGGCCAATCTAGACCCGAGGTCGTGGGGACGACCCTATAGTCGTTGGACATGTCAGCGGCTGGCCAACTTTGGCCCGGGGTCGTGGGGACGAATCTATAGTCGTCGGACATGTCGGCGGCTGGCCAACTTTGGCCCGTGGCCGTGGGGACGACCTTATTGTCGTCGGACATGACGGTGGCGGCCCAATCTAGTCCCGGGATCGTAGGGACGACCCTATAGTCGTCGGACAAGTCGGCGGCTGGCCATCTTTGGCCCGGGGTTGTGGGGACGAATCTATAGTCGTCGGACATGTCGGCGGCTGGCCAACTTTGGCCCGTGGCCGTGGGGACGACCCTATAGTCGTCGGAAATGTCGCCGGCTGGCCAACTTTGGCCCGTGGTCGTGGGGACGACCCTTTAGTCGTCGGACAAGTCGGCGGCTGTCCAACTTTGGCCCGGGGTCGTGGGGACGATCCAAAAGTCGTCGGACATGTCGGCGGCTGGCCAACTTTGGCGCGTGGTCGTGGGGACGATCCGATTGTCGTCGGACATGTCGGCGGCTGGCCAACCTAGTCCCGAGGTCGTCGGACTTGACGGTGGCGGGCCAATCTAGTCCCGGGGTCGTGGGGACGACCCTACAGTCGTCGGACATTTCGGCGGCTTGCCAACTTTGGCCCGGGGTCGTGGGGGCGACCCTATAGTCGTCGGACTTAACGGTGGCGGTCCAATCTAGTCCCGGGGTCGTGGGGACGACCCTACAGTCGTCGGACATTTCGGCGTCTTGCCAACTTTGGCCCGGGGTCGTGGGGACGACCCTATAGTCGTCGGACATGACGGTGGCGGACCAATCTAGTCCCGGGGTCGTGGGGACGACCCTATAGTCGTCGGACATGTCGGCGGCTGGCCAACTTTGGCCCGTGGTCGTGGGGACGATCCAAAAGTCGTCGGACATGTCGGCGGCTGGCCAACTTTGGCGCGTGGTCGTGGGGACGATCCGATTGTCGTCGGACATGTCGGCGGCTGGCCAACCTAGACCCGGGGTCTTGGGGACGACCCTATAGTCTTCGGACATGACGGTAGCGGGCCAATCTAGACCCGAGGTCGTGGGGACGACCCTATAGTCGTTGGACATGTCAGCGGCTGGCCAACTTTGGCCCGGTGTCGTGGGGACGACCCTATAGTCGTCGGACATGTCGGCGGCTGGCCAACTTTGGCCCGGTGTCGTGGGGACGACTCTATAGTCGTCGGACATGTCGGCGGCTGGCCAACCTAGACCCGGGGTCGTGGGGACGACCCTATATTCGTCGGACATGTCGGCGGCTGGCCAACTTTGGCCCGTGGTCGTGGGGACGATCCAATAGTCGTCGGACATGTCGGCGGCGGGCCAATCTAGTCCCGGGGTCGTGGGGACGACCCTATAATCGTTGGACTTGACGGTGGCGGGCCAATCTAGTCCCGGGGTCGTAGGGACGACCCTATAGTCGTCGGACATGTTGGCGATTGGCCAACATTGGCCCGGGGACGTCGGGACGACCCTATAGTCGTCGGACATGACGGTGGCGGACCAATCTAGTCCCGGGGTCGTGGGGACGACCCTATAGTCGTCGGACATGTTGGCGATTGGCCAACATTGGCCCGGGGTCGTCGGGACGACCCTATAGTCGTCGGACATGTCGGCGGCTGGCCAACCTAGTTCCGGGGTCGTGGGGACGACCCTATATTCGTCGGACATGTCGGCGGCTGGCCAACTTTGGCCCGTGGTCGTGGGGACGATCCAATAGTCGTCGGACATGTCGGCGGCTGGCCAACCTAATCCCGGGGTCGTGGGGACGACCCTATAGTCGTCGGACATTTCGGCGGCTTGCCAACTTTGGCCCGGGGTCGTGGGGACGACCCTATAGTCGTCGGACATGTCGGCGGCTGGCCAACCTAGTTCCGGGGTCGTGGGGACGACCCTATATTCGTCGGACATGTCGGCGGCTGGCCAGCTTTGGCCTGGTGTCGTGGGGACGACTGTATAGTTGTCGGACATTTCGGCGGCAGGCCAACTTTGGCCCCTGGTCATGGGGACGACCCTATAATCGTCGGACATGTCGGCAGCTGGCCAACCTAGACCCGGGGTCGTGGGGACGACCCTATTGTCGTCGGACAAGTCGGCGGTGGGCCAACCTAGTCCCGGGGTCGTGGGGACGACCCTATAGTCATCGGACAAGTCGGCGGTGGGCCAACCTAGTCCCGGGGTCGTGGGGACGACCCTATAGTCATCGGACATGTCGGCGGCTTGCCAACTTTGGCCCGGGGTCGTGGGGACGACCCTACAGTCGTCGGACATGTCGGCGGCTGGCCAACCTAGTCCGGGGTCGTGGGGACGACCCAATAGTCGTCGGACATTTCGGCGGCTTGCCAACTTTGGCCCGGGGTCGTGGGGGCGACCCTATAGTCGTCGGACATGACGGTGGCGGACCAAGCTAGTCCCGGGGTCGTGGGGACGACCCTATAGTCGTCGGACATGTCGGCGGCTGGCCAACTTTGGCCCGTGGTCGTGGGGACGATCCAAAAGTCGTCGGACATGTCGGCGGCTGGCCAACTTTGGCGCGTGGTCGTGGGGACGATCCGATTGTCGTCGGACATGTCGGCGGCTGGCCAACCTAGACCCGGAGTCGTGGGGACGACCCTATAGTCTTCGGACATGACGGTGGCGGACCAATCTAGTCCCGGGGTCGTGGGGACGACCCTATAGTCGTCGGACATGTCGGCGGCTGGCCAACTTTGGCCCGTGGTCGTGGGGACGATCCAAAAGTCGTCGGACATGTCGGCGGCTGGCCAACTTTGGCGCGTGGTCGTGGGGACGATCCGATTGTCGTCGGACATGTCGGCGGCTGGCCAACCTAGACCCGGGGTCTTGGGGACGACCCTATAGTCTTCGGACATGACGGCGGCTGGCCAACTTTGGCCCGGTGTCGTGGGGACGACTCTATAGTCGTCGGACATGTCGGCGGCTGGCCAACCTAGACCCGGGGTCGTGGGGACGACCCTATATTCGTCGGACATGTCGGCGGCTGGCCAACTTTGGCCCGTGGTCGTGGGGACGATCCAATAGTCGTCGGACATGTCGGCGGCGGGCCAATCTAGTCCCGGGGTCGTGGGAACGACCCTATAATCGTTGGACTTGACGGTGGCGGGCCAATCTAGTCCCGGGGTCGTAGGGACGACCCTATAGTCGTCGGACATGTTGGCGATTGGCCAACATTGGCCCGGGGTCGTCGGGACGACCCTATAGTCGTCGGAGATGTCGGTGGCGGGCCAGTCTAGTCCCGGGTCGTGGGGACGACCCTATAGTCGTCGGACATGTCGGCGGCTGGCCAATTTTGGCCCGTGGTCGTGGGGACGACCCTATAGTCGTCGGAAATGACGGTGGCGGGCCAATCTAGTCCCGGGGTCGTGAGGACGACCCTACAGTCGTCGGACAAGTCGGCGGCGAGCCAATCTAGTCCCGCGGTCGTGGGGACGACCCTATAGTCGTCGGACAAGTCAGCGGCTAGCCAGCTTTGGCCCGTGGTCGTGGGGACGACCCTATAGTCGTCGGAAATGACGGTGGCGGGCCAATCTAGTCCCGGGGTCGTGAGGACGACCCTACAGTCGTCGGAGATGTCGGTGGCGGGCCAGTCTAGTCCCGGGTCGTGGGGACGACCCTATAGTCGTCGGACATGTCGGCGGCTGGCCAATTTTGGCCCGTGGTCGTGGGGACGATCCAATAGTCGTCGGACATGTCGGCGGCGGGCCAATCTAGTCCCGGGGTCGTGGGAACGACCCTATAATGGTTGGACTTGACGGTGGCGGGCCAATCTAGTCCCGGGGTCGTAGGGACGACCCTATAGTCGTCGGACATGTTGGCGATTGGCCAACATTGGCCCGGGGTCGTCGGGACGACCCTATAGTCGTCGGAGATGTCGGTGGCGGGCCAGTCTAGTCCCGGGTCGTGGGGACGACCCTATAGTCGTCGGACAAGTCGGCGGCGAGCCAATCTAGTCCCGCGGTCGTGGGGACGACCCTATAGTCGTCGGACAAGTCAGCGGCTAGCCAACATTGGCCCGTGGTCGTGGGGACGACCGTATAGTCGTCGGACATGACGGTGGCGGGCCACTCTAGTCCCGGGTCGTGGGGACGATCCTATAGTCGTCGGACATGTCGGCGGCTGGCCAACATTGGCCCGTGGTCGTGGGGACGACCGTATAGTCGTCGGACATGACGGTGGCGGGCCACTCTAGTCCCGGGTCGTGGGGACGATCCTATAGTCGTCGGACATGTCGGCGGCTGTCCAACTTTGGCCCGGGATCGTGGGGACGACCCTATAGTCGTCGGACTTGACGGTGGCGGGCCAATCTAGTCCCGGGGTCGTGGGGACGACCCTATAGTCGTCAGACATATCGGTGGCGAGCCAACCTAGTCCCGGGGTCGTGGGGACGACCCTATAGTCGTCGGACAAGTCGGCGGCGGGCGAACCTAGACCCGGGGTCGTGGGGATGACCCTATAGTCGTCGGACATGACGGTGGCGGGCCAGTCTAGTCCCGGGTCGTGGGGCGACCCTATAGTCGTCGGACATGTCGGCGGCTGGCCAACTTTGGCCCGTGGTCGTGGGGACGACCCTATAGTCGTCAGACATGACGGTGGCGAGCCAACCTAGTCGGGGGGTCGTGGGGACGACCCTATTGTCGTCGGACCAGTCGGCGGCCGGCCAACCTAGTCCGGGGGTCGTGGGGACGACCCTATAGTCGTTGGACATGACGGTGGCCGGCCAACCTAGTCCGGGGGTCGTGGGGACGACCCTATAGTCGTTGGACATGACGGTGGCGGGCCAATCTAGTCCCGGGGTCGTGGGGACGACCCTATAGTCGTCGGACAAGACGGCGGCTGGACATCTTTGGCCCGGGGTCGTGGGGACGACCCTATAGTCGTCGGACATGTTGGCGGCTTGTCAGCCTAGTCCCAGGGTCGTGGGTACGACCCTATAGTCGTCGGACAAGTCGGCGGCGGGCCAACCTTGTCCCGGGGTCGTGGGGACGACCCTATAATCGTCGGACATGTCGGCGGCTGGCCAACTTTGGCCCGGTGTCGTGGGGACGACTCTATAGTCGTCGGAAATGTCGGCGGCTGGCCAACCTGGACCCGGGGTCGTGGGGACGACCCTATTGTCGTCGGACATGACGGTGGCGGGCCAATCTAGTCTCGCGGTCGTGGGGACGACCCTATAATCGTCGGACATGACGGTGGCGGGCCAATCTAGTCCCGGGGTCGTGGGGACGACCCTATAGTCGTCGGACATGTCGGCGGCAGGCCAACTTTGGCCCCTGGTCATGGGGACGACCCTATAATCGTCGGACATGTCGGCAGCTGGCCAACCTAGACCCGGGGTCGTGGGGACGACCCTATTGTCGTCGGACAAGTCGGCGGTGGGCCAACCTAGTCCCGGGGTCGTGGGGACGACCCTATAGTCATCGGACAAGTCGGCGGTGGGCCAACCTAGTCCCGGGGTCGTGGGGACGACCCTATAGTCATCGGACATGTCGGCGGCTTGCCAACTTTGGCCCGGGGTCGTGGCGACGACCCTACAGTCGTCGGACATGTCGGCGGCTGGCCAACCTAGTCCGGGGTCGTGGGGACGACCCAATAGTCGTCGGACATTTCGGCGGCTTGCCAACTTTGGCCCGGGGTCGTGGGGGCGACCCTATAGTCGTTGGATATGACGGTGGCGGACCAATCTAGTCCCGGGGTCGTGGGGACGACCCTATAGTCGTCGGACATGTCGGCGGCTGGCCAACTTTGGCCCGTGGTCGTGGGGACGATCCAAAAGTCGTCGGACATGTCGGCGGCTGGCCAACTTTGGCGCGTGGTCGTGGGGACGATCCGATTGTCGTCGGACATGTCGGCGGCTGGCCAACCTAGACCCGGGGTCGTGGGGACGACCCTATAGTCTTCGGACATGTCAGCGGCTGGCCAACTTTGGCCCGGTGTCGTGGGGACGAACCAATAGTCGTCGGACATGTCGGCGGCTGGCCAACTTTGGCCTGGTGTCGTGGGGACGACTGTATAGTTGTCGGACATTTCGGCGGCAGGCCAACTTTGGCCCCTGGTCATGGGGACGACCCTATAATCGTCGGACATGTCGGCAGCTGGCCAACCTAGACCCGGGGTCGTGGGGACGACCCTATTGTCGTCGGACAAGTCGGCGGTGGGCCAACCTAGTCCCGGGGTCGTGGGGACGACCCTATAGTCATCGGACAAGTCGGCGGTGGGCCAACCTAGTCCCGGGGTCGTGGGGACGACCCTATAGTCATCGGACATGTCGGCGGCTTGCCAACTTTGGCCCGGGGTCGTGGGGACGACCCTACAGTCGTCGGACATGTCGGCGGCTGGCCAACCTAGTCCGGGGTCGTGGGGACGACCCAATAGTCGTCGGACATTTCGGCGGCTGGCCAACTTTGGCCCGTGGTCGTGGGGACGACCCTATAGTCGTCAGACATGACGGTGGCGAGCCAACCTAGTCGGGGGGTCGTGGGGACGACCCTATTGTCGTCGGACAAGTCGGCCGCCGGCCAACCTAGTCCGGGGGTCGTGGGGACGACCCTATAGTCGTTGGACATGACGGTGGCCGGCCAACCTAGTCCGGGGGTCGTGGGGACGACCCTATAGTCGTTGGACATGACGGTGGCGGGCCAATCTAGTCCCGGGGTCGTGGGGACGACCCTATAGTCGTCGGACAAGACGGCGGCTGGACATCTTTGGCCCGGGGTCGTGGGGACGACCCTATAGTCGTCGGACATGTTGGCGGCTTGTCAGCCTAGTCCCAGGGTCGTGGGTACGACCCTATAGTCGTCGGACAAGTCGGCGGCGGGCCAACCTTGTCCCGGGGTCGTGGGGACGACCCTATAATCGTCGGACATGTCGGCGGCTGGCCAACTTTGGCCCGGTGTCGTGGGGACGACTCTATAGTCGTCGGAAATGTCGGCGGCTGGCCAACCTGGACCCGGGGTCTTGGGGACGACCCTATTGTCGTCGGACATGACGGTGGCGGGCCAATCTAGTCTCGCGGTCGTGGGGACGACCCTATAATCGTCGGACATGACGGTGGCGGGCCAATCTAGACCCGGGGTCGTGGGGACGACCCTATAGTCGTCGGACATGTCGGCGGCAGGCCAACTTTGGCCCCTGGTCATGGGGACGACCCTATAATCGTCGGACATGTCGGCAGCTGGCCAACCTAGACCCGGGGTCGTGGGGACGACCCTATTGTCGTCGGACAAGTCGGCGGTGGGCCAACCTAGTCCCGGGGTCGTGGGGACGACCCTATAGTCATCGGACAAGTCGGCGGTGGGCCAACCTAGTCCCGGGGTCGTGGGGACGACCCTATAGTCATCGGACATGTCGGCGGCTTGCCAACTTTGGCCCGGGGTCGTGGCGACGACCCTACAGTCGTCGGACATGTCGGCGGCTGGCCAACCTAGTCCGGGGTCGTGGGGACGACCCAATAGTCGTCGGACATTTCGGCGGCTTGCCAACTTTGGCCCGGGGTCGTGGGGGCGACCCTATAGTCGTTGGACATGACGGTGGCGGACCAATCTAGTCCCGGGGTCGTGGGGACGACCCTATAGTCGTCGGACATGTCGGCGGCTGGCCAACTTTGGCCCGGTGTCTTGGGGACGACTCTATAGTCGTCGGACATGTCGGCGGCTGGCCAACCTAGACCCGGGGTCGTGGGGACGACCCTATTGTCGTCAGACCTGTCGGCGGCTGGCCAACCTAGTCCCGAGGTCGTGGGGCGACCCTATAGTCGTCGGACATGTCGGCGGCTGGCCAACCTAGTCCCGAGGTCGTCGGACTGGACGGTGGCGGGCCAATCTAGTCCCGGGTTCGTGGGGACGATCCTACAGTCGTCGGACATGTCGGCGGCTGGCCAACTTTGGCCCGTGGTCGTGGGGACGACCCTGAAGTCGTCGGACATGACGGTGGCGGGCCAATCTAGTCCCGGGGTCGTGGGGACGACCGTATAGTCGTCGGACTTGACGGTGGCGGGCCAACCTAGACCCGGGGTCGTGGGGACGACCCTATTGTCGTCGGACCTGTCGGCGGCTGGCCAACCTAGTCCCGAGGTCGTGGGGCGACCCTATAGTCGTCGGACATGTCGGCGGCTGGCCAACCTAGTCCCGAGGTCGTCGGACAGGACGGTGGCGGGCCAATCTAGTCCCGGGTCGTGGGGACGACCCTATAGTCGTCGGACATGTCGGCGGCTGGCCAACTTTGGCCCGTGGTCGTGGGGACGACCCTATAGTCGTCAGACATGACGGTGGCGAGCCAACCTAGTCTCGGGGTCGTGGGGACGACCCTATAGTCGTCGGACAAGTCGGCGGCGAGCCCACCTAGTCGGGGGGTCGTGGGGACGACCCTATAGTCGTCGGACAAGTCGGCGGCCGGCCAACCTAGTCCGGGGGTCGTGGGGACGACCCTATAGTCGTTGGACATGACGGTGGCGGGCCAATCTAGTCCCGGGGTCGTGGGGACGACCCTATAGTCGTCGGACAAGACGGCGGCTGGACATCTTTGGCCCGGGGTCGTGGGGACGACCCTATAGTCGTCGGACATGTTGGCGGCTTGTCAGCCTAGTCCCAGGGTCGTGGGTACGACCCTATAGTCGTCGGACAAGTCGGCGGCGGGCCAACCTTGTCCCGGGGTCGTGGGGACGACCCTATAATCGTCGGACATGTCGGCGGCTGGCCAACTTTGGCCCGGTGTCGTGGGGACGACTCTATAGTCGTCGGAAATGTCGGCGCCTGGCCAACCTGGACCCGGGGTCGTGGGGACGACCCTATTGTCGTCGGACATGACGGTGGCGGGCCAATCTAGTCTCGCGGTCGTGGGGACGACCCTATAATCGTCGGACATGACGGTGGCGGGCCAATCTAGTCCTGGGGTCGTGGGGACGACCCTATAGTCGTCGGACATGTCGGCGGCTGGCCAACTTTGGCCCGGTGTCGTGGGGACGACTCTATAGTCGTCGGACATGTCGGCGGCTGGCCAACCTAGACCCGGGGTCGTGGGGACGACCCTATTGTCGTCGGACCTGTCGGCGGCTGGCCAACCTAGTCCCGAGGTCGTGGGGCGACCCTATAGTCGTCGGACATGTCGGCGGCTGGCCAACCTAGTCCCGAGGTCGTCGGACTGGACGGTGGCGGGCCAATCTAGTCCCGGGTTCGTGGGGACGATCCTACAGTCGTCGGACATGTCGGCGGCTGGCCAACTTTGGCCCGTGGTCGCGGGGACGACCCTGAAGTCGTCGGACATGACGGTGGCGGGCCAATCTAGTCCCGGGTTCGTGGGGACGACCGTATAGTCGTCGGACTTGACGGTGGCGGGCCAATCTAGTCCCGGGGTCGTGGGTACGACCGTATAGTCGTCGGACATGTCGGCGGCTGGCCAACTTTGGCCCGTGGTCGTGGGGACGACCCTATAGTCGTCAGAAATGACGGTGGCGAGCCAACCTAGTCCCGGGGTCGTGGGGACGACCCTATAGTCGTCGGACAAGTCGGCGGCGAGCCCACCTAGTCGGGGGGTCGTGGGGACGACCCTATAGTCGTCGGACAAGTCGGCGGCCGGCCAACCTAGTCCGGGGGTCGTGGGGACGACCCTATAGTCGTTGGACATGACGGTGGCGGGCCAATCTAGTCCCGGGGTCGTGGGGACGACCCTATAGTCGTCGGACAAGACGGCGGCTGGACATCTTTGGCCCGGGGTCGTGGGGACGACCCTATAGTCGTCGGACATGTTGGCGGCTTGTCAGCCTAGTCCCAGGGTCGTGGGTACGACCCTATAGTCGTCGGACAAGTCGGCGGCGGGCCAACCTTGTCCCGGGGTCGTGGGGACGACCCTATAATCGTCGGACATGTCGGCGGCTGGCCAACTTTGGCCCGGTGTCGTGGGGACGACTCTATAGTCGTCGGAAATGTCGGCGGCTGGCCAACCTGGACCCGGGGTCGTGGGGACGACCCTATTGTCGTCGGACATGACGGTGGCGGGCCAATCTAGTCTCGCGGTCGTGGGGACGACCCTATAATCGTCGGACATGACGGTGGCGGGCCAATCTAGTCCCGGGGTCGTGGGGACGACCCTATAGTCGTCGGACATGTCGGCGGCTGGCCAACTTTGGCCCGGTGTCGTGGGGACGACTCTATAGTCGTCGAACATGTCGGCGGCTGGCCAACCTAGACCCGGGGTCGTGGGGACGACCCTATTGTCGTCGGACCTGTCGGCGGCTGGCCAACCTAGTCCCGAGGTCGTGGGGCGACCCTATAATCGTCGGACATGTCGGCGGCTGGCCAACCTAGTCCCGAGGTCGTCGGACTGGACGGTGGCGGGCCAATCTAGTCCCGGGTTCGTGGGGACGATCCTACAGTCGTCGGACATGTCGGCGGCTGGCCAACTTTGGCCCGTGGTCGTGGGGACGACCCTGAAGTCGTCGGACATAACGGTGGCGGGCCAATCTAGTCCCGGGGTCGTGGGGACGACCGTATAGTCGTCGGACTTGACGGTGGCGGGCCAATCTAGTCCCGGGGTCGTGGGTACGACCGTATAGTCGTCGGACAAGTCGGCGGCTGGCCAACTTTGGCCCGGGGCCGTGGGAACGTCCCTATAGTCGTCGGACATGACGGTGGCGGGCCAATATAGTGCTGGGGTCGTGGGGACGACCCTATAGTCGTCGGACAAGTCGGCGGCGAGCCAACCTAGTCCGGGGGTCGTGGGGACGACCTTATAGTCGTCGGACATGACGGTGGCGGGCCAATCTAGTCCCGGGGTCCATGGGACGACCCTATAGTCGTCGGACATGTCGGCGGCTGGCCGACTTTGGCCCGTGGTCGTGGGGACGACCGTATAGTCGTCGGAAATGTCGGTGGCTGTCCAACTTTGGCCCAGGGGTCGTGGGGACGACCCTATAGTCGTCGGACATGTCGGCGGCGTGCCAACATTGACCCGGGGTCGTGGGGACGACCGTATAGTCGTCGGAAATGTCGGTGGCTGTCCAACTTTGGCCCAAGGGTCGTGGGGACGACCCTATAGTCGTCGGACAAGTCAGCGGCTAGCCAACATTGGCCCGTGGTCGTGGGGACGACCCTATAGTCGTCGGAAATGACGGTGGCGGGCCAATCTAGGCCCGGGGTCGTGGGGACGACCCTACAGTCGTCGGACAAGTCAGCGGCGAGCCAATCTAGTCCCGCGGTCGTGGGGACGACCCTATAGTCGTCGGACAAGTCAGCGGCTGTCCAACTTTGGCCCGGGGTCGTGGGGACGACCCTATAGTCGTCGGACTTGACGGTGGCGGGCCAATCTAGTCCCGGGGTCGTGGGGACGACCCTATAGTCGTCAGACATATCGGTGGCGAGCCAACCTAGTCCCGGGGTCGTGGGGACGACCCTATAGTCGTCGGACAAGTCGGCGGCGGGCGAACCTAGACCCGGGGTCGTGGGGATGACCCTATAGTCGTCGGACATGACGGTGGCGGGCCAGTCTAGTCCCGGGTCGTGGGGACGACCCTATAGTCGTCGGACATGTCGGCGGCTGGCCAACTTTGGCCCGTGGTCGTGGGGACGACCCTATAGTCGTCAGACATGACGGTGGCGAGCCAACCTAGCCCCGGGGTCGTGGGGACGACCCTATAGTCGTCGGACAAGTCAGCGGCTAGCCAGCTTTGGCCCGTGGTCGTGGGGACGACCCTATAGTCGTCGGAAATGACGGTGGCGGGCCAATCTAGTCCCGGGGTCGTGGGGACGACCCTACAGTCGTCGGACAAGTCGGCGGCGAGCCAATCTAGTCCCGCGGTCGTGGGGACGACCCTATAGACGTCGGACAAGTCAGCGGCTAGCCAACATTGGCCCGTGGTCGTGGGGACGACCCTATAGTCGTCGGAAATGACGGTGGCGGGCCAATCTAGTCCCGCGGTCGTGGGGACGACCCTACAGTCGTCGGACAAGTCGGCGGCGAGCCAATCTAGTCCCGCGGTCGTGGGGACGACCCTATAGTCGTCGGACAAGTCAGCGGCTAGCCAACCTAGTCCGGGGGTCGTGGGGACGACCCTATAGTCGTTGGACATGACGGTGGCGGGCCAATCTAGTCCCGGGGTCGTGGGGACGACCCTATAGTCGTCGGACAAGACGGCGGCTTGCCAACTTTGGCCCGGGGTCGCGGCGACGACCCTACTGTCGTCGGACATGTCGGCGGCTGGCCAACCTAGTCCGGGGTCGTGGGGACGACCCAATAGTCGTCGGACATTTCGGCGGCTGGCCAACCTAGACCCGGGGTCGTGGGGACGACCCTATTGTCGTCGGACAAGTCGGCGGTGGGCCAACCTAGTCCCGGGGTCGTGGGGACGACCCTATAGTCATCGGAGAAGTCGGCGGTGGGCCAACCTAGTCCCGGGGTCGTGGGGACGACCCTATAGTCATCGGACATGTCGGCGGCTTGCCAACTTTGGCCCGGGGTCGTGGCGACGACCCTACAGTCGTCGGACATGTCGGCGGCTGGCCAACCTAGTCCGGGGTCGTGGGGACGACCCAATAGTCGTCGGACATTTCGGCGGCTTGCCAACTTTGGCCCGGGGTCGTGGGGGCGACCCTATAGTCGTTGGACATGACGGTGGCGGACCAATCTAGTCCCGGGGTCGTGGGGACGACCCTATAGTCGTCGGACATGTCGGCGGCTGGCCAACTTTGGCCCGGTGTCTTGGGGACGACTCTATAGTCGTCGGACATGTCGGCGGCTGGCCAACCTAGACCCGGGGTCGTGGGGACGACCCTATTGTCGTCAGACCTGTCGGCGGCTGGCCAACCTAGTCCCGAGGTCGTGGGGCGACCCTATAGTCGTCGGACATGTCGGCGGCTGGCCAACCTAGTCCCGAGGTCGTCGGACTGGACGGTGGCGGGCCAATCTAGTCCCGGGTTCGTGGGGACGATCCTACAGTCGTCGGACATGTCGGCGGCTGGCCAACTTTGGCCCGTGGTCGTGGGGACGACCCTGAAGTCGTCGGACATGACGGTGGCGGGCCAATCTAGTCCCGGGGTCGTGGGGACGACCGTATAGTCGTCGGACTTGACGGTGGCGGGCCAACCTAGACCCGGGGTCGTGGGGACGACCCTATTGTCGTCGGACCTGTCGGCGGCTGGCCAACCTAGTCCCGAGGTCGTGGGGCGACCCTATAGTCGTCGGACATGTCGGCGGCTGGCCAACCTAGTCCCGAGGTCGTCGGACAGGACGGTGGCGGGCCAATCTAGTCCCGGGTCGTGGGGACGACCCTATAGTCGTCGGACATGTCGGCGGCTGGCCAACTTTGGCCCGTGGTCGTGGGGACGACCCTATAGTCGTCAGACATGACGGTGGCGAGCCAACCTAGTCTCGGGGTCGTGGGGACGACCCTATAGTCGTCGGACAAGTCGGCGGCGAGCCCACCTAGTCGGGGGGTCGTGGGGACGACCCTATAGTCGTCGGACAAGACGGCGGCCGGCCAACCTAGTCCGGGGGTCGTGGGGACGACCCTATAGTCGTTGGACATGACGGTGGCGGGCCAATCTAGTCCCGGGGTCGTGGGGACGACCCTATAGTCGTCGGACAAGACGGCGGCTGGACATCTTTGGCCCGGGGTCGTGGGGACGACCCTATAGTCGTCGGACATGTTGGCGGCTTGTCAGCCTAGTCCCAGGGTCGTGGGTACGACCCTATAGTCGTCGGACAAGTCGGCGGCGGGCCAACCTTGTCCCGGGGTCGTGGGGACGACCCTATAATCGTCGGACATGTCGGCGGCTGGCCAACTTTGGCCCGGTGTCGTGGGGACGACTCTATAGTCGTCGGAAATGTCGGCGCCTGGCCAACCTGGACCCGGGGTCGTGGGGACGACCCTATTGTCGTCGGACATGACGGTGGCGGGCCAATCTAGTCTCGCGGTCGTGGGGACGACCCTATAATCGTCGGACATGACGGTGGCGGGCCAATCTAGTCCTGGGGTCGTGGGGACGACCCTATAGTCGTCGGACATGTCGGCGGCTGGCCAACTTTGGCCCGGTGTCGTGGGGACGACTCTATAGTCGTCGGACATGTCGGCGGCTGGCCAACCTAGACCCGGGGTCGTGGGGACGACCCTATTGTCGTCGGACCTGTCGGCGGCTGGCCAACCTAGTCCCGAGGTCGTGGGGCGACCCTATAGTCGTCGGACATGTCGGCGGCTGGCCAACCTAGTCCCGAGGTCGTCGGACTGGACGGTGGCGGGCCAATCTAGTCCCGGGTTCGTGGGGACGATCCTACAGTCGTCGGACATGTCGGCGGCTGGCCAACTTTGGCCCGTGGTCGTGGGGACGACCCTGAAGTCGTCGGACATGACGGTGGCGGGCCAATCTAGTCCCGGGTTCGTGGGGACGACCGTATAGTCGTCGGACTTGACGGTGGCGGGCCAATCTAGTCCCGGGGTCGTGGGTACGACCGTATAGTCGTCGGACATGTCGGCGGCTGGCCAACTTTGGCCCGTGGTCGTGGGGACGACCCTATAGTCGTCAGACATGACGGTGGCGAGCCAACCTAGTCCCGGGGTCGTGGGGACGACCCTATAGTCGTCGGACAAGTCGGCGGCGAGCCCACCTAGTCGGGGGGTCGTGGGGACGACCCTATAGTCGTCGGACAAGTCGGCGGCCGGCCAACCTAGTCCGGGGGTCGTGGGGACGACCCTATAGTCGTTGGACATGACGGTGGCGGGCCAATCTAGTCCCGGGGTCGTGGGGACGACCCTATAGTCGTCGGACAAGACGGCGGCTGGACATCTTTGGCCCGGGGTCGTGGGGACGACCCTATAGTCGTCGGACATGTTGGCGGCTTGTCAGCCTAGTCCCAGGGTCGTGGGTACGACCCTATAGTCGTCGGACAAGTCGGCGGCGGGCCAACCTTGTCCCGGGGTCGTGGGGACGACCCTATAATCGTCGGACATGTCGGCGGCTGGCCAACTTTGGCCCGGTGTCGTGGGGACGACTCTATAGTCGTCGGAAATGTCGGCGGCTGGCCAACCTGGACCCGGGTTCGTGGGGACGACCCTATTGTCGTCGGACATGACGGTGGCGGGCCAATCTAGTCTCGCGGTCGTGGGGACGACCCTATAATCGTCGGACATGACGGTGGCGGGCCAATCTAGTCCCGGGGTCGTGGGGACGACCCTATAGTCGTCGGACATGTCGGCGGCTGGCCAACTTTGGCCCGGTGTCGTGGGGACGACTCTATAGTCGTCGAACATGTCGGCGGCTGGCCAACCTAGACCCGGGGTCGTGGGGACGACCCTATTGTCGTCGGACCTGTCGGCGGCTGGCCAACCTAGTCCCGAGGTCGTGGGGCGACCCTATAATCGTCGGACATGTCGGCGGCTGGCCAACCTAGTCCCGAGGTCGTCGGACTGGACGGTGGCGGGCCAATCTAGTCCCGGGTTCGTGGGGACGATCCTACAGTCGTCGGACATGTCGGCGGCTGGCCAACTTTGGCCCGTGGTCGTGGGGACGACCCTGAAGTCGTCGGACATAACGGTGGCGGGCCAATCTAGTCCCGGGGTCGTGGGGACGACCGTATAGTCGTCGGACTTGACGGTGGCGGGCCAATCTAGTCTCGGGGTCGTGGGTACGACCGTATAGTCGTCGGACAAGTCGGCGGCTGGCCAACTTTGGCCCGGGGCCGTGGGAACGTCCCTATAGTCGTCGGACATGACGGTGGCGGGCCAATATAGTGCTGGGGTCGTGGGGACGACCCTATAGTCGTCGGACAAGTCGGCGGCGAGCCAACCTAGTCCGGGGGTCGTGGGGACGACCTTATAGTCGTCGGACATGACGGTGGCGGGCCAATCTAGTCCCGGGGTCCATGGGACGACCCTATAGTCGTCGGACATGTCGGCGGCTGGCCGACTTTGGCCCGTGGTCGTGGGGACGACCGTATAGTCGTCGGAAATGTCGGTGGCTGTCCAACTTTGGCCCAGGGGTCGTGGGGACGACCCTATAGTCGTCGGACATGTCGGCGGCGTGCCAACATTGACCCGGGGTCGTGGGGACGACCGTATAGTCGTCGGAAATGTCGGTGGCTGTCCAACTTTGGCCCAAGGGTCGTGGGGACGACCCTATAGTCGTCGGACAAGTCAGCGGCTAGCCAACATTGGCCCGTGGTCGTGGGGACGACCCTATAGTCGTCGGAAATGACGGTGGCGGGCCAATCTAGGCCCGGGGTCGTGGGGACGACCCTACAGTCGTCGGACAAGTCAGCGGCGAGCCAATCTAGTCCCGCGGTCGTGGGGACGACCCTATAGTCGTCGGACAAGTCAGCGGCTGTCCAACTTTGGCCCGGGGTCGTGGGGACGACCCTATAGTCGTCGGACTTGACGGTGGCGGGCCAATCTAGTCCCGGGGTCGTGGGGACGACCCTATAGTCGTCAGACATATCGGTGGCGGGGCCAACCTAGTCCCGGGGTCGTGGGGACGACCCTATAGTCGTCGGACAAGTCGGCGGCGGGCGAACCTAGACCCGGGGTCGTGGGGATGACCCTATAGTCGTCGGACATGACGGTGGCGGGCCAGTCTAGTCCCGGGTCGTGGGGACGACCCTATAGTCGTCGGACATGTCGGCGGCTGGCCAACTTTGGCCCGTGGTCGTGGGGACGACCCTATAGTCGTCAGACATGACGGTGGCGAGCCAACCTAGCCCCGGGGTCGTGGGGACGACCCTATAGTCGTCGGACAAGTCAGCGGCTAGCCAGCTTTGGCCCGTGGTCGTGGGGACGACCCTATAGTCGTCGGAAATGACGGTGGCGGGCCAATCTAGTCCCGGGGTCGTGGGGACGACCCTACAGTCGTCGGACAAGTCGGCGGCGAGCCAATCTAGTCCCGCGGTCGTGGGGACGACCCTATAGACGTCGGACAAGTCAGCGGCTAGCCAACATTGGCCCGTGGTCGTGGGGACGACCCTATAGTCGTCGGAAATGACGGTGGCGGGCCAATCTAGTCCCGCGGTCGTGGGGACGACCCTACAGTCGTCGGACAAGTCGGCGGCGAGCCAATCTAGTCCCGCGGTCGTGGGGACGACCCTATAGTCGTCGGACAAGTCAGCGGCTAGCCAACATTGGCCCGTGGTCGTGGGGACGACCGTATAGTCGTCGGACATAACGGTGGCGGGCCACTCTAGTCCCGGGTCGTGGGGACGATCCTATAGTCGTCGGACATGTCGGCGGCTGGCCAACATTGGCCCGTGGTCGTGGGGACGACCGTATAGTCGTCGGACATGACGGTGGCGGGCCACTCTAGTCCCGGGTCGTGGGGACGATCCTATAGTCGTCGGACATGTCGGCGGCTGTCCAACTTTGGCCCGGGATCGTGGGGACGACCCTATAGTCGTCGGACTTGACGGTGGCGGGCCAATCTAGTCCCGGGGTCGTGGGGACGACCCTATAGTCGTCAGACATATCGGTGGCGAGCCAACCTAGTCCCGGGGTCGTGGGGACGACCCTATAGTCGTCGGACAAGTCGGCGGCGGGCGAACCTAGACCCGGGGTCGTGGGGATGACCCTATAGTCGTCGGACATGACGGTGGCGGGCCAGTCTAGTCCCGGGTCGTGGGGCGACCCTATAGTCGTCGGACATGTCGGCGGCTGGCCAACTTTGGCCCGTGGTCGTGGGGACGACCCTATAGTCGTCAGACATGACGGTGGCGAGCCAACCTAGTCCCGGGGTCGTGGGGACGACCCTATAGTCGTCGGACAAGTCGGCGGCGAGCCCACCTAGTCGGGGGGTCGTGGGGACGACCCTATAGTCGTCGGACAAGTCGGCGGCCGGCCAACCTAGTCCGGGGGTCGTGGGGACGACCCTATAGTCGTCGGACATGACGGTGGCGGGCCAGTCTATTCCCGGGTCGTGGGGACGACCCTATAGTCGTCGGACATGTCGGCGGCTGGCCAACTTTGGCCCGTGGTCGTGGGGACGACCCTATAGTCGTCAGACATGACGGTGGCGAGCCAACCTAGTCCCGGGGTCGTGGGGACGACCCTATAGTCGTCGGACAAGTCGGCGGCGAGCCCACCTAGTCGGGGGGTCGTGGGGACGACCCTATAGTCGTCGGACAAGTCGGCGGCCGGCCAACCTAGTCCGGGGGTCGTGGGGACGACCCTATAGTCGTTGGACATGACGGTGGCGGGCCAATCTAGTCCCGGGGTCGTGGGGACGACCCTATAGTCGTCGGACAAGACGGCGGCTGGACATCTTTGGCCCGGGGTCGTGGGGACGACCCTATAGTCGTCGGACATGTTGGCGGCTTGTCAGCCTAGTCCCAGGGTCGTGGGTACGACCCTATAGTCGTCGGACAAGTCGGCGGCGGGCCAACCTTGTCCCGGGGTCGTGGGGACGACCCTATAATCGTCGGACATGTCGGCGGCTGGCCAACTTTGGCCCGGTGTCATGGGGACGACTCTATAGTCGTCGGAAATGTCGGCGGCTGGCCAACCTGGACCCGGGGTCGTGGGGACGACCCTATTGTCGTCGGACATGACGGTGGCGGGCCAATCTAGTCTCGCGGTCGTGGGGACGACCCTATAATCGTCGGACATGACGGTGGCGGGCCAATCTAGTCCCGGGGTCGTGGGGACGACCCTATAGTCGTCGGACATGTCGGCGGCTGGCCAACTTTGGCCCGGTGTCTTGGGGACGACTCTATAGTCGTCGGACATGTCGGCGGCTGGCCAACCTAGACCCGGGGTCGTGGGGACGACCCTATTGTCGTCAGACCTGTCGGCGGCTGGCCAACCTAGTCCCGAGGTCGTGGGGCGACCCTATAGTCGTCGGACATGTCGGCGGCTGGCCAACCTAGTCCCGAGGTCGTCGGACTGGACGGTGGCGGGCCAATCTAGTCCCGGGTTCGTGGGGACGATCCTACAGTCGTCGGACATGTCGGCGGCTGGCCAACTTTGGCCCGTGGTCGTGGGGACGACCCTGAAGTCGTCGGACATGACGGTGGCGGGCCAATCTAGTCCCGGGGTCGTGGGGACGACCGTATAGTCGTCGGACTTGACGGTGGCGGGCCAACCTAGACCCGGGGTCGTGGGGACGACCCTATTGTCGTCGGACCTGTCGGCGGCTGGCCAACCTAGTCCCGAGGTCGTCGGACTGGACGGTGGCGGGCCAATCTAGTCCCGGGTTCGTGGGGACGATCCTACAGTCGTCGGACATGTCGGCGGCTGGCCAACTTTGGCCCGTGGTCGTGGGGACGACCCTGAAGTCGTCGGACATGACGGTGGCGGGCCAATCTAGTCCCGGGGTCGTGGGGACGACCGTATAGTCGTCGGACTTGACGGTGGCGGGCCAATCTAGTCCCGGGGTCGTGGGTACGACCGTATAGTCGTCGGACATGTCGGCGGCTGGCCAACTTTGGCCCGTGGTCGTGGGGACGACCCTATAGTCGTCAGACATGACGGTGGCGAGCCAACCTAGTCCCGGGGTCGTGGGGACGACCCTATAGTCGTCGGACAAGTCGGCGGCGAGCCCACCTAGTCGGGGGGTCGTGGGGACGACCCTATAGTCGTCGGACAAGTCGGCGGCCGGCCAACCTAGTCCGGGGGTCGTGGGGACGACCCTATAGTCGTTGGACATGACGGTGGCGGGCCAATCTAGTCCCGGGGTCGTGGGGACGACCCTATAGTCGTCGGACAAGACGGCGGCTGGACATCTTTGGCCCGGGGTCGTGGGGACGACCCTATAGTCGTCGGACATGTTGGCGGCTTGTCAGCCTAGTCCCAGGGTCGTGGGTACGACCCTATAGTCGTCGGACAAGTCGGCGGCGGGCCAACCTTGTCCCGGGGTCGTGGGGACGACCCTATAATCGTCGGACATGTCGGCGGCTGGCCAACTTTGGCCCGGTGTCGTGGGGACGACTCTATAGTCGTCGGAAATGTCGGCGGCTGGCCAACCTGGACCCGGGGTCGTGGGGACGACCCTATTGTCGTCGGACATGACGGTGGCGGGCCAATCTAGTCTCGCGGTCGTGGGGACGACCCTATAATCGTCGGACATGACGGTGGCGGGCCAATCTAGTCCCGGGGTCGTGGGGACGACCCTATAGTCGTCGGACATGTCGGCGGCTGGCCAACTTTGGCCCGGTGTCGTGGGGACGACTCTATAGTCGTCGAACATGTCGGCGGCTGGCCAACCTAGACCCGGGGTCGTGGGGACGACCCTATTGTCGTCGGACCTGTCGGCGGCTGGCCAACCTAGTCCCGAGGTCGTGGGGCGACCCTATAGTCGTCGGACATGTCGGCGGCTGGCCAACCTAGTCCCGAGGTCGTCGGACTGGACGGTGGCGGGCCAATCTAGTCCCGGGTTCGTGGGGACGATCCTACAGTCGTCGGACATGTCGGCGGCTGGCCAACTTTGGCCCGTGGTCGTGGGGACGACCCTGAAGTCGTCGGACATAACGGTGGCGGGCCAATCTAGTCCCGGGGTCGTGGGGACGACCGTATAGTCGTCGGACTTGACGGTGGCGGGCCAATCTAGTCCCGGGGTCGTGGGTACGACCGTATAGTCGTCGGACAAGTCGGCGGCTGGCCAACTTTGGCCCGGGGCCGTGGGAACGTCCCTATAGTCGTCGGACATGACGGTGGCGGGCCAATATAGTGCTGGGGTCGTGGGGACGACCCTATAGTCGTCGGACAAGTCGGCGGCGAGCCAACCTAGTCCGGGGGTCGTGGGGACGACCTTATAGTCGTCGGACATGACGGTGGCGGGCCAATCTAGTCCCGGGGTCCATGGGACGACCCTATAGTCGTCGGACATGTCGGCGGCTGGCCGACTTTGGCCCGTGGTCGTGGGGACGACCCTATAGTCGTCGGACTTGACGGTGGCGGGCCAATCTAGTCCCGGGGTCGTGGGGACGACCCTATAGTCGTCAGACATATCGGTGGCGAGCCAACCTAGTCCCGGGGTCGTGGGGACGACCCTATAGTCGTCGGACAAGTCGGCGGCGGGCGAACCTAGACCCGGGGTCGTGGGGATGACCCTATAGTCGTCGGACATGACGGTGGCGGGCCAGTCTAGTCCCGGGTCGTGGGGACGACCCTATAGTCGTCGGACATGTCGGCGGCTGGCCAACTTTGGCCCGTGGTCGTGGGGACGACCCTATAGTCGTCAGACATGACGGTGGCGAGCCAACCTAGCCCCGGGGTCGTGGGGACGACCCTATAGTCGTCGGACAAATCGGCGGCGAGCCCACCTAGTCGGGGGGTCGTGGGGACGACCCTATAGTCGTCGGACATGTCGGTGGCGGGCCAGTCTAGTCCCGGGGCGTGGGGACGACCCTATAGTCGTCGGACATGTCGGCGGCTGGCCAACTTTGGCCCGTGGTCGTGGGGAGGACCCTATACTCGTCGGACAAGTCGGCGGCGTACCAACCTAGTCCGGGGGTCGTGGGGACGACCCTATAGTCGTCGGACATGACGGTGGCGGGCCAGTCTAGTCCCGGGTCATGGGGACGACCCTATAGTCGTCGGACAAGTCGGCGGCGAGCCAATCTAGTCCCGCGGTCGTGGGGACGACCCTATAGTCGTCGGACAAGTCAGCGGCTAGCCAACATTGGCCCGTGGTCGTGGGGACGACCGTATAGTCGTCGGACATGACGGTGGCGGGCCACTCTAGTCCCGGGTCGTGGGGACGACCCTATAGTCGTCGGACAAGTCAGCGGCTAGCCAGCTTTGGCCCGTAGTCGTGGGGACGACCCTATAGTCGTCGGAAATGACGGTGGCGGGCCAATCTAGTCCCGGGGTCGTGGGGACGACCCTACAGTCGTCGGACAAGTCGGCGGCGAGCCAATCTAGTCCCGCGGTCGTGGGGACGACCCTATAGTCGTCGGACAAGTCAGCGGCTAGCCAACATTGGCCCGTGGTCGTGGGGACGACCGTATAGTCGTCGGACATGACGGTGGCGGGCCAGTCTAGTCCCGGGTCGTGGGGACGACCCTATAGTCGTCGGACATGTCGGCGGCTGGCCAACTTTGGCCCGTGGTCGTGGGGAGGACCCTATACTCGTCGGACAAGTCGGCGGCGTACCAACCTAGTCCGGGGGTCGTGGGGACGACCCTATAGTCGTCGGACAAGTCGGCGGCGAGCCCACCTAGTCGGGGGGTCGTGGGGACGACCCTATAGTCGTCGGACAAGTCGGCGGCGAGCCCACCTAGTCGGGGGGTGGTGGGGACGACCCTATAGTCGTCGGACAAGTCGGCGGCCGGCCAACCTAGTCCGGGGGTCGTGGGGACGACCCTATAGTCGTTGGACATGACGGTGGCGGGCCAATCTAGTCCCGGGGTCGTGGGGACGACCCTATAGTCGTCGGACAAGACGGCGGCTGGACATCTTTGGCCCGGGGTCGTGGGGACGACCCTATAGTCGTCGGACATGTTGGCGGCTTGTCAGCCTAGTCCCAGGGTCGTGGGTACGACCCTATAGTCGTCGGACAAGTCGGCGGCGGGCCAACCTTGTCCCGGGGTCGTGGGGACGACCCTATAATCGTCGGACATGTCGGCGGCTGGCCAACTTTGGCCCGGTGTCGTGGGGACGACTCTATAGTCGTCGGAAATGTCGGCGCCTGGCCAACCTGGACCCGGGGTCGTGGGGACGACCCTATTGTCGTCGGACATGACGGTGGCGGGCCAATCTAGTCTCGCGGTCGTGGGGACGACCCTATAATCGTCGGACATGACGGTGGCGGGCTAATCTAGTCCCGGGGTCGTGGGGACGACCCTATAGTCGTCGGACATGTCGGCGGCTGGCCAACTTTGGCCCGGTGTCGTGGGGACGACTCTATAGTCGTCGGACATGTCGGCGGCTGGCCAACCTAGACCCGGGGTCGTGGGGACGACCCTATTGTCGTCGGACCTGTCGGCTGCTGGCCAACCTAGTCCCGAGGTCGTGGGGCGACCCTATAGTCGTCGGACATGTCGGCGGCTGGCCAACCTAGTCCCGAGGTCGTCGGACAGGACGGTGGCGGCCCAATCTAGTCCCGGGTTCGTGGGGACGATCCTACAGTCGTCGGACATGTCGGCGGCTGGCCAACTTTGGCCCGTGGTCGTGGGGACGACCCTGAAGTCGTCGGACATGTCGGCGGCTGGCCAACTTTGGCCCGTGGTCGTGGGGACGACCCTGAAGTCGTCGGACATGACGGTGGCGGGCCAATCTAGTCCCGGGGTCGTGGGGACGACCGTATAGTCGTCGGAAATGACGGAGGCGGGCCAATCTAGTCCCGGGGTCGTGGGGACGACCGTACAGTCGTCGGACAAGTCGGCGGCGAGTCAATCTAGTCCCGCGGTCGTGGGGACGACCCTATAGTCGTCGGACATGTCGGCGGCTGGCCAACTTTGGCCCGTGGTCGTGGGGACGACCCTATAGTCGTCGGACAGAACGGTGGCGGGCCAATCTAGTCCCGGGGTCGTGGGGACGACCCTATAGTCGTCGGACAAGTCGGGGGCGGGCCTACCTAGTCCCGGGGTCGTGGGGACGACCCTATAGTCGTCGGAAATGACGGTGGCGGGCCAATCTAGTCCCGGGGTCGTGGGGACGACCCTATAGTCGTCGGACAAGTCGGCGGCGGGCCAACCTAGTCCCGGGGTCGTGGGGATGACCCTATAGTCGTCGGACATGACGGTGGCGGGCCAGTCTAGTCCCGGGTCGTGGGGACGACCCTATAGTCGTCGGACATATCGCCGGCTGGCCAACTTTGGCCCGTGGTCGTGGGGACGACCCTATAGTCGTCGGACAGAACGGTGGCGGGCCAATCTAGTCCCGGGGTCGTGGGGACGACCCTATAGTCGTCGGACAAGTCGGGGGCGGGCCTACCTAGTCCCGGGGTCGTGGGGACGACCCTATAGTCGTCGGATAAGTCGGCAGCTTGCCAACTTTGGCCCGGGGTCGTGGGGCGACCCTATAGTCGTCGGACATGTCGGCGGCTGGCCAACCTAGTCCCGAGGTCGTCGGACAGGACGGTGGCGGGCCAATCTAGTCCCGGGTCGTGGGGACGACCCTATAGTCGTCGGACATGTCGGCGGCTGGCCAACTTTGGCCCGTGGTCGTGGGGACGACCCTATAGTCGTCAGACATGACGGTGGCGAGCCAACCTAGTCCCGGGGTCGTGGGGACGACCCTATAGTCGTCGGACAAGTCGGCGGCGAGCCCACCTAGTCGGGGGGTCGTGGGGACGACCCTATAGTCGTCGGACAAGTCGGCGGCCGGCCAACCTAGTCCGGGGGTCGTGGGGACGACCCTATAGTCGTTGGACATGACGGTGGCGGGCCAATCTAGTCCCGGGGTCGTGGGGACGACCCTATAGTCGTCGGACAAGACGGCGGCTGGACATCTTTGGCCCGGGGTCGTGGGGACGACCCTATAGTCGTCGGACATGTTGGCGGCTTGTCAGCCTAGTCCCAGGGTCGTGGGTACGACCCTATAGTCGTCGGACAAGTCGGCGGCGGGCCAACCTTGTCCCGGGGTCGTGGGGACGACCCTATAATCGTCGGACATGTCGGCGGCTGGCCAACTTTGGCCCGGTGTCGTGGGGACGACTCTATAGTCGTCGGAAATGTCGGCGCCTGGCCAACCTGGACCCGGGGTCGTGGGGACGACCCTATTGTCGTCGGACATGACGGTGGCGGGCCAATCTAGTCTCGCGGTCGTGGGGACGACCCTATAATCGTCGGACATGACGGTGGCGGGCCAATCTAGTCCCGGGGTCGTGGGGACGACCCTATAGTCGTCGGACATGTCGGCGGCTGGCCAACTTTGGCCCGGTGTCGTGGGGACGACTCTATAGTCGTCGGACATGTCGGCGGCTGGCCAACCTAGACCCGGGGTCGTGGGGACGACCCTATTGTCGTCGGACCTGTCGGCGGCTGGCCAACCTAGTCCCGAGGTCGTGGGGCGACCCTATAGTCGTCGGACATGTCGGCGGCTGGCCAACCTAGTCCCGAGGTCGTCGGACTGGACGGTGGCGGGCCAATCTAGTCCCGGGTTCGTGGGGACGATCCTACAGTCGTCGGACATGTCGGCGGCTGGCCAACTTTGGCCCGTGGTCGTGGGGACGACCCTGAAGTCGTCGGACATGACGGTGGCGGGCCAATCTAGTCCCGGGGTCGTGGGGACGACCGTATAGTCGTCGGACTTGACGGTGGCGGGCCAATCTAGTCCCGGGGTCGTGGGTACGACCGTATAGTCGTCGGACATGTCGGCGGCTGGCCAACTTTGGCCCGTGGTCGTGGGGACGACCCTATAGTCGTCAGACATGACGGTGGCGAGCCAACCTAGTCCCGGGGTCGTGGGGACGACCCTATAGTCGTCGGACAAGTCGGCGGCGAGCCCACCTAGTCGGGGGGTCGTGGGGACGACCCTATAGTCGTCGGACAAGTCGGCGGCCGGCCAACCTAGTCCGGGGGTCGTGGGGACGACCCTATAGTCGTTGGACATGACGGTGGCGGGCCAATCTAGTCCCGGGGTCGTGGGGACGACCCTATAGTCGTCGGACAAGACGGCGGCTGGACATCTTTGGCCCGGGGTCGTGGGGACGACCCTATAGTCGTCGGACATGTTGGCGGCTTGTCAGCCTAGTCCCAGGGTCGTGGGTACGACCCTATAGTCGTCGGACAAGTCGGCGGCGGGCCAACCTTGTCCCGGGGTCGTGGGGACGACCCTATAATCGTCGGACATGTCGGCGGCTGGCCAACTTTGGCCCGGTGTCGTGGGGACGACTCTATAGTCGTCGGAAATGTCGGCGGCTGGCCAACCTGGACCCGGGGTCGTGGGGACGACCCTATTGTCGTCGGACATGACGGTGGCGGGCCAATCTAGTCTCGCGGTCGTGGGGACGACCCTATAATCGTCGGACATGACGGTGGCGGGCCAATCTAGTCCCGGGGTCGTGGGGACGACCCTATAGTCGTCGGACATGTCGGCGGCTGGCCAACTTTGGCCCGGTGTCGTGGGGACGACTCTATAGTCGTCGAACATGTCGGCGGCTGGCCAACCTAGACCCGGGGTCGTGGGGACGACCCTATTGTCGTCGGACCTGTCGGCGGCTGGCCAACCTAGTCCCGAGGTCGTGGGGCGACCCTATAGTCGTCGGACATGTCGGCGGCTGGCCAACCTAGTCCCGAGGTCGTCGGACTGGACGGTGGCGGGCCAATCTAGTCCCGGGTTCGTGGGGACGATCCTACAGTCGTCGGACATGTCGGCGGCTGGCCAACTTTGGCCCGTGGTCGTGGGGACGACCCTGAAGTCGTCGGACATAACGGTGGCGGGCCAATCTAGTCCCGGGGTCGTGGGGACGACCGTATAGTCGTCGGACTTGACGGTGGCGGGCCAATCTAGTCCCGGGGTCGTGGGTACGACCGTATAGTCGTCGGACAAGTCGGCGGCTGGCCAACTTTGGCCCGGGGCCGTGGGAACGTCCCTATAGTCGTCGGACATGACGGTGGCGGGCCAATATAGTGCTGGGGTCGTGGGGACGACCCTAAAGTCGTCGGACAAGTCGGCGGCGAGCCAACCTAGTCCGGGGGTCGTGGGGACGACCTTATAGTCGTCGGACATGACGGTGGCGGGCCAATCTAGTCCCGGGGTCCATGGGACGACCCTATAGTCGTCGGACATGTCGGCGGCTGGCCGACTTTGGCCCGTGGTCGTGGGGACGACCGTATAGTCGTCGGAAATGTCGGTGGCTGTCCAACTTTGGCCCAGGGGTCGTGGGGACGACCCTATAGTCGTCGGACATGTCGGCGGCGTGCCAACATTGACCCGGGGTCGTGGGGACGACCGTATAGTCGTCGGAAATGTCGGTGGCTGTCCAACTTTGGCCCAAGGGTCGTGGGGACGACCCTATAGTCGTCGGACAAGTCAGCGGCTAGCCAACATTGGCCCGTGGTCGTGGGGACGACCCTATAGTCGTCGGAAATGACGGTGGCGGGCCAATCTAGGCCCGGGGTCGTGGGGACGACCCTACAGTCGTCGGACAAGTCAGCGGCGAGCCAATCTAGTCCCGCGGTCGTGGGGACGACCCTATAGTCGTCGGACAAGTCAGCGGCTGTCCAACTTTGGCCCGGGGTCGTGGGGACGACCCTATAGTCGTCGGACTTGACGGTGGCGGGCCAATCTAGTCCCGGGGTCGTGGGGACGACCCTATAGTCGTCAGACATATCGGTGGCGAGCCAACCTAGTCCCGGGGTCGTGGGGACGACCCTATAGTCGTCGGACAAGTCGGCGGCGGGCGAACCTAGACCCGGGGTCGTGGGGATGACCCTATAGTCGTCGGACATGACGGTGGCGGGCCAGTCTAGTCCCGGGTCGTGGGGACGACCCTATAGTCGTCGGACATGTCGGCGGCTGGCCAACTTTGGCCCGTGGTCGTGGGGACGACCCTATAGTCGTCAGACATGACGGTGGCGAGCCAACCTAGCCCCGGGGTCGTGGGGACGACCCTATAGTCGTCGGACAAATCGGCGGCGAGCCCACCTAGTCGGGGGGTCGTGGGGACGACCCTATAGTCGTCGGACATGTCGGTGGCGGGCCAGTCTAGTCCCGGGTCGTGGGGACGACCCTATAGTCGTCGGACATGTCGGCGGCTGGCCAACTTTGGCCCGTGGTCGTGGGGAGGACCCTATACTCGTCGGACAAGTCGGCGGCGTACCAACCTAGTCCGGGGGTCGTGGGGACGACCCTATAGTCGTCGGACATGACGGTGGCGGGCCAGTCTAGTCCCGGGTCATGGGGACGACCCTATAGTCGTCGGACAAGTCGGCGGCGAGCCAATCTAGTCCCGCGGTCGTGGGGACCACCCTATAGTCGTCGGACAAGTCAGCGGCTAGCCAACATTGGCCCGTGGTCGTGGGGACGACCGTATAGTCGTCGGACATGACGGTGGCGGGCCACTCTAGTCCCGGGTCGTGGGGACGACCCTATAGTCGTCGGACAAGTCAGCGGCTAGCCAGCTTTGGCCCGTAGTCGTGGGGACGACCCTATAGTCGTCGGAAATGACGGTGGCGGGCCAATCTAGTCCCGGGGTCGTGGGGACGACCCTACAGTCGTCGGACAAGTCGGCGGCGAGCCAATCTAGCCCCGCGGTCGTGGGGACGACCCTATAGTCGTCGGACAAGTCAGCGGCTAGCCAACATTGGCCCGTGGTCGTGGGGACGACCGTATAGTCGTCGGACATGACGGTGGCGGGCCAGTCTAGTCCCGGGTCGTGGGGACGACCCTATAGTCGTCGGACATGTCGGCGGCTGGCCAACTTTGGCCCGTGGTCGTGGGGAGGACCCTATACTCGTCGGACAAGTCGGCGGCGTACCAACCTAGTCCGGGGGTCGTGGGGACGACCCTATAGTCGTCGGACAAGTCGGCGGCGAGCCCACCTAGTCGGGGGGTCGTGGGGACGACCCTATAGTCGTCGGACAAGTCGGCGGCGAGCCCACCTAGTCGGGGGGTCGTGGGGACGACCCTATAGTCGTCGGACAAGTCGGCGGCCGGCCAACCTAGTCCGGGGGTCGTGGGGACGACCCTATAGTCGTTGGACATGACGGTGGCGGGCCAATCTAGTCCCGGGGTCGTGGGGACGACCCTATAGTCGTCGGACAAGACGGCGGCTGGACATCTTTGGCCCGGGGTCGTGGGGACGACCCTATAGTCGTCGGACATGTTGGCGGCTTGTCAGCCTAGTCCCAGGGTCGTGGGTACGACCCTATAGTCGTCGGACAAGTCGGCGGCGGGCCAACCTTGTCCCGGGGTCGTGGGGACGACCCTATAATCGTCGGACATGTCGGCGGCTGGCCAACTTTGGCCCGGTGTCGTGGGGACGACTCTATAGTCGTCGGAAATGTCGGCGCCTGGCCAACCTGGACCCGGGGTCGTGGGGACGACCCTATTGTCGTCGGACATGACGGTGGCGGGCCAATCTAGTCTCGCGGTCGTGGGGACGACCCTATAATCGTCGGACATGACGGTGGCGGGCTAATCTAGTCCCGGGGTCGTGGGGACGACCCTATAGTCGTCGGACATGTCGGCGGCTGGCCAACTTTGGCCCGGTGTCGTGGGGACGACTCTATAGTCGTCGGACATGTCGGCGGCTGGCCAACCTAGACCCGGGGTCGTGGGGACGACCCTATTGTCGTCGGACCTGTCGGCGGCTGGCCAACCTAGTCCCGAGGTCGT
This sequence comes from Andrena praecox, assembly GCA_963932275.1. NCBI lineage: Eukaryota > Metazoa > Arthropoda > Insecta > Hymenoptera > Andrenidae > Andrena > Andrena praecox. The sequence continues at coordinate 2,039,321 of CAWVQO010000615.1, read as the reverse complement.
GGGGCGACCCTATAGTCGTCGGACATGTCGGCGGCTGGCCAACCTAGTCCCGAGGTCGTCGGACAGGACGGTGGCGGCCCAATCTAGTCCCGGGTTCGTGGGGACGATCCTACAGTCGTCGGACATGTCGGCGGCTGGCCAACTTTGGCCCGTGGTCGTGGGGACGACCCTGAAGTCGTCGGACATGACGGTGGCGGGCCAATCTAGTCCCGGGGTCGTGGGGACGACCGTATAGTCGTCGGACTTGACGGTGGCGGGCCAATCTAGTCCCGGGGTCGTGGGTACGACCGTATAGTCGTCGGACAAGTCGGCGGCTGGCCAACTTTGGCCCGGGGCCGTGGGAACGACCCTATAGTCGTCGGACATGACGGTGGCGGGCCAATATTGTGCTGGGGTCGTGGGGACGACCCTATAGTCGTCGGACAAGTCGGCGGCGAGCCAACCTAGTCCGGGGGTCGTGGGGACGACCTTATAGTCGTCGGACATGACGGTGGCGGGCCAATCTAGTCCCGGGGTCGTGGGGACGACCGTACAGTCGTCGGACAAGTCGGCGGCGAGTCAATCTAGTCCCGCGGTCGTGGGGACGACCCTATAGTCGTCGGACATGTCGGCGGCTGGCCAACTTTGGCCCGGGGTCGTGGGGACGACCCTATAGTCGTCGGACAAGTCGGCGGCAAGCCCACCTAGTCGGGGGGTCGTGGGGACGACCCTATAGTCGTCGGACAAGTCGGCGGCCGGCCAACCTAGTCCGGGGGTCGTGGGGACGACCCTATAGTCGTCGGACAAGTCGGCGGCGTACCAACCTAGTCCGGGGGTCGTGGGGACGACCCTATAGTCGTCGGACATGACGGTGGCGGGCCACTCTAGTCCCGGGTCATGGGGACGACCCTATAGTCGTCGGACATGTCGGCGGCTGGCCAACTTTGGCCCGTGGTCGTGGGGAGGACCCTATACTCGTCGGACAAGTCGGCGGCGTACCAACCTAGTCCGGGGGTCGTGGGGACGACCCTATAGTCGTCGGACATGACGGTGGCGGGCCAGTTTAGTCCCGGGTCATGGGGACGACCCTATAGTCGTCGGACAAGTCGGCGGCTGGCCAACTTTGGCCCGTGGTCGTGGGGACGACCCTATAGTCGTCGGAAATGACGGTGGCGGGCCAATCTAGTGCCGGGGTCGTGGGGACGACCCTATAGTCGTCGGACATGTCGGCGGCTGGCCAACTTTGGCCCGGGGTCGTGGGGACGACCCTATAGTCGTCGGATATGTCGTCGGCAGGCCAACTTTGGCCCGCGGTCGTGGGGACGACCCTATAGTCGTCGGACAAGTCGGCGGCGAGCCCACCTAGTCGGGGGGTCGTGGGGACGACCTTATAGTCGTCGGACATGACGGTGGCGGGCCAATCTAGTCCCGGGGTCCATGGGACGACCCTATAGTCGACGGACATGTCGGCGGCTGGCCGACTTTGGCCCGTGGTCGTGGGGACGACCGTATAGTCGTCGGAAATGTCGGTGGCTGTCCAACTTTGGCCCAGGGGTCGTGGGGACGACCGTACAGTCGTCGGACAAGTCGGCGGCGAGTCAATCTAGTCCCGCGGTCGTGGGGACGACCCTATAGTCGTCGGACAAGTCAGCGGCTAGCCAGCTTTGGCCCGTGGTCGTGGGGACGACCCTATAGTCGTCGGAAATGACGGAGGCGGGCCAATCTAGTCCCGGGGTCGTGGGGACGACCGTACAGTCGTCGGACAAGTCGGCGGCGAGTCAATCTAGTCCCGCGGTCGTGGGGACGACCCTATAGTCGTCGGACATGTCGGCGGCTGGCCAACTTTGGCCCGGGGTCGTGGGGACGACCCTATAGTCGTCGGACAAGTCGGCGGCGAGCCCACCTAGTCGGGGGGTCGTGGGGACGACCCTATAGTCGTCGGACAAGTCGGCGGCCGGCCAACCTAGTCCGGGGGTCGTGGGGAGGACCCTATACTCGTCGGACAAGTCGGCGGCGTACCAACCTAGTCCGGGGGTCGTGGGGACGACCCTATAGTCGTCGGACATGACGGTGGCGGGCCAGTTTAGTCCCGGGTCATGGGGACGACCCTATAGTCGTCGGACAAGTCGGCGGCTGGCCAACTTTGGCCCGTGGTCGTGGGGACGACCCTATAGTCGTCGGAAATGACGGTGGCGGGCCAATCTAGTGCCGGGGTCGTGGGGACGACCCTATAGTCGTCGGACATGTCGGCGGCTGGCCAACTTTGGCCCGGGGTCGTGGGGACGACCCTATAGTCGTCGGATATGTCGTCGGCAGGCCAACTTTGGCCCGCGGTCGTGGGGACGACCCTATAGTCGTCGGACAAGTCGGCGGCGAGCCCACCTAGTCGGGGGGTCGTGGGGACGACCCTATAGTCGTCGGACAAGTCGGTGGCGGGCCAGTCTAGTCCCGGGTCGTGGGGACGACCCTATAGTCGTCGGACTTGACGGTGGCGGGCCAATCCAGTCCCGGGGTCGTGGGGACGACCCTATAGTCGTCGGACTTAACGGTGGCGGGCCAATATAGTGCTGGGGTCGTGGGGACGACCCTATAGTCGTCGGACAAGTCGGCGGCGAGCCAACCTAGTCCGGGGGTCGTGGGGACGACCTTATAGTCGTCGGACATGACGGTGGCGGGCCAATCTAGTCCCGGGGTCCATGGGACGACCCTATAGTCGTCGGACATGTCGGCGGCTGGCCGACTTTGGCCCGTGGTCGTGGGGACGACCGTATAGTCGTCGGAAATGTCGGTGGCTGTCCAACTTTGGCCCAGGGGTCGTGGGGACGACCCTATAGTCGTCGGACATGTCGGCGGCGTGCCAACATTGACCCGGGGTCGTGGGGACGACCGTATAGTCGTCGGAAATGTCGGTGGCTGTCCAACTTTGGCCCAAGGGTCGTGGGGACGACCCTATAGTCGTCGGACAAGTCAGCGGCTAGCCAACATTGGCCCGTGGTCGTGGGGACGACCCTATAGTCGTCGGAAATGACGGTGGCGGGCCAATCTAGGCCCGGGGTCGTGGGGACGACCCTACAGTCGTCGGACAAGTCAGCGGCGAGCCAATCTAGTCCCGCGGTCGTGGGGACGACCCTATAGTCGTCGGACAAGTCAGCGGCTGTCCAACTTTGGCCCGGGGTCGTGGGGACGACCCTATAGTCGTCGGACTTGACGGTGGCGGGCCAATCTAGTCCCGGGGTCGTGGGGACGACCCTATAGTCGTCAGACATATCGGTGGCGAGCCAACCTAGTCCCGGGGTCGTGGGGACGACCCTATAGTCGTCGGACAAGTCGGCGGCGGGCGAACCTAGACCCGGGGTCGTGGGGATGACCCTATAGTCGTCGGACATGACGGTGGCGGGCCAGTCTAGTCCCGGGTCGTGGGGACGACCCTATAGTCGTCGGACATGTCGGCGGCTGGCCAACTTTGGCCCGTGGTCGTGGGGACGACCCTATAGTCGTCAGACATGACGGTGGCGAGCCAACCTAGCCCCGGGGTCGTGGGGACGACCCTATAGTCGTCGGACAAATCGGCGGCGAGCCCACCTAGTCGGAGGGTCGTGGGGACGACCCTATAGTCGTCGGACATGTCGGTGGCGGGCCAGTCTAGTCCCGGGTCGTGGGGACGACCCTATAGTCGTCGGACAAGTCAGCGGCTAGCCAACATTGGCCCGTGGTCGTGGGGACGACCGTATAGTCGTCGGACATGACGGTGGCGGGCCACTCTAGTCCCGGGTCGTGGGGACGACCCTATAGTCGTCGGACAAGTCAGCGGCTAGCCAGCTTTGGCCCGTAGTCGTGGGGACGACCCTATAGTCGTCGGAAATGACGGTGGCGGGCCAATCTAGTCCCGGGGTCGTGGGGACGACCCTACAGTCGTCGGACAAGTCGGCGGCGAGCCAATCTAGTCCCGCGGTCGTGGGGACGACCCTATAGTCGTCGGACAAGTCAGCGGCTAGCCAACATTGGCCCGTGGTCGTGGGGACGACCGTATAGTCGTCGGACATGACGGTGGCGGGCCAGTCTAGTCCCGGGTCGTGGGGACGACCCTATAGTCGTCGGACATGTCGGCGGCTGGCCAACTTTGGCCCGTGGTCGTGGGGAGGACCCTATACTCGTCGGACAAGTCGGCGGCGTACCAACCTAGTCCGGGGGTCGTGGGGACGACCCTATAGTCGTCGGACAAGTCGGCGGCGAGCCCACCTAGTCGGGGGGTCGTGGGGACGACCCTATAGTCGTCGGACAAGTCGGCGGCGAGCCCACCTAGTCGGGGGGTCGTGGGGACGACCCTATAGTCGTCGGACAAGTCGGCGGCCGGCCAACCTAGTCCGGGGGTCGTGGGGACGACCCTATAGTCGTTGGACATGACGGTGGCGGGCCAATCTAGTCCCGGGGTCGTGGGGACGACCCTATAGTCGTCGGACAAGACGGCGGCTGGACATCTTTGGCCCGGGGTCGTGGGGACGACCCTATAGTCGTCGGACATGTTGGCGGCTTGTCAGCCTAGTCCCAGGGTCGTGGGTACGACCCTATAGTCGTCGGACAAGTCGGCGGCGGGCCAACCTTGTCCCGGGGTCGTGGGGACGACCCTATAATCGTCGGACATGTCGGCGGCTGGCCAACTTTGGCCCGGTGTCGTGGGGACGACTCTATAGTCGTCGGAAATGTCGGCGCCTGGCCAACCTGGACCCGGGGTCGTGGGGACGACCCTATTGTCGTCGGACATGACGGTGGCGGGCCAATCTAGTCTCGCGGTCGTGGGGACGACCCTATAATCGTCGGACATGACGGTGGCGGGCTAATCTAGTCCCGGGGTCGTGGGGACGACCCTATAGTCGTCGGACATGTCGGCGGCTGGCCAACTTTGGCCCGGTGTCGTGGGGACGACTCTATAGTCGTCGGACATGTCGGCGGCTGGCCAACCTAGACCCGGGGTCGTGCGGACGACCCTATTGTCGTCGGACAAGTCAGCGGCGAGCCAATCTAGTCCCGCGGTCGTGGGGACGACCCTATAGTCGTCGGACAAGTCAGCGGCTGTCCAACTTTGGCCCGGGGTCGTGGGGACGACCCTATAGTCGTCGGACTTGTCGGCGGCTGGCCAACTTTGGCCCGGTGTCGTGGGGACGACTCTATAGTCGTCGGACATGTCGGCGGCTGGCCAACTTTGGCCCGGGGTCGTGGGGACGACCGTATAGTCGTCGGAAATGTCGGTGGCTGTCCAACTTTGGCCCAAGGGTCGTGGGGACGACCCTATAGTCGTCGGACAAGTCAGCGGCTAGCCAACATTGGCCCGTGGTCGTGGGGACGACCCTATAGTCGTCGGAAATGACGGTGGCGGGCCAATCTAGGCCCGGGGTCGTGGGGACGACCCTACAGTCGTCGGACAAGTCAGCGGCGAGCCAATCTAGTCCCGCGGTCGTGGGGACGACCCTATAGTCGTCGGACAAGTCAGCGGCTGTCCAACTTTGGCCCGGGGTCGTGGGGACGACCCTATAGTCGTCGGACTTGACGGTGGCGGGCCAATCTAGTCCCGGGGTCGTGGGGACGACCCTATAGTCGTCAGACATATCGGTGGCGAGCCAACCTAGTCCCGGGGTCGTGGGGACGACCCTATAGTCGTCGGACAAGTCGGCGGCGGGCGAACCTAGACCCGGGGTCGTGGGGATGACCCTATAGTCGTCGGACATGACGGTGGCGGGCCAGTCTAGTCCCGGGTCGTGGGGACGACCCTATAGTCGTCGGACATGTCGGCGGCTGGCCAACTTTGGCCCGTGGTCGTGGGGACGACCCTATAGTCGTCAGACATGACGGTGGCGAGCCAACCTAGCCCCGGGGTCGTGGGGACGACCCTATAGTCGTCGGACAAATCGGCGGCGAGCCCACCTAGTCGGAGGGTCGTGGGGACGACCCTATAGTCGTCGGACATGTCGGTGGCGGGCCAGTCTAGTCCCGGGTCGTGGGGACGACCCTATAGTCGTCGGACAAGTCAGCGGCTAGCCAACATTGGCCCGTGGTCGTGGGGACGACCGTATAGTCGTCGGACATGACGGTGGCGGGCCACTCTAGTCCCGGGTCGTGGGGACGACCCTATAGTCGTCGGACAAGTCAGCGGCTAGCCAGCTTTGGCCCGTAGTCGTGGGGACGACCCTATAGTCGTCGGAAATGACGGTGGCGGGCCAATCTAGTCCCGGGGTCGTGGGGACGACCCTACAGTCGTCGGACAAGTCGGCGGCGAGCCAATCTAGTCCCGCGGTCGTGGGGACGACCCTATAGTCGTCGGACAAGTCAGCGGCTAGCCAACATTGGCCCGTGGTCGTGGGGACGACCGTATAGTCGTCGGACATGACGGTGGCGGGCCAGTCTAGTCCCGGGTCGTGGGGACGACCCTATAGTCGTCGGACATGTCGGCGGCTGGCCAACTTTGGCCCGTGGTCGTGGGGAGGACCCTATACTCGTCGGACAAGTCGGCGGCGTACCAACCTAGTCCGGGGGTCGTGGGGACGACCCTATAGTCGTCGGACAAGTCGGCGGCGAGCCCACCTAGTCGGGGGGTCGTGGGGACGACCCTATAGTCGTCGGACAAGTCGGCGGCGAGCCCACCTAGTCGGGGGGTCGTGGGGACGACCCTATAGTCGTCGGACAAGTCGGCGGCCGGCCAACCTAGTCCGGGGGTCGTGGGGACGACCCTATAGTCGTTGGACATGACGGTGGCGGGCCAATCTAGTCCCGGGGTCGTGGGGACGACCCTATAGTCGTCGGACAAGACGGCGGCTGGACATCTTTGGCCCGGGGTCGTGGGGACGACCCTATAGTCGTCGGACATGTTGGCGGCTTGTCAGCCTAGTCCCAGGGTCGTGGGTACGACCCTATAGTCGTCGGACAAGTCGGCGGCGGGCCAACCTTGTCCCGGGGTCGTGGGGACGACCCTATAATCGTCGGACATGTCGGCGGCTGGCCAACTTTGGCCCGGTGTCGTGGGGACGACTCTATAGTCGTCGGAAATGTCGGCGCCTGGCCAACCTGGACCCGGGGTCGTGGGGACGACCCTATTGTCGTCGGACATGACGGTGGCGGGCCAATCTAGTCTCGCGGTCGTGGGGACGACCCTATAATCGTCGGACATGACGGTGGCGGGCTAATCTAGTCCCGGGGTCGTGGGGACGACCCTATAGTCGTCGGACATGTCGGCGGCTGGCCAACTTTGGCCCGGTGTCGTGGGGACGACTCTATAGTCGTCGGACATGTCGGCGGCTGGCCAACCTAGACCCGGGGTCGTGGGGACGACCCTATTGTCGTCGGACCTGTCGGCGGCTGGCCAACCTAGTCCCGAGGTCGTGGGGCGACCCTATAGTCGTCGGACATGTCGGCGGCTGGCCAACCTAGTCCCGAGGTCGTCGGACAGGACGGTGGCGGCCCAATCTAGTCCCGGGTTCGTGGGGACGATCCTACAGTCGTCGGACATGTCGGCGGCTGGCCAACTTTGGCCCGTGGTCGTGGGGACGACCCTGAAGTCGTCGGACATGACGGTGGCGGGCCAATCTAGTCCCGGGGTCGTGGGGACGACCGTATAGTCGTCGGACTTGACGGTGGCGGGCCAATCTAGTCCCGGGGTCGTGGGTACGACCGTATAGTCGTCGGACAAGTCGGCGGCTGGCCAACTTTGGCCCGGGGCCGTGGGAACGACCCTATAGTCGTCGGACATGACGGTGGCGGGCCAATATTGTGCTGGGGTCGTGGGGACGACCCTATAGTCGTCGGACAAGTCGGCGGCGAGCCAACCTAGTCCGGGGGTCGTGGGGACGACCTTATAGTCGTCGGACATGACGGTGGCGGGCCAATCTAGTCCCGGGGTCGTGGGGACGACCGTACAGTCGTCGGACAAGTCGGCGGCGAGTCAATCTAGTCCCGCGGTCGTGGGGACGACCCTATAGTCGTCGGACATGTCGGCGGCTGGCCAACTTTGGCCCGGGGTCGTGGGGACGACCCTATAGTCGTCGGACAAGTCGGCGGCGAGCCCACCTAGTCGGGGGGTCGTGGGGACGACCCTATAGTCGTCGGACAAGTCGGCGGCCGGCCAACCTAGTCCGGGGGTCGTGGGGACGACCCTATAGTCGTCGGACAAGTCGGCGGCGTACCAACCTAGTCCGGGGGTCGTGGGGACGACCCTATAGTCGTCGGACATGACGGTGGCGGGCCACTCTAGTCCCGGGTCATGGGGACGACCCTATAGTCGTCGGACATGTCGGCGGCTGGCCAACTTTGGCCCGTGGTCGTGGGGAGGACCCTATACTCGTCGGACAAGTCGGCGGCGTACCAACCTAGTCCGGGGGTCGTGGGGACGACCCTATAGTCGTCGGACATGACGGTGGCGGGCCAGTTTAGTCCCGGGTCATGGGGACGACCCTATAGTCGTCGGACAAGTCGGCGGCTGGCCAACTTTGGCCCGTGGTCGTGGGGACGACCCTATAGTCGTCGGAAATGACGGTGGCGGGCCAATCTAGTGCCGGGGTCGTGGGGACGACCCTATAGTCGTCGGACATGTCGGCGGCTGGCCAACTTTGGCCCGGGGTCGTGGGGACGACCCTATAGTCGTCGGATATGTCGTCGGCAGGCCAACTTTGGCCCGCGGTCGTGGGGACGACCCTATAGTCGTCGGACAAGTCGGCGGCGAGCCCACCTAGTCGGGGGGTCGTGGGGACGACCCTATAGTCGTCGGACAAGTCGGTGGCGGGCCAGTCTAGTCCCGGGTCGTGGGGACGACCCTATAGTCGTCGGACTTGACGGTGGCGGGCCAATCCAGTCCCGGGGTCGTGGGGACGACCCTATAGTCGTCGGACTTAACGGTGGCGGGCCAGTCTACTCCAGGGTCGTGGGCACGACCCTATAGTCGTCGGAAATGACGGCGGCTGGCCAACTTTGGCCCGTGGTCGTGGGGACGACCCTATAGTCGTCAGACATGACGGTGGCGAGCCAACCTAGTCCCGGGGTCGTGGGGACGACCCTATAATCGTCGGACAAGTCGGCGGCGAGCCCACCTAGTCGGGGGGTCGTGGGGACGACCCTATAGTCGTCGGACAAGTCGGCGGCCGGCCAACCTAGTCCGGGGGTCGTGGGGACGACCCTATAGTCGTCGGACATGACGGTGGCGGGCCAGTCTAGTCCCGGGTCGTGGGGACGACCCTATAGTCGTCGGACAAGTCAGCGGCTGGCCAACATTGGCCCGTGGTCGTGTGGACGACCCCATAGTCGTCCGACATGACGGTGGCGGGCCAATCTAGTCCCGGGGTCGTGGGGACGACGCCATAGTCGTTAGACATATCGGTGGCGGGCCAGTCTAGTCCCGGGTCGTGGGGACGACCCTATAGTCGTCGGACATGTCGGCGGCTGGCCAACTTTGGCCCGTGGTCGTGGGGAGGACCCTATACGCGTCGGACAAGTCGGCGGCGTACCAACCTAGTCCGGGGGTCGTGGGGACGACCCTGTAGTCGTCGGACATGGCGGTGGCGGGCCAGTCTAGTCCCGGGTCATGGGGACGACCCTATAGTCGTCGGACAAGCCGGCGGCTGGCCAGCTTTGGCCCGTGGTCGTGGGGACGACCCTATAGTCGTCGGAAATGACGGTGGCGGGCCAATCTAGTCCCGGGGTCGTGGGTACGACCCTATAGTCGTCGGACAAGTCGGCGGCGGGCCAACCTTGTCCCGGGGTCGTGGGGACGACCCTATAATCGTCGGACATGTCGGCGGCTGGCCAACTTTGGCCCGGTGTCGTGGGGACGACTCTATAGTTGTCGGAAATGTCGGCGCCTGGCCAACCTGGACCCGGGGTCGTGGGGACGACCCTTTTGTCGTCGGACATGACGGTGGCGGGCCAATCTAGTCTCGCGGTCGTGGGGACGACCCTATAATCGTCGGACATGACGGTGGCGGGCCAATCTAGTCCCGGGGTCGTGGGGACGATCCTACAGTCGTCGGACATGTCGGCGGCTGGCCAACTTTGGCCCGGTGTCGTGGGGACGACTCTATAGTCGTCGGACATGTCGGCGGCTGGCCAACCTAGACCCGGGGTCGTGGGGACGACCCTATTGTCGTCGGACCTGTCGGCGGCTGGCCAACCTAGTCCCGAGGTCGTGGGGCGACCCTATAGTCGTCGGACATGTCGGCGGCTGGCCAACCTAGTCCCGAGGTCGTCGGACTGGACGGTGGCGGGCCAATCTAGTCCCGGGTTCGTGGGGACGATCCTACAGTCGTCGGACATGTCGGCGGCTGGCCAACTTTGGCCCGTGGTCGTGGGGACGACCCTGAAGTCGTCGGACATGACGGTGGCGGGCCAATCTAGTCCCGGGGTCGTGGGGACGACCGTATAGTCGTCGGACTTGACGGTGGCGGGCCAATCTAGTCCCGGGGTCGTGGGTACGACCGTATAGTCGTCGGACATGTCGGCGGCTGGCCAACTTTGGCCCGTGGTCGTGGGGACGACCCTATAGTCGTCAGACATGACGGTGGGGAGCCAACGTAGTCCCGGGGTCGTGGGGACGACCCTATAGTCGTCGGACAAGTCGGCGGCGAGCCCACCTAGTCGGGGGGTCGTGGGGACGACCCTATAGTCGTCGGACAAGTCGGCGGCCGGCCAACCTAGTCCGGGGGTCGTGGGGACGACCCTATAGTCGTTGGACATGACGGTGGCGGGCCAATCTAGTCCCGGGGTCGTGGGGACGACCCTATAGTCGTCGGACAAGACGGCGGCTGGACATCTTTGGCCCGGGGTCGTGGGGACGACCCTATAGTCGTCGGACATGTTGGCGGCTTGTCAGCCTAGTCCCAGGGTCGTGGGTACGACCCTATAGTCGTCGGACAAGTCGGCGGCGGGCCAACCTTGTCCCGGGGTCGTGGGGACGACCCTATAATCGTCGGACATGTCGGCGGCTGGCCAACTTTGGCCCGGTGTCGTGGGGACGACTCTATAGTCGTCGGAAATGTCGGCGGCTGGCCAACCTGGACCCGGGGTCGTGGGGACGACCCTATTGTCGTCGGACATGACGGTGGCGGGCCAATCTAGTCTCGCGGTCGTGGGGACGACCCTATAATCGTCGGACATGACGGTGGCGGGCCAATCTAGTCCCGGGGTCGTGGGGACGACCCTATAGTCGTCGGACATGTCGGCGGCTGGCCAACTTTGGCCCGGTGTCGTGGGGACGACTCTATAGTCGTCGAACATGTCGGCGGCTGGCCAACCTAGACCCGGGGTCGTGGGGACGACCCTATTGTCGTCGGACCTGTCGGCGGCTGGCCAACCTAGTCCCGAGGTCGTGGGGCGACCCTATAGTCGTCGGACATGTCGGCGGCTGGCCAACCTAGTCCCGAGGTCGTCGGACTGGACGGTGGCGGGCCAATCTAGTCCCGGGTTCGTGGGGACGATCCTACAGTCGTCGGACATGTCGGCGGCTGGCCAACTTTGGCCCGTGGTCGTGGGGACGACCCTGAAGTCGTCGGACATAACGGTGGCGGGCCAATCTAGTCCCGGGGTCGTGGGGACGACCGTATAGTCGTCGGACTTGACGGTGGCGGGCCAATCTAGTCCCGGGGTCGTGGGTACGACCGTATAGTCGTCGGACAAGTCGGCGGCTGGCCAACTTTGGCCCGGGGCCGTGGGAACGTCCCTATAGTCGTCGGACATGACGGTGGCGGGCCAATATAGTGCTGGGGTCGTGGGGACGACCCTATAGTCGTCGGACAAGTCGGCGGCGAGCCAACCTAGTCCGGGGGTCGTGGGGACGACCTTATAGTCGTCGGACATGACGGTGGCGGGCCAATCTAGTCCCGGGGTCCATGGGACGACCCTATAGTCGTCGGACATGTCGGCGGCTGGCCGACTTTGGCCCGTGGTCGTGGGGACGACCGTATAGTCGTCGGAAATGTCGGTGGCTGTCCAACTTTGGCCCAGGGGTCGTGGGGACGACCCTATAGTCGTCGGACATGTCGGCGGCGTGCCAACATTGACCCGGGGTCGTGGGGACGACCGTATAGTCGTCGGAAATGTCGGTGGCTGTCCAACTTTGGCCCAAGGGTCGTGGGGACGACCCTATAGTCGTCGGACAAGTCAGCGGCTAGCCAACATTGGCCCGTGGTCGTGGGGACGACCCTATAGTCGTCGGAAATGACGGTGGCGGGCCAATCTAGGCCCGGGGTCGTGGGGACGACCCTACAGTCGTCGGACAAGTCAGCGGCGAGCCAATCTAGTCCCGCGGTCGTGGGGACGACCCTATAGTCGTCGGACAAGTCAGCGGCTGTCCAACTTTGGCCCGGGGTCGTGGGGACGACCCTATAGTCGTCGGACTTGACGGTGGCGGGCCAATCTAGTCCCGGGGTCGTGGGGACGACCCTATAGTCGTCAGACATATCGGTGGCGAGCCAACCTAGTCCCGGGGTCGTGGGGACGACCCTATAGTCGTCGGACAAGTCGGCGGGGGGCGAACCTAGACCCGGGGTCGTGGGGATGACCCTATAGTCGTCGGACATGACGGTGGCGGGCCAGTCTAGTCCCGGGTCGTGGGGACGACCCTATAGTCGTCGGACATGTCGGCGGCTGGCCAACTTTGGCCCGTGGTCGTGGGGACGACCCTATAGTCGTCAGACATGACGGTGGCGAGCCAACCTAGCCCCGGGGTCGTGGGGACGACCCTATAGTCGTCGGACAAATCGGCGGCGAGCCCACCTAGTCGGGGGGTCGTGGGGACGACCCTATAGTCGTCGGACATGTCGGTGGCGGGCCAGTCTAGTCCCGGGTCGTGGGGACGACCCTATAGTCGTCGGACATGTCGGCGGCTGGCCAACTTTGGCCCGTGGTCGTGGGGAGGACCCTATACTCGTCGGACAAGTCGGCGGCGTACCAACCTAGTCCGGGGGTCGTGGGGACGACCCTATAGTCGTCGGACATGACGGTGGCGGGCCAGTCTAGTCCCGGGTCATGGGGACGACCCTATAGTCGTCGGACAAGTCGGCGGCGAGCCAATCTAGTCCCGCGGTCGTGGGGACGACCCTATAGTCGTCGGACAAGTCAGCGGCTAGCCAACATTGGCCCGTGGTCGTGGGGACGACCGTATAGTCGTCGGACATGACGGTTGCGGGCCACTCTAGTCCCGGGTCGTGGGGACGACCCTATAGTCGTCGGACAAGTCAGCGGCTAGCCAGCTTTGGCCCGTAGTCGTGGGGACGACCCTATAGTCGTCGGAAATGACGGTGGCGGGCCAATCTAGTCCCGGGGTCGTGGGGACGACCCTACAGTCGTCGGACAAGTCGGCGGCGAGCCAATCTAGTCCCGCGGTCGTGGGGACGACCCTATAGTCGTCGGACAAGTCAGCGGCTAGCCAACATTGGCCCGTGGTCGTGGGGACGACCGTATAGTCGTCGGACATGACGGTGGCGGGCCAGTCTAGTCCCGGGTCGTGGGGACGACCCTATAGTCGTCGGACATGTCGGCGGCTGGCCAACTTTGGCCCGTGGTCGTGGGGAGGACCCTATACTCGTCGGACAAGTCGGCGGCGTACCAACCTAGTCCGGGGGTCGTGGGGACGACCCTATAGTCGTCGGACAAGTCGGCGGCGAGCCCACCTAGTCGGGGGGTCGTGGGGACGACCCTATAGTCGTCGGACAAGTCGGCGGCGAGCCCACCTAGTCGGGGGGTCGTGGGGACGACCCTATAGTCGTCGGACAAGTCGGCGGCCGGCCAACCTAGTCCGGGGGTCGTGGGGACGACCCTATAGTCGTTGGACATGACGGTGGCGGGCCAATCTAGTCCCGGGGTCGTGGGGACGACCCTATAGTCGTCGGACAAGACGGCGGCTGGACATCTTTGGCCCGGGGTCGTGGGGACGACCCTATAGTCGTCGGACATGTTGGCGGCTTGTCAGCCTAGTCCCAGGGTCGTGGGTACGACCCTATAGTCGTCGGACAAGTCGGCGGCGGGCCAACCTTGTCCCGGGGTCGTGGGGACGACCCTATAATCGTCGGACATGTCGGCGGCTGGCCAACTTTGGCCCGGTGTCGTGGGGACGACTCTATAGTCGTCGGAAATGTCGGCGCCTGGCCAACCTGGACCCGGGGTCGTGGGGACGACCCTATTGTCGTCGGACATGACGGTGGCGGGCCAATCTAGTCTCGCGGTCGTGGGGACGACCCTATAATCGTCGGACATGACGGTGGCGGGCTAATCTAGTCCCGGGGTCGTGGGGACGACCCTATAGTCGTCGGACATGTCGGCGGCTGGCCAACTTTGGCCCGGTGTCGTGGGGACGACTCTATAGTCGTCGGACATGTCGGCGGCTGGCCAACCTAGACCCGGGGTCGTGGGGACGACCCTATTGTCGTCGGACCTGTCGGCGGCTGGCCAACCTAGTCCCGAGGTCGTGGGGCGACCCTATAGTCGTCGGACATGTCGGCGGCTGGCCAACCTAGTCCCGAGGTCGTCGGACAGGACGGTGGCGGCCCAATCTAGTCCCGGGTTCGTGGGGACGATCCTACAGTCGTCGGACATGTCGGCGGCTGGCCAACTTTGGCCCGTGGTCGTGGGGACGACCCTGAAGTCGTCGGACATGACGGTGGCGGGCCAATCTAGTCCCGGGGTCGTGGGGACGACCGTATAGTCGTCGGACTTGACGGTGGCGGGCCAATCTAGTCCCGGGGTCGTGGGTACGACCGTATAGTCGTCGGACAAGTCGGCGGCTGGCCAACTTTGGCCCGGGGCCGTGGGAACGACCCTATAGTCGTCGGACATGACGGTGGCGGGCCAATATTGTGCTGGGGTCGTGGGGACGACCCTATAGTCGTCGGACAAGTCGGCGGCGAGCCAACCTAGTCCGGGGGTCGTGGGGACGACCTTATAGTCGTCGGACATGACGGTGGCGGGCCAATCTAGTCCCGGGGTCCATGGGACGACCCTATAGTCGACGGACATGTCGGCGGCTGGCCGACTTTGGCCCGTGGTCGTGGGGACGACCGTATAGTCGTCGGAAATGTCGGTGGCTGTCCAACTTTGGCCCAGGGGTCGTGGGGACGACCGTACAGTCGTCGGACAAGTCGGCGGCGAGTCAATCTAGTCCCGCGGTCGTGGGGACGACCCTATAGTCGTCGGACAAGTCAGCGGCTAGCCAGCTTTGGCCCGTGGTCGTGGGGACGACCCTATAGTCGTCGGAAATGACGGAGGCGGGCCAATCTAGTCCCGGGGTCGTGGGGACGACCGTACAGTCGTCGGACAAGTCGGCGGCGAGTCAATCTAGTCCCGCGGTCGTGGGGACGACCCTATAGTCGTCGGACATGTCGGCGGCTGGCCAACTTTGGCCCGGGGTCGTGGGGACGACCCTATAGTCGTCGGACAAGTCGGCGGCGAGCCCACCTAGTCGGGGGGTCGTGGGGACGACCCTATAGTCGTCGGACAAGTCGGCGGCCGGCCAACCTAGTCCGGGGGTCGTGGGGACGACCCTATAGTCGTCGGACAAGTCGGCGGCGTACCAACCTAGTCCGGGGGTCGTGGGGACGACCCTATAGTCGTCGGACATGACGGTGGCGGGCCACTCTAGTCCCGGGTCATGGGGACGACCCTATAGTCGTCGGACATGTCGGCGGCTGGCCAACTTTGGCCCGTGGTCGTGGGGAGGACCCTATACTCGTCGGACAAGTCGGCGGCGTACCAACCTAGTCCGGGGGTCGTGGGGACGACCCTATAGTCGTCGGACATGACGGTGGCGGGCCAGTTTAGTCCCGGGTCATGGGGACGACCCTATAGTCGTCGGACAAGTCGGCGGCTGGCCAACTTTGGCCCGTGGTCGTGGGGACGACCCTATAGTCGTCGGAAATTACGGTGGCGGGCCAATCTAGTGCCGGGGTCGTGGGGACGACCCTATAGTCGTCGGACATGTCGGCGGCTGGCCAACTTTGGCCCGGGGTCGTGGGGACGACCCTATAGTCGTCGGATATGTCGTCGGCAGGCCAACTTTGGCCCGCGGTCGTGGGGACGACCCTATAGTCGTCGGACAAGTCGGCGGCGAGCCCACCTAGTCGGGGGGTCGTGGGGACGACCCTATAGTCGTCGGACAAGTCGGTGGCGGGCCAGTCTAGTCCCGGGTCGTGGGGACGACCCTATAGTCGTCGGACTTGACGGTGGCGGGCCAATCCAGTCCCGGGGTCGTGGGGACGACCCTATAGTCGTCGGACTTAACGGTGGCGGGCCAGTCTACTCCAGGGTCGTGGGCACGACCCTATAGTCGTCGGAAATGACGGCGGCTGGCCAACTTTGGCCCGTGGTCGTGGGGACGACCCTATAGTCGTCAGACATGACGGTGGCGAGCCAACCTAGTCCCGGGGTCGTGGGGACGACCCTATAATCGTCGGACAAGTCGGCGGCGAGCCCACCTAGTCGGGGGGTCGTGGGGACGACCCTATAGTCGTCGGACAAGTCGGCGGCCGGCCAACCTAGTCCGGGGGTCGTGGGGACGACCCTATAGTCGTCGGACATGACGGTGGCGGGCCAGTCTAGTCCCGGGTCGTGGGGACGACCCTATAGTCGTCGGACAAGTCAGCGGCTGGCCAACATTGGCCCGTGGTCGTGTGGACGACCCCATAGTCGTCCGACATGACGGTGGCGGGCCAATCTAGTCCCGGGGTCGTGGGGACGACGCCATAGTCGTTAGACATATCGGTGGCGGGCCAGTCTAGTCCCGGGTCGTGGGGACGACCCTATAGTCGTCGGACATGTCGGCGGCTGGCCAACTTTGGCCCGTGGTCGTGGGGAGGACCCTATACGCGTCGGACAAGTCGGCGGCGTACCAACCTAGTCCGGGGGTCGTGGGGACGACCCTGTAGTCGTCGGACATGGCGGTGGCGGGCCAGTCTAGTCCCGGGTCATGGGGACGACCCTATAGTCGTCGGACAAGCCGGCGGCTGGCCAGCTTTGGCCCGTGGTCGTGGGGACGACCCTATAGTCGTCGGAAATGACGGTGGCGGGCCAATCTAGTCCCGGGGTCGTGGGTACGACCCTATAGTCGTCGGACAAGTCGGCGGCGGGCCAACCTTGTCCCGGGGTCGTGGGGACGACCCTATAATCGTCGGACATGTCGGCGGCTGGCCAACTTTGGCCCGGTGTCGTGGGGACGACTCTATAGTTGTCGGAAATGTCGGCGCCTGGCCAACCTGGACCCGGGGTCGTGGGGACGACCCTATTGTCGTCGGACATGACGGTGGCGGGCCAATCTAGTCTCGCGGTCGTGGGGACGACCCTATAATCGTCGGACATGACGGTGGCGGGCCAATCTAGTCCCGGGGTCGTGGGGACGACCCTATAGTCGTCGGACATGTCGGCGGCTGGCCAACTTTGGCCCGGTGTCGTGGGGACGACTCTATAGTCGTCGGACATGTCGGCGGCTGGCCAACCTAGACCCGGGGTCGTGGGGACGACCCTATTGTCGTCGGACCTGTCGGCGGCTGGCCAACCTAGTCCCGAGGTCGTGGGGCGACCCTATAGTCGTCGGACATGTCGGCGGCTGGCCAACCTATTCCCGAGGTCGTCGGACTGGACGGTGGCGGGCCAATCTAGTCCCGGGTTCGTGGGGACGATCCTACAGTCGTCGGACATGTCGGCGGCTGGCCAACTTTGGCCCGTGGTCGTGGGGACGACCCTGAAGTCGTCGGACATGACGGTGGCGGGCCAATCTAGTCCCGGGGTCGTGGGTACGACCGTATAGTCGTCGGACAAGTCGGCGGCTGGCCAACTTTGGCCCGGGGCCGTGGGAACGACCCTATAGTCGTCGGACATGACGGTGGCGGGCCAATATAGTCCTGGGGTCGTGGGGACGACCCTATAGTCGTCGGACAAGTCGGCGGCGAGCCAACCTAGTCCGGGGGTCGTGGGGACGACCTTATAGTCGTCGGACATGACGGTGGCGGGCCAATCTAGTCCCGGGGTCCATGGGACGACCCTATAGTCCTCGGACATGTCGGCGGCTGGCCGACTTTGGCCCGTGGTCGTGGGGACGACCGTATAGTCGTCGGAAATGTCGGTGGCTGTCCAACTTTGGCCCAGGGGTCGTGGGGACGACCGTACAGTCGTCGGACAAGTCGGCGGCGAGTCAATCTAGTCCCGCGGTCGTGGGGACGACCCTATAGACGTCGGACAAGTCAGCGGCTAGCCAGCTTTGGCCCGTGGTCGTGGGGACGACCCTATAGTCGTCGGAAATGACGGAGGCGGGCCAATCTAGTCCCGGGGTCGTGGGGACGACCGTACAGTCGTCGGACAAGTCGGCGGCGAGTCAATCTAGTCCCGCGGTCGTGGGGACGACCCTATAGTCGTCGGACATGTCGGCGGCTGGCCAACTTTGGCCCGGGGTCGTGGGGACGACCCTATAGTCGTCGGACAAGTCGGCGGCGAGCCCACCTAGTCGGGGGGTCGTGGGGACGACCCTATAGTCGTCGGACAAGTCGGCGGCCGGCCAACCTAGTCCGGGGGTCGTGGGGACGACCCTATAGTCGTCGGACATGACGGTGGCGGGCCAGTCTAGTCCCGGGTCGTGGGGACGACCCTATAGTCGTCGGACATGTCGGCGGCTGGCCAACTTTGGCCCGTGGTCGTGGGAACGACCCTATAGTCGTCGGAAATGTCGGTGGCTGTCCAACTTTGGCCCGGGGGTCGTGGGGACGACCCTATAGTCGTCGGACATGTCGGCGGCGAGCCAACATTGACCCGGGGTCGTGGGGACGACTCTATAGTCGTCGGACATGTCGGTGGCGGGCCAGTCTAGTCCCGGGTCGTGGGGACGACCCTATAGTCGTCGGACATGTCGGCGGCTGGCCAACTTTGACCCGTGGTCGTGGGGAGGACCCTATACTCGTCGGACAAGTCGGCGGCGTACCAACCTAGTCCGGGGGTCGTGGGGACGACCCTATAGTCGTCGGATAAGTCGGCAGCTTGCCAACTTTGGCCCTGGGTCGTGGGAACGACCCTATAGTCGTCGGACAAGTCGGGGGCGAGCCCACCTAGTCCGGGGGTCGTGGGGACGACCCTATAGTCGTCGGACAAGTCGGCGGCCGGCCAACCTAGTCCGGGGGTCGTGGGGACGACCCTATAGTCGTCGGACATGACGGTGGCGGGCCAATCTAGTCCCGGGGTCGTGGGGACGACCCCATAATCGTTGGACATGACGGTGGCGGGCCAGTCTAGTCCCGGGTCGTGGGCACGACCCTATAGTCGTCGGAAATGTCGCCGGCTGGCCAACTTTGGCCCGTGGTCGTGGGGACGACCCTATAGTCGTCGGACAAGTCGGCGGCTGTCCAGCTTTGGCCCGGGGTCGTGGGGACGCCCCTATAGTTGTCGGACAAGTCGGCGGCTGTCCAGCTTTGGCCCGGGGTCGTGGGGACGACCCTATAGTCGTCGGACTTGACGGTGGCGGGCCAATCTAGTCCCGGGGTCGTGGGGACGACCCTATAGTCGTCGGACTTGACGGTGGCGGGCCAATCTAGTCCCGGGGTCGTGGGGCGACCCTATAGTCGTCGGACAAGACGGTGGCGGGCCAATCTAGTCCCGGCGTCGTGGGGACGACCCTATACTCGTCGGACATGTCGGCGGCTGGCCAACTTTTGCCCGGGGTCGTGGGGACGACCCTATAGTGGTCGGACTAGTCGGCGGCTGGCCAACCTAGTCCCGGGTCCGTGGGGACGAACCTATAGTCCTCGGACAAGTCGGCGGCTGGCCAACTTTGGCCCGGGGTTGTAGGGACAACCCTATAGTCGTCGGACAAGTCGGAGGCTGGCCAACTTTGGCCCGTGGTCGTGGGGACGTCCCTATAGTCGTTGGACATGACGGTGGCGGGCCAATCTAGTCCCGGCGTCGTGGGGACGACCCTATACTCGTCGGACAAGTCGGCGGCTGGACATCTTTGGCCCGGGGTCGTGGGGACGACCCTATAGTCGTCGGACAAGTCGGCGGCTGTCCAGCTTTGGCCCGTGGTCGTGGGGACGACCCTATAGTCGTCGGACAGAACGGTGGCGGGCCAATCTAGTCCCGGGGTCGTGGGGACGACCCTATAGTCGTCGGACAAGTCGGGGGCGGGCCTACCTAGTCCCGGGGTCGTGGGGACGACCCTATAGTCGTCGGATAACTCGGCAGCTTGCCAACTTTGGCCCTGGGTCGTGGGAACGACCCTATAGTCGTCGGACAAGTCGGGGGCGAGCCCACCTAGTCCGGGGGTCGTGGGGACGACCCTATAGTCGTCGGACAAGTCGGGGGCGAGCCCACCTAGTCCGGGGGTCGTGGGGACGACCCTATAGTCGTCGGACAAGACGGTGGCGGGCCAATCTAGTCCCGGCGTCGTGGGGACGACCCTATACTCGTCGGACATGTCGGCGGCTGGCCAACTTTTGCCCGGGGTCGTGGGGACGACCCTATAGTGGTCGGACTAGTCGGCGGCTGGCCAACCTAGTCCCGGGTCCGTGGGGACGAACCTATAGTCCTCGGACAAGTCGGCGGCTGGCCAACTTTGGCCCGGGGTTGTAGGGACAACCCTATAGTCGTCGGACAAGTCGGAGGCTGGCCAACTTTGGCCCGTGGTCGTGGGGACGACCCTATAGTCGTTGGACATGACGGTGGCGGGCCAATCTAGTCCCGGCGTCGTGGGGACGACCCTATACTCGTCGGACAAGTCGGCGGCTGGACATCTTTGGCCCGGGGTCGTGGGGACGACCCTATAGTCGTCGGACAAGTCGGCGGCTGTCCAGCTTTGGCCCGTGGTCGTGGGGACGACCCTATAGTCGTCGGACAGAACGGTGGCGGGCCAATCTAGTCCCGGGGTCGTGGGGACGACCCTATAGTCGTCGGACAAGTCGGGGGCGGGCCTACCTAGTCCCGGGGTCGTGGGGACGACCCTATAGTCGTCGGATAACTCGGCAGCTTGCCAACTTTGGCCCTGGGTCGTGGGAACGACCCTATAGTCGTCGGACAAGTCGGGGGCGAGCCCACCTAGTCCGGGGGTCGTGGGGACGACCCTATAGTCGTCGGACAAGTCGGCGGCCGGCCAACCTAGTCCGGGGGTCGTGGGGACGACCCTATAGTCGTCGGACATGACGGTGGCGGGCCAATCTAGTCCCGGGGTCGTGGGGACGACCCCATAGTCGTTGGACATGACGGTGGCGGGCCAGTCTAGTCCCGGGTCGTGGGCACGACCCTATAGTCGTCGGAAATGTCGCCGGCTGGCCAACTTTGGCCCGTGGTCGTGGGGACGACCCTATAGTCGTCGGACAAGTCGGCGGCTGTCCAGCTTTGGCCCGGGGTCGTGGGGACGACCCTATAGTTGTCGGACAAGTCGGCGGCTGTCCAGCTTTGGCCCGGGGTCGTGGGGACGACCCTATAGTCGTCGGACTTGACGGTGGCGGGCCAATCTAGTCCCGGGGTCGTGGGGACGACCCTATAGTCGTCGGACTTGACGGTGGCGGGCCAATCTAGTCCCGGGGTCGTGGGGACGACCCTATAGTCGTCGGACAAGACGGTGGCGGGCCAATCTAGTCCCGGCGTCGTGGGGACGACCCTATACTCGTCGGACATGTCGGCGGCTGGCCAACTTTTGCCCGGGGTCGTGGGGACGACCCTATAGTGGTCGGACTAGTCGGCGGCTGGCCAACCTAGTCCCGGGTCCGTGGGGACGAACCTATAGTCCTCGGACAAGTCGGCGGCTGGCCAACTTTGGCCCGGGGTTGTAGGGACAACCCTATAGTCGTCGGACAAGTCGGAGGCTGGCCAACTTTGGCCCGTGGTCGTGGGGACGACCCTATAGTCGTTGGACATGACGGTGGCGGGCCAATCTAGTCCCGGCGTCGTGGGGACGACCCTATACTCGTCGGACAAGTCGGCGGCTGGACATCTTTGGCCCGGGGTCGTGGGGACGACCCTATAGTCGTCGGACAAGTCGGCGGCTGTCCAGCTTTGGCCCGGGGTCGTGGGGACGACCCTATAGTCGTCGGACAAGTCGGCGGCTGTCCAGCTTTGGCCCGGGGTCGTGGGGACGACCCTATAGTCGTCGGACTTGACGGTGGCGGGCCAATCTAGTCCCGGGGTCGTGGGGACGACCCTATAGTCGTCGGACTTGACGGTGGCGGGCCAGTCTAGTCCCGGGTCGTGGGCACGACCCTATAGTCGTCGGAAATGACGCCGGCTGGCCAACTTTGGCCCGTGGTCGTGGGGACGACCCTATAGTCGTCAGACATGACGGTGGCGAGCCAACCTAGTCCCGGGGTCGTGGGGACGACCCTATAGTCTTCGGACAAGTCGGCGGCGAGCCCACCTAGTCGGGGGGTCGTGGGGACGACCGTATAGTCGTCGGACAAGTCGGCGGCCGGCCAACCTAGTCCGGGGGTCGTGGGGACGACCCTATAGTCGTCGGACATGACGGTGGCGGGCCAGTCTAGTCCCGGGTCGTGGGGACGACCCTATAGTCGTTGGACATGTCGGCGGCTGGCCAACTTTGGCCCGTGGTCGTGGGGACGACCCTATAGTCGTCGGAAATGTCGGTGGCTGTCCAACTTTGGCCCGGGGGTCGTGGGGACGACCCTATAGTCGTCGGACATGTCGGCGGCGAGCCAACATTGACCCGGGGTCGTGGGGACGACTCTATAGTCGTCGGACATGACGGTGGCGGGCCAGTCAAGTCCCGGGTCGTGGGGACGACCCTATAGTCGTCGGACATGTCGGCGGCTGGCCAACTTTGGCCCGTGGTCGTGGGGAGGACCCTATACTCGTCGGACAAGTCGGCGGCGTACCAACCTAGTCCGGGGGTCGTGGGGACGACCCTATAGTCGTCGGATATGACGGTGGCGGGCCAGTCTAGTCCCGGGTCATGGGGCCGACCCTATAGTCGTCGGACAAGTCGGCGGCTGGCCAACTTTGGCCCGTGGTCGTGGGGACGACCCTATAGTCGTCGGAAATGACGGTGGCGGGCCAATCTAGTCCCGGGGTCGTGGGGACGACCCTATAGTCGTCGGACATATCAGCGGCTGGCCAACTCTGGCCCCTGGTCGTGGGGACGACCCTATAGTCGTCGGAAATGTCGGTGGCTGTCCAACTTTGGCCCGTGGTCGTGGGGAGGACCCTATATACGTCGGACAAGTCGGCGGCGTACCAACCTAGTCCGGGGGTCGTGGGGACGACCCTATAGTCGTCGGATATGACGGTGGCGGGCCAGTCTAGTCCTGGGTCATGGGGACGACCCTATAGTCGTCGGACAAGTCGGCGGCTGGCCAACTTTGGCCCGTGGTCGTGGGGACGACCCTATAGTCGTCGGAAATGACGGTGGCGGGCCAATCTAGTCCCGGGGTCGTGGGGACGACCCTATAGTCGTCGGACATATCAGCGGCTGGCCAACTTTGGCCCGGGGTCGTGGGGACGAACCTACAGTCGTCGGATATGTCGGCGGCTGGCCAACTTTGGCCCGTGGTCGTGGGGACGACCCTATAGTCGTCGGAAATGACGGTGGCGGGCCAATCTAGTCCCGGGGTCGTGGGGACGACCCTATAGTCGTCGGACAAGTCGGCGGCGGGCCAACCTAGTCCCGGGGTCGTGGGGATGACCCTATAGTCGTCGGACATGACGGTGGCGGGCCAGTCTAGTCCCGGGTCGTGGGGACGACCCTATAGTCGTCGGACATATCGCCGGCTGGCCAACTTTGGCCCGTGGTCGTGGGGACGACCCTATAGTCGTCGGACAGAACGGTGGCGGGCCAATCTAGTCCCGGGGTCGTGGGGACGACCCTATAGTCGTCGGACAAGTCGGGGGCGGGCCTACCTAGTCCCGGGGTCGTGGGGACGACCCTATAGTCGTCGGATAAGTCGGCAGCTTGCCAACTTTGGCCCGGGGTCGTGGGAACGACCCTATAGTCGTCGGACAAGTCGGGGGCGAGCCCACCTAGTCCGGGGGTCGTGGGGACGACCCTATAGTCGTCGGACAAGTCGGCGGCCGGCCAACCTAGTCCGGGGGTCGTGGGGACGACCCTATAGTCGTCGGACATGACGGTGGCGGGCCAATCTAGTCCCGGGGTCGTGGGGACGACCCCATAGTCGTTGGACATGACGGTGGCGGGCCAGTCTAGTCCCGGGTCGTGGGCACGACCCTATAGTCGTCGGAAATGTCGCCGGCTGGCCAACTTTGGCCCGTGGTCGTGGGGACGACCCAATAGTCGTCGGACAAGTCGTCGGCTGTCCAGCTTTGGCCCGGGGTCGTGAGGACGACCCTATAGTCGTCGGACAAGTCGGCGGCTGTCCAGCTTTGGCCCGGGGTCGTGGGGACGACCCTATAGTCGTCGGACTTGACGGTGGCGGGCCAATCTAGTCCCGGGGTCGTGGGGACGACCCTATAGTCGTCGGACTTGACGGTGGCGGGCCAATCTAGTCCCGGGGTCGTGGGGACGACCCTATAGTCGTCGGACAAGCCGGTGGCGGGCCAATCTAGTCCCGGCGTCGTGGGGACGACCCTATAGTCGTCGGACAAGTCGGCGGCTGGCCAACTTTTGCCCGGGGTCGTGGGGACGACCCTATAGTCCTCCGACAAGTCGGCGGCTGGCCAACTTTGGCCCGGGGTTGTAGGGACAACCCTATAGTCGTCGGACATGTCGGAGGCTGGCCAAATTTGGCCCGTGGTCGTGAGGACGACCCTATTGTCGTCGGAAATGTCGGCGGCTGGCCAACTTTGGCCCGTGGTCGTGAAGACGACCCTATAGTCGTCGGACAAGACGGTGGCGGGCCAATCTAGTCCCGGGGTCGTGGGGACGACCCTATAGTCGTCGGACAAGTCGGCGGCTGCCCAATCTAGTCCCGGGATCGTAGGGACGACCCCATAGTCGTCGGACAAGTCGGCGGCTGGCCAACTTTGGCCCGGGGTCGTGGGGACGAATCTATAGTCGTCGGACATGTCGGCGGCTGGCCAACTTTGGCCCGTGGCCGTGGGGACGACCTTATTGTCGTCGGACATGGCGGTGGCGGCCCAATCTAGTCCCGGGATCGTAGGGACGACCCTATAGTCGTCGGACAAGTCGGCGGCTGGCCATCTTTGGCCCGGGGTTGTGGGGACGAATCTATAGTCGTCGGACATGTCGGCGGCTGGCCAACTTTGGCCCGTGGTCGTGGGGACGACCCTGAAGTCGTCGGACATGACGGTGGCGGGCCAATCTAGTCCCGGGGTCGTAGGGACGACCCTATAGTCGTCGGACATGTTGGCGATTGGCCAACATTGGCCCGGGGTCGTCGGGACGACCCTATAGTCGTCGGACATGTCGGCGGCTGGCCAACTTTGGCCCGTGGTCGTGGGGACGATCCAAAAGTCGTCGGTCATGTCGGCGGCTGGCCAACTTTGGCGCGTGATCGTGGGGACGATCCGATTGTCGTCGGACATGTCGGCGGCTGGCCAACTTTGGCCCGATGTCGTGGGGACGACTCTATAGTCGTCGGACATGTCGGCGGCTGGCCAACCTAGACCCGGGGTCGTGGGGACGACCCTATTGTCGTCGGACATGACGGTGGCGGGCCAATCTAGTCCCGGGGTCGTGGGGACGACCCTATAGTCGTCGGACATGTCGGCGGCTGGCCAACTTTGGCCCGTGGTCGTGGGGACGATCCGATAGTCGTTGGACATGACGGTGGCGGGCCAATCTAGTCCCGGGGTCGTGGGGACGACCCTATAGTCGTCGGACTTGACGGTGGCGGGCCAATCTAGTCTCGGGGTTGTGGGGACGACCCTACAGTCGTCGGACATTTCGGCGGCATGCCAACTTTGGCCCGTGGTCGTGGGGACGACCCTATAGTTGTTGGACATGACGGTGGCGGGCTAATCTAGTCCCGGGGTCGTAGGGACGACCCTATAGTCGTTGGACATGTCGGCGATTGGCCAACATTGGCCCGGGGTCGTGGGGACGACCCTATAGTCGTCGGACATGTCGGCGGCTGGCCAACTTTGGCCCGTGGTTGTGGGGACGACCCTATAGTCGTTGGACATGACGGTGGCGGGCCAATCTAGTCCCGCGGTCGTGGGGACGACCCTATAGTCGTCGGACATGTCGGCGGCTGGCCAACTTTGGCCCGGTGTCGTGGGGACGACTCTATAGTCGTCGGAAATGTCGGCGGCTGGCCAGCCTGGACCCGGGGTCGTGGGGACGACCCTATTGTCGTCGGACATGACGGTGGCGGGCCAATCTAGTCTCGCGGTCGTGGGGACGACCCTATAATCGTCGGACATGACGGTGGCGGGCCAATCTAGTCCCGGGGTCGTGGGGACGACCCTATAGTCGTCGGACATGTCGGCGGCTGGCCAACTTTGGCCCGGTGTCGTGTGGACGACCCTATAGTCGTCGGACATTTCGGCGGCATGCCAACTTTGGCCCGTGGTCGTGGGGACGACCCTATAGTTGTTGGACATGACGGTGGCGGGCTAATCTAGTCCCGGGGTCGTAGGGTCGACCCTATAGTCGTTGGACATGTCGGCGATTGGCCAACATTGGCCCGGGGTCGTGGGGACGACCCTATAGTCGTCGGACATGTCGGCGGCTGGCCAACCTAGTCCCGGGGTCGTGGGGACGACCCTATTGTCGTCGGACATGGCGGTGGCGGGCCAATCTAGACCCGAGGTCCTGGGGACGACCCTATAGTAGTCGGACATGTCGGCGGCTGTCCAACTTTGGCCCGGAGTCGTGGGGACGACTCTATAGTCGTCGGACATGTCGGCGGCTGGCCAACCTAGCCCCGGGGACGTGGGGACGACCCTATTGTCGTCGGACATGACGGTGGCGGGCCAATCTAGCCCCGGGGTCGTGGGGACGACCCTACAGTCGTCGGACAAGTCGGCGGCGGGCCAAGCTTGTCCCGGGGTCGTGGGGACGACCCTATAATCGTCGGACATGACGGTGGCGGGCCAATCTAGTCCCGGGGTCGTGGGGACGACCCTATAATCGTTGGACATGACGGTGCCGGGCCAATCTAGTCCCGGGGTCGTAGGGACGACCCTATAGTCGTCGGACATGTCGGCGGCTGGCCAACTTTGGCCCGTGGTTGTGGGGACGACCCTATAGTCGTTGGACATGACGGTGGCGGGCCAATCTAGTCCCGGGGTCGTGGGGACGACCCTATAATCGTCGGACATGACGGTGGCGGGCCAATCTAGTCCCGGGGTCGTGGGGACGACCCTATAGTCGTCGGACATGTCGGCGGCTGGCCAACTTTGGCCCGTGGTCGTGGGGACGATCCAAAAGTCGTCGGACATGTCGGCGGCTGGCCAACTTTGCCGCGTGGTCGTGGGGACGATCCGATTGTCGTCGGACATGTCGGCGGCTGGCCAACCTAGACCCGGGTTCGTGGGGACGACCCTATAGTCTTCGGACATGTCGGTAGCGGGCCAATCTAGACCCGAGGTCGTGGGGACGACCCTATAGTCGTTGGACATGTCGGCGGCTGGCCAACTTTGGCCCGGGGTCGTGGGGACGATCCAATAGTCGTCGGACATGTCGGCGGCTGGTCAACTTTGGCCCGTGGTTGTGGGGACGACCCTATAGTCGTTGGACATGTCAGCGGCTGGCCAACTTTGGCCCGGTGTCGTGGGGACGACCCAATAGTCGTCGGACCTGTCGGCGGCTGGCCAACTTTGGCCCGGTGTCGTGGGGACGACTCTATAGTCGTCGGACATGTCGGCGGCTGGTCAACTTTGGCCCGTGGTTGTGGGGACGACCCTATAGTCGTTGGACATGTCAGCGGCTGGCCAACTTTGGCCCGGTGTCGTGGGGACGACCCAATAGTCGTCGGACATGTCGGCGGCTGGCCAGCTTTGGCCTGGTGTCGTGGGGACGACTGTATAGTTGTCGGACATTTCGGCGGCAGGCCAACTTTGGCCCCTGGTCATGGGGACGACCCTATAATCGTCGGACATGTCGGCAGCTGGCCAACCTAGACCCGGGGTCGTGGGGACGACCCTATTGTCGTCGGACAAGTCGGCGGTGGGCCAACCTAGTCCCGGGGTCGTGGGGACGACCCTATAGTCATCGGACAAGTCGGCGGTGGGCCAACCTAGTCCCGGGGTCGTGGGGACGACCCTATAGTCATCGGACATGTCGGCGGCTTGCCAACTTTGACCCGGGGTCGTGGGGACGACCCTATAGTCTTCGGACATGTCGGCGGCTGGCCAACCTAGTCCGGGGTCGTGGGGACGACCCAATAGTCGTCGGACATTTCGGCGGCTTGCCAACTTTGGCCCGGGGTCGTGGGGGCGACCCTATAGTCGTCGGACATGACGGTGGCGGACCAATCTAGTCCCGGGGTCGTGGGGACGACCCTATAGTCGTCGGACATGTCGGCGGCTGGCCAACTTTGGCCCGTGGTCGTGGGGACGATCCAAAAGTCGTCGGACATGTCGGCGGCTGGCCAACCTTGGCGCGTGGTCGTGGGGACGATCCGATTGTCGTCGGACATGTCGGCGGCTGGCCAACCTAGACCCGGGGTCGTGGGGACGACCCTATAGTCTTCGGACATGTCAGCGGCTGGCCAACTTTGGCCCGGTGTCGTGGGGACGAACCAATAGTCGTCGGACATGTCGGCGGCTGGCCAACTTTGGCCTGGTGTCGTGGGGACGATTGTATAGTTGTCGGACATTTCGGCGGCAGGCCAACTTTGGCCCCTGGTCATGGGGACGACCCTATAATCGTCGGACATGTCGGCAGCTGGCCAACCTAGACCCGGGGTCGTGGGGACGACCCTATTGTCGTCGGACAAGTCGGCGGTGGGCCAACCTAGTCCCGGGGTCGTGGGGACGACCCTATAGTCATCGGACAAGTCGGCGGTGGGCCAACCTAGTCCCGGGGTCGTGGGGACGACCCTATAGTCATCGGACATGTCGGCGGCTTGCCAACTTTGGCCCGGGGTCGTGGGGACGACCCTACAGTCGTCGGACATGTCGGCGGCTGGCCAACCTAGTCCGGGGTCGTGGGGACGACCCAATAGTCGTCGGACATTTCGGCGGCTTGCCAACTTTGGCCCGGGGTCGTGGGGGCGACCCTATAGTCGTCGGACTTGACGGTGGCGGGCCAATCTAGTCGCGGGGTCGTGGGGACGACCCTACAGTCGGCGGACATTTCGGCGTCTTGCCAACTTTGGCCCGGGGTCGTGGGGACGACCCTATAGTCGTCGGACATGACGGTGGCGGACCAATCTAGTCCCGGGGTCGTGGGGACGACCCTATAGTCGTCGGACATGTCGGCGGCTGGCCAACTTTGGCCCGGTGTCGTGGGGACGACTCTATAGTCGTCGGACATGTCGGCGGCTGGCCAACTTTGGCCCGGTGTCGTGGGGACGAACCAATAGTCGTCGGACATGTCGGCGGCTGGCCAACTTTGGCCTGGTGTCGTGGGGACGACTGTATAGTTGTCGGACATTTCGGCGGCAGGCCAACTTTGGCCCCTGGTCATGGGGACGACCCTATAATCGTCGGACATGTCGGCAGCTGGCCAACCTAGACCCGGGGTCGTGGGGACGACCCTATTGTCGTCGGACAAGTCGGCGGTGGGCCAACCTAGTCCCGGGGTCGTGGGGACGACCCTATAGTCATCGGACAAGTCGGCGGTGGGCCAACCTAGTCCCGGGGTCGTGGGGACGACCCTATAGTCATCGGACATGTCGGCGGCTTGCCAACTTTGGCCCGGGGTCGTGGGGACAACCCTACAGTCGTCGGACATGTCGGCGGCTGGCCAACCTAGTCCGGGGTCGTGGGGACGACCCAATAGTCGTCGGACATTTCGGCGGCTTGCCAACTTTGGCCCGGGGTCGTGGGGGCGACCCTATAGTCGTCGGACTTGACGGTGGCGGGCCAATCTAGTCCCGGGGTCGTGGGGACGACCCTACAGTCGGCGGACATTTCGGCGTCTTGCCAACTTTGGCCCGGGGTCGTGGGGACGACCCTATAGTCGTCGGACATGACGGTGGCGGACCAATCTAGTCCCGGGGTCGTGGGGACGACCCTATAGTCGTCAGACATGTCGGCGGCTGGCCAACTTTGGCCCGGTGTCGTGGGGACGACTCTATAGTCGTCGGACATGTCGGCGGCTGGCCAACTTTGGCCCGGTGTCGTGGGGACGAACCAATAGTCGTCGGACATGTCGGCGGCTGGCCAACTTTGGCCTGGTGTCGTGGGGACGACTGTATAGTTGTCGGACATTTCGGCGGCAGGCCAACTTTGGCCCCTGGTCATGGGGACGACCCTATAATCGTCGGACATGTCGGCAGCTGGCCAACCTAGACCCGGGGTCGTGGGGACGACCCTATTGTCGTCGGACAAGTCGGCGGTGGGCCAACCTAGTCCCGGGGTCGTGGGGACGACCCTATAGTCATCGGACAAGTCGGCGGTGGGCCAACCTAGTCCCGGGGTCGTGGGGACGACCCTATAGTCATCGGACATGTCGGCGGCTTGCCAACTTTGGCCCGGGGTCGTGGGGACGACCCTACAGTCGTCGGACATGTCGGCGGCTGGCCAACCTAGTCCGGGGTCGTGGGGACGACCCAATAGTCGTCGGACATTTCGGCGGCTTGCCAACTTTGGCCCGGGGTCGTGGGGGCGACCCTATAGTCGTCGGACTTGACGGTGGCGGGCCAATCTAGTCCCGGGGTCGTGGGGACGACCCTACAGTCGGCGGACATTTCGGCGTCTTGCCAACTTTGGCCCGGGGTCGTGGGGACGACCCTATAGTCGTCGGACATGACGGTGGCGGACCAATCTAGTCCCGGGGTCGTGGGGACGACCCTATAGTCGTCGGACATGTCGGCGGCTGGCCAACTTTGGCCCGTGGTCGTGGGGACGATCCAAAAGTCGTCGGACATGTCGGCGGCTGGCCAACTTTGGCGCGTGGTCGTGGGGACGATCCGATTGTCGTCGGACATGTCGGCGGCTGGCCAACCTAGACCCGGGGTCGTGGGGACGACCCTATAGTCTTCGGACATGACGGTAGCGGGCCAATCTAGACCCGAGGTCGTGGGGACGACCCTATAGTCGTTGGACATGTCAGCGGCTGGCCAACTTTGGCCCGGGGTCGTGGGGACGAATCTATAGTCGTCGGACATGTCGGCGGCTGGCCAACTTTGGCCCGTGGCCGTGGGGACGACCTTATTGTCGTCGGACATGACGGTGGCGGCCCAATCTAGTCCCGGGATCGTAGGGACGACCCTATAGTCGTCGGACAAGTCGGCGGCTGGCCATCTTTGGCCCGGGGTTGTGGGGACGAATCTATAGTCGTCGGACATGTCGGCGGCTGGCCAACTTTGGCCCGTGGCCGTGGGGACGACCCTATAGTCGTCGGAAATGTCGCCGGCTGGCCAACTTTGGCCCGTGGTCGTGGGGACGACCCTTTAGTCGTCGGACAAGTCGGCGGCTGTCCAACTTAGGCCCGGGGTCGTGGGGACGATCCAAAAGTCGTCGGACATGTCGGCGGCTGGCCAACTTTGGCGCGTGGTCGTGGGGACGATCCGATTGTCGTCGGACATGTCGGCGGCTGGCCAACCTAGTCCCGAGGTCGTCGGACTTGACGGTGGCGGGCCAATCTAGTCCCGGGGTCGTGGGGACGACCCTACAGTCGTCGGACATTTCGGCGGCTTGCCAACTTTGGCCCGGGGTCGTGGGGGCGACCCTATAGTCGTCGGACTTAACGGTGGCGGTCCAATCTAGTCCCGGGGTCGTGGGGACGACCCTACAGTCGTCGGACATTTCGGCGTCTTGCCAACTTTGGCCCGGGGTCGTGGGGACGACCCTATAGTCGTCGGACATGACGGTGGCGGACCAATCTAGTCCCGGGGTCGTGGGGACGACCCTATAGTCGTCGGACATGTCGGCGGCTGGCCAACTTTGGCCCGTGGTCGTGGGGACGATCCAAAAGTCGTCGGACATGTCGGCGGCTGGCCAACTTTGGCGCGTGGTCGTGGGGACGATCCGATTGTCGTCGGACATGTCGGCGGCTGGCCAACCTAGACCCGGGGTCTTGGGGACGACCCTATAGTCTTCGGACATGACGGTAGCGGGCCAATCTAGACCCGAGGTCGTGGGGACGACCCTATAGTCGTTGGACATGTCAGCGGCTGGCCAACTTTGGCCCGGTGTCGTGGGGACGACCCTATAGTCGTCGGACATGTCGGCGGCTGGCCAACTTTGGCCCGGTGTCGTGGGGACGACTCTATAGTCGTCGGAAATGACGGTGGCGGGCCAATCTAGTCCCGGGGTCGTGGGGACGACCGTACATTCGTCGGACAAGTCAGCGGCGAGCCAATCTAGTCCCGCGGTCGTGGGGACGACCCTATAGTCGTCGGACAAGTCAGCGGCTAGCCAACTTTGGCCCGTGGTCGTGGGGACGACCCTATAGTCGTCGGAAATGTCGGTGGCTGTCCAACTTTGGCCCGGGGGTCGTGGGGACGACCCTATAGTCGTCGGACATGTCGGCGGCGAGCCAACATTGACCCGGGGTCGTGGGGACGACTCTATAGTCGTCGGACATGTCGGTGGCGGGCCAGTCTAGTCCCGGGTCGTGGGGACGACCCTATAGTCGTCGGACATGTCGGCGGCTGGCCAACTTTGGCCCGTGGTCGTGGGGACGACCCTATAGTCGTCGGACAAGTCGGCGGCGAGCCCACCTAGTCGGGGGGTCGTGGGGACGACCCTATAGTCGTCGGACAAGTCGGCGGCCGGCCAACCTAGTCCGGGGGTCGTGGGGACGACCCTATAGTCGTCGGACATGTCGGCGGCTGGCCAACTTTGGCCCGTGGTCGTGGGGACGACCCTATAGTCGTCGGAAATGTCGGTGGCTGTCCAACTTTGGCCCGGGGGTCGTGGGGACGACCCTATAGTCGTCGGACATGTCGGCGGCGAGCCAACATTGACCCGGGGTCGTGGGGACGACTCTATAGTCGTCGGAGATGTCGGTGGCGGGCCAGTCTAGTCCCGGGTCGTGGGGACGACCCTATAGTCGTCGGACATGTCGGCGGCTGGCCAATTTTGGCCCGTGGTCGTGGGGACGACCCTATAGTCGTCGGAAATGACGGTGGCGGGCCAATCTAGTCCCGGGGTCGTGAGGACGACCCTACAGTCGTCGGACAAGTCGGCGGCGAGCCAATCTAGTCCCGCGGTCGTGGGGACGACCCTATAGTCGTCGGACAAGTCAGCGGCTAGCCAGCTTTGGCCCGTGGTCGTGGGGACGACCCTGTAGTCGTCGGAAATGACGGTGGCGGGCCAATCTAGTCCCGGGGTCGTGGGGACGACCCTACAGTCGTCGGACAAGTCGGCGGCGAGCCAATCTAGTCCCGCGGTCGTGGGGACGACCCTATAGTCGTCGGACAAGTCAGCGGCTAGCCAACATTGGCCCGTGGTCGTGGGGACGACCCTATAGTCGTCGGAAATGACGGTGGCGGGCCAATCTAGTCCCGCGGTCGTGGGGACGACCCTACAGTCGTCGGACAAGTCGGCGGCGAGCCAATCTAGTCCCGCGGTCGTGGGGACGACCCTATAGTCGTCGGACAAGTCAGCGGCTAGCCAACATTGGCCCGTGGTCGTGGGGACGACCGTATAGTCGTCGGACATGACGGTGGCGGGCCACTCTAGTCCCGGGTCGTGGGGACGATCCTATAGTCGTCGGACATGTCGGCGGCTGGCCAACATTGGCCCGTGGTCGTGGGGACGACCGTATAGTCGTCGGACATGACGGTGGCGGGCCACTCTAGTCCCGGGTCGTGGGGACGATCCTCTAGTCGTCGGACATGTCGGCGGCTGTCCAACTTTGGCCCGGGATCGTGGGGACGACCCTATAGTCGTCGGACTTGACGGTGGCGGGCCAATCTAGTCCCGGGGTCGTGGGGACGACCCTATAGTCGTCAGACATATCGGTGGCGAGCCAACCTAGTCCCGGGGTCGTGGGGACGACCCTATAGTCGTCGGACAAGTCGGCGGCGGGCGAACCTAGACCCGGGGTCGTGGGGATGACCCTATAGTCGTCGGACATGACGGTGGCGGGCCAGTCTAGTCCCGGGTCGTGGGGACGACCCTATAGTCGTCGGACATGTCGGCGGCTGGCCAACTTTGGCCCGTGGTCGTGGGGACGACCCTATAGTCGTCAGACATGACGGTGGCGAGCCAACCTAGTCCCGGGGTCGTGGGGACGACCCTATAGTCGTCGGACAAGTCGGCGGCGAGCCCACCTAGTCGGGGGGTCGTGGGGACGACCCTATAGTCGTCGGACAAGTCGGCGGCCGGCCAACCTAGTCCGGGGGTCGTGGGGACGACCCTATAGTCGTCGGACATGACGGTGGCGGGCCAGTCTAGTCCCGGGTCGTGGGGACGACCCTATAGTCGTCGGACATGTCGGCGGCTGGCCAACTTTGGCCCGTGGTCGTGGGGACGACCCTATAGTCGTCAGACATGACGGTGGCGAGCCAACCTAGTCCGGGGGTCGTGGGGACGACCCTATAGTCGTCGGACAAGTCGGCGGCGAGCCCACCTAGTCGGGGGGTCGTGGGGACGACCCTATAGTCGTCGGACAAGTCGGCGGCCGGCCAACCTAGTCCGGGGGTCGTGGGGACGACCCTATAGTCGTTGGACATGACGGTGGCGGGCCAATCTAGTCCCGGGGTCGTGGGGACGACCCTATAGTCGTCGGACAAGACGGCGGCTGGACATCTTTGGCCCGGGGTCGTGGGGACGACCCTATAGTCGTCGGACATGTTGGCGGCTTGTCAGCCTAGTCCCAGGGTCGTGGGTACGACCCTATAGTCGTCGGACAAGTCGGCGGCGGGCCAACCTTGTCCCGGGGTCGTGGGGACGACCCTATAATAGTCGGACATGTCGGCGGCTGGCCAACTTTGGCCCGGTGTCGTGGGGACGACTCTATAGTCGTCGGAAATGTCGGCGGCTGGCCAACCTGGACCCGGGGTCGTGGGGACGACCCTATTGTCGTCGGACATGACGGTGGCGGGCCAATCTAGTCTCGCGGTCGTGGGGACGACCCTATAATCGTCGGACATGACGGTGGCGGGCCAATCTAGTCCCGGGGTCGTGGGGACGACCCTATAGTCGTCGGACATGTCGGCGGCTGGCCAACTTTGGCCCGGTGTCTTGGGGACGACTCTATAGTCGTCGGACATGTCGGCGGCTGGCCAACTTTGGCCCGTGGCCGTGGGGACGACCCTATAGTCGTCGGAAATGTCGCCGGCTGGCCAACTTTGGCCCGTGGTCGTGGGGACGACCCTTTAGTCGTCGGACAAGTCGGCGGCTGTCCAACTTTGGCCCGGGGTCGTGGGGACGATCCAAAAGTCGTCGGACATGTCGGCGGCTGGCCAACTTTGGCGCGTGGTCGTGGGGACGATCCGATTGTCGTCGGACATGTCGGCGGCTGGCCAACCTAGTCCCGAGGTCGTCGGACTTGACGGTGGCGGGCCAATCTAGTCCCGGGGTCGTGGGGACGACCCTACAGTCGTCGGACATTTCGGCGGCTTGCCAACTTTGGCCCGGGGTCGTGGGGGCGACCCTATAGTCGTCGGACTTAACGGTGGCGGTCCAATCTAGTCCCGGGGTCGTGGGGACGACCCTACAGTCGTCGGACATTTCGGCGTCTTGCCAACTTTGGCCCGGGGTCGTGGGGACGACCCTATAGTCGTCGGACATGACGGTGGCGGACCAATCTAGTCCCGGGGTCGTGGGGACGACCCTATAGTCGTCGGACATGTCGGCGGCAGGCCAACTTTGGCCCGTGGTCGTGGGGACGATCCAAAAGTCGTCGGACATGTCGGCGGCTGGCCAACTTTGGCGCGTGGTCGTGGGGACGATCCGATTGTCGTCGGACATGTCGGCGGCTGGCCAACCTAGACCCGGGGTCTTGGGGACGACCCTATAGTCTTCGGACATGACGGTAGCTGGCCAATCTAGACCCGAGGTCGTGGGGACGACCCTATAGTCGTTGGACATGTCAGCGGCTGGCCAACTTTGGCCCGGTGTCGTGGGGACGACCCTATAGTCGTCGGACATGTCGGCGGCTGGCCAACTTTGGCCCGGTGTCGTGGGGACGACTCTATAGTCGTCGGAAATGACGGTGGCGGGCCAATCTAGTCCCGGGGTCGTGGGGACGACCGTACATTCGTCGGACAAGTCAGCGGCGAGCCAATCTAGTCCCGCGGTCGTGGGGACGACCCTATAGTCGTCGGACAAGTCAGCGGCTAGCCAACTTTGGCCCGTGGTCGTGGGGACGACCCTATAGTCGTCGGAAATGTCGGTGGCTGTCCAACTTTGGCCCGGGGGTCGTGGGGACGACCCTATAGTCGTCGGACATGTCGGCGGCGAGCCAACATTGACCCGGGGTCGTGGGGACGACTCTATAGTCGTCGGACATGTCGGTGGCGGGCCAGTCTAGTCCCGGGTCGTGGGGACGACCCTATAGTCGTCGGACATGTCGGCGGCTGGCCAACTTTGGCCCGTGGTCGTGGGGACGACCCTATAGTCGTCGGACAAGTCGGCGGCGAGCCCACCTAGTCGGGGGGTCGTGGGGACGACCCTATAGTCGTCGGACAAGTCGGCGGCCGGCCAACCTAGTCCGGGGGTCGTGGGGACGACCCTATAGTCGTCGGACATGTCGGCGGCTGGCCAACTTTGGCCCGTGGTCGTGGGGACGACCCTATAGTCGTCGGAAATGTCGGTGGCTGTCCAACTTTGGCCCGGGGGTCGTGGGGACGACCCTATAGTCGTCGGACATGTCGGCGGCGAGCCAACATTGACCCGGGGTCGTGGGGACGACTCTATAGTCGTCGGAGATGTCGGTGGCGGGCCAGTCTAGTCCCGGGTCGTGGGGACGACCCTATAGTCGTCGGACATGTCGGCGGCTGGCCAATTTTGGCCCGTGGTCGTGGGGACGACCCTATAGTCGTCGGAAATGACGGTGGCGGGCCAATCTAGTCCCGGGGTCGTGAGGACGACCCTACAGTCGTCGGACAAGTCGGCGGCGAGCCAATCTAGTCCCGCGGTCGTGGGGACGACCCTATAGTCGTCGGACAAGTCAGCGGCTAGCCAGCTTTGGCCCGTGGTCGTGGGGACGACCCTATAGTCGTCGGAAATGACGGTGGCGGGCCAATCTAGTCCCGGGGTCGTGGGGACGACCCTACAGTCGTCGGACAAGTCGGCGGCGAGCCAATCTAGTCCCGCGGTCGTGGGGACGACCCTATAGTCGTCGGACAAGTCAGCGGCTAGCCAACATTGGCCCGTGGTCGTGGGGACGACCCTATAGTCGTCGGAAATGACGGTGGCGGGCCAATCTAGTCCCGCGGTCGTGGGGACGACCCTACAGTCGTCGGACAAGTCGGCGGCGAGCCAATCTAGTCCCGCGGTCGTGGGGACGACCCTATAGTCGTCGGACAAGTCAGCGGCTAGCCAACATTGGCCCGTGGTCGTGGGGACGACCGTATAGTCGTCGGACATGACGGTGGCGGGCCACTCTAGTCCCGGGTCGTGGGGACGATCCTATAGTCGTCGGACATGTCGGCGGCTGGCCAACATTGGCCCGTGGTCGTGGGGACGACCGTATAGTCGTCGGACATGACGGTGGCGGGCCACTCTAGTCCCGGGTCGTGGGGACGATCCTCTAGTCGTCGGACATGTCGGCGGCTGTCCAACTTTGGCCCGGGATCGTGGGGACGACCCTATAGTCGTCGGACTTGACGGTGGCGGGCCAATCTAGTCCCGGGGTCGTGGGGACGACCCTATAGTCGTCAGACATATCGGTGGCGAGCCAACCTAGTCCCGGGGTCGTGGGGACGACCCTATAGTCGTCGGACAAGTCGGCGGCGGGCGAACCTAGACCCGGGGTCGTGGGGATGACCCTATAGTCGTCGGACATGACGGTGGCGGGCCAGTCTAGTCCCGGGTCGTGGGGACGACCCTATAGTCGTCGGACATGTCGGCGGCTGGCCAACTTTGGCCCGTGGTCGTGGGGACGACCCTATAGTCGTCAGACATGACGGTGGCGAGCCAACCTAGTCCCGGGGTCGTGGGGACGACCCTATAGTCGTCGGACAAGTCGGCGGCGAGCCCACCTAGTCGGGGGGTCGTGGGGACGACCCTATAGTCGTCGGACAAGTCGGCGGCCGGCCAACCTAGTCCGGGGGTCGTGGGGACGACCCTATAGTCGTCGGACATGACGGTGGCGGGCCAGTCTAGTCCCGGGTCGTGGGGACGACCCTATAGTCGTCGGACATGTCGGCGGCTGGCCAACTTTGGCCCGTGGTCGTGGGGACGACCCTATAGTCGTCAGACATGACGGTGGCGAGCCAACCTAGTCCGGGGGTCGTGGGGACGACCCTATAGTCGTCGGACAAGTCGGCGGCGAGCCCACCTAGTCGGGGGGTCGTGGGGACGACCCTATAGTCGTCGGACAAGTCGGCGGCCGGCCAACCTAGTCCAGGGGTCGTGGGGACGACCCTATAGTCGTTGGACATGACGGTGGCGGGCCAATCTAGTCCCGGGGTCGTGGGGACGACCCTATAGTCGTCGGACAAGACGGCGGCTGGACATCTTTGGCCCGGGGTCGTGGGGACGACCCTATAGTCGTCGGACATGTTGGCGGCTTGTCAGCCTAGTCCCAGGGTCGTGGGTACGACCCTATAGTCGTCGGACAAGTCGGCGGCGGGCCAACCTTGTCCCGGGGTCGTGGGGACGACCCTATAATCGTCGGACATGTCGGCGGCTGGCCAACTTTGGCCCGGTGTCGTGGGGACGACTCTATAGTCGTCGGAAATGTCGGCGGCTGGCCAACCTGGACCCGGGGTCGTGGGGACGACCCTATTGTCGTCGGACATGACGGTGGCGGGCCAATCTAGTCTCGCGGTCGTGGGGACGACCCTATAATCGTCGGACATGACGGTGGCGGGCCAATCTAGTCCCGGGGTCGTGGGGACGACCCTATAGTCGTCGGACATGTCGGCGGCTGGCCAACTTTGGCCCGGTGTCTTGGGGACGACTCTATAGTCGTCGGACATGTCGGCGGCTGGCCAACCTAGACCCGGGGTCGTGGGGACGACCCTATTGTCGTCGGACCTGTCGGCGGCTGGCCAACCTAGTCCCGAGGTCGTGGGGCGACCCTATAGTCGTCGGACATGTCGGCGGCTGGCCAACCTAGTCCCGAGGTCGTCGGACTGGACGGTGGCGGGCCAATCTAGTCCCGGGTTCGTGGGGACGATCCTACAGTCGTCGGACATGTCGGCGGCTGGCCAACTTTGGCCCGTGGTCGTGGGGACGACCCTGAAGTCGTCGGACATGACGGGGGCGGGCCAATCTAGTCCCGGGGTCGTGGGGACGACCGTATAGTCGTCGGACTTGACGGTGGCGGGCCAACCTAGACCCGGGGTCGTGGGGACGACCCTGAAGTCGTCGGACATGACGGTGGCGGGCCAATCTAGTCCCGGGGTCGTGGGGACGACCGTATAGTCGTCGGACTTGACGGTGGCGGGCCAATCTAGTCCCGGGGTCGTGGGTACGACCGTATAGTCGTCGGACATGTCGGCGGCTGGCCAACTTTGGCCCGTGGTCGTGGGGACGACCCTATAGTCGTCAGACATGACGGTGGCGAGCCAACCTAGTCCCGGGGTCGTGGGGACGACCCTATAGTCGTCGGACAAGTCGGCGGCGAGCCCACCTAGTCGGGGGGTCGTGGGGACGACCCTATAGTCGTCGGACAAGTCGGCGGCCGGCCAACCTAGTCCGGGGGTCGTGGGGACGACCCTATAGTCGTTGGACATGACGGTGGCGGGCCAATCTAGTCCCGGGGTCGTGGGGACGACCCTATAGTCGTCGGACAAGACGGCGGCTGGACATCTTTGGCCCGGGGTCGTGGGGACGACCCTATAGTCGTCGGACATGTTGGCGGCTTGTCAGCCTAGTCCCAGGGTCGTGGGTACGACCCTATAGTCGTCGGACAAGTCGGCGGCGGGCCAACCTTGTCCCGGGGTCGTGGGGACGACCCTATAATCGTCGGACATGTCGGCGGCTGGCCAACTTTGGCCCGGTGTCGTGGGGACGACTCTATAGTCGTCGGAAATGTCGGCGGCTGGCCAACCTGGACCCGGGGTCGTGGGGACGACCCTATTGTCGTCGGACATGACGGTGGCGGGCCAATCTAGTCTCGCGGTCGTGGGGACGACCCTATAATCGTCGGACATGACGGTGGCGGGCCAATCTAGTCCCGGGGTCGTGGGGACGACCCTATAGTCGTCGGACATGTCGGCGGCTGGCCAACTTTGGCCCGGTGTCGTGGGGACGACTCTATAGTCGTCGGACATGTCGGCGGCTGGCCAACCTAGACCCGGGGTCGTGGGGACGACCCTATTGTCGTCGGACTTGACGGTGGCGGGCCAATCTAGTCCCGGGGTCGTGGGTACGACCGTATAGTCGTCGGACAAGTCGGCGGCTAGCCAACTTTGGCCCGGGGCCGTGGGAACGACCCTATAGTCGTCGGAAATGACGGTGGCGGGCCAATCTAGTCCCGGGGTCGTGGGGACGACCCTACAGTCGTCGGACAAGTCGGCGGCGAGCCAATCTAGTCCCGCGGTCGTCGGACTGGACGGTGGCGGGCCAATCTAGTCC
Organism: Andrena praecox; assembly: GCA_963932275.1. Taxonomy (NCBI): domain Eukaryota; kingdom Metazoa; phylum Arthropoda; class Insecta; order Hymenoptera; family Andrenidae; genus Andrena; species Andrena praecox. Next base: position 1,998,662 of record CAWVQO010000615.1, on the reverse strand, counting down.
CGGGTTCGTGGGGACGATTCTACAGTCGTCGGACATGTCGGCGGCTGGCCAACTTTGGCCCGTGGTCGTGGGGACGACCCTGAAGTCGTCGGACATAACGGTGGCGGGCCAATCTAGTCCCGGGGTCGTGGGGACGACCGTATAGTCGTCGGACTTGACGGTGGCGGGCCAATCTAGTCCCGGGGTCGTGGGTACGACCGTATAGTCGTCGGACAAGTCGGCGGCTAGCCAACTTTGGCCCGGGGCCGTGGGAACGACCCTATAGTCGTCGGAAATGACGGTGGCGGGCCAATCTAGTCCCGGGGTCGTGAGGACGACCCTACAGTCGTCGGACAAGTCGGCGGCGAGCCAATCTAGTCCCGCGGTCGTGGGGACGACCCTATAGTCGTCGGACAAGTCAGCGGCTAGCCAGCTTTGGCCCGTAGTCGTGGGGACGACCCTATAGTCGTCGGAAATGACGGTGGCGGGCCAATCTAGTCCCGGGGTCGTGGGGACGACCCTACAGTCGTCGGACAAGTCGGCGGCGAGCCAATCTAGTCCCGCGGTCGTGGGGACGACCCTATAGTCGTCGGACAAGTCAGCGGCTAGCCAACATTGGCCCGGGGTTGTAGGGACAACCCTATAGTCGTCGGACAAGTCGGAGGCTGGCCAACTTTGGCCCGTGGTCGTGGGGACGACCCTATAGTCGTTGGACATGACGGTGGCGGGCCAATCTAGACCCGAGGTCGTGGGGACGACCCTATAGTCGTTGGACATGTCAGCGGCTGGCCAACTTTGGCCCGGTGTCGTGGGGACGACCCTATACTCGTCGGACATGTCGGCGGCTGGCCAACTTTTGCCCGGGGTCGTGGGGACGACCCTATAGTGGTCGGACTAGTCGGCGGCTGGCCAACCTAGTCCCGGGTCCGTGGGGACGAACCTATAGTCCTCGGACAAGTCGGCGGCTGGCCAACTTTGGCCCGGGGTTGTAGGGACAACCCTATAGTCGTCGGACAAGTCGGAGGCTGGCCAACTTTGGCCCGTGGTCGTGGGGACGACCCTATAGTCGTTGGACATGACGGTGGCGGGCCAATCTAGTCCCGGCGTCGTGGGGACGACCCTATACTCGTCGGACAAGTCGGCGGCTGGACATCTTTGGCCCGGGGTCGTGGGGACGACCCTATAGTCGTCGGACAAGTCGGCGGCTGTCCAGCTTTGGCCCGGGGTCGTGGGGACGACCCTATAGTCGTCGGACAAGTCGGCGGCTGTCCAGCTTTGGCCCGGGGTCGTGGGGACGACCCTATAGTCGTCGGACTTGACGGTGGCGGGCCAATCTAGTCCCGGGGTCGTGGGGACGACCCTATAGTCGTCGGACTTGACGGTGGCGGGCCAGTCTAGTCCCGGGTCGTGGGCACGACCCTATAGTCGTCGGAAATGACGCCGGCTGGCCAACTTTGGCCCGTGGTCGTGGGGACGACCCTATAGTCGTCAGACATGACGGTGGCGAGCCAACCTAGTCCCGGGGTCGTGGGGACGACCCTATAGTCGTCGGACAAGTCGGCGGCGAGCCCACCTAGTCGGGGGGTCGTGGGGACGACCGTATAGTCGTCGGACAAGTCGGCGGCCGGCCAACCTAGTCCGGGGGTCGTGGGGACGACCCTATAGTCGTCGGACATGACGGTGGCGGGCCAGTCTAGTCCCGGGTCGTGGGGCCGACCCTATAGTCGTCGGACATGTCGGCGGCTGGCCAACTTTGGCCCGTGGTCGTGGGGACGACCCTATAGTCGTCGGAAATGTCGGTGGCTGTCCAACTTTGGCCCGGGGGTCGTGGGGACGACCCTATAGTCGTCGGACATGTCGGCGGCGAGCCAACATTGACCCGGGGTCGTGGGGACGACTCTATAGTCGTCGGACATGACGGTGGCGGGCCAGTCTAGTCCCGGGTCGTGGGGACGACCCTATAGTCGTCGGACATGTCGGCGGCTGGCCAACTTTGGCCCGTGGTCGTGGGGAGGACCCTATACTCGTCGGACAAGTCGGCGGCGTACCAACCTAGTCCGGGGGTCGTGGGGACGACCCTATAGTCGTCGGATATGACGGTGGCGGGCCAGTCTAGTCCCGGGTCATGGGGACGACCCTATAGTCGTCGGACAAGTCGGCGGCTGGCCAACTTTGGCCCGTGGTCGTGGGGACGACCCTATAGTCGTCGGAAATGACGGTGGCGGGCCAATCTAGTCCCGGGGTCGTGGGGACGACCCTATAGTCGTCGGACATATCAGCGGCTGGCCAACTCTGGCCCGTGGTCGTGGGGACGACCCTATAGTCGTCGGAAATGTCGGTGGCTGTCCAACTTTGGCCCGTGGTCGTGGGGAGGACCCTATACTCGTCGGACAAGTCGGCGGCGTACCAACCTAGTCCGGGGGTCGTGGGGACGACCCTATAGTCGTCGGATATGACGGTGGCGGGCCAGTCTAGTCCCGGGTCATGGGGACGACCCTATAGTCGTCGGACAAGTCGGCGGCTGGCCAACTTTGGCCCGTGGTCGTGGGGACGACCCTATAGTCGTCGGAAATGACGGTGGCGGGCCAATCTAGTCCCGGGGTCGTGGGGACGACCCTATAGCCGTCGGACATATCAGCGGCTGGCCAACTTTGGCCCGGGGTCGTGGGGACGACCCTACAGTCGTCGGATATGTCGGCGGCTGGCCAACTTTGGCCCGTGGTCGTGGGGACGACCCTATAGTCGTCGGAAATGACGGTGGCGGGCCAATCTAGTCCCGGGGTCGTGGGGACGACCCTATAGTCGTCGGACAAGTCGGCGGCGGGCCAACCTAGTCCCGGGGTCGTGGGGATGACCCTATAGTCGTCGGACATGACGGTGGCGGGCCAGTCTAGTCCCGGGTCGTGGGGACGACCCTATAGTCGTCGGACATATCGCCGGCTGGCCAACTTTGGCCCGTGGTCGTGGGGACGACCCTATAGTCGTCGGACAGAACGGTGGCGGGCCAATCTAGTCCCGGGGTCGTGGGGACGACCCTATAGTCGTCGGACAAGTCGGGGCGGGCCTACCTAGTCCCGGGGTCGTGGGGACGACCCTATAGTCGTCGGATAAGTCGGCAGCTTGCCAACTTTGGCCCGGGGTCGTGGGAACGACCCTATAGTCGTCGGACAAGTCGGGGGCGAGCCCACCTAGTCCGGGGGTCGTGGGGACGACCCTATAGTCGTCGGACAAGTCGGCGGCCGGCCAACCTAGTCCGGGGGTCGTGGGGACGACCCTATAGTCGTCGGACATGACGGTGGCGGGCCAATCTAGTCCCGGGGTCGTGGGGACGACCCCATAGTCGTTGGACATGACGGTGGCGGGCCAGTCTAGTCCCGGGTCGTGGGCACGACCCTATAGTCGTCGGAAATGTCGCCGGCTGGCCAACTTTGGCCCGTGGTCGTGGGGACGACCCAATAGTCGTCGGACAAGTCGTCGGCTGTCCAGCTTTGGCCCGGGGTCGTGAGGACGACCCTATAGTCGTCGGACAAGTCGGCGGCTGGCCAACTTTTGCCCGGGGTCGTGGGGACGACCCTATAGTCCTCGGACTTGACGGTGGCGGGCCAATCTAGTCCCGGGGTCGTGGGGACGACCCTATAGTCGTCGGACTTGACGGTGGCGGGCCAATCTAGTCCCGGGGTCGTGGGGACGACCCTATAGTCGTCGGACAAGCCGGTGGCGGGCCAATCTAGTCCCGGCGTCGTGGGGACGACCCTATAGTCGTCGGACAAGTCGGCGGCTGGCCAACTTTTGCCCGGGGTCGTGGGGACGACCCTATAGTCCTCGGACAAGTCGGCGGCTGGCCATCTTTGGCCCGGGGTTGTGGGGACGAATCTATAGTCGTCGGACATGTCGGCGGCTGGCCAACTTTGGCCCGTGGCCGTGGGGACGACCCTATAGTCGTCGGACAAGTCGGCGGCTGCCCAATCTAGTCCCGGGATCGTAGGGACGACCCTATAGTCGTCGGACAAGTCGGCGGCTGGCCAACGTTTGCCCGGGGTCGTGGGGACGACCCTATAGTCGTCGGACAAGTCGGCGGCGAGCCAAGCTAGTCCGGGGGTCGTGGGGACGAGCCTATAGTCGTCGGACATGTCGGCGGCTGCCCAATCTAGTCCCGGGATCGTAGGGACGACCCCATAGTCGTCGGACAAGTCGGCGGCTGGCCAACTTTGGCCCGGGGTCGTGGGGACGAATCTATAGTCGTCGGACATGTCGGCGGCTGGCCAACTTTGGCCCGTGGCCGTGGGGACGACCTTATTGTCGTCGGACATGGCGGTGGCGGCCCAATCTAGTCCCGGGATCGTACGGACGACCCTATAGTCGTCGGACAAGTCGGCGGCTGCCCAATCTAGTCCCGGGATCGTAGGGACGACCCCATAGTCGTCGGACAAGTCGGCGGCTGGCCAACTTTGGCCCGGGGTCGTGGGGACGAATCTATAGTCGTCGGACATGTCGGCGGCTGGCCAACTTTGGCCCGTGGCCGTGGGGACGACCTTATTGTCGTCGGACATGGCGGTGGCGGCCCAATCTAGTCCCGGGATCGTAGGGACGACCCTATAGTCGTCGGACAAGTCGGCGGCTGGCCATCTTTGGCCCGGGGTTGTGGGGACGAATCTATAGTCGTCGGACATGTCGGCGGCTGGCCAACTTTGGCCCGTGGTCGTGGGGACGACCCTATAGTCGTCGGAAATGACGGTGGCGGGCCAATCTAGTCCCGGGGTCGTGGGGACGACCCTATAGTCGTCGGACATATCAGCGGCTGGCCAACTTTGGCCCGGGGTAGTGGGGACGACCCTATAGTCGTCGGACATGTCGGCGGCGAGCCAACATTGACCCGGGGTCGTGGGGACGACTCTATAGTCGTCGGACATGTCGGTGGCGGGCCAGTCTAGTCCCGGGTCGTGGGGACGACCCTATAGTCGTCGGACATGTCGGCGGCTGGCCAACTTTGGCCCGTGGTCGTGGGGACGACCCTATAGTCGTCGGACAAGTCGGCGGCGAGCCCACCTAGTCGGGGGGTCGTGGGGACGACCCTATAGTCGTCGGACAAGTCGGCGGCCGGCCAACCTAGTCCGGGGGTCGTGGGGACGACCCTATAGTCGTCGGACATGTCGGCGGCTGGCCAACTTTGGCCCGTGGTCGTGGGGACGACCCTATAGTCGTCGGAAATGTCGGTGGCTGTCCAACTTTGGCCCGGGGGTCGTGGGGACGACCCTATAGTCGTCGGACATGTCGGCGGCGAGCCAACATTGACCCGGGGTCGTGGGGACGACTCTATAGTCGTCGGAGATGTCGGTGGCGGGCCAGTCTAGTCCCGGGTCGTGGGGACGACCCTATAGTCGTCGGACATGTCGGCGGCTGGCCAATTTTGGCCCGTGGTCGTGGGGACGACCCTATAGTCGTCGGAAATGACGGTGGCGGGCCAATCTAGTCCCGGGGTCGTGAGGACGACCCTACAGTCGTCGGACAAGTCGGCGGCGAGCCAATCTAGTCCCGCGGTCGTGGGGACGACCCTATAGTCGTCGGACAAGTCAGCGGCTAGCCAGCTTTGGCCCGTGGTCGTGGGGACGACCCTGTAGTCGTCGGAAATGACGGTGGCGGGCCAATCTAGTCCCGGGGTCGTGGGGACGACCCTACAGTCGTCGGACAAGTCGGCGGCGAGCCAATCTAGTCCCGCGGTCGTGGGGACGACCCTATAGTCGTCGGACAAGTCAGCGGCTAGCCAACATTGGCCCGTGGTCGTGGGGACGACCCTATAGTCGTCGGAAATGACGGTGGCGGGCCAATCTAGTCCCGCGGTCGTGGGGACGACCCTACAGTCGTCGGACAAGTCGGCGGCGAGCCAATCTAGTCCCGCGGTCGTGGGGACGACCCTATAGTCGTCGGACAAGTCAGCGGCTAGCCAACATTGGCCCGTGGTCGTGGGGACGACCGTATAGTCGTCGGACATGACGGTGGCGGGCCACTCTAGTCCCGGGTCGTGGGGACGATCCTATAGTCGTCGGACATGTCGGCGGCTGGCCAACATTGGCCCGTGGTCGTGGGGACGACCGTATAGTCGTCGGACATGACGGTGGCGGGCCACTCTAGTCCCGGGTCGTGGGGACGATCCTCTAGTCGTCGGACATGTCGGCGGCTGTCCAACTTTGGCCCGGGATCGTGGGGACGACCCTATAGTCGTCGGACTTGACGGTGGCGGGCCAATCTAGTCCCGGGGTCGTGGGGACGACCCTATAGTCGTCAGACATATCGGTGGCGAGCCAACCTAGTCCCGGGGTCGTGGGGACGACCCTATAGTCGTCGGACAAGTCGGCGGCGGGCGAACCTAGACCCGGGGTCGTGGGGATGACCCTATAGTCGTCGGACATGACGGTGGCGGGCCAGTCTAGTCCCGGGTCGTGGGGACGACCCTATAGTCGTCGGACATGTCGGCGGCTGGCCAACTTTGGCCCGTGGTCGTGGGGACGACCCTATAGTCGTCAGACATGACGGTGGCGAGCCAACCTAGTCCCGGGGTCGTGGGGACGACCCTATAGTCGTCGGACAAGTCGGCGGCGAGCCCACCTAGTCGGGGGGTCGTGGGGACGACCCTATAGTCGTCGGACAAGTCGGCGGCCGGCCAACCTAGTCCGGGGGTCGTGGGGACGACCCTATAGTCGTCGGACATGACGGTGGCGGGCCAGTCTAGTCCCGGGTCGTGGGGACGACCCTATAGTCGTCGGACATGTCGGCGGCTGGCCAACTTTGGCCCGTGGTCGTGGGGACGACCCTATAGTCGTCAGACATGACGGTGGCGAGCCAACCTAGTCCGGGGGTCGTGGGGACGACCCTATAGTCGTCGGACAAGTCGGCGGCGAGCCCACCTAGTCGGGGGGTCGTGGGGACGACCCTATAGTCGTCGGACAAGTCGGCGGCCGGCCAACCTAGTCCGGGGGTCGTGGGGACGACCCTATAGTCGTTGGACATGACGGTGGCGGGCCAATCTAGTCCCGGGGTCGTGGGGACGACCCTATAGTCGTCGGACAAGACGGCGGCTGGACATCTTTGGCCCGGGGTCGTGGGGACGACCCTATAGTCGTCGGACATGTTGGCGGCTTGTCAGCCTAGTCCCAGGGTCGTGGGTACGACCCTATAGTCGTCGGACAAGTCGGCGGCGGGCCAACCTTGTCCCGGGGTCGTGGGGACGACCCTATAATAGTCGGACATGTCGGCGGCTGGCCAACTTTGGCCCGGTGTCGTGGGGACGACTCTATAGTCGTCGGAAATGTCGGCGGCTGGCCAACCTGGACCCGGGGTCGTGGGGACGACCCTATTGTCGTCGGACATGACGGTGGCGGGCCAATCTAGTCTCGCGGTCGTGGGGACGACCCTATAATCGTCGGACATGACGGTGGCGGGCCAATCTAGTCCCGGGGTCGTGGGGACGACCCTATAGTCGTCGGACATGTCGGCGGCTGGCCAACTTTGGCCCGGTGTCTTGGGGACGACTCTATAGTCGTCGGACATGTCGGCGGCTGGCCAACTTTGGCCCGTGGCCGTGGGGACGACCCTATAGTCGTCGGAAATGTCGCCGGCTGGCCAACTTTGGCCCGTGGTCGTGGGGACGACCCTTTAGTCGTCGGACAAGTCGGCGGCTGTCCAACTTTGGCCCGGGGTCGTGGGGACGATCCAAAAGTCGTCGGACATGTCGGCGGCTGGCCAACTTTGGCGCGTGGTCGTGGGGACGATCCGATTGTCGTCGGACATGTCGGCGGCTGGCCAACCTAGTCCCGAGGTCGTCGGACTTGACGGTGGCGGGCCAATCTAGTCCCGGGGTCGTGGGGACGACCCTACAGTCGTCGGACATTTCGGCGGCTTGCCAACTTTGGCCCGGGGTCGTGGGGGCGACCCTATAGTCGTCGGACTTAACGGTGGCGGTCCAATCTAGTCCCGGGGTCGTGGGGACGACCCTACAGTCGTCGGACATTTCGGCGTCTTGCCAACTTTGGCCCGGGGTCGTGGGGACGACCCTATAGTCGTCGGACATGACGGTGGCGGACCAATCTAGTCCCGGGGTCGTGGGGACGACCCTATAGTCGTCGGACATGTCGGCGGCAGGCCAACTTTGGCCCGTGGTCGTGGGGACGATCCAAAAGTCGTCGGACATGTCGGCGGCTGGCCAACTTTGGCGCGTGGTCGTGGGGACGATCCGATTGTCGTCGGACATGTCGGCGGCTGGCCAACCTAGACCCGGGGTCTTGGGGACGACCCTATAGTCTTCGGACATGACGGTAGCTGGCCAATCTAGACCCGAGGTCGTGGGGACGACCCTATAGTCGTTGGACATGTCAGCGGCTGGCCAACTTTGGCCCGGTGTCGTGGGGACGACCCTATAGTCGTCGGACATGTCGGCGGCTGGCCAACTTTGGCCCGGTGTCGTGGGGACGACTCTATAGTCGTCGGAAATGACGGTGGCGGGCCAATCTAGTCCCGGGGTCGTGGGGACGACCGTACATTCGTCGGACAAGTCAGCGGCGAGCCAATCTAGTCCCGCGGTCGTGGGGACGACCCTATAGTCGTCGGACAAGTCAGCGGCTAGCCAACTTTGGCCCGTGGTCGTGGGGACGACCCTATAGTCGTCGGAAATGTCGGTGGCTGTCCAACTTTGGCCCGGGGGTCGTGGGGACGACCCTATAGTCGTCGGACATGTCGGCGGCGAGCCAACATTGACCCGGGGTCGTGGGGACGACTCTATAGTCGTCGGACATGTCGGTGGCGGGCCAGTCTAGTCCCGGGTCGTGGGGACGACCCTATAGTCGTCGGACATGTCGGCGGCTGGCCAACTTTGGCCCGTGGTCGTGGGGACGACCCTATAGTCGTCGGACAAGTCGGCGGCGAGCCCACCTAGTCGGGGGGTCGTGGGGACGACCCTATAGTCGTCGGACAAGTCGGCGGCCGGCCAACCTAGTCCGGGGGTCGTGGGGACGACCCTATAGTCGTCGGACATGTCGGCGGCTGGCCAACTTTGGCCCGTGGTCGTGGGGACGACCCTATAGTCGTCGGAAATGTCGGTGGCTGTCCAACTTTGGCCCGGGGGTCGTGGGGACGACCCTATAGTCGTCGGACATGTCGGCGGCGAGCCAACATTGACCCGGGGTCGTGGGGACGACTCTATAGTCGTCGGAGATGTCGGTGGCGGGCCAGTCTAGTCCCGGGTCGTGGGGACGACCCTATAGTCGTCGGACATGTCGGCGGCTGGCCAATTTTGGCCCGTGGTCGTGGGGACGACCCTATAGTCGTCGGAAATGACGGTGGCGGGCCAATCTAGTCCCGGGGTCGTGAGGACGACCCTACAGTCGTCGGACAAGTCGGCGGCGAGCCAATCTAGTCCCGCGGTCGTGGGGACGACCCTATAGTCGTCGGACAAGTCAGCGGCTAGCCAGCTTTGGCCCGTGGTCGTGGGGACGACCCTATAGTCGTCGGAAATGACGGTGGCGGGCCAATCTAGTCCCGGGGTCGTGGGGACGACCCTACAGTCGTCGGACAAGTCGGCGGCGAGCCAATCTAGTCCCGCGGTCGTGGGGACGACCCTATAGTCGTCGGACAAGTCAGCGGCTAGCCAACATTGGCCCGTGGTCGTGGGGACGACCCTATAGTCGTCGGAAATGACGGTGGCGGGCCAATCTAGTCCCGCGGTCGTGGGGACGACCCTACAGTCGTCGGACAAGTCGGCGGCGAGCCAATCTAGTCCCGCGGTCGTGGGGACGACCCTATAGTCGTCGGACAAGTCAGCGGCTAGCCAACATTGGCCCGTGGTCGTGGGGACGACCGTATAGTCGTCGGACATGACGGTGGCGGGCCACTCTAGTCCCGGGTCGTGGGGACGATCCTATAGTCGTCGGACATGTCGGCGGCTGGCCAACATTGGCCCGTGGTCGTGGGGACGACCGTATAGTCGTCGGACATGACGGTGGCGGGCCACTCTAGTCCCGGGTCGTGGGGACGATCCTCTAGTCGTCGGACATGTCGGCGGCTGTCCAACTTTGGCCCGGGATCGTGGGGACGACCCTATAGTCGTCGGACTTGACGGTGGCGGGCCAATCTAGTCCCGGGGTCGTGGGGACGACCCTATAGTCGTCAGACATATCGGTGGCGAGCCAACCTAGTCCCGGGGTCGTGGGGACGACCCTATAGTCGTCGGACAAGTCGGCGGCGGGCGAACCTAGACCCGGGGTCGTGGGGATGACCCTATAGTCGTCGGACATGACGGTGGCGGGCCAGTCTAGTCCCGGGTCGTGGGGACGACCCTATAGTCGTCGGACATGTCGGCGGCTGGCCAACTTTGGCCCGTGGTCGTGGGGACGACCCTATAGTCGTCAGACATGACGGTGGCGAGCCAACCTAGTCCCGGGGTCGTGGGGACGACCCTATAGTCGTCGGACAAGTCGGCGGCGAGCCCACCTAGTCGGGGGGTCGTGGGGACGACCCTATAGTCGTCGGACAAGTCGGCGGCCGGCCAACCTAGTCCGGGGGTCGTGGGGACGACCCTATAGTCGTCGGACATGACGGTGGCGGGCCAGTCTAGTCCCGGGTCGTGGGGACGACCCTATAGTCGTCGGACATGTCGGCGGCTGGCCAACTTTGGCCCGTGGTCGTGGGGACGACCCTATAGTCGTCAGACATGACGGTGGCGAGCCAACCTAGTCCGGGGGTCGTGGGGACGACCCTATAGTCGTCGGACAAGTCGGCGGCGAGCCCACCTAGTCGGGGGGTCGTGGGGACGACCCTATAGTCGTCGGACAAGTCGGCGGCCGGCCAACCTAGTCCAGGGGTCGTGGGGACGACCCTATAGTCGTTGGACATGACGGTGGCGGGCCAATCTAGTCCCGGGGTCGTGGGGACGACCCTATAGTCGTCGGACAAGACGGCGGCTGGACATCTTTGGCCCGGGGTCGTGGGGACGACCCTATAGTCGTCGGACATGTTGGCGGCTTGTCAGCCTAGTCCCAGGGTCGTGGGTACGACCCTATAGTCGTCGGACAAGTCGGCGGCGGGCCAACCTTGTCCCGGGGTCGTGGGGACGACCCTATAATCGTCGGACATGTCGGCGGCTGGCCAACTTTGGCCCGGTGTCGTGGGGACGACTCTATAGTCGTCGGAAATGTCGGCGGCTGGCCAACCTGGACCCGGGGTCGTGGGGACGACCCTATTGTCGTCGGACATGACGGTGGCGGGCCAATCTAGTCTCGCGGTCGTGGGGACGACCCTATAATCGTCGGACATGACGGTGGCGGGCCAATCTAGTCCCGGGGTCGTGGGGACGACCCTATAGTCGTCGGACATGTCGGCGGCTGGCCAACTTTGGCCCGGTGTCTTGGGGACGACTCTATAGTCGTCGGACATGTCGGCGGCTGGCCAACCTAGACCCGGGGTCGTGGGGACGACCCTATTGTCGTCGGACCTGTCGGCGGCTGGCCAACCTAGTCCCGAGGTCGTGGGGCGACCCTATAGTCGTCGGACATGTCGGCGGCTGGCCAACCTAGTCCCGAGGTCGTCGGACTGGACGGTGGCGGGCCAATCTAGTCCCGGGTTCGTGGGGACGATCCTACAGTCGTCGGACATGTCGGCGGCTGGCCAACTTTGGCCCGTGGTCGTGGGGACGACCCTGAAGTCGTCGGACATGACGGGGGCGGGCCAATCTAGTCCCGGGGTCGTGGGGACGACCGTATAGTCGTCGGACTTGACGGTGGCGGGCCAACCTAGACCCGGGGTCGTGGGGACGACCCTGAAGTCGTCGGACATGACGGTGGCGGGCCAATCTAGTCCCGGGGTCGTGGGGACGACCGTATAGTCGTCGGACTTGACGGTGGCGGGCCAATCTAGTCCCGGGGTCGTGGGTACGACCGTATAGTCGTCGGACATGTCGGCGGCTGGCCAACTTTGGCCCGTGGTCGTGGGGACGACCCTATAGTCGTCAGACATGACGGTGGCGAGCCAACCTAGTCCCGGGGTCGTGGGGACGACCCTATAGTCGTCGGACAAGTCGGCGGCGAGCCCACCTAGTCGGGGGGTCGTGGGGACGACCCTATAGTCGTCGGACAAGTCGGCGGCCGGCCAACCTAGTCCGGGGGTCGTGGGGACGACCCTATAGTCGTTGGACATGACGGTGGCGGGCCAATCTAGTCCCGGGGTCGTGGGGACGACCCTATAGTCGTCGGACAAGACGGCGGCTGGACATCTTTGGCCCGGGGTCGTGGGGACGACCCTATAGTCGTCGGACATGTTGGCGGCTTGTCAGCCTAGTCCCAGGGTCGTGGGTACGACCCTATAGTCGTCGGACAAGTCGGCGGCGGGCCAACCTTGTCCCGGGGTCGTGGGGACGACCCTATAATCGTCGGACATGTCGGCGGCTGGCCAACTTTGGCCCGGTGTCGTGGGGACGACTCTATAGTCGTCGGAAATGTCGGCGGCTGGCCAACCTGGACCCGGGGTCGTGGGGACGACCCTATTGTCGTCGGACATGACGGTGGCGGGCCAATCTAGTCTCGCGGTCGTGGGGACGACCCTATAATCGTCGGACATGACGGTGGCGGGCCAATCTAGTCCCGGGGTCGTGGGGACGACCCTATAGTCGTCGGACATGTCGGCGGCTGGCCAACTTTGGCCCGGTGTCGTGGGGACGACTCTATAGTCGTCGGACATGTCGGCGGCTGGCCAACCTAGACCCGGGGTCGTGGGGACGACCCTATTGTCGTCGGACTTGACGGTGGCGGGCCAATCTAGTCCCGGGGTCGTGGGTACGACCGTATAGTCGTCGGACAAGTCGGCGGCTAGCCAACTTTGGCCCGGGGCCGTGGGAACGACCCTATAGTCGTCGGAAATGACGGTGGCGGGCCAATCTAGTCCCGGGGTCGTGGGGACGACCCTACAGTCGTCGGACAAGTCGGCGGCGAGCCAATCTAGTCCCGCGGTCGTCGGACTGGACGGTGGCGGGCCAATCTAGTCCCGGGTTCGTGGGGACGATTCTACAGTCGTCGGACATGTCGGCGGCTGGCCAACTTTGGCCCGTGGTCGTGGGGACGACCCTGAAGTCGTCGGACATAACGGTGGCGGGCCAATCTAGTCCCGGGGTCGTGGGGACGACCGTATAGTCGTCGGACTTGACGGTGGCGGGCCAATCTAGTCCCGGGGTCGTGGGTACGACCGTATAGTCGTCGGACAAGTCGGCGGCTAGCCAACTTTGGCCCGGGGCCGTGGGAACGACCCTATAGTCGTCGGAAATGACGGTGGCGGGCCAATCTAGTCCCGGGGTCGTGAGGACGACCCTACAGTCGTCGGACAAGTCGGCGGCGAGCCAATCTAGTCCCGCGGTCGTGGGGACGACCCTATAGTCGTCGGACAAGTCAGCGGCTAGCCAGCTTTGGCCCGTAGTCGTGGGGACGACCCTATAGTCGTCGGAAATGACGGTGGCGGGCCAATCTAGTCCCGGGGTCGTGGGGACGACCCTACAGTCGTCGGACAAGTCGGCGGCGAGCCAATCTAGTCCCGCGGTCGTGGGGACGACCCTATAGTCGTCGGACAAGTCAGCGGCTAGCCAACATTGGCCCGGGGTTGTAGGGACAACCCTATAGTCGTCGGACAAGTCGGAGGCTGGCCAACTTTGGCCCGTGGTCGTGGGGACGACCCTATAGTCGTTGGACATGACGGTGGCGGGCCAATCTAGACCCGAGGTCGTGGGGACGACCCTATAGTCGTTGGACATGTCAGCGGCTGGCCAACTTTGGCCCGGTGTCGTGGGGACGACCCTATACTCGTCGGACATGTCGGCGGCTGGCCAACTTTTGCCCGGGGTCGTGGGGACGACCCTATAGTGGTCGGACTAGTCGGCGGCTGGCCAACCTAGTCCCGGGTCCGTGGGGACGAACCTATAGTCCTCGGACAAGTCGGCGGCTGGCCAACTTTGGCCCGGGGTTGTAGGGACAACCCTATAGTCGTCGGACAAGTCGGAGGCTGGCCAACTTTGGCCCGTGGTCGTGGGGACGACCCTATAGTCGTTGGACATGACGGTGGCGGGCCAATCTAGTCCCGGCGTCGTGGGGACGACCCTATACTCGTCGGACAAGTCGGCGGCTGGACATCTTTGGCCCGGGGTCGTGGGGACGACCCTATAGTCGTCGGACAAGTCGGCGGCTGTCCAGCTTTGGCCCGGGGTCGTGGGGACGACCCTATAGTCGTCGGACAAGTCGGCGGCTGTCCAGCTTTGGCCCGGGGTCGTGGGGACGACCCTATAGTCGTCGGACTTGACGGTGGCGGGCCAATCTAGTCCCGGGGTCGTGGGGACGACCCTATAGTCGTCGGACTTGACGGTGGCGGGCCAGTCTAGTCCCGGGTCGTGGGCACGACCCTATAGTCGTCGGAAATGACGCCGGCTGGCCAACTTTGGCCCGTGGTCGTGGGGACGACCCTATAGTCGTCAGACATGACGGTGGCGAGCCAACCTAGTCCCGGGGTCGTGGGGACGACCCTATAGTCGTCGGACAAGTCGGCGGCGAGCCCACCTAGTCGGGGGGTCGTGGGGACGACCGTATAGTCGTCGGACAAGTCGGCGGCCGGCCAACCTAGTCCGGGGGTCGTGGGGACGACCCTATAGTCGTCGGACATGACGGTGGCGGGCCAGTCTAGTCCCGGGTCGTGGGGCCGACCCTATAGTCGTCGGACATGTCGGCGGCTGGCCAACTTTGGCCCGTGGTCGTGGGGACGACCCTATAGTCGTCGGAAATGTCGGTGGCTGTCCAACTTTGGCCCGGGGGTCGTGGGGACGACCCTATAGTCGTCGGACATGTCGGCGGCGAGCCAACATTGACCCGGGGTCGTGGGGACGACTCTATAGTCGTCGGACATGACGGTGGCGGGCCAGTCTAGTCCCGGGTCGTGGGGACGACCCTATAGTCGTCGGACATGTCGGCGGCTGGCCAACTTTGGCCCGTGGTCGTGGGGAGGACCCTATACTCGTCGGACAAGTCGGCGGCGTACCAACCTAGTCCGGGGGTCGTGGGGACGACCCTATAGTCGTCGGATATGACGGTGGCGGGCCAGTCTAGTCCCGGGTCATGGGGACGACCCTATAGTCGTCGGACAAGTCGGCGGCTGGCCAACTTTGGCCCGTGGTCGTGGGGACGACCCTATAGTCGTCGGAAATGACGGTGGCGGGCCAATCTAGTCCCGGGGTCGTGGGGACGACCCTATAGTCGTCGGACATATCAGCGGCTGGCCAACTCTGGCCCGTGGTCGTGGGGACGACCCTATAGTCGTCGGAAATGTCGGTGGCTGTCCAACTTTGGCCCGTGGTCGTGGGGAGGACCCTATACTCGTCGGACAAGTCGGCGGCGTACCAACCTAGTCCGGGGGTCGTGGGGACGACCCTATAGTCGTCGGATATGACGGTGGCGGGCCAGTCTAGTCCCGGGTCATGGGGACGACCCTATAGTCGTCGGACAAGTCGGCGGCTGGCCAACTTTGGCCCGTGGTCGTGGGGACGACCCTATAGTCGTCGGAAATGACGGTGGCGGGCCAATCTAGTCCCGGGGTCGTGGGGACGACCCTATAGCCGTCGGACATATCAGCGGCTGGCCAACTTTGGCCCGGGGTCGTGGGGACGACCCTACAGTCGTCGGATATGTCGGCGGCTGGCCAACTTTGGCCCGTGGTCGTGGGGACGACCCTATAGTCGTCGGAAATGACGGTGGCGGGCCAATCTAGTCCCGGGGTCGTGGGGACGACCCTATAGTCGTCGGACAAGTCGGCGGCGGGCCAACCTAGTCCCGGGGTCGTGGGGATGACCCTATAGTCGTCGGACATGACGGTGGCGGGCCAGTCTAGTCCCGGGTCGTGGGGACGACCCTATAGTCGTCGGACATATCGCCGGCTGGCCAACTTTGGCCCGTGGTCGTGGGGACGACCCTATAGTCGTCGGACAGAACGGTGGCGGGCCAATCTAGTCCCGGGGTCGTGGGGACGACCCTATAGTCGTCGGACAAGTCGGGGCGGGCCTACCTAGTCCCGGGGTCGTGGGGACGACCCTATAGTCGTCGGATAAGTCGGCAGCTTGCCAACTTTGGCCCGGGGTCGTGGGAACGACCCTATAGTCGTCGGACAAGTCGGGGGCGAGCCCACCTAGTCCGGGGGTCGTGGGGACGACCCTATAGTCGTCGGACAAGTCGGCGGCCGGCCAACCTAGTCCGGGGGTCGTGGGGACGACCCTATAGTCGTCGGACATGACGGTGGCGGGCCAATCTAGTCCCGGGGTCGTGGGGACGACCCCATAGTCGTTGGACATGACGGTGGCGGGCCAGTCTAGTCCCGGGTCGTGGGCACGACCCTATAGTCGTCGGAAATGTCGCCGGCTGGCCAACTTTGGCCCGTGGTCGTGGGGACGACCCAATAGTCGTCGGACAAGTCGTCGGCTGTCCAGCTTTGGCCCGGGGTCGTGAGGACGACCCTATAGTCGTCGGACAAGTCGGCGGCTGGCCAACTTTTGCCCGGGGTCGTGGGGACGACCCTATAGTCCTCGGACTTGACGGTGGCGGGCCAATCTAGTCCCGGGGTCGTGGGGACGACCCTATAGTCGTCGGACTTGACGGTGGCGGGCCAATCTAGTCCCGGGGTCGTGGGGACGACCCTATAGTCGTCGGACAAGCCGGTGGCGGGCCAATCTAGTCCCGGCGTCGTGGGGACGACCCTATAGTCGTCGGACAAGTCGGCGGCTGGCCAACTTTTGCCCGGGGTCGTGGGGACGACCCTATAGTCCTCGGACAAGTCGGCGGCTGGCCATCTTTGGCCCGGGGTTGTGGGGACGAATCTATAGTCGTCGGACATGTCGGCGGCTGGCCAACTTTGGCCCGTGGCCGTGGGGACGACCCTATAGTCGTCGGACAAGTCGGCGGCTGCCCAATCTAGTCCCGGGATCGTAGGGACGACCCTATAGTCGTCGGACAAGTCGGCGGCTGGCCAACGTTTGCCCGGGGTCGTGGGGACGACCCTATAGTCGTCGGACAAGTCGGCGGCGAGCCAAGCTAGTCCGGGGGTCGTGGGGACGAGCCTATAGTCGTCGGACATGTCGGCGGCTGCCCAATCTAGTCCCGGGATCGTAGGGACGACCCCATAGTCGTCGGACAAGTCGGCGGCTGGCCAACTTTGGCCCGGGGTCGTGGGGACGAATCTATAGTCGTCGGACATGTCGGCGGCTGGCCAACTTTGGCCCGTGGCCGTGGGGACGACCTTATTGTCGTCGGACATGGCGGTGGCGGCCCAATCTAGTCCCGGGATCGTACGGACGACCCTATAGTCGTCGGACAAGTCGGCGGCTGCCCAATCTAGTCCCGGGATCGTAGGGACGACCCCATAGTCGTCGGACAAGTCGGCGGCTGGCCAACTTTGGCCCGGGGTCGTGGGGACGAATCTATAGTCGTCGGACATGTCGGCGGCTGGCCAACTTTGGCCCGTGGCCGTGGGGACGACCTTATTGTCGTCGGACATGGCGGTGGCGGCCCAATCTAGTCCCGGGATCGTAGGGACGACCCTATAGTCGTCGGACAAGTCGGCGGCTGGCCATCTTTGGCCCGGGGTTGTGGGGACGAATCTATAGTCGTCGGACATGTCGGCGGCTGGCCAACTTTGGCCCGTGGTCGTGGGGACGACCCTATAGTCGTCGGAAATGACGGTGGCGGGCCAATCTAGTCCCGGGGTCGTGGGGACGACCCTATAGTCGTCGGACATATCAGCGGCTGGCCAACTTTGGCCCGGGGTAGTGGGGACGACCCTACAGTCGTCGGATATGTCGGCGGCTGGCCAACTTTGGCCCGTGGTCGTGGGGACGACCCTATAGTCGTCGGAAATGACGGTGGCGGGCCAATCTAGTCCCGGGGTCGTGGGGACGACCCTATAGTCGTCGGACAAGTCGGCGGCGGGCCAACCTAGTCCCGGGGTCGTGGGGATGACCCTATAGTCGTCGGACATGACGGTGGCGGGCCAGTCTAGTCCCGGGTCGTGGGGACGACCCTATAGTCGTCGGACATATCGCCGGCTGGCCAACTTTGGCCCGTGGTCGTGGGGACGACCCTATAGTCGTCGGACAGAACGGTGGCGGGCCAATCTAGTCCCGGGGTCGTGGGGACGACCCTATAGTCGTCGGACAAGTCGGGGGCGGGCCTACCTAGTCCCGGGGTCGTGGGGACGACCCTATAGTCGTCGGATAAGTCGGCAGCTTGCCAACTTTGGCCCGGGGTCGTGGGAACGACCCTATAGTCGTCGGACAAGTCGGGGGCGAGCCCACCTAGTCCGGGGGTCGTGGGGACGACCCTATAGTCGTCGGACAAGTCGGCGGCCGGCCAACCTAGTCCGGGGGTCGTGGGGACGACCCTATAGTCGTCGGACATGACGGTGGCGGGCCAATCTAGTCCCGGGGTCGTGGGGACGACCCCATAGTCGTTGGACATGACGGTGGCGGGCCAGTCTAGTCCCGGGTCGTGGGCACGACCCTATAGTCGTCGGAAATGTCGCCGGCTGGCCAACTTTGGCCCGTGGTCGTGGGGACGACCCAATAGTCGTCGGACAAGTCGTCGGCTGTCCAGCTTTGGCCCGGGGTCGTGAGGACGACCCTATAGTCGTCAGACAAGTCGGCGGCTGTCCAGCTTTGGCCCGGGGTCGTGGGGACGACCCTATAGTCGTCGGACTTGACGGTGGCGGGCCAATCTAGTCCCGGGGTCGTGGGGACGACCCTATAGTCGTCGGACTTGACGGTGGCGGGCCAATCTAGTCCCGGGGTCGTGGGGACGACCCTATAGTCGTCGGACAAGCCGGTGGCGGGCCAATCTAGTCCCGGCGTCGTGGGGACGACCCTATAGTCGTCGGACAAGTCGGCGGCTGGCCAACTTTTGCCCGGGGTCGTGGGGACGACCCTATAGTCCTCGGACAAGTCGGCGGCTGGCCAACTTTGGCCCGGGGTTGTAGGGACAACCCTATAGTCGTCGGACATGTCGGAGGCTGGCCAAATTTGGCCCGTGGTGGTGAGGACGACCCTATTGTCGTCGGAAATGTCGGCGGCTGGCCAACTTTGGCCCGTGGTCGTGAAGACGACCCTATAGTCGTCGGACAAGACGGTGGCGGGCCAATCTAGTCCCGGGGTCGTGGGGACGACCCTATAGTCGTCGGACAAGTCGGCGGCTGCCCAATCTAGTCCCGGGATCGTAGGGACGAATCTATAGTCGTCGGACATGTCGGCGGCTGGCCAACTTTGGCCCGTGGCCGTGGGGACGACCCTATAGTCGTCGGACAAGTCGGCGGCTGCCCAATCTAGTCCCGGGATCGTAGGGACGACCCTATAGTCGTCGGACAAGTCGGCGGCTGGCCAACGTTTGCCCGGGGTCGTGGGGACGACCCTATAGTCGTCGGACAAGTCGGCGGCGAGCCAAGCTAGTCCGGGGGTCGTGGGGACGAGCCTATAGTCGTCGGACATGTCGGCGGCTGCCCAATCTAGTCCCGGGATCGTAGGGACGACCCCATAGTCGTCGGACAAGTCGGCGGCTGGCCAACTTTGGCCCGGGGTCGTGGGGACGAATCTATAGTCGTCGGACATGTCGGCGGCTGGCGAACTTTGGCCCGTGGCCGTGGGGACGACCTTATTGTCGTCGGACATGGCGGTGGCGGCCCAATCTAGTCCCGGGATCGTAGGGACGACCCTATAGTCGTCGGACAAGTCGGCGGCTGGCCAACTTTGGCCCGTGGCCGTGGGGACGACCCTATAGTCGTCGGACAAGTCGGCGGCTGCCCAATCTAGTCCCGGGATCGTAGGGACGACCCTATAGTCGTCGGACAAGTCGGCGGCTGGCCAACTTTGGCCCGGGGTCGTGGGGACGAATCTATAGTCGTCGGACATGTCGGCGGCTGTCCAACTTTGGCCCGGGGTCGTGGGGACGACCCTATAGTCGTCGGACTTGACGGTGGCGGGCCAATCTAGTCCCGGGGTCGTGGGGACGACTCTATAGTCGTCAGACATATCGGTGGCGAGCTAACCTAGTCCCGGGGTCGTGGGGACGACCCTATAGTCGTCGGACAAGTCGGCGGCGGGCCAACCTAGACCGGGGGTCGTGGGGATGACCCTATAGTCGTCGGATATGACGGTGGCGGGCCAGTCTAGTCCCGGGTCGTGGGGACGACCCTATAGTCGTCGGACATGTCGGCGGCTGGCCAACTTTGGCCCGTGGTCGTGGGGACGACCCTATAGTCGTCGGACAAGACGGTGGCGGACCAATCTAGTCCCGGGGTCGTGGGGACGACCCTATAGTCGTCGGACATGTCGGCGGCTGGCCAACTTTGGCCCGTGGTCGTGGGGACGATCCAATAGTCGTCGGACATGTCGGCGGCTGGCCAACCTTGGCCCGTGGTTGTGGGGCCGACCCTATAGTCGTTGGACATGACGGTGGCGGGCCAATCTAGTCCCGGGGTCGTGGGGACGACCCTATAGTCGTCGGACAAGTCGGCGGCTGGCCAACTTTGGCCCGGGGTCGTGGGGACGAATCTATAGTCGTCGGACATGTCGGCGGCTGTCCAACTTTGGCCCGGGGTCGTGGGGACGACCCTATAGTCGTCGGACTTGACGGTGGCGGGCCAATCTAGTCCCGGGGTCGTGGGGACGACCCTACAGTCGTCGGAAATGTCGGCGGCTGGCCAACCTGGACCCGGGGTCGTGGGGACGACCCTATTGTCGTCGGACATGACGGTGGCGGGCCAATCTAGTCTCGGGGTCGTGGGGACGACTCTATAGTCGTCGGAAATGTCGGCGGCTGGCCAACCTGGACCCGGGGTCGTGGGGACGACCCTATAGTCGTCGGAAATGACGGTGGCGGGCCAATCTAGTCCCGGGGTCGTGGGGACGACCCTATAGTCGTCGGACAAGTCGGCGGCGGGCCAACCTAGTCCCGGGGTCGTGGGGATGACCCTATAGTCGTCGGACATGACGGTGGCGGGCCAGTCTAGTCCCGGGTCGTGGGGACGACCCTATAGTCGTCGGACATGTCGCCGGCTGGCCAACTTTGGCCCGTGGTCGTGGGGACGACCCTATAGTCGTCGGACAGAACGGTGGCGGGCCAATCTAGTCCCGGGGTCGTGGGGACGACCCTATAGTCGTCGGACAAGTCGGGGGCGGGCCTACCTAGTCCCGGGGTCGTGGGGACGACCCTATAGTCGTCGGATAAGTCGGCAGCTTGCCAACTTTGGCCCGGGGTCGTGGGAACGACCCTATAGTCGTCGGACAAGTCGGGGGCGAGCCCACCTAGTCCGGGGGTCGTGGGGACGACCCTATAGTCGTCGGACAAGTCGGCGGCCGGCCAACCTAGTCCGGGGGTCGTGGGGACGACCCTATAGTCGTCGGACATGACGGTGGCGGGCCAATCTAGTCCCGGGGTCGTGGGGACGACCCCATAGTCGTTGGACATGACGGTGGCGGGCCAGTCTAGTCCCGGGTCGTGGGCACGACCCTATAGTCGTCGGAAATGTCGCCGGCTGGCCAACTTTGGCCCGTGGTCGAGGGGACGAACCTATAGTCGTCGGACAAGTCGTCGGCTGTCCAGCTTTGGCCCGGGGTCGTGGGGACGACCCTATAGTCGTCGGACAAGTCGGCGGCTGTCCAGCTTTGGCCCGGGGTCGTGGGGACGACCCTATAGTCGTCGGACTTGACGGTGGCGGGCCAATCTAGTCCCGGGGTCGTGGGGACGACCCTATAGTCGTCGGACTTGACGGTGGCGGGCCAATCTAGTCCCGGGGTCGTGGGGACGACCCTATAGTCGTCGGACAAGACGGTGGCGGGCCAATCTAGTCCCGGCGTCGTGGGGACGACCCTATAGTCGTCGGACAAGTCGGCGGCTGGCCAACTTTTGCCCGGGGTCGTGGGGACGACCCTATAGTGGTGGGACTAGTCGGCGGCTGGCCAACATAGTCCCGGGTCCGTGGGGACGACCCTATAATCCTCGGACAAGTCGGCGGCTGGCCAACTTTGGCCCGGGGTTGTAGGGACAACCCTATAGTCGTCGGACAAGTCGGAGGCTGGCCAACTTTGGCCCGTGGTCGTGGGGACGACCCTATAGTCGTTGGACATGACGGTGGCGGGCCAATCTAGTCCCGGGGTCGTAGGGACGACCCTATAGTCGTCGGACATGTCGGCGATTGGCCAACTTTGGCCCGTGGTCGTGAAGACGACCCTATAGTCGTCGGACAAGACGGTGGCGGGCCAATCTAGTCCCGGGGTCGTGGGGACGACCCTATAGTCGTCGGACATGTCGGCGGCTGCCCAATCTAGTCCCGGGATCGTAGGGACGACCCCATAGTCGTCGGACAAGTCGGCGGCTGGCCAACTTTGGCCCGGGGTCGTGGGGACGAATCTATAGTCGTCGGACATGTCGGCGGCTGGCCTACTTTGGCCCGTGGCCGTGGGGACGACCTTATTGTCGTCGGACATGGCGGTGGCGGCCCAATCTAGTCCCGGGATCGTAGGGACGACCCTATAGTCGTCGGACAAGTCGGCGGCTGGCCATCTTTGGCCCGGGGTTGTGGGGACGAATCTATAGTCGTCGGACATGTCGGCGGCTGGCCAACTTTGGCCCGTGGCCGTGGGGACGACCCTATAGTCGTCGGACAAGTCGGCGGCTGTCCAGCTTTGGCCCGGGGTCGTGGGGACGACCCTATAGTCGTCGGACATAACGGTGGCGGGCCAACTTTGGCCCGGGGACGTGGGGACGATCCTATAGTCTGCGGACAAGTCGGCGGCTGGCCAAATTTGGCCCGTGGTCGTGGGGACGACCCTATAGTCGTCGGACATGACGGTGTCGGGCCAATCTAGTCCCGGGATCGTGGGGACGACCCTATAGTCGTCGGACATGACGGTGGCGGGCCAATCTAGTCCCGGGGTCGTGGGGACGACTCTATAGTCGTCGGACAAGTCGGCGGCTGTCCAGCTTTGGCCCGGGGTCGTGGGGACGACCCTATAGTCGTCGGACATGACGGTGTCGGGCCAATCTAGTCCCGGGATCGTGGGGACGACCCTGTAGTCGTCGGACAAGTCGGCGGCTGTCCAGCTTTGGCCCGGGGTCGTGGGGACGACCCTATAGTCGTCGGACATAACGGTGGCGGGCCAACTTTGGCCCGGGGACGTAGGGACGACCCTATAGTCTGCGGACAAGTCGGCGGCTGGCCAAATTTGGCCCGTGGTCGTGGGGATGACCCTATAGTCGTCGGACATGACGGTGTCGGGCCAATCTAGTCCCGGGATCGTGGGGACGACCCTATTATCGTCGGACATGACGGTGGCGGGCCAATCTAGTCCCGGCGTCGTGGGGACGACCCTATACTCGTCGGACAAGTCGGCGGCTGGACATCTTTGGCCCGGGGTCGTGGGGACGACCCTATAGTCGTCGGACAAGTCGGCGGCTGTCCAGCTTTGGCCCGGGGTCGTGGGGACGACCCTATAGTCGTCGGACAAGTCGGCGGCTGTCCAGCTTTGGCCCGGGGTCGTGGGGACGACCCTATAGTCGTCGGACTTGACGGTGGCGGGCCAATCTAGTCCCGGGGTCGTGGGGACGACCCTATAGTCGTCGGACTTGACGGTGGCGGGCCAATCTAGTCCCGGGGTCGTGGGGACGACTCTATAGTCGTCAGACATATCGGTGGCGAGCTAACCTAGTCCCGGGGTCGTGGGGACGACCCTATAGTCGTCGGACAAGTCGGCGGCGGGCCAACCTAGACCCGGGGTCGTGGGGATGACCCTATAGTCGTCGGACATGACGGTGGCGGGCCAGTCTAGTCCCGGGTCGTGGGGACGACCCTATAGTCGTCGGACATGTCGGCGGCTGGCCAACTTTGGCCCGTGGTCGTGGGGACGACCCTATAGTCGTCGGACAAGACGGTGGCGGACCAATCTAGTCCCGGGGTCGTGGGGACGAGCCTATAGTCGTCGGACATGTCGGCGGCTGCCCAATCTAGTCCCGGGATCGTAGGGACGACCCCATAGTCGTCGGACAAGTCGGCGGCTGGCCAACTTTGGCCCGGGGTCGTGGGGACGAATCTATAGTCGTCGGACATGTCGGCGGCTGGCCAACTTTGGCCCGTGGCCGTGGGGACGACCTTATTGTCGTCGGACATGGCGGTGGCGGCCCAATCTAGTCCCGGGATCGTAGGGACGACCCTATAGTCGTCGGACAAGTCGGCGGCTGGCCATCTTTGGCCCGGGGTTGTGGGGACGAATCTATAGTCGTCGGACATGTCGGCGGCTGGCCAACTTTGGCCCGTGGCCGTGGGGACGACCCTATAGTCGTCGGACAAGTCGGCGGCTGCCCAATCTAGTCCCGGGATCGTAGGGACGACCCTATAGTCGTCGGACAAGTCGGCGGCTGGCCAACTTTGGCCCGGGGTCGTGGGGACGAATCTATAGTCGTCGGACATGTCGGCGGCTGTCCAACTTTGGCCCGGGGTCGTGGGGACGACCCTATAGTCGTCGGACTTGACGGTGGCGGGCCAATCTAGTCCCGGGGTCGTGGGGACGACTCTATAGTCGTCAGACATATCGGTGGCGAGCTAACCTAGTCCCGGGGTCGTGGGGACGACCCTATAGTCGTCGGACAAGTCGGCGGCGGGCCAACCTAGACCCGGGGTCGTGGGGATGACCCTATAGTCGTCGAACATGACGGTGGCGGGCCAGTCTAGTCCCGGGTCGTGGGGACGACCCTATAGTCGTCGGACATGTCGGCGGCTGGCCAACTTTGGCCCGTGGTCGTGGGGACGACCCTATAGTCGTCGGACAAGACGGTGGCGGACCAATCTAGTCCCGGGGTCGTGGGGACGACCCTATAGTCGTCGGACATGTCGGCGGCTGGCCAACTTTGGCCCGTGGTCGTGGGGACGATCCAATAGTCGTCGGACATGTCGGCGGCTGGCCAACCTTGGCCCGTGGTTGTGGGGACGACCCTATAGTCGTTGGACATGACGGTGGCGGGCCAATCTAGTCCCGGGGTCGTGGGGACGACCCTATAGTCGTCGGACAAGACGGCGGCTGGACATCTTTGGCCCGGGGTCGTGGGGACGACCCTATAGTCGTCGGACAAGTCGGCGGCTGCCCAATCTAGTCCCGGGATCGTAGGGACGACCCTATAGTCGCCGGACAAGTCGGCGGCTGGCCAACTTTGGCCCGGGGTCGTGGGGACGAATCTATAGTCGTCGGACATGTCGGCGGCTGTCCAACTTTGGCCCGGGGTCGTGGGGACGACCCTATAGTCGTCGGACTTGACGGTGGCGGGCCAATCTAGTCCCGGGGTCGTGGGGACGACTCTATAGTCGTCGGAAATGTCGGCGGCTGGCCAACCTGGACTCGGGATCGTGGGACGACCCTATAGTCGTCGGACAAGACGGTGGCGGACCAATCTAGTCCCGGGGTCGTGGGGACGACCCTATAGTCGTCGGACATGTCGGCGGCGGGCCAACTTTGGCCCGTGGTCGTGGGGATGATCCAATAGTCGTCGGACATGTCGGCGGCTGGCCAACCTAGTCCCGAGGTCGTGGGGACGACCCTATAGTCGTCAGACTTGACGGTGGCGGGCCAATCTAGTCCCGGGGTCGTGGGGACGACCCTACAGTCGTCGGAAATGTCGGCGGCTGGCCAACCTGGACCCGGGGTCGTGGGGACGACCCTATAGTCGTCGGAAATGACGGTGGCGGGCCAATCTAGTCCCGGGGTCGTGGGGACGACCCTATAGTCGTCGGACAAGTCGGCGGCGGGCCAACCTAGTCCCGGGGTCGTGGGGATGACCCTATAGTCGTCGGACATGACGGTGGCGGGCCAGTCTAGTCCCGGGTCGTGGGGACGACCCTATAGTCGTCGGACATGTCGCCGGCTGGCCAACTTTGGCCCGTGGTCGTGGGGACGACCCTATAGTCGTCGGACAGAACGGTGGCGGGCCAATCTAGTCCCGGGGTCGTGGGGACGACCCTATAGTCGTCGGACAAGTCGGGGGCGGGCCTACCTAGTCCCGGGGTCGTGGGGACGACCCTATAGTCGTCGGATAAGTCGGCAGCTTGCCAACTTTGGCCCGGGGTCGTGGGAACGACCCTATAGTCGTCGGACAAGTCGGGGGCGAGCCCACCTAGTCCGGGGGTCGTGGGGACGACCCTATAGTCGTCGGACAAGTCGGCGGCCGGCCAACCTAGTCCGGGGGTCGTGGGGACGACCCTATAGTCGTCGGACATGACGGTGGCGGGCCAATCTAGTCCCGGGGTCGTGGGGACGACCCCATAGTCGTTGGACATGACGGTGGCGGGCCAGTCTAGTCCCGGGTCGTGGGCACGACCCTATAGTCGTCGGAAATGTCGCCGGCTGGCCAACTTTGGCCCGTGGACGAGGGGACGAACCTATAGTCGTCGGACAAGTCGTCGGCTGTCCAGCTTTGGCCCGGGGTCGTGGGGACGACCCTATAGTCGTCGGACAAGTCGGCGGCTGTCCAGCTTTGGCCCGGGGTCGTGGGGACGACCCTATAGTCGTCGGACTTGACGGTGGCGGGCCAATCTAGTCCCGGGGTCGTGGGGACGACCCTATAGTCGTCGGACTTGACGGTGGCGGGCCAATCTAGTCCCGGGGTCGTGGGGACGACCCTATAGTCGTCGGACAAGACGGTGGCGGGCCAATCTAGTCCCGGCGTCGTGGGGACGACCCTATAGTCGTCGGACAAGTCGGCGGCTGGCCAACTTTTGCCCGGGGTCGTGGGGACGACCCTATAGTGGTGGGACTAGTCGGCGGCTGGCCAACATAGTCCCGGGTCCGTGGGGACGACCCTATAATCCTCGGACAAGTCGGCGGCTGGCCAACTTTGGCCCGGGGTTGTAGGGACAACCCTATAGTCGTCGGACAAGTCGGAGGCAGGCCAACTTTGGCCCGTGGTCGTGGGGACGACCCTATAGTCGTTGGACATGACGGTGGCGGGCCAATCTAGTCCCGGGGTCGTAGGGACGACCCTATAGTCGTCGGACATGTCGGCGATTGGCCAACATTGGCCCGGGGTCGTGGGGACGACCCTATAGTCGTCGGACATGACGGTGGCGGGCCAATCTAGTTCCGGGGTCGTGGGGACGACCCTATAGTCGTCGGACAAGTCGGCGGCTGGCCAAATTTGGCCCGTGGTCGTGAGGACGACCCTATTGTCGTCGGAAATGTCGGCGGCTGGCCAACTTTGGCCCGTGGTCGTGAAGACGACCCTATAGTCGTCGGACAAGACGGTGGCGGGCCAATCTAGTCCCGGGGTCGTGGGGACGACCCTATAGTCGTCGGACATGTCGGCGGCTGCCCAATCTAGTCCCGGGATCGTAGGGACGACCCCATAGTCGTCGGACAAGTCGGCGGCTGGCCAACTTTGGCCCGGGGTCGTGGGGACGAATCTATAGTCGTCGGACATGTCGGCGGCTGGCCTACTTTGGCCCGTGGCCGTGGGGACGACCTTATTGTCGTCGGACATGGCGGTGGCGGCCCAATCTAGTCCCGGGATCGTAGGGACGACCCTATAGTCGTCGGACAAGTCGGCGGCTGGCCATCTTTGGCCCGGGGTTGTGGGGACGAATCTATAGTCGTCGGACATGTCGGCGGCTGGCCAACTTTGGCCCGTGGCCGTGGGGACGACCCTATAGTCGTCGGACAAGTCGGCGGCTGTCCAGCTTTGGCCCGGGGTCGTGGGGACGACCCTATAGTCGTCGGACATAACGGTGGCGGGCCAACTTTGGCCCGGGGACGTGGGGACGATCCTATAGTCTGCGGACAAGTCGGCGGCTGGCCAAATTTGGCCCGTGGTCGTGGGGACGACCCTATAGTCGTCGGACATGACGGTGTCGGGCCAATCTAGTCCCGGGATCGTGGGGACGACCCTATAGTCGTCGGACATGACGGTGGCGGGCCAATCTAGTCCCGGGGTCGTGGGGACGACTCTATAGTCGTCGGACAAGTCGGCGGCTGTCCAGCTTTGGCCCGGGGTCGTGGGGACGACCCTATAGTCGTCGGACATGACGGTGTCGGGCCAATCTAGTCCCGGGATCGTGGGGACGACCCTATAGTCGTCGGACAAGTCGGCGGCGGGCCAACCTAGACCCGGGGTCGTGGGGATGACCCTATAGTCGTCGGACATGACGGTGGCGGGCCAGTCTAGTCCCGGGTCGTGGGGACGACCCTATAGTCGTCGGACATGTCGGCGGCTGGCCAACTTTGGCCCGTGGTCGTGGGGACGACCCTATAGTCGTCGGACAAGACGGTGGCGGACCAATCTAGTCCCGGGGTCGTGGGGACGAGCCTATAGTCGTCGGACATGTCGGCGGCTGCCCAATCTAGTCCCGGGATCGTAGGGACGACCCCATAGTCGTCGGACAAGTCGGCGGCTGGCCAACTTTGGCCCGGGGTCGTGGGGACGAATCTATAGTCGTCGGACATGTCGGCGGCTGGCCAACTTTGGCCCGTGGCCGTGGGGACGACCTTATTGTCGTCGGACATGGCGGTGGCGGCCCAATCTAGTCCCGGGATCGTAGGGACGACCCTATAGTCGTCGGACAAGTCGGCGGCTGGCCATCTTTGGCCCGGGGTTGTGGGGACGAATCTATAGTCGTCGGACATGTCGGCGGCTGGCCAACTTTGGCCCGTGGCCGTGGGGACGACCCTATAGTCGTCGGACAAGTCGGCGGCTGCCCAATCTAGTCCCGGGATCGTAGGGACGACCCTATAGTCGTCGGACAAGTCGGCGGCTGGCCAACTTTGGCCCGGGGTCGTGGGGACGAATCTATAGTCGTCGGACATGTCGGCGGCTGTCCAACTTTGGCCCGGGGTCGTGGGGACGACCCTATAGTCGTCGGACTTGACGGTGGCGGGCCAATCTAGTCCCGGGGTCGTGGGGACGACTCTATAGTCGTCAGACATATCGGTGGCGAGCTAACCTAGTCCCGGGGTCGTGGGGACGACCCTATAGTCGTCGGACAAGTCGGCGGCGGGCCAACCTAGACCCGGGGTCGTGGGGATGACCCTATAGTCGTCGGACATGACGGTGGCGGGCCAGTCTAGTCCCGGGTCGTGGGGACGACCCTATAGTCGTCGGACATGTCGGCGGCTGGCCAACTTTGGCCCGTGGTCGTGGGGACGACCCTATAGTCGTCGGACAAGACGGTGGCGGACCAATCTAGTCCCGGGGTCGTGGGGACGACCCTATAGTCGTCGGACATGTCGGCGGCTGGCCAACTTTGGCCCGTGGTCGTGGGGACGATCCAATAGTCGTCGGACATGTCGGCGGCTGGCCAACCTTGGCCCGTGGTTGTGGGGACGACCCTATAGTCGTTGGACATGACGGTGGCGGGCCAATCTAGTCCCGGGGTCGTGGGGACGACCCTATAGTCGTCGGACAAGACGGCGGCTGGACATCTTTGGCCCGGGGTCGTGGGGACGACCCTATAGTCGTCGGACAAGTCGGCGGCTGCCCAATCTAGTCCCGGGATCGTAGGGACGACCCTATAGTCGCCGGACAAGTCGGCGGCTGGCCAACTTTGGCCCGGGGTCGTGGGGACGAATCTATAGTCGTCGGACATGTCGGCGGCTGTCCAACTTTGGCCCGGGGTCGTGGGGACGACCCTATAGTCGTCGGACTTGACGGTGGCGGGCCAATCTAGTCCCGGGGTCGTGGGGACGACTCTATAGTCGTCGGAAATGTCGGCGGCTGGCCAACCTGGACTCGGGATCGTGGGACGACCCTATAGTCGTCGGACAAGACGGTGGCGGACCAATCTAGTCCCGGGGTCGTGGGGACGACCCTATAGTCGTCGGACATGTCGGCGGCGGGCCAACTTTGGCCCGTGGTCGTGGGGATGATCCAATAGTCGTCGGACATGTCGGCGGCTGGCCAACCTAGTCCCGAGGTCGTGGGGACGACCCTATAGTCGTCAGACTTGACGGTGGCGGGCCAATCTAGTCCCGGGGTCGTGGGGACGACCCTACAGTCGTCGGAAATGTCGGCGGCTGGCCAACCTGGACCCGGGGTCGTGGGGACGACCCTATTGTCGTCGGACATGACGGTGGCGGGCCAATCTAGTCTCGGGGTCGTGGGGACGACTCTATAGTCGTCGGAAATGTCGGCGGCTGGCCAACCTGGACCTGGGGTCGTGGGGACGACCCTATAGTCGTCGGAAATGACGGTGGCGGGCCAATCTAGTCCCGGGGTCGTGGGGACGACCCTATAGTCGTCGGACAAGTCGGCGGCGGGCCAACCTAGTCCCGGGGTCGTGGGGATGACCCTATAGTCGTCGGACATGACGGTGGCGGGCCAGTCTAGTCCCGGGTCGTGGGGACGACCCTATAGTCGTCGGACATGTCGCCCGCTGGCCAACTTTGGCCCGTGGTCGTGGGGACGACCCTATAGTCGTCGGACAGAACGGTGGCGGGCCAATCTAGTCCCGGGGTCGTGGGGACGACCCTATAGTCGTCGGACAAGTCGGGGGCGGGCCTACCTAGTCCCGGGGTCGTGGGGACGACCCTATAGTCGTCGGATAAGTCGGCAGCTTGCCAACTTTGGCCCGGGGTCGTGGGAACGACCCTATAGTCGTCGGACAAGTCGGGGGCGAGCCCACCTAGTCCGGGGGTCGTGGGGACGACCCTATAGTCGTCGGACAAGTCGGCGGCCGGCCAACCTAGTCCGGGGGTCGTGGGGACGACCCTATAGTCGTCGGACATGACGGTGGCGGGCCAATCTAGTCCCGGGGTCGTGGGGACGACCCCATAGTCGTTGGACATGACGGTGGCGGGCCAGTCTAGTCCCGGGTCGTGGGCACGACCCTATAGTCGTCGGAAATGTCGCCGGCTGGCCAACTTTGGCCCGTGGTCGAGGGGACGAACCTATAGTCGTCGGACAAGTCGTCGGCTGTCCAGCTTTGGCCCGGGGTCGTGGGGACGACCCTATAGTCGTCGGACAAGTCGGCGGCTGTCCAGCTTTGGCCCGGGGTCGTGGAGACGACCCTATAGTCGTCGGACAAGTCGGCGGCTGTCCAGCTTTGGCCCGGGGTCGTGGGGACGACCCTATAGTCGTCGGACATAACGGTGGCGGGCCAACTTTGGCCCGGGGACGTGGGGACGATCCTATAGTCTGCGGACAAGTCGGCGGCTGGCCAAATTTGGCCCGTGGTCGTGGGGACGACCCTATAGTCGTCGGACATGACGGTGTCGGGCCAATCTAGTCCCGGGATCGTGGGGACGACCCTATAGTCGTCGGACATGACGGTGGCGGGCCAATCTAGTCCCGGGGTCGTGGGGACGACTCTATAGTCGTCGGACAAGTCGGCGGCTGTCCAGCTTTGGCCCGGGGTCGTGGGGACGACCCTATAGTCGTCGGACATGACGGTGTCGGGCCAATCTAGTCCCGGGATCGTGGGGACGACCCTATAGTCGTCGGACAAGTCGGCGGCGGGCCAACCTAGACCCGGGGTCGTGGGGATGACCCTATAGTCGTCGGACATGACGGTGGCGGGCCAGTCTAGTCCCGGGTCGTGGGGACGACCCTATAGTCGTCGGACATGTCGGCGGCTGGCCAACTTTGGCCCGTGGTCGTGGGGACGACCCTATAGTCGTCGGACAAGACGGTGGCGGACCAATCTAGTCCCGGGGTCGTGGGGACGAGCCTATAGTCGTCGGACATGTCGGCGGCTGCCCAATCTAGTCCCGGGATCGTAGGGACGACCCCATAGTCGTCGGACAAGTCGGCGGCTGGCCAACTTTGGCCCGGGGTCGTGGGGACGAATCTATAGTCGTCGGACATGTCGGCGGCTGGCCAACTTTGGCCCGTGGCCGTGGGGACGACCTTATTGTCGTCGGACATGGCGGTGGCGGCCCAATCTAGTCCCGGGATCGTAGGGACGACCCTATAGTCGTCGGACAAGTCGGCGGCTGGCCATCTTTGGCCCGGGGTTGTGGGGACGAATCTATAGTCGTCGGACATGTCGGCGGCTGGCCAACTTTGGCCCGTGGCCGTGGGGACGACCCTATAGTCGTCGGACAAGTCGGCGGCTGCCCAATCTAGTCCCGGGATCGTAGGGACGACCCTATAGTCGTCGGACAAGTCGGCGGCTGGCCAACTTTGGCCCGGGGTCGTGGGGACGAATCTATAGAAGTCGGACATGTCGGCGGCTGTCCAACTTTGGCCCGGGGTCGTGGGGACGACCCTATAGTCGTCGGACTTGACGGTGGCGGGCCAATCTAGTCCCGGGGTCGTGGGGACGACTCTATAGTCGTCAGACATATCGGTGGCGAGCTAACCTAGTCCCGGGGTCGTGGGGACGACCCTATAGTCGTCGGACAAGTCGGCGGCGGGCCAACCTAGACCCGGGGTCGTGGGGATGACCCTATAGTCGTCGGACATGACGGTGGCGGGCCAGTCTAGTCCCGGGTCGTGGGGACGACCCTATAGTCGTCGGACATGTCGGCGGCTGGCCAACTTTGGCCCGTGGTCGTGGGGACGACCCTATAGTCGTCGGACAAGACGGTGGCGGACCAATCTAGTCCCGGGGTCGTGGGGACGACCCTATAGTCGTCGGACATGTCGGCGGCTGGCCAACTTTGGCCCGTGGTCGTGGGGACGATCCAATAGTCGTCGGACATGTCGGCGGCTGGCCAACCTTGGCCCGTGGTTGTGGGGACGACCCTATAGTCGTTGGACATGACGGTGGCGGGCCAATCTAGTCCCGGGGTCGTGGGGACGACCCTATAGTCGTCGGACAAGACGGCGGCTGGACATCTTTGGCCCGGGGTCGTGGGGACGACCCTATAGTCGTCGGACAAGTCGGCGGCTGCCCAATCTAGTCCCGGGATCGTAGGGACGACCCTATAGTCGCCGGACAAGTCGGCGGCTGGCCAACTTTGGCCCGGGGTCGTGGGGACGAATCTATAGTCGTCGGACATGTCGGCGGCTGTCCAACTTTGGCCCGGGGTCGTGGGGACGACCCTATAGTCGTCGGACTTGACGGTGGCGGGCCAATCTAGTCCCGGGGTCGTGGGGACGACTCTATAGTCGTCGGAAATGTCGGCGGCTGGCCAACCTGGACTCGGGATCGTGGGACGACCCTATAGTCGTCGGACAAGACGGTGGCGGACCAATCTAGTCCCGGGGTCGTGGGGACGACCCTATAGTCGTCGGACATGTCGGCGGCGGGCCAACTTTGGCCCGTGGTCGTGGGGATGATCCAATAGTCGTCGGACATGTCGGCGGCTGGCCAACCTAGTCCCGAGGTCGTGGGGACGACCCTATAGTCGTCAGACTTGACGGTGGCGGGCCAATCTAGTCCCGGGGTCGTGGGGACGACCCTACAGTCGTCGGAAATGTCGGCGGCTGGCCAACCTGGAGCCGGGGTCGTGGGGACGACCCTATTGTCGTCGGACATGACGGTGGCGGGCCAATCTAGTCTCGGGGTCGTGGGGACGACTCTATAGTCGTCGGAAATGTCGGCGGCTGGCCAACCTGGACCTGGGGTCGTGGAGACGACCCTATAGTCGTCGGAAATGACGGTGGCGGGCCAATCTAGTCCCGGGGTCGTGGGGACGACCCTATAGTCGTCGGACAAGTCGGCGGCGGGCCAACCTAGTCCCGGGGTCGTGGGGATGACCCTATAGTCGTCGGACATGACGGTGGCGGGCCAGTCTAGTCCCGGGTCGTGGGGACGACCCTATAGTCGTCGGACATGTCGCCGGCTGGCCAACTTTGGCCCGTGGTCGTGGGGACGACCCTATAGTCGTCGGACAGAACGGTGGCGGGCCAATCTAGTCCCGGGGTCGTGGGGACGACCCTATAGTCGTCGGACAAGTCGGGGGCGGGCCTACCTAGTCCCGGGGTCGTGGGGACGACCCTATAGTCGTCGGATAAGTCGGCAGCTTGCCAACTTTGGCCCGGGGTCGTGGGAACGACCCTATAGTCGTCGGACAAGTCGGGGGCGAGCCCACCTAGTCCGGGGGTCGTGGGGACGACCCTATAGTCGTCGGACAAGTCGGCGGCCGGCCAACCTAGTCCGGGGGTCGTGGGGACGACCCTATAGTCGTCGGACATGACGGTGGCGGGCCAATCTAGTCCCGGGGTCGTGGGGACGACCCCATAGTCGTTGGACATGACGGTGGCGGGCCAGTCTAGTCCCGGGTCGTGGGCACGACCCTATAGTCGTCGGAAATGTCGCCGGCTGGCCAACTTTGGCCCGTGGTCGAGGGGACGAACCTATAGTCGTCGGACAAGTCGTCGGCTGTCCAGCTTTGGCCCGGGGTCGTGGGGACGACCCTATAGTCGTCGGACAAGTCGGCGGCTGTCCAGCTTTGGCCCGGGGTCGTGGGGACGACCCTATAGTCGTCGGACTTGACGGTGGCGGGCCAATCTAGTCCCGGGGTCGTGGGGACGACCCTATAGTCGTCGGACTTGACGGTGGCGGGCCAATCTAGTCCCGGGGTCGTGGGGACGACCCTATAGTCGTCGGACAAGACGGTGGCGGGCCAATCTAGTCCCGGCGTCGTGGGGACGACCCTATAGTCGTCGGACAAGTCGGCGGCTGGCCAACTTTTGCCCGGGGTCGTGGGGACGACCCTATAGTGGTGGGACTAGTCGGCGGCTGGCCAACATAGTCCCGGGTCCGTGGGGACGACCCTATAATCCTCGGACAAGTCGGCGGCTGGCCAACTTTGGCCCGGGGTTGTAGGGACAACCCTATAGTCGTCGGACAAGTCGGAGGCTGGCCAACTTTGGCCCGTGGTCGTGGGGACGACCCTATAGTCGTTGGACATGACGGTGGCGGGCCAATCTAGTCCCGGGGTCGTAGGGACGACCCTATAGTCGTCGGACATGTCGGCGATTGGCCAACATTGGCCCGGGGTCGTGGGGACGACCCTATAGTCGTCGGACATGACGGTGGCGGGCCAATCTAGTTCCGGGGTCGTGGGGACGACCCTATAGTCGTCGGACAAGTCGGCGGCTGGCCAAATTTGGCCCGTGGTCGTGAGGACGACCCTATTGTCGTCGGAAATGTCGGCGGCTGGCCAACTTTGGCCCGTGGTCGTGAAGACGACCCTATAGTCGTCGGACAAGACGGTGGCGGGCCAATCTAGTCCCGGGGTCGTGGGGACGACCCTATAGTCGTCGGACATGTCGGCGGCTGCCCAATCTAGTCCCGGGATCGTAGGGACGACCCCATAGTCGTCGGACAAGTCGGCGGCTGGCCAACTTTGGCCCGGGGTCGTGGGGACGAATCTATAGTCGTCGGACATGTCGGCGGCTGGCCAACTTTGGCCCGTGGCCGTGGGGACGACCTTATTGTCGTCGGACATGGCGGTGGCGGCCCAATCTAGTCCCGGGATCGTAGGGACGACCCTATAGTCGTCGGACAAGTCGGCGGCTGGCCATCTTTGGCCCGGGGTTGTGGGGACGAATCTATAGTCGTCGGACATGTCGGCGGCTGGCCAACTTTGGCCCGTGGCCGTGGGGACGACCCTATAGTCGTCGGACAAGTCGGCGGCTGTCCAGCTTTGGCCCGGGGTCGTGGGGACGACCCTATAGTCGTCGGACATAACGGTGGCGGGCCAACTTTGGCCCGGGGTCGTGGGGACGAATCTATAGTCGTCGGACATGTCGTCGGCTGTCCAACTTTGGCCCGGGGTCGTGGGGACGACCCTATAGTCGTCGGACTTGACGGTGGCGGGCCAATCTAGTCCCGGGGTCGTGGGGACGACTCTATAGTCGTCGGAAATGTCGGCGGCTGGCCAACCTGGACTCGGGATCGTGGGACGACCCTATAGTCGTCGGACAAGACGGTGGCGGACCAATCTAGTCCCGGGGTCGTGGGGACGACCCTATAGTCGTCGGCGTGGTCGTGGGGATGATCCAATAGTCGTCGGACATGTCGGCGGCTGGCCAACCTAGTCCCGAGGTCGTGGGGACGACCCTATAGTCGTCAGACTTGACGGTGGCGGGCCAATCTAGTCCCGGGGTCGTGGGGACGACCCTACAGTCGTCGGAAATGTCGGCGGCTGGCCAACCTGGACTCGGGGTCGTGGGGACGACCCTATAGTCGTCGGACTTGACGGTGGCGGGCCAATCTAGTCCCGGGGTCGTGGGGACGACTCTATAGTCGTCGGAAATGTCGGCGGCTGGCCAACCTGGACTCGGGATCGTGGGACGACCCTATAGTCGTCGGACAAGACGGTGGCGGACCAATCTAGTCCCGGGGTCGTGGGGACGACCCTATAGTCGTCGGACATGTCGGCGGCGGGCCAACTTTGGCCCGTGGTCGTGGGGATGATCCAATAGTCGTCGGACATGTCGGCGGCTGGCCAACCTAGTCCCGAGGTCGTGGGGACGACCCTATAGTCGTCAGACTTGACGGTGGCGGGCCAATCTAGTCCCGGGGTCGTGGGGACGACCCTACAGTCGTCGGAAATGTCGGCGGCTGGCCAACCTGGAGCCGGGGTCGTGGGGACGACCCTATTGTCGTCGGACATGACGGTGGCGGGCCAATCTAGTCTCGGGGTCGTGGGGACGACTCTATAGTCGTCGGAAATGTCGGCGGCTGGCCAACCTGGACCTGGGGTCGTGGAGACGACCCTATAGTCGTCGGAAATGACGGTGGCGGGCCAATCTAGTCCCGGGGTCGTGGGGACGACCCTATAGTCGTCGGACAAGTCGGGGGCGGGCCTACCTAGTCCCGGGGTCGTGGGGACGACCCTATAGTCGTCGGATAAGTCGGCAGCTTGCCAACTTTGGCCCGGGGTCGTGGGAACGACCCTATAGTCGTCGGACAAGTCGGGGGCGAGCCCACCTAGTCCGGGGGTCGTGGGGACGACCCTATAGTCGTCGGACAAGTCGGCGGCCGGCCAACCTAGTCCGGGGGTCGTGGGGACGACCCTATAGTCGTCGGACATGACGGTGGCGGGCCAATCTAGTCCCGGGGTCGTGGGGACGACCCCATAGTCGTTGGACATGACGGTGGCGGGCCAGTCTAGTCCCGGGTCGTGGGCACGACCCTATAGTCGTCGGAAATGTCGCCGGCTGGCCAACTTTGGCCCGTGGTCGAGGGGACGAACCTATAGTCGTCGGACAAGTCGTCGGCTGTCCAGCTTTGGCCCGGGGTCGTGGGGACGACCCTATAGTCGTCGGACAAGTCGGCGGCTGTCCAGCTTTGGCCCGGGGTCGTGGGGACGACCCTATAGTCGTCGGACTTGACGGTGGCGGGCCAATCTAGTCCCGGGGTCGTGGGGACGACCCTATAGTCGTCGGACTTGACGGTGGCGGGCCAATCTAGTCCCGGGGTCGTGGGGACGACCCTATAGTCGTCGGACAAGACGGTGGCGGGCCAATCTAGTCCCGGCGTCGTGGGGACGACCCTATAGTCGTCGGACAAGTCGGCGGCTGGCCAACTTTTGCCCGGGGTCGTGGGGACGACCCTATAGTGGTGGGACTAGTCGGCGGCTGGCCAACATAGTCCCGGGTCCGTGGGGACGACCCTATAATCCTCGGACAAGTCGGCGGCTGGCCAACTTTGGCCCGGGGTTGTAGGGACAACCCTATAGTCGTCGGACAAGTCGGAGGCTGGCCAACTTTGGCCCGTGGTCGTGGGGACGACCCTATAGTCGTTGGACATGACGGTGGCGGGCCAATCTAGTCCCGGGGTCGTAGGGACGACCCTATAGTCGTCGGACATGTCGGCGATTGGCCAACATTGGCCCGGGGTCGTGGGGACGACCCTATAGTCGTCGGACATGACGGTGGCGGGCCAATCTAGTTCCGGGGTCGTGGGGACGACCCTATAGTCGTCGGACAAGTCGGCGGCTGGCCAAATTTGGCCCGTGGTCGTGAGGACGACCCTATTGTCGTCGGAAATGTCGGCGGCTGGCCAACTTTGGCCCGTGGTCGTGAAGACGACCCTATAGTCGTCGGACAAGACGGTGGCGGGCCAATCTAGTCCCGGGGTCGTGGGGACGACCCTATAGTCGTCGGACATGTCGGCGGCTGCCCAATCTAGTCCCGGGATCGTAGGGACGACCCCATAGTCGTCGGACAAGTCGGCGGCTGGCCAACTTTGGCCCGGGGTCGTGGGGACGAATCTATAGTCGTCGGACATGTCGGCGGCTGGCCAACTTTGGCCCGTGGCCGTGGGGACGACCTTATTGTCGTCGGACATGGCGGTGGCGGCCCAATCTAGTCCCGGGATCGTAGGGACGACCCTATAGTCGTCGGACAAGTCGGCGGCTGGCCATCTTTGGCCCGGGGTTGTGGGGACGAATCTATAGTCGTCGGACATGTCGGCGGCTGGCCAACTTTGGCCCGTGGCCGTGGGGACGACCCTATAGTCGTCGGACAAGTCGGCGGCTGTCCAGCTTTGGCCCGGGGTCGTGGGGACGACCCTATAGTCGTCGGACATAACGGTGGCGGGCCAACTTTGGCCCGGGGTCGTGGGGACGAATCTATAGTCGTCGGACATGTCGTCGGCTGTCCAACTTTGGCCCGGGGTCGTGGGGACGACCCTATAGTCGTCGGACTTGACGGTGGCGGGCCAATCTAGTCCCGGGGTCGTGGGGACGACTCTATAGTCGTCGGAAATGTCGGCGGCTGGCCAACCTGGACTCGGGATCGTGGGACGACCCTATAGTCGTCGGACAAGACGGTGGCGGACCAATCTAGTCCCGGGGTCGTGGGGACGACCCTATAGTCGTCGGCGTGGTCGTGGGGATGATCCAATAGTCGTCGGACATGTCGGCGGCTGGCCAACCTAGTCCCGAGGTCGTGGGGACGACCCTATAGTCGTCAGACTTGACGGTGGCGGGCCAATCTAGTCCCGGGGTCGTGGGGACGACCCTACAGTCGTCGGAAATGTCGGCGGCTGGCCAACCTGGACTCGGGGTCGTGGGGACGACCCTATTGTCGTCGGACATGACGGTGGCGGGCCAATCTAGTCTCGGGGTCGTGGGGACGACTCTATAGTCGTCGGAAATGTCGGCGGCTGGCCAACCTGGACCCGGGGTCGTGGGGACGACCCTATAGTCGTCGGAAATGACGGTGGCGGGCCAATCTAGTCCCGGGGTCGTGGGGACGACCCTATAGTCGTCGGACAAGTCGGCGGCGGGCCAACCTAGTCCCGGGGTCGTGGGGATGACCCTATAGTCGTCGGACATGACGGTGGCGGGCCAGTCTAGTCCCGGGTCGTGGGGACGACCCTATAGTCGTCGGACATGTCGCCGGCTGGCCAACTTTGGCCCGTGGTCGTGGGGACGACCCTATAGTCGTCGGACAGAACGGTGGCGGGCCAATCTAGTCCCGGGGTCGTGGGGACGACCCTATAGTCGTCGCACAAGTCGGGGGCGGGCCTACCTAGTCCCGGGGTCGTGGGGACGACCCTATAGTCGTCGGATAAGTCGGCAGCTTGCCAACTTTGGCCCGGGGTCGTGGGAACGACCCTATAGTCGTCGGACAAGTCGGGGGCGAGCCCACCTAGTCCGGGGGTCGTGGGGACGACCCTATAGTCGTCGGACAAGTCGGCGGCCGGCCAACCTAGTCCGGGGGTCGTGGGGACGACCCTATAGTCGTCGGACATGTCGGCGGCGAGCCAACATTGACCCGGGGTCGTGGGGACGACTCTATAGTCG
Source organism: Andrena praecox (assembly GCA_963932275.1). Lineage (NCBI taxonomy): Eukaryota > Metazoa > Arthropoda > Insecta > Hymenoptera > Andrenidae > Andrena > Andrena praecox. The sequence goes on along the minus strand of CAWVQO010000615.1, from coordinate 1,958,959 downwards.
TCGGAGATGTCGGTGGCGGGCCAGTCTAGTCCCGGGTCGTGGGGACGACCCTATAGTCGTCGGACATGTCGGCGGCTGGCCAATTTTGGCCCGTGGTCGTGGGGACGACCCTATAGTCGTCGGAAATGACGGTGGCGGGCCAATCTAGTCCCGGGGTCGTGAGGACGACCCTACAGTCGTCGGACAAGTCGGCGGCGAGCCAATCTAGTCCCGCGGTCGTGGGGACGACCCTATAGTCGTCGGACAAGTCAGCGGCTAGCCAGCTTTGGCCCGTGGTCGTGGGGACGACCCTATAGTCGTCGGAAATGACGGTGGCGGGCCAATCTAGTCCCGGGGTCGTGGGGACGACCCTACAGTCGTCGGACAAGTCGGCGGCGAGCCAATCTAGTCCCGCGGTCGTGGGGACGACCCTATAGTCGTCGGACAAGTCAGCGGCTAGCCAGCTTTGGCCCGTGGTCGTGGGGACGACCCTATAGTCGTCGGAAATGACGGTGGCGGGCCAATCTAGTCCCGGGGTCGTGGGGACGACCCTACAGTCGTCGGACAAGTCGGCGGCGAGCCAATCTAGTCCCGCGGTCGTGGGGACGACCCTATAGTCGTCGGACAAGTCAGCGGCTAGCCAACATTGGCCCGTGGTCGTGGGGACGACCCTATAGTCGTCGGAAATGACGGTGGCGGGCCAATCTAGTCCCGCGGTCGTGGGGACGACCCTACAGTCGTCGGACAAGTCGGCGGCGAGCCAATCTAGTCCCGCGGTCGTGGGGACGACCCTATAGTCGTCGGACAAGTCAGCGGCTAGCCAACATTGGCCCGTGGTCGTGGGGACGACCGTATAGTCGTCGGACATGACGGTGGCGGGCCACTCTAGTCCCGGGTCGTGGGGACGATCCTATAGTCGTCGGACATGTCGGCGGCTGGCCAACATTGGCCCGTGGTCGTGGGGACGACCGTATAGTCGTCGGACATGACGGTGGCGGGCCACTCTAGTCCCGGGTCGTGGGGACGATCCTCTAGTCGTCGGACATGTCGGCGGCTGTCCAACTTTGGCCCGGGATCGTGGGGACGACCCTATAGTCGTCGGACTTGACGGTGGCAGGCCAATCTAGTCCCGGGGTCGTGGGGACGACCCTATAGTCGTCAGACATATCGGTGGCGAGCCAACCTAGTCCCGGGGTCGTGGGGACGACCCTATAGTCGTCGGACAAGTCGGCGGCGGGCGAACCTAGACCCGGGGTCGTGGGGATGACCCTATAGTCGTCGGACATGACGGTGGCGGGCCAGTCTAGTCCCGGGTCGTGGGGACGACCCTATAGTCGTCGGACATGTCGGCGGCTGGCCAACTTTGGCCCGTGGTCGTGGGGACGACCCTATAGTCGTCAGACATGACGGTGGCGAGCCAACCTAGTCCCGGGGTCGTGGGGACGACCCTATAGTCGTCGGACAAGTCGGGGGCGGGCCTACCTACTCCCGGGGTCGTGGGGACGACCCTATAGTCGTCGGATAACTCGGCAGCTTGCCAACTTTGGCCCTGGGTCGTGGGAACGACCCTATAGTCGTCGGACAAGTCGGGGGCGAGCCCACCTAGTCCGGGGGTCGTGGGGACGACCCTATAGTCGTCGGACAAGTCGGCGGCCGGCCAACCTAGTCCGGGGGTCGTGGGGACGACCCTATAGTCGTCGGACATGACGGTGGCGGGCCAATCTAGTCCCGGGGTCGTGGGGACGACCCCATAGTCGTTGGACATGACGGTGGCGGGCCAGTCTAGTCCCGGGTCGTGGGGACGACCCTATAGTCGTCGGACATGTCGGCGGCTGGCCAACTTTGGCCCGTGGTCGTGGGGAGGACCCTATACTCGTCGGACAAGTCGGCGGCGTACCAACCTAGTCCGGGGGTCGTGGGGACGACCCTATAGTCGTCGGACAAGTCGGCGGCTGTCCAGCTTTGGCCCGGGGTCGTGGGGACGACCCTATAGTCGTCGGACAAGTCGGCGGCTGTCCAGCTTTGGCCCGGGGTCGTGGGGACGACCCTATAGTCGTCGGACTTGACGGTGGCGGGCCAATCTAGTCCCGGGGTCGTGGGGACGACCCTATAGTCGTCGGACTTGACGGTGGCGGGCCAGTCTAGTCCCGGGTCGTGGGCACGACCCTATAGTCGTCGGAAATGTCGCCGGCTGGCCAACTTTGGCCCGTGGTCGTGGGGACGACCCTATAGTCGTCGGACAAGTCGGCGGCTGTCCAGCTTTGGCCCGGGGTCGTGGGGACGACCCTATAGTTGTCGGACAAGTCGGCGGCTGTCCAGCTTTGGCCCGGGGTCGTGGGGACGACCCTATAGTCGTCGGACTTGACGGTGGCGGGCCAATCTAGTCCCGGGGTCGTGGGGACGACCCTATAGTCGTCGGACTTGACGGTGGCGGGCCAATCTAGTCCCGGGGTCGTGGGGACGACCCTATAGTCGTCGGACAAGACGGTGGCGGGCCAATCTAGTCCCGGCGTCGTGGGGACGACCCTATACTCGTCGGACATGTCGGCGGCTGGCCAACTTTTGCCCGGGGTCGTGGGGACGACCCTATAGTGGTCGGACTAGTCGGCGGCTGGCCAACCTAGTCCCGGGTCCGTGGGGACGAACCTATAGTCCTCGGACAAGTCGGCGGCTGGCCAACTTTGGCCCGGGGTTGTAGGGACAACCCTATAGTCGTCGGACAAGTCGGAGGCTGGCCAACTTTGGCCCGTGGTCGTGGGGACGACCCTATAGTCGTTGGACATGACGGTGGCGGGCCAATCTAGTCCCGGCGTCGTGGGGACGACCCTATACTCGTCGGACAAGTCGGCGGCTGGACATCTTTGGCCCGGGGTCGTGGGGACGACCCTATAGTCGTCGGACAAGTCGGCGGCTGTCCAGCTTTGGCCCGGGGACGTGGGGACGACCCTATAGTCGTCGGACAAGTCGGCGGCTGTCCAGCTTTGGCCCGGGGTCGTGGGGACGACCCTATAGTCGTCGGACTTGACGGTGGCGGGCCAATCTAGTCCCGGGGTCGTGGGGACGACCCTATAGTCGTCGGACTTGACGGTGGCGGGCCAGTCTAGTCCCGGGTCGTGGGCACGACCCTATAGTCGTCGGAAATGACGCCGGCTGGCCAACTATGGCCCGGGGTTGTAGGGACAACCCTATAGTCGTCGGACAAGTCGGAGGCTGGCCAACTTTGGCCCGTGGTCGTGGGGACGACCCTATAGTCGTTGGACATGACGGTGGCGGGCCAATCTAGTCCCGGCGTCGTGGGGACGACCCTATACTCGTCGGACAAGTCGGCGGCTGGACATCTTTGGCCCGGGGTCGTGGGGACGACCCTATAGTCGTCGGACAAGTCGGCGGCTGTCCAGCTTTGGCCCGGGGACGTGGGGACGACCCTATAGTCGTCGGACAAGTCGGCGGCTGTCCAGCTTTGGCCCGGGGTCGTGGGGACGACCCTATAGTCGTCGGACTTGACGGTGGCGGGCCAATCTAGTCCCGGGGTCGTGGGGACGACCCTATAGTCGTCGGACTTGACGGTGGCGGGCCAGTCTAGTCCCGGGTCGTGGGCACGACCCTATAGTCGTCGGAAATGACGCCGGCTGGCCAACTATGGCCCGTGGTCGTGGGGACGACCCTATAGTCGTCAGACATGACGGTGGCGAGCCAACCTAGTCCCGGGGTCGTGGGGACGACCCTATAGTCGTCGGACAAGTCGGCGGCGAGCCCACCTAGTCGGGGGGTCGTGGGGACGACCGTATAGTCGTCGCACAAGTCGGCGGCCGGCCAACCTAGTCCGGGGGTTGTGGGGACGACCCTATAGTCGTCGGACTTGACGGTGGCGGGCCAGTCTAGTCCCGGGTCGTGGGCACGACCCTATAGTCGTCGGAAATGACGCCGGCTGGCCAACTATGGCCCGTGGTCGTGGGGACGACCCTATAGTCGTCAGACATGACGGTGGCGAGCCAACCTAGTCCCGGGTCGTGGGCACGACCCTATAGTCGTCGGAAATGACGCCGGCTGGCCAACTATGGCCCGTGGTCGTGGGGACGACCCTATAGTCGTCGGAAATGTCGGTGGCTGTCCAACTTTGGCCCGGGGGTCGTGGGGACGACCCTATAGTCGTCGGACATGTCGGCGGCGAGCCAACATTGACCCGGGGTCGTGGGGACGACTCTATAGTCGTCGGACATGACGGTGGCGGGCCAGTCTAGTCCCGGGTCGTGGGGACGACCCTATAGTCGTCGGACATGTCGGCGGCTGGCCAACTTTGGCCCGTGGTCGTGGGGAGGACCCTATACTCGTCGGACAAGTCGGCGGCGTACCAACCTAGTCCGGGGGTCGTGGGGACGACCCTATAGTCGTCGGATATGACGGTGGCGGGCCAGTCTAGTCCCGGGTCATGGGGACGACCCTATAGTCGTCGGACAAGTCGGCGGCTGGCCAACTTTGGCCCGTGGTCGTGGGGACGACCCTATAGTCGTCGGAAATGACGGTGGCGGGCCAATCTAGTCCCGGGGTCGTGGGGACGACCCTATAGTCGTCGGACATATCAGCGGCTGGCCAACTCTGGCCCGTGGTCGTGGGGACGACCCTATAGTCGTCGGAAATGTCGGTGGCTGTCCAACTTTGGCCCGTGGTCGTGGGGAGGACCCTATACTCGTCGGACAAGTCGGCGGCGTACCAACCTAGTCCGGGGGTCGTGGGGACGACCCTATAGTCGTCGGATATGACGGTGGCGGGCCAGTCTAGTCCCGGGTCATGGGGACGACCCTATAGTCGTCGCACAAGTCGGCGGCTGGCCAACTTTGGCCCGTGGTCGTGGGGACGACCCTATAGTCGTCGGAAATGACGGTGGCGGGCCAATCTAGTCCCGGGGTCGTGGGGACGACCCTATAGCCGTCGGACATATCAGCGGCTGGCCAGCTTTGGCCCGGGGTCGTGGGGACGACCCTACAGTCGTCGGATATGTCGGCGGCTGGCCAACTTTGGCCCGTGGTCGTGGGGACGACCCTATAGTCGTCGGAAATGACGGTGGCGGGCCAATCTAGTCCCGGGGTCGTGGGGACGACCCTATAGTCGTCGGACAAGTCGGCGGCGGGCCAACCTAGTCCCGGGGTCGTGGGGATGACCCTATAGTCGTCGGACATGACGGTGGCGGGCCAGTCTAGTCCCGGGTCGTGGGGACGACCCTATAGTCGTCGGACATATCGCCGGCTGGCCAACTTTGGCCCCTGGTCGTGGGGACGACCCTATAGTCGTCGGACAGAACGGTGGCGGGCCAATCTAGTCCCGGGGTCGTGGGGACGACCCTATAGTCGTCGGACAAGTCGGGGCGGGCCTACCTAGTCCCGGGGTCGTGGGGACGACCCTATAGTCGTCGGATAAGTCGGCAGCTTGCCAACTTTGGCCCGGGGTCGTGGGAACGACCCTATAGTCGTCGGACAAGTCGGGGGCGAGCCCACCTAGTCCGGGGGTCGTGGGGACGACCCTATAGTCGTCGGACAAGTCGGCGGCCGGCCAACCTAGTCCGGGGGTCGTGGGGACGACCCTATAGTCGTCGGACATGACGGTGGCGGGCCAATCTAGTCCCGGGGTCGTGGGGACGACCCCATAGTCGTTGGACATGACGGTGGCGGGCCAGTCTAGTCCCGGGTCGTGGGCACGACCCTATAGTCGTCGGAAATGTCGCCGGCTGGCCAACTTTGGCCCGTGGTCGTGGGGACGACCCAATAGTCGTCGGACAAGTCGTCGGCTGTCCAGCTTTGGCCCGGGGTCGTGAGGACGACCCTATAGTCGTCGGACAAGTCGGCGGCTGTCCAGCTTTGGCCCGGGGTCGTGGGGACGACCCTATAGTCGTCGGACTTGACGGTGGCGGGCCAATCTAGTCCCGGGGTCGTGGGGACGACCCTATAGTCGTCGGACTTGACGGTGGCGGGCCAATCTAGTCCCGGGGTCGTGGGGACGACCCTATAGTCGTCGGACAAGCCGGTGGCGGGCCAATCTAGTCCCGGCGTCGTGGGGACGACCCTATAGTCGTCGGACAAGTCGGCGGCTGGCCAACTTTTGCCCGGGGTCGTGGGGACGACCCTATAGTCCTCGGACAAGTCGGCGGCTGGCCAACTTTGGCCCGGGGTTGTAGGGACAACCCTATAGTCGTCGGACATGTCGGAGGCTGGCCAAATTTGGCCCGTGGTCGTGAGGACGACCCTATTGTCGTCGGAAATGTCGGCGGCTGGCCATCTTTGGCCCGTGGTCGTGAAGACGACCCTATAGTCGTCGGACAAGACGGTGGCGGGCCAATCTAGTCCCGGGGTCGTGGGGACGACCCTATAGTCGTCGGACAAGTCGGCGGCTGCCCAATCTAGTCCCGGGATCGTAGGGACGACCCCATAGTCGTCGGACAAGTCGGCGGCTGGCCAACTTTGGCCCGGGGTCGTGGGGACGAATCTATAGTCGTCGGACATGTCGGCGGCTGGCCAACTTTGGCCCGTGGCCGTGGGGACGACCTTATTGTCGTCGGACATGGCGGTGGCGGCCCAATCTAGTCCCGGGATCGTAGGGACGACCCTATAGTCGTCGGACAAGTCGGCGGCTGGCCATCTTTGGCCCGGGGTTGTGGGGACGAATCTATAGTCGTCGGACATGTCGGCGGCTGGCCAACTTTGGCCCGTGGCCGTGGGGACGACCCTATAGTCGTCGGACAAGTCGGCGGCTGCCCAATCTAGTCCCGGGATCGTAGGGACGACCCTATAGTCGTCGGACAAGTCGGCGGCTGGCCAACGTTTGCCCGGGGTCGTGGGGACGACCCTATAGTCGTCGGACAAGTCGGCGGCGAGCCAAGCTAGTCCGGGGGTCGTGGGGACGAGCCTATAGTCGTCGGACATGTCGGCGGCTGCCCAATCTAGTCCCGGGATCGTAGGGACGACCCCATAGTCGTCGGACAAGTCGGCGGCTGGCCAACTTTGGCCCGGGGTCGTGGGGACGAATCTATAGTCGTCGGACATGTCGGCGGCTGGCCAACTTTGGCCCGTGGCCGTGGGGACGACCTTATTGTCGTCGGACATGGCGGTGGCGGCCCAATCTAGTCCCGGGATCGTACGGACGACCCTATAGTCGTCGGACAAGTCGGCGGCTGCCCAATCTAGTCCCGGGATCGTAGGGACGACCCTATAGTCGTCGGACAAGTCGGCGGCTGGCCAACTTTGGCCCGGGGTCGTGGGGACGACCCTATAGTCGTCGGACTTGACGGTGTCGGGCCAATCTAGTCCCGGGGTCGTGGGGACGACTCTATAGTCGATAGACATATCGGTGGCGAGCTAACCTAGTCCCGGGGTCGTGGGGACGACCCTATAGTCGTCGGACAAGTCGGCGGCGGGCCAACCTAGACCCGGGGTCGTGGGGATGACCCTATAGTCGTCGGACATGACGGTGGCGGGCCAGTCTAGTCCCGGGTCGTGGGGACGACCCTATAGTCGTCGGACATGTCGGCGGCTGGCCAACTTTGGCCCGTGGTCGTGGGGACGACCCTATAGTCGTCGGACAAGACGGTGGCGGACCAATCTAGTCCCGGGGTCGTGGGGACGACCCTATAGTCGTCGGACATGTCGGCGGCTGGCCAACTTTGGCCCGTGGTCGTGGGGACGATCCAATAGTCGTCGGACATGTCGGCGGCTGGCCAACCTTGGCCCGTGGTTGTGGGGACGACCCTATAGTCGTTGGACATGACGGTGGCGGGCCAATCTAGTCCCGGGGTCGTGGGGACGACCCTATAGTCGTCGGACAAGACGGCGGCTGGACATCTTTGGCCCGGGGTCGTGGGGACGACCCTATAGTCGTCGGACAAGTCGGCGGCTGCCCAATCTAGTCCCGGGATCGTAGGGACGACCCTATAGTCGTCGGACAAGTCGGCGGCTGGCCAACTTTGGCCCGGGGTCGTGGGGACGAATCTATAGTCGTCGGACATGTCGGCGGCTGTCCAACTTTGGCCCGGGGTCGTGGGGACGACCCTATAGTCGTCGGACTTGACGGTGGCGGGCCAATCTAGTCCCGGGGTCGTGGGGACGACTCTATAGTCGTCGGAAATGTCGGCGGCTGGCCAACCTGGACTCGGGATCGTGGGGACGACCCTACAGTCGTCGGACAAGACGGTGGCGGACCAATCTAGTCCCGGGGTCGTGGGGACGACCCTATAGTCGTCGGACATGTCGGCGGCGGGCCAACTTTGGCCCGTGGTCGTGGGGATGATCCAATAGTCGTCGGACATGTCGGCGGCTGGCCAACCTAGTCCCGAGGTCGTGGGGACGACCCTATAGTCGTCAGACTTGACGGTGGCGGGCCAATCTAGTCCCGGGGTCGTGGGGACGACCCTACAGTCGTCGGAAATGTCGGCGGCTGGCCAACCTGGACCCGGGGTCGTGGGGACGACCCTATTGTCGTCGGACATGACGGTGGCGGGCCAATCTAGTCTCGGGGTCGTGGGGACGACTCTATAGTCGTCGGAAATGTCGGCGGCTGGCCAACCTGGACCCGGGGTCGTGGGTACGACCCTACAGTCGTCGGACAAGACGGTGGCGGACCAATCTAGTCCCGGGGTCGTGGGGACGACCCTATAGTCGTCGGACATGTCGCCGGCTGGCCAACTTTGGCCCGTGGTCGTGGGGACGACTCTATAGTCGTCGGACAGAACGGTGGCGGGCCAATCTAGTCCCGGGGTCGTGGGGACGACCCTATAGTCGTCGGACAAGTCGGGGGCGGGCCTACCTAGTCCCGGGGTCGTGGGGACGACCCTATAGTCGTCGGATAAGTCGGCAGCTTGCCAACTTCGGCCCGGGGTCGTGGGAACGACCCTATAGTCGTCGGACAAGTCGGGGGCGAGCCCACCTAGTCCGGGGGTCGTGGGGACGACCCTATAGTCGTCGGACAAGTCGGCGGCCGGCCAACCTAGTCCGGGGGTCGTGGGGACGACCCTATAGTCGTCGGACATGACGGTGGCGGGCCAATCTAGTCCCGGGGTCGTGGGGACGACCCCATAGTCGTTGGACATGACGGTGGCGGGCCAGTCTAGTCCCGGGTCGTGGGCACGACCCTATAGTCGTCGGAAATGTCGCCGGCTGGCCAACTTTGGCCCGTGGTCGAGGGGACGAACCTATAGTCGTCGGACAAGTCGTCGGCTGTCCAGCTTTGGCCCGGGGTCGTGGGGACGACCCTATAGTCGTCGGACAAGTCGGCGGCTGTCCAGCTTTGGCCCGGGGTCGTGGGGACGACCCTATAGTCGTCGGACTTGACGGTGGCGGGCCAATCTAGTCCCGGGGTCGTGGGGACGACCCTATAGTCGTCGGACTTGACGGTGGCGGGCCAATCTAGTCCCGGGGTCGTGGGGACGACCCTATAGTCGTCGGACAAGACGGTGGCGGGCCAATCTAGTCCCGGCGTCGTGGGGACGACCCTATAGTCGTCGGAAATGACGGTGGCGGGCCAATCTAGTCCCGGGGTCGTGGGGACGACCCTATAGTCGTCGGACAAGTCGGCGGCTGGCCAACTTTGGCCCGGGGTCGTGGGGACGAATCTATAGTCGTCGGACATGTCGGCGGCTGGCCAACTTTGGCCCGTGGCCGTGGGGACGACCTTATTGTCGTCGGACATGGCGGTGGCGGCCCAATCTAGTCCCGGGATCGTAGGGACGACCCTATAGTCGTCGGACAAGTCGGCGGCTGGCCATCTTTGGCCCGGGGTTGTGGGGACGAATCTATAGTCGTCGGACATGTCGGCGGCTGGCCAACTTTGGCCCGTGGTCGTGGGGACGACCCTATAGTCGTCGGAAATGACGGTGGCGGGCCAATCTAGTCCCGGGGTCGTGGGGACGACCCTATAGTCGTCGGACATATCAGCGGCTGGCCAACTTTGGCCCGGGGTCGTGGGGACGACCCTACAGTCGTCGGATATGTCGGCGGCTGGCCAACTTTGGCCCGTGGTCGTGGGGACGACCCTATAGTCGTCGGAAATGACGGTGGCGGGCCAATCTAGTCCCGGGGTCGTGGGGACGACCCTATAGTCGTCGGACAAGTCGGCGGCGGGCCAACCTAGTCCCGGGGTCGTGGGGATGACCCTATAGTCGTCGGACATGACGGTGGCGGGCCAGTCTAGTCCCGGGTCGTGGGGACGACCCTATAGTCGTCGGACATATCGCCGGCTGGCCAACTTTGGCCCGTGGTCGTGGGGACGACCCTATAGTCGTCGGACAGAACGGTGGCGGGCCAATCTAGTCCCGGGGTCGTGGGGACGACCCTATAGTCGTCGGACAAGTCGGGGGCGGGCCTACCTAGTCCCGGGGTCGTGGGGACGACCCTATAGTCGTCGGATAAGTCGGCAGCTTGCCAGCTTTGGCCCGGGGTCGTGGGGACGACCCTATAGTCGTCGGACATGTCGGAGGCTGGCCAATCTAGTCCCGGCGTCGTGGGGACGACCCTATAGTCGTCGGACAAGTCGGCGGCTGGCCAACTTTTGCCCGGGGTCGTGGGGACGACCCTATAGTCCTCGGACAAGTCGGCGGCTGGCCAACTTTGGCCCGGGGTTGTAGGGACAACCCTATAGTCGTCGGACATGTCGGAGGCTGGCCAAATTTGGCCCGTGGTGGTGAGGACGACCCTATTGTCGTCGGAAATGTCGGAGGCTGGCCAAATTTGGCCCGTGGTGGTGAGGACGACCCTATTGTCGTCGGAAATGTCGGCGGCTGGCCAACTTTGGCCCGTGGTCGTGAAGACGACCCTATAGTCGTCGGACAAGACGGTGGCGGGCCAATCTAGTCCCGGGATCGTAGGGACGACCCCATAGTCGTCGGACAAGTCGGCGGCTGGCCAACTTTGGCCCGGGGTCGTGGGGACGAATCTATAGTCCTCGGACAAGTCGGCGGCTGGCCAACTTTTGCCCGGGGTCGTGGGGACGACCCTATAGTGGTGGGACTAGTCGGCGGCTGGCCAACATAGTCCCGGGTCCGTGGGGACGACCCTATAATCCTCGGACAAGTCGGCGGCTGGCCAACTTTGGCCCGGGGTTGTAGGGACAACCCTATAGTCGTCGGACAAGTCGGAGGCTGGCCAACTTTGGCCCGTGGTCGTGGGGACGACCCTATAGTCGTCGGAAATGACGGTGGCGGGCCAATCTAGTCCCGGGGTCGTGGGGACGACCCTATAGTCGTCGGACAAGTCGGCGGCTGGCCAACTTTGGCCCGGGGTCGTGGGGACGAATCTATAGTCGTCGGACATGTCGGCGGCTGGCCAACTTTGGCCCGTGGCCGTGGGGACGACCTTATTGTCGTCGGACATGGCGGTGGCGGCCCAATCTAGTCCCGGGATCGTAGGGACGACCCTATAGTCGTCGGACAAGTCGGCGGCTGGCCATCTTTGGCCCGGGGTTGTGGGGACGAATCTATAGTCGTCGGACATGTCGGCGGCTGGCCAACTTTGGCCCGTGGTCGTGGGGACGACCCTATAGTCGTCGGAAATGACGGTGGCGGGCCAATCTAGTCCCGGGGTCGTGGGGACGACCCTATAGTCGTCGGACATATCAGCGGCTGGCCAACTTTGGCCCGGGGTCGTGGGGACGACCCTACAGTCGTCGGATATGTCGGCGGCTGGCCAACTTTGGCCCGTGGTCGTGGGGACGACCCTATAGTCGTCGGAAATGACGGTGGCGGGCCAATCTAGTCCCGGGGTCGTGGGGACGACCCTATAGTCGTCGGACAAGTCGGCGGCGGGCCAACCTAGTCCCGGGGTCGTGGGGATGACCCTATAGTCGTCGGACATGACGGTGGCGGGCCAGTCTAGTCCCGGGTCGTGGGGACGACCCTATAGTCGTCGGACATATCGCCGGCTGGCCAACTTTGGCCCGTGGTCGTGGGGACGACCCTATAGTCGTCGGACAGAACGGTGGCGGGCCAATCTAGTCCCGGGGTCGTGGGGACGACCCTATAGTCGTCGGACAAGTCGGGGGCGGGCCTACCTAGTCCCGGGGTCGTGGGGACGACCCTATAGTCGTCGGATAAGTCGGCAGCTTGCCAGCTTTGGCCCGGGGTCGTGGGGACGACCCTATAGTCGTCGGACATGTCGGAGGCTGGCCAATCTAGTCCCGGCGTCGTGGGGACGACCCTATAGTCGTCGGACAAGTCGGCGGCTGGCCAACTTTTGCCCGGGGTCGTGGGGACGACCCTATAGTCCTCGGACAAGTCGGCGGCTGGCCAACTTTGGCCCGGGGTTGTAGGGACAACCCTATAGTCGTCGGACATGTCGGAGGCTGGCCAAATTTGGCCCGTGGTGGTGAGGACGACCCTATTGTCGTCGGAAATGTCGGAGGCTGGCCAAATTTGGCCCGTGGTGGTGAGGACGACCCTATTGTCGTCGGAAATGTCGGCGGCTGGCCAACTTTGGCCCGTGGTCGTGAAGACGACCCTATAGTCGTCGGACAAGACGGTGGCGGGCCAATCTAGTCCCGGGATCGTAGGGACGACCCCATAGTCGTCGGACAAGTCGGCGGCTGGCCAACTTTGGCCCGGGGTCGTGGGGACGAATCTATAGTCGTCGGACATGTCGGCGGCTGGCCAACTTTGGCCCGTGGCCGTGGGGACGACCTTATTGTCGTCGGACATGGCGGTGGCGGCCCAATCTAGTCCCGGGATCGTAGGGACGACCCTATAGTCGTCGGACAAGTCGGCGGCTGGCCATCTTTGGCCCGGGGTTGTGGGGACGAATCTATAGTCGTCGGACATGTCGGCGGCTGGCCAACTTTGGCCCGTGGCCGTGGGGACGACCCTATAGTCGTCGGACAAGTCGGCGGCTGCCCAATCTAGTCCCGGGATCGTAGGGACGACCCTATAGTCGTCGGACAAGTCGGCGGCTGGCCAACGTTTGCCCGGGGTCGTGGGGACGACCCTATAGTCGTCGGACAAGTCGGCGGCGAGCCAAGCTAGTCCGGGGGTCGTGGGGACGAGCCTATAGTCGTCGGACATGTCGGCGGCTGCCCAATCTAGTCCCGGGATCGTAGGGACGACCCCATAGTCGTCGGACAAGTCGGCGGCTGGCCAACTTTGGCCCGGGGTCGTGGGGACGAATCTATAGTCGTCGGACAAGACGGTGGCGGGCCAATCTAGTCCCGGGGTCGTGGGGACGACCCTATAGTCGTCGGACATGTCGGCGGCTGCCCAATCTAGTCCCGGGATCGTAGGGACGACCCCATAGTCGTCGGACAAGTCGGCGGCTGGCCAACTTTGGCCCGGGGTCGTGGGGACGAATCTATAGTCGTCGGACATGGCGGTGGCGGCCCAATCTAGTCCCGGGATCGTAGGGACGACCCTATAGTCGTCGGACAAGTCGGCGGCTGGCCAACTTTGGCCCGTGGCCGTGGGGACGACCCTATAGTCGTCGGACAAGTCGGCGGCTGCCCAATCTAGTCCCGGGATCGTAGGGACGACCCTATACTCGTCGGACAAGTCGGCGGCTGGCCAACTTTGGCCCGGGGTCGTGGGGACGAATCTATAGTCGTCGGACATGTCGGCGGCTGTCCAACTTTGGCCCGGGGTCGTGGGGACGACCCTATAGTCGTCGGACTTGACGGTGGCGGGCCAATCTAGTCCCGGGGTCGTGGGGACGACTCTATAGTCGTCAGACATATCGGTGGCGAGATAACCTAGTCCCGGGGTCGTGGGGACGACCCTATAGTCGTCGGACAAGTCGGCGGCGGGCCAACCTAGACCCGGGGTCGTGGGGATGACCCTATAGTCGTCGGACATGACGGTGGCGGGCCAGTCTAGTCCCGGGTCGTGGGGACGACCCTATAGTCGTCGGACATGTCGGCGGCTGTCCAACTTTGGCCCGGGGTCGTGGGGACGACCCTATAGTCGTCGGACATGTCGGCGATTGGCCAGCATTGGCCCGGGGTCGTGGGGACGACCCTATAGTCGTCGGACATGACGGTGGCGGGCCAATCTAGTTCCGGGGTCGTGGGGACGACCCTATAGTCGTCGGACAAGTCGGCGGCTGGCCAAATTTGGCCCGTGGTCGTGAGGACGACCCTATTGTCGTCGGAAATGTCGGCGGCTGGCCAACTTTGGCCCGTGGTCGTGAAGACGACCCTATAGTCGTCGGACAAGACGGTGGCGGGCCAATCTAGTCCCGGGGTCGTGGGGACGACCCTATAGTCGTCGGACATGTCGGCGGCTGCCCAATCTAGTCCCGGGATCGTAGGGACGACCCCATAGTCGTCGGACAAGTCGGCGGCTGGCCAACTTTGGCCCGGGGTCGTGGGGACGAATCTATAGTCGTCGGACATGTCGGCGGCTGGCCAACTTTGGCCCGTGGCCGTGGGGACGACCTTATTGTCGTCGGACATGGCGGTGGCGGCCCAATCTAGTCCCGGGATCGTAGGGACGACCCTATAGTCGTCGGACAAGTCGGCGGCTGGCCATCTTTGGCCCGGGGTTGTGGGGACGAATCTATAGTCGTCGGACAAGTCGTCGGCTGTCCAGCTTTGGCCCGGGGTCGTGAGGACGACCCTATAGTCGTCGGACAAGTCGGCGGCTGGCCAACTTTGGCCCGTGGCCGTGGGGACGACCCTATAGTCGTCGGACAAGTCGGCGGCTGCCCAATCTAGTCCCGGGATCGTAGGGACGACCCTATACTCGTCGGACAAGTCGGCGGCTGGCCAACTTTGGCCCGGGGTCGTGGGGACGAATCTATAGTCGTCGGACATGTCGGCGGCTGTCCAACTTTGGCCCGGGGTCGTGGGGACGACCCTATAGTCGTCGGACTTGACGGTGGCGGGCCAATCTAGTCCCGGGGTCGTGGGGACGACTCTATAGTCGTCAGACATATCGGTGGCGAGATAACCTAGTCCCGGGGTCGTGGGGACGACCCTATAGTCGTCGGACAAGTCGGCGGCGGGCCAACCTAGACCCGGGGTCGTGGGGATGACCCTATAGTCGTCGGACATGACGGTGGCGGGCCAGTCTAGTCCCGGGTCGTGGGGACGACCCTATAGTCGTCGGACATGTCGGCGGCTGTCCAACTTTGGCCCGGGGTCGTGGGGACGACCCTATAGTCGTCGGACATGTCGGCGATTGGCCAGCATTGGCCCGGGGTCGTGGGGACGACCCTATAGTCGTCGGACATGACGGTGGCGGGCCAATCTAGTTCCGGGGTCGTGGGGACGACCCTATAGTCGTCGGACAAGTCGGCGGCCGGCCAACCTAGTCCGGGGGTCGTGGGGACGACCCTATAGTCGTCGGACATGACGGTGGCGGGCCAATCTAGTCCCGGGGTCGTGGGGACGACCCCATAGTCGTTGGACATGACGGTGGCGGGCCAGTCTAGTCCCGGGTCGTGGGCACGACCCTATAGTCGTCGGAAATGTCGC
Organism: Andrena praecox; assembly: GCA_963932275.1. Lineage (NCBI taxonomy): Eukaryota > Metazoa > Arthropoda > Insecta > Hymenoptera > Andrenidae > Andrena > Andrena praecox. Next base: position 1,943,548 of record CAWVQO010000615.1, on the reverse strand, counting down.
CGGCTGGCCAACTTTGGCCCGTGGTCGTGGGGACGACCCAATAGTCGTCGGACAAGTCGTCGGCTGTCCAGCTTTGGCCCGGGGTCGTGAGGACGACCCTATAGTCGTCGGACAAGTCGGCGGCTGTCCAGCTTTGGCCCGGGGTCGTAGGGACGACCCTATAGTCGTCGGACTTGACGGTGGCGGGCCAATCTAGTCCCGGGGTCGTGGGGACGACCCTATAGTCGTCGGACTTGACGGTGGCGGGCCAATCTAGTCCCGGGGTCGTGGGGACGACCCTATAGTCGTCGGACAAGCCGGTGGCGGGCCAATCTAGTCCCGGCGTCGTGGGGACGACCCTATAGTCGTCGGACAAGTCGGCGGCTGGCCAACTTTTGCCCGGGGTCGTGGGGACGACCCTATAGTCCTCGGACAAGTCGGCGGCTGGCCAACTTTGGCCCGGGGTTGTAGGGACAACCCTATAGTCGTCGGACATGTCGGAGGCTGGCCAAATTTGGCCCGTGGTGGTGAGGACGACCCTATTGTCGTCGGAAATGTCGGCGGCTGGCCAACTTTGGCCCGTGGTCGTGAAGACGACCCTATAGTCGTCGGACAAGACGGTGGCGGGCCAATCTAGTCCCGGGGTCGTGGGGACGACCCTATAGTCGTCGGACAAGTCGGCGGCTGCCCAATCTAGTCCCGGGATCGTAGGGACGACCCCATAGTCGTCGGACAAGTCGGCGGCTGGCCAACTTTGGCCCGGGGTCGTGGGGACGAATCTATAGTCGTCGGACATGTCGGCGGCTGGCCAACTTTGGCCCGTGGCCGTGGGGACGACCTTATTGTCGTCGGACATGGCGGTGGCGGCCCAATCTAGTCCCGGGATCGTAGGGACGACCCTATAGTCGTCGGACAAGTCGGCGGCTGGCCATCTTTGGCCCGGGGTTGTGGGGACGAATCTATAGTCGTCGGACATGTCGGCGGCTGGCCAACTTTGGCCCGTGGCCGTGGGGACGACCCTATAGTCGTCGGACAAGTCGGCGGCTGCCCAATCTAGTCCCGGGATCGTAGGGACGACCCTATAGTCGTCGGACAAGTCGGCGGCTGGCCAACGTTTGCCCGGGGTCGTGGGGACGACCCTATAGTCGTCGGACAAGTCGGCGGCGAGCCAAGCTAGTCCGGGGGTCGTGGGGACGAGCCTATAGTCGTCGGACATGTCGGCGGCTGCCCAATCTAGTCCCGGGATCGTAGGGACGACCCCATAGTCGTCGGACAAGTCGGCGGCTGGCCAACTTTGGCCCGGGGTCGTGGGGACGAATCTATAGTCGTCGGACATGTCGGCGGCTGGCGAACTTTGGCCCGTGGCCGTGGGGACGACCTTATTGTCGTCGGACATGGCGGTGGCGGCCCAATCTAGTCCCGGGATCGTAGGGACGACCCTATAGTCGTCGGACAAGTCGGCGGCTGGCCAACTTTGGCCCGTGGCCGTGGGGACGACCCTATAGTCGTCGGACAAGTCGGCGGCTGCCCAATCTAGTCCCGGGATCGTAGGGACGACCCTATAGTCGTCGGACAAGTCGGCGGCTGGCCAACTTTGGCCCGGGGTCGTGGGGACGAATCTATAGTCGTCGGACATGTCGGCGGCTGTCCAACTTTGGCCCGGGGTCGTGGGGACGACCCTATAGTCGTCGGACTTGACGGTGGCGGGCCAATCTAGTCCCGGGGTCGTGGGGACGACTCTATAGTCGTCAGACATATCGGTGGCGAGCTAACCTAGTCCCGGGGTCGTGGGGACGACCCTATAGTCGTCGGACAAGTCGGCGGCGGGCCAACCTAGACCCGGGGTCGTGGGGATGACCCTATAGTCGTCGGACATGACGGTGGCGGGCCAGTCTACTCCCGGGTCGTGGGGACGACCCTATAGTCGTCGGACATGTCGGCGGCTGGCCAACTTTGGCCCGTGGTCGTGGGGACGACCCTATAGTCGTCGGACAAGACGGTGGCGGACCAATCTAGTCCCGGGGTCGTGGGGACGACCCTATAGTCGTCGGACATGTCGGCGGCTGGCCAACTTTGGCCCGTGGTCGTGGGGACGATCCAATAGTCGTCGGACATGTCGGCGGCTGGCCAACCTTGGCCCGTGGTTGTGGGGCCGACCCTATAGTCGTTGGACATGACGGTGGCGGGCCAATCTAGTCCCGGGGTCGTGGGGACGACCCTATAGTCGTCGGACAAGTCGGCGGCTGGCCAACTTTGGCCCGGGGTCGTGGGGACGAATCTATAGTCGTCGGACATGTCGGCGGCTGTCCAACTTTGGCCCGGGGTCGTGGGGACGACCCTATAGTCGTCGGACTTGACGGTGGCGGGCCAATCTAGTCCCGGGGTCGTGGGGACGACTCTATATTCGTCAGACATATCGGTGGCGAGCTAACCTAGTCCCGGGGTCGTGGGGACGACCCTATAGTCGTCGGACAAGTCGGCGGCGGGCCAACCTAGACCCGGGGTCGTGGGGATGACCCTATAGTCGTCGGACATGACGGTGGCGGGCCAGTCTAGTCCCGGGTCGTGGGGACGACCCTATAGTCGTCGGACATGTCGGCGGCTGTCCAACTTTGGCCCGGGGTCGTGGGGACGACCCTATAGTCGTCGGACTTGACGGTGGCGGGCCAATCTAGTCCCGGGGTCGTGGGGACGACTCTATAGTCGTCGGAAATGTCGGCGGCTGGCCAACCTGGACTCGGGATCGTGGGGACGACCCTACCGTCGTCGGACAAGACGGTGGCGGACCAATCTAGTCCCGGGGTCGTGGGGACGACCCTATAGTCGTCGGACATGTCGGCGGCGGGCCAACTTTGGCCCGTGGTCGTGGGGATGATCCAATAGTCGTCGGACATGTCGGCGGCTGGCCAACCTAGTCCCGAGGTCGTGGGGACGACCCTATAGTCGTCAGACTTGACGGTGGCGGGCCAATCTAGTCCCGGGGTCGTGGGGACGACCCTACAGTCGTCGGAAATGTCGGCGGCTGGCCAACCTGGACCCGGGGTCGTGGGGACGACCCTATTGTCGTCGGACATGACGGTGGCGGGCCAATCTAGTCTCGGGGTCGTGGGGACGACTCTATAGTCGTCGGAAATGTCGGCGGCTGGCCAACCTGGACCCGGGGTCGTGGGGACGACCCTATAGTCGTCGGAAATGACGGTGGCGGGCCAATCTAGTCCCGGGGTCGTGGGGACGACCCTATAGTCGTCGGACAAGTCGGCGGCGGGCCAACCTAGTCCCGGGGTCGTGGGGATGACCCTATAGTCGTCGGACATGACGGTGGCGGGCCAGTCTAGTCCCGGGTCGTGGGGACGACCCTATAGTCGTCGGACATGTCGCCGGCTGGCCAACTTTGGCCCGTGGTCGTGGGGACGACCCTATAGTCGTCGGACAGAACGGTGGCGGGCCAATCTAGTCCCGGGGTCGTGGGGACGACCCTATAGTCGTCGGACAAGTCGGGGGCGGGCCTACCTAGTCCCGGGGTCGTGGGGACGACCCTATAGTCGTCGGATAAGTCGGCAGCTTGCCAACTTTGGCCCGGGGTCGTGGGAACGACCCTATAGTCGTCGGACAAGTCGGGGGCGAGCCCACCTAGTCCGGGGGTCGTGGGGACGACCCTATAGTCGTCGGACAAGTCGGCGGCCGGCCAACCTAGTCCGGGGGTCGTGGGGACGACCCTATAGTCGTCGGACATGACGGTGGCGGGCCAATCTAGTCCCGGGGTCGTGGGGACGACCCCATAGTCGTTGGACATGACGGTGGCGGGCCAGTCTAGTCCCGGGTCGTGGGCACGACCCTATAGTCGTCGGAAATGTCGCCGGCTGGCCAACTTTGGCCCGTGGTCGAGGGGACGAACCTATAGTCGTCGGACAAGTCGTCGGCTGTCCAGCTTTGGCCCGGGGTCGTGGGGACGACCCTATAGTCGTCGGACAAGTCGGCGGCTGTCCAGCTTTGGCCCGGGGTCGTGGGGACGACCCTATAGTCGTCGGACTTGACGGTGGCGGGCCAATCTAGTCCCGGGGTCGTGGGGACGACCCTATAGTCGTCGGACTTGACGGTGGCGGGCCAATCTAGTCCCGGGGTCGTGGGGACGACCCTATAGTCGTCGGACAAGACGGTGGCGGGCCAATCTAGTCCCGGCGTCGTGGGGACGACCCTATAGTCGTCGGACAAGTCGGCGGCTGGCCAACTTTTGCCCGGGGTCCTGGGGACGACCCTATAGTGGTGGGACTAGTCGGCGGCTGGCCAACATAGTCCCGGGTCCGTGGGGACGACCCTATAATCCTCGGACAAGTCGGCGGCTGGCCAACTTTGGCCCGGGGTTGTAGGGACAACCCTATAGTCGTCGGACAAGTCGGAGGCTGGCCAACTTTGGCCCGTGGTCGTGGGGACGACCCTATAGTCGTTGGACATGACGGTGGCGGGCCAATCTAGTCCCGGGGTCGTAGGGACGACCCTATAGTCGTCGGACATGTCGGCGATTGGCCAACATTGGCCCGGCGTCGTGGGGACGACCCTATAGTCGTCGGACATGACGGTGGCGGGCCAATCTAGTTCCGGGGTCGTGGGGACGACCCTATAGTCGTCGGACAAGTCGGCGGCTGGCCAAATTTGGCCCGTGGTCGTGAGGACGACCCTATTGTCGTCGGAAATGTCGGCGGCTGGCCAACTTTGGCCCGTGGTCGTGAAGACGACCCTATAGTCGTCGGACAAGACGGTGGCGGGCCAATCTAGTCCCGGGGTCGTGGGGACGACCCTATAGTCGTCGGACATGTCGGCGGCTGCCCAATCTAGTCCCGGGATCGTAGGGACGACCCCATAGTCGTCGGACAAGTCGGCGGCTGGCCAACTTTGGCCCGGGGTCGTGGGGACGAATCTATAGTCGTCGGACATGTCGGCGGCTGGCCAACTTTGGCCCGTGGCCGTGGGGACGACCTTATTGTCGTCGGACATGGCTGTGGCGGCCCAATCTAGTCCCGGGATCGTAGGGACGACCCTATAGTCGTCGAACAAGTCGGCGGCTGGCCATCTTTGGCCCGGGGTTGTGGGGACGAATCTATAGTCGTCGGACATGTCGGCGGCTGGCCAACTTTGGCCCGGGGTCGTGGGGACGAATCTATAGTCGTCGGACATGTCGGCGGCTGGCCAACTTTGGCCCGTGGCCGTGGGGACGACCTTATTGTCGTCGGACATGGCGGTGGCGGCCCAATCTAGTCCCGGGATCGTAGGGACGACCCTATAGTCGTCGGACAAGTCGGCGGCTGGCCATCTTTGGCCCGGGGTTGTGGGGACGAATCTATAGTCGTCGGACATGTCGGCGGCTGGCCAACTTTGGCCCGTGGCCGTGGGGACGACCCTATAGTCGTCGGACAAGTCGGCGGCTGTCCAGCTTTGGCCCGGGGTCGTGGGGACGACCCTATAGTCGTCGGACATAACGGTGGCGGGCCAACTTTGGCCCGGGGTCGTGGGGACGAATCTATAGTCGTCGGACATGTCGTCGGCTGTCCAACTTTGGCCCGGGGTCGTGGGGACGACCCTATAGTCGTCGGACTTGACGGTGGCGGGCCAATCTAGTCCCGGGGTCGTGGGGACGACTCTATAGTCGTCGGAAATGTCGGCGGCTGGCCAACCTGGACTCGGGATCGTGGGACGACCCTATAGTCGTCGGACAAGACGGTGGCGGACCAATCTAGTCCCGGGGTCGTGGGGACGACCCTATAGTCGTCGGACATGTCGGCGGCGGGCCAACTTTGGCCCGTGGTCGTGGGGATGATCCAATAGTCGTCGGACATGTCGGCGGCTGGCCAACCTAGTCCCGAGGTCGTGGGGACGACCCTATAGTCGTCAGACTTGACGGTGGCGGGCCAATCTAGTCCCGGGGTCGTGGGGACGACCCTACAGTCGTCGGAAATGTCGGCGGCTGGCCAACCTGGACCCGGGGTCGTGGGGACGACCCTATTGTCGTCGGACATGACGGTGGCGGGCCAATCTAGTCTCGGGGTCGTGGGGACGACTCTATAGTCGTCGGAAATGTCGGCGGCTGGCCAACCTGGACCCGGGGTCGTGGGGACGACCCTATAGTCGTCGGAAATGACGGTGGCGGGCCAATCTAGTCCCGGGGTCGTGGGGACGACCCTATAGTCGTCGGACAAGTCGGCGGCGGGCCAACTTTGGCCCGGGGGTCGTGGGGACGACCCTATAGTCGTCGGACATGTCGGTGGCGGGCCAGTCTAGTCCCGGGTCGTGGGGACGACCCTATAGTCGTCGGACAAGTCGGCGGCCGGCCAACCTAGACCGGGGGTCGTGGGGACGACACTATAGTCGTCGGACATGACGGTGGCGGGCCAGTCTAGTCCCGGGTCGTGGGGACGACCCTATAGTCGTCGGACATGTCGGCGGCTGGCCAACTTTGGCCCGTGGTCGTGGGGACGACCCTATAGTCGTCGGAAATGTCGGTGGCTGTCCAACTTTGGCCCGGGGGTCGTGGGGACGACCCTATAGTCGTCGGACATGTCGGTGGCGGGCCAGTCTAGTCCCGGGTCGTGGGGACGACCCTATAGTCGTCGGACATGTCGGCGGCTGGCCAACTTTGGCCCGTGGTCGTGGGGAGGACCCTATACTCGTCGGACAAGTCGGCGGCGTACCAACCTAGTCCGGGGGTCGTGGGGACGACCCTATAGTCGTCGGACATGACGGTGGCGGGCCAGTCTAGTCCCGGGTCATGGGGACGACCCTATAGTCGTCGGACAAGTCGGCGGATGGCCAACTTTGGCCCGTGGTCGTGGGGACGACCCTATAGTCGTCGGAAATGACGGTGGCGGGCCAATCTAGTCCCGGGGTCGTGGGGACGACCCTACAGTCGTCGGACAAGTCGGCGGCGAGCCAATCTAGTCCCGCGGTCGTGGGGACGACCCTATAGTCGTCGGACAAGTCAGCGGCTGGCCAACATTGGCCCGTGGTCGTGGGGACGACCATATAGTCGTCGGACATGACGGTGGCGGGCCACTCTAGTCCCGGGTCGTGGGGACGACCCTATAGTCGTCGGACATGTCGGCGGCTGGCCAACTTTGGCCCGGGGTCGTGGGGACGACCCTACAGTCGTCGGATATGTCGGCGGCTGGCCAACTTTGGCCCGTGGTCGTGGGGACGATCCTATAGTCGTCGGAAATGACGGTGGCGGGCCAATCTAGTCCCGGGGTCGTGGGGACGACCCTATAGTCGTCGGACAAGTCGGTGGCGGGCCAACCAAGTACCGGGGTCGTGGGGATGACCCCATAGTCGTTGGACATGACGGTGGCGGGCCAGTCTAGTCCCGGGTCGTGGGCACGACCCTATAGTCGTCGGAAATGTCGCCGGCTGGCCAACTTTGGCCCGTGGTCGTGGGGACGACCCTATAGTCGTCGGACAAGTCGGCGGCTGTCCATCTTTGGCCCGGGGTCGTGGGGACGACCCTATAGTCGTCGGACAAGTCGGCGGCTGTCCATCTTTGGCCCGGGGTCGTGGGGACGACCCTATAGTCGTCGGACAAGTCGGCGGCTGTCCATCTTTGGCCCGGGGGTCGTGGGGACGACCCTATAGTCGTCGGACATGTCGGCGGCGAGCCAACATTGACCCGGGGTCGTGGGGACGACTCTATAGTCGTCGGACATGTCGGTGGCGGGCCAGTCTAGTCCCGGGTCGTGGGGACGACCCTATAGTCGTCGGACATGTCGGCGGCTGGCCAACTTTGGCCCGTGGTCGTGGGGAGGACCCTATACTCGTCGGACAAGTCGGCGGCGTACCAACCTAGTCCGGGGGTCGTGGGGACGACCCTATAGTCGTCGGATATGACGGTGGCGGGCCAGTCTAGTCCCGGGTCATGGGGACGACCCTATAGTCGTCGGACAAGTCGGCGGCTGGCCAACTTTGGCCCGTGGTCGTGGGGACGACCCTATAGTCGTCGGAAATGACGGTGGCGGGCCAATCTAGTCCCGGGGTCGTGGGGACGACCCTATAGTCGTCGGACATATCAGCGGCTGGCCAACTTTGGCCCGGGGTCGTGGGGACGACCCTACAGTCGTCGGATATGTCGGCGGCTGGCCAACTTTGGCCCGTGGTCGTGGGGACGACCGTATAGTCGTCGGAAATGACGGTGGCGGGCCAATCTAGTCCCGGGTTCGTGGGGACGACCCTATAGTCGTCGGACAAGTCGGCGGCGGGCCAACCTAGTCCCGGGGTCGTGGGGATGACCCTATAGTCGTCGGATATGTCGGCGGCTGGCCAACTTTGGCCCGTGGTCGTGAAGACGACCCTATAGTCGTCGGACAAGACGGTGGCGGGCCAATCTAGTCCCGGGGTCGTGGGGACGACCCTATAGTCGTCGGACAAGTCGGCGGCTGGCCATCTTTGGCCCGGGGTTGTGGGGACGAATCTATAGTCGTCGGACATGTCGGCGGCTGGCCAACTTTGGCCCGTGGTGGTGGAGACGATCCTATAGTCGTCGGACTTGACGGTGGCGGGCCAAACTAGTCCCGGGGTTGTGGGGACGACCCTATAGTCGTTGGACATTTCGGCGGCTTGCCAACTTTGGCCCGGGGTCGTGGGGACGACCCAATAGTCGTCGGACATGACGGCGGCTGGCCGACCTAGTCCCGAGGTCGTGGGGACGACCGTATAGTCGTCCGATATGTTGGCGGCTTGTTAACCTAGTCCCGGGGTCGTGGGGACGACCCTATAGTCGTTGGACATGACGGTGGCCGGCCAATCTAGTGCCGGGGTCGTGGGGACGACCCTGTAGTCGTCGGACTTGACGGTGGCGGGCCAATCTAGTACCGGGGTCGTGGGACGACCCCACAGTCGTCGGACATTTCGGCGGCTTGCCAACTTTGGCCCGGGGTCGTGGGGACGACCCTATAGTCGTCGGACATGACGGTGGCGGGCCAATCTAGTCCCGGGGTCGTAGGAACGACCCTATAGTCGTCGGACATGTCGGCGATTGGCCAACGTTGGCCCGGGGTCGTGGGGACGACCCTATAGTCGTCGGACAAGACGGCGGCTGGATATTCTTGGCTCGCGGTCGTGGGGACGACCCTATAGTCGTCGGAAATGACGGTGGCTGGCCAACTTTGGCCCGTGGTCGTGGGGAGGACCCTATACTCGTCGGACTAGTCGGCGGCGTACCAACCTAGTCCGGGGGTCGTGGGGACGACCCTATAGTCGTCGGATATGACGGTGGCGGGCCAGTCTAGTCCCGGGTCATGGGGACGACCCTATAGTCGTCGGACAAGTCGGCGGCTGGCCAACTTTGGCCCGTGGTCGTGGGGACGACCCTATAGTCGTCGGAAATGACGGTGGCGGCCCAATCTAGTCCCGGGGTCGTGGGGACGACCCTATAGTCGTCGGACATATCAGCGGCTGGCCAACTTTGGCCCGGGGTCGTGGGGACGACCCTACAGTCGTCGGATATGTCGGCGGCTGGCCAACTTTGGCCCGTGGTCGTGGGGACGACCCTATAGTCGTCGGAAATGACGGAGGCGGGCCAATCTAGTCCCGGGGTCGTGGGGACGACCCTATAGTCGTCGGATAAGTCGGCAGCTTGCCAACTTTGGCCCGGGGTCGTGGGAACGACCCTATAGTCGTCGGACAAGTCGGGGGCGAGCCCACCTAGTCCGGGGGTCGTGGGGACGACCCTATAGTCGTCGGACAAGTCGGCGGCCGGCCAACCTAGTCCGGGGGTCGTGGGGACGACCCTATAGTCGTCGGACATGACGGTGGCGGGCCAATCTAGTCCCGGGGTCGTGGGGACGACCCCATAGTCGTTGGACATGACGGTGGCGGGCCAGTCTAGTCCCGGGTCGTGGGCACGACCCTATAGTCGTCGGAAATGTCGCCGGCTGGCCAACTTTGGCCCGTGGTCGTGGGGACGACCCTATAGTCGTCGGACAAGTCGGCGGCTGTCCAGCTTTGGCCCGGGGTCGTGGGGACGACCCTATAGTCGTCGGACAAGTCGGGGGCGAGCCCACCTAGTCCGGGGGTCGTGGGGACGACCCTATAGTCGTCGGACAAGTCGGCGGCCGGCCAACCTAGTCCGGGGGTCGTGGGGACGACCCTATAGTCGTCGGACATGACGGTGGCGGGCCTACCTAGTACCGGGGTCGTGGGGACGACCCTATAGTCGTCGGACATGTCGGCGGCGAGCCAACATTGACCCGGGGTCGTGGGGACGACTCTATAGTCGTCGGACATGTCGGTGGCGGGCCAGTCTAGTCCCGGGTCGTGGGGACGACCCTATAGTCGTCGGACATGTCGGCGGCTGGCCAACTTTGGCCCGTGGTCGCGGGGAGGACCCTATACTCGTCGGACAAGTCGGCGGCGTACCAACCTAGTCTGGGGGTCGTGGGGACGACCCTATAGTCGTCGGATATGACGGTGGCGGGCCAATCTAGTCCCGGCGTCGTGGGGACGACCCTATACTCGTCGGACAAGTCGGCGGCTGTCCAGCTTTGGCCCGGGGTCGTGGGGACGACCCTATAGTCGTCGGACAAGTCGGGGGCGGGCCTACCTAGTCCCGGGGTCGTGGGGACGACCCTATAGTCGTCGGATAAGTCGGCAGCTTGCCAACTTTGGCCCGGGGTCGTGGGAACGACCCCATAGTCGTCGGACATGTCGGCGGCTGGCCAACTTTGGACCGTGGTCGTGGGGACGATCCGATAGTCGTCGGACATGACGGTGGCGGGCCAATCTAGTCCCGGGGTCGTGGGTACGACCCTATAGTCGTCGGACATGTCGGCGATTGGCCATTATTGGCCCGGGGTCGTGGGGACGACCCTATTATCGTCGGACAAGTCGGCGGCTGGCCAAATTTGGCCCGTGGTCGTGAGGACAACCCTATTGTCGTCGGAAATGTCGGCGGCTGGCCAACTTTGGCCCGTGGTCGTGAAGACGACCCTATAGTCGTCGGACATGTCGGCGGCTGGCCAACTTTGGCCCGTGGTCGTGAAGACGACCCTATAGTCGGCGGACATGTCGGCGGCTGGCCAACTTTGGCCCGGGGTCGTGGGGACGACCCTATAGTCGTCGGACATGAAGGTGGCGGACCAATCTAGTCCCGGGGTCGTGGGGACGACCCTACAGTCGTCGGACATTTCGGCGGCTTGCCAACTTTGGCCCGGGGTCGTGGGGACGACCCTATAGTCGTCGGACTTGACGGTGGCGGGCCAATCTAGTCCCAAGGTCCTGGGGACGACCCTATAGTCGTCGGACTTGACGGTGGCGGGCCAATCTAGTCTCGGGGTCGTGGGGACGACCCTACAGTCGTCGGACATTTCGGCGGCTTGCCAACTTTGGCACGGGGTCGTGGGGACGACCCTATAGTCGTCAGACATGACGGTGGTGAGCCAACCTAGTCCCGGGGTCGTGGGGACGACCCTATAGTCGTCGGACATGACGGTGGCGGGCCAGTCTAGTCCCGGGTCGTAGGGACGACCCTATAGTCGTCGGAAATGACGGCGGCTGGCCAACTTTGGCCCGTGGTCGTGGGGACGACCCTATAGTCGTCAGACGTGACGGTGGCGAGCCAACGCTAGTCCCGGGGTCGTGGGGACGACCCTATAATCGTCGGACAAGTCGGCGGCGAGCCCACCTAGTCGGGGGGTCGTGGGGACGACCCTATAGTCGTCGGACAAGTCGGCGGCCGGCCAACCTAGTCCGGGGGTCGTGGGGACGACCCTATAGTCGTCGGACATGACGGTGGCGGGCCAGTCTAGTCCCGGGTCGTGGGGACGACCCTATAGTCGTCGGACAAGTCAGCGGCTGGCCAACATTGGCCCGTGGTCGTGTGGACGACCCCATAGTCGTCCGACATGACGGTGGCGGGCCAATCTAGTCCCGGGGTCGTGGGGACGACGCCATAGTCGTTAGACATATCGGTGGCGGGCCAGTCTAGTCCCGGGTCGTGGGGACGACCCTATAGTCGTCGGACATGTCGGCGGCTGGCCAACTTTGGCCCGTGGTCGTGGGGAGGACTCTATAGTCGTCGGACAAGTCGGCGGCCGGCCAACCTAGTCGGGGGGTCGTGGGGACGACCCTATAGTCGTCGGACAAGTCGGCGGCCGGCCAACCTAGTCCGGGGGTCGTGGGGACGACCCTATAGTCGTCGGACATGACGGTGGCGGGCCAGTCTAGTCCCGGGTCGTAGGGACGACCCTATAGTCGTCGGAAATGACGGCGGCTGGCCAACTTTGGCCCGTGGTCGTGGGGACGACCCTATAGTCGTCAGACGTGACGGTGGCGAGCCAACGCTAGTCCCGGGGTCGTGGGGACGACCCTATAATCGTCGGACAAGTCGGCGGCGAGCCCACCTAGTCGGGGGGTCGTGGGGACGACCCTATAGTCGTCGGACAAGTCGGCGGCCGGCCAACCTAGTCCGGGGGTCGTGGGGACGACCCTATAGTCGTCGGACATGACGGTGGCGGGCCAGTCTAGTCCCGGGTCGTGGGGACGACCCTATAGTCGTCGGACAAGTCGGCGGCTGTCCATCTTTGGCCCGGGGTCGTGGGGACGACCCTATAGTCGTCGGACAAGTCGGCGGCTGTCCATCTTTGGCCCGGGGTCGTGGGGACGACCCTATAGTCGTCGGACAAGTCGGCGGCTGTCCATCTTTGGCCCGGGGGTCGTGGGGACGACCCTATAGTCGTCGGACATGTCGGCGGCGAGCCAACATTGACCCGGGGTCGTGGGGACGACTCTATAGTCGTCGGACATGTCGGTGGCGGGCCAGTCTAGTCCCGGGTCGTGGGGACGACCCTATAGTCGTCGGACATGTCGGCGGCTGGCCAACTTTGGCCCGTGGTCGTGGGGAGGACCCTATACTCGTCGGACAAGTCGGCGGCGTACCAACCTAGTCCGGGGGTCGTGGGGACGACCCTATAGTCGTCGGATATGACGGTGGCGGGCCAGTCTAGTCCCGGGTCATGGGGACGACCCTATAGTCGTCGGACAAGTCGGCGGCTGGCCAACTTTGGCCCGTGGTCGTGGGGACGACCCTATAGTCGTCGGAAATGACGGTGGCGGGCCAATCTAGTCCCGGGGTCGTGGGGACGACCCTATAGTCGTCGGACATATCAGCGGCTGGCCAACTTTGGCCCGGGGTCGTGGGGACGACCCTACAGTCGTCGGATATGTCGGCGGCTGGCCAACTTTGGCCCGTGGTCGTGGGGACGACCGTATAGTCGTCGGAAATGACGGTGGCGGGCCAATCTAGTCCCGGGTTCGTGGGGACGACCCTATAGTCGTCGGACAAGTCGGCGCCGGGCCAACCTAGTCCCGGGGTCGTGGGGATGACCCTATAGTCGTCGGATATGTCGGCGGCTGGCCAACTTTGGCCCGTGGTCGTGAAGACGACCCTATAGTCGTCGGACAAGACGGTGGCGGGCCAATCTAGTCCCGGGGTCGTGGGGACGACCCTATAGTCGTCGGACAAGTCGGCGGCTGGCCATCTTTGGCCCGGGGTTGTGGGGACGAATCTATAGTCGTCGGACATGTCGGCGGCTGGCCAACTTTGGCCCGTGGTGGTGGAGACGATCCTATAGTCGTCGGACTTGACGGTGGCGGGCCAAACTAGTCCCGGGGTTGTGGGGACGACCCTATAGTCGTTGGACATTTCGGCGGCTTGCCAACTTTGGCCCGGGGTCGTGGGGACGACCCAATAGTCGTCGGACATGACGGCGGCTGGCCGACCTAGTCCCGAGGTCGTGGGGACGACCGTATAGTCGTCCGATATGTTGGCGGCTTGTTAACCTAGTCCCGGGGTCGTGGGGACGACCCTATAGTCGTTGGACATGACGGTGGCCGGCCAATCTAGTGCCGGGGTCGTGGGGACGACCCTGTAGTCGTCGGACTTGACGGTGGCGGGCCAATCTAGTACCGGGGTCGTGGGACGACCCCACAGTCGTCGGACATTTCGGCGGCTTGCCAACTTTGGCCCGGGGTCGTGGGGACGACCCTATAGTCGTCGGACATGACGGTGGCGGGCCAATCTAGTCCCGGGGTCGTAGGAACGACCCTATAGTCGTCGGACATGTCGGCGATTGGCCAACGTTGGCCCGGGGTCGTGGGGACGACCCTATAGTCGTCGGACAAGACGGCGGCTGGATATTCTTGGCTCGCGGTCGTGGGGACGACCCTATAGTCGTCGGAAATGACGGTGGCTGGCCAACTTTGGCCCGTGGTCGTGGGGAGGACCCTATACTCGTCGGACTAGTCGGCGGCGTACCAACCTAGTCCGGGGGTCGTGGGGACGACCCTATAGTCGTCGGATATGACGGTGGCGGGCCAGTCTAGTCCCGGGTCATGGGGACGACCCTATAGTCGTCGGACAAGTCGGCGGCTGGCCAACTTTGGCCCGTGGTCGTGGGGACGACCCTATAGTCGTCGGAAATGACGGTGGCGGCCCAATCTAGTCCCGGGGTCGTGGGGACGACCCTATAGTCGTCGGACATATCAGCGGCTGGCCAACTTTGGCCCGGGGTCGTGGGGACGACCCTACAGTCGTCGGATATGTCGGCGGCTGGCCAACTTTGGCCCGTGGTCGTGGGGACGACCCTATAGTCGTCGGAAATGACGGAGGCGGGCCAATCTAGTCCCGGGGTCGTGGGGACGACCCTATAGTCGTCGGATAAGTCGGCAGCTTGCCAACTTTGGCCCGGGGTCGTGGGAACGACCCTATAGTCGTCGGACAAGTCGGGGGCGAGCCCACCTAGTCCGGGGGTCGTGGGGACGACCCTATAGTCGTCGGACAAGTCGGCGGCCGGCCAACCTAGTCCGGGGGTCGTGGGGACGACCCTATAGTCGTCGGACATGACGGTGGCGGGCCAATCTAGTCCCGGGGTCGTGGGGACGACCCCATAGTCGTTGGACATGACGGTGGCGGGCCAGTCTAGTCCCGGGTCGTGGGCACGACCCTATAGTCGTCGGAAATGTCGCCGGCTGGCCAACTTTGGCCCGTGGTCGTGGGGACGACCCTATAGTCGTCGGACAAGTCGGCGGCTGTCCAGCTTTGGCCCGGGGTCGTGGGGACGACCCTATAGTCGTCGGACAAGTCGGGGGCGAGCCCACCTAGTCCGGGGGTCGTGGGGACGACCCTATAGTCGTCGGACAAGTCGGCGGCCGGCCAACCTAGTCCGGGGGTCGTGGGGACGACCCTATAGTCGTCGGACATGACGGTGGCGGGCCTACCTAGTACCGGGGTCGTGGGGACGACCCTATAGTCGTCGGACATGTCGGCGGCGAGCCAACATTGACCCGGGGTCGTGGGGACGACTCTATAGTCGTCGGACATGTCGGTGGCGGGCCAGTCTAGTCCCGGGTCGTGGGGACGACCCTATAGTCGTCGGACATGTCGGCGGCTGGCCAACTTTGGCCCGTGGTCGCGGGGAGGACCCTATACTCGTCGGACAAGTCGGCGGCGTACCAACCTAGTCTGGGGGTCGTGGGGACGACCCTATAGTCGTCGGATATGACGGTGGCGGGCCAATCTAGTCCCGGCGTCGTGGGGACGACCCTATACTCGTCGGACAAGTCGGCGGCTGTCCAGCTTTGGCCCGGGGTCGTGGGGACGACCCTATAGTCGTCGGACAAGTCGGGGGCGGGCCTACCTAGTCCCGGGGTCGTGGGGACGACCCTATAGTCGTCGGATAAGTCGGCAGCTTGCCAACTTTGGCCCGGGGTCGTGGGAACGACCCCATAGTCGTCGGACATGTCGGCGGCTGGCCAACTTTGGACCGTGGTCGTGGGGACGATCCGATAGTCGTCGGACATGACGGTGGCGGGCCAATCTAGTCCCGGGGTCGTGGGTACGACCCTATAGTCGTCGGACATGTCGGCGATTGGCCATTATTGGCCCGGGGTCGTGGGGACGACCCTATTATCGTCGGACAAGTCGGCGGCTGGCCAAATTTGGCCCGTGGTCGTGAGGACAACCCTATTGTCGTCGGAAATGTCGGCGGCTGGCCAACTTTGGCCCGTGGTCGTGAAGACGACCCTATAGTCGTCGGACATGTCGGCGGCTGGCCAACTTTGGCCCGTGGTCGTGAAGACGACCCTATAGTCGGCGGACATGTCGGCGGCTGGCCAACTTTGGCCCGGGGTCGTGGGGACGACCCTATAGTCGTCGGACATGAAGGTGGCGGACCAATCTAGTCCCGGGGTCGTGGGGACGACCCTACAGTCGTCGGACATTTCGGCGGCTTGCCAACTTTGGCCCGGGGTCGTGGGGACGACCCTATAGTCGTCGGACTTGACGGTGGCGGGCCAATCTAGTCCCAAGGTCCTGGGGACGACCCTATAGTCGTCGGACTTGACGGTGGCGGGCCAATCTAGTCTCGGGGTCGTGGGGACGACCCTACAGTCGTCGGACATTTCGGCGGCTTGCCAACTTTGGCACGGGGTCGTGGGGACGACCCTATAGTCGTCAGACATGACGGTGGTGAGCCAACCTAGTCCCGGGGTCGTGGGGACGACCCTATAGTCGTCGGACATGACGGTGGCGGGCCAGTCTAGTCCCGGGTCGTAGGGACGACCCTATAGTCGTCGGAAATGACGGCGGCTGGCCAACTTTGGCCCGTGGTCGTGGGGACGACCCTATAGTCGTCAGACGTGACGGTGGCGAGCCAACGCTAGTCCCGGGGTCGTGGGGACGACCCTATAATCGTCGGACAAGTCGGCGGCGAGCCCACCTAGTCGGGGGGTCGTGGGGACGACCCTATAGTCGTCGGACAAGTCGGCGGCCGGCCAACCTAGTCCGGGGGTCGTGGGGACGACCCTATAGTCGTCGGACATGACGGTGGCGGGCCAGTCTAGTCCCGGGTCGTGGGGACGACCCTATAGTCGTCGGACAAGTCAGCGGCTGGCCAACATTGGCCCGTGGTCGTGTGGACGACCCCATAGTCGTCCGACATGACGGTGGCGGGCCAATCTAGTCCCGGGGTCGTGGGGACGACGCCATAGTCGTTAGACATATCGGTGGCGGGCCAGTCTAGTCCCGGGTCGTGGGGACGACCCTATAGTCGTCGGACATGTCGGCGGCTGGCCAACTTTGGCCCGTGGTCGTGGGGAGGACTCTATAGTCGTCGGACAAGTCGGCGGCCGGCCAACCTAGTCGGGGGGTCGTGGGGACGACCCTATAGTCGTCGGACAAGTCGGCGGCCGGCCAACCTAGTCCGGGGGTCGTGGGGACGACCCTATAGTCGTCGGACATGACAGTGGCGGGCCAGTCTAGTCCCGGGTCGTAGGGACGACCCTATAGTCGTCGGAAATGACGGCGGCTGGCCAACTTTGGCCCGTGGTCGTGGGGACGACCCTATAGTCGTCAGACGTGACGGTGGCGAGCCAACGCTAGTCCCGGGGTCGTGGGGACGACCCTATAATCGTCGGACAAGTCGGCGGCGAGCCCACCTAGTCGGGGGGTCGTGGGGACGACCCTATAGTCGTCGGACAAGTCGGCGGCCGGCCAACCTAGTCCGGGGGTCGTGGGGACGACCCTATAGTCGTCGGACATGACGGTGGCGGGCCAGTCTAGTCCCGGGTCGTGGGGACGACCCTATAGTCGTCGGACAAGTCAGCGGCTGGCCAACATTGGCCCGTGGTCGTGTGGACGACCCCATAGTCGTCCGACATGACGGTGGCGGGCCAATCTAGTCCCGGGGTCGTGGGGACGACGCCATAGTCGTTAGACATATCGGTGGCGGGCCAGTCTAGTCCCGGGTCGTGGGGACGACCCTATAGTCGTCGGACATGTCGGCGGCTGGCCAACTTTGGCCCGTGGTCGTGGGGAGGACCCTATACTCGTCGGACAAGTCGGCGGCGTACCAACCTAGTCCGGGGGTCGTGGGGACGACCCTGTAGTCGTCGGACATGGCGGTGGCGGGCCAGTCTAGTCCCGGGTCATGGGGACGACCCTATAGTCGTCGGACAAGCCGGCGGCTGGCCAGCTTTGGCCCGTGGTCGTGGGGACGACCCTATAGTCGTCGGAAATGACGGTGGCGGGCCAATCTAGTCCCGGGGTCGTGGGTACGACCCTATAGTCGTCGGACAAGTCGGCGGCGGGCCAACCTTGTCCCGGGGTCGTGGGGACGACCCTATAATCGTCGGACATGTCGGCGGCTGGCCAACTTTGGCCCGGTGTCGTGGGGACGACTCTATAGTCGTCGGAAATGTCGGCGCCTGGCCAACCTGGACCCGGGGTCGTGGGGACGACCCTATTGTCGTCGGACATGACGGTGGCGGGCCAATCTAGTCTCGCGGTCGTGGGGACGACCCTATAATCGTCGGACATGACGGTGGCGGGCCAATCTAGTCCCGGGGTCGTGGGGACGACCCTATAGTCGTCGGACATGTCGGCGGCTGGCCAACTTTGGCCCGGTGTCGTGGGGACGACTCTATAGTCGTCGGACATGTCGGCGGCTGGCCAACCTAGACCCGGGGTCGTGGGGACGACCCTATTGTCGTCGGACCTGTCGGCGGCTGGCCAACCTAGTCCCGAGGTCGTGGGGCGACCCTATAGTCGTCGGACATGTCGGCGGCTGGCCAACCTAGTCCCGAGGTCGTCGGACTGGACGGTGGCGGGCCAATCTAGTCCCGGGTTCGTGGGGACGATCCTACAGTCGTCGGACATGTCGGCGGCTGGCCAACTTTGGCCCGTGGTCGTGGGGACGACCCTGAAGTCGTCGGACATGACGGTGGCGGGCCAATCTAGTCCCGGGGTCGTGGGTACGACCGTATAGTCGTCGGACAAGTCGGCGGCTGGCCAACTTTGGCCCGGGGCCGTGGGAACGACCCTATAGTCGTCGGACATGACGGTGGCGGGCCAATATAGTCCTGGGGTCGTGGGGACGACCCTACAGTCGTCGGACAAGTCGGCGGCGAGCGAATCTAGTCCCGCGGTCGTGGGGACGACCCTATAGTCGTCGGACAAGTCAGCGGCTAGCCAACATTGGCCCGTGGTCGTGGGGACGACCCTATAGTCGTCGGAAATGACGGTGGCGGGCCAATCTAGTCCCGCGGTCGTGGGGACGACCCTACAGTCGTCGGACAAGTCGGCGGCGAGCCAATCTAGTCCCGCGGTCGTGGGGACGACCCTATAGTCGTCGGACAAGTCAGCGGCTGGCCAACATTGGCCCGTGGTCGTGGGGACGACCATATAGTCGTCGGACATGACGGTGGCGGGCCACTCTAGTCCCGGGTCGTGGGGACGACCCTATAGTCGTCGGACATGTCGGTGGCTGGCCAACTTTGGCCCGGGGTCGTGGGGACGACCCTATAGTCGTCGGACATGACGGCGGCTGGCCAACTTTGGCCCGCGGTCGTGGGGAGGACCCTATACTCGTCGGACAAGTCGGCGGCGTACCAACCTAGTCCGGGGGTCGTGGGGACGACCCTATAGTCGTCGGACATGCCGGTGGCGGGCCAATCTAGTCCCGGGGTCGTGAGGACGACCCTACAGTCGTCGGACAAGTCGGCGGCGAGCCAATCTAGTCCCGCGGTCGTGGGGACGACCCTATAGTCGTCGGACAAGTCAGCGGCTAGCCAGCTTTGGCCCGTGGTCGTGGGGACGACCCTATAGTCGTCGGAAATGACGGTGGCGGGCCAATCTAGTCCCGGGGTCGTGGGGACGACCCTACAGTCGTCGGACAAGTCGGCGGCGAGCGAATCTAGTCCCGCGGTCGTGGGGACGACCCTATAGTCGTCGGACAAGTCAGCGGCTAGCCAACATTGGCCCGTGGTCGTGGGGACGACCCTATAGTCGTCGGAAATGACGGTGGCGGGCCAATCTAGTCCCGCGGTCGTGGGGACGACCCTACAGTCGTCGGACAAGTCGGCGGCGAACCAATCTAGTCCCGCGGTCGTGGGGACGACCCTATAGTCGTCGGACAAGTCAGCGGCTAGCCAACATTGGCCCGTGGTCGTGGGGACGACCGTATAGTCGTCGGACATGACGGTGGCGGGCCACTCTAGTCCCGGGTCGTGGGGACGATCCTATAGTCGTCGGACATGTCGGCGGCTGGCCAACATTGGCCCGTGGTCGTGGGGACGACCGTATAGTCGTCGGACATGACGGTGGCGGGCCACTCTAGTCCCGGGTCGTGGGGACGATCCTATAGTCGTCGGACATGTCGGCGGCTGTCCAACTTTGGCCCGGGGTCGTGGGGACGACCCTATAGTCGTCGGACTTGACGGTGGCGGGCCAATCTAGTCCCGGGGTCGTGGGGACGACCGTATAGTCGTCAGACATATCGGTGGCGAGCCAACCTAGTCCCGGGGTCGTGGGGACGACCCTATAGTCGTCGGACAAGTCGGCGGCGGGCGAACCTAGACCCGGGGTCGTGGGGATGACCCTATAGTCGTCGGACATGACGGTGGCGGGCCAGTCTAGTCCCGGGTCGTGGGGACGACCCTATAGTCGTCGGACATTTCGGCGGCTGGCCAACTTTGGCCCGTGGTCGTGGGGACGACCCTATAGTCGGCAGACATGACGGTGGCGAGCCAACCTAGTCCCGGGGTCGTGGGGACGACCCTATAGTCGTCGGACAAGTCGGCGGCGAGCCCACCTAGTCGGGGGGTCGTGGGGACGACCCTATAGTCGTCGGACAAGTCGGCGGCCGGCCAACCTAGTCCGGGGGTCGTGGGGACGACCCTATAGTCGTCGGACCTGACGGTGGCGGGCCAGTCTAGTCCCGGGTCGTGGGGACGACCCTATAGTCGTCGGACATGTCGGCGG
This sequence comes from Andrena praecox, assembly GCA_963932275.1. Lineage (NCBI taxonomy): Eukaryota > Metazoa > Arthropoda > Insecta > Hymenoptera > Andrenidae > Andrena > Andrena praecox. The sequence goes on along the minus strand of CAWVQO010000615.1, from coordinate 1,922,778 downwards.
CTGGCCAACTTTGGCCCGTGGTCGTGGGGACGACCCTATAGTCGTCAGACATGACGGTGGCGAGCCAACCTAGTCCCGGGGTCGTGGGGACGACCCTATAGTCGTCGGACAAGTCGGCGGCGAGCCCACCTAGTCGGGGGGTCGTGGGGACGACCCTATAGTCGTCGGACAAGTCGGCGGCCGGCCAACCTAGTCCGGGGGTCGTGGGGACGACCCTATAGTCGTCGGACATGACGGTGGCGGGCCAGTCTAGTCCCGGGTCGTGGGGACGACCCTATAGTCGTCGGACATGTCGGCGGCTGGCCAACTTTGGCCCGTGGTCGTGGGGACGACCCTATAGTCGTCGGAAATGTCGGTGGCTGTCCAACTTTGGCCCGGGGGTCGTGGGGACGACCCTATAGTCGTCGGACATGTCGGCGGCGAGCCAACATTGACCCGGGGTCGTGGGGACGACTCTATAGTCGTCGGACATGTCGGTGGCGGGCCAGTCTAGTCCCGGGTCGTGGGGACGACCCTATAGTCGTCGGACATGTCGGCGGCTGGCCAACTTTGGCCCGTGGTCGTGGGGAGGACCCTATACTCGTCGGACAAGTCGGCGGCGTACCAACCTAGTCCGGGGGTCGTGGGGACGACCCTATAGTCGTCGGACATGACGGTGGCGGGCCAGTCTAGTCCCGGGTCATGGGGACGACCCTATAGTCGTCGGACAAGTCGGCGGCTGGCCAACTTTGGCCCGTGGTCGTGGGGACGACCCTATAGTCGTCGGAAATGACGGTGGCGGGCCAATCTAGTCCCGGGGTCGTGGGGACGACCCTACAGTCGTCGGACAAGTCGGCGGCGAGCCAATCTAGTCCCGCGGTCGTGGGGACGACCCTATAGTCGTCGGACAAGTCAGCGGCTAGCCAACATTGGCCCGTGGTCGTGGGGACGACCCTATAGTCGTCGGAAATGACGGTGGCGGGCCAATCTAGTCCCGCGGTCGTGGGGACGAACCTACAGTCGTCGGACAAGTCGGCGGCGAGCCAATCTAGTCCCGCGGTCGTGGGGACGACCCTATAGTCGTCGGACAAGTCAGCGGCTAGCCAACATTGGCCCGTGGTCGTGGGGACGACCGTATAGTCGTCGGACATGACGGTGGCGAGCCAATCTAGTCCCGGGTCATGGGGACGACCCTATAGTCGTCGGACAAGTCGGCGGCTGGCCAACTTTGGCCCGTGGTCGTGGGGACGACCCTATAGTCGTCGGACAAGTCGGCGGCTGGCCAACTTTGGCCCGTGGTCGTGGGGACGACCCTATAGTCGTCGGAAATGACGGTGGCGGGCCAATCTAGTCCCGGGGTCGTGGGGACGACCCTACAGTCGTCGGACAAGTCGGCGGCGAGCCAATCTAGTCCCGCGGTCGTGGGGACGACCCTATAGTCGTCGGACAAGTCAGCGGCTGGCCAACACTGGCCCGTGGTCGTGGGGACGACCATATAGTCGTCGGACATGACGGTGGCGGGCCACTCTAGTCCCGGGTCGTGGGGACGACCCTATAGTCGTCGGACATGTCGGTGGCTGGCCAACTTTGGCCCGGGGTCGTGGGGACGACCCTATAGTCGTCGGACATGTCGGCGGCTGGCCAACTTTGGCCCGCGGTCGTGGGGAGGACCCTATACTCGTCGGACAAGTCGGCGGCGTACCAACCTAGTCCGGGGGTCGTGGGGACGACCCTATAGTCGTCGGACATGCCGGTGGCGGGCCAATCTAGTCCCGGGTCATGGGGACGACCCTATAGTCGTCGGACAAGTCGGCGGCTGGCCAACTTTGGCCCGTGGTCGTGGGGACGACCCTATAGTCGTCGGATATGACGGTGGCGGGCCAATCTAGTCCCGGGGTCGTGGGGACGACCCTACAGTCGTCGGACAATTCGGCGGCGAGCCAATCTAGTCCCGCGGTCGTGGGGACGACCCTATAGTCGTCGGATATGTCGGCGGCTGGCCAACTTTGGCCCGCGGTCGTGGGGAGGACCCTATACTCGTCGGACAAGTCGGCGGCGTACCAACCTAGTCCGGGGGTCGTGGGGACGACCCTATAGTCGTCGGACATGCCGGTGGCGGGCCAATCTAGTCCCGGGTCATGGGGACGACCCTATAGTCGTCGGACAAGTAGGCGGCTGGCCAACATTGGCCCGTGGTCGTGGGGACGACCCTATAGTCGTCGGACATGTCGCCGGCTGGCCAACTTTGGCCCATGGTCGTGGGGACGACCCTATAGTCGTCCGACAGAACGGTGGCGGGCCAATCTAGTCCCGGGGTCGTGGGGACGACCCTATAGTCGTCGGACAAGTCGGGGGCGGGCCTACCTAGTCCCGGGGTCGTGGGGACGACCCTATAGTCGTCGGATAAGTCGGCAGCTTGCCAACTTTGGCCCTGGGTCGTGGGAACGACCCTATAGTCGTCGGACAAGTCGGGGGCGAGCCCACCTAGTCCGGGGGTCGTGGGGACGACCCTATAGTCGTCGGACAAGTCGGCGGCCGGCCAACCTAGTCCGGGGGTCGTGGGGACGACCCTATAGTCGTCGGACATGACGGTGGCGGGCCAATCTAGTCCCGGGGTCGTGGGGACGACCCCATAGTCGTTGGACATGACGGTGGCGGGCCAGTCTAGTCCCGGGTCGTGGGCACGACCCTATAGTCGTCGGAAATGTCGCCGGCTGGCCAACTTTGGCCCGTGGTCGTGGGGACGACCCTATAGTCGTCGGACAAGTCGGCGGCTGTCCAGCTTTGGCCCGGGGTCGTGGGGACGACCCTATAGTTGTCGGACAAGTCGGCGGCTGTCCAGCTTTGGCCCGGGGTCGTGGGGACGACCCTATAGTCGTCGGACTTGACGGTGGCGGGCCAATCTAGTCCCGGGGTCGTGGGGACGACCCTATAGTCGTCGGACTTGACGGTGGCGGGCCAATCTAGTCCCGGGGTCGTGGGGACGACCCTATAGTCGTCGGATATGACGGTGGCGGGCCAGTCTAGTCCCGGGTCATGGGGACGACCCTATAGTCGTCGGACAAGTCGGCGGCTGGCCAACTTTGGCCCGTGGTCGTGGGGACGACCCTATAGTCGTCGGAAATGACGGTGGCGGGCCAATCTAGTCCCGGGGTCGTGGGGACGACCCTATAGTCGTCGGACATATCAGCGGCTGGCCAACTTTGGCCCGGGGTCGTGGGGACGACCCTACAGTCGTCGGATATGTCGGCGGCTGGCCAACTTTGGCCCGTGGTCGTGGGGACGACCCTATAGTCGTCGGAAATGACGGTGGCGGGCCAATCTAGTCCCGGGGTCGTGGGGACGACCCTATAGTCGTCGGAAATGACGGTGGCGGGCCAGTCTAGTCCCGGGTCGTGGGGACGACCCTATAGTCGTCGGACATATCGCCGGCTGGCCAACTTTGGCCCGTGGTCGTGGGGACGACCCTATAGTCGTCGGACAGAACGGTGGCGGGCCAATCTAGTCCCGGGGTCGTGGGGACGACCCTATAGTCGTCGGACAAGTCGGGGGCGGGCCTACCTAGTCCCGGGGTCGTGGGGACGACCCTATAGTCGTCGGATAAGTCGGCAGCTTGCCAACTTTGGCCCGGGGTCGTGGGAACGACCCTATAGTCGTCGGACAAGTCGGGGGCGAGCCCACCTAGTCCGGGGGTCGTGGGGACGACCCTATAGTCGTCGGACAAGTCGGCGGCCGGCCAACCTAGTCCGGGGGTCGTGGGGACGACCCTATAGTCGTCGGACATGACGGTGGCGGGCCAATCTAGTCCCGGGGTCGTGGGGACGACCCCGTAGTCGTTGGACATGACGGTGGCGGGCCAGTCTAGTCCCGGGTCGTGGGCACGACCCTATAGTCGTCGGAAATGTCGCCGGCTGGCCAACTTTGGCCCGTGGTCGTGGGGACGACCCAATAGTCGTCGGACAAGTCGTCGGCTGTCCAGCTTTGGCCCGGGGTCGTGAGGACGACCCTATAGTCGTCGGACAAGTCGGCGGCTGTCCAGCTTTGGCCCGGGGTCGTGGGGACGACCCTATAGTCGTCGGACTTGACGGTGGCGGGCCAATCTAGTCCCGGGGTCGTGGGGACGACCCTATAGTCGTCGGACTTGACGGTGGCGGGCCAATCAAGTCCCGGGGTCGTGGGGACGACCCTATTGTCGTCGGACAAGCCGGTGGCGGGCCAATCTAGTCCCGGCGTCGTGGGGACGACCCTATACTCGTCGGACATGTCGGCGGCTGGCCAACTTTTGCCCGGGGTCGTGGGGACGACCCTATAGTGGTCGGACTAGTCGGCGGCTGGCCAACCTAGTCCCGGGTCCGTGGGGACGAACCTATAGTCCTCGGACAAGTCGGCGGCTGGCCAACTTTGGCCCGGGGTTGTAGGGACAACCCTATAGTCGTCGGACAAGTCGGAGGCTGGCCAACTTTGGCCCGTGGTCGTGGGGACGACCCTATAGTCGTTGGACATGACGGTGGCGGGCCAATCTAGTCCCGGCGTCGTGGGGACGACCCCATACTCGTCGGACAAGTCGGCGGCTGGACATCTTTGGCCCGGGGTCGTGGGGACGACCCTATAGTCGTCGGACAAGTCGGCGGCTGTCCAGCTTTGGCCCGGGGTCGTGGGGACGACCCTATAGTCGTCGGACTTGACGGTGGCGGGCCAATCTAGTCCCGGGGTCGTGGGGACGACCCTATAGTCGTCGGACTTGACGGTGGCGGGCCAGTCTAGTCCCGGGTCGTGGGCACGACCCTATAGTCGTCGGAAATGACGCCGGCTGGCCAACTTTGGCCCGTGGTCGTGGGGACGACCCTATAGTCGTCGGACAGAACGGTGGCGGGCCAATCTAGTCCCGGGGTCGTGGGGACGACCCTATAGTCGTCGGACAAGTCGGGGGCGGGCCTACCTAGTCCCGGGGTCGTGGGGACGACCCTATAGTCGTCGGATAACTCGGCAGCTTGCCAACTTTGGCCCTGGGTCGTGGGAACGACCCTATAGTCGTCGGACAAGTCGGGGGCGAGCCCACCTAGTCCGGGGGTCGTGGGGACGACCCTATAGTCGTCGGACAAGTCGGCGGCCGGCCAACCTAGTCCGGGGGTCGTGGGGACGACCCTATAGTCGTCGGACATGACGGTGGCGGGCCAATCTAGTCCCGGGGTCGTGGGGACGACCCCATAGTCGTTGGACATGACGGTGGCGGGCCAGTCTAGTCCCGGGTCGTGGGCACGACCCTATAGTCGTCGGAAATGTCGCCGGCTGGCCAACTTTGGCCCGTGGTCGTGGGGACGACCCTATAGTCGTCGGACAAGTCGGCGGCTGTCCAGCTTTGGCCCGGGGTCGTGGGGACGACCCTATAGTTGTCGGACAAGTCGGCGGCTGTCCAGCTTTGGCCCGGGGTCGTGGGGACGACCCTATAGTCGTCGGACTTGACGGTGGCGGGCCAATCTAGTCCCGGGGTCGTGGGGACGACCCTATAGTCGTCGGACTTGACGGTGGCGGGCCAATCTAGTCCCGGGGTTCGTTGGGACGACCCTATAGTCGTCGGACAAGACGGTGGCGGGCCAATCTAGTCCCGGCGTCGTGGGGACGACCCTATACTCGTCGGACATGTCGGCGGCTGGCCAACTTTTGCCCGGGGTCGTGGGGACGACCCTATAGTGGTCGGACTAGTCGGCGGCTGGCCAACCTAGTCCCGGGTCCGTGGGGACGAACCTATAGTCCTCGGACAAGTCGGCGGCTGGCCAACTTTGGCCCGGGGTTGTAGGGACAACCCAATAGTCGTCGGACAAGTCGGAGGCTGGCCAACTTTGGCCCGTGGTCGTGGGGACGACCCTATAGTCGTTGGACATGACGGTGGCGGGCCAATCTAGTCCCGGCGTCGTGGGGACGACCCTATACTCGTCGGACAAGTCGGCGGCTGGACATCTTTGGCCCGGGGTCGTGGGGACGACTCTATAGTCGTCGGACAAGTCGGCGGCTGTCCAGCTTTGGCCCGGGGTCGTGGGGACGACCCTATAGTCGTCGGACAAGTCGGCGGCTGTCCAGCTTTGGCCCGGGGTCGTGGGGACGACCCTATAGTCGTCGGACTTGACGGTGGCGGGCCAATCTAGTCCCGGGGTCGTGGGGACGACCCTATAGTCGTCGGACTTGACGGTGGCGGGCCAGTCTAGTCCCGGGTCGTGGGCACGACCCTATAGTCGTCGGAAATGACGCCGGCTGGCCAACTTTGGCCCGTGGTCGTGGGGACGACCCTATAGTCGTCAGACATGACGGTGGCGAGCCAACCTAGTCCCGGGGTCGTGGGGACGACCCTATAGTCGTCGGACAAGTCGGCGGCGAGCCCACCTAGTCGGGGGGTCGTGGGGACGACCGTATAGTCGTCGGACAAGTCGGCGGCCGGCCAACCTAGTCCGGGGGTCGTGGGGACGACCCTATAGTCGTCGGACATGACGGTGGCGGGCCAGTCTAGTCCCGGGTCGTGGGGACGACCCTATAGTCGTCGGACATGTCGGCGGCTGGCCAACTTTGGCCCGTGGTCGTGGGGACGACCCTATATTCGTCGGAAATGTCGGTGGCTGTCCAACTTTGGCCCGGGGGTCGTGGGGACGACCCTATAGTCGTCGGACATGTCGGCGGCGAGCCAACATTGACCCGGGGTCGTGGGGACGACTCTATAGTCGTCGGACATGACGGTGGCGGGCCAGTCTAGTCCCGGGTCGTGGGGACGACCCTATAGTCGTCGGACATGTCGGCGGCTGGCCAACTTTGGCCCGTGGTCGTGGGGAGGACCCTATACTCGTCGGACAAGTCGGCGGCGTACCAACCTAGTCCGGGGGTCGTGGGGACGACCCTATAGTCGTCGGATATGACGGTGGCGGGCCAGTCTAGTCCCGGGTCATGGGGACGACCCTATAGTCGTCGGACAAGTCGGCGGCTGGCCAACTTTGGCCCGTGGTCGTGGGGACGACCCTATAGTCGTCGGAAATGACGGTGGCGGGCCAATCTAGTCCCGGGGTCGTGGGGACGACCCTATAGTCGTCGGACATATCAGCGGCTGGCCAACTCTGGCCCGTGGTCGTGGGGACGACCCTATAGTCGTCGGAAATGTCGGTGGCTGTCCAACTTTGGCCCGTGGTCGTGGGGAGGACCCTATACTCGTCGGACAAGTCGGCGGCGTACCAACCTAGTCCGGGGGTCGTGGGGACGACCCTATAGTCGTCGGATATGACGGTGGCGGGCCAGTCTAGTCCCGGGTCATGGGGACGACCCTATAGTCGTCGGACAAGTCGGCGGCTGGCCAACTTTGGCCCGTGGTCGTGGGGACGACCCTATAGTCGTCGGAAATGACGGTGGCGGGCCAATCTAGTCCCGGGGTCGTGGGGACGACCCTATAGTCGTCGGACATATCAGCGGCTGGCCAACTTTGGCCCGGGGTCGTGGGGACGACCCTACAGTCGTCGGATATGTCGGCGGCTGGCCAACTTTGGCCCGTGGTCGTGGGGACGACCCTATAGTCGTCGGAAATGACGGTGGCGGGCCAATCTAGTCCCGGGGTCGTGGGGACGACCCTATAGTCGTCGGAAATGACGGTGGCGGGCCAGTCTAGTCCCGGGTCGTGGGGACGACCCTATAGTCGTCGGACATATCGCCGGCTGGCCAACTTTGGCCCGTGGTCGTGGGGACGACCCTATAGTCGTCGGACAGAACGGTGGCGGGCCAATCTAGTCCCGGGGTCGTGGGGACGACCCTATAGTCGTCGGACAAGTCGGGGGCGGGCCTACCTAGTCCCGGGGTCGTGGGGACGACCCTATAGTCGTCGGATAAGTCGGCAGCTTGCCAACTTTGGCCCGGGGTCGTGGGAACGACCCTATAGTCGTCGGACAAGTCGGGGGCGAGCCCACCTAGTCCGGGGGTCGTGGGGACGACCCTATAGTCGTCGGACAAGTCGGCGGCCGGCCAACCTAGTCCGGGGGTCGTGGGGACGACCCTATAGTCGTCGGACATGACGGTGGCGGGCCAATCTAGTCCCGGGGTCGTGGGGACGACCCCGTAGTCGTTGGACATGACGGTGGCGGGCCAGTCTAGTCCCGGGTCGTGGGCACGACCCTATAGTCGTCGGAAATGTCGCCGGCTGGCCAACTTTGGCCCGTGGTCGTGGGGACGACCCAATAGTCGTCGGACAAGTCGTCGGCTGTCCAGCTTTGGCCCGGGGTCGTGAGGACGACCCTATAGTCGTCGGACAAGTCGGCGGCTGTCCAGCTTTGGCCCGGGGTCGTGGGGACGACCCTATAGTCGTCGGACTTGACGGTGGCGGGCCAATCTAGTCCCGGGGTCGTGGGGACGACCCTATAGTCGTCGGACTTGACGGTGGCGGGCCAATCAAGTCCCGGGGTCGTGGGGACGACCCTATTGTCGTCGGACAAGCCGGTGGCGGGCCAATCTAGTCCCGGCGTCGTGGGGACGACCCTATACTCGTCGGACATGTCGGCGGCTGGCCAACTTTTGCCCGGGGTCGTGGGGACGACCCTATAGTGGTCGGACTAGTCGGCGGCTGGCCAACCTAGTCCCGGGTCCGTGGGGACGAACCTATAGTCCTCGGACAAGTCGGCGGCTGGCCAACTTTGGCCCGGGGTTGTAGGGACAACCCTATAGTCGTCGGACAAGTCGGAGGCTGGCCAACTTTGGCCCGTGGTCGTGGGGACGACCCTATAGTCGTTGGACATGACGGTGGCGGGCCAATCTAGTCCCGGCGTCGTGGGGACGACCCTATACTCGTCGGACAAGTCGGCGGCTGGACATCTTTGGCCCGGGGTCGTGGGGACGACCCTATAGTCGTCGGACAAGTCGGCGGCTGTCCAGCTTTGGCCCGGGGTCGTGGGGACGACCCTATAGTCGTCGGACTTGACGGTGGCGGGCCAATCTAGTCCCGGGGTCGTGGGGACGACCCTATAGTCGTCGGACTTGACGGTGGCGGGCCAGTCTAGTCCCGGGTCGTGGGCACGACCCTATAGTCGTCGGAAATGACGCCGGCTGGCCAACTTTGGCCCGTGGTCGTGGGGACGACCCTATAGTCGTCGGACAGAACGGTGGCGGGCCAATCTAGTCCCGGGGTCGTGGGGACGACCCTATAGTCGTCGGACAAGTCGGGGGCGGGCCTACCTAGTCCCGGGGTCGTGGGGACGACCCTATAGTCGTCGGATAACTCGGCAGCTTGCCAACTTTGGCCCTGGGTCGTGGGAACGACCCTATAGTCGTCGGACAAGTCGGGGGCGAGCCCACCTAGTCCGGGGGTCGTGGGGACGACCCTATAGTCGTCGGACAAGTCGGCGGCCGGCCAACCTAGTCCGGGGGTCGTGGGGACGACCCTATAGTCGTCGGACATGACGGTGGCGGGCCAATCTAGTCCCGGGGTCGTGGGGACGACCCCATAGTCGTTGGACATGACGGTGGCGGGCCAGTCTAGTCCCGGGTCGTGGGCACGACCCTATAGTCGTCGGAAATGTCGCCGGCTGGCCAACTTTGGCCCGTGGTCGTGGGGACGACCCTATAGTCGTCGGACAAGTCGGCGGCTGTCCAGCTTTGGCCCGGGGTCGTGGGGACGACCCTATAGTTGTCGGACAAGTCGGCGGCTGTCCAGCTTTGGCCCGGGGTCGTGGGGACGACCCTATAGTCGTCGGACTTGACGGTGGCGGGCCAATCTAGTCCCGGGGTCGTGGGGACGACCCTATAGTCGTCGGACTTGACGGTGGCGGGCCAATCTAGTCCCGGGGTTCGTTGGGACGACCCTATAGTCGTCGGACAAGACGGTGGCGGGCCAATCTAGTCCCGGCGTCGTGGGGACGACCCTATACTCGTCGGACATGTCGGCGGCTGGCCAACTTTTGCCCGGGGTCGTGGGGACGACCCTATAGTGGTCGGACTAGTCGGCGGCTGGCCAACCTAGTCCCGGGTCCGTGGGGACGAACCTATAGTCCTCGGACAAGTCGGCGGCTGGCCAACTTTGGCCCGGGGTTGTAGGGACAACCCAATAGTCGTCGGACAAGTCGGAGGCTGGCCAACTTTGGCCCGTGGTCGTGGGGACGACCCTATAGTCGTTGGACATGACGGTGGCGGGCCAATCTAGTCCCGGCGTCGTGGGGACGACCCTATACTCGTCGGACAAGTCGGCGGCTGGACATCTTTGGCCCGGGGTCGTGGGGACGACTCTATAGTCGTCGGACAAGTCGGCGGCTGTCCAGCTTTGGCCCGGGGTCGTGGGGACGACCCTATAGTCGTCGGACAAGTCGGCGGCTGTCCAGCTTTGGCCCGGGGTCGTGGGGACGACCCTATAGTCGTCGGACTTGACGGTGGCGGGCCAATCTAGTCCCGGGGTCGTGGGGACGACCCTATAGTCGTCGGACTTGACGGTGGCGGGCCAGTCTAGTCCCGGGTCGTGGGCACGACCCTATAGTCGTCGGAAATGACGCCGGCTGGCCAACTTTGGCCCGTGGTCGTGGGGACGACCCTATAGTCGTCAGACATGACGGTGGCGAGCCAACCTAGTCCCGGGGTCGTGGGGACGACCCTATAGTCGTCGGACAAGTCGGCGGCGAGCCCACCTAGTCGGGGGGTCGTGGGGACGACCGTATAGTCGTCGGACAAGTCGGCGGCCGGCCAACCTAGTCCGGGGGTCGTGGGGACGACCCTATAGTCGTCGGACATGACGGTGGCGGGCCAGTCTAGTCCCGGGTCGTGGGGACGACCCTATAGTCGTCGGACATGTCGGCGGCTGGCCAACTTTGGCCCGTGGTCGTGGGGACGACCCTATATTCGTCGGAAATGTCGGTGGCTGTCCAACTTTGGCCCGGGGGTCGTGGGGACGACCCTATAGTCGTCGGACATGTCGGCGGCGAGCCAACATTGACCCGGGGTCGTGGGGACGACTCTATAGTCGTCGGACATGACGGTGGCGGGCCAGTCTAGTCCCGGGTCGTGGGGACGACCCTATAGTCGTCGGACATGTCGGCGGCTGGCCAACTTTGGCCCGTGGTCGTGGGGAGGACCCTATACTCGTCGGACAAGTCGGCGGCGTACCAACCTAGTCCGGGGGTCGTGGGGACGACCCTATAGTCGTCGGATATGACGGTGGCGGGCCAGTCTAGTCCCGGGTCATGGGGACGACCCTATAGTCGTCGGACAAGTCGGCGGCTGGCCAACTTTGGCCCGTGGTCGTGGGGACGACCCTATAGTCGTCGGAAATGACGGTGGCGGGCCAATCTAGTCCCGGGGTCGTGGGGACGACCCTATAGTCGTCGGACATATCAGCGGCTGGCCAACTCTGGCCCGTGGTCGTGGGGACGACCCTATAGTCGTCGGAAATGTCGGTGGCTGTCCAACTTTGGCCCGTGGTCGTGGGGAGGACCCTATACTCGTCGGACAAGTCGGCGGCGTACCAACCTAGTCCGGGGGTCGTGGGGACGACCCTATAGTCGTCGGATATGACGGTGGCGGGCCAGTCTAGTCCCGGGTCATGGGGACGACCCTATAGTCGTCGGACAAGTCGGCGGCTGGCCAACTTTGGCCCGTGGTCGTGGGGACGACCCTATAGTCGTCGGAAATGACGGTGGCGGGCCAATCTAGTCCCGGGGTCGTGGGGACGACCCTATAGTCGTCGGACATATCAGCGGCTGGCCAACTTTGGCCCGGGGTCGTGGGGACGACCCTACAGTCGTCGGATATGTCGGCGGCTGGCCAACTTTGGCCCGTGGTCGTGGGGACGACCCTATAGTCGTCGGAAATGACGGTGGCGGGCCAATCTAGTCCCGGGGTCGTGGGGACGACCCTATAGTCGTCGGAAATGACGGTGGCGGGCCAGTCTAGTCCCGGGTCGTGGGGACGACCCTATAGTCGTCGGACATATCGCCGGCTGGCCAACTTTGGCCCGTGGTCGTGGGGACGACCCTATAGTCGTCGGACAGAACGGTGGCGGGCCAATCTAGTCCCGGGGTCGTGGGGACGACCCTATAGTCGTCGGACAAGTCGGGGGCGGGCCTACCTAGTCCCGGGGTCGTGGGGACGACCCTATAGTCGTCGGATAAGTCGGCAGCTTGCCAACTTTGGCCCGGGGTCGTGGGAACGACCCTATAGTCGTCGGACAAGTCGGGGGCGAGCCCACCTAGTCCGGGGGTCGTGGGGACGACCCTATAGTCGTCGGACAAGTCGGCGGCCGGCCAACCTAGTCCGGGGGTCGTGGGGACGACCCTATAGTCGTCGGACATGACGGTGGCGGGCCAATCTAGTCCCGGGGTCGTGGGGACGACCCCGTAGTCGTTGGACATGACGGTGGCGGGCCAGTCTAGTCCCGGGTCGTGGGCACGACCCTATAGTCGTCGGAAATGTCGCCGGCTGGCCAACTTTGGCCCGTGGTCGTGGGGACGACCCAATAGTCGTCGGACAAGTCGTCGGCTGTCCAGCTTTGGCCCGGGGTCGTGAGGACGACCCTATAGTCGTCGGACAAGTCGGCGGCTGTCCAGCTTTGGCCCGGGGTCGTGGGGACGACCCTATAGTCGTCGGACTTGACGGTGGCGGGCCAATCTAGTCCCGGGGTCGTGGGGACGACCCTATAGTCGTCGGACTTGACGGTGGCGGGCCAATCAAGTCCCGGGGTCGTGGGGACGACCCTATTGTCGTCGGACAAGCCGGTGGCGGGCCAATCTAGTCCCGGCGTCGTGGGGACGACCCTATAGTCGTCGGACAAGTCGGCGGCTGGCCAACTTTTGCCCGGGGTCGTGGGGACGACCCTATAGTCCTCGGACAAGTCGGCGGCTGGCCAACTTTGGCCCGGGGTTGTAGGGACAACCCTATAGTCGTCGGACATGTCGGAGGCTGGCCAAATTTGGCCCGTGGTCGTGAGGACGACCCTATTGTCGTCGGAAATGTCGGCGGCTGGCCAACTTTGGCCCGTGGTCGTGAAGACGACCCTATAGTCGTCGGACAAGACGGTGGCGGGCCAATCTAGTCCCGGGGTCGTGGGGACGACCCTATAGTCGTCGGACAAGTCGGCGGCTGCCCAATCTAGTCCCGGGATCGTAGGGACGACCCCATAGTCGTCGGACAAGTCGGCGGCTGGCCAACTTTGGCCCGGGGTCGTGGGGACGAATCTATAGTCGTCGGACATGTCGGCGGCTGGCCAACTTTGGCCCGTGGCCGTGGGGACGACCTTATTGTCGTCGGACATGGCGGTGGCGGCCCAATCTAGTCCCGGGATCGTAGGGACGACCCTATAGTCGTCGGACAAGTCGGCGGCTGGCCATCTTTGGCCCGGGGTTGTGGGGACGAATCTATAGTCGTCGGAAATGTCGGCGGCTGGCCAACTTTGGCCCGTGGCCGTGGGGACGACCCTATAGTCGTCGGACAAGTCGGCGGCTGCCCAATCTAGTCCCGGGATCGTAGGGACGACCCTATAGTCGTCGGACAAGTCGGCGGCTGGCCAACGTTTGCCCGGGGTCGTGGGGACGACCCTATAGTCGTCGGACAAGTCGGCGGCGAGCCAAGCTAGTCCGGGGGTCGTGGGGACGAGCCTATAGTCGTCGGACATGTCGGCGGCTGCCCAATCTAGTCCCGGGATCGTAGGGACGACCCCATAGTCGTCGGACAAGTCGGCGGCTGGCCAACTTTGGCCCGGGGTCGTGGGGACGAATCTATAGTCGTCGGACATGTCGGCGGCTGGCCAACTTTGGCCCGTGGCCGTGGGGACGACCTTATTGTCGTCGGACATGGCGGTGGCGGCCCAATCTAGTCCCGGGATCGTAGGGACGACCCTATAGTCGTCGGACAAGTCGGCGGCTGGCCATCTTTGGCCGGGGTTGTGGGGACGAATCTATAGTCGTCGGACATGTCGGCGGCTGGCCAACTTTGGCCCGTGGCCGTGGGGACGACCCTATAGTCGTCGGACAAGTCGGCGGCTGCCCAATCTAGTCCCGGGATCGTAGGGACGACCCTATAGTCGTCGGACAAGTCGGCGGCTGGCCAACTTTGGCCCGGGGTCGTGGGGACGAATCTATAGTCGTCGGACATGTCGGCGGCTCTCCAACTTTGGCCCGGGGTCGTGGGGACGACCCTATAGTCGTCGGACTTGACGGTGGCGGGCCAATCTAGTCCCGGGGTCGTGGGGACGACTCTATAGTCGTCAGACATATCGGTGGCGAGCTAACCTAGTCCCGGGGTCGTGGGGACGACCCTATAGTCGTCGGACAAGTCGGCGGCGGGCCAACCTAGACCCGGGGTCGTGGGGATGACCCTATAGTCGTCGGACATGACGGTGGCGGGCCAGTCTAGTCCCGGGTCGTGGGGACGACCCTATAGTCGTCGGACATGTCGGCGGCTGGCCAACTTTGGCCCGTGGTCGTGGGGACGACCCTATAGTCGTCGGACAAGACGGTGGCGGACCAATCTAGTCCCGGGGTCGTGGGGACGACCCTATAGTCGTCGGACATGTCGGCGGCTGGCCAACTTTGGCCCGTGGTCGTGGGGACGATCCAATAGTCGTCGGACATGTCGGCGGCTGGCCAACCTTGGCCCGTGGTTGTGGGGACGACCCTATAGTCGTTGGACATGACGGTGGCGGGCCAATCTAGTCCCGGGGTCGTGGGGACGACCCTATAGTCGTCGGACAAGACGGCGGCTGGACATCTTTGGCCCGGGGTCGTGGGGACGACCCTATAGTCGTCGGACAAGTCGGCGGCTGCCCAATCTAGTCCCGGGATCGTAGGGACGACCCTATAGTCGTCGGACAAGTCGGCGGCTGGCCAACTTTGGCCCGGGGTCGTGGGGACGAATCTATAGTCGTCGGACATGTCGGCGGCTGTCCAACTTTGGCCCGGGGTCGTGGGGACGACCCTATAGTCGTCGGACTTGACGGTGGCGGGCCAATCTAGTCCCGGGGTCGTGGGGACGACTCTATAGTCGTCGGAAATGTCGGCGGCTGGCCAACCTGGACTCGGGATCGTGGGGACGACCCTATAGTCGTCGGACAAGACGGTGGCGGACCAATCTAGTCCCGGGGTCGTGGGGACGACCCTATAGTCGTCGGACAAGTCGGCGGCTGGCCAACGTTTGCCCGGGGTCGTGGGGACGACCCTATAGTCGTCGGACAAGTCGGCGGCGAGCCAAGCTAGTCCGGGGGTCGTGGGGACGAGCCTATAGTCGTCGGACATGTCGGCGGCTGCCCAATCTAGTCCCGGGATCGTAGGGACGACCCCATAGTCGTCGGACAAGTCGGCGGCTGGCCAACTTTGGCCCGGGGTCGTGGGGACGAATCTATAGTCGTCGGACATGTCGGCGGCTGGCCAACTTTGGCCCGTGGCCGTGGGGACGACCTTATTGTCGTCGGACATGGCGGTGGCGGCCCAATCTAGTCCCGGGATCGTAGGGACGACCCTATAGTCGTCGGACAAGTCGGCGGCTGGCCATCTTTGGCCGGGGTTGTGGGGACGAATCTATAGTCGTCGGACATGTCGGCGGCTGGCCAACTTTGGCCCGTGGCCGTGGGGACGACCCTATAGTCGTCGGACAAGTCGGCGGCTGCCCAATCTAGTCCCGGGATCGTAGGGACGACCCTATAGTCGTCGGACAAGTCGGCGGCTGGCCAACTTTGGCCCGGGGTCGTGGGGACGAATCTATAGTCGTCGGACATGTCGGCGGCTCTCCAACTTTGGCCCGGGGTCGTGGGGACGACCCTATAGTCGTCGGACTTGACGGTGGCGGGCCAATCTAGTCCCGGGGTCGTGGGGACGACTCTATAGTCGTCAGACATATCGGTGGCGAGCTAACCTAGTCCCGGGGTCGTGGGGACGACCCTATAGTCGTCGGACAAGTCGGCGGCGGGCCAACCTAGACCCGGGGTCGTGGGGATGACCCTATAGTCGTCGGACATGACGGTGGCGGGCCAGTCTAGTCCCGGGTCGTGGGGACGACCCTATAGTCGTCGGACATGTCGGCGGCTGGCCAACTTTGGCCCGTGGTCGTGGGGACGACCCTATAGTCGTCGGACAAGACGGTGGCGGACCAATCTAGTCCCGGGGTCGTGGGGACGACCCTATAGTCGTCGGACATGTCGGCGGCTGGCCAACTTTGGCCCGTGGTCGTGGGGACGATCCAATAGTCGTCGGACATGTCGGCGGCTGGCCAACCTTGGCCCGTGGTTGTGGGGACGACCCTATAGTCGTTGGACATGACGGTGGCGGGCCAATCTAGTCCCGGGGTCGTGGGGACGACCCTATAGTCGTCGGACAAGACGGCGGCTGGACATCTTTGGCCCGGGGTCGTGGGGACGACCCTATAGTCGTCGGACAAGTCGGCGGCTGCCCAATCTAGTCCCGGGATCGTAGGGACGACCCTATAGTCGTCGGACAAGTCGGCGGCTGGCCAACTTTGGCCCGGGGTCGTGGGGACGAATCTATAGTCGTCGGACATGTCGGCGGCTGTCCAACTTTGGCCCGGGGTCGTGGGGACGACCCTATAGTCGTCGGACTTGACGGTGGCGGGCCAATCTAGTCCCGGGGTCGTGGGGACGACTCTATAGTCGTCGGAAATGTCGGCGGCTGGCCAACCTGGACTCGGGATCGTGGGGACGACCCTATAGTCGTCGGACAAGACGGTGGCGGACCAATCTAGTCCCGGGGTCGTGGGGACGACCCTATAGTCGTCGGACATGTCGGCGGCGGGCCAACTTTGGCCCGTGGTCGTGGGGATGATCCAATAGTCGTCGGACATGTCGGCGGCTGGCCAACCTAGTCCCGAGGTCGTGGGGACGACCCTATAGTCGTCAGACTTGACGGTGGCGGGCCAATCTAGTCCCGGGGTCGTGGGGACGACCCTACAGTCGTCGGAAATGTCGGCGGCTGGCCAACCTGGACCCGGGGTCGTGGGGACGACCCTATTGTCGTCGGACATGACGGTGGCGGGCCAATCTAGTCTCGGGGTCGTGGGGACGACTCTATAGTCGTCGGAAATGTCGGCGGCTGGCCAAGCTGGACCCGGGGTCGTGGGGACGACCCTATAGTCGTCGGAAATGACGGTGGCGGGCCAATCTAGTCCCGGGGTCGTGGGGACGACCCTATAGTCGTCGGACAAGTCGGCGGCGGGCCAACCTAGTCCCGGGGTCGTGGGGATGACCCTATAGTCGTCGGACATGACGGTGGCGGGCCAGTCTAGTCCCGGGTCGTGGGGACGACCCTATAGTCGTCGGACATGTCGCCGGCTGGCCAACTTTGGCCCGTGGTCGTGGGGACGACCCTATAGTCGTCGGACAGAACGGTGGCGGGCCAATCTAGTCCCGGGGTCGTGGGGACGACCCTATAGTCGTCGGACAAGTCGGGGGCGGGCCTACCTAGTCCCGGGGTCGTGGGGACGACCCTATAGTCGTCGGATAAGTCGGCAGCTTGCCAACTTTGGCCCGGGGTCGTGGGAACGACCCTATAGTCGTCGGACAAGTCGGGGGCGAGCCCACCTAGTCCGGGGGTCGTGGGGACGACCCTATAGTCGTCGGACAAGTCGGCGGCCGGCCAACCTAGTCCGGGGGTCGTGGGGACGACCCTATAGTCGTCGGACATGACGGTGGCGGGCCGATCTAGTCCCGGGGTCGTGGGGACGACCCCATAGTCGTTGGACATGACGGTGGCGGGCCAGTCTAGTCCCGGGTCGTGGGCACGACCCTATAGTCGTCGGAAATGTCGCCGGCTGGCCAACTTTGGCCCGTGGTCGAGGGGACGAACCTATAGTCGTCGGACAAGTCGTCGGCTGTCCAGCTTTGGCCCGGGGTCGTGGGGACGACCCTATAGTCGTCGGACAAGTCGGCGGCTGTCCAGCTTTGGCCCGGGGTCGTGGGGACGACCCTATAATCGTCGGACTTGACGGTGGCGGGCCAATCTATTCCCGGGGTCGTGGGGACGACCCTATAGTCGTCGGACTTGACGGTGGCGGGCCAATCTAGTCCCGGGGTCGTGGGGACGACCCTATAGTCGTCGGACAAGACGGCGGCTGGCCAACTTTTGCCCGGGGTCGTGGGGACGACCCTATAGTGGTGGGACTAGTCGGCGGCTGGCCAACATAGTCCCGGGTCCGTGGGGACGACCCTATAATCCTCGGACAAGTCGGCGGCTGGCCAACTTTGGCCCGGGGTTGTAGGGACAACCCTATAGTCGTCGGACAAGTCGGAGGCTGGCCAACTTTGGCCCGGGGTTGTAGGGACAACCCTATAGTCGTCGGACAAGTCGGAGGCTGGCCAACTTTGGCCCGTGGTCGTGGGGACGACCCTATAGTCGTTGGACATGACGGTGGCGGGCCAATCTAGTCCCGGGGTCGTAGGGACGACCCTATAGTCGTCGGACATGTCGGCGATTGGCCAACATTGGCCCGGGGTCGTGGGGACGACCCTATAGTCGTCGGACATGACGGTGGCGGGCCAATCTAGTTCCGGGGTCGTGGGGACGACCCTATAGTCGTCGGACAAGTCGGCGGCTGGCCAAATTTGGCCCGTGGTCGTGAGGACGACCCTATTGTCGTCGGAAATGTCGGCGGCTGGCCAACTTTGGCCCGTGGTCGTGAAGACGACCCTATAGTCGTCGGACAAGACGGTGGCGGGTCAATCTAGTCCCGGGGTCGTGGGGACGACCCTATAGTCGTCGGACATGTCGGCGGCTGCCCAATCTAGTCCCGGGATCGTAGGGACGACCCCATAGTCGTCGGACAAGTCGGCGGCTGGCCAACTTTGGCCCGGGGTCGTGGGGACGAATCTATAGTCGTCGGACATGTCGGCGGCTGGCCAACTTTGGCCCGTGGCCGTGGGGACGACCTTATTGTCGTCGGACATGGCGGTGGCGGCCCAATCTAGTCCCGGGATCGTAGGGACGACCCTATAGTCGTCGGACAAGTCGGCGGCTGGCCATCTTTGGCCCGGGGTTGTGGGGACGAATCTATAGTCGTCGGACATGTCGGCGGCTGGCCAACTTTGGCCCGTGGCCGTGGGGACGACCCTATAGTCGTCGGACAAGTCGGCGGCTGTCCAGCTTTGGCCCGGGGTCGTGGGGACGACCCTATAGTCGTCGGACATAACGGTGGCGGGCCAACTTTGGCCCGGGGACGTGGGGACGATCCTATAGTCTGCGGACAAGTCGGCGGCTGGCCAAATTTGGCCCGTGGTCGTGGGGACGACCCTATAGTCGTCGGACATGACGGTGTCGGGCCAATCTAGTCCCGGGATCGTGGGGACGACCCTATAGTCGTCGGACATGACGGTGGCGGGCCAATCTAGTCCCGGGGTCGTGGGGACGACTCTATAGTCGTCGGACAAGTCGGCGGCTGTCCAGCTTTGGCCCGGGGTCGTGGGGACGACCCTATAGTCGTCGGACATGACGGTGTCGGGCCAATCTAGTCCCGGGATCGTGGGGACGACCCTGTAGTCGTCGGACAAGTCGGCGGCTGTCCAGCTTTGGCCCGGGGTCGTGGGGACGACCCTATAGTCGTCGGACATAACGGTGGCGGGCCAACTTTGGCCCGGGGACGTGGGGACGACCCTATAGTCTGCGGACAAGTCGGCGGCTGGCCAAATTTGGCCCGTGGTCGTGGGGATGACCCTATAGTCGTCGGACATGACGGTGTCGGGCCAATCTAGTCCCGGGATCGTGGGGACGACCCTATAGTCGTCGGACATGACGGTGGCGGGCCAATCTAGTCCCGGGGTCGTGGGGACGACTCTATAGTCGTCGGACAAGTCGGCGGCTGGCCAACTTTGGCCCGTGGTCGTGGGGACGACCCTATAGTCGTCGGAAATGTCGGTGGCTGTCCAACTTTGGCCCGGGGGTCGTGGGGACGACCCTATAGTCGTCGGACATGTCGGTGGCGGGCCAGTCTAGTCCCGGGTCGTGGGGACGACCCTATAGTCGTCGGACAAGTCGGCGGCCGGCCAACCTAGTCCGGGGGTCGTGGGGACGACACTATAGTCGTCGGACATGACGGTGGCGGGCCAGTCTAGTCCCGGGTCGTGGGGACGACCCTATAGTCGTCGGACATGTCGGCGGCTGGCCAACTTTGGCCCGTGGTCGTGGGGACGACCCTATAGTCGTCGGAAATGTCGGTGGCTGTCCAACTTTGGCCCGGGGGTCGTGGGGACGACCCTATAGTCGTCGGACATGTCGGTGGCGGGCCAGTCTAGTCCCAGGTCGTGGGGACGACCCTATAGTCGTCGGACATGTCGGCGGCTGGCCAACTTTGGCCCGTGGTCGTGGGGACGACCCTATAGTCGTCGGACAAGTCGGCGGCTGTCCATCTTTGGCCCGGGGTCGTGGGGACGACCCTATAGTCGTCGGACATGACGGTGTCGGGCCAATCTAGTCCCGGGATCGTGGGGACGACCCTATAGTCGTCGGACAAGTCGGCGGCTGTCCAGCTTTGGCCCGGGGTCGTGGGGACGACCCTATAGTCGTCGGACATAACGGTGGCGGGCCAACTTTGGCCCGGGGACGTGGGGACGACCCTATAGTCTGCGGACAAGTCGGCGGCTGGCCAAATTTGGCCCGTGGTCGTGGGGACGACCCTATAGTCGTCGGACATGACGGTGTCGGGCCAATCTAGTCCCGGGATCGTGGGGACGACCCTATAGTCGTCGGACATGACGGTGGCGGGCCAATCTAGTCCCGGGGTCATGGGGACGACTCTATAGTCGTCGGACAAGTCGGCGGCTGGCCAACTTTGGCCCGTGGTCGTGGGGACGACCCTATAGTCGTCGGACTTGACGGTGGCGGGCCAATCTAGTCTCGGGGTCGTGGGGACGACCCTATAGTCGTCGGAAATGTCGCCGGCTGGCCAACTTTGGCCCGTGGTCGTGGGGACGACCCTATAGTCGTCGGACAAGTCGGCGGCTGTCCAGCTTTGGCCCGGGGTCGTGGGGACGACCCTATAGTCGTCGGACATGACGGTGTCGGGCCAATCTAGTCCCGGGATCGTGGGGACGACCCTATAGTCGTCGGACAAGTCGGCGGCGAGCCAAGCTAGTCCGGGGGTCGTGGGGACGAGCCTATAGTCGTCGGACATGTCGGCGGCGAGTCAACTTTAGACCGTAGTCGTGGGGACGACCCTATAGTCGTCGGACAAGTCGGCTGCGGGCCAACCTAGTCCCGGGGCCGTGGGGACGACCCTATAGTCGTCGGACAAGTCGGCGGCTGGCCAAATTTGGCCCGTGGTCGTGAGGACGACCCTATTGTCGTCGGAAATGTCGGCGGCTGGCCAACTTTGGCCCGTGGTCGTGAAGACGACCCTATAGTCGTCGGACAAGACGGTGGCGGGCCAATCTAGTCCCGGGGTCGTGGGGACGACCCTATAGTCGTCGGACAAGTCGGCGGCTGCCCAATCTAGTCCCGGGATCGTAGGGACGACCCCATAGTCGTCGGACAAGTCGGCGGCTGGCCAACTTTGGCCCGGGGTCGTGGGGACGAATCTATAGTCGTCGGACATGACGGTGGCGGGCCAAACTAGTTCCGGGGTCGTGGGGACGACCCTATAGTCGTCGGACAAGTCGGCGGCTGGCCAAATTTGGCCCGTGGTCGTGAGGACGACCCTATTGTCGTCGGAAATGTCGGCGGCTGGCCAACTTTGGCCCGTGGTCGTGAAGACGACCCTATAGTCGTCGGACAAGACGGTGGCGGGCCAATCTAGTCCCGGGGTCGTGGGGACGACCCTATAGTCGTCGGACAAGTCGGCGGCTGGCCATCTTTGGCCCGGGGTTGTGGGGACGAATCTATAGTCGTCGGACATGTCGGCGGCTGGCCAACTTTGGCCCGTGGTCGTGGAGACGATCTTATAGTCGTCGGACTTGACGGTGGCGTGCCAATCTAGTCCCGGGGTCGTAGGGACGACCCTATAGTCGTCGGACATTTCGGCGATTGGCCAACATTCGCCCGGGGTCGTGGGGACGACCCTATAGTCGACGGACATGTCGGCGGCTGGCCAACTTTGGCCCGTGGTCGTGGAGACGATCCTATAGTCGTCGGACTTGACGGTGGCGGGCCAAACTAGTCCCGGGGTTGTGGGGACGACCCTATAGTCGTTGGACATTTCGGCGGCTTGCCAACTTTGGCCCGGGGTCGTGGGGACGACCCAATAGTCGTCGGACATGACGGCGGCTGGCCGACCTAGTCCCGAGGTCGTGGGGACGACCGTATAGTCGTCCGATATGTTGGCGGCTTGTCAACCTAGTCCCGGGGTCGTGGGGACGACCCTATAGTCGTTGGACATGACGGTGGCCGGCCAATCTAGTGCCGGGGTCGTGGGGACGACCCTATAGTCGTCGGACTTGACGGTGGCGGGCCAATCTAGTACCGGGGTCGTGGGACGACCCCACAGTCGTCGGACATTTCGGCGGCTTGCCAACTTTGGCCCGGGGTCGTGGGGACGACCCTATAGTCGTCGGACATGACGGTGGCGGGCCAATCTAGTCCCGGGGTCGTAGGAACGACCCTATAGTCGTCGGACATGACGGTGGCGGGCCAATCTAGTCCCGGGGTCATGGGGACGACTCTATAGTCGTCGGACAAGTCGGCGGCTGGCCAACTTTGGCCCGTGGTCGTGGGGACGACCCTATAGTCGTCGGACTTGACGGTGGCGGGCCAATCTAGTCTCGGGGTCGTGGGGACGACCCTATAGTCGTCGGACATGTCGGCGGCTGGCCAACTTTGGCCCGGGGTCGTGGGGACGACCCTACAGTCGTCGGATATGTCGGCGGCTGGCCAACTTTGGCCCGTGGTCGTGGGGACGACCCTATAGTCGTCGGAAATGACGGTGGCGGGCCAATCTAGTCCCGGGGTCGTGGGGACGACCCTATAGTCGTCGGACAAGTCGGTGGCGGGCCAACCTAGTACCGGGGTCGTGGGGATGACCCCATAGTCGTTGGACATGACAGTGGCGGGCCAGTCTAGTCCCGGGTCGTGGGCACGACCCTATAGTCGTCGGAAATGTCGCCGGCTGGCCAACTTTGGCCCGTGGTCGTGGGGACGACCCTATAGTCGTCGGACAAGTCGGCGGCTGTCCAGCTTTGGCCCGGGGTCGTGGGGACGACCCTATAGTCGTCGGACATGACGGTGTCGGGCCAATCTAGTCCCGGGATCGTGGGGACGACCCTATAGTCGTCGGACAAGTCGGCGGCGAGCCAAGCTAGTCCGGGGGTCGTGGGGACGAGCCTATAGTCGTCGGACATGTCGGCGGCGAGTCAACTTTAGACCGTAGTCGTGGGGACGACCCTATAGTCGTCGGACAAGTCGGCTGCGGGCCAACCTAGTCCCGGGGCCGTGGGGACGACCCTATAGTCGTCGGACAAGTCGGCGGCTGGCCAAATTTGGCCCGTGGTCGTGAGGACGACCCTATTGTCGTCGGAAATGTCGGCGGCTGGCCAACTTTGGCCCGTGGTCGTGAAGACGACCCTATAGTCGTCGGACAAGACGGTGGCGGGCCAATCTAGTCCCGGGGTCGTGGGGACGACCCTATAGTCGTCGGACAAGTCGGCGGCTGCCCAATCTAGTCCCGGGATCGTAGGGACGACCCCATAGTCGTCGGACAAGTCGGCGGCTGGCCAACTTTGGCCCGGGGTCGTGGGGACGAATCTATAGTCGTCGGACATGACGGTGGCGGGCCAAACTAGTTCCGGGGTCGTGGGGACGACCCTATAGTCGTCGGACAAGTCGGCGGCTGGCCAAATTTGGCCCGTGGTCGTGAGGACGACCCTATTGTCGTCGGAAATGTCGGCGGCTGGCCAACTTTGGCCCGTGGTCGTGAAGACGACCCTATAGTCGTCGGACAAGACGGTGGCGGGCCAATCTAGTCCCGGGGTCGTGGGGACGACCCTATAGTCGTCGGACAAGTCGGCGGCTGGCCATCTTTGGCCCGGGGTTGTGGGGACGAATCTATAGTCGTCGGACATGTCGGCGGCTGGCCAACTTTGGCCCGTGGTCGTGGAGACGATCTTATAGTCGTCGGACTTGACGGTGGCGTGCCAATCTAGTCCCGGGGTCGTAGGGACGACCCTATAGTCGTCGGACATTTCGGCGATTGGCCAACATTCGCCCGGGGTCGTGGGGACGACCGTATAGTCGTCCGATATGTTGGCGGCTTGTCAACCTAGTCCCGGGGTCGTGGGGACGACCCTATAGTCGTTGGACATGACGGTGGCCGGCCAATCTAGTGCCGGGGTCGTGGGGACGACCCTATAGTCGTCGGACTTGACGGTGGCGGGCCAATCTAGTACCGGGGTCGTGGGACGACCCCACAGTCGTCGGACATTTCGGCGGCTTGCCAACTTTGGCCCGGGGTCGTGGGGACGACCCTATAGTCGTCGGACATGACGGTGGCGGGCCAATCTAGTCCCGGGGTCGTAGGAACGACCCTATAGTCGTCGGACATGTCGGCGATTGGCCAACGTTGGCCCGGGGTCGTGGGGACGACCCTATAGTCGTCGGACAAGACGGCGGCTGGATATTCTTGGCTCGCGGTCGTGGGGACGACCCTATAGTCGTCGGAAATGACGGTGGCTGGCCAACTTTGGCCCGTGGTCGTGGGGAGGACCCTATACTCGTCGGACAAGTCGGCGGCGTACCAACCTAGTCCGGGGGTCGTGGGGACGACCCTATAGTCGTCGGATATGACGGTGGCGGGCCAGTCTAGTCCCGGGGTCGTGGGGACGACCCTATAGTCGTCGGACATATCAGCGGCTGGCCAACTTTGGCCCGGGGTCGTGGGGACGACCCTACAGTCGTCGGATATGTCGGCGGCTGGCCAACTTTGGCCCGTGGTCGTGGGGACGACCCTATAGTCGTCGGAAATGACGGTGGCGGGCCAATCTAGTCCCGGGGTCGTGGGGACGACCCTATAGTCGTCGGATAAGTCGGCAGCTTGCCAACTTTGGCCCGGGGTCGTGGGAACGACCCTATAGTCGTCGGACAAGTCGGGGGCGAGCCCACCTAGTCCGGGGGTCGTGGGGACGACCCTATAGTCGTCGGACAAGTCGGCGGCCGGCCAACCTAGTCCGGGGGTCGTGGGGACGACCCTATAGTCGTCGGACATGACGGTGGCGGGCCAATCTAGTCCCGGGGTCGTGGGGACGACCCCATAGTCGTTGGACATGACGGTGGCGGGCCAGTCTAGTCCCGGGTCGTGGGCACGACCCTATAGTCGTCGGACATGTCGGCGATTGGCCAACATTGGCCCGGGGTCATGGGGACGACCCTATAGTCGTCGGAGAAGACGGCGGCTGGACATCTTTGGCCCGGGGTCGTGGGGACGACCCTATAGTCGTCGGACATGTCGGTGGCGGGCCAGTCTAGTCCCGGGTCGTGGGGACGACCCTATAGTCGTCGGACATGTCGGCGGCTGGCCAACTTTGGCCCGTGGTCGTGGGGAGGACCCTATACTCGTCGGACAAGTCGGCGGCGTACCAACCTAGTCCGGGGGTCGTGGGGACGACCCTATAGTCGTCGGATATGACGGTGGCGGGCCAGTCTAGTCCCGGGTCATGGGGACGACCCTATAGTCGTCGGACAAGTCGGCGGCTGGCCAACTTTGGCCCGGGGTCGTGGGGACGACCCTATAGTCGTCGGACATGACGGTGGCGGGCCAATCTAGTTCCGGGGTCGTGGGGACGACCCTATAGTCGTCGGACATGTCGGCGGCTGGACAACTTTGGCCCGTGGACGTGGGGACGACCCCATAGTCGTCGGACATGACGGTGCCGGGCCAATCAAGTCCCGGGGTCGTGGGTACGACCCTATAGTCGTCGGACATGTCGGCGATTGGCCATTATTGGCCCGGGGTCGTGGGGACGACCCTATAGTCGTCGGACATTTCGGCGGCATGCCACCTTTGGCCCGGGGTCGTGGGGACGACCCTATAGTCGTCGGACATGACGGTGGCGGGCCAATCTAGTTCCGGGGTCGTGGGGACGACCCTATAGTCGTCGGACATGTCGGCGGCTGGACAACTTTGGCCCGTGGACGTGGGGACGACCCCATAGTCGTCGGACATGTCGGCGGCTGGCCAACTTTGGCCCGTGGTCGTGGGGACGATCCGATAGTCGTCGGACATGACGGTGGCGGGCCAATCTAGTCCCGGGGTCGTGGGTACGACCCTATAGTCGTCGGACATGTCGGCGATTGGCCATTATTGGCCCGGGGTCGTGGGGACGACCCTATAATCGTCGGACAAGTCGGCGGCTGGCCAAATTTGGCCCGTGGTCGTGAGGACAACCCTATTGTCGTCGGAAATGTCGGCGGCTGGCCAACTTTGGCCCGTGGTCGTGAAGACGACCCTATAGTCGTCGGACATGTCGGCGGCTGGCCAACTTTGGCCCGTGGTCGTGAAGACGACCCTATAGTCGTCGGACATGTCGGCGGCTGGCCAACTTTGGCCCGGGGTCGTGGGGACGACCCCATAGTCGTCGGACATGAAGGTGGCGGACCAATCTAGTCCCGGGGTCGTGGGGACGACCCTACAGTCGTCGGACATTTCGGCGGCTTGCCAACTTTGGCCCGGGGTCGTGGGGACGACCCTATAGTCGTCGGACTTGACGGTGGCGGGCCAATCTAGTCCCAAGGTCCTGGGGACGACCCTATAGTCGTCGGACTTGACGGTGGCGGGCCAATCTAGTCTCGGGGTCGTGGGGACGACCCTACAGTCGTCGGACATTTCGGCGGCTTGCCAACTTTGGCACGGGGTCGTGGGGACGACCCTATAGTCGTCAGACATGACGGTGGCGAGCCAACCTAGTCCCGGGGTCGTGGGGACGACCCTATAGTCGTCGGACAAGTCGGCGGCGAGCCCACCTAGTCGGGGGGTCGTGGGGACGACCCTATAGTCGTCGGACAAGTCGGCGGCCGGCCAACCTAGTCGGGGGGTCGTGGGGACGACCCTATAGTCGTCGGACAAGTCGGCGGCCGGCCAACCTAGTCCGGGGGTCGTGGGGACGACCCTATAGTCGTCGGACATGACGGTGGCGGGCCAGTCTAGTCCCGGGTCGTAGGGACGACCCTATAGTCGTCGGACATGTCGGCGGCTGGCCAACTTTGGCCCGTGGTCGTGGGGACGACCCTATAGTCGTCGGAAATGACGGTGGCGGGCCAATATAGTCCCGGGGTCGTGGGGACGACCCTAAAGTCGTCGGACATATCAGCGGCTGGCCAACTTTGGCTCGTGGTCGTGGGGACGACCCTATAGTCGTCGGACATGTCGGCGGCTGGCCAACTTTGGCCCGTGGTCGTGGGGACGACCCTATAGTCGTCGGAAATGACGGTGGCGGGCCAATCTAGTCCCGGGGTCGTGGGGACGACCCTACAGTCGTCGGATATGTCGGCGGCTGGCCAACTTTGGCTCGTGGTCGTGGGGACGACCCTATAGTCGTCGGAAATGACGGTGGCGGGCCAATCTAGTCCCGGGGTCGTGGGGACGACCCTATAGTCGCCGGACAAGTCGGCGGCGGGCCAACCTAGTCCCGGGGTCGTGGGGATGACCCTATAGTCGGCGGACATGACGGTGGCGGGCCAGTCTAGTCCCGGGTCGTGGGGACGACCCTATAGTCGTCGGACATGTCGCCGGCTGGCCAACTTTGGCCCGTGGTCGTGGGGACGTCCCTATAGTCGTCGGACAGAACGGTGGCGGGCCAATCTAGTCCCGGGGTCGTGGGGACGACCCTATAGTCGTCGGACAAGTCGGGGGCGGGCCTACCTAGTCCCGGGGTCGTGGGGACGACCCTATAGTCGTCGGATAAGTCGGCAGCTTGCCAACTTTGGCCCGGGGGCGTGAGAACGACCCTATAGTCGTCGGACAAGTCGGGGGCGAGCCCGCCTAGTCCGGGGGTCGTGGGGACGACCCTATAGTCGTCGGACATGACGGTGGCGGGCCAATCTAGTCCCGGGGTCGTGGGGACGACCCCATAGTCGTTGGACATGACGGTGGCGGGCCAGTCTAGTCCCGGGTCGTGGGCACGACCCTATAGTCGTCGGAAATGTCGCCGGCTGGCCAACTTTGGCCCGTGGTCGTGGGGACGACCCTATAGTCGTCGGACAAGTCGTCGGCTGTCCAGCTTTGGCCCGGGGTCGTGGGGACGACCCTATAGTCGTCGGACAAGTCGGCGGCTGTCCAGCTTTGGCCCGGGGTCGTGGGGACGACCCTATAGTCGTCGGACTTGACGGTGGCGGACCAATCTAGTCCCGGGGTCGTGGGGACGACCCTATAGTCGTCGGACTTGACGGTGGCGGGCCAATCTAGTCCCGGGGTCGTGGGGACGACCCTATAGTCGTCGGACAAGACGGTGGGGGCCAATCTAGTCCCGGCGTCGTGGGGACGACCCTATAGTCGTCGGACAAGTCGGCGGCTGGCCAACTTTTGCCCGGGGTCGTGGGGACGACCCTATAGTGGTCGGACTAGTCGGCGGCTGGCCAACCTAGTCCCGGGTCCGTGGGGACGACCCTATAGTCCTCGGACAAGTCGGCGGCTGGCCAACTTTGGCCCGGGGTTGTAGGGACAACCCTATAGTCGTCGGACAAGTCGGAGGCTGGCCAACTTTGGCCCGTGGTCGTGGGGACGACCCTATAGTCGTTGGACATGACGGTGGCGGGCCAATCTAGTCCCGGGGTCGTAGGGACGACCCTATAGTCGTCGGACATGTCGGCGATTGGCCAACATTGGCCCGGGGTCGTGGGGACGACCCTATAGTCGTCGGACATGACGGTGGCGGGCCAATCTAGTTCCGGGGTCGTGGGGACGACCCTATAGTCGTCGGACAAGTCGGCGGCTGGCCAAATTTGGCCCGTGGTCGTGAGGACGACCGTATTGTCGTCGGAAATGTCGGCGGCTGGCCAACTTTGGCCCGGGGTCGTGGGGACGAATCTATAGTCGTCGGACATGTCGGCGGCTGGCCAACTTTGGCCCGTGGCCGTGGGGACGACCTTATTGTCGTCGGACATGGCGGTGGCGGCCCAATCCAGTCCCGGGATCGTAGGGACGACCCTATAGTCGTCGGACAAGTCGGCGGCTGGCCATCTTTGGCCCGGGGTTGTGGGGACGAATCTATAGTCGTCGGACATGTCGGCGGCTGGCCAACCTAGTCCCGAGGTCGTGGGGACGACCCTATAGTCGTCGGACTTGACGGTGGCGGACCAATCTAGTCCCGGGGTCGTAGGGACGACCCTATAGTCGTCGGACATGTTGGCGATTGACCAACATTGGCCCGGGGTCGTCGGGACGACCCTATAGTCGTCGGACATGTTGGCGGCTTGTCAGCCTACTCCCGGGGTCGTGGGTACGACCCTATAGTCGTCGGACAAGTCGGCGTTGGGCCAACCTTGTCCCGGGGTCGTGGGGACGACCCTATAGTCGTCGGACATGACGGTGGCGGGCCAATCTAGTCCCGGGGTCGTGGGGACGACCCTATAGTCGTCGGACTTGACGGTGGCGGGCTAATATAGTCCCGGGGTCGTGGGGACGACCCAATAGTCGTTGGACATATCGGCGGCTGGCCAACTTTGGCCCATGGTCGTGGGGACGACCCTATAGTCGTTGGACATGACGGTGGCGGGCCAATCTAGTCCCGCGGTCGTAGGGACGACCCTATAGTCGTCGGACATGTCGGCGATTGGCCAACATTGGCCCGGGGTCGTGGGGACGACCCTATAGTCGACGGACATGTCAGCGGCTGGCCAACTTTGGCCCGTGGTCGTGGAGACGATCCTATAGTCGTCGGACTTGACGGTGGCGGGCCAATCTAGTCCCGGGGTTGTGGGACGACCCTATAGTCGTCGGACATTTCGGCGGCTTGCCAAGCTTGGCCCGGGGTCGTGGGTACGACCCTATAGTCGTCGGACAAGACGGCGGCTGGACATCCTTGGCTCGCGGTCGTGGGGAGGACCCTATAGTCGTCGGAAATTTCGGCGCCTTGTCAACCTAGTCCCGGGGTCGTGGGGACGACCCTATAGTCGTCGGACATGACGGTGGCGGGCCAATCTAGTCCCGGGGTCGTAGGGACGACCCTATAGTCGTCGGACATGTCGGCGATTGGCCAACATTGGCCCGGGGTCGTGGGGACGACCCTATAGTCGACGGACATGTCAGCGGCTGGCCAACTTTGGCCCGTGGTCGTGGAGACGATCCTATAGTCGTCGGACTTGACGGTGGCGGGCCAATCTAGTCCCGGGGTTGTGGGGACGACCCTATAGTCGTCGGACATTTCGGCGGCTTGCCAACTTTGGCCCGGGGTCGTGGGGACGACCCTATAGTTGTCGGACACGTCGGCGGCGGGTCTACCTAGTCCCGGGGTCGTGGGGACGACCCTATAGTCGTCGGACATGTCGGCGGCTGGCTAACTTTGGCCCGTGGTCGTGGGGACGACCCAATAGTCGTTGGACGTGTCGGCGGCTGGCCAACTTTGGGCCGTGGTCGTGGAGACGATCCTATAGTCGTCGGACTTGAGGGTGGCGGGCCAATCTAGTCCCGGGGTTGTGGGGACGACCCCATAGTCGTCGGATATGTCGGCGGCTTGCCAAATTTGCCCGGGGTCGTGGGGACGACCCTATAGTCGTCAGACTTGATGATGGCGGGCCAATCTAGTCCCGGGGTCGTGGGGACGACCCAATTGTCGTTGGACATATCGGCGGCTGGCCAACTTTGGCCCATGGTCGTGGGGACGACCCTATAGTCGTTGGACATGACGGTGGCGGGCCAATCTAGTCCCGGGGTCGTGGGTACGACCCTATAGTCGTCGAACAAGACGGCGGCTGGACATCCTTGGCTCGCGGTCGTGGGGACGACCCTATAGTCGTCGGACATTTCGGCGGCTTGTCAACCTAGTCCCGGGGTCGTGGGGACGACCCTATATTCGTCGGACATGACGGTGGCGGGCCAATCTAGTCCCGGGGTCGTAGGGACGAACCTATAGTCGTCGGACATGTCGGCGATTGGCCAACATTGGCCCGGGGTCGTGGGGACGACCCTATAGTCGTCGGACATTTCGGCGGCTTGCCAACTTTGGGCCGGGGTCGTGGGGACGACCCTATAGGCGTCGGACATTTCGGCGGCATGCCAACAATGGCCCGGGGTCGTGGGGACGACCCTATAGTCGTCGGACATGTCGGCGGCTGGCCAACCTAGTCCCGAGGTCGTGGGGACGACCCTATAGTCGTCGGACTTGTCGCTGGCGGGCTAATCTAGTCCCGGGGTCGTGGGGACGACCCTACAGTCGTCGGACATTTCGGCGGCTTGCCAACTTCCGCCCGGGGTCGTGGGGACGACCCTATAGTCGTCGGACATGTCGGCGGCTGGCTAACTTTGGCCCGTGGTCGTGGGGACGACCCAATAGTCGTTGGACATGTCGGCGGCTGGCCAACTTTGGGCCGTGGTCGTGGAGACGATCCTATAGTCGTCGGACTTGACGGTGGCGGGCCAATCTAGTCCCGGGGTTTTGGGGACGACCCTATAGTCGTCGGATATGTCGGCGGCTTGCCAAATTTGCCCGTGGTCGTGGGGACGACCCTATAGTCGTCGGACTTGACGGTGGCGGGCCAATCTTATCCCGGGGTCGTGGGGATGACCCAAAAGTCGTTGGACATATCGGCGGCTGGCCAACTTTGGCCCATGGTCGTGGGGACGACCCTATAGTCGTTGGACA
Organism: Andrena praecox; assembly: GCA_963932275.1. Taxonomy (NCBI): domain Eukaryota; kingdom Metazoa; phylum Arthropoda; class Insecta; order Hymenoptera; family Andrenidae; genus Andrena; species Andrena praecox. Next base: position 1,891,091 of record CAWVQO010000615.1, on the reverse strand, counting down.
TGACGGTGGCGGGCCAATCTAGTCCCGGGGTCGTGGGGACGACCCTATAGTCGTCGGACAAGACGGCGGCTGGACATCTTTGGCCCGCGGTCGTGGGGACGAACCTATAGTCGTCGGACATTTCGGCGGCGTGCCAACTTCGGCCCGGGGTCGTGGGGACGACCCTATAGTCGTCGGATATGTCGGCGGCTGGACATCCTTGGCTCGCGGTCGTGGGGAGGACCCTATAGTCGTCGGACATTTCGGCGCCATGTCAACCTAGTCCCGGGGTCGTGGGGACGACCCTATAGTCGTCGGACATGACGGTGGCGGGCCAATCTAGTCCCGGGGTCGTAGGGACGACCCTATAGTCGTCGGACATGTCGGCGATTGGCCAACATTGGCCCGGGGTCGTGGGGACGACCCTATAGTCGACGGACATGTCAGCGGCTGGCCAACTTTGGCCCGTGGTCGTGGGGACGACTCTATAGTCGTCGGACAAGTCGGCGGCCGGCCAACCTAGTCCGGGGGTCGTGGGGACGACCCTATAGTCGTCGGACATGACGGCGGCTGGCCAACTTTGACCCGTGGTCGTGGGGACAACCCTATAGTCGTCGGACATGTCGGCGGCTGGCCAACTTTTGACCGTGGTCGTAGGGACGACCCTATAGTCGTCGGAAATGTCGGGGGCTGGCCAACTTTGGCCCGTGGTCGTGGAGACGATCCTATAGTCGTCGGACTTGAGAGTGGCGGGCCAATCTAGTCCCGGGGTTGTGGGGACGACCCTATAGTCGTCGGATATGTTGCCGGCTGGTCAACCTAGTCCCGGGGTCGTGGGGACGACCCTATAGTCGTCGGACAAGACGGCGGCGGGCCAACCTAGCCCCGGGGTCGTGGGGACGACTCTATAGTCGTCGCACATGTCGGCGGCTGGCCAACCTAGTATCGAGGTCGTGGGGACGACCCAATAGTGGTCGGGCAAGTCGGCGGCTGGCCAACCTAGCCCCGGGGTCGTGGGCACGACCCTATGTCTTAGGACATGACGGTGGCGGGCCAATCTATTCTCGGGGTCGTGGGGACGACCCTATAGTCGTCGGACATGTCGGCGGCTGGCCAACTTTGGCCCGTGGTGGGGACGACCCTATAGTCGTCGGACATGACGGTGGCGGGCCAATCTATTCTCGGGGTCGTGGGGACGACTCTATAGTCGTCGGACTTGACGGTGGCGGGCCAATCTAGTCCCGGGGTCGTGGGGACGACCCTACAGTCGTCGGACATTTCGGCGGCTTGCCAACTTTCGCCCGGGGTCGTGGCGACGACCCTATAGTCGTCGGACAAGTCGGCGGCGGGCCAAGCTTGGCCCGGGGTCGTGGGGAAGACCCTATAGTCGTCGGACATGACGGTGGCGGACCAATCTAGGCCCGTGGTCGTGGGGACGATCCGATAGTCGTCGGACATGTCGGCGGCTGGCCACCTTTGGCCCGTAGTCGTGGGGACGATCCAATAGTCGCCGGACATGACGGTGGCGGGCCAATCTAGTCCCGGGGTCGTAGGAACGACCCTATAGTCGTCGGACATGTCGGCGATTGGCCAACATTGGCCCCGGGGTCGTGGGGAAGACCCTATAGTCGTCGGACATTGCGGCGGCATGCCGACTTTGGCCCGGGGTCGTGGGGACGACCCTATAGTCTTCGGACATGTTGGCGGCTTGTCAACCTAGTCCCGAGGTCGTGGGGACGACCCTATAATCGTCGGACATGACGGTGGCGGGCCAATCTAGTCCCGGGGTCGTAGGGACGACCCTATAGTCGTCGGACATGTCGGCGGCTGGCTAACTTTGGCCCGTGGTTGTGGGGACGACCCAATAGTCGTTGGACATGTCGGCGGCTGGCCAACTTTGGGCCGTGGTCGTGGAGACGATCCTATAGTCGTCGGACTTGACGGTGGCGGGCCAATCTAGTCCCGGGGTTTTGGGGACGACCCTATAGTCGTCGGATATGTCGGCGGCTTGCCAAATTTGCCCGGGGTCGTGGGGACGACCCTATAGTCGTCGGACTTGACGGTGGCGGGCCAATCTTATCCCGGGGTCGTGGGGACGACCCAAAAGTCGTTGGACATATCGGCGGCTGGCCAACTTTGGCCCATGGTCGTGGGGACGACCCTATAGTCGTTGGACATTACGGTGGCGGGCCAATCTAGTCCCGGGGTCGTGGGGACGACCCTATAGTCGTCGGACAAGACGGCGGCTGGACATCTTTGGCCCGCGGTCGTGGGGACGAACCTATAGTCGTCGGACATTTCGGCGGCTTGCCAACTTTGGCCCGGGGTCGTGGGGACGACACTATAGTCGTCGGACATGTCGGCGGCTGGCTAACTTTGGCCCGTGGTCGTGGGGACGACCCTATAGTCGTCGGACTTGTCGCTGGCGGGCCAATCTAGTCCCGGGGTCGTGGGGACAACCCTACAGTCGTCGGACATTTCGGCGGCTTGTCAACTTCCGCCCGGGGTCGTGGGGACGACCCTATAGTCGTCGGACATGTCGGCGGCTGGCTAACTTTGGCCCGTGGTCGTGGGGACGACCCAATAGTCGTTGGACATGTCGGCGGCTGGCCAACTTTGGGCCGTGGTCGTGGAGACGATCCTATAGTCGTCGGACTTGACGGTGGCGGGCCAATCTAGTCCCGGGGTTTTGGGGACGACCCTATAGTCGTCGGATATGTCGGCGGCTTGCCAAATTTGCCCGGGGTCGTGGGGACGACCCTATAGTCGTCGGACTTGACGGTGGCGGGCCAATCTTATCCCGGGGTCGTGGGGACGACCCAAAAGTCGTTGGACATATCGGCGGCTGGCCAACTTTGGCCCATGGTCGTGGGGACGACCCTATAGTCGTTGGACATTACGGTGGCGGGCCAATCTAGTCCCGGGGTCGTGGGGACGACCCTATAGTCGTCGGACAAGACGGCGGCTGGACATCTTTGGCCCGCGGTCGTGGGGACGACCCTATAGTCGTCGGACATTTCGGCGGCTTGCCAACTTTGGCCCGGGGTCGTGGGGACGACCCTATAGTCGTCGGACATGTCGGCGGCCGGCTAACTTTGGCCCGTGGTCGTGGGGACGACCCAATAGTCGTTGGACATGTCGGCGGCTGGCCAACTTTGGGCCGTGGTCGTGGAGACGATCCTATAGTCGTCGGACTTGAGAGTGGCGGGCCAATCTAGTCCCGGGGTTGTGGGGACGACCCTATAGTCGTCGGATATGTTGCCGGCTGGTCAACCTAGTCCCGGGGTCGTGGGGACGACCCTATAGTCGTCGGGCAAGCCGGCGGCTGGCCAACTTTGGCCCGTGGTCGTGGGGACGACCCTATAGTTGTCGGACACGTCGGCGGCGGGTCTACCTAGTCCCGGGGTCGTGGGAACGACCCTATAGTCGTCGGACAAGTCGGCAGCGAGCCAACCTACTCCGGGGGTCGTGGGGACGAACCTATAGTCGTCGGACATGTCGGCGGCGGGCCATCCTAGCCCCGGGGTCGTGGGGACGACCCTATTGTCGTCGGACATGACGGTGGCGGGCCAATCTAGTCCTGGGGTCGTGGGGACGACCCCATAGTCGTCGGACAAGTCGGCGGCTGGCCAACATTAGCCCGGGGTCGTGGGGACGACCCAATAGTCGTTGAACATGTCGGCGGCGGGCCATCCTAGCCCCGGGGTCGTGGGGACGACCCTATTGTCGTCGGACATGACGGTGGCGGGCCAATCTAGTCCCGGGGTCGTGGGGGCGACCCTGTAGTCGTCGGACATGTCGGCGGCTGGCCAACCTAGTCCCGAGGTCGTCGGACTTGACGGTGGCGGACCAATCTAGTCCCGGGGTTGTGGGGACGACCCTATAGTCGTCGGACATTTCGGCGGCTTGCCAACTTTGGCCCGGGGTCGTGGGCACGACCCTATAGTCGTCGGACAAGTCGGCGGCGAGCCATCCTAGTCCCGCGGTCGTGGGGACGACCCTATAGTCGTCGGACAATTCGGCGGCGAGCCAACCTAGTCCGGGGGTCGTGGGGACGACCCTATAGTCGTCGGACAAGTCAGCGGCTTGCCAACTTTGGCCCGGGGTCGTGGGGACGAGCCTATAGTCGTCGGACAAGTCGGCGGCGAGCCAACCTAGTCCCGCGGTCGTGGGGACGACCCTATAGTCGTCGGACAAGTCAGCGGCTGGACATGTTTGGCCCGTGGTCGTGGGGACGACCCTATAGTCGTCGGACAAGCCGGCGGCTGGCCAACTTTGGCCCGTGGTCGTGTGGACGACTCTATAGTCGTCGGACATGACGGTGGCGGGCCAATCTAGTCCCAGGGTCATGGGGACAACCCTACAGTAGTCGGATATGTCGGCGGTTGGCCAACTTTGGCCCGTCGTCGTGGGGACGACCCTATAGTTGTCGGACAAGCCGGCGGAGAGCCAACCTACTCCGGGGGTCGTGGGGACGAACCTATAGTCGTCGGACATGTCGGCGTCTGGCCAGCTTTAGCCCGTGGTCGTGGGGACGATCCGATAGTCGTCGGACATGACGGTCTAGGGCCAATCTAGTCCCGGGGTCGTGGGGACGACCCTATAGTCGTCGGACATGTCGGCGGCTGGCCAACGTAGGCCCGTTGTCGTGGGGACGACCCTATAGTGGTCGGAGAAGTCGGCAGCTAGCCAACCTAGTCCGGGGTCGTGGGGACGACCCTATAGTCGTCGGACATGTAGGCGGCTGGCCAATCCAGTCCCGGGGTCGTGGGGACGACCCTATTGTCGTCGGACATGTCGGCGGCTGGCCAATCTAGTACCGGGGTCGTGGGGAGGACCGTATAGTCGTCGGACAATTCGGCGGCCGGCCAACTTTGGCCCGAGGATGCGGGGACGACCCTATAGTCGTCGGACATGTCGGCGGCTGGCTAACTTTGGCCCGTGGTCGTGGGGACGACCCAATAATCGTTGGACATGTCGGCGGCTGGCCAACTTTGGGCCGTGGTCGTGGAGACGATCCTATAGTCGTCGGACTTGACGGTGGCGGGCCAATCTAGTCCCGGGGTTTTGGGGACGACCCTATAGTCGTCGGATATGTCGGCGGGTTGCCAAATTTGCCCGCGGTCGTGGGGACGACCCTATAGTCGTCGGACTTGACGGTGGCGGGCCAATCTTATCCCGGGGTCGTGGGGACGACCCAAAAGTCGTTGGACATATCGGCGGCTGGCCAACTTTGGCCCATGGTCGTGGGGACGACCCTATAGTCGTTGGACATGACGGTGGCGGGCCAATCTAGTCCCGGGGTCGTGGGTACGACCCTATAGTCGTCGAACATGTCGGCGATTGGCCAACATTGGCCCGGGGTCGTGGGGACGACCCTATAGTCGTCGGACATGTCGGCGGCGGGCCAACTTTGGCCCGGGGTCAGGGTGACGACCCTATAGTCGTCGGACATGTTGGCGGCTGGTCTACCAAATCCCGGGGTCGTGGGGACGACCCTATAGTCGTCGGACATGTTGGCGGCTGGTCTACCAAATCCCGGGGTCGTGGGGACGACCCTATAGTCGTCGGACATGTCGGCGGCTGGCCAACTTTGGCCCGTGGTCGTGGGGACGACTGTTTAGTCGTCGGATATGTCGGCGGCTGGCCAACCTAGTCCCGATGTCGTGGGGACGACCCTCTAGTCGTCGGACATGTCGGCGGCTGGCCAACCTAGTCCCGAGGTCGTGGGGACGACCCTATAGTGGTCGGACAAGTCGGCGGCGAGCCAGCCTAGTCCGGGGGTGGTGGGGACGACCCTATAGTCGTCGGACATGTCGGCGGCTGGCCAACTTTGGCCCGTGGTCGTGGGAACGACTGTTTAGTCGTCGGACATGTCGGCGGCTGGCCAACCTAGTCCCGAGGTCGTGGGGACGAGCCTATAGTCGTCGGACATGTCGGCGGCGGGCCAATCTATTCCCGGGGTCGTGGGGACGACCCTATTGTCGTCGGACATGACGGTGGCGGGCCAATCTAGTCCCGGGGTCGTAGGAATGACCCTATAGTCGTCGGACAAGTCGGCGGCGGGCCAATCTAGTCCCGGGGTCGTGGGGACGACCCTATTGTCGTCGATCATGTCGACGGCTGGGGAACGTTGGCCCGTAGTCGTGGAGACGATCCGATAGTCGTTGGACATGACGGTGGCGGGCCAATCTAGTCCCGGGGTCGTGGGGACGACCCTATAGTCGTCGGACAAGTCGGCGGCTGGCCAACCTTGTCCCGGGGTCGTGGGGACGACCCTATAGTCGTCGGACATGTCGGCGGCTGGCCAACTTTGGCCCGTGGTCGTGGGGACGACTGTTTAGTCGTCGGATATGTCGGCGGCTGGCCAACCTAGTCCCGATGTCGTGGGGACGACCCTCTAGTCGTCGGACATGTCGGCGGCTGGCCAACCTAGTCCCGAGGTCGTGGGGACGACCCTATAGTGGTCGGACAAGTCGGCGGCGAGCCAGCCTAGTCCGGGGGTGGTGGGGACGACCCTATTGTCGTCGGACAACACGGCGGCTGGCCATCTTTGGCCCGTGGTCGTGGGGACGACCCTATAATCGTCGGACATGACGGTGGCTGGCCAATCTAGTCCGGGGGTCGTTGGGACGACACTATAGTCGTCGGACAACACGGCGGCTGGCCATCTTTGGTCCGTGGTCGTGGGGACGACCCTATAGTCGTCGGACATGACGGCGGCGGGCCAATCTATTCTCGGGGTCGTGGGGACGACCCTATAGTCGTCGGACATGTCGGCGGCGAGCCAACCTAGTCCCGGGGTCGTGGGGACGACCCTATAGTCGTCGGACATGACGGCGGCGGGCCAATCTAGTCCCGGGGTCGTGGGGACGACCCTATAGTCGTCGGACATGTCGGCGGCTGGTCAACTTTGGCCCGGGGTCGTGGGGACGACCCTATAGTCGTCGGACAAGACGGTGGCGGACCAATCTAGTCCCGGGGTCGTGGGGACGACCCTATAGTCGTCGGACAAGACGGCGGCTGGACATCTTTGGCCCGGGGTCGTGGGGACGACCCTATAGTCGTCGGACATGTTGGCGGCTTGTCAGCCTAGTCCCGGGGTCGTGGGTACGACCCTATAGTCGTCGGACAAGTCGGCGGCTGGCCAACCTAGACCCGGGGTCGTGGGGACGACCCTATTGTCGTCGGACATGACGGTGGCGGGCCAATCTAGTCCCGGGGTCGTGGGGACGACCCTATAGTCGTCGGACATGTCGGCGGCTGGCCAACTTTGGCCCGGGGTCGTGGGGACGACTGTATAGTCGTCGGAAATGTCGGCGGCTGGCCAACCTGGACTCGGGGTCGTGGGGACGACCCTATAGTCGTCGGACAAGACGGTGGCGGACCAATCGAGTCCCGGGGTCGTGGGGACGACCCTATAGTCGTCGGACATGTCGGCGGCTGGCCAACTTTGGCCCGTGGTCGTGGGGACGATCCAATAGTCGTCGGACATATCGGCGGCTGGCCAACTTTGGCCCGTGGTTGTGGGAACGACCCTATAGTCGTTGGACATGACGGTGGCGGGCCAATCTAGTCCCGGGGTCGTGGGGACGACCCTATAGTCGTCGGACATGTCGGCGGCTGGTCAACTTTGGCCCGGGGTCGTGGGGACGACCCTATAGTCGTCGGACAAGACGGTGGCGGACCAATCTAGTCCCGGGGTCGTGGGGACGACCCTATAGTCGTCGGACATGACGGTGGCGGGCCAATCTAGTCCCGGGGTCGTGGGGACGACCCTATAGTCGTCGGACATGTCGGCGGCTGGTCAACTTTGGCCCGGGGTCGTGGGGACGACCCTATAGTCGTCGGACAAGACGGTGGCGGACCAATCTAGTCCCGGGGTCGTGGGGACGACCCTATAGTCGTCGGACAAGACGGCGGCTGGACATCTTTGGCCCGGGGTCGTGGGGACGACCCTATAGTCGTCGGACATGTTGGCGGCTTGTCAGCCTAGTCCCGGGGTCGTGGGTACGACCCTATAGTCGTCGGACAAGTCGGCGGCTGGCCAACCTAGACCCGGGGTCGTGGGGACGACCCTATTGTCGTCGGACATGACGGTGGCGGGCCAATCTAGTCCCGGGGTCGTGGGGACGACCCTATAGTCGTCGAACATGTCGGCGGCTGGCCAACTTTGGCCCGGGGTCGTGGGGACGACTCTATAGTCGTCGGAAATGTCGGCGGCTGGCCAACCTGGACTCGGGGTCGTGGAGACGACCCTATAGTCGTCGGACAAGACGGTGGCGGACCAATCTAGTCCCGGGGTCGTGGGGACGACCCTATAGTCGTCGGACATGTCGGTGGCGGGCCAAGCTTGTCCCGGGGTCGTGGGGACGACCCTATAATCGTCGGACATGACGGTGGCGGGCCAATCTAGTCCCGGGGTCGTGGGGACGACCCTATTGTCGTCGGACATGACGGTGGCGGGCCAATCTAGTCCCGGGGTCGTGGGGACGACCCTATAATCGTCGGACATGACGGTGGCGGGCCAATCTAGTCCCGGGGTCGTGGGGACGACCCTATAGTCGTCGGACATGTCGGCGGCTGGCCAACTTTGGCCCGGTGTCGTGGGGACGACTCTATAGTCGTCGGAAATGTCGGCGGCTGGCCAACCTGGACCCGGGGTCGTGGGGACGACCCTATTGTCGTCGGACATGACGGTGGCGGGCCAATCTAGTCTCGGGGTCGTGGGGACGACCCTATAGTCGTCGGACATGTCGGCGGCTGGCCAACTTTGGCCCGGGGTCGTGGGGACGACCCTACTGTCGTCGGACATGACGGTGGCGGGCCAATCTAGTCTCGGGGTCGTGGGGACGACCCTATAGTCGTCGGACATGTCGGCGGCTGGCCAACTTTGGCCCGGTGTCGTGGGGACGACTCTATAGTCGTCGGAAATGTCGGCGGCTGGCCAACCTGGACCCGGGGTCGTGGGGACGACCCTATTGTCGTCGGACATGACGGTGGCGGGCCAATCTAGTCTCGCGGTCGTGGGGACGACCCTATAATCGTCGGACATGACGTTGGCGGGCCAATCTAGTCCCGGGGTCGTGGGGACGACCCTATAGTCGTCGGACATGTCGGCGGCTGGTCAACTTTGGCCCGTGGTCGTGGGGACGATCCTATAGTCGTCGGACAAGACGGTGGCGGGCCAATCTAGTCCCGGGGTCGTGGGGACGACCCTATAGTCGTCGGACATGTCGGCGGCTGGCCAACTTTGGCCCGGGGTCGTGGGGACGACCCTATAGTCGTCGGACATGTTGGCGGCTTGTCAGCCTAGTCCCGGGGTCGTGGGTACGACCCTATAGTCGTCGGACAAGTCGGCGGCTGGCCAACCTAGACCCGGGGTCGTGGGGACGACCCTATTGTCGTCGGACATGACGGTGGCGGGCCAATCTAGTCCCGGGGTCGTGGGGACGACCCTATAGTCGTCGAACATGTCGGCGGCTGGCCAACCTGGACCCGGGGTCGTGGGGACGACCCTATTGTCGTCGGACATGACGGTGGCGGGCCAATCTAGTCTCGCGGTCGTGGGGACGACCCTATAATCGTCGGACATGACGTTGGCGGGCCAATCTAGTCCCGGGGTCGTGGGGACGACCCTATAGTCGTCGGACATGTCGGCGGCTGGTCAACTTTGGCCCGTGGTCGTGGGGACGACCCTATAGTCGTCGGACATGTCGGCGGCTGGCCAACTTTGGCGCGTGGTCGTGGGGACGATCCGATTGTCGTCGGACATGTCGGCGGCTGGCCAACTTTGGCCCGTGGTCGTGGGGACGATCCAATAGTCGTCGGACATGTCGGCGGCTGGCCAACTTTGGCGCGTGGTCGTGGGGACGATCCGATTGTCGTCGGACATGTCGGCGGCTGGCCAACCTAGACCCGGGGTCGTGGGGACGACCCTATAGTCGTCGAACAATTCGGTGGCGGGCCAATCTAGTCCCGGGGTCGTGGGGACGACCCTATAGTCGTCGGACATTTCGGCGGCTTGCTAACTTTGGCCCGGGGTCGCGGGGACGACCCTATAGTCGTCGGACATTTCGGCGGCATGCCAACTTTGGCCCGTGGTCGTGGGGACGACCCTATAGTCGTCGGAAATGTCGGTGGCGGGCCAATCTAGTCTCGCGGTCGTGGGGACGACCCTATAATCGTCGGACATGACGGTGGCGGGCCAATCTAGTCCCGGGGTCGTGGGGACGACCCTATAGTCGTCGGACATGTCGGCGGCTGGCCAACTTTGGCCCGGTGTCGTGGGGACGACTCTATAGTCGTCGGATATGTCGGCGGCTGGCCAATTTTGGCGCGTGGTCGTGGGGACGACCCTATAGTCGTCGGACATGTCGGCGGCTGGCCAACTTTGGCCCGTGGTTGTGGGAACGACCCTATAGTCGTTGGACATGACGGTGGCGGGCCAATCTAGTCCCGGGGTCGTGGGGACGACCCTATAGTCGTCGGACATGTCGGCGGCATGCCAACTTTGGCCCGTGGTCGTGGGGACGACCCTATAGTCGTCGGACATGTCGGCGGCTGGCCAACTTTGGCCCGGGGTCGTGGGGACGACTCTATAGTCGTCGGAAATGTCGGCGGCTGGCCAACCTGGACTCGGGGTCGTGGGGACGACCCTATAGTCGTCGGACAAGACGGTGGCGGACCAATCGAGTCCCGGGGTCGTGGGGACGACCCTATAGTCGTCGGACATGTCGGCGGCTGGCCAACTTTGGCCCGTGGTCGTGGGGACGATCCAATAGTCGTCGGACATGTCGGCGGCTGGCCAACTTTGGCCCGTGGTTGTGGGAACGACCCTATTGTCGTTGGACATGACGGTGGCGGGCCAATCTAGTCCCGGGGTCGTGGGGACGACCCTATAGTCGTCGGACATGTCGGCGGCTGGTCAACTTTGGCCCGGGGTCGTGGGGACGACCCTATAGTCGTCGGACAAGACGGTGGCGGACCAATCTAGTCCCGGGGTCGTGGGGACGACCCTATTGTCGTCGGACATGACGGTGGCGGGCCAATCTAGTCTCGGGGTCGTGGGGACGACTCTATAGTCGTCGGAAATGTCGGCGGCTGGCCAACCTGGACCCGGGGTCGTGGGGACGACCCTATTGTCGTCGGACATGACGGTGGCGGGCCAATCTAGTCTCGCGGTCGTGGGGACGACCCTATAATCGTCGGACATGACGGTGGCGGGCCAATCTAGTCCCGGGGTCGTGGGGACGACCCTATAGTCGTCGGACATGTCGGCGGCTGGCCAACTTTGGCCCGGTGTCGTGGGGACGACTCTATAGTCGTCGGAAATGTCGGCGGCTTGTCAGCCTAGTCCCAGGGTCATGGATACGACCCTATAGTCGTCGGACAAGTCGGCGGCGGGCCAACCTTGTCCCGGGGTCGTTGGGACGACCCTATAGTCGTCGGACATGTCGGCGGCTGGCCAACTTTGGCCCGTGGTTGTGGGGACGACCCTATAGTCGTCGGACATGTCGGCGGCTGGCCAACTTTGGCCCGGTGTCGTGGGGACGACTCTATAGTCGTCGGAAATGTCGGTGGCGGGCCAATCTAGTCTCGCGGTCGTGGGCACGACCCTATAATCGTCGGACATGACGGTGGCGGGCCAATCTAGTCCCGGGGTCGTGGGGACGACCCTATAGTCGTCGGACATGTCGGCGGCTGGCCAACTTTGGCCCGGTGTCGTGGGGACGACTCTATAGTCATCGGAAATGTCGGCGGCTGGCCAACCTGGACCCGGGGTCGTGGGGACGACCCTATTGTCGTCGGACATGACGGTGGCGGGCCAATCTAGTCTCGGGGTCGTGGGGACGACCCTATAGTCGTCGGACATGTCGGCGGCTGGCCAACTTTGGCCCGGGGTCGTGGGGACGACCCTATAGTCGTCGGACATGTCGGCGGCTGGCCAACTGTGGCGCGTGGTCGTGGGGACGATCCGATTGTCGTCGGACATGTCGGCGGCTGGCCAACCTAGACCCGGGGTCGTGGGGACGACCCTATAGTCGTCGGACATGTCGGCGGCATGCCAACTTTGGCCCGTGGTCATGGGGACGACCCTATAGTCGTTGGACATGACGGTGGCGGGCCAATCTAGTCCGGGGTCGTAGGGACGACCCTATAGTCGTCGGACATGTCGGCGGCTGGCCAACTTTGGCCCGTGGTCGTGGGGACGATCCAATAGTCGTCGGACATGTCGGCGGCTGGCCAACTTTGGCCCGTGGTTGTGGGGACGACCCTATAGTCGTTGGACATGACGGTGGCGGGCCAATCTAGTCCCGGGGTCGTGGGGACGACCCTATAGTCGTCGGACAAGACGGCGGCTGGACATCTTTGGCCCGGGGTCGTGGGGACGACCCTATAGTCGTCGGACAAGTCAGCGGCTGGCCAACCTAGACCCGGGGTCGTGGGGACGACCCTATTGTCGTCGGACATGACGGTGACGGGCCAATCTAGTCCCGGGGTCGTGGGGACGACCCTATAGTCGTCGGACATGTCGGCGGCTGGCCAACTTTGGCCCGGTGTCGTGGGGACGACTCTATAGTCGTCGGAAATGTCGGCGGCTGGCCAACCTGGACCCGGGGTCGTGGGGACGACCCTATTGTCGTCGGACATGACGGTGGCGGGCCAATCTAGTCTCGGGGTCGTGGGGACGACCCTATAGTCGTCGGACATGTCGGCGGCTGGCCAACTTTGGCCCGGTGTCGTGGGGACGACTCTATAGTCGTCGGAAATGTCGGCGGCTGGCCAACCTGGACTCGGGGTCGTGGGGACGACCCTATAGTCGTCGGACAAGACGGTGGCGGACCAATCTAGTCCCGGGGTCGTGGGGACGACCCTATAGTCGTCGGACATGTCGGCGGCTGGCCAACTTTGGCCCGTGGTCGTGGGGACGATCCAATAGTCGTCGGACATGTCGGCGGCTGGCCAACTTTGGCCCGCGGTTGTGGGAACGACCCTATAGTCGTTGGACATGACGGTGGCGGGCCAATCTAGTCCCGGGGTCGTGGGGACGACCCTATAGTCGTCGGACATGTCGGCGGCTGGTCAACTTTGGCCCGGGGTCGTGGGGTCGACCCTATAGTCGTCGGACAAGACGGTGGCGGACCAATCTAGTCCCGGGGTCGTGGGGACGACCCTATAGTCGTCGGACATGTCGGCGGCTGGCCAACTTTGGCCCGGTGTCGTGGGGACGACTCTATAGTCGTCGGAAATGTCGGCGGCTGGCCAACCTGGACTCGGGGTCGTGGGGACGACCCTATAGTCGTCGGACAAGACGGTGGCGGACCAATCTAGTCCCGGGGTCGTGGGGACGACCCTATAGTCGTCGGACATGACGGTGGGGGGCCAATCTAGTCCCGGGGTCGTGGGGACGACCCTACAGTCGTCGGACATTTCGGCGGCTTGTCAGCCTAGTCCCGGGGTCGTGGGTACGACCCTACAGTCGTCGGACATTTCGGCGGCTTGCCAACTTTGGCCCGGGGTCGTGGGGACGACCCTATAGTCGTCGGACATGACGGTGGCGGGCCAATCTAGTCCCGGGGTCGTGGGGACGACCCTATAGTGGTCGGACATTTCGGCGGCTGGCCAACTTGGGCCGGGGGTCGTGGGGACGACCCTATAGTCGTCGGACATGTTGGCGGCTTGTCAGCCTAGTCCCGGGGTCGTGGGTACGGCCCTATAGTCGTCGGACAAGTCGGCGGCGGGCCAACCTTGTCCGGGGGTCGTGGGGACGACCCTATAGTCGTCGGACATGTCGGCGGCTGGCCAACTTTGGCCCGGTGTCGTGGGGACGACTCTATAGTCGTCGGAAATGTCGGCGGCTGGCCAACCTGGACCCGGGGTCGTGGGTACGACCCTACAGTCGTCGGACATGTCGGCGGCTGGCCAAAATTGGCCCGAGGTCGTGGGGGCGACCCTATAGTCGTCGGACATGTCGGCGGCTGGCCAACCTAGTCCCGAGGTCGTCGGACTTGACGGTGGCGGGCCAATCTAGTCCCGGGGTCGTGGGGACGACCCTATAGTCGTCGAACAATTCGGCGGCGGGCCAAGCTTGTCTCGGGGTCGTGGGGACGACCCTATAATCGTCGGACATGACGGTGGCGGGCCAATCTAGTCCCGGGGTCGTGGGGACGACCCTATAGTCGTCGGACATGTCGGCGGCTGGCCAACTTTGGCCCGGTGTCGTGGGGACGACTCTATAGTCGTCGGAAATGTCGGCGGCTGGCCAACCTGGACCCGGGGTCGTGGGGACGACCCTATTGTCGTCGGACATGACGGTGGCGGGCCAATCTAGTCTCGGGGTCGTGGGGACGACCCTATAGTCGTCGGACATGTCGGCGGCTGGCCAACTTTGGCCCGGGGTCGTGGGGACGACTCTATAGTCGTCGGAAATGTCGGCGGCTGGCCAACCTGGACTCGGGGTCGTGGGGACGACCCTATAGTCGTCGGACAAGACGGCGGCTGGACATCTTTGGCCCGGGGTCGTGGGGACGACCCTATAGTCGTCGGACATTTCGGCGGCTTGCCAACTTTGGCCCGGGTTCGTGGGGACGACCCTATAGTCGTCGGACATGTCGGCGGCTGTCCAACTTTGGCCCGGTGTCGTGGGGACGACTCTATAGTCGTCGGACATGTCGGCGGCTGGCCAACTTTGGCGCGTGGTCGTGGGGACGACCCTATAGTCGTCGGACATGTCGGCGGCTGGCCAACTTTGGCCCGTGGTTGTGGGAACGACCCTATAGTCGTTGGACATGACGGTGGCGGGCCAATCTAGTCCCGGGGTCGTGGGGACGACCCTATAGTCGTCGGACATGTCGGCGGCATGCCAACTTTGGCCCGTGGTCGTGGGGACGACCCTATAGTCGTTGGACATGACGGTGGCGGGCCAATCTAGTCCCGGGGTCGTAGGGACGACCCTATAGTCGTCGGACATGTCGGCGATTGGCCAACATTGGCCCGGGGTCGAGGGGACGACCCTATAGTCGTCGGACATGTCGGCGGCTGGCCAACCTAGTCCCGAGGTCGTGGGGACGACCCTATAGTCGTCGGTCATGTCGGCGGCTGGCCAACTTTGGCCCGTGGTTGTGGGGACGACCCTATAGTCATCGGACATGTCGGCGGCTGGCCAACTTTGGCCCGGTGTCGTGGGGACCACTCTATAGTCGTCGGAAATGTCGGCGGCTGGCCAACCTGGACCCGGGGTCGTGGCGACGACCCTATAGTAGTCGGACATGTTGGCGGCTGTCCAACTTTGGCGCGGTGTCGTGGGGACGACTCTATAGTCGTCGGAAATGTCGGCGGTTGGCCAACCTGGACCCGGGGTCGTGGGGACGACCCTATAGTCGTCGGACTTGACGGTGGCGGGCCAATCTAGTCCCGGGGTCGTGGGGACGACCCTATAGTCGTCGAACAATTCGGCGGCGGGCCAAGCTTGTCCCGGGGTCGTGGGGACGACCCTATAGTCGTCGGACAAGACGGCGGCTGGACATCGTTGGCCCGGGGCCGTGGGGACGACCCTATAGTCGTCGGACATGTTGGCGGCTTGTCAGCCTAGTCCCAGGGTCGTGGGTACGACCCTATAGTCGTCGGACAAGTCGGAGGCGGGCCAACCTTGTCCCGGGGTCGTGGGGACGACCCTATAGTCGTCGGACATGTCGGCGGTTGGCCAACTTTGGCCCGGTGTCGTGGGGACGACTCTATAGTCGTCGGAAATGTCGGCGGCTGGTCAACTTTGGCCCGTGGTCGTGGGGACGACCCTATAGTCTTCGGACAAGACGGTGGCGGACCAATCTAGTCCCGGGGTCGTGGGGACGACCCTATAGTCGTCGGACATGTCGGCGGCTGGCCAACTTTGGCCCGTGGTCGTGGGGACGATCCAATAGTCGTCGGACATGTCGGCGGCTGGCCAACTTTGGCCCGTGGTTGTGGGAACGACCCTATAGTCGTTGGACATGACGCTGGGGGGCCAATCTAGTCCCGGGGTCGTGGGGACTACCCTATAGTCGTAGGACAAGACGGCGGCTAGACATCTTTGGCCCGGGGTCGTGGGGACTACCCTATAGTCGTCGGACAAGTTGGCGGCATGCCAACTTTGGCCCGTGGTCGTGGGGACGACCCTATAGTCGTTGGACATGACGGTGGCGGGCCAATCTAGTCCCGAGGTCCTGGGGACGACCCTATAGTCGTCGGACAAGTCGACGGCTGGCCAACCTAGACCCGGGGTCGTGGGGACGACCCTATTGTCGTCGGACATGACGGTGGCGGGCCAATCTAGTCCCGGGGTCGTGGGGACGACCCTATAGTCGTCGAACAATTCGGCGGCGGGCCAAGCTTGTCCCGGGGTCGTGGGGACGACCCTATAATCGTCGGACATGACGGTGGCGGGCCAATCTAGTCCGTGGTTGTGGGGACGACCCTATAGTCGTTGGACATGACGGTGGCGGGCCAATCTAGTCCCGGGGTAGTGGGGACGACCCTATAGTCGTCGGACAAGACGGCGGCTGGACATCTTTGGCCCGGGGTCGTGGGGACGACCCTATAGTCGTCGGACATGTTGGCGGCTTGTGAGCCTAGTCCCGGGGTCGTGGGTACGACCCTATAGTCGTCGGACAAGTCGCCGGCTGGCCAATCTAGTCCCGGGGTCGTGGGGACGACCCTATAGTCGTCGGACATGTCGGCGGCTGGCCAACTTTGGCCCGGTGTCGTGGGGACGACTCTATAGTCGTCGGAAATGTCGGCGGCTGGCCAACCTGGACCCGGGGTCGCGGGGACGACCCTATTGTCGTCGGACATGACGGTGGCGGGCCAATCTAGTCTCGGGGTCGTGGGGACGACCCTATAGTCGTCGGACATGTCGGCGGCTGGCCAACTTTGGCCCGGGGTCGTGGGGACGACCCTATAGTCGTCGGACATGACGGTGGCGGACCAATCTAGTCCCGGGGTCGTGGGGACGACCCTACAGTCGTCGGACATTTCGGCGGCTTGCCAACTTTGGCCCGGGGTCGTGGGGACGACCCTATAGTCGTCGGACTTGACGGTGGCGGGCCAATCTAGTCCCAAGGTCCTGGGGACGACCCTATAGTCGTCGGACTTGACGGTGGCGGGCCAATCTAGTCTCGGGGTCGTGGGGACGACCCTACAGTCGTCGGACATTTCGGCGGCTTGCCAACGTTGGCCCGGGGTCGTGGGGACGACCCTATAGTCGTCGGACATGACGGTGGCGAGCCAATCTAGTCCCGGGGTCGTGGGGACGACCCTATAGTCGTCGCACATTTCGGCGGTTTGCTAACTTTGGCCCGGAGTCGTGGGGACGACCCTATAGTCGTCGGACATTTCGGCGGCATGCCAACTTTGGCCCGTGGTCGTGGGGACGACCCTATAGTCGTTGGACATGACGGTGGCGGGCTAATCTAGTCCCGGGGTCGTAGGGACGACCCTATAGTCGTTGGACATGTCGGCGATTGGCCAACATTGGCCCGGGGTTGTGGGGACGACCCTATAGTCGTCGGACATGTCGGCGGCTGGCCAACTTTGGCGCGTGGTCGTGGGGACGATCCGATTGTCGTCGGACATGTCGGCGGCTGGCCAACTTTGGCCCGTGGTCGTGGGGACGATCCAATAGTCGTCGGACATGTCGGCGGCTGGCCAACTTTGGCGCGT
Organism: Andrena praecox; assembly: GCA_963932275.1. Taxonomy (NCBI): domain Eukaryota; kingdom Metazoa; phylum Arthropoda; class Insecta; order Hymenoptera; family Andrenidae; genus Andrena; species Andrena praecox. The sequence goes on along the minus strand of CAWVQO010000615.1, from coordinate 1,873,412 downwards.
GGTCGTGGGGACGATCCGATTGTCGTCGGACATGTCGGCGGCTGGCCAACCTAGACCCGGGGTCGTGGGGACGACCCTATAGTCGTCGAACAATTCGGTGGCGGGCCAATCTAGTCCCGGGGTCGTGGGGACGACCCTATAGTCGTCGGACATTTCGGCGGCTTGCTAACTTTGGCCCGGGGTCGCGGGGACGACCCTATAGTCGTCGGACATTTCGGCGGCATGCCAACTTTGGCCCGTGGTCGTGGGGACGACCCTATAGTCGTCGGAAATGTCGGTGGCGGGCCAATCTAGTCTCGCGGTCGTGGGGACGACCCTATAATCGTCGGACATGACGGTGGCGGGCCAATCTAGTCCCGGGGTCGTGGGGACGACCCTATAGTCGTCGGACATGTCGGCGGCTGGCCAACTTTGGCCCGGTGTCGTGGGGACGACTCTATAGTCGTCGGACATGTCGGCGGCTGGCCAACCTAGACCCGGGGTCGTGGGGACGACCCAATAATCGTTGGACATGACGGTGGCGGGCCAATCTAGTCCCGGGGTCGTAGGGACGACCCTATAGTCGTCGGACATGTTGGCGATTGGCCAACATTGGCCCGGGGTCGTCGGGACGACCCTATATTCGTCGGACATGTCGGCGGCTGGCCAAAATAGTCCCGGGGTCGTGGGGACGACCCTATAGTCGTCGGACATTTCGGCGGCTTGCCAACTTTGGCCCGGGTTCGTGGGGACGACCCTATAGTCGTCGGACATGTCGGCGCCTGTCCAACTTTGGCCCGGTGTCGTGGGGACGACTCTATAGTCGTCGGACATGTCGGCGGCTGGCCAACTTTAGCGCGTGGTCGTGGGGACGACCCTATAGTCGTCGGACATGTCGGCGGCTGGCCAACTTTGGCCCGTGGTTGTGGGAACGACCCTATAGTCGTTGGACATGACGGTGGCGGGCCAATCTAGTCCCGGGGTCGTGGGGACGACCCTATAGTCGTCGGACATGTCGGCGGCATGCCAACATTGGCCCGTGGTCGTGGGGACGACCCTATAGTCGTTGGACATGACGGTGGCGGGCCAATCTAGTCCCGGGGTCGTAGGGACGACCCTATAGTCGTCGGACATGTCGGCGATTGGCCAACATTGGCCCGGGGTCGAGGGGACGACCCTATAGTCGTCGGACATGTCGGCGGCTGGCCAACCTAGTCCCGAGGTCGTGGGGACGACCCTATAGTCGTCGGTCATGTCGGCGGCTGGCCAACTTTGGCCCGTGGTTGTGGGGACGACCCTATAGTCATCGGACATGTCGGCGGCTGGCCAACTTTGGCCCGGTGTCGTGGGGACCACTCTATAGTCGTCGGAAATGTCGGCGGCTGGCCAACCTGGACCCGGGGTCGTGGCGACGACCCTATAGTAGTCGGACATGTTGGCGGCTGTCCAACTTTGGCGCGGTGTCGTGGGGACGACTCTATAGTCGTCGGAAATGTCGGCGGTTGGCCAACCTGGACCCGGGGTCGTGGGGACGACCCTATAGTCGTCGGACATGACGGTGGCGGGCCAATCTAGTCCCGGGGTCGTGGGGACGACCCTATAGTCGTCGAACAATTCGGCGGCGGGCCAAGCTTGTCCCGGGGTCGTGGGGACGACCCTATAGTCGTCGGACAAGACGGCGGCTGGACATCGTTGGCCCGGGGCCGTGGGGACGACCCTATAGTCGTCGGACATGTTGGCGGCTTGTCAGTCTAGTCCCAGGGTCGTGGGTACGACCCTATAGTCGTCGGACAAGTCGGAGGCGGGCCAACCTTGTCCCGGGGTCGTGGGGACGACCCTATAGTCGTCGGACATGTCGGCGGTTGGCCAACTTTGGCCCGGTGTCGTGGGGACGACTCTATAGTCGTCGGAAATGTCGGCGGCTGGTCAACTTTGGCCCGTGGTCGTGGGGACGACCCTATAGTCTTCGGACAAGACGGTGGCGGACCAATCTAGTCCCGGGGTCGTGGGGACGACCCTATAGTCGTCGGACATGTCGGCGGCTGGCCAACTTTGGCCCGTGGTCGTGGGGACGATCCAATAGTCGTCGGACATGTCGGCGGCTGGCCAACTTTGGCCCGTGGTTGTGGGAACGACCCTATAGTCGTTGGACATGACGCTGGGGGGCCAATCTAGTCCCGGGGTCGTGGGGACTACCCTATAGTCGTAGGACAAGACGGCGGCTAGACATCTTTGGCCCGGGGTCGTGGGGACTACCCTATAGTCGTCGGACAAGTTGGCGGCATGCCAACTTTGGCCCGTGGTCGTGGGGACGACCCTATAGTCGTTGGACATGACGGTGGCGGGCCAATCTAGTCCCGAGGTCCTGGGGACGACCCTATATTCGTCGGACAAGTCGACGGCTGGCCAACCTAGACCCGGGGTCGTGGGGACGACCCTATTGTCGTCGGACATGACGGTGGCGGGCCAATCTAGTCCCGGGGTCGTGGGGACGACCCTATAGTCGTCGAACAATTCGGCGGCGGGCCAAGCTTGTCCCGGGGTCGTGGGGACGACCCTATAATCGTCGGACATGACGGTGGCGGGCCAATCTAGTCCGTGGTTGTGGGGACGACCCTATAGTCGTTGGACATGACGGTGGCGGGCCAATCTAGTCCCGGGGTCGTGGGGACGACCCTATAGTCGTCGGACAAGACGGCGGCTGGACATCTTTGGCCCGGGGTCGTGGGGACAACCCTATAGTCGTCGGACATGTTGGCGGCTTGTGAGCCTAGTCCCGGGGTCGTGGGTACGACCCTATAGTCGTCGGACAAGTCGCCGGCTGGCCAATCTAGTCCCGGGGTCGTGGGGACGACCCTATAATCGTTGGACATGACGGTGGCGGGCCAATCTAGTCCCGGGGTCGTAGGGACGACCCTATAGTCGTCGGACATGTTGGCGATTGGCCAACATTGGCCCGGGGTCGTCGGGACGACCCTATAGTCGTCGGACATGTCGGCGGCTGGGCAACCTGGTCCCGAGGTCGTGGGGACGACCCTATAGTCGTCGGACATTTCGGCGGCTTGCCAACTTTGGCCCGGGTTCGTGGGGACGACCCTATAGTCGTCGGACATGTCGGCGGCTGTCCAACTTTGGCCCGGTGTCGTGGGGACGACTCTATAGTCGTCGGACATGTCGGCGGCTGGCCAACCTAGACCCGGGGTCGTGGGGACGACCCTATTGTCGTCGGACAATACGGTAGCGGGCCAATCTAGTCCCGGTGTCGTGGGGACGACCCTATAGTCGTCGGACAAGTCGGCGGCGGGCCAAGCTTGTCCCGGGGTCGTGGGGACGACCCTATAACCGTCGGACATGTCGGCGGCTGGCCAACTTTGGTCCGTGGTTGTGGGAACGACCCTATAGTCGTTGCACATGACGGTGGCGGGCCAATCTAGTCCCGGGGTCGTGGGGACGACCCTACAGTCGTCGGAAATGTCGGCGGCTGGCCAACCTGGACCCGGGGTCGTGGGAACGACCCTATAGTCGTCGGACAAGTCGGGGGCGAGCCCACCTAGTCCGGGGGTCGTGGGGACGACCCTATAGTCGTCGGACAAGTCGGCGGCCGGCCAACCTAGTCCGGGGGTCCTGGGGACGACCCTATAGTCGTCGGACTTGACGGTGGCGGGCCAATATAGTCTCGGGGTCGTAGGGACGACCCTATAGTCGTCGGACATGTTGGCGATTGGCCAACATTGGCCCGGGGTCGTCGGGACGACCCTATAGTCGTCGGACATGTCGGCGGCTGGCCAACCTAGTCCCGGGGTCGTGGGGACGACCCTATAGTCGTCGGACATTTCGGCGGCTTGCCAACTTTGGCCCGGGTTCGTGGGGACGACCCTATAGTCGTCGGACATGTCGGCGGCTGTCCAACTTTGGCCCGGTGTCGTGGGGACGACTCTAAAGTCGTCGGACATGTCGGCGGCTGGCCACCCTAGACCCGGGGTCGTGGGGACGACCCTATAGTCGTCGGACATGTCGGCGGCTGGCCAACTTTGGCGCGTGGTCGTGGGGACGATCCGATTGTCGTCGGATATGTCGGCGGCTGGCCAACTTTGGCCCGTGGTCGTGGGGACGATCCAATAGTCGTCGGACATGACGGTGGCGGGCCAATCTAGTCCCGGGGTCGTGGGGACGACCCTATAGTGGTCGGACATTTCGGCGGCTGGCCAACTTGGGCCGGGGGTCGTGGGGACGACCCTATAGTCGTCGGACATGTTGGCGGCTTGTCAGCCTAGTCCCGGGGTCGTGGGTACGGCCCTATAGTCGTCGGACAAGTCGGCGGCGGGCCAACCTTGTCCCGGGGTCGTGGGGACGACCCTATAGTCGTCGGACATGTCGGCGGCTGGCCAACTTTGGCCCGGTGTCGTGGGGACGACTCTATAGTCGTCGGAAATGTCGGCGGCAGGCCAACCTGGACCCGGGGTCGTGGGTACGACCCTACAGTCGTCGGACATGTCGGCGGCTGGCCAAAATTGGCCCGAGGTCGTGGGGGCGACCCTATAGTCGTCGGACATGTCGGCGGCTGGCCAACCTAGTCCCGAGGTCGTCGGACTTGACGGTGGCGGGCCAATCTAGTCCCGGGGTCGTGGGGACGACCCTATAGTCGTCGAACAATTCGGCGGCGGGCCAAGCTTGTCCCGGGGTCGTGGGGACGACCCTATAATCGTCGGACATGACGGTGGCGGGCCAATCTAGTCCCGGGGTCGTGGGGACGACCCTATAGTCGTCGGACATGTCGGCGGCTGGCCAACTTTGGCCCGGTGTCGTGGGGACGACTCTATAGTCGTCGGAAATGTCGGCGGCTGGCCAACCTGGACCCGGGGTCGTGGGGACGACCCTATTGTCGTCGGACATGACGGTGGCGGGCCAATCTAGTCTCGGGGTCGTGGGGACGACCCTATAGTCGTCGGACATGTCGGCGGCTGGCCAACTTTGGCCCGGGGTCGTGGGGACGACTCTATAGTCGTCGGAAATGTCGGCGGCTGGCCAACCTGGACTCGGGGTCGTGGGGACGACCCTATAGTCGTCGGACAAGACGGCGGCTGGACATCTTTGGCCCGGGGTCGTGGGGACGACCCTATAGTCGTCGGACATGTCGGCGGCTGGCCAACCTGGACTCGGGGTCGTGGGGACGACCCTATAGTCGTCGAACAATTCGGCGGCGGGCCAAGCTTGTCCCGGGGTCGTGGGGACGACCCTATAATCGTCGGACATGACGGTGGCGGGCCAATCTAGTCTCGGGGTCGTGGGGACGACCCTATAGTCGTCGGACATGTCGGCGGCTGGCCAACTTTGGCCCGGGGTCGTGGGGACGACCCTATTGTCGTCGGACATGACGGTGGCGGGCCAATCTAGACTCGGGGTCGTGGGGACGACCCTATAGTCGTCGGACATGTCGGCGGCTGGCCAACTTTGGCCCGGGGTCGTGGGGACGACCCTATAGTCGTCGGACATGACGGTGGCGGACCAATCTAGTCCCGGGGTCGTGGGGACGACCCTACAGTCGTCGGACATTTCGGCGGCTTGCCAACTTTGGCCCGGGGTCGTGGGGACGACCCTATAGTCGTCGGACTTGACGGTGGCGGGCCAATCTAGTCTCGGGGTCGTGGGGACGACCCTACAGTCGTCGGACATTTCGGCGGCTTGCCAACTTTGGCCCGGGGTCGTGGGGACGACCCTATAGTCGTCGGACATGACGGTGGCGGGCCAATCTAGTCCCGGGGTCGTGGGGACGACCCTATAGTCGTCGGACATTTCGGCGGCTTGCTAACTTTGGCCCGGGGTCGTGGGGACGACCCTATAGTCGTCGGACATTTCGGCGGCATGCCAACTTTGGCCCGTGGTCGTGGGGACGACCCTATAGTCGTTGGACATGACGGTGGCGGGCTAATCTAGTCCCGGGGTCGTAGGGACGACCCTATAGTCGTTGGACATGTCGGCGATTGGCCAACATTGGCTCGGGGTCGTGGGGACGACCCTATAGTCGTCGGACATGTCGGCGGCTGGCCAACTTTGGCGCGTGGTCGTGGGGACGATCCGATTGTCGTCGGACATGTCGGCGGCTGGCCAACCTAGACCCGGGGTCGTGGGGACGACCCTATAGTCGTCGAACAATTCGGTGGCGGGCCAATCTAGTCCCGGGGTCGTGGGGACGACCCTATAGTCGTCGGACATTTCGGCGGCTTGCTAACTTTGGCCCGGGGTCGCGGGGACGACCCTATAGTCGTCGGACATTTCGGCGGCATGCCAACTTTGGCCCGTGGTCGTGGGGACGACCCTATAGTCGTCGGAAATGTCGGTGGCGGGCCAATCTAGTCTCGCGGTCGTGGGGACGACCCTATAATCGTCGGACATGACGGTGGCGGGCCAATCTAGTCCCGGGGTCGTGGGGACGACCCTATAGTCGTCGGACATGTCGGCGGCTGGCCAACTTTGGCCCGGTGTCGTGGGGACGACCCTATAATCGTTGGACATGACGGTGGCGGGCCAATCTAGTCCCGGGGTCGTAGGGACGACCCTATAGTCGTCGGACATGTTGGCGATTGGCCAACATTGGCCCGGGGTCGTCGGGACGACCCTATATTCGTCGGACATGTCGGCGGCTGGCCAAAATAGTCCCGGGGTCGTGGGGACGACCCTATAGTCGTCGGACATTTCGGCGGCTTGCCAACTTTGGCCCGGGTTCGTGGGGACGACCCTATAGTCGTCGGACATGTCGGCGGCTGTCCAACTTTGGCCCGGTGTCGTGGGGACGACTCTATAGTCGTCGGACATGTCGGCGGCTGGCCAACTTTGGCGCGTTGTCGTGGGGACGACCCTATAGTCGTCGGACATGTCGGCGGCTGGCCAACTTTGGCCCGTGGTTGTGGGAACGACCCTATAGTCGTTGGACATGACGGTGGCGGGCCAATCTAGTCCCGGGGTCGTGGGGACGACCCTATAGTCGTCGGACATGTCGGCGGCATGCCAACTTTGGCCCGTGGTCGTGGGGACGACCCTATAGTCGTTGGACATGACGGTGGCGGGCCAATCTAGTCCCGGGGTCGTAGGGACGACCCTATAGTCGTCGGACATGTCGGCGATTGGCCAACATTGGCCCGGGGTCGAGGGGACGACCCTATAGTCGTCGGACATGTCGGCGGCTGGCCAACCTAGTCCCGAGGTCGTGGGGACGACCCTATAGTCGTCGGTCATGTCGGCGGCTGGCCAACTTTGGCCCGTGGTTGTGGGGACGACCCTATAGTCATCGGACATGTCGGCGGCTGGCCAACTTTGGCCCGGTGTCGTGGGGACCACTCTATAGTCGTCGGAAATGTCGGCGGCTGGCCAACCGGGACCCGGGGTCGTGGGGACGACCCTATTGTCGTCGGACATGACGGTGGCGGGCCAATCTAGTCTCGGGGTCGTGGGGACGACCCTATAGTCGTCGGACAAGTCGGCGGCCGGCCAACCTAGTCCGGGGGTCCTGGGGACGACCCTATAGTCGTCGGACTTGACGGTGGCGGGCCAATATAGTCTCGGGGTCGTAGGGACGACCCTATAGTCGTCGGACATGTTGGCGATTGGCCAACATTGGCCCGGGGTCGTCGGGACGACCCTATAGTCGTCGGACATGTCGGCGGCTGGCCAACCTAGTCCCGGGGTCGTGGGGACGACCCTATAGTCGTCGGACAAGACGGCGGCTGGACATCGTTGGCCCGGGGCCGTGGGGACGACCCTATAGTCGTCGGACATGTTGGCGGCTTGTCAGCCTAGTCCCAGGGTCGTGGGTACGACCCTATAGTCGTCGGACAAGTCGGAGGCGGGCCAACCTTGTCCCGGGGTTGTGGGGACGACCCTATAGTCGTCGGACATGTCGGCGGCTGGTCAACTTTGGCCCGTGGTCGTGGGGACGATCCAATAGTCGTCGGACATGTCGGCGGCTGGCCAACTTTTGCCCGTGGTTGTGGGAACGACCCTATAGTCGTTGGACATGACGCTGGGGGGCCAATCTAGTCCCGGGGTCGTGGGGACGACCCTATAGTCGTCGGACATTTCGGCGGCTTGCCAACTTTGGCCCGGGGTCGTGGGGACGACCCTATAGTCGTCGGACATGACGGTGGCGGGCCAATCTAGTCCCGGGGTCGTGGGGACGACCCTATAGTCGTCGCACATTTCGGCGGCTTGCTAACTTTGGCCCGGAGTCGTGGGGACGACCCTATAGTCGTCGGACATTTCGGCGGCATGCCAACTTTGGCCCGTGGTCGTGGGGACGACCCTATAGTCGTTGGACATGACGGTGGCGGGCTAATCTAGTCCCGGGGTCGTAGGGACGACCCTATAGTCGTTGGACATGTCGGCGATTGGCCAACATTGGCCCGGGGTCGTGGGGACGACCCTATAGTCGTCGGACATGTCGGCGGCTGGCCAACTTTGGCGCGTGGTCGTGGGGACGATCCGATTGTCGTCGGACATGTCGGCGGCTGGCCAACTTTGGCCCGTGGTCGTGGGGACGATCCAATAGTCGTCGGACATGTCGGCGGCTGGCCAACTTTGGCGCGTGGTCGTGGGGACGATCCGATTGTCGTCGGACATGTCGGCGGCTGGCCAACCTAGACCCGGGGTCGTGGGGACGACCCTATTGTCGTCGGACTTGGCGGTGGCGGGCCAATCTAGTCCCGTGGTCGTGGGGACGCCCCTATAGTCTTCGGACATGACGGTAGCGGGCCAATCTAGACCCGAGGTCGTGGGGACGACCCTATAGTAGTCGGACATGTCGGCGGCGGTCCAACTTTGGCCCGGTGTCGTGGGGACGACTCTAAAGTCGTCGGACATGTCGGCGGCTGGCCACCCTAGACCCGGGGTCGTGGGGACGACCCTATAATCGTTGGACATGACGGTGGCGGGCCAATCTAGTCCCGGGGTCGTAGGGACGACCCTATAGTCGTCGGACATGTTGGCGATTGGCCAACATTGGCCCGGGGTCGTCGGGACGACCCTATAGTCGTCGGACATTTCGGCGGCTTGCCAACTTTGGCCCGGGGTCGTGGGGACGACCCTATAGTCGTCGGACATGACGGTGGCGGGCCAATCTAGTCCCGGGGTCGTGGGGACGACCCTATAGTCGTCGCACATTTCGGCGGCTTGCTAACTTTGGCCCGGAGTCGTGGGGACGACCCTATAGTCGTCGGACATTTCGGCGGCATGCCAACTTTGGCCCGTGGTCGTGGGGACGACCCTATAGTCGTTGGACATGACGGTGGCGGGCTAATCTAGTCCCGGGGTCGTAGGGACGACCCTATAGTCGTTGGACATGTCGGCGATTGGCCAACATTGGCCCGGGGTCGTGGGGACGATCCGATTGTCGTCGGACATGTCGGCGGCTGGCCAACTTTGGCCCGTGGTCGTGGGGACGATCCAATAGTCGTCGGACATGTCGGCGGCTGGCCAACTTTGGCGCGTGGTCGTGGGGACGATCCGATTGTCGTCGGACATGTCGGCGGCTGGCCAACCTAGACCCGGGGTCGTGGGGACGACCCTATTGTCGTCGGACTTGGCGGTGGCGGGCCAATCTAGTCCCGTGGTCGTGGGGACGCCCCTATAGTCTTCGGACATGACGGTAGCGGGCCAATCTAGACCCGAGGTCGTGGGGACGACCCTATAGTAGTCGGACATGTCGGCGGCGGTCCAACTTTGGCCCGGTGTCGTGTGGACGACTCTAAAGTCGTCGGACATGTCGGCGGCTGGCCAACCTAGACCCGGGGTCGTGGGGACGACCCTATAATCGTTGGACATGACGGTGGCGGGCCAATCTAGTCCCGGGGTCGTAGGGACGACCCTATAGTCGTCGGACATGTTGGCGATTGGCCAACATTGGCCCGGGGTCGTCGGGACGACCCTATAGTCGTCGGACATGTCGGCGGCTGGCCAACCTAGTCCCGGGGTCGTGGGGACGACCCTATAGTTGTCGGACATTTCGGCGGCTTGCCAACTTTGGCCCGGGTTCGTGGGGACGACCCTATAGTCGTCGGACATGTCGGCGGCTGTCCAACTTTGGCCCGGTGTCGTGGAGACGACTCTATAGTCGTCGGACATGTCGGCGGCTGGCCAACCTAGACCCGGGGTCGTGGAGACGACCCTATTGTCGTCGGACATGACGGTAGCGGGCCAATCTAGTCCCGGTGTCGTGGGGACGACCCTATAGTCGTCGGACAAGTCGGCGGCGGGCCAAGCTTGTCCCGGGGTCGTGGGGACGACCCTATAACCGTCGGACATGTCGGCGGCTGGCCAACTTTGGCCCGTGGTTGTGGGAACGACCCTATAGTCGTTGCACATGACGGTGGCGGGCCAATCTAGTCCCGGGGTCGTGGGGACGACCCTACAGTCGTCGGAAATGTCGGCGGCTGGCCAACCTGGACCCGGGGTCGTGGGGACGACCCTATTGTCGTCGGACATGACGGTGGCGGGCCAATCTAGTCTCGCGGTCGTGGGGACGACCCTATAATCGTCGGACATGACGGTGGCGGGCCAATCTAGTCCCGGGGTCGTGGGGACGACCCTATAGTCGTCGGACATGTCGGCGGCTGGTCAACTTTGGCCCGTGGTCGTGGGGACGACCCTATAGTCTTCGGACAAGACGGTGGCGGACCAATCTAGTCCCGGTGTCGTGGGGACGACCCTATAGTCGTCGGACAAGTCGGCGACGGGCCAAGCTTGTCCCGGGGTCGTGGGGACGACCCTATAACCGTCGGACATGTCGGCGGCTGGCCAACTTTGGCCCGTGGTTGTGGGAACGACCCTATAGTCGTTGCACATGACGGTGGCGGGCCAATCTAGTCTCGGGGTCGTGGGGACGACCCTACAGTCGTCGGAAATGTCGGCGGCTGGCCAACCTGGACCCGGGGTCGTGGGGACGACCCTATAGTCGTCGGACATGACGGTGGCGGGCCAATCTAGTCCCGGGGTCGTGGGTACGACCCTATAGTCTTCGGACATGACGGTAGCGGGCCAATCTAGACCCGAGGTCGTGGGGACGACCCTATAGTAGTCGGACATATCGGCGGCTGTCCAACTTTGGCGCGGTGTCGTGGGGACGACTCTATAGTCGTCGGAAATGTCGGCGGCTGGCCAACCTGGACCCGGGGTCGTGGGGACGACCCTATAGTCGTCGGACTTGACGGTGGCGGGCCAATCTAGTCCCGGGGTCGTGGGGACGACCCTATAGTCGTCGAACAATTCGGCGGCGGGCTAAGCTTGTCCCGGGGTCGTGGGGACGACCCTATAGTCGTCGGACAAGACGGCGGCTGGACATCGTTGGCCCGGGGCCGTGGGGACGACCCTATAGTCGTCGGACATGTTGGCGGCTTGTCAGCCTAGCCCCAGGGTCGTGGGTACGACCCTATAGTCGTCGGACAAGTCGGAGGCGGGCCAACCTTGTCCCGGGGTCGTGGGGTCGACCCTATAGTCGTCGGACATGTCGGCGGTTGGCCAACTTTGGCCCGGTGTCGTGGGGACGACTCTATAGTCGTCGGAAATGTCGGCGGCTGGCCAACCTGGACCCGGGGTCGTGGGGACGACCCTATTGTCGTCGGACATGACGGTGGCGGGCCAATCTAGTCTCGCGGTCGTGGGGACGACCCTATAATCGTCGGACATGACGGTGGCGGGCCAATCTAGTCCCGGGGTCGTGGGGACGACCCTATAGTCGTCGGACATGTCGGCGGCTGGTCAACTTTGGCCCGTGGTCGTGGGGACGACCCTATAGTCTTCGGACAAGACGGTGGCGGACCAATCTAGTCCCGGGGTCGTGGGGACGACCCTATAGTCGTCGGACATGTCGGCGGCTGGCCAACTTTGGCCCGTGGTCGTGGGGACGATCCAATAGTCGTCGGACATGTCGGCGGCTGGCCAACTTTGGCCCGTGGTTGTGGGAACGACCCTATAGTCGTTGGACATGACGCTGGGGGGCCAATCTAGTCCCGGGGTCGTGGGGACTACCCTATAGTCGTAGGACAAGACGGCGGCTAGACATCTTTGGCCCGGGGTCGTGTGGACGACCCTATAGTCGTCGGACAAGTTGGCGGCATGCCAACTTTGGCCCGTGGTCGTGGGGACGACCCTATAGTCGTTGGACATGACGGTGGCGGGCCAATCTAGTCCCGAGGTCCTGGGGACGACCCTATAGTCGTCGGACAAGTCGACGGCTGGCCAACCTAGACCCGGGGTCGTGGGGACGACCCTATTGTCGTCGGACATGACGGTGGCGGGCCAATCTAGTCCCGGGGTCGTGGGGACGACCCTATAGTCGTCGAACAATTCGGCGGCGGGCCAAGCTTGTCCCGGGGTCGTGGGGACGACCCTATAATCGTCGGACATGACGGTGGCGGGCCAATCTAGTCCGTGGTTGTGGGGACGATCCAATAGTCGTCGGACATGTCGGCGGCTTGCCAACTTTGGCCCGGGGTCGTGGGGACGACCCTATAGTCGTCGGACATGACGGTGGCGGGCCAATCTAGTCCCGGGGTCGTGGGGACGACCCTATAGTCGTCGCACATTTCGGCGGCTTGCTAACTTTGGCCCGGAGTCGTGGGGACGACCCTATAGTCGTCGGACATTTCGGCGGCATGCCAACTTTGGCCCGTGGTCGTGGGGACGACCCTATAGTCGTTGGACATGACGGTGGCGGGCTAATCTAGTCCCGGGGTCGTAGGGACGACCCTATAGTCGTTGGACATGTCGGCGATTGGCCAACATTGGCCCGGGGTCGTGGGGACGACCCTATAGTCGTCGGACATGTCGGCGGCTGGCCAACTTTGGCGCGTGGTCGTGGGGACGATCCGATTGTCGTCGGATATGTCGGCGGCTGGCCAACTTTGGCCCGTGGTCGTGGGGACGATCCAATAGTCGTCGGACATGTCGGCGGCTGGCCAACTTTGGCGCGTGGTCGTGGGGACGAACCGATTGTCGTCGGACATGTCGGCGGCTGGCCAACCTAGACCCGGGGTCGTGGGGACGACCCTATTGTCGTCGGACTTGGCGGTGGCGGGCCAATCTAGTCCCGTGGTCGTGGGGACGACCCTATAGTCGTCGGACATTTCGGCGGCTTGCCAACTTTGGCCCGGGTTCGTGGGGACGACCCTATAATCGTTGGACATGACGGTGGCGGGCCAATCTAGTCCCGGGGTCGTAGGGACGACCCTATAGTCGTCGGACATGTTGGCGATTGGCCAACATTGGCCCGGGGTCGTCGGGACGACCCTATAGTCGTCGGACATGTCGGCGGCTGGCCAACCTAGTCCCGGGGTCGTGGGGACGACCCTATAGTCGTCGGACATTTCGGCGGCTTGCCAACTTTGGCCCGGGTTCGTGGGGACGACCCTATAGTCGTTGGACATGACGCTGGGGGGGCCAATCTAGTCCCGGGGTCGTGGGGACTACCCTATAGTCGTAGGACAAGACGGCGGCTGGACATCTTTGGCCCGGGATCGTGGGGACGACCCTATAGTCGTCGGACAAGTTGGCGGCATGCCAACTTTGGCCGGTGGTCGTGGGGACGACCCTATAGTCGTTGGACATGACGGTGGCGGGCCAATCTAGTCCCGAGGTCCTGGGGACGACCCTATAGTCGTCGGACAAGTCGACGGCTGGCCAACCTAGACCCGGGGTCGTGGGGACGACCCTATTGTCGTCGGACATGACGGTGGCGGGCCAATCTAGTCCCGGGGTCGTGGGGACGACCCTATAGTCGTCGAACAATTCGGCGGCGGGCCAAGCTTGTCCCGGGGTCGTGGGGACGACCCTATAATAGTCGGACATGACGGTGGCGGGCCAATCTAGTCTCGGGGTCGTGGGGACGACCCTATAGTCGTCGGACATGTCGGCGGCTGGCCAACTTTGGCCCGGGGTCGTGGGGACGACCCTATTGTCGTCGGACATGACGGTGGCGGGCCAATCTAGTCTCGGGGTCGTGGGGACGACCCTATAATCGTCGGACATGTCGGCGGCTGGCCAACTTTGGCCCGGGGTCGTGGGGACGACCCTATAGTCGTCGGACATGACGGTGGCGGACCAATCTAGTCCCGGGGTCGTGGGGACGACCCTACAGTCGTCGGACATTTCGGCGGCTTGCCAACTTTGGCCCGGGGTCGTGGGGACGACCCTATAGTCGTTGGACATGACGCTGGCGGGCCAATCTAGTCCCGGGGTCGTGGGGACTACCCTATAGTCGTAGGACAAGACGGCGGCTGGACATCTTTGGCCCGGGGTCGTGGGGACGACCCTATAGTCGTCGGACATGTTGGCGGCTTGTCAGCCTAGTCCCAGGGTCGTGGGTACGACCCTATAGTCGTCGGACAAGTCGGCGGCGGGCCAACCGTGTCCCGGGGTCGTGGGGACGACCCTATAGTCGTCGGACATGTCGGCGGCTGGCCAACTTTGGCCCGGTGTCGTGGGGACGACTCTATAGTCGTCGGAAATGTCGGCGGCTGGCCAACCTGGACCCGGGGTCGTGGGGACGACCCTATTGTCGTCGGACATGACGGTGGCGGGCCAATCTAGTCTCGCGGTCGTGGGGACGACCCTATAATCGTCGGACATGACGTTGGCGGGCCAATCTAGTCCCGGGGTCGTGGGGACGACCCTATAGTCGTCGGACATGTCGGCGGCTGGTCAACTTTGGCCCGTGGTCGTGGGGACGACCCTATAGTCGTCGGACAAGACGGTGGCGGACCAATCTAGTCCCGGGGTCGTGGGGATGACCCTATAGTCGTCGGACATGTCGGCGGCTGGCCAACTTTGGCCCGTGGTCGTGGGGACGATCCAATAGTCGTCGGACATGTCGGCGGCTGGCCAACTTTGGCCCGTGGTTGTGGGGACGACCCTATAGTCGTTGGACATGACGGTGGCGGGCCAATCTAGTCCCGGGGTCGTGGGGACGACCCTATAGTCGTCGGACAAGACGGCGGCTGGACATCTTTGGCCCGGGGTCGTGGAGACGACCCTATAGTCTTCGGACATGTTGGCGGCTTGTCAGCCTAGTCCCGGGGTCGTGGGTACGACCCTATAGTCGTCGGACAAGTCGGCGGCTGGCCAACCTAGACCCGGGGTCGTGGGGACGACCCTATTGTCGTCGGACATGACGGTGGCGGGCCAATCTAGTCCCGGGGTCGTGGGGACGACCCTATAATCGTCGGACATGACGGTGGCGGGCCAATCTAGTCCCGGGGTCGTGGGTACGACCCTATAGTCGTCGGACAAGACGGCGGCTGGACATCTTTGGCCCGCGGTCGTGGGGACGACCCTATAGTCGTCGGACATTTCGGCGGCTTGCCAACGTTGGCCCGGGGTCGTAGGGACGACCCTATAGTCGTCGGACATGTCGGCGATTGGCCAACATTGGCCCGGGGTCGTGGGGACGACCCTATAGTCGTCGGACATGTCGGCGGCTGGCCAACCTAGTCCCGAGGTCGTGGGGACGACCCTATAGTCGTCGGACTTCACGGTGGCGGGCCAATCTAGTCCCGGGGTCGTGGGGACGACCCTATAGTCGTCGGACAAGACGGCGGCTGGACATCTTTGGCCCGGGGTCGTGGGTACGACCCTATAGTCGTCGGACAAGACGGCGGCTGGACATCTTTGGCCCGCGGTCGTGGGGACGACCCTATAGTCGTCGGACATTTCGGCGGCTTGCCAACGTTGGCCCGGGGTCGTGGGGACGACCCTATAGTCGTTGGACATGACGGTGGCGGGCCAATCTAGTCCCGGGGTCGTGGGTACGACCCTATAGTCGTCGGACAAGACGGCGGCTGGACATCTTTGGCCCGCGGTCGTGGGGACGACCCTATAGTCGTCGGACATTTCGGCGGCTTGTCAACCTAGTCCCGGGGTCGTGGGGACGACCCTATAGTCGTTGGACATGACGGTGGCGGGCCAATCTAGTCCCGGGGTCGTGGGTACGACCCTATAGTCGTCGGACAAGACGGCGGCTGGACATCCTTGGCTCGCGGTCGTGGGGACGACCCTATAGTCGTCGGACATTTCGGCGGCTTGTCAACCTAGTCCCGGGGTCGTGGGGACGACCCTATAGTCGTTGGACATGACGGTGGCGGGCCAATCTAGTCCCGGGGTCGTGGGTACGACCCTATAGTCGTCGGACAAGACGGCGGCTGGACATCTTTGGCCCGGGGTCGTGGGTACGACCCTATAGTCGTCGGACAAGACGGCGGCTGGACATCTTTGGCCCGCGGTCGTGGGGACGACCCTATAGTCGTCGGACATTTCGGCGGCTTGCCAACGTTGGCCCGGGGTCGTAGGTACGACCCTATAGTCGTCGGACATGTCGGCGATTGGCCATTATTGGCCCGGGGCCGTGGGGACGACCCTATAGTCGTCGGACATGTCGGCGGCTGGCCAACTTTGGCCCGGTGTCGTGGGGACGACTCTATAGTCGTCGGACATGTCGGCGGCTGGCCAACCTAGACCCGGGGTCGTGGGGACGACCCTATAATCGTTGGACATGACGGTGGCGGGCCAATCTAGTCCCGGGGTCGTGGGGACGACCCTATAGTCGTCGGACATGTCGGCGGCTGGCCAACTTTGGACCGGTGTCGTGGGGACGACCCTATAGTCTTCGGACATGACGGTAGCGGGCCAATCTAGTCCCGAGGTCGTGGGGACGACCCTATAGTAGTCGGACATGTCGGCGGCTGTCCAACTTTGGCCCGGTGTCGTGGGGACGACTCTATAGTCGTCGGACATGTCGGCGGCTGGCCAACCTAGACCCGGGGTCGTGGGGACGACCCTATTGTCGTCGGACATGACGGTGGCGGGCCAATCTAGTCCCGGGGTCGTGGGGACGACCCTATAGTCGTCGGACAAGTCGGCGGCGGGCCAAGCTTGTCCCGGGGTCGTGGGGACGGCCCTATAATCGTCGGACATGACGGTGGCGGGCCAATCTAGTCCCGGGGTCGTGGGGACGACCCTATAATCGTTGGACATGACGGTGGCGGGCCAATCTAGTCCCGGGGTCGTAGGGACGACCCTATAGTCGTCGGACATGTTGGCGATTGGCCAACATTGGCCCGGGGTCGTCGGGTCGACCCTATAGTCGTCGGACATGTCCGCGGCTGGCCAACCTAGTCCCGGGGTCGTGGGGACGACCCTATAGTCGTCGGACATGTCGGCGGCTGGCCAACTTTGGCCCGTGGTCATGGGGACGACCCTATAGTCGTTGGACATGTCAGCGGCTGGCCAACTTTGGCCCGGTGTCGTGGGGACGACTCTATAGTCGTCGGACATGTAGGCGGCTGGCCAACCTAGACCCGGGGTCGTGGGGGCGACCCTATAGTCGTCGGACATGTCGGCGGCTGGCCAACTTTGGCCCGTGGTCGTGGGGACGATCCGATAGTCGTTGGACATGACGGTGCCGGGGCAATCGAGTCCCGGGGTAGTAGGTACGACCCTATAGTCGTCGGACATGTCGGCGATTGGCCATTATTGGCCCGGGGTCGAGGGGACGACCCTATAGTCGTCGGACATGTCGGCGGCTGGCCAACTTTGGCCCATGGTCGTGGGGACGACCCAATAGTCGTCGGACATGTCGGCGTCTGGCCAACTTTGGCCCGTGGTCGTGGGGACGACCCTACAGTCGTCGGACATTTCGGCGGCTTGCCAACTTTGGCCCGGGGTCGTGGGGACGACCCTATAGTCGTCGGACTTGACGGTGGCGGGCCAATCTAGTCCCGGGGTTGTGGGGACGACCCTACAGTCGTCGGACATTTCGGCGGCTTGCCAACTTTGGCCCGGGGTCGTGGGGACGACCCTGTAGTCGTCGGACTTGACGTTGGCGGGCCAATCTAGTCCCGAGGTCGTGGGGACGACCCTATAGTCGTCGGACTTGACGGTGGCCGGCCAATCTATTCCCGGGGTCGTGGGGACGACCCTACAGTCGTCGGACATTTCGGCGGCTTGCCAACTTTGGCCCGGGGTCGTGGGGGCGACCCTATAGTCGTCGGACATGTCGGCGGCTGGCCAAAATTGGCCCGAGGTCGTGGGGGCGACCCTATAGTCGTCGGACATGTCGGCGGCTGGCCAACCCAGTCCCGAGGTCGTCGGACTTGACGGTGGCGGGCCAATCTAGTCCCGGGGTCGTGGGGACGACCCTACAGTCGTCGGACATTTCGGCGGCTTGCCAACTTTGGCCCGGGGTCGTGGGGACGACCCTATAGTCGTCGGACATGACGGTGGCGGACCAATCTAGTCCCGTGGTCGTGGGGACGACCCTATAGTCGTCGGACTTGACGGTGGCCGGCCAATCTATTCCCGGGGTCGTGGGGACGACCCTACAGTCGTCGGACATGTCGGCGGCTGGCCAAAATTGGCCCGACGTCGTGGGGGCGACCCTATAGTCGTCGGACATGTCGGCGATTGGCCATTATTGGCCCGGGGCCGTGGGGACGACCCTATAGTCGTCGGACATGTCGGCGGCTGGCCAACTTTGGCCCGTGGTCGTGTGGACGACCCAATAGTCGTCGGACATGTCGGCGGCTGGCCAACTTTGGCCCGTGGTCGTGGGGACGACCCTATAGTCGTCGGACATGTCGGCGGCGAGCCAAAATTGACCCGGGGTCGTGGTGACGACTCTATAGTCGTCGGACATGTCGGTGGCGGGCCAGTCTAGTCCCGGGCCGTGGGGACGACCCTAAGTCGTCGGACAAGTCAGCGGCTGGCCAACATTGGCCCGTGGTCGTGGGGACGACCCTATAGTCGTCGGATATGTCGGCGGCTGGCCAACTTTGGCCCGTGGTCGTGGGGACGACCCTATAGTCGTCGGAAAGGTCGGTGGCTGTCCAACTTTGGCCCAGGGGTCGTGGGGACGACCCTATAGTCGTCGGACATGTCGGCGGCGAGCCAACATTGACCCGGGGTCGTGGGGACGACTCTATAGTCGTCGGACATGTCGGTGGCGGGCCAGTCTAGTCCCGGGTCGTGGGGACGACCCTATAGTCGTCGGACATATCAGCGGCTGGCCAACTTTGGCCCGGGGTCGTGGGGACGACCCTATAGTCGTCGGACAAGTCGGCGGCCGGCCAACCTAGTCCGGGGGTCGTGGTGACGACCCTATAGTCGTCGAACATGACGGTGGCGGGCCAGTCTAGTCCGGGGTCTTGGGGACGACCCTATAGTCGTCGGACATGACGGTGGCGGGCCAGTCTAGTCCCGGGTCATGGGGACGACCCTATAGTCGTCGGACAAGTCGGCGGCTGGCCAACTTTAGCCCGTGGTCGTGGGGACGACCCTATAGTCGTCAGACAAGACGGTGGCGATCCAACCTAGTCCCGGGGCCGTGGGGACGACCCTATAGTTGTCGGACAAGTCGGCGGCGGGGCAACCTAGTCCCGGGGTCGTGGGGACGACCCTATAGTCGTCGGACATGACGGTGGCGGGCCAGTCTAGTCCCGGGTCGTGCGGACGACCCTATAGTCGTCGGACATGTCGGCGGCTGGCCATCTTTGGCCCGTGGTCGTGGGGACGACCCTATAGTCGTCAGACATGACGGTGGCGAGCCAACCTAGTCCCGGGGTCGTGGGGACGACCCTATAGTCGTCGGACATGTCGGCGATTGGCCAACATTGGCCCGGGGTCGTGGGGACGACCCTATAGTCGTCGGACATGACGGTGGCGGGCGAATCTAGTCCCGGGGTCGTGGGGACGACCCTATAGTCGTCGGACATTTCGGCGGCTTGTCAACCTAGTCCCGGGGTTGTGGGGACGACCCTATAGTCGTTGGACATGACGGTGGCGGGCCAATCTAGTCCCGAGGTCGTAGGAACGACCCTATAGTCGTCGGACATGTCGGCGGCTTGCCAACTTTGGCCCGGGGTCGTGGGGACGACCCTATAGTCGTCGGACAAGTCGGCGGCGGGGCAACCTAGTCCCGGGGTCGTGGGGACGACCCTATACTCGTCGGACAAGTCGGCGGCGAGCCAACCTAGTCCGGGGGTCGTGGGGACGACCCTATAGTCGTCGGAGAAGTCTGCGGCGGGCCAACCTAGTCCCGGGGTCGTATGGACGACCCTATAGTCGTCGGACATGTCGCCGGCTGGCCAACTTTGGCCCGTGGTCGTGGGGACGACCCTATAGTCGTCGGACAAGTCGGCGGCTGGCCAACTTTGGCCCGTGGTCGTGGGGACGACCCTATAGTCGTCAGACATGACGGTGGCGAGCCAATCTAGCCCCGCGGTCGTGGGGACGACCCTAAGTCGTCGGACAAGTCAGCGGCTGGCCAACATTGGCCCGTGGTCGTGGGGACGACCCTATAGTCGTCGGATATCTCGGCGGCTGGCCAACTTTGGCCCGTGGTCGTGGGGACGACCCTATAGTCGTCAGATATGTCGGCGGCTGGCCAACTTTGACCCGTGGTCGTGGGGACGACCCTATTGTCGTCGGAAATGACGGTGGCGGGCCAATCTATTCCCGGGGTCGTGGGGACGACCCTATAGTCGTCGGACAAGTCGGCAGCTTGCCAACTTTGGCACGGAGTCGTGGGGACGACCCTACAGTCGTCGGACAAGTCGGCGGCGAGCCAATCTAGCCCCGCGGTCGTGGGGACGACCCTAAGTCGTCGGACAAGTCAGCGGCTGGCCAACATTGGCCCGTGGTCGTGGGGACGACCCTATAGTCGTCGGGTATGTCGGCGGCTGGCCAACTTTGGCCCGTGGTCGTGGGGACGACCCTATAGTCGTCGGACATGTCGGCGGCGAGCCCACCTATTCGGGGGGTCGTGGGGACGTCCCTATAGTCGTCGGACAAGTCGGCGGCCGGCCAACCTAGTCCGGGGGTCGTGGGGACGACACTATAGTCGTCGGACATGACGGTGGCGGGCCAGTCTAGTCCCGGGTCGTGGGGACGACCCTATAGTCGTCGGACATGTCGGCGGCTGGCCAACTTTGGCCCGTGGTCGTGGGGACGACCCTATAGTCGTCGGAAATGTCGGTGGCTGTCCAACTTTGGCCCAGGGGTCGTGGGGACGACCCTATAGTCGTCGGACATGTCGGCGGCGAGCCAAAATTGACCCGGGGTCGTGGTGACGACTCTATAGTCGTCGGACATGTCGGTGGCGGGCCAGTCTAGTCCCGGGTCGTGGGGACGACCCTATAGTCGTCGGACAAGTCGCCGGCGGGCCAACCTAGTCCCGGGGTCGTGGGGATGACCCTATAGTCGTCGGACATGTCGCCGGCTGGCCAACTTTGGCCCATGGTCGTGGGGACGACCCTATAGTCGTCGGACATAACGGTGGCGGGCCAATCTAGTCCCGGGGTCGTGGGGACGACCCTATAGTGGTCGGACAAGTCGGCGGCGGGCCTACCTAGTCCCGGGGTCGT
Organism: Andrena praecox; assembly: GCA_963932275.1. Taxonomy (NCBI): domain Eukaryota; kingdom Metazoa; phylum Arthropoda; class Insecta; order Hymenoptera; family Andrenidae; genus Andrena; species Andrena praecox. The sequence goes on along the minus strand of CAWVQO010000615.1, from coordinate 1,852,035 downwards.
GGGGACGACCCTATAGTCGTCGGATAAGTCGGCAGCTTGCCAACTTTGGCCCGGGGTCGTGGGAACGACCCTATAGTCGTCGGACAAGTCGGCGGCGAGCCCACCTAGTGGGGCGGTCGTGGGGACGACCCTATAGTCGTCGGACAAGTCGGCGGCCGGCCACCCTAGTCCGGGGGTCGTGGGGACGACACTATAGTCGTCGGACATGACGGTGGCGGGCCAGTCTAGTCCCGGGTCGTGGGGACGACCCTATAGTCGTCGGACATGTCGGCGGCTGGCCAACTTTGGCCCGTGGTCGTGGGGACGACCCTATAGTCGTCGGAAATGTCGGTGGCTGTCCAACTTTGGCCCAGGGGTCGTGGGGACGGCCCTATAGTCGTCGGACATGTCGGCGGCGAGCCAAAATTGACCCGGGGTCGTGGTGACGACTCTATAGTCGTCGGACAAGTCGCCGGCGGGCCAACCTAGTCCCGGGGTCGTGGGGATGACCCTATAGTCGTCGGACATGTCGCCGGCTGGCCAACTTTGGCCCGTGGTCGTGGGGACGACCCTATAGTCGTCGGACATAACGGTGGCGGGCCAATCTAGTCCCGGGGTCGTGGGGACGACCCTATAGTGGTCGGACAAGTCGGCGGCGGGCCTACCTAGTCCCGGGGTCGTGGGGACGACCCTATAGTCGTCGGATAAGTCGGCAGCTTGCCAAATTTGGCCCGGGGTCGTGGGAACGACCCTATAGTCATCGGACAAGTCGGCGGCGAGCCCACCTAGTGGGGCGGTCGTGGGGACGACCCTATAGTCGTCGGACATGTCGGCGGCTGGCCAACTTTGGCCCGGTGTCGTGGGGACGACTCTATAGTCGTCGGACTTGACGGTGGCGGCCAATCTAGTCCCGAGGTCCTGGGGACGACCCTATAGTCGTCGGACAAGTCGGCGGCTGGCCAACCTAGACCCGGGGTCGTGGGGACGACCCTATTGTCGTCGGACATGACGGTGGCGGGCCAATCTAGTCCCGGGGTCGTGGGGACGACCCTATAGTCGTCGAACAATTCGGCGGCGGGCCAAGCTTGTCCCGGGGTCCTGGGGACGACCCTATAATCGTCGGACATGACGGTGGCGGGCCAATCTAGTCCCGGGGTCGTGGGGACGACCCTATAGTCGTCGGACATGTCGGCGGCTGGCCAACTTTGGCCCGGTGTCGTGGGGACGACTCTATAGACGTCGGATATGACGGTGGCGGGCCAATCTAGTCCCGGGGTCGTGGGGACGACCCTATAGTCTTCGGACATGACGGTAGCGGGCCAATCTAGACCCGAGGTCGTGGGGACGACCCTAAAGTCGTCGGACAAGTCGGCGGCGGGCCAAGCTTGTCCCGGGGTAGTGGGGACGACCCTATATTCGTCGGACATGACGGTGGCGGGCCAATCTAGTCCCGGGGTCGTGGGGACGACCCTATAGTCGTCGAACAATTCGGCGGCGGGCCAAGCTTGTCCCGGGGTCCTGGGGACGACCCTATAATCGTCGGACATGACGGTGGCGGGCCAATCTAGTCCCGGGGTCGTGGGGACGACCCTATAGTCGTCGGACATGTCGGCGGCTGGCCAACTTTGGCCCGGTGTCGTGGGGACGACTCTATAGTCGTCGGAAATGTCGGCGGCTGGCCAACCTGGACCCGGGGTCGTGGGGACGACCCTATTGTCGTCGGACATGACGGTGGCGGGCCAATCTAGTCTCGGGGTCGTGGGGACGACCCTATAGTCGTCGGACGTGTCGGCGGCTGGCCAACTTTGGCCCGGGGTCGTGGGGACAACTCTATAGTCGTCGGAAATGTCGGCGGCTGGCCAACCTGGACTCGGGGTCGTGGGGACGACCCTATAGTCGTCGGACAAGACGGCGGCTGGACATCTTTGGCCCGGGGTCGTGGGGACGACCCTATAGTCGTCGGACATGTCGGCGGCTGGCCAACCTGGACTCGGGGTCGTGGGGACGACCCTATAGTCGTCGAACAATTCGGCGGCGGGCCAAGCTTGTCCCGGGGTCGTGGGGACGACCCTATAATCGTCGGACATGACGGTGGCGGGCCAATCTAGTCTCGGGGTCGTGGGGACGACCCTATAGTCGTCGGACATGTCGGCGGCTGGCCAACTTTGGCCCGGGGTCGTGGGGACTACCCTATTGTCGTCGGACATGACGGTGGCGGGCCAATCTAGACTCGGGGTCGTGGGGACGACCCTATAGTCGTCGGACATGTCGGCGGCTGGCCAACTTTGGCCCGGGGTCGTGGGGACGATCCAATAATCGTCGGACATGTCGGCGGCTGGCCAACTTTGGCCCGTGGTGGGGGGGACGACCCTATAGTCGTCGGACATGTCGACGGCTGGCTAACTTGGGCCCGTGGTTGTGGGGACGACCCTATAGTCGTTGGACATGACGGTGGCGGGCCAATCTAGTCCCGGGGTCGTAGGGACGACCATATAGTCGTCGGACAAGACGGCGGCTGGACATCTTTGGCCCGGGGTCGTGGGGACGACCCTATAGTCGTCGGACATGTTGGCGGCTTGTCAGCCTAGTCCCGGGGTGGTGGGTACGACCCTATAGTCGTCGGACAAGTCGGCGGCGGGCCAACCTTGTACCGGGGTCGTGGGGACGACCCTATAATCGTCGGACATGACGGTGGCGGGCCAATCTAGTCCCGGGGTCGTGGGGACGACCCTACAGTCGTCGGACATTTCGGCGGCAGGCCAACTTTGGCCCGGGGTCGTGGGGACGACCCTATAGTCGTCGGATATGTCGGCGGCTGGCCAACTTTGGCCCGTGGTCGTCGGACTTGACGGTGGCGGGCCAATCTAGTCCCGGGGTCGTAGGGACGACCCTATAGTCGTCGGACATGTTGGCGATTGGCCAACATGGGCCCGGGGTCGTCGGGTCGACCCTATAGTCGTCGGACATGTCGGCGGCTGGCCAACCTAGTCCCGGCGTCGTGGGGACGACCCTATAGTCGTCGGACATGTCGGCGGCTGGCCAACTTTGGCCCGTGGTCGTGGGAACGATCCAATAGTCGTCGGACATGTCGGCGGATGGCCAACTTTGGCCCGTGGTCGTGGGGACGACCCTATAGTCGTTGGACATGTCAGCGGCTGGCCAACTTTGGCCCGGTGTCGTGGGGACGACTCTATAGTCGTCGGACATGTCGGCGGCTGGCCAACCTAGACCCGGGGTCGTGGGGACGACCCTATTGTCGTCGGACATGTCGGCGGCTGGCCAACTTTGGCCCGTGGTCGTGGGGACGACCCTATAGTCGTTGGGCATGTCAGCGGCTGACCAACTTTGGCCCGGTGTAGTGGGGACGCCTCTATAGTCGTCGAACATGTCGGCGGCTGGCCAACCTAGACCCGGGGTCGTAGGTACGACCCTATAGTCGTCGGACATGTCGGCGATTGGCCAACATTGGCCCGGGGTCGTGGGGACGACTCTATAGTCGTCGGACATGTCGGCGGCTGGCCAACCTAGACCCGGGGTCGTGGGGACGACCCTATAGTCGTCGGACATGTCGGCGGCTGGCCAACTTTGGCCCGTGGTCGTGTGGACGACCCAATAGTCGTCGGACATGTCGGCGGCTGGCCAACTTTGGCCCGTGGTCGTGGGGACGACTCTATAGTCGTCGGACATGTTGGCGGCTTGTCAGCCTAGTCCCGGGGTCGTGGGGACGACCCTATTGTCGTCGGACTTGGCGGTGGCGGGCCAATCTAGTCCCGTGGTCGTGGGGACGACCCTATAGCCGTCGGATTTGACGGTGGCGGGCCAATCTAGTCCCTGGGTCGTGGGGACGACCCAACAGTCGTCGGACATTTCGGCGGCTTGCCAACTTTGGCCCGGGGTCGTGGGGACGACCCTATAGTCGTCGGACATGTCGGCGATTGGCCAACATTGGCCCGGGGTCGTGGGGACGACCCTATAGTCGTCGGACATGTCGGTGGTTGGCCAACCTAGTCCCGAGGTCGTGGGGACGACCCTATAGTCGTCGGACTTGACGGTGGCGGGCCAATCTAGTCCCGGGGTCGTGGGACGACCCTACAGTCGTCGGACATTTCGGCGGCTTGCCAACTTTGGCCCGGGGTCGTGGGGACGACCCTATAGTCGTCGGACATGTCGGCGGCTGGCCAACTTTGGCCCGTGGTCGTGGGGACGATCCAATAGTCGTCGGACATGTCGGCGGCTGGCCAACTTTGGCCCGTGGTCGTGGGGACGATCCGATAGTCGTCGGACATGTCGGCGGCTGGCCAACTTTGGCCCGTGGTCGTGGGGGCGATCCAATAGTCGTCGGACATGTGGGCGGCTGGCCAACTTTGGCCCGTGGTCGTGGGGATGATCCGATAGTCGTCGGACATGTCGGCGGCTGGCCAACCTAGTCCCGGGGTCGTGGGGACGACCCTATTGTCGTCGGACATGGCGGTGGCGGGCCAATCTAGTCCCGTGGTCGTGGGGACGACCCTATAGTCGTCGGACAAGGCGGCGGCGGGCCAACTTTGGCCCGTGGCCGTGGGGACGATCCAATAGTCGTCTGACATGTCGGCGGCTGGCCAACTTTGGCCCGTGGTCGTGGGGACGATCCGATATTCGTCGGACATGTCGGCGGCTGGCCAACTTTGGCCCGTGGTCGTGGGGACGATCCAATAGTCGTCGGACATGTCGGCGGCTGGCCAACTTTGGCCCGTGGTCGTGGGGACGACTCTATAGTCGTCGGACATGTTGGCGGCTTGTCAGCCTAGTCCCGGGGTCGTGGGTACGACCCTATAGTCGTTGGACATGACGGTGGCGGGCCAATCTAGTCCCGGGGTCGTGGGTACGACCCTATAGTCGTCGGACAAGACGGCGGCTGGACATCTTTGGCCCGCGGTCGTGGGGACGACCCTATAGTCGTCGGACATGACGGTGGCGGGCCAATCTAGTCCCGGGGTCGTGGGGACGACCCTATAGTCGTCGGACAAGACGGCGGCTGGACATCCTTGGCTCGCGGTCGTGGGGACGACCCTATAGTCGTCGGACATTTCGGCGGCTTGTCAACCTAGTCCCGGGGTCGTGGGGACGACCCTATAGTCGTTGGACATGACGGTGGCGGGCCAATCTAGTCCCGGGGTCGTGGGTACGACCCTATAGTCGTCGGACAAGACGGCGGCTGGACATCTTTGGCCCGCGGTCGTGGGGACGACCCTATAGTCGTCGGACATTTCGGCGGCTTGCCAACGTTGGCCCGGGGTCGTAGGGACGACCCTATAGTCGTCGGACATGTCGGCGATTGGCCAACATTGGCCCGGGGTCGTGGGGACGACCCTATAGTCGTCGGACATGTCGGCGGCTGGCCAACCTAGTCCCGAGGTCGTGGGGACGACCCTATAGTCGTCGGACTTCACGGTGGCGGGCCAATCTAGTCCCGGGGTCGTGGGGACGACCCTATAGTCGTCGGACAAGACGGCGGCTGGACATCTTTGGCCCGGGGTCGTGGGTACGACCCTATAGTCGTCGGACAAGACGGCGGCTGGACATCTTTGGCCCGCGGTCGTGGGGACGACCCTATAGTCGTCGGACATTTCGGCGGCTTGCCAACGTTGGCCCGGGGTCGTGGGGACGACCCTATAGTCGTTGGACATGACGGTGGCGGGCCAATCTAGTCCCGGGGTCGTGGGTACGACCCTATAGTCGTCGGACAAGACGGCGGCTGGACATCTTTGGCCCGCGGTCGTGGGGACGACCCTATAGTCGTCGGACATTTCGGCGGCTTGTCAACCTAGTCCCGGGGTCGTGGGGACGACCCTATAGTCGTTGGACATGACGGTGGCGGGCCAATCTAGTCCCGGGGTCGTGGGTACGACCCTATAGTCGTCGGACAAGACGGCGGCTGGACATCCTTGGCTCGCGGTCGTGGGGACGACCCTATAGTCGTCGGACATTTCGGCGGCTTGTCAACCTAGTCCCGGGGTCGTGGGGACGACCCTATAGTCGTTGGACATGACGGTGGCGGGCCAATCTAGTCCCGGGGTCGTGGGTACGACCCTATAGTCGTCGGACAAGACGGCGGCTGGACATCTTTGGCCCGGGGTCGTGGGTACGACCCTATAGTCGTCGGACAAGACGGCGGCTGGACATCTTTGGCCCGCGGTCGTGGGGACGACCCTATAGTCGTCGGACATTTCGGCGGCTTGCCAACGTTGGCCCGGGGTCGTAGGTACGACCCTATAGTCGTCGGACATGTCGGCGATTGGCCATTATTGGCCCGGGGCCGTGGGGACGACCCTATAGTCGTCGGACATGTCGGCGGCTGGCCAACTTTGGCCCGGTGTCGTGGGGACGACTCTATAGTCGTCGGACATGTCGGCGGCTGGCCAACCTAGACCCGGGGTCGTGGGGACGACCCTATAATCGTTGGACATGACGGTGGCGGGCCAATCTAGTCCCGGGGTCGTGGGGACGACCCTATAGTCGTCGGACATGTCGGCGGCTGGCCAACTTTGGACCGGTGTCGTGGGGACGACCCTATAGTCTTCGGACATGACGGTAGCGGGCCAATCTAGACCCGAGGTCGTGGGGACGACCCTATAGTAGTCGGACATGTCGGCGGCTGTCCAACTTTGGCCCGGTGTCGTGGGGACGACTCTATAGTCGTCGGACATGTCGGCGGCTGGCCAACCTAGACCCGGGGTCGTGGGGACGACCCTATTGTCGTCGGACATGACGGTGGCGGGCCAATCTAGTCCCGGGGTCGTGGGGACGACCCTATAGTCGTCGGACAAGTCGGCGGCGGGCCAAGCTTGTCCCGGGGTCGTGGGGACGGCCCTATAATCGTCGGACATGACGGTGGCGGGCCAATCTAGTCCCGGGGTCGTGGGGACGACCCTATAATCGTTGGACATGACGGTGGCGGGCCAATCTAGTCCCGGGGTCGTAGGGACGACCCTATAGTCGTCGGACATGTTGGCGATTGGCCAACATTGGCCCGGGGTCGTCGGGTCGACCCTATAGTCGTCGGACAAGTCGGCGGCTGGCCAACTTTGGCCCGTGGTCGTGGGGACGACCCTATAGTCGTCAGACATGACGGTGGCGAGCCAATCTAGCCCCGCGGTCGTGGGGACGACCCTAAGTCGTCGGACAAGTCAGCGGCTGGCCAACATTGGCCCGTGGTCGTGGGGACGACCCTATAGTCGTCGGATATCTCGGCGGCTGGCCAACTTTGGCCCGTGGTCGTGGGGACGACCCTATAGTCGTCAGATATGTCGGCGGCTGGCCAACTTTGACCCGTGGTCGTGGGGACGACCCTATTGTCGTCGGAAATGACGGTGGCGGGCCAATCTATTCCCGGGGTCGTGGGGACGACCCTATAGTCGTCGGACAAGTCGGCAGCTTGCCAACTTTGGCACGGAGTCGTGGGGACGACCCTACAGTCGTCGGACAAGTCGGCGGCGAGCCAATCTAGCCCCGCGGTCGTGGGGACGACCCTAAGTCGTCGGACAAGTCAGCGGCTGGCCAACATTGGCCCGTGGTCGTGGGGACGACCCTATAGTCGTCGGGTATGTCGGCGGCTGGCCAACTTTGGCCCGTGGTCGTGGGGACGACCCTATAGTCGTCGGACATGTCGGCGGCGAGCCCACCTATTCGGGGGGTCGTGGGGACGTCCCTATAGTCGTCGGACAAGTCGGCGGCCGGCCAACCTAGTCCGGGGGTCGTGGGGACGACACTATAGTCGTCGGACATGACGGTGGCGGGCCAGTCTAGTCCCGGGTCGTGGGGACGACCCTATAGTCGTCGGACATGTCGGCGGCTGGCCAACTTTGGCCCGTGGTCGTGGGGACGACCCTATAGTCGTCGGAAATGTCGGTGGCTGTCCAACTTTGGCCCAGGGGTCGTGGGGACGACCCTATAGTCGTCGGACATGTCGGCGGCGAGCCAAAATTGACCCGGGGTCGTGGTGACGACTCTATAGTCGTCGGACATGTCGGTGGCGGGCCAGTCTAGTCCCGGGTCGTGGGGACGACCCTATAGTCGTCGGACAAGTCGCCGGCGGGCCAACCTAGTCCCGGGGTCGTGGGGATGACCCTATAGTCGTCGGACATGTCGCCGGCTGGCCAACTTTGGCCCATGGTCGTGGGGACGACCCTATAGTCGTCGGACATAACGGTGGCGGGCCAATCTAGTCCCGGGGTCGTGGGGACGACCCTATAGTGGTCGGACAAGTCGGCGGCGGGCCTACCTAGTCCCGGGGTCGTGGGGACGACCCTATAGTCGTCGGATAAGTCGGCAGCTTGCCAACTTTGGCCCGGGGTCGTGGGAACGACCCTATAGTCGTCGGACAAGTCGGCGGCGAGCCCACCTAGTGGGGCGGTCGTGGGGACGACCCTATAGTCGTCGGACAAGTCGGCGGCCGGCCACCCTAGTCCGGGGGTCGTGGGGACGACACTATAGTCGTCGGACATGACGGTGGCGGGCCAGTCTAGTCCCGGGTCGTGGGGACGACCCTATAGTCGTCGGACATGTCGGCGGCTGGCCAACTTTGGCCCGTGGTCGTGGGGACGACCCTATAGTCGTCGGAAATGTCGGTGGCTGTCCAACTTTGGCCCAGGGGTCGTGGGGACGGCCCTATAGTCGTCGGACATGTCGGCGGCGAGCCAAAATTGACCCGGGGTCGTGGTGACGACTCTATAGTCGTCGGACAAGTCGCCGGCGGGCCAACCTAGTCCCGGGGTCGTGGGGATGACCCTATAGTCGTCGGACATGTCGCCGGCTGGCCAACTTTGGCCCGTGGTCGTGGGGACGACCCTATAGTCGTCGGACATAACGGTGGCGGGCCAATCTAGTCCCGGGGTCGTGGGGACGACCCTATAGTGGTCGGACAAGTCGGCGGCGGGCCTACCTAGTCCCGGGGTCGTGGGGACGACCCTATAGTCGTCGGATAAGTCGGCAGCTTGCCAAATTTGGCCCGGGGTCGTGGGAACGACCCTATAGTCGTCGGACAAGTCGGCGGCGAGCCCACCTAGTGGGGCGGTCGTGGGGACGACCCTATAGTCGTCGGACAAGTCGGCGGCCGGCCAACCTAGTCCGGGGGTCGTGGGGACGACCCTATAGTCGTCGGACATGACGGTGGCGGGCCAGTCTAGTCCCGGGTCGTGGGGACGACCCTATAGTCGTCGGACATTTCGGCGGCTTGTCAACCTAGTCCCGGGGTTGTGGGGACGACCCTATAGTCGTTGGACATGACGGTGGCGGGCCAATCTAGTCCCGAGGTCGTAGGAACGACCCTATAGTCGTCGGACATGTCGCCGGCTGGCCAACTTTGGCCCGTGGTCGTGGGGACGACCCTACAGTCGTCGGACAAGTCGGCGGCTGGCCAACTTTGGCCCGTGGTCGTGGGGGCGACCCTATAGTCGTCAGACATGACGGCGGCGAGCCAATCTAGCCCCGCGGTCGTGGGGACGACCCTAAGTCGTCGGACAAGTCAACGGCTGGCCAACATTGGCCCGTGGTCGTGGGGACGACCCTATAGTCGTCGGATATGTCGACGGCTGGCCAACTTTAGCCCGTGGTCGTGGGGACGACCCTATAGTCGTCAGACAAGACGGTGGCGATCCAACCTAGTCCCGGGGCCGTGGGGACGACCCTATAGTTGTCGGACAAGTCGGCGGCGGGGCAACCTAGTCCCGGGGTCGTGGGGACGACCCTATAGTCGTCGGACATGACGGTGGCGGGCCAGTCTAGTCCCGGGTCGTGCGGACGACCCTATAGTCGTCGGACATGTCGGCGGCTGGCCAACTTTGGCCCGTGGTCGTGGGGACGACCCTATAGTCGTCAGACATGACGGTGGCGAGCCAACCTAGTCCCGGGGTCGTGGGGACGACCCTATAGTCGTCGGACATGTCGGCGATTGGCCAACATTGGCCAGGGGTCGTGGGGACGACCCTATAGTCGTCGGACATGTCTGCGGCTGGCCAACCTAGTCCCGACGTCGTGGGGACGACCCTATAGTCGTCGGACATGTCGGCGATTGGCCAACATTGGCCCGGGGTCGTGGGGACGACCCTATAGTCGTCGGACATGTCGGCGGCTGGCCAACCTAGTCCCGAGGTCGTGGGGACGACCCTATAGTCGTCGGACTTCACGGTGGCGGGCCAATCTAGTCCCGGGGTCGTGGGGACGACCCTACAGTCGTCGGACATTTCGGCGGCTTGCCAACTTTGGCCCGGTGTCGTGGGGACGACCCTATAGTCGTCGGACATGACGGTGGCGGACCAATCTAGTCCCGGGGTCGTGGGGACGACCCTATAGTCGTCGGACATGTCGGCGGCTGGCCAACTTTGGCCCGTGGTCGTGGGGACGATCCAATAGTCGTCGGACATGTCGGCGGCTGGCCAACTTTGGCCCGTGGTCGTGGGGACGACCCTATAGTCGTTGGACATGTCAGCGGCTGGCCAACTTTGGCCCGGTGTCGTGGGGACGACTCTGTAGTCGTCGGACATGTCCGCGGCTGGCCAACCTAGACCCGGGGTCGTCGGGACAACCCTATTGTCGTCGGACATGACGGTGGCGGACCAATCTAGTCCCGGGGTCGTGGGGACGACCCTATAGTCGTCGGACAAGTCGGCGGCGGGCCAACCTTGTCCCGGGGTCGTGAGGACGACCCTATAGTCGTCGGACATGACGGTGGCGGGCGAATCTAGTCCCGGGGTCGTGGGGATGACCCTATAGTCGTCGGAAATGTCGGCGGCTGGCCAACCTGGACCCGGGGTCGTGGGGACGACCCTATTGTCGTCGGACATGACGGTAGCGGGCCAATCTAGTCTCGGGGTCGTGGGGACGACCCCATAGTCGTCGGACATGTCGGCGGCTGGCCAACTTTGGCCCGGGCTCGTGGGGGCGATCCAATAATCATCGGACATGTCGGCGGCTGGCCAACTTTGGCCCGTGGTGGTGGGGACGACCCTATAGTCGTTGGACATGACGGTGGCAGGCCAATCTAGTCCCGGGGTCGTGGGGACGACCGTATTGTCGTCGGACATGACGGTGGCGGGCCAATCTAGTCTCGGGGTCGTGGGGACGACCCTATAGTCGTCGGACATGTCGGCGGCTGGCCAAATTTGGCCCGGGGTCGTGGGGACGACCCTATAGTCGTCGGACATGTCGGCGGCTGGCCAACCTTGGCCCGTGGTTGTGCGGACGACCCTATAATCGTTGGACATGACGGTGGCGGGCCAATCTAGTCCCGGGGTCGTGGGGACGACCCTATAGTCGTCGGACAAGACGGCGGCTGGACATCATTGGCCCGGGGTCGTGGGTACGACCCTATAGTCGTCGGACAAGTCGGCGGCTGGCCAACCTAGTCCCGAGGTCGTGGGGACGACCCTACAGTCGTCGGACTTGACGGTGGCGGGCCAATCTAGTCCCGAGGTCGTGGGGACGACCCTATAGTCGTCGGACATGTCGGCGGCTGTCCAACTTTGGCGCGGTGTCGTGGGGACGACTCTACTGGGTGTCCCAAAAATGCTGCGGTTCCTTAAAGGGGGTGATTCGGGGGGTGATTGCAAACAACTTTTTCCTTTGCGAAAATGCCCTCTGAGGTTTCGTTAACGAGATATTAATAAAAAGCACCGACCAATCAGAGCGCGAGCCTTCCGCTGGAGGTCCCGCGCTAGCGTGGCCGCGCGCCGGGCCGCGCTGCGACTACGAACAAGCAAGGCGGCATGCATCGAAGGAAATTGCGTAGAATGGCAAATGAAAAAGACGTAACAAAAAATCCAACCTTTTGCCATGGTTTGTTTGCCATTTAAAGTGAATAATGAATAAAGGATAAATGGATGAAAATCGCGTGTAACGTAAAAAGACGAATACACATTTTTTTTAGAAGATTCGAAAATAATAATTATTTGAAGTGGGAGGATAAGGAATACGTAAAATTCCTTGTGTTAACAACATATCCACGAAAAGGTAATGTAACAGGAAATTAACGAAAAGTGATCGTAGTTCGTTATTGTGATAAAAATCCGTAACTCAATAACGGACAGCACTGTTGCTGATAACGAATAAGTCTGTTTAAAAAGCCCGAATAAATATTTTCGTACGAGAATTTGGAGATTTATCGCCGGAAATAAGCCATAGCTTGCGTTAAATTTAAAAATGAATGATCACCATTAAAGTAACTAAAACTCACCCTTGTCGAAAATTCACCTGCAACTTGAAAACTTGTGTCACTGGGTCACTGAACCGATCCTGGTCATCGATGGACGAGCCCAGTGCACAGCTGATCCCAGGTATACGACACTACCCAAAGTTAAGGGTCGCAATGTCAGGTGCGTCCAGGTCAACGTACCGAAATATTCACTTCACTGCACGGCTACTAACACTGATCACTTTATTTACTTTTTATGGAACGTGTTGTTCCTACGTTTTAAAGCCGCGACGCTAACCGACGAAACGTATCCTCGCTTGGTGTTTCGATATTGGGATATTCTAGCGCAAATGCTCGCGCAGCAGCACTTGCGTTCCCTCGTTCCGGGCGTAGACCCAGAACATACGGTAGTATTCCTGGGCTGTGAACATTTCTGCAACGCGATTTCTAGCTGACTGACAGGATTTTTTCCAAGCAACTTCCGCTACCCCCAAGTAGCTTCTCTGGTTCCATTATGAGTTAACTCCCACCAAGCCAAGAGGCTTTAGGTAAAAAGAAGCCAGCACATTTTCGGAACACACGTGTTTTGCAGAAGTGCAACGAAAACTTTCACAAAAGCCCGCGCTCCGTCCTTCTACTGCCAATGTACCCATTGCTTCGAGATAGAAAACAGACACCACGTGTATCGGTTCGAAAGGGTCCGAAGGGACGAGACGCAGAAAGTCTTCGAGTTGCTATAAAGAAGAAAATGCATACCATTCCTGTTTCCCCTTTCTGACACCCTGAGTTCACGTCTGCTACGAGGCGGAACCAATTAAGTCATAAATTATCCGAAACTGTAGGAAACCGTTCTCTACCGCCGACTTGCGGGACAATACGGTCATAAACCGCGACCCTGGCGAAATGCTCTGGCTGATCAGCCTGATTAATTTTGGAGAACTAGAAATTACAGAGTATTATCCAGCATCAATACGTCTCGCGGAGAGACACAGGAAAAGAAGGGATAGTCCGCTGACTGCGCGTAGTCCCACCTGCTTCGTCCTACCCTCAAATTAAAGACGGATCCCTTATCTCTCGAGTATAAACACGCGCGCGAATTTCAAAACACAAGCACGCATCGACGTATTCGGTGCGAGAGAAGGCGGGCTTGAAGTTCGATTGGTCCTGAACTAACCATTTGGGCCTACTTATCTCTCGTGTCTAAACACGCGCTCGAATTTTCAAACAAAAGCACACGTCGACGTATTCCGTTGGAGAGAAGGCGGGTTTGAAGTTCGATTGGTCCTGAACTAACCAATCGGGCCTGCTTATCTCTCGTGTCTAAACACGCGCTCGAATTTCCAAACAAAAGCATGCGTCGACGTATTCCGTGCGAGAGAAGGTGGGCCTTGTGGAGGAGATATCGTTGTGAAGAGAGCCTCTTCAGGACAGTGGCCGTTTGGGAGGGATGCAGGGCACATTGGTTAGTTTGGGGCCAATCGGACCTCAAGCCCACAGTCTCTCGCACCGAATACGTCGATGCGTGCTTGTGTTTTGAAATTCGAGCGCGTGTTTATACTCGAGAGATAAGGGATCCGTCTTTAATTTGAGGGTAGGACGAAGCAGGCGGGACTACGCGCAGTCAGCGGACTATCCCTTCTTTTCCTGTGTCTCTCCGCGAGACGTATTGATGCTGGATAATACTCTGTAATTTCTAGTTCTCCAAAATTAATCAGGCTGATCAGCCAGAGCATTTCGCCAGGGTCGCGGTTTATGACCGTATTGTCCCGCAAGTCGGCGGTAGAGAACGGTTTCCTACAGTTTCGGATAATTTATGACTTACTTGGTTCCGCCTCGTAGCAGACGTGAACTCAGGGAATCGGAAAAGGGATACAGGAAGCAGGATTTTTTTCTTTATAGCAACTCGAAGACTTTCTGTTTCTCTTCTCTTCGGACCCTTTCGAACCGATACACGTGATGTCTGTTTTCTATCTCGAAGCAATGGGTACATTGGCAGTAGAAGGACGGAGCGCGGGCTTTTGTGAAAGTTTTCGTTGCACTTCTGCAAAACACGTGTGTTCCGAAAATGTGCTGGCTTCTTTTTACCTAAAGCCTCTTGGCTTGGTGGGAGTTAACTCATAATGGAACCAGAGAAGCTACTTGGGGGTAGCGGAAGTTGCTTGGAAAAAATCCTGTCAGTCAGCTAGAAATCGCGTTGCAGAAATGTTCACAGCCCAGGAATACTACCGTATGTTCTGGGTCTACGCCCGGAACGACGGGAACGCAAGTGCTGCTGCGCGAGCATTTGCGCTAGAATATCCCAATATCGAAACACCAAGCGAGGATACGTTTCGTCGGTTAGCGTCGCGGCTTTAAAACGTAGGAACAACACGTTCCATAAAAAGTAAATAAAGTGATCAGTGTTAGTAGCCGTGCAGTGAAGTGAATATTTCGGTACGTTGACCTGGACGCACCTGACATTGCGACCCTTAACTTTGGGTAGTGTCGTATACCTGGGATCAGCTGTGCACTGGGCTCGTCCATCGATGACCAGGATCGGTTCAGTGACCCAGTGACACAAGTTTTCAAGTTGCAGGTGAATTTTCGACAAGGGTGAGTTTTAGTTACTTTAATGGTGATCATTCATTTTTAAATTTAACGCAAGCTATGGCTTATTTCCGGCGATAATTCTCCAAAGTCTCGTACGAAAATATTTATTCGGGCTTTTTAAACAGACTTATTCGTTATCAGCAACAGTGCTGGCCGTTATTGAGTTACGGATTTTTATCACAATAACGAACTACGATCACTTTTCGTTAATTTCCTGTTACATTACCTTTTCGTGGATATGTTATTAACACAAGGAATTTTACGTATTCCTTATCCTCCCACTTCAAATAATTATTATTTTCGAATCTTCTAAAAAAAATGTGTATTCGTCTTTTTACGTTACACGCGATTTTCATCCATTTATCCTTTATTCATTATTCAGTTTAAATGGCAAACAAACCATGGCAAAAGATTCGATTTTTTGTTACGTCTTTTTCATTTGCCATTCTACGCAATTTCCTTCGATGCATGCCGCCTTGCTTGTTCGTAGTCGCAGCGCGGCCCGGCGCGCGGCCACGCTAGCGCGGGACCTCCAGCGGAAGGCTCGCGCTCTGATTGGTCGGTGCTTTTTATTAATATCTCGTTAACGAAACCTCGGAGGGCATTTTAGCAAAGGAAAAAGTTGTTTGCAATCACCCCCCGAATCACCCCCTTTAAGGAACCGCAGCATTTTTGGGACACCCTGTATAGTCGTCGGACATGTCGGCAGCTAGCCAACCTAGACCCGGGGTCGTGGGGACGACCCTATTGTCGTCGGACATGACGGTGGCGGGCCAATCTAGTCCCGGGGTCGTGGGGACGACCCTATAGTCGTCGGACAAGTCGGCGGCGGGCCAAGCTTGTCCCGGGGTCGTGGGGACGACCCTATATTCGTCGGACATGACGGTGGCGGGCCAATCTAGTCCCGGGGTCGTGGGGACGACCCTATAATCGTTGGACATGACGGTGGCGGGCCAATCTAGTCCCGGGGTCGTAGGGACGACCCTATAGTCGTCGGACATGTTGGCGATTGGCCATCATTGGCCCGGGGTCGTCGGGACGACCCTATAGTCGTCGGACATGTCGGCGGCTGGCCAACCTAGTCCCGGGGTCGTGGGGACGACCCTACAGTCGTCGGACATTTCGGCGGCTTGCCAACTTTGGCCCGGGGTCGTGGGGACGACCCTATAGTCGTCGGACATGTCGGCGGCTGGCCAACTTTGGCCCGTGGTTGTGGGGACGACCCTATAGTCGTTGGATATGACGGTGGCGGGCCAATCTAGTCCCGGGGTCGTGGGGACGACCCTATAGTCGTCGGACATGTCGGCGGCTGGCCAACTTTGAACCGGTGTCGTGGGGACGACTCTATAGTCGTCGGAAATGTCGGCGGCTGGCCAACCTGGACCCGGAGTCGTGGGGCCGACCCTATTGTCGTCGGACATGACGGTGGCGGGCCAATCTAGTCTCGGGGTCGTGTGGACGACCCAATAGTCGTCGGACATGTCGGCGGCTGGCCAACTTTGGCCCGTAGTCGTGGGGACGATCCGATAGTCGTTGGACATGACGGTGCCGGGGCAATCGAGTCCCGGGGTCGTAGGTACGACCCTATAGTCGTCGGACATGTCGGGGATTGGCCACCTTTAGCCCGTGGTCGTGGGGACGACCCTATAGCCGTCGGATTTGACGGTGGCGGGCCAATCTAGTCCCTGGGTCGTGGGGACGACCCAACAGTCGTCGGACATTTCGGCGGCTTGCCAACTTTGGCCCGGGGTCGTGGGGACGACCCTATAGTCGTCGGACATGTCGGCGGCTGGCCAACTTTGGCCCGTGGTTGTGGGGACGACCCTATAGTCGTTGGATATGACGGTGGCGGGCCAATCTAGTCCCGGGGTCGTGGGGACGACCCTATAGTCGTCGGACATGTCGGCGGCTGGCCAACTTTGAACCGGTGTCGTGGGGACGACTCTATAGTCGTCGGAAATGTCGGCGGCTGGCCAACCTGGACCCGGAGTCGTGGGGCCGACCCTATTGTCGTCGGACATGACGGTGGCGGGCCAATCTAGTCTCGGGGTCGTGGGGACGACCCTATAGTCGTCGGACATGTCGGCGGCTGGCCAACTTTGGCCCGGGGTCGTGGGGACGACCCTATAGTCGTTGGACATGACGGTGGCGGGCCAATCTAGTCCCGGGGTCGTAGGGACGACCCTATAGTCGTCGGACAAGACGGCGGCTGGACATCTTTGGCCCGGGGTCGTGGGGACGACCCTATAGTCGTCGGACATGTTGGCGGCTTGTCAGCCTAGTCCCGGGGTGGTGGGTACGACCCTATAGTCGTCAGACAAGACGGTGGCGATCCAACCTAGTCCCGGGGCCGTGGGGACGACCCTATAGTTGTCGGACAAGTCGGCGGCGGGGCAACCTAGTCCCGGGGTCGTGGGGACGACCCTATAGTCGTCGGACATGACGGTGGCGGGCCAGTCTAGTCCCGGGTCGTGCGGACGACCCTATAGTCGTCGGACATGTCGGCGGCTGGCCAACTTTGGCCCGTGGTCGTGGGGACGACCCTATAGTCGTCAGACATGACGGTGGCGAGCCAACCTAGTCCCGGGGTCGTGGGGACGACCCTATAGTCGTCGGACATGTCGGCGATTGGCCAACATTGGCCAGGGGTCGTGGGGACGACCCTATAGTCGTCGGACATGTCTGCGGCTGGCCAACCTAGTCCCGACGTCGTGGGGACGACCCTATAGTCGTCGGACTTGTCGCTGGCGGGCCAATCTAGTCCCGGGGTCGTGGGGACGACCCTATAGTCGTCGGACATGTCGGCGATTGGCCAACATTGGCCCGGGGTCGTGGGGACGACCCTATAGTCGTCGGACATGTCGGCGGCTGGCCAACCTAGTCCCGAGGTCGTGGGGACGACCCTATAGTCGTCGGACTTCACGGTGGCGGGCCAATCTAGTGCCGGGGTCGTGGGGACGACCCTACAGTCGTCGGACATTTCGGCGGCTTGCCAACTTTGGCCCGGTGTCGTGGGGACGACCCTATAGTCGTCGGACATGACGGTGGCGGACCAATCTAGTCCCGGGGTCGTGGGGACGACCCTATAGTCGTCGGACATGTCGGCGGCTGGCCAACTTTGGCCCGTGGTCGTGGGGACGATCCAATAGTCGTCGGACATGTCGGCGGCTGGCCAACTTTGGCCCGTGGTCGTGGGGACGACCCTATAGTCGTTGGACATGTCAGCGGCTGGCCAACTTTGGCCCGGTGTCGTGGGGACGACTCTGTAGTCGTCGGACATGTCCGCGGCTGGCCAACCTAGACCCGGGGTCGTCGGGACAACCCTATTGTCGTCGGACATGACGGTGGCGGACCAATCTAGTCCCGGGGTCGTGGGGACGACCCTATAGTCGTCGGACAAGTCGGCGGCGGGCCAACCTTGTCCCGGGGTCGTGAGGACGACCCTATAGTCGTCGGACATGACGGTGGCGGGCGAATCTAGTCCCGGGGTCGTGGGGATGACCCTATAGTCGTCGGAAATGTCGGCGGCTGGCCAACCTGGACCCGGGGTCGTGGGGACGACCCTATTGTCGTCGGACATGACGGTAGCGGGCCAATCTAGTCTCGGGATCGTGGGGACGACCCCATAGTCGTCGGACATGTCGGCGGCTGGCCAACTTTGGCCCGGGCTCGTGGGGGCGATCCAATAATCATCGGACATGTCGGCGGCTGGCCAACTTTGGCCCGTGGTGGTGGGGACGACCCTATAGTCGTTGGACATGACGGTGGCAGGCCAATCTAGTCCCGGGGTCGTGGGGACGACCGTATTGTCGTCGGACATGACGGTGGCGGGCCAATCTAGTCTCGGGGTCGTGGGGACGACCCTATAGTCGTCGGACATGTCGGCGGCTGGCCAAATTTGGCCCGGGGTCGTGGGGACGACCCTATAGTCGTCGGACATGTCGACGGCTGGCCAACCTTGGCCCGTGGTTGTGCGGACGACCCTATAATCGTTGGACATGACGGTGGCGGGCCAATCTAGTCCCGGGGTCGTGGGGACGACCCTATAGTCGTCGGACAAGACGGCGGCTGGACATCATTGGCCCGGGGTCGTGGGTACGACCCTATAGTCGTCGGACAAGTCGGCGGCTGGCCAACCTAGTCCCGAGGTCGTGGGGACGACCCTACAGTCGTCGGACTTGACGGTGGCGGGCCAATCTAGTCCCGAGGTCGTGGGGACGACCCTATAGTCGTCGGACATGTCGGCGGCTGTCCAACTTTGGCGCGGTGTCGTGGGGACGACTCTACTGGGTGTCCCAAAAATGCTGCGGTTCCTTAAAGGGGGTGATTCGGGGGGTGATTGCAAACAACTTTTTCCTTTGCGAAAATGCCCTCTGAGGTTTCGTTAACGAGATATTAATAAAAAGCACCGACCAATCAGAGCGCGAGCCTTCCGCTGGAGGTCCCGCGCTAGCGTGGCCGCGCGCCGGGCCGCGCTGCGACTACGAACAAGCAAGGCGGCATGCATCGAAGGAAATTGCGTAGAATGGCAAATGAAAAAGACGTAACAAAAAATCCAACCTTTTGCCATGGTTTGTTTGCCATTTAAAGTGAATAATGAATAAAGGATAAATGGATGAAAATCGCGTGTAACGTAAAAAGACGAATACACATTTTTTTTAGAAGATTCGAAAATAATAATTATTTGAAGTGGGAGGATAAGGAATACGTAAAATTCCTTGTGTTAACAACATATCCACGAAAAGGTAATGTAACAGGAAATTAACGAAAAGTGATCGTAGTTCGTTATTGTGATAAAAATCCGTAACTCAATAACGGACAGCACTGTTGCTGATAACGAATAAGTCTGTTTAAAAAGCCCGAATAAATATTTTCGTACGAGAATTTGGAGATTTATCGCCGGAAATAAGCCATAGCTTGCGTTAAATTTAAAAATGAATGATCACCATTAAAGTAACTAAAACTCACCCTTGTCGAAAATTCACCTGCAACTTGAAAACTTGTGTCACTGGGTCACTGAACCGATCCTGGTCATCGATGGACGAGCCCAGTGCACAGCTGATCCCAGGTATACGACACTACCCAAAGTTAAGGGTCGCAATGTCAGGTGCGTCCAGGTCAACGTACCGAAATATTCACTTCACTGCACGGCTACTAACACTGATCACTTTATTTACTTTTTATGGAACGTGTTGTTCCTACGTTTTAAAGCCGCGACGCTAACCGACGAAACGTATCCTCGCTTGGTGTTTCGATATTGGGATATTCTAGCGCAAATGCTCGCGCAGCAGCACTTGCGTTCCCGTCGTTCCGGGCGTAGACCCAGAACATACGGTAGTATTCCTGGGCTGTGAACATTTCTGCAACGCGATTTCTAGCTGACTGACAGGATTTTTTCCAAGCAACTTCCGCTACCCCCAAGTAGCTTCTCTGGTTCCATTATGAGTTAACTCCCACCAAGCCAAGAGGCTTTAGGTAAAAAGAAGCCAGCACATTTTCGGAACACACGTGTTTTGCAGAAGTGCAACGAAAACTTTCACAAAAGCCCGCGCTCCGTCCTTCTACTGCCAATGTACCCATTGCTTCGAGATAGAAAACAGACACCACGTGTATCGGTTCGAAAGGGTCCGAAGGGACGAGACGCAGAAAGTCTTCGAGTTGCTATAAAGAAGAAAATGCATACCATTCCTGTTTCCCCTTTCTGACACCCTGAGTTCACGTCTGCTACGAGGCGGAACCAATTAAGTCATAAATTATCCGAAACTGTAGGAAACCGTTCTCTACCGCCGACTTGCGGGACAATACGGTCATAAACCGCGACCCTGGCGAAATGCTCTGGCTGATCAGCCTGATTAATTTTGGAGAACTAGAAATTACAGAGTATTATCCAGCATCAATACGTCTCGCGGAGAGACACAGGAAAAGAAGGGATAGTCCGCTGACTGCGCGTAGTCCCACCTGCTTCGTCCTACCCTCAAATTAAAGACGGATCCCTTATCTCTCGAGTATAAACACGCGCGCGAATTTCAAAACACAAGCACGCATCGACGTATTCGGTGCGAGAGAAGGCGGGCTTGAAGTTCGATTGGTCCTGAACTAACCATTTGGGCCTACTTATCTCTCGTGTCTAAACACGCGCTCGAATTTTCAAACAAAAGCACACGTCGACGTATTCCGTTGGAGAGAAGGCGGGTTTGAAGTTCGATTGGTCCTGAACTAACCAATCGGGCCTGCTTATCTCTCGTGTCTAAACACGCGCTCGAATTTCCAAACAAAAGCATGCGTCGACGTATTCCGTGCGAGAGAAGGTGGGCCTTGTGGAGGAGATATCGTTGTGAAGAGAGCCTCTTCAGGACAGTGGCCGTTTGGGAGGGATGCAGGGCACATTGGTTAGTTTGGGGCCAATCGGACCTCAAGCCCACAGTCTCTCGCACCGAATACGTCGATGCGTGCTTGTGTTTTGAAATTCGAGCGCGTGTTTATACTCGAGAGATAAGGGATCCGTCTTTAATTTGAGGGTAGGACGAAGCAGGCGGGACTACGCGCAGTCAGCGGACTATCCCTTCTTTTCCTGTGTCTCTCCGCGAGACGTATTGATGCTGGATAATACTCTGTAATTTCTAGTTCTCCAAAATTAATCAGGCTGATCAGCCAGAGCATTTCGCCAGGGTCGCGGTTTATGACCGTATTGTCCCGCAAGTCGGCGGTAGAGAACGGTTTCCTACAGTTTCGGATAATTTATGACTTACTTGGTTCCGCCTCGTAGCAGACGTGAACTCAGGGAATCGGAAAAGGGATACAGGAAGCAGGATTTTTTTCTTTATAGCAACTCGAAGACTTTCTGTTTCTCTTCTCTTCGGACCCTTTCGAACCGATACACGTGATGTCTGTTTTCTATCTCGAAGCAATGGGTACATTGGCAGTAGAAGGACGGAGCGCGGGCTTTTGTGAAAGTTTTCGTTGCACTTCTGCAAAACACGTGTGTTCCGAAAATGTGCTGGCTTCTTTTTACCTAAAGCCTCTTGGCTTGGTGGGAGTTAACTCATAATGGAACCAGAGAAGCTACTTGGGGGTAGCGGAAGTTGCTTGGAAAAAATCCTGTCAGTCAGCTAGAAATCGCGTTGCAGAAATGTTCACAGCCCAGGAATACTACCGTATGTTCTGGGTCTACGCCCGGAACGACGGGAACGCAAGTGCTGCTGCGCGAGCATTTGCGCTAGAATATCCCAATATCGAAACACCAAGCGAGGATACGTTTCGTCGGTTAGCGTCGCGGCTTTAAAACGTAGGAACAACACGTTCCATAAAAAGTAAATAAAGTGATCAGTGTTAGTAGCCGTGCAGTGAAGTGAATATTTCGGTACGTTGACCTGGACGCACCTGACATTGCGACCCTTAACTTTGGGTAGTGTCGTATACCTGGGATCAGCTGTGCACTGGGCTCGTCCATCGATGACCAGGATCGGTTCAGTGACCCAGTGACACAAGTTTTCAAGTTGCAGGTGAATTTTCGACAAGGGTGAGTTTTAGTTACTTTAATGGTGATCATTCATTTTTAAATTTAACGCAAGCTATGGCTTATTTCCGGCGATAATTCTCCAAAGTCTCGTACGAAAATATTTATTCGGGCTTTTTAAACAGACTTATTCGTTATCAGCAACAGTGCTGGCCGTTATTGAGTTACGGATTTTTATCACAATAACGAACTACGATCACTTTTCGTTAATTTCCTGTTACATTACCTTTTCGTGGATATGTTATTAACACAAGGAATTTTACGTATTCCTTATCCTCCCACTTCAAATAATTATTATTTTCGAATCTTCTAAAAAAAATGTGTATTCGTCTTTTTACGTTACACGCGATTTTCATCCATTTATCCTTTATTCATTATTCAGTTTAAATGGCAAACAAACCATGGCAAAAGATTCGATTTTTTGTTACGTCTTTTTCATTTGCCATTCTACGCAATTTCCTTCGATGCATGCCGCCTTGCTTGTTCGTAGTCGCAGCGCGGCCCGGCGCGCGGCCACGCTAGCGCGGGACCTCCAGCGGAAGGCTCGCGCTCTGATTGGTCGGTGCTTTTTATTAATATCTCGTTAACGAAACCTCGGAGGGCATTTTAGCAAAGGAAAAAGTTGTTTGCAATCACCCCCCGAATCACCCCCTTTAAGGAACCGCAGCATTTTTGGGACACCCTGTATAGTCGTCGGACATGTCGGCAGCTAGCCAACCTAGACCCGGGGTCGTGGGGACGACCCTATTGTCGTCGGACATGACGGTGGCGGGCCAATCTAGTCCCGGGGTCGTGGGGACGACCCTATAGTCGTCGGACAAGTCGGCGGCGGGCCAAGCTTGTCCCGGGGTCGTGGGGACGACCCTATATTCGTCGGACATGACGGTGGCGGGCCAATCTAGTCCCGGGGTCGTGGGGACGACCCTATAATCGTTGGACATGACGGTGGCGGGCCAATCTAGTCCCGGGGTCGTAGGGACGACCCTATAGTCGTCGGACATGTTGGCGATTGGCCATCATTGGCCCGGGGTCGTCGGGACGACCCTATAGTCGTCGGACATGTCGGCGGCTGGCCAACCTAGTCCCGGGGTCGTGGGGACGACCCTACAGTCGTCGGACATTTCGGCGGCTTGCCAACTTTGGCCCGGGGTCGTGGGGACGACCCTATAGTCGTCGGACATGTCGGCGGCTGGCCAACTTTGGCCCGTGGTTGTGGGGACGACCCTATAGTCGTTGGATATGACGGTGGCGGGCCAATCTAGTCCCGGGGTCGTGGGGACGACCCTATAGTCGTCGGACATGTCGGCGGCTGGCCAACTTTGAACCGGTGTCGTGGGGACGACTCTATAGTCGTCGGAAATGTCGGCGGCTGGCCAACCTGGACCCGGAGTCGTGGGGCCGACCCTATTGTCGTCGGACATGACGGTGGCGGGCCAATCTAGTCTCGGGGTCGTGTGGACGACCCAATAGTCGTCGGACATGTCGGCGGCTGGCCAACTTTGGCCCGTAGTCGTGGGGACGATCCGATAGTCGTTGGACATGACGGTGCCGGGGCAATCGAGTCCCGGGGTCGTAGGTACGACCCTATAGTCGTCGGACATGTCGGGGATTGGCCACCTTTAGCCCGTGGTCGTGGGGACGACCCTATAGCCGTCGGATTTGACGGTGGCGGGCCAATCTAGTCCCTGGGTCGTGGGGACGACCCAACAGTCGTCGGACATTTCGGCGGCTTGCCAACTTTGGCCCGGGGTCGTGGGGACGACCCTATAGTCGTCGGACATGTCGGCGGCTGGCCAACTTTGGCCCGTGGTTGTGGGGACCACCCTATAGTCGTTGGATATGACGGTGGCGGGCCAATCTAGTCCCGGGGTCGTGGGGACGACCCTATAGTCGTCGGACATGTCGGCGGCTGGCCAACTTTGAACCGGTGTCGTGGGGACGACTCTATAGTCGTCGGAAATGTCGGCGGCTGGCCAACCTGGACCCGGAGTCGTGGGGCCGACCCTATTGTCGTCGGACATGACGGTGGCGGGCCAATCTAGTCTCGGGGTCGTGGGGACGACCCTATAGTCGTCGGACATGTCGGCGGCTGGCCAACTTTGGCCCGGGGTCGTGGGGACGACCCTATAGTCGTTGGACATGACGGTGGCGGGCCAATCTAGTCCCGGGGTCGTAGGGACGACCCTATAGTCGTCGGACAAGACGGCGGCTGGACATCTTTGGCCCGGGGTCGTGGGGACGACCCTATAGTCGTCGGACATGTTGGCGGCTTGTCAGCCTAGTCCCGGGGTGGTGGGTACGACGCTATAGTCGTCGGACAAGTCGGCGGCGGGCCAACCTTGTACCGGGGTCGTGGGGACGACCCTATAATCGTCGGACATGACGGTGGCGGGCCAATCTAGTCCCGGGGTCGTGGGGACGACCCTATAGTCGTCGGACATGTCGGCGGCAGGCCAACTTTGGCCCGGGGTCGTGGGGACGCCCGTATAGTCGTCGGACTTGACGGTGGCGGGCCAATCTAGTCCCGAGGTCCTGGGGACGACCCTATAGTCGTCGGACTTGACGGTGGCGGGCCAATGTAGTCCCGGGGTCGTGGGGACAACCCTAAAGCCGTCGGACATTTCAGCGGCTTGCCATCTTTGGCCCGGGGTCGTGGGGACTACCCTATAGTCGTCGGACATTTCGGCGGCTGAACAACTTTGGCCCGGGGTCGTGGGGACGACCCTATAGTCGTCGGACATGTTGGCGGCTTGTCAGCCTAGTCCCGGGGTCGTGGGTACGGCCCTATATTCGTCGGACATGTCGGCGGCGGGCCAACCTTGTCCCGGGGTCGTGGGGACGACCCTATAGTCGTTGGACATGACGGTGGCAGGCCAATCTAGTCCCGGGGTCGTGGGGACGACCCTATAGGCGTCGGACAAGACGGCGGCTGGACATCTTTGGCCCGGGGTCTAGGGGACGACCCTATAGTCGTCGGACATGTCGGCGGCTGGCCAACTTTGGCCCGTGGTTGTGGGGACGACCCTATAGTCGTCGGACTTGACGTTGGCGAGCCAATCTAGTCCCGAGGTCGTGGGGACGACCCTATAGTCGTCGGACTTGACGGTGGCCGGCCAATCTATTCCCGGAGCCGTGGGGACGACCCTACAGTCGTCGGACATTTCGGCGGCTTGCCAACTTTGGCCGGGGTCGTGGGGGCGACCCTATAGTCTTCGGACATGACGGTAGCGGGCCAATCTAGACCCGAGGTCGTGGGGACGAACCTATAGTAGTCGGACATGTCGGCGGCGGTCCAACTTTGGCCCGGTGTCGTGGGGACGACTCTATAGTCGTCGGACATGTCGGCGGCTGGCCAACCTAGACCCGGGGTCGTGGGGACGACCCTATAATCGTTGGACATGACGGTGGCGGGCCAATCTAGTCCCGGGGTCGTGGGGACGACCCTATAGTCGTCGGACATGTCGGCGGCTGGCCAACTTTGGACCGGTGTCGTGGGGACGACCCTATAGTCTTCGGACATGACGGTAGCGGGCCAATCTAGACCCGAGGTCGTGGGGACGACCCTATAGTAGTCGGACATGTCGGCGGCTGTCCAACTTTGGCCCGGTGTCGTGGGGACGACTCTATAGTCGTCGGACATGTCGGCGGCTGGCCAACCTAGACCCGGGGTCGTGGGGACGACCCTATTGTCGTCGGACATGACGGTGGCGGGCCAATCTAGTCCCGGGGTCGTGGGGACGACCCTATAGTCGTCGGACAAGTCGGCGGCGGGCCAAGCTTGTCCCGGGGTCGTGGGGACGACCCTATAATCGTCGGCCATGACGGTGGCGGGCCAATCTAGTCCCGGGGTCGTGGGGACGACCCTATAATCGTTGGACATGACGGTGGCGGGCCAATCTAGTCCCGGGGTCGTAGGGACGACCCTATAGTCGTCGGACATGTTGGCGATTGGCCAACATTTGCCCGGGGTCGTCGGGACGACCCTATAGTCTTCGGAAATGTCGGCGGCTGGCCAACCTAGTCCCGGGGTCGTGGGGACGACCCTATAGTCGTCGGACATTTCGGCGGCTTGCCAACTTTGGCCCGGGTTCGTGGGGACGACCCTATAGTCGTCGGACATGTCGGCGGCTGGCCAACTTTGGCCCGTGGTTGTGGGGACGACCCTATAGTCGTTGGACATGACGGTGGCGGGCCAATCTAGTCCCGGGGTCGTGGGGACGACCCGATAGTCGTCGGACATGTCGGCGGCTGGCCAAAATTGGCCCGACGTCGTGGGGGCGACCCTATAGTCGTCGGACATGTCGGCGGCTGGCCAACCTAGTCCCGAGGTCGTCGGACTTGACGGTGGCGGGCCAATCTAGTCCCGGGGTCGTAGGGACGACCCTATAGTCGTCGGACATGTTGGCGATTGGCCAACATTGGCCCGGGGTCGTCGGGTCGACCCTATAGTCGTCGGACATGTCGGCGGCTGGCCAACCTAGTCCCGGGGTCGTGGGGACGACCCTATAGTCGTCGGAAAAGTCGGCGGCTGGCCAACTTTGGCCCGTGGTCATGGGGACGACCCTATAGTCGTTGGACATGTCAGCGGCTGGCCAACTTTGGCCCGGTGTCGTGGGGACGACTCTATAGTCGTCGGACATGTCGGCGGCTGGCCAACTTTGGCCCATGGTCGTGGGGACGACCCAATAGTCGTCGGACAGGTCGGCGTCTGGCCAACTTTGGCCCGTGGTCGTGGGGACGACCCTACAGTCGTCGGACATTTCGGCGGCTTGCCAACTTTGGCCCGGGGTCGTGGGGACGACCCTATAGTCGTCGGACTTGACGGTGGCGGGCCAATCTAGTCCCGGGGTTGTGGGGACGACCCTACAGTCGTCGGACATTTCGGCGGCTTGCCAACTTTGGCCCGGGGTCGTGGGGACGACCCTGTAGTCGTCGGACTTGACGTTGGCGGGCCAATCTAGTCCCGAGGTCGTGGGGACGACCCTATAGTCGTCGGACTTGACGGTGGCCGGCCAATCTATTCCCGGGGTCGTGGGGACGACCCTACAGTCGTCGGACATTTCGGCGGCTTGCCAACTTTGGCCCGGGGTCGTGGGGGCGACCCTATAGTCGTCGGACATGTCGGCGGCTGGCCAAAATTGGCCCGAGGTCGTGGGGGCGACCCTATAGTCGTCGGACATGTCGGCGGCTGGCCAACCTAGTCCCGAGGTCGTCGGACTTGACGGTGGCGGGCCAATCTAGTCCCGGGGTCGTGGGGACGACCCTACAGTCGTCGGACATTTCGGCGGCTTGCCAACTTTGGCCCGGGGTCGTGGGGACGACCCTATAGTCGTCGGACATGACGGTGGCGGACCAATCTAGTCCCGGGGTCGTGGGGACGACCCTATAGTCGTCGGACTTGACGGTGGCCGGCCAATCTATTCCCGGGGTCGTGGGGACGACCCTACAGTCGTCGGACATGTCGGCGGCTGGCCAAAATTGGCCCGACGTCGTGGGGGCGACCCTATAGTCGTCGGACATGTCGGCGATTGGCCATTATTGGCCCGGGGCCGTGGGGACGACCCTATAGTCGTCGGACATGTCGGCGGCTGGCCAACTTTGGCCCGTGGTCGTGTGGACGACCCAATAGTCGTCGGACATGTCGGCGGCTGGCCAACTTTGGCCCGTGGTCGTGGGGACGATCCGATAGTCGTTGGACATGACGGTGCCGGGGCAATCGAGTCCCGGGGTCGTAGGTACGACCCTATAGTCGTCGGACATGTCGGGGATTGGCCACCTTTAGCCCGTGGTCGTGGGGACGACCCTATAGCCGTCGGATTTGACGGTGGCGGGCCAATCTAGTCCCTGGGTCGTGGGGACGACCCAACAGTCGTCGGACATTTCGGCGGCTTGCCAACTTTGGCCCGGGGTCGTGGGGACGACCCTATAGTCGTCGGACATGTCGGCGATTGGCCAACATTGGCCCGGGGTCGTGGGGACGACCCTATAGTCGTCGGACATGTCGGCGGTTGGCCAACCTAGTCCCGAGGTCGTGGGGACGACCCTATAGTCGCCGGACTTGACGGTGGCGGGCCAATCTAGTCCCGGGGTCGTGGGACGACCCTACAGTCGTCGGACATTTCGGCGGCTTGCCAACTTTGGCCCGGGGTCGTGGGGACGACCCTATAGTCGTCGGACATGTCGGCGGCTGGCCAACTTTGGCCCGTGGTCGTGGGGACGATCCAATAGTCGTCGGACATGTCGGCGGCTGGCCAACTTTGGCCCGTGGTCGTGGGGACGATCCGATAGTCGTCGGACATGTCGGCGGCTGGCCAACTTTGGCCCGTGGTCGTGGGGGCGATCCAATAGTCGTCGGACATGTCGGCGGCTGGCCAATCTAGTCCCGTGGTCGTGGGGACGACCCTATAGTCGTCGGACATGTCGGCGGCTGGCCAACTTTGGCCCGTGGTCGTGGGGACGACTCTATAGTCGTCGGACATGTTGGCGGCTTGTCAGCCTAGTCCCGGGTCGTGGGTACCACCCTATAGTCGTTGGACATGACGGTGGCGGGCCAATCTAGTCCCGGGGTCGTGGGTACGACCCTATAGTCGTCGGACAAGACGGCGGCTGGACATCTTTGGCCCGCGGTCGTGGGGACGACCCTATAATCGTCGGACATGACGGTGGCGGGCCAATCTAGTCCCGGGGTCGTGGGGACGACCCTATAGTCGTCGGACAAGACGGCGGCTGGACATCCTTGGCTCGCGGTCGTGGGGACGACCCTATAGTCGTCGGACATTTCGGCGGCTTGTCAACCTAGTCCCGGGGTCGTGGGGACGACCCTATAGTCGTTGGACATGACGGCGATTGGCCAACATTGGCCCGGGGTCGTGGGGACGACCCTATAGTCGTCGGACATGTCGGCGGCTGGCCAACCTAGTCCCGAGGTCGTGGGGACGATCCAATAGTCGTCGGACATGTCGGCGGCTGGCCAACTTTGGCCCGTGGTCGTGGGGACGACCCTATAGTCGTCGGACAAGTTGGCGGCCGGCCAACCTAGTCCGGGGGTCGTGGGGACGACACTATAGTCGTCGGACATGACGGTGGCGGGCCAGTCTAGTCCCGGGTCGTGGGGACGACCCTATAGTCGTCGGACATGTCGGCGGCTGGCCAACTTTGGCCCGTGGTCGTGGGGACGACCCTATAGTCGTCGGAAATGACGGTGGCGGGCCAATATAGTCCCGGGGTCGTGGGGACGACCCTATAGTCGTCGGACAAGTCGCCGGCGGGCCAACCTAGTCCCGGGGTCGTGGGGATGACCCTATAGTCGTCGGACATGTCGGCGGCTGGCCAACATTGGCCCGGGGTCGTGGGGACGACCCTATAGTCGTCGGACATGTCGGCGGCTGGCCAACCTAGTCCCGAGGTCGTGGGGACGATCCAATAGTCGTCGGACATGTCGGCGGCTGGCCAACTTTGGCCCGTGGTCGTGGGGACGACCCTATAGTCGTCGGACAAGTTGGCGGCCGGCCAACCTAGTCCGGGGGTCGTGGGGACGACACTATAGTCGTCGGACATGACGGTGGCGGGCGAATCTAGTCCCGGGGTCGTGGGGACGACCCTATAGTCGTCGGACATTTCGGCGGCTTGTCAACCTAGTCCCGTGTTGTGGGGACGACCCTATAGTCGTTGGACATGACGGTGGCGGGCCAATCTAGTCCCGAGGTCGTAGGAACGACCCTATAGTCGTCGGACATGTCGGCGGCTTGCCAACTTTGGCCCGGGGTCGTGGGGACGACCCTATAGTCGTCGGACAAGTCGGCGGCGGGGCAACCTAGTCCCGGGGTCGTGGGGACGACCCTATACTCGTCGGACAAGTCGGCGGCGAGCCAACCTAGTCCGGGGGTCGTGGGGACGACCCTATAGTCGTCGGAGAAGTCTGCGGCGGGCCAACCTAGTCCCGGGGTCGTATGGACGACCCTATAGTCGTCGGACATGTCGCCGGCTGGCCAACTTTGGCCCGTGGTCGTGGGGACGACCCTATAGTCGTCGGACAAGTCGGCGGCTGGCCAACTTTGGCCCGTGGTCGTGGGGACGACCCTATAGTCGTCAGACATGACGGTGGCGAGCCAATCTAGCCCCGCGGTCGTGGGGACGACCCTAAGTCGTCGGACAAGTCAGCGGCTGGCCAACATTGGCCCGTGG
This sequence comes from Andrena praecox, assembly GCA_963932275.1. Taxonomy (NCBI): domain Eukaryota; kingdom Metazoa; phylum Arthropoda; class Insecta; order Hymenoptera; family Andrenidae; genus Andrena; species Andrena praecox. Next base: position 1,821,601 of record CAWVQO010000615.1, on the reverse strand, counting down.
TCGTGGGGACGACCCTATAGTCGTCGGATATGTCGGCGGCTGGCCAACTTTGGCCCGTGGTCGTGGGGACGACCCTATAGTCGTCAGATATGTCGGCGGCTGGCCAACTTTGACCCGTGGTCGTGGGGACGACCCTATTGTCGTCGGAAATGACGGTGGCGGGCCAATCTATTCCCGGGGTCGTGGGGACGACCCTATAGTCGTCGGACAAGTCGGCAGCTTGCCAACTTTGGCACGGAGTCGTGGGGACGACCCTACAGTCGTCGGACAAGTCGGCGGCGAGCCAATCTAGCCCCGCGGTCGTGGGGACGACCCTAAGTCGTCGGACAAGTCAGCGGCTGGCCAACATTGGCCCGTGGTCGTGGGGACGACCCTATAGTCGTCGGATATGTCGGCGGCTGGCCAACTTTGGCCCGTGGTCGTGGGGACGACCCTATAGCCGTCAGATATGTCGGCGGCTGGCCAACTTTGACCCGTGGTCGTGGGGACGACCCTATTGTCGTCGGAAATGACGGTGGCGGGCCAATCTAGCCCCGCGGTCGTGGGGACGACCCTATAGTCGTCGGATATGTCGGCGGCTGGCCAACTTTGGCCCGTGGTCGTGGGGACGACCCTATAGTCGTCGGACATGTCGGCGGCGAGCCCACCTATTCGGGGGGTCGTGGGGACGTCCCTATAGTCGTCGGACAAGTCGGCGGCCGGCCAACCTAGTCCGGGGGTCGTGGGGACGACACTATAGTCGTCGGACATGACGGTGGCGGGCCAGTCTAGTCCCGGGTCGTGGGGACGACCCTATAGTCGTCGGACATGTCGGCGGCTGGCCAACTTTGGCCCGTGGTCGTGGGGACGACCCTATAGTCGTCGGAAATGTCGGTGGCTGTCCAACTTTGGCCCAGGGGTCGTGGGGACGACCCTATAGTCGTCGGACATGTCGGCGGCGAGCCAAAATTGACCCGGGGTCGTGGTGACGACTCTATAGTCGTCGGACATGTCGGTGGCGGGCCAGTCTAGTCCCGGGTCGTGGGGACGACCCTATAGTCGCCGGACATATCAGCGGCTGGCCAACTTTGGCCCGGGGTCGTGGGGACGACCCTATAGTCGTCGGACAAGTCGGCGGCCGGCCAACCTAGTCCGGGGGTCGTGGTGACGACCCTATAGTCGTCGAACATGACGGTGGCGGGCCAGTCTAGTCCGGGGTCTTGGGGACGACCCTATAGTCGTCGGACATGACGGTGGCGGGCCAGTCTAGTCCCGGGTCATGGGGACGACCCTATAGACGTCGGACAAGTCGGCGGCTGGCCAACTTTAGCCCGTGGTCGTGGGGACGACCCTATAGTCGTCAGACAAGACGGTGGCGATCCAACCTAGTCCCGGGGCCGTGGGTACGACCCTATAGTTGTCGGACAAGTCGGCGGCGGGGCAACCTAGTCCCGGGGTCGTTGGGACGACCCTATAGTCGTCGGACATGACGGTGGCGGGCCAGTCTAGTCCCGGGTCGTGCGGACGACCCTATAGTCGTCGGACATGTCGGCGGCTGGCCAACTTTGGCCCGTGGTCGTGGGGACGACCCTATAGTCGTCAGACATGACGGTGGCGAGCCAACCTAGTCCCGGGGTCGTGGGGACGACCCTATAGTCGTCGGACATGTCGGCGATTGGCCAACATTGGCCAGGGGTCGTGGGGACGACCCTATAGTCGTCGGACATGTCTGCGGCTGGCCAACCTAGTCCCGACGTCGTGGGGACGACCCTATAGTCGTCGGACTTGTCGCTGGCGGGCCAATCTAGTCCCGGGGTCGTGGGGACGACCCTATAGTCGTCGGACATGTCGGCGATTGGCCAACATTGGCCCGGTGTCGTGGGGACGACCCTATAGTCGTCGGACATGTCGGCGGCGAGCCCACCTATTCGGGGGGTCGTGGGGACGTCCCTATAGTCGTCGGACAAGTCGGCGGCCGGCCAACCTAGTCCGGGGGTCGTGGGGACGACACTATAGTCGTCGGACATGACGGTGGCGGCCAGTCTAGTCCCGGGTCGTGGGGACGACCCTATAGTGGTCGGACAAGTCGGCGGCGGGCCTACCTAGTCCCGGGGTCGTGGGGACGACCCTATAGTCGTCGGATAAGTCGGCAGCTTGCCAACTTTGGCCCGGGGTCGTGGGAACGACCCTATAGTCGTCGGACAAGTCAGCGGCTGGCCAACATTGGCCCGTGGTCGTGGGGACGACCCTATAGTCGTCGGATATGTCGGCGGCTGGCCAACTTTGGCCCGTGGTCGTGGGGACGACCCTATAGTCGTCGGACATGTCGGCGGCGAGCGCACCTATTCGGGGGGTCGTGGGGACGTCCCTATAGTCGTCGGACAAGTCGGCGGCCGGCCAACCTAGTCCGGGGGTCGTGGGGACGACACTATAGTCGTCGGACATGACGGTGGCGGGCCAGTCTAGTCCCGGGTCGTGGGGACGACCCTATAGTCGTCGGACTTGACGGTGGCCGGCCAATCTATTCCCGGGGTCGTGGGGACGACCCTACAGTCGTCGGACATTTCGGCGGCTTGCCATCTTTGGCCCGGGGTCGTGGGAACGACCATATAGTCGTCGGACATGTCGGCGGCTGGCCAAAATTGGCCCGACGTCGTGGGGACGACCCTATTGTCGTCGGACATAACGGTGGCGGGCCAATCTAGTCCCGGGGTCGTGGGGACGTCCCTATAGTGGTCGGACAAGTCGGCGGCGGGCCTACCTAGTCCCGGGGTCGTGGGGACGACCCTATAGTCGTCGGATAAGTCGGCAGCTTGCCAACTTTGGCCCGTGGTCGTGGGGACGATCCAATAGTCGTTGGACATGACGGTTGCGGGCCAATCTAGTCCGGGGGTCGTGGGGACGACCCTACAGTCGTCGGACATTTTGGCGGCTTGCCAACTTTGGCCCGGGGTCGTGGGGACGACCCTATAGTCGTCGGACTTGACGGTGGCGGGCCAATCTAGTCCCGGGGTTGTGGGGACGACCCTACAGTCGTCGGACATTTCGGCGGCTTGCCAACTTTGGCCCGGGGTCAGTGGGGACGACCCTATAGTCGTCGGACTTGACGTTGGCGGGCCAATCTAGTCCCGAGGTCGTGGGGACGACCCTATAGTCGTCGGACTTGACGGTGGCCGGCCAATCTATTCCCGGGGTCGTGGGGACGACCCTACAGTCGTCGGACATTTCGGCGGCTTGCCATCTTTGGCCCGGGGTCGTGGGGACGACCATATAGTCGTCGGACATGTCGGCGGCTGGCCAAAATTGGCCCGGCGTCGTGGGGACGACCCTATTGTCGTCGGAAATGACGGTGGCGGGCCAATCTATTCCCGGGGTCGTGGGGACGACCCTATAGTCGTCGGACATGTCGGCGGCTGGCCAACCTAGTCCCGAGGTCGTGGGGACGACCCTATAGTCGTCGGACTTCACGGTGGCGTGCCAATCTAGTCCCGGGGTCGTGGGGACGACCCTACAGTCGTCGGACATTTCGGCGGCTTGCCAACTTTGGCCCGGTGTCGTGGGGACGACCCTATAGTCGTCGGACATGACGGTGGCGGACCAATCTAGTCCCGGGGTCGTGGGGACGACCCTATAGTCGTTGGACATGACGGTGGCGGGCCAATCTAGTCCCGGGGTCGTAGGGACGACCCTATAGTCGTCGGACATGTCAGCGGCTGGCCAACTTTGGCCCGGTGTCGTGGGGACGACTCTATAGTCGTCGGACATGTCCGCGGCTGGCCAACCTAGACCCGGGGTCGTCGGGACGACCCTATTGTCGTCGGACATGACGGTGGCGGGCCAATCTATTCCCGGGGTCGTACGGACGACCCTATAGTCGTCGGATATGTTGGCGATCGGCCAACATTGGCCCGGGGTCGTGGGGACGACTCTATAGTCGTCGGACATGTTGGCGGCTTGTCAGCCTAGTCCCAGGGTCGTGGGGACGACCCTATAGTCGTCGGACAAGACGGCGGCTGGACATCCTTGGCTCGCGGTCGTGGGGACGACCCTATAGTCGTCGGACATTTCGGCGGCTTGTCAACCTAGTCCCGGGGTCGTGGGGACGACCCTATAGTCGTTGGACATGACGGTGGCGGGCCAATCTAGTCCCGGGGTCGTGGGTACGACCCTATAGTCGTCGGACAAGACGGCGGCTGGACATCTTTGGCCCGCGGTCGTGGGGACGACCCTATAGTCGTCGGACATTTCGGCGGCTTGCCAACTTTGGCCCGGGGTCGTGGGGACGACCCTATAGTCGTCGGACATGTCGGCGGCTGGCCAACCTAGTCCCGAGGTCGTGGGGACGACCCTATAGTCGTCGGACTTCACGGTGGCGTGCCAATCTAGTCCCGGGGTCGTGGGGACGACCCTACAGTCGTCGGACATTTCGGCGGCTTGCCAACTTTGGCCCGGTGTCGTGGGGACGACCCTATAGTCGTCAGACATGACGGTGGCGGACCAATCTAGTCCCGGGGTCGTGGGGACGACCCTATAGTCGTTGGACATGACGGTGGCGGGCCAATCTAGTCCCGGGGTCGTAGGGACGACCCTATAGTCGTCGGACATGTCAGCGGCTGGCCAACTTTGGCCCGGTGTCGTGGGGACGACTCTATAGTCGTCGGACATGTCCGCGGCTGGCCAACCTAGACCCGGAGTCGTCGGGACGACCCTATTGTCGTCGGACATGACGGTGGCGGGCCAATCTATTCCCGGGGTCGTACGGACGACCCTATAGTCGTCGGATATGTTGGCGATCGGCCAACATTGGCCCGGGGTCGTGGGGACGACTCTATAGTCGTCGGACATGTTGGCGGCTTGTCAGCCTAGTCCCAGGGTCGTGGGTACGACCCTATAGTCGTCGGACAAGTCGGCGGCGGGCCAATCTAGTCCCGGGGTCGTAGGGACGACCCTATAGTCGTCGGACATTTCGGCGGCTTGCCAACTTTGGCCCGGTGTCGTGGGGACGACCCTATAGTCGTCGGACATGACGGTGGCGGACCAATCTAGTCCCGGGGTCGTGGGGACGACCCTATAGTCGTCGGACATTTCGGCGGCTTGTCAACCTAGTCCCGGGGTTGTGGGGACGACCCTATAGTCGTTGGACATGACGGTGGCGGGCCAATCTAGTCCCGAGGTCGTAGGAACGACCCTATAGTCGTCGGACATGTCGGCGGCTTGCCAACTTTGGCCCGGGGTCGTGGGGACGACCCTATAGTCGTCGGAAATGTCGGTGGCTGTCCAACTTTGGCCCAGGGGTCGTGGGGACGACCCTATAGTCGTCGGACATGTCGGCGGCGAGCCAACTTTGGCCCGTGGTCGTGGGGACGACCCTATAGTCGTCGGAAATGACGGTGGCGGGCAAATCTAGTCCCGGGGTCGTGGGGACGACCCTATAGTCGTCGGACAAGTCGCCGGCGGGCCAACCTAGTCCCGGGGTCGTGGGGATGACCCTATAGTCGTCGGACATGTCGCCGGCTGGCCAACTTTGGCCCGTGGTCGTGGGGACGACCCTATAGTCGTCGGACATGTCGGCGGCTGGCCAACTTTGGCCCGGGGTCATGGGGACGACCCTATAGTCGTCGGACATGACGGTGGCGGACCAATCTAGTCCCGGGGTCGTGGGGCCGACCCTATAGTCGTCGGACATGTCGGCGGCTGGCCAACTTTGGCCCGTGGTCGTGGGGACGATCCAATAGTCGTCGGACATGTCGGCGGCTGGCCAACCTAGACCCGGGGTCGTGGGGACGACCCTATTGTCGTCGGACATGACGGTGGCGGGCCAATCTATTCCCGGGTTCGTACGGACGACCCTATAGTCGTCGGACATGTTGGCGATTGGCCAACTTTGGCCCATGGTCGTGGGGACGACCCTATAGTCGTTGGACATGTCGGTGGCGGGCCAATCTAGTCCCCGGGTCGTAGGGACGACCCTATAGTCGTCGGACATGTCGGCGATTGGCCAACATTGGCCCGGGGTCGTGGGGACGACCCTATAGTCGACGGACATGTCGGCGGCTGGCCAACTTTGGCCCGTGGTCGTGGAGACGATCCTATAGTCGTCGGACTTGACGGTGGCGGGCCAATCTAGTCCCGGGGTTGTGGGGACGACCCTATAGTCGTCGGACATTTCGGCGGCTTGCCAACTTTGGCCCGGGGTCGTGGGGACGACCCTATAGTCGTCGGACATGTCGGCGGCTGGCCAACTTTGGCCCGTGGTCGTGGAGACGACCCTATAGTCGTCGGACAAGTCGGCGGCGGGCCAACCTTGTCCCGGGGTCGTGGGGACGACACTATAGTCGTCGGACATGACGGTGGCGGGCCAATCTAGTCGCGGGGTCGTGGGGACGACCGTATTGTCGTCGGATATGTTGGCGGCTTGTCAACCTAGTCCCGGGGTCGTGGGGACGACCCTATAGTCGTTGGACATGACGGTGGCCGGCCAATCTAGTGCCGGGGTCGTAGGGACGACCCTATAGTCGTCGGACATGTTGGTGATTGGCCAACATTGGCCCGGGGTCGTCGGGACGACCCTATAGTCGTCGGACATGTTGGCGGCTTGTCAGCCTAGTCCCGGGGTCGTGGGGACGACCCTATAGTCGTCGGACATGTCTGCGGCTGGCCAACCTAGTCCCGAGGTCGTGGGGACGACCATATAGTCGTCGGACATGACGGTGGCGGGCCACTCTAGTCCCGGGTCGTGGGGACGACCCTATAGTCGTCGGACAAGTCGGCGGCCGGCCAACCTAGTCCGGGGGTCGTGGGGACGACCCTATAGTCGTCGGACATGACGGTGGCGGGCCAGTCTAGTCCCGGGTCGTGGGGACGACCCTATAGTCGTCGGACATGTCGGCGGCGGGCCAACCTAGTCCCGGGGTCGTGGGGACGACCCTATAATCGTCGGACAAGCCGGCGGCTGGCCAACTTTGGCCCGTGGTCGTGGAGACGACCCTATAGTCGTCGGAAATGACGGTGGCGGGCCAATCTAGTCCCGGGGTCGTGGGGACGACCCTACAGTCGTCGGACAAGTCGGCGGCGAGCCAATCTAGTCCCGCGGTCGTGGGGACGACCCTATAGTCGTCGGACAAGTCAGCGGCTAGCCAACATTGGCCCGTGGTCGTGGGGACGACCATATAGTCGTCGGACATGACGGTGGCGGGCCACTCTAGTCCCGGGTCGTGGGGACGACCCTATAGTCGTCGGACATGTCGGCGGCTCGCCAACTTTGGCCCGGCGTCGTGGGGACGACCCTATAGTCGTCGCAAATGACGGTGGCGGGCCAATCTATTTCCGGGGTCGTGGGGACGACCGTATAGTCGTCGGACATATCCGCGGCTGGCCAACTTTGGCCCGGGGTCGTGGGGACGACCCTATAGTCGTCGGACAAGTCGGCGGCAGGCCAACCTAGTCCCGGGGTCGTGGGGACGACCCAATAATCGTCGGACAAGCCGGCGGCTGGCCAACTTTGGCCCGTGGTTGTGGGGACGACCCTATAGTCGTCGGACAAGTCGGCGGCGAGCCCACCTAGTCGGGAGGTCGTGGGGACGACCCTATAGTCGTCGGACAAGCCGGCGGCCGGCCAACCTAGTCCGGGGGTCGTGGGGACGACCCTATAGTCGTCGGACATGTCGGTGGCGGGCCAACCTAGTCCCGGGGTCGTGGGGACGACCCAATAGTCGTCGGACATGTCGGCGGCGAGCCAACATTGACCCGGGGTCGTGGGGACGACTCTATAGTCGTCGGACATGTCGGTGGCGGGCCAGTCTAGTCCCGGGTCGTGGGGACGACCCTATAGTCGTCGGACATATCAGCGGCTGGCCAACTTTGGCCCGTGGTCGTGGGGACGACCCTATAGTCGTCAGACATGACGGTGGCGAGCCAACCTAGTCCCGGGGTCGTGGGGACGACCCTATAGTCGTCGGACATGTCGGCGGCGAGCCAACATTGACCCGGGGTCGTGGGGACGACTCTATAGTCGTCGGACATGTCGGTGGCGGGCCAGTCTAGTCCCGGGTCGTGGGGACGACCCTATAGTCGTCGGACATATCAGCGGCTGGCCAACTTTGGCCCGGGGTCGTGGGGACGACCCTATAGTCGTCGGACAAGTCGGCGGCCGGCCAACCTAGTCCGGGGGTCGTGGTGACGACCCTATAGTCGTCGAACATGACGGTGGCGGGCCAGTCTAGTCCGGGGTCGTGGGGACGACCCTATAGTCGTCGGACATGTCGGCGGCTGGCCAACTTTGGCCCGTGGTCGTGGGGACGACCCTATAGTCGTCGGAAATGTCGGTGGCTGTCCAACTTTGGCCCAGGGGTCGTGGGGACGACCCTATAGTCGGCGGACATGTCGGCGGCGAGCCAACATTGACCCGGGGTCGTGGGGACGACTCTATAGTCGTCGGACATGTCGTTGGCGGGCCAGTCTAGTCGCGGGTCGTGGGGACGACCCTACAGTCGTCGGACGTGTCGGCGGCTGGCCAACTTTGGCCCGTGGTCGTGGGGACGACCCTATAGTCGTCGGAAATGTCTGTGGCTGTCCAACTTTGGCCCAGGGGTCGTGGGGACGACCCTATAGTCGTCGGACATGTCGGCGGCGAGCCAACATTGACCCGGGGTCGTGGGGACGACTCCATAGTCGTCGGACATGTCGGTGGCGGGCCAGTCTAGTCCCGGGTCATGGGGACGACCCTATAGTGGTCGGACATGTCGGCGGCTGGCCAACTTTGGCCCGTGGTCGTGGGGACGACCCTATAGTCGTCAGACATGACGGTGGCGAGCCAACCTAGTCCCGGGGTCGTGGGGACGACCCTATAGTCGTCGGACATGTCGGCAATTGGCCAACATTGGCCCGGGGTCGTGGGGACGACCCTATAGTCGTCGGACATGTCGGCGGCGGGCCAACCTAGTCCCGGGGTCGTGGGGATGACCCTATAGTCGTCGGACATGACGGTGGCGGGCCAGTCTAGTCCCGGGTCGTGGGGACGACCCTACAGTCGTCGGACAAGTCGGCGGCGAGCCAATCTAGTCCCGCGGTCGTGGGGACGACCCTATAGTCGTCGGATATGTCGGCGGCTGGCCAACTTTGGCCCGTGGTCGTGGGGACGACCCTATAGTCGTCGGACAAGTCGGCGGCGGGCCAACCTAGTCCCGGGGTCGTGGGGATGACCCTATAGTCGTCGGACATGTCGGCGGCGGGCCAACCTAGTCCCGGGGTCGTGGGGATGACCCTATAGTCGTCGGACATGACGGTGGCGGGCCAGTCTAGTCCCGGGTCGTGGGGACGACCCTACAGTCGTCGGACAAGTCGGCGGCGAGCCAATCTAGTCCCGCGGTCGTGGGGACGTCCCTATAGTCGTCGGATATGTCGGCGGCTGGCCAACTTTGGCCCGTGGTCGTGGGGACGACCCTATAGTCGTCGGACAAGTCGGCGGCGGGCCTACCTAGTCCCGGGGTCGTGGGGACGACCCTATAGTCGTCAGACATGTCGGTGGCGAGCCAACCTAGTCCCGGGGTCGGGGGGACGACCCTATAGTCGTCGGACATGTCGGTGGTGAGCCAACCTAGTCCCGGGGTCGTGGGGACGACCCTATAGTCGTCGGACAAGTCGGCGGCGGGCCAACCTAGTCCCGGGGTCGTGGGGATGACCCTATAGTCGTCGGACATGTCGGCGGCGGGCCAACCTAGTCCCGGGGTCGTGGGGATGACCCTATAGTCGTCGGACATGACGGTGGCGGGCCAGTCTAGTCCCGGGTCGTGGGGACGACCCTACAGTCGTCGGACAAGTCGGCGGCGAGCCAATCTAGTCCCGCGGTCGTGGGGGCGACCCTATAGTCGTCGGATATGTCGGCGGCTGGCCAACTTTGGCCCGTGGTCGTGGGGACGACCCTATAGTCGTCGGACAAGTCGGCGGCGGGCCTACCTAGTCCCGGGGTCGTGGGGACGACCCTATAGTCGTCAGACATGTCGGTGGCGAGCCAACCTAGTCCCGGGGTCGGGGGGACGACCCTATAGTCGTCGGACAAGTCGGCGGCGGGCCAACCTAGTCCCGGGGACGTGGGGATGACCCTATAGTCGTCGGACATGTCGGCGGCTGGCCAACTTTGGCCCGTGGTCGTGGGGACGACCCTATAGTCGTCGGAAATGACGGTAGCGGGCCAATCTAGTCCCGGGGTCGTGGGGACGACCCTACAGTCGTCGGACAAGTCGGCGGCGAGCCAATCTAGTCCCGCGGTCGTGGGGACGACCCTATAGTCGTCGGACAAGTCAGCGGCTGGCCTACATTGGCCCGTGGTCGTGGGGACGACCATATAGTCGTCGGACATGACGGTGGCGGGCCACTCTAGTCCCGGGTCGTGGGGACGACCCTATAGTCGTCGGACATGTCGGCGGCTGGCCAACTTTGGCCCGGGGTCGTGGGGACGACCCTATAGTCGTCGGATATGTCGGCGGCTGGCCAACTTTGGCCCGTGGTCGTGGGGACGACCCTATAGTCGTCGGACAAGTCGGCGGCGGGCCAACCTAGTCCCGGGGTCGTGGGGACGACCCTATAATCGTCGGACAAGCCGGCGGCTGGCCAACTTTGGCCCGTGGTCGTGGGGACGACCCTATAGTCGTCGGACAAGTCGGCGGGTGTCCAACTTTGGCCCGGGGTCGTGGGGACGACCCTATAGTCGTCGGACTTGACGGTGGCGGGCCAATCTAGTCCCGGGGTCGTGGGGACGACGCCATAGTCGTCAGACATGTCGGTGGCGAGCCAACCTAGTCCCGGGGTCGTGGGGACGACCCTATAGTCGTCGGACAAGTCGGCGGCGGGCCAACCTAGTCCCGGGGTCGTGGGGATGACCCTATAGTCGTCGGACATGTCGGCGGCTGGCCAACTTTGGCCCGTGGTCGTGGGGACGACCCTATAGTCGTCAGACATGACGGTGGCGAGCCAACCTAGTCCCGGGGTCGTGGGGACGACCCTATAGTCGTCGGACATAACGGTGGCGGGCCAATCTAGACCCGGGGTCGTGGGGACGACCCTATAATCGTCGGACAAGTCGGCGGCGGGCCTACCTAGTCCCGGGGTCGTGGGGACGACCCTATAGTCGTCGGATAGGTCGGCAGCTGGCCAACTTTGGCCCGGGGTCGTGGGAACGACCCTATAGTCGTCGGACAAGTCGGCGGCGAGCCCACCTAGTCGGGGGGTCGTGGGGACGACCCTATAGTCGTCGGACTTGACGGTGGCGGGCCAATCTAGTCCCGGGGTCGTGGGGACGACGCCATAGTCGTCAGACATGTCGGTGGCGAGCCAACCTAGTCCCGGGGTCGTGGGGACGACCCTATAGTCGTCGGACATGTCGGTGGCGGGCCAGTCTAGTCCCGGGTCGTATGGACGACCCTATAGTCGTCGGACATGTCGGCGGCTGGCCAACTTTGGCCCGTGGTCGTGGGGACGACCCTATAGTCGTCGGACATGACGGTGGCGGGCCAGTCTAGTCCCGGGTCATGGGGACGACCCTATAGTCGTCGGACAAGTCGGCGGCTGGCCAACTTTGGCCCGTGGTCGTGGGGACGACCCTATAGTCGTCGGAAATGACGGTGGCGGGCCAATCTAGTCCCGGGGTCGTGGGGACGACCTTACAGTCGTTGGACAAGTCGGCGGCGAGCCAATCTAGTCCCGCGGTCGTGGAGACGACCCTATAGTCGACGGACAAGTCAGCGGCTGGCCAACATTGGCCCGTGGTCGTGGGGACGACCATATAGTCGTCGGACATGACGGTGGCGGGCCACTCTAGTCCCGGGTCGTGGGGACGACCCTATAGTCGTCGGACATGTCGGCGGCTGGCCAGCTTTGGCCCGGGGTCGTGGGGACGACCCTATAGTCGTCGGATATGTCGGCGGCTGGCCAACTTTGGCCCGTGGTCGTGGGGACGACCCTATAGTCGTCGGAAATGACGGTGGCGGGCCAATCTATTCCCGGGGTCGTGGGGACGACCCTATAGTCGTCGGACATGACGGTGGCGGGCCAGTCTAGTCCCGGGTCGTGGGGACGACCCTATAGTCGTCGGACATGTCGGTGGCGGGCCAGTCTAGTCCCGGGTCGGGGGGACGACCCTATAGTCGTCGGACATGTCGGCGGCTGGCCAACTTTGGCCCGTGGTCGTGGGGAGGACCCTATACTCGTCGGACAAGTCGGCGGCGTACCAACCTAGTCCGGGGGTCGTGGGGACGACCCTATTGTCGTCGGACATGACGGTGGCGAGCCAATCTAGTCCCGGGGTCATAGGGACGACCCTATAGTCGTCGGACATGTCGGCGATTGGCCAACTTTGGCCCGTGGTCGTGGGGTCGATCCGATAGTCGTCGGACATGACGGTGGCGAGCCAATCTAGTTCCGGGGTCGTGGTGACGACCCTATAGCCGTCGGACATGTCGGCGGCTGGCCAACTTTGGCCCGTGGTCGTGGGGACGACTGTTTAGTCGTCGGACATTTCGGCGGCTGGCCAATCTAGACCCAGGGTCGTGGGGACGACCCTATTGTCGTCGGGCATGACGGTGGCGGGGCAATCTAGTCCCGGGGTCGTGGGGACGGCCCTATAGTCGCCGGGCAAGTCGGCGGCGGGCCAACCTTGTACCGGGGTCGTGGGGACGACCCTATAGTCGTCGGACATGTTGGCGATTGGCCAACTTTGGCCCGGTGTCGTGGGGACGACCCTATAGACGTCCGACATGACACAGGTGGGCCAATATTGGCCCGGGGTCGTGGGGACGATCCGATAGTCGTCGGACATGACGGTGGCGGGCCAATCTAGTCCCGGGGTCGTGGGGACGGCCCTATAGTCGCCGGGCAAGTCGGCGGCGGGCCAACCTTGTACCGGGGTCGTGGGGACGACCCTATAGTCGTCGGACATGTTGGCGATTGGCCAACTTTGGCCCGGTGTCGTGGGGACGACCCTATAGTCGTCGGACATGTCGGCGGCTGGCCAACTTTGGCCCGTGGTCGTGGGGACGATCCGATTGTCGTCGGACATGACGGTGGCGGGCCAACCTAGACCCGGGGTCGTGGGGACGACCCTATATTCGTTGGACATGTCTGCGGCAGGCCAAATTTGGCCCGGTGTCGTGGGGACGACTCTATTGTCGTCGGACATGTCGGCGGCTGGCCAACCTAGACCCGGGGTCGTGGGGACGACCCTATAGTCGTCGGACATGTCGGCGGCTGGCCAACCTAGTCCCGAGGTCGTCGGACTTGAGGGTGGCGGCCCAATCTAGTCCCGGGGTCGTGGGGACGACCCTACAGTCGTCGGACATTTCGGCGGCTTGCCAACTTTGGGACGGGGTCGTGGGGACGACCCTATAGTCGTCGGACATGACGGTGGCTGGCCAACCTAGTCCCGAGGTCGTGGGGGCGACCCTACAGTCGTCGGACATGTCGGCGGCTGGCCAACCTAGTCCCGAGGTCGTCGGACTTGACGGTGGCGGGCCAATCTAGTCCCGGGGTCGAAGGGATGACCCTATTGTCGTCGGACATGGCGGTGGCGGGCCAATCTAGTCCCGTGGTCGTGGGGACGACCCTATAGTCGTCGGACATGTCGGCGGCTGGCCAACCTAGTCCCGAGGTCGTCGGACATGACGGTGGCGGGCCAATCTAGTCCCGTGGTCGTGGGGACGACCCTATAGTCTTCGGACATGACGGTAGCGGGCCAATCTAGACCCGAGGTCGTGGGGGTGACCCTATAGTCGTCGGACTTGACGGTGGCGGGCCAATCTAGTCCCGGGGTCCGTGGGGACGACCCTATAGTCGTCGGAAATGTCGGTAGCGGGCCAATCTAGACCCGAGGTCGTGGGGACGACCCTATAGTCGTCGGACATGTCGGCGGCTGGCCAACTTTGGCCCGTGGTCGTGGGGACGACCCTATAGTCGTCAGACATGACGGTGGCGAGCCAACCTAGTCCCGGGGTCGTGGGGACGACCCTATAGTCGTCGGACATAACGGTGGCGGGCCAATCTAGACCCGGGGTCGTGGGGACGACCCTATAATCGTCGGACAAGTCGGCGGCGGGCCTACCTAGTCCCGGGGTCGTGGGGACGACCCTATAGTCGTCGGATAGGTCGGCAGCTGGCCAACTTTGGCCCGGGGTCGTGGGAACGACCCTATAGTCGTCGGACAAGTCGGCGGCGAGCCCACCTAGTCGGGGGGTCGTGGGGACGACCCTATAGTCGCCGGACTTGACGGTGGCGGGCCAATCTAGTCCCGGGGTCGTGGGGACGACGCCATAGTCGTCAGACATGTCGGTGGCGAGCCAACCTAGTCCCGGGGTCGTGGGGACGACCCTATAGTCGTCGGACATGTCGGTGGCGGGCCAGTCTAGTCCCGGGTCGTGGGGACGACCCTATAGTCGTCGGACATGTCGGCGGCTGGCCAACTTTGGCCCGTGGTCGTGGGGACGACCCTATAGTCGTCGGACATGACGGTGGCGGGCCAGTCTAGTCCCGGGTCATGGGGACGACCCTATAGTCGTCGGACAAGTCGGCGGCTGGCCAACTTTGGCCCGTGGTCGTGGGGACGACCCTATAGTCGTCGGAAATGACGGTGGCGGGCCAATCTAGTCCCGGGGTCGTGGGGACGACCTTACAGTCGTCGGACAAGTCGGCGGCGAGCCAATCTAGTCCCGCGGTCGTGGAGACGACCCTATAGTCGTCGGACAAGTCAGCGGCTGGCCAACATTGGCCCGTGGTCGTGGGGACGACCATATAGTCGTCGGACATGTCGGTGGCGGGCCAGTCTAGTCCCGGGTCGTGGGGACGACCCTATAGTCGTCGGACATGTCGGCGGCTGGCCAACTTTGGCCCGTGGTCGTGGGGACGACCCTATAGTCGTCGGACATGACGGTGGCGGGCCAGTCTAGTCCCGGGTCATGGGGACGACCCTATAGTCGTCGGACAAGTCGGCGGCTGGCCAACTTTGGCCCGTGGTCGTGGGGACGACCCTATAGTCGTCGGAAATGACGGTGGCGGGCCAATCTAGTCCCGGGGTCGTGGGGACGACCCTATAGTCGTCGGACAAGTCGGCGGCGGGCCAACCTAGTCCCGGGGTCGTGGGGATGACCCTATAGTCGTCGGACATGACGGTGGCGGGCCAGTCTAGTCCCGGGTCGTGGGGACGACCCTATAGTCGTCGGACATGTCGCCGACTGGCCAACTTTGGCCCGTGGTCGTGGGGACGACACTATAGTCGTCGGACATAACGGTGGCGGGCCAATCTAGTCCCGGGGTCGTGGGGACGACCCTATAGTCGTCGGACAAGTCGGCGGCGGGCCTACCTAGTCCCGGGGTCGTGGGGACGACCCTATAGTCGTCGGATAAGTCGGCAGCTTGCCAACTTTGGCCCGGGTTCGTGGGAACGACCCTATAGTCGTCGGACAAGTCGGGGGCGAGCCCACCTAGTCCGGGGGTCGTGGGGACGACCCTATAGTCGTCGGACAAGTCGGCGGCCGGCCAACCTAGTCCGGGGGTCGTGGGGACGACCCTATAGTCGTCGGACATGACGGTGGCGGGCCAGTCTAGTCCCGGGTCGTGGGGATGACCCTATAGTCGTCGGACATGTCGGCGGCTGGCCAACTTTGGCCCGTGGTCGTGGGGAGGACCCTATAGTCGTCGGACATAACGGTGGCGGGCCAATCTAGTCCCGGGGTCGTGGGGACGACCCTATAGTCGTCGGACAAGTCGGCGGCGGGCCTACCTAGTCCCGGGGTCGTGGGGACGACCCTATAGTCGTCGGATAAGTCGGCAGCTTGCCAACTTTGGCCCGGGGTCGTGGGAACGACCCTATAGTCGTCGGACAAGTCGGCGGCGAGCCCACCTAGTCGGGGGGTCGTGGGGACGACCCTATAGTCGTCGGACAAGTCGGCGACTGGCCAACCTAGTCCGGGGGTCGTGGGGACGACCCTATAGTCGTCGGACGTGACGGTGGCGGGCCAGTCTAGTCCCGGGTCGTGGGGACGACCCTATAGTCGTCGGACAAGTCGGCGGCGGGCCTACCTAGTCCCGGGGTCGTGGGGACGACCCTATAGTCGTCGGATAAGTCGGCGGCTGGCCAACTTTGGCCCGTGGTCGTGGGGACGACCCTATAGTCGTCGGACATGACGGTGGCGGGCCAGTCTAGTCCCGGGTCATGGGGACGACCCTATAGTCGGAGGACAAGTCGGCGGCTGGCCAACTTTGGCCCGTGGTCGTGGGGACGACCCTATAGTCGTCGGAAATGACGGTGGCGGGCCAATCTATTCCCGGGGTCGTGGGGACGACCCTATAGTCGTCGGACATGTCGGCGGCTGGCCAACTTTGGCCCGTGGTCGTGGGGAGGACCCTATAGTCGTCGGACATGACGGTGGCGGGCCAGTCTAGTCCCGGGTCATGGGGACGACCCTATAGTCGGAGGACAAGTCGGCGGCTGGCCAACTTTGGCCCGTGGTCGTGGGGACGACCCTATAGTCGTCGGAAATGACGGTGGCGGGCCAATCTATTCCCGGGGTCGTGGGGACGACCCTATAGTCGTCGGACATATCAGCGGCTGGACAACTTTGGCCCGGGGTCGTGGGGACGACCCTACAGTCGTCGGATATGTCGGCAGCTGGCCAACTTTGGCCCGTGGTCGTGGGGACGACCCTATAGTGGTCGGAAATGACGGTGGCGGGCCAATCTAGTCCCGGGGTCGTGGGGACGACCCTATAGTCGTCGGACAAGTCGGCGGCGGGCCAACCTAGTCCCGGGGTCGTGGGGATGACCCTATAGTCGTCGGACATGACGGTGGCGGGCCAGTCTAGTCCCGGGTCGTGGGGACGACCCTATAGTCGTCGGACATGTCGCCGGCTGGCCAACTTTGGCCCGTGGTCGTGGGGACGACCCTATAGTCGTCGGACATAACGGTGGCGGGCCAATCTAGTCCCGGGGTCGTGGGGACGACCCTATAGTCGTCGGACAAGTCAGCGGCGGGCCTACCTAGTCCCGGGGTCGTGGGGACGACCCTATAGTCGTCGGATAAGTCGGCAGCTTGCCAACTTTGGCCCGGGGTCGTGGGAACGACCCTATAGTCGTCGGACAAGTCGGGGGCGAGCCCACCTAGTCCGGGGGTCGTGGGGACGACCCTATAGTCGTCGGACAAGTCGGCGGCCGGCCAACCTAGTCCGGGGGTCGTGGGGACGACCCTATAGTCGTCGGACATGACGGTGGCGGGCCAGTCTAGTCCCGGGTCGTGGGGACGACCCTATAGTCGTCGGACATGTCGGCGGCTGGCCAACTTTGGCCCGTGGTCGTGGGGAGGACCCTATAGTCGTCGGAAATGACGGTGGCGGGCCAATCTAGTCCCGGGGTCGTGGGGACGACCCTATAGTCGTCGGACAAGTCGGCGGCGAGCCCACCTAGTCGGGGGTCGTGGGGACGACCCTATAGTCGTCGGACAAGTCGGCGACTGGCCAACCTAGTCCGGGGGTCGTGGGGACGACCCTATAGTCGTCGGACATGACGGTGGCGGGCCAGTCTAGTCCCGGGTCGTGGGGACGACCCTATAGTCGTCGGACATGTCGGTGGCGGGCCAGTCTAGTCCCGGGTCGTGGGGACGACCCTATAGTCGTCGGACATGTCGGCGGCTGGCCAACTTTGGCCCGTGGTCGTGGGGAGGACCCTATACTCGTCGGACAAGTCGCCGGCGTACCAACCTAGTCCGGGGGTCGTGGGGACGACCCTATTGTCGTCGGACATGGGGACGACCCTATAGACGTCCGACATGACACAGGTGGGCCAATATTGGCCCGGGGTCGTGGGGACGATCCGATAGTCGTCGGACATGACGGTGGCGGGCCAATCTAGTCCCGGGGTCGTGGGGACGGCCCTATAGTCGCCGGGCAAGTCGGCGGCGGGCCAACCTTGTACCGGGGTCGTGGGGACGACCCTATAGTCGTCGGACATGTTGGCGATTGGCCAACTTTGGCCCGTGGTCGTGGGGACGACCCTATAGTCGTCGGACATGACGGTGGCGGGCCAGTCTAGTCCCGGGTCATGGGGACGACCCTATAGTCGGAGGACAAGTCGGCGGCTGGCCAACTTTGGCCCGTGGTCGTGGGGACGACCCTACAGTCGTCGGACAAGTCGGCGGCGAGCCAATCTAGTCCCGCGGTCGTGGGGACGACCCTGTAGTCGTCGGACAAGTCAGCGGCTGGCCTACATTGGCCCGTGGTCGTGGGGACGACCATATAGTCGTCGGACATGACGGTGGCGGGCCACTCTAGTCCCGGGTCGTGGGGACGACCCTATAGTCGTCGGATATGTCGGCGGCAGGCCAACTTTGGCCCGTGGTCGTGGGGACGACCCTATAGTCGTCGGACATGTCGGCGGCGAGCCAACATTGACCTGGGGTCGTGGGGACGACTCTATAGTCGTCGGACATGTCGGTGGCGGGCCAGTCTAGTCCCGGGTCGTGGGGACGACCCTATAGTCGTCGGACATGTCGGCGATTGGCCATTATTGGCCCGGGGTCGTGGGGACGACCCTATAGTCGTCGGACATGTCGGCGGCTGGCCAACATTGGCCCGTGGTCGTGGGGACGACCCAACAGTCGTCGGACATGTCGGCGGCGAGCCAACATTGACCCGGGGTCGTGGGGACGACCATATAGTCGTCGGACATGACGGTGGCGGGCCAGTCTAGTCCCGGGTCATGGGGACGACCCTATAGTCGTTGGACAAGTCGGCGGCGGGCCAACCTTGTACCGGGGTCGTGGGGACGACCCTATAGTCGTCGGACATGTTGGCGATTGGCCAACTTTGGCCCGGTGTCGTGGGGACGACCCTATAGTCGTCGGACATGTCGGCGGCTGGCCAACTTTGGCCCGTGGTCGTGGGGACGATCCGATTGTCGTCGGACATGACGGTGGCGGGCCAACCTAGACCCGGGGTCGTGGGGACGACCCTATATTCGTTGGACATGTCTGCGGCAGGCCAAATTTGGCCCGGTGTCGTGGGGACGACTCTATTGTCGTCGGACATGTCGGCGGCTGGCCAACCTAGACCCGGGGTCGTGGGGACGACCCTATAGTCGTCGGACATGTCGGCGGCTGGCCAACCTAGTCCCGAGGTCGTCGGACTTGAGGGTGGCGGCCCAATCTAGTCCCGGGGTCGTGGGGACGACCCTACAGTCGTCGGACATTTCGGCGGCTTGCCAACTTTGGGACGGGGTCGTGGGGACGACCCTATAGTCGTCGGACATGACGGTGGCGAGCCAATCTAGTCCCGCGGTCGTGGAGACGACCCTATAGTCGTCGGACAAGTCAGCGGCTGGCCAACATTGGCCCGTGGTCGTGGGGACGACCCTATAGTCGTCGGACATAACGGTGGCGGGCCAATCTAGACCCGGGGTCGTGGGGACGACCCTATAGTCGTCGGACAAGTCGGCGGCGGGCCAACCTAGTCCCGGGGTCGTGGGGATGACCCTATAGTCGTCGGACATGACGGCGGCGGGCCAACCTAGTCCCGGGGTCGTGGGGACGACCCTATAGTCGTCGGACAAGTCGGCGGCGGGCCAACCTAGTCCCGGGGTCGTGGGGATGACCCTATAGTCGTCGGACATGACGGTGGCGGGCCAGACTAGTCCCGGGTCGTGGGGACGACCCTATAGTCGTCGGACATGTCGCCGGCTGGCCAACTTTGGCCCGTGGTCGTGGGGACGACCCTATAGTCGTCGGACATAACGGTGGCGGGCCAATCTAGTCCCGGGGTCGTGGGGACGACCCTATAGTCGTCGGACAAGTCGGCGGCGGACCAACCTTGTCCCGGGGTCGTGGGGACGACCCTATAGTCGTCGGACATGACGGTGGCGGGCCAATCTAGTCTCGGGGTCGTGGGGACGACCCTATAGTCGTCGGACATGACGGTGGCGGCCAATCTAGTTCCGGGGTCGTGGGGACGACCCTATAGTCGTCGGACATGTCGGCGGCTGGACAACTTTGGCCCGTGGACGTGGGGACGACCCCATAGTCGTCGGACATTTCGGCGGCTGGCCAACTTTGGCCCGTGGTCGTGGGGACGATCCGATAGTCGTCGGACATGACGGTGGCGGGCCAATCTGGTCCCGGGGTCATAGGGACGACCCTATAGTCGTCGGACATGTCGGCGATTGGCCATTATTGGCCCGGGGTCGTGGGGACGATCCGATAGTCGTCGGACATGACGGTGGCGGGCCAATCTAGTCCCGGGGTCGTGGGGACGACCCTACAGTCGTCGGACAAGTCGGCGGCGAGCCAATCTAGTCCCGCGGTCGTGGGGACGACCCTGTAGTCGTCGGACAAGTCAGCGGCTGGCCTACATTGGCCCGTGGTCGTGGGGACGACCATATAGTCGTCGGACATGACGGTGGCGGGCCACTCTAGTCCCGGGTCGTGGGGACGACCCTATAGTCGTCGGATATGTCGGCGGCAGGCCAACTTTGGCCCGTGGTCGTGGGGACGACCCTATAGTCGTCGGACATGTCGGCGGCGAGCCAACATTGACCTGGGGTCGTGGGGACGACTCTATAGTCGTCGGACATGTCGGTGGCGGGCCAGTCTAGTCCCGGGTCGTGGGGACGACCCTATAGTCGTCGGACAAGTCGGCGATTGGCCATTATTGGCCCGGGGTCGTGGGGACGACCCTATAGTCGTCGGACATGTCGGCGGCTGGCCAACATTGGCCCGTGGTCGTGGGGACGACCCAACAGTCGTCGGACATGTCGGCGGCGAGCCAACATTGACCCGGGGTCGTGGGGACGACCATATAGTCGTCGGACATGACGGTGGCGGGCCAGTCTAGTCCCGGGTCATGGGGACGACCCTATAGTCGTTGGACAAGTCGGCGGCTGGCCAACCTTGTACCGGGGTCGTGGGGACGACCCTATAGTCGTCGGACATGTTGGCGATTGGCCAACTTTGGCCCGGTGTCGTGGGGACGACCCTATAGTCGTCGGACATGTCGGCGGCTGGCCAACTTTGGCCCGTGGTCGTGGGGACGATCCGATTGTCGTCGGACATGACGGTGGCGGGCCAACCTAGACCCGGGGTCGTGGGGACGACCCTATATTCGTTGGACATGTCTGCGGCAGGCCAAATTTGGCCCGGTGTCGTGGGGACGACTCTATTGTCGTCGGACATGTCGGCGGCTGGCCAACCTAGACCCGGGGTCGTGGGGACGACCCTATAGTCGTCGGACATGTCGGCGGCTGGCCAACCTAGTCCCGAGGTCGTCGGACTTGAGGGTGGCGGCCCAATCTAGTCCCGGGGTCGTGGGGACGACCCTACAGTCGTCGGACATTTCGGCGGCTTGCCAACTTTGGGACGGGGTCGTGGGGACGACCCTATAGTCGTCGGACATGACGGTGGCGAGCCAATCTAGTCCCGCGGTCGTGGAGACGACCCTATAGTCGTCGGACAAGTCAGCGGCTGGCCAACATTGGCCCGTGGTCGTGGGGACGACCCTATAGTCGTCGGACATAACGGTGGCGGGCCAATCTAGACCCGGGGTCGTGGGGACGACCCTATAGTCGTCGGACAAGTCGGCGGCGGGCCAACCTAGTCCCGGGGTCGTGGGGATGACCCTATAGTCGTCGGACATGACGGCGGCGGGCCAACCTAGTCCCGGGGTCGTGGGGACGACCCTATAGTCGTCGGACAAGTCGGCGGCGGGCCAACCTAGTCCCGGGGTCGTGGGGATGACCCTATAGTCGTCGGACATGACGGTGGCGGGCCAGACTAGTCCCGGGTCGTGGGGACGACCCTATAGTCGTCGGACATGTCGCCGGCTGGCCAACTTTGGCCCGTGGTCGTGGGGACGACCCTATAGTCGTCGGACATAACGGTGGCGGGCCAATCTAGTCCCGGGGTCGTGGGGACGACCCTATAGTCGTCGGACAAGTCGGCGGCGGACCAACCTTGTCCCGGGGTCGTGGGGACGACCCTATAGTCGTCGGACATGACGGTGGCGGGCCAATCTAGTCTCGGGGTCGTGGGGACGACCCTATAGTCGTCGGACATGACGGTGGCGGCCAATCTAGTTCCGGGGTCGTGGGGACGACCCTATAGTCGTCGGACATGTCGGCGGCTGGACAACTTTGGCCCGTGGACGTGGGGACGACCCCATAGTCGTCGGACATTTCGGCGGCTGGCCAACTTTGGCCCGTGGTCGTGGGGACGATCCGATAGTCGTCGGACATGACGGTGGCGGGCCAATCTGGTCCCGGGGTCATAGGGACGACCCTATAGTCGTCGGACATGTCGGCGATTGGCCATTATTGGCCCGGGGTCGTGGGGACGATCCGATAGTCGTCGGACATGACGGTGGCGGGCCAATCTAGTCCCGGGGTCGTGGGGACGACCCTACAGTCGTCGGACAAGTCGGCGGCGAGCCAATCTAGTCCCGCGGTCGTGGGGACGACCCTGTAGTCGTCGGACAAGTCAGCGGCTGGCCTACATTGGCCCGTGGTCGTGGGGACGACC
The DNA here is from genome assembly GCA_963932275.1 of Andrena praecox. Taxonomy (NCBI): domain Eukaryota; kingdom Metazoa; phylum Arthropoda; class Insecta; order Hymenoptera; family Andrenidae; genus Andrena; species Andrena praecox. The sequence continues at coordinate 1,799,085 of CAWVQO010000615.1, read as the reverse complement.
ATATAGTCGTCGGACATGACGGTGGCGGGCCACTCTAGTCCCGGGTCGTGGGGACGACCCTATAGTCGTCGGATATGTCGGCGGCAGGCCAACTTTGGCCCGTGGTCGTGGGGACGACCCTATAGTCGTCGGACATGTCGGCGGCGAGCCAACATTGACCTGGGGTCGTGGGGACGACTCTATAGTCGTCGGACATGTCGGTGGCGGGCCAGTCTAGTCCCGGGTCGTGGGGACGACCCTATAGTCGTCGGACATGTCGGCGATTGGCCATTATTGGCCCGGGGTCGTGGGGACGACCCTATAGTCGTCGGACATGTCGGCGGCTGGCCAACATTGGCCCGTGGTCGTGGGGACGACCCAACAGTCGTCGGACATGTCGGCGGCGAGCCAACATTGACCCGGGGTCGTGGGGACGACCATATAGTCGTCGGACATGACGGTGGCGGGCCAGTCTAGTCCCGGGTCATGGGGACGACCCTATAGTCGTTGGACAAGTCGGCGGCTGGCCAACCTTGTACCGGGGTCGTGGGGACGACCCTATAGTCGTCGGACATGTTGGCGATTGGCCAACTTTGGCCCGGTGTCGTGGGGACGACCCTATAGTCGTCGGACATGTCGGCGGCTGGCCAACTTTGGCCCGTGGTCGTGGGGACGATCCGATTGTCGTCGGACATGACGGTGGCGGGCCAACCTAGACCCGGGGTCGTGGGGACGACCCTATATTCGTTGGACATGTCTGCGGCAGGCCAAATTTGGCCCGGTGTCGTGGGGACGACTCTATTGTCGTCGGACATGTCGGCGGCTGGCCAACCTAGACCCGGGGTCGTGGGGACGACCCTATAGTCGTCGGACATGTCGGCGGCTGGCCAACCTAGTCCCGAGGTCGTCGGACTTGAGGGTGGCGGCCCAATCTAGTCCCGGGGTCGTGGGGACGACCCTACAGTCGTCGGACATTTCGGCGGCTTGCCAACTTTGGGACGGGGTCGTGGGGACGACCCTATAGTCGTCGGACATGACGGTGGCGAGCCAATCTAGTCCCGCGGTCGTGGAGACGACCCTATAGTCGTCGGACAAGTCAGCGGCTGGCCAACATTGGCCCGTGGTCGTGGGGACGACCCTATAGTCGTCGGACATAACGGTGGCGGGCCAATCTAGACCCGGGGTCGTGGGGACGACCCTATAGTCGTCGGACAAGTCGGCGGCGGGCCAACCTAGTCCCGGGGTCGTGGGGATGACCCTATAGTCGTCGGACATGACGGCGGCGGGCCAACCTAGTCCCGGGGTCGTGGGGACGACCCTATAGTCGTCGGACAAGTCGGCGGCGGGCCAACCTAGTCCCGGGGTCGTGGGGATGACCCTATAGTCGTCGGACATGACGGTGGCGGGCCAGACTAGTCCCGGGTCGTGGGGACGACCCTATAGTCGTCGGACATGTCGCCGGCTGGCCAACTTTGGCCCGTGGTCGTGGGGACGACCCTATAGTCGTCGGACATAACGGTGGCGGGCCAATCTAGTCCCGGGGTCGTGGGGACGACCCTATAGTCGTCGGACAAGTCGGCGGCGGACCAACCTTGTCCCGGGGTCGTGGGGACGACCCTATAGTCGTCGGACATGACGGTGGCGGGCCAATCTAGTCTCGGGGTCGTGGGGACGACCCTATAGTCGTCGGACATGACGGTGGCGGCCAATCTAGTTCCGGGGTCGTGGGGACGACCCTATAGTCGTCGGACATGTCGGCGGCTGGACAACTTTGGCCCGTGGACGTGGGGACGACCCCATAGTCGTCGGACATTTCGGCGGCTGGCCAACTTTGGCCCGTGGTCGTGGGGACGATCCGATAGTCGTCGGACATGACGGTGGCGGGCCAATCTGGTCCCGGGGTCATAGGGACGACCCTATAGTCGTCGGACATGTCGGCGATTGGCCATTATTGGCCCGGGGTCGTGGGGACGACCCTATAGTCGTCGGACATGTCGGCGGCTGGCCAACATTGGCCCGTGGTCGTGGGGACGACCCAACAGTCGTCGGACATGTCGGCGGCGAGCCAACATTGACCCGGGGTCGTGGGGACGACCATATAGTCGTCGGACATGACGGTGGCGGGCCAGTCTAGTCCCGGGTCATGGGGACGACCCTATAGTCGTTGGACAAGTCGGCGGCTGGCCAACTTTGGCACGTGGTCGTGGGGACGACCCTATAGTCGTCGGACAAGTCGGCGGCTGGCCAACTTTGGCCCGTGGTCGTGGGGACGACCCTATAGTCGTCGGACATGACGGTGGCGGGCCAGTCTAGTCCCGGGTCATGGGGACGACCCTATAGTCGGAGGACAAGTCGGCGGCTGGCCAACTTTGGCCCGTGGTCGTGGGGACGACCCTATAGTCGTCGGAAATGACGGTGGCGGGCCAATCTAGTCCCGGGGTCGTGGGGACGACCCTACAGTCGTCGGACAAGTCGGCGGCGAGCCAATCTAGTCCCGCGGTCGTGGGGACGACCCTGTAGTCGTCGGACAAGTCAGCGGCTGGCCTACATTGGCCCGTGGTCGTGGGGACGACCATATAGTCGTCGGACATGACGGTGGCGGGCCACTCTAGTCCCGGGTCGTGGGGACGACCCTATAGTCGTCGGATATGTCGGCGGCAGGCCAACTTTGGCCCGTGGTCGTGGGGACGACCCTATAGTCGTCGGACATGTCGGCGGCGAGCCAACATTGACCTGGGGTCGTGGGGACGACTCTATAGTCGTCGGACATGTCGGTGGCGGGCCAGTCTAGTCCCGGGTCGTGGGGACGACCCTATAGTCGTCGGACATGTCGGCGGCTGGCCAGCTTTGGCCCGGGGTCGTGGGGACGACCCTATAGTCGTCGGATATGTCGGCGGCTGGCCAACTTTGGCCCGTGGTCGTGGGGACGACCCTATAGTCGTCGGACAAGTCGGCGGCTGGCCAACTTTGGCACGTGGTCGTGGGGACGACCCTATAGTCGTCGGACAAGTCGGCGGCTGGCCAACTTTGGCCCGTGGTCGTGGGGACGACCCTATAGTCGTCGGACATGACGGTGGCGGGCCAGTCTAGTCCCGGGTCATGGGGACGACCCTATAGTCGGAGGACAAGTCGGCGGCTGGCCAACTTTGGCCCGTGGTCGTGGGGACGACCCTATAGTCGTCGGAAATGACGGTGGCGAGCCAACCTAGTCCCGGGGTCGTGGGGACGACCCTATAGTCGTCGGACATAACGGTGGCGGGCCAATCTAGTCCCGGGGTCGTGGGGACAACCCTATAGTCGTCGGACAAGTCGGCGGCGGGCCTACCTAGTCCCGGGGTCGTGGGGACGACCCTATAGTCGTCGGATAGGTCGGCAGCTTGCCAACTTTGGCCCGGGGTCGTGGGAACGACCCTATAGTCGTCGGACATGACGGTGGCGGGCCAGTCTAGTCCCGGGTCGTGGGGACGACCCTATAGTCGTCGGACATGTCGGTGGCGGGCCAGTCTAGTCCCGGGTCGTGGGGACGACCCTATAGTCGTCGGACATGTCGGCGGCTGGCCAACTTTGGCCCGTAGTCGTGGGGACGACCGTATAGTCGTCGGACATGACGGTGGCGGGCCAGTCTAGTCCCGGGTCATGGGGACGACCCTATAGTCGTCGGACAAGTCGGCGGCTGGCCAACTTTGGCCCGTGGTCGTGGGGACGACCCTATAGTCGTCGGAAATGACGGTGGCGGGCCAATCTAGTCCCGGGGTCGTGGGGACGCCCTTACAGTCGTCGGACAAGTCGGCGGCGAGCCAATCTAGTCCCGCGGTCGTGGAGACGACCCTATAGTCGTCGGACAAGTCAGCGGCTGGCCAACATTGGCCCGTGGTCGTGGGGACGACCATATAGTCGTCGGACATGACGGTGGCGGGCCACTCTAGTCCCGGGTCGTGGGGACGACCCTATAGTCGTCGGACATGTCGGCGGCTGGCCAGCTTTGGCCCGGGGTCGTGGGGACGACCCTATAGTCGTCGGACATGTCGGCGGCTGGACAACTTTGGCCCGTGGTCGTGGGAACGACCCTATAGTCGTCGGACATGTTGGCGGAAGGTCAACGTAGGCCCGTGGTCGTGGGGACGACCCTATAGACGTCCGACATGACACAGGTGGGCCAATATTGGCCCGGGGTCGTGGGGACGATCCGATAGTCGTCGGACATGACGGTGGCGGGCCAATCTAGTCCCGGGGTCGTGGGGACGGCCCTATAGTCGCCGGGCAAGACGGCGGCGGGCCAACCTTGTACCGGGGTCGTGGGGACGACCCTATAGTCGTCGGACATGTTGGCGATTGGCCAACTTTGGCCCGGTGTCGTGGGGACGACCCTATAGTCGTCGGACATGTCGGCGGCTGGCCAACTTTGGCCCGTGGTCGTGGGGACGATCCGATTGTCGTCGGACATGACGGTGGCGGGCCAACCTAGACCCGGGGTCGTGGGGACGACCCTATATTCGTTGGACATGTCTGCGGCAGGCCAAATTTGGCCCGGTGTCGTGGGGACGACTCTATTGTCGTCGGACATGTCGGCGGCTGGCCAACCTAGACCCGGGGTCGTGGGGACGACCCTATAGTCGTCGGACATGTCGGCGGCTGGCCAACCTAGTCCCGAGGTCGTCGGACTTGAGGGTGGCGGGCCAATCTAGTCCCGGGGTCGTGGGGACGACCCTACAGTCGTCGGACATTTCGGCGGCTTGCCAACTTTGGGACGGGGTCGTGGGGACGACCCTATAGTCGTCGGACATGACGGTGGCTGGCCAACCTAGTCCCGAGGTCGTGGGGGCGACCCTACAGTCGTCGGACATGTCGGCGGCTGGCCAACCTAGTCCCGAGGTCTTCGGACTTGACGGTGGCGGGCCAATCTAGTCCCGGGGTCGAAGGGATGACTCTATTGTCGTCGGACATGGCGGTGGCGGGCCAATCTAGTCCCGTGGTCGTGGGGACGACCCTATAGTCGTCGGACATGTCGGCGGCTGGCCAACCTAGTCCCGAGGTCGTCGGACATGACGGTGGCGGGCCAATCTAGTCCCGTGGTCGTGGGGACGACCCTATAGTCTTCGGACATGACGGTAGCGGGCCAATCTAGACCCGAGGTCGTGGGGACGACCCTATAGTCGTCGGACTTGACGGTGGCGGGCCAATCTAGTCCCGGGGTCCGTGGGGACGACCCTATAGTCGTCGGAAATGTCGGTGGCTGTCCAACTTTGGCCCGGGGGTCGTGGGGACGACCCTATAGTCGTCGGACATGTCGGCGGCGAGCCAACATTGACCCGGGGTCGTGGGGACGACTCTATAGTCGTCGGACATGTCGGCGGCTGGCCAAATATGACCCGGGGACGTGGGGCGACCCTATAGTCTTCGGACAAGTCGGCGGCTGGCAAAATTTGGCCCGTGGTCGTGGGGACGACCCTATAGTCGTCAGACATGACGGTGGCGAGCCAACCTAGTCCCGGGGTCGTGGGGACGACCCTATAGTCGTCGGACATGTTGGCGGCTGGTCAACCTAGTCCCGGGGTCGTGGGGACGACCCTATAGTCGTCGGACAAGTCGGCGGCGGACCAACCCTGTCCCGGGGTCGTGGGGACGACCCTATAGTCGTCGGACATGACGGTGGCGGGCCAATCTAGTCTCGGGGTCGTGGGGACGACCCTATAGTCGTCGGACATGACGGTGGCGGCCAATCTAGTTCCGGGGTCGTGGGGACGACCCTATAGTCGTCGGACATGTCGGCGGCTGGACAACTTTGGCCCGTGGACGTGGGGACGACCCCATAGTCGTCGGACATTTCGGCGGCTGGCCAACTTTGGCCCGTGGTCGTGGGGACGATCCGATAGTCGTCGGACATGACGGTGGCGGGCCAATCTGGTCCCGGGGTCATAGGGACGACCCTATAGTCGTCGGACATGTCGGCGATTGGCCATTATTGGCCCGGGGTCGTGGGGACGACCCTATAGTCGTCGGACATGTCGGCGGCTGGCCAACATTGGCCCGTGGTCGTGGGGACGACCCAACAGTCGTCGGACATGTCGGCGGCTGGCCAACTTTGGCCCGTTGTCGTGGGGACGATCCGATAGTCGTCGGACGTGACGGTGGCTAGCCAATCTAGTCCCGGGATCGTGGGGACGACCCTATAGTCGTCGGAGATGTCGGCGGCTGTCCTACTTTGGCCCGGTGTCTTGGGGACGACTCTATAGTCGTCGGACATGTCGGCGGCTGGCCAACCTAGACCCGGGGTCGTGGGGACGACCCTATAGTCCTCGAACAAGTCGGCGGCTGGCCAACTTTGGCCCGTGGTCGTGGGAACGACCCTATAGTCGTCGGACAAGTCGGCGGCTGGCCAAATATGGCCCGTGGTCGTGGGGACGACCCTATAGTCGTCGGAAATGTCGGCGGCGAGCCAACCTAGTCCCGGCGCCGTGGGGACGACCCTATAATGTTCGGACAAGTCGGCAGCTGGCCAAATTTGGCCCGTGGTCGTGAGGACGACCCTATAGTCGTCGGAAATGTTGGCGGCTGGCCAACTATGGCCCGTGGTCGTGAAGACGACCCTATAGTCGTCGGACAAGACGGTGGCGGGCCAATCTAGTCCCGGGTTCGTGGGGACGACCCTATATTCCTCGAACAAGTCGGCGGCTGGCCAACTTTGGCCCGTGGTCGTGGGAACGTCCCTATAGTCGTCGGACAAGTCGGCGGCTGGCCAAATATGGCCCGTGGTCGTGAAGACGACCCTATAGTCGTCGGACAAGACGGTGGCGGGCCAATCTAGTCCCGGGGTCGTGGGGACGACCCTATAGTCGTCGGAGAAGTCGGCGGCTGGTCAACGTTTGCCCGGGGTCGTGGGGACGACCCTATAGTCGTCGGACAATTCGGTGGCTGGCCAATTTTGGCCCGTGGTCGTAGGGACGACCCTACAGTCGTCGGACAAGTCGGCGGCGAGCCAACTTTGGGCCGGGGTCGTCGGGACGACCCTATAGTCGTCGGACAAGTCGGCAGCGAGCCAACCTAGTCCCGAGGTCGTGGGGACGACCCTATAGTCGTCGGACATGTCGGTGGCGGGCCAATCTAGTACCGGGGTCGTGGGGACGACCCTATAGTCTTTGGACATGTCGGCGGCGGGCCAACTTTGGCCCGTGGTCGTAGGGACGACCCTACAGTCGTCGGACAAGTCGGCGGCGAGCCAACTTTGGGCCGGGGTCGTCGGGACGACCCTATAGTCGTCGGACAAGTCGGCAGCGAGCCAACCTAGTCCCGAGGTCGTGGGGACGACCCTATAGTCGTCGGACATGACGGCGGCTGGCCAACTTTGACCCGTGGTCGTGGGGACAACCCTATAGTCATCGGACATGTCGGCGGCTGGCCAACTTTTGACCGTGGTCGTAGGGACGACCCTATAGTCGTCGGACAAATCGGCGGCTGACCAACTTTGGCCCGGGGTCGTCGGGGCGACCCTATAGTCGTCGGACATGACGGTGGCGGGCCAATCTAGTCCCGGGTCATGGGGACGACCCTATAGTCGTCGGACAAGTCGGCGGCTGGCCAACTTTGGCCCGTGGTCATGGGGACGACCCTATAGTCGTCGGAAATGACGGTGGCGGGCCAATCTAGTCCCGGGGTCGTGGGGACGACCCTACAGTCGTCGGACAAGTCGGCGGCGAGCCAATCTAGTCCCGCGGTCGTGGGGACGACCCTATAGTCGTCGGACAAGTCAGCGGCTGGCCAACATTGGCCCGTGGTCGTGGGGACGACCATATAGTCGTCGGACATGACGGTGGCGGGCCACTCTAGTCCCGGGTCGTGGGGACGACCCTATAGTCGTCGGACATGTCGGCGGCTGGCCAACTTTGGCCCGGGGTCGTGGGGACGACCCTACAGTCGTCGGACAAGTCGGCGGCGAGCCAACTTTGGGCCGGGGTCGTCGGGACGACCCTATAGTCGTCGGACAAGTCGGCAGCGAGCCAACCTAGTCCCGAGGTCGTGGGGACGACCCTATAGTCGTCGGACATGACGGCGGCTGGCCAACTTTGACCCGTGGTCGTGGGGACAACCCTATAGTCATCGGACATGTCGGCGGCTGGCCAACTGTTGACCGTGGTCGTAGGGACGACCCTATAGTCGTCGGACAAGTCGGCGGCTGGCCAACTTTGGCCCGTGGTCGTGGGGACGACCATATAGTCGTCCGACATGACGGTGGCGGGCCAGTCTAGTCCCGGGTCATGGGGACGACCCTATAGTCGTTGGACAAGTCGGCGGCTGGCCAACTTTGGCACGTGGTCGTGGGGACGACCCTATAGTCGTCGGACAAGTCGGCGGCTGGCCAACTTTGGCCCGTGGTCGTGGGGACGACCCTATAGTCGTCGGACATGACGGTGGCGGGCCAGTCTAGTCCCGGGTCATGGGGACGACCCTATAGTCGGAGGACAAGTCGGCGGCTGGCCAACTTTGGCCCGTGGTCGTGGGGACGACCCTATAGTCGTCGGACATGTCGGCGGCGAGCCAACATTGACCCGGGGTCGTGGGGACGACTCTATAGTCGTCGGACATGTCGGTGGCGGGCCAGTCTAGTCCCGGGTCATGGGGACGACCCTATAGTCGTCGGACAAGTCAGCGGCTGGCCTACATTGGCCCGTGGTCGTGGGGACGACCATATAGTCGTCGGACATGACGGTGGCGGGCCAGTCTAGTCCCGGGTCATGGGGACGACCCTATAGTCGTTGGACAAGTCGGCGGCTGGCCAACTTTGGCACGTGGTCGTGGGGACGACCCTATAGTCGTCGGACAAGTCGGCGGCTGGCCAACTTTGGCCCGTGGTCGTGGGGACGACCCTATAGTCGTCGGACATGACGGTGGCGGGCCAGTCTAGTCCCGGGTCATGGGGACGACCCTATAGTCGTCGGACAAGTCGGCGGCTGGCTAACTTTGGCCCGTGGTCGTGGGGAGGACCCTATACTCGTCGGACAAGTCGGCGGCGTACCAACCAAGTCCGGGGGTCGTGGGGACGACCCTATAGTCGTCGGACATGACGGTGGCGGGCCAGTCTAGTCCCGGGTCATGGGGACGACCCTATAGTCGTCGGACAAGTCAGCGGCTGGCCTACATTGGCCCGTGGTCGTGGGGACGACCATATAGTCGTCGGACATGACGGTGGCGGGCCACTCTAGTCCCGGGTCGTGGGGACGACCCTATAGTCGTCGGACATGTCGGCGGCGAGCCAACATTGACCCGGGGTCGTAGGGACGACTCTATAGTCGTCGGACATGTCGGTGGCGGGCCAGTCTAGTCCCGGGTCGTGGGGACGACCCTATAGACGTCGGACATGTCGGCGGCTGGCCAACTTTGGCCCGTGGTCGTGGGGAGGACCCTATACTCGTCGGACAAGTCGGCGGCGTACCAACCAAGTCCGGGGGTCGTGGGGACGACCCTATAGTCGTCGGACATGACGGTGGCGGGCCAGTCTAGTCCCGGGTCATGGGGACGACCCTATAGTCGTCGGACTAGTCAGCGGCTGGCCTACATTGGCCCGTGGTCGTGGGGACGACCATATAGTCGTCGGACATGACGGTGGCGGGCCAGTCTAGTCCCGGGTCATGGGGACGACCCTATAGTCGTTAGACAAGTCGGCGGCAGGCCAACTTTGGCACGTGGTCGTGGGGACGACCCTATAGTCGTCGGACAAGTCGGCGGCTGGCCAACTTTGGCCCGTGGTCGTGGGGACGACCCTATAGTCGTCGGACATGACGGTGGCGGGCCAGTCTAGTCCCGGGTCATGGGGACGACCCTATAGTCGGAGGACAAGTCGGCGGCTGGCCAACTTTGGCCCGTGGTCGTGGGGACGACCCTATAGTCGTCGGAAATGACGGTGGCGAGCCAACCTAGTCCCGGGGTCGTGGGGACGACCCTATAGTCGTCGGACAAGTCGGCGGCTGGCCAACTTTGGCACGTGGTCGTGGGGACGACCCTATAGTCGTCGGACAAGTCGGCGGCGGGCCTACCTAGTCCCGGGGTCGTGGGAACGACCCTATAGTCGTCGGATAGGTCGGCAGCTTGCCAACTTTGGCCCGGGGTCGTGGGAACGACCCTATAGTCGTCGGACAAGGCGGCGGCGAGCCAACTTTGGGCCGGGGTCGTCGGGACGACCCTATAGTCGTCGGACAAGTCGGCAGCGAGCCAACCTAGTCCCGAGGTCGTGGGGACGACCCTATAGTCGTCGGACATGTCGGTGGCGGGCCAATCTAGTACCGGGGTCGTGGGGACGACCCTATAGTCTTTGGACATGTCGGCGGCGGGCCAACTTTGGCCCGTGGTCGTAGGGACGACCCTACAGTCGTCGGACAAGTCGGCGGCGAGCCAACTTTGGGCCGGGGTCGTCGGGACGACCCTATAGTCGTCGGACAAGTCGGCAGCGAGCCAACCTAGTCCCGAGGTCGTGGGGACGACCCTATAGTCGTCGGACATGACGGCGGCTGGTCAACTTTGACCCGTGGTCGTGGGGACAACCCTATAGTCATCGGACATGTCGGCGGCTGGCCAACTTTTGACCGTGGTCGTAGGGACGACCCTATAGTCGTCGGACAAATCGGCGGCTGACCAACTTTGGCCCGGGGTCGTCGGGGCGACCCTATAGTCGTCGGACGTGACGGTGGCGGGCCAATCTAGTCCCGGGTCATGGGGACGACCCTATAGTCGTCGGACAAGTCGGCGGCTGGCCAACTTTGGCCCGTGGTCATGGGGACGACCCTATAGTCGTCGGAAATGACGGTGGCGGGCCAATCTAGTCCCGGGGTCGTGGGGACGACCCTACAGTCGTCGGACAAGTCGGCGGCGAGCCAATCTAGTCCCGCGGTCGTGGGGACGACCCTATAGTCGTCGGACAAGTCAGCGGCTGGCCAACATTGGCCCGTGGTCGTGGGGACGACCATATAGTCGTCGGACATGACGGTGGCGGGCCACTCTAGTCCCGGGTCGTGGGGACGACCCTATAGTCGTCGGACATGTCGGCGGCTGGCCAACTTTGGCCCGGGGTCGTGGGGACGACCCTACAGTCGTCGGACAAGTCGGCGGCGAGCCAACTTTGGGCCGGGGTCGTCGGGACGACCCTATAGTCGTCGGACAAGTCGGCAGCGAGCCAACCTAGTCCCGAGGTCGTGGGGACGACCCTATAGTCGTCGGACATGACGGCGGCTGGCCAACTTTGACCCGTGGTCGTGGGGACAACACTATAGTCATCGGACATGTCGGCGGCTGGCCAACTTTTGACCGTGGTCGTAGGGACGACCCTATAGTCGTCGGACAAATCGGCGGCTGACCAACTTTGGCCCGGGGTCGTCGGGGCGACCCTATAGTCGTCGGACATGACGGTGGCGGGCCACTCTAGTCCCGGGTCGTGGGGACGACCCTATAGTCGTCGGACATGTCGGCGGCTGGCCAACTTTGGCCCGGGGTCGTGGGGACGACCCTATAGTCGTCGGATATGTCGGCGGCAGGCCAACTTTGGCCCGTGGTCGTGGGGACGACCCTATAGTCGTCGGACATGTCGGCGGCGAGCCAACATTGACCCGGGGTCGTGGGGACGACTCTATAGTCGTCGGACATGTCGGTGGCGGGCCAGTCTAGTCCCGGGTCGTGGGGACGACCCTATAGTCGTCGGACATGTCGGCGGCTGGCCAACTTTGGCCCGTGGTCGTGGGGAGGACCCTATACTCGTCGGACAAGTCGGCGGCGTACCAACCAAGTCCGGGGGTCGTGGGGACGACCCTATAGTCGTCGGACATGACGGTGGCGGGCCAGTCTAGTCCCGGGTCATGGGGACGACCCTATAGTCGTCGGACAAGTCGGCGGCTGGCCAACTTTGGCCCGTGGTCGTGGGGACGACCATATAGTCGTCGGACATGACGGTGGCGGGCCAGTCTAGTCCCGGGTCATGGGGACGACCCTATAGTCGTTGGACAAGTCGGCGGCTGGCCAACTTTGGCACGTGGTCGTGGGGACGACCCTATAGTCGTCGGACAAGTCGGCGGCTGGCCAACTTTGGCCCGTGGTCGTGGGGACGACCCTATAGTCGTCGGACATGACGGTGGCGGGCCAGTCTAGTCCCGGGTCATGGGGACGACCCTATAGTCGGAGGACAAGTCGGCGGCTGGCCAACTTTGGCCCGTGGTCGTGGGGACGACCCTATAGTCGTCGGACATGTCGGCGGCGAGCCAACATTGACCCGGGGTCGTGGGGACGACTCTATAGTCGTCGGACATGTCGGTGGCGGGCCAGTCTAGTCCCGGGTCATGGGGACGACCCTATAGTCGTCGGACAAGTCAGCGGCTGGCCTACATTGGCCCGTGGTCGTGGGGACGACCATATAGTCGTCGGACATGACGGTGGCGGGCCAGTATAGTCCCGGGTCATGGGGACGACCCTATAGTCGTTGGACAAGTCGGCGGCTGGCCAACTTTGGCACGTGGTCGTGGGGACGACCCTATAGTCGGCGGACAAGTCGGCGGCTGGCCAACTTTGGCCCGTGGTCGTGGGGACGACCCTACAGTCGTCGGACATGACGGTGGCGGGCCAGTCTAGTCCCGGGTCATGGGGACGACCCTATAGTCGGAGGACAAGTCGGCGGCTGGCCAACTTTGGCCCGTGGTCGTGGGGACGACCCTATAGTCGTCGGAAATGACGGTGGCGAGCCAACCTAGTCCCGGGGTCGTGGGGACGACCCTATAGTCGTCGGACATAACGGTGGCGGGCCAATCTAGTCCCGGGGTCGTGGGGACAACCCTATAGTCGTCGGACAAGTCGGCGGCGGGCCTACCTAGTCCCGGGGTCGTGGGGACGACCCTATAGTCGTCGGATAGGTCGGCAGCTTGCCAACTTTGGCCCGGGGTCGTGGGAACGACCCTATAGTCGTCGGACAAGGCGGCGGCTGGCCAACTTTGGCCCGTGGTCGTGGGGACGACCCTATAGTCGTCGGAAATGACGGTGGCGGGCCAATCTAGTCCCGGGGTCGTGGGGACGACCCTATAGTCGTCGGACAAGTCGGCGGCTGGCCAACTTTGGCCCGTGGTCGTGGGGACGACCCTATAGTCGTCGGAAATGACGGTGGCGGGCCAATCTAGCCCGGGGTCGTGGGGACGACCTTACAGTCGTCGGACAAGTCGGCGGCGAGCCAATCTAGTCCCGCGGTCGTGGATACGACCCTATAGCCGTCGGACAAGTCAGCGGCTGGCCAACATTGGCCCGTGGTCGTGGGGACGACCATATAGTCGTCGGACATAACGGTGGCGGGCCACTCTAGTCCCGGGTCGTGGGGACGACCCTATAGTCGTCGGACATGTCGGCGGCTGGCCAGCTTTGGCCCGGGGTCGTGGGGACGACCCTATAGTCGTCGGATATGTCGGCGGCTGGCCAACTTTGGCCCCTGGTCGTGGGGACGACCCTATAGTCGTCGGAAATGACGGTGGCGGGCCAATCTATTCCCGGGGTCGTGGGGACGACCCTATAGTCGTCGGACATATCAGCGGCTGGACAACTTTGGCCCGGGGTCGTGGGGACGACCCTATAGTCGTTAGACAAGTCGGCGGCTGGCCAACTTTGGCACGTGGTCGTGGGGACGACCCTATAGTCGTCGGACAAGTCGGCGGCTGGCCAACTTTGGCCCGTGGTCGTGGGGACGACCCTATAATCGTCGGACATGACGGTGGCGGGCCAGTCTAGTCCCGGGTCATGGGGACGACCCTATAGTCGGAGGACTAGTCAGCGGCTGGCCTACATTGGCCCGTGGTCGTGGGGACGACCATATAGTCGTCGGACATGACGGTGGCGGGCCAGTCTAGTCCCGGGTCATGGGGACGACCCTATAGTCGTTAGACAAGTCGGCGGCTGGCCAACTTTGGCACGTGGACGTGGGGACGACCCTATAGTCGTCGGACAAGTCGGCGGCTGGCCAACTTTGGCCCGTGGTCGTGGGGACGACCCTATAATCGTCGGACATGACGGTGGCGGGCCAGTCTAGTCCCGGGTCATGGGGACGACCCTATAGTCGGAGGACTAGTCAGCGGCTGGCCTACATTGGCCCGTGGTCGTGGGGACGACCATATAGTCGTCGGACATGACGGTGGCGGGCCAGTCTAGTCCCGGGTCATGGGGACGACCCTATAGTCGTTGGACAAGTCGGCGGCTGGCCAACTTTGGCACGTGGTCGTGGGGACGACCCTATAGTCGTCGGACAAGTCGGCGGCTGGCCAACTTTGGCCCGTGGTCGTGGGGACGACCCTATAGTCGTCGGAAATGACGGTGGCGGGCCAATCTATTCCCGGGGTCGTGGGAACGACCCTATAGTCGTCGGACAAGGCGGCGGCGAGCCCACCTAGTCGGGGGGTCGGGGGGTCGTGGGGACGACCCTATAGTCGTCGGACAAGTCGGCGGCCGGCCAACCTAGTCCGGGGGTCGTGGGGACGACCCTATAGTCGTCGGACATGACGGTGGCGGGCCAGTCTAGTCCCGGGTCGTGGGGACGACCCTATAGTCGTCGGACATGTCGGTGGCGGGCCAGTCTAGTCCCGGGTCGTGGGGACGACCCTATAGTCGTCGGACATGTCGGCGGCAGGCCAACTTTGGTCCGTGGTCGTGGGGTCGATCCGATAGTCGTCGGACATGACGGCGGCTGGCCAACTTTGGCCCGTGGTCGTGGGGACGACTGTTTAGTCGTCGGACATGTCGGCGGCTGGCCAACCTAGACCCGGGGTCGTGGGGACGACCCTATTGTCGTCGGACATGACGGTGGCGGGCCAATCTAGTCCCGGGGTCGTGGGGACGACCCTATAGTCGTCGCACATGTCGGCGGCTGGCCAACTTTGGTCCGTGGTCGTGGGGTCGATCGGATAGTCGTCGGACATGACGGCGGCTGGCCAACTTTGGCCCGTGGTCGTGGGGACGACTGTTTAGTCGTCGGACATGTCGGCGGCTGGCCAACCTAGACCCGGGGTCATAGGGACGACCCTATAGTCGTCGCACATGTCGGCGGCTGGCCAACTTTGGTCCGTGGTCGTGGGGTCGATCCGATAGTCGTCGGACATGACGGCGGCTGGCCAACTTTGGCCCGTGGTCGTGGGGACGACTGTTTAGTCGTCGGACATGTCGGCGGCTGGCCAACCTAGACCCGGGGTCGTGGGGACGACCCTATTGTCGTCGGACATGACGGTGGCGGGCCAATCTAGTCCCGGGGTCGTGGGGACGACCCTATAGTCGTCGCACATGTCGGCGGCTGGCCAACTTTGGTCCGTGGTCGTGGGGTCGATCCGATAGTCGTCGGACATGACGGCGGCTGGCCAACTTTGGCCCGTGGTCGTGGGGGCGACTGTTTAGTCGTCGGACATGTCGGCGGCTGGCCAACCTAGACCCGGGGTCATAGGGACGACCCTATAGTCGTCGCACATGTCGGCGGCTGGCCAACTTTGGTCCGTGGTCGTGGGGTCGATCCGATAGTCGTCGGACATGACGGCGGCTGGCCAACTTTGGCCCGTGGTCGTGGGGACGACTGTTTAGTCGTCGGACATGTCGGCGGCTGGCCAACCTAGACCCGGGGTCGTGGGGACGACCCTATTGTCGTCGGACATGACGGTGGCGGGCCAATATAGTCCCGGGGTCATAGGGACGACCCTATAGTCGTCGGACATGTCGGCGATTGGCCAACTTTGGTCCGTGGTCGTTGGGTCGATCCGATAGTCGTCGGACATGACGGCGGCTGGCCAACTTTGGCCCGTGGTCGTGGGGACGACTGTTTAGTTGTCGGACATGTCGGCGGCTGGCCAATCTAGATCCAGGGTCGTGGGGACGACCCTATTGTCGTCGGACATGACGGTGGCGGGGCAATCTAGTCCCGGGGTCGTAGGTACGACCCTATAGTCGTCGGACATGTCGGCGATTGGCCAATATTGGCCCGGGGTCGTTGGCACGTTCCGATAGTCGTTGGACATGACGGTGGCGGCCCATCTAGTCCCGGGGTTGTGGGGACGACCCTATAGTCGTCGGACATGTCGGCGGCTGGACAACTTTGGCCCGTGGTCGTGGGGACGACCCTATAGTCGTCGGACATGTTGGCGGAAGGTCAACGTAGGCCCGTGGTCGTGGGGACGACCCTATAGACGTCCGACATGACGGTGGTGGGCTAATATTGGCCCGGGGTCGTGAGGACGATCCGATAGTCGTCGGACATGACGGTGGCTGGCCAACTTTGGCCCGTGGTCGTGGGGACGACTGTTTAGTCGTCGGACATGTCGGCGGCTGGCCAACCTAGACCCGGGGTCGTGGGGACGACCCTATTGTCGTCGGACATGACGGTGGCGGGCCAATCTAGTACCGGGGTCGTGGGTCGACCCTATAGTCGTCGGACATGTCGGCGGCTGGCCAACTTTTGCCCGTGGTCGTGGGGACGACACAATAGTCGTCGGACATGTCGCCGTCAGGCCAACTTTGGCCCGTGGTCGTGCGGACGAACCGATAATCGTCGGACATGACGGTGGCGGGCCAATCTAGTCCCGGGGTCGTGGGGACGACCCTATAGTCGCCGGGCAAGTCGGCGGCGGGCCAACCTTGTACCGGGGTCGTGGGGACGACCCTATAGTCGTCGGACATGTCGGCGATTGGCCAACTTTGGCCCGGTGTCGTGGGGACGACCCTATAGTCGTCGGACATGTTGGCGGAAGGTCAACGTAGGCCCGTGGTCGTGGGGACGACCCTATAGACGTCCGACATGACGGTGGTGGGCCAATATTGGCCCGGGGTCGTGGGGACGATCCGATAGTCGTCGAACATGACGGTGGCTGGCCAACTTTGGCCCGTGGTCGTGGGGACGACTGTTTAGTCGTCGGACATGTCGGCGGCTGGTCAACCTAGACCCGGGGTCGTGGGGACGACCCTATTGTCGTCGGACATGACGGTGGCGGGCCAATCTGGTACCGGGGTCGTGGGGACGACCCTATAGTCGTCGGACATGTCGGCGGCTGGTCAACTTTTGCCCGTGGTCGTGGGGACGACCCAATAGTCGTCGGACATGTCGCCGGCTGGCCAACTTTGGCCCGTGGTCGTGGGGACGAACCGATAATCGTCGGACATGACGGTGGCGGGCCAATCTAGTCCCGGGGTCGTGGGGACGACCCTATAGTCGTCGCACATGTCGGCGGCTGGCCAACTTTGGCCCGTGGTCGTGGGGACGACTCAATAGTCGTCGGACATGTCGGCGGCTGGCCAGCTTTCGCCCGTGGTCGTGGGGACGAACCGATAATCGTCGGACATGACGGTGGCGGGCCAGCTGTGGCCCGTGGTCGTGGGGACGACCCTATTGTCGTCGGACATGACGGTGGCGGGCCACTCTAGTCCCGGGGTCGTGGGGACGGCCCTATAGTCGTCGCACATGTCGGCGGCTGGCCAACTTTGGCCCGTGGTCGTGGGGACGACTCAATAGTCGTCGGACATGTCGGCGGCTGGCCAGCTTTCGCCCGTGGTCGTGGGGACGATCCGATAGTCGTCGGACATGACGGTCTAGGGCCAATCTAGTCCCGGGGTCGTGGGGACGACCCTATAGTCGTCGGACATGTCGCCGGCTGGCCAAATTTGGCCCGGGGTCGTGGGGACGACCCTATAGTCGTCGGACAAGTCGGCGGCGTACCAACCTAGTCCGGGGGTCGTGGGGACGACCCTATGGTCGTCGGACATGACGGTGGCGGGCCAGTCTAGTCCCGGGTCATGGGGACGACCCTATAGTCGTCGGACAAGTCGGCGGCTGGCCAACTTTGGCCCGTGGTCGTGGGGACGACCCTATAGTCGTCGGAAATGACGGTGGCGGGCCAATCTAGTCCCGGGGTCGTGGAGACGACCCTATAGTCGTCGGACATATCAGCGGCTGGCCAACTTTGGCCCGGGGTCGTGGGGACGACCCTACAGTCGTCGGATATGTCGGCGGCTGGCCAACTTTGGCCCGTGGTCGTGGGGACGACCCTATAGTCGTCGGAAATGACGGTGGCGGGCCAATCTAGTCCCGGGGTCGTGGGGACGACCCTACAGTCGTCGGACAAGTCGGCGGCGAGCCAATCTAGTCCCGCGGTCGTGGGGACGACCCTATAGTCGTCGGACAAGTCGGCGGCTGGCCAACTTTGGCCCGTGGTCTTGGGGACGACCCTATAGTCGTCGGACATAACGGTGGCGGGCCAATCTAGTCCCGGGGTCGTGGGGACGACCCTATAGTCGTCGGACAAGTCGGGGCGGGCCTACCTAGTCCCGGGGTCGTGGGGACGACCCTATAGTCGTCGGATAAGTCGGCAACTTGCCAACTTTGGCCCGGGGTCGTGGGAACGACCCTATAGTCGTCGGACAAGTCGGGGGCGAGCCCACCTAGTCCGGGGGTCGTGTGGACGACCCTATAGTCGTCGGACAAGTCGGCGGCCGGCCAACCTAGTCCGGGGGTCGTGGCGACGACCCTATAGTCGTCGGACATGACGGTGGCGGGCCAATCTAGTCCCGGGGTCGTGGGGACGACCCCATAGTCGTTGGACATGACGGTGGCGGGCCAGTCTAGTCCCGGGTCGTGGGCACGACCCTATAGTCGTCGGAAATGTCGCCGGCTGGCCAACTTTGGCCCGTGGTCGTGGGGACGACCCTATAGTCGTCGGACAAGTCGGCGGCTGTCCAGCTTTGGCCCGGGGTCGTGGGGACGACCCTATAGTCGTCGGACTTGACGGTGGCGGGCCAATCTAGTCCCGGGGTCGTGGGGACGACCCTATAGTCGTCGGACTTGACGGTGGCGGGCCAATCTAGTCCCGGGGTCGGGGGGGCGACCCTATAGTCGTCGGACTTGACGGTGGCGGGCCAATCTAGTCCCGGGGTCGTGGGGACGACCCTATAGTCGTCGGACATGACGGTGGCGGGTCAGTCTACTCCCGGGTTGTGGGGACGACCCTATAGTCGTCGGACATGTCGGCGGCTCGCCAACTTTGGCCCCGTGGTCATGGGGACGACCCTATAGTCGTCGGGCATGTCGGCGGCTGGCCAACTTTGACCGGGGGACGTGGGGACGACCCTATAGTCTTCGGACAAGTCGGCGGCTGGCCAAATTTGGCCCGTGGTCGTGGGGACGACCCTATAGTCGTCGGACATAACGGTGGCGGGCCAATCTAGTCCCGGGGTCGTGGGGACGACCCTATAGTCGTCGGACATGACGGTGGCGGGCCACTCTAGTCCCGGGTCATGGGGACGACCCTATAGTCGTCGGACAAGTCGGCGGCTGGCCAACTTTGGCCCGTGGTCGTGGGGACGACCCTATAGTCGTCGGAAATGACGGTGGCGGGCCAATCTAGTCCCGGGGTCGTGGAGACGACCCTATAGTCGTCGGACATATCAGCGGCTGGCCAACTTTGGCCCGGGGTCGTGGGGACGACCCTACAGTCGTCGGATATGTCGGCGGCTGGCCAACTTTGGCCCGTGGTCGTGGGGACGACCCTATAGTCGTCGGAAATGACGGTGGCGGGCCAATCTAGACCCGGGGTCGTGGGGACGACCCTACAGTCGTCGGACAAGTCGGCGGCGAGCCAATCTAGTCCCGCGGTCGTGGGGACGACCCTATAGTCGTCGGACAAGTCGGCGGCTGGCCAACTTTGGCCCGTGGTCGTGGGGACGACCCTATAGTCGTCGGAAATGACGGTGTCGGGCCAATCTAGTCCCGGGATCGTGGAGACGACCCTATAATCGTCGGACATGTTAGCGGCTGGCCAACTTTGGCCCGTGGTCGTGGGGACGATCCGATAGTCGTCGGACGTGACGGTGACTAGCCAATCTAGTCCCGGCGTCGTTGGGACGTCCCGATACTCGTCGAACATGTCGGCGGCTGGCCAACCTTTGCCCGGCGTCGTGGGGACGACCCTATAGTCGTCGGACATGTCGGCGGCTGGCCAACTTTGGCCCGGGGTCGTGGGGACGACCCTATAGTCGTCGGACATGTCGGCGGCTGGCCAACTTTGGCCCGTGGTCGTGGGGAGGACCCTATACTCGTCGGACAAGTCGGCGGCGTACCAACCTAGTCCGGGGGTCGTGGGGACGACCCTATAGTCGTCGGACATGACGGTGGCGGGCCAATCTAGTCCCGGGTCATGGGGACGACCCTATAGTCGTCGGACAAGTCGGCGGCTGGCCAACTTTGGCCCGTGGTCGTGGGGACGACCCTATAGTCGTCGGAAATGACGGTGGCGGGCCAATCTAGTCCCGGGGTCGTGGAGACGACCCTATAGTCGTCGGACATATCAGCGGCTGGCCAACTTTGGCCCGGGGTCGTGGGGACGACCCTACAGTCGTCGGATATGTCGGCGGCTGGCCAACTTTGGCCCGTGGTCGTGGGGACGACCCTATAGTCGTCGGAAATGACGGTGGCGGGCCAATCTAGTCCCGGGGTCGTGGGGACGACCCTATAGTCGTCGGACAAGTCGGCGGCGTACCAACCTAGTCCGGGGGTCGTGGGGACGACCCTATGGTCGTCGGACATGAGGGTGGCGGGCCAGTCTAGTCCCGGGTCATGGGGACGACCCTATAGTCGTCGGACAAGTCGGCGGCTGGCCAACTTTGGCCCGTGGTCGTGGGGACGACCCTATAGTCGTCGGAAATGACGGTGGCGGGCCAATCTAGTCCCGGGGTCGTGGAGACGACCCTATAGTCGTCGGACATATCAGCGGCTGGCCAACTTTGGCCCGGGGTCGTGGGGACGACCCTACAGTCGTCGGATATGTCGGCGGCTGGCCAACTTTGGCCCGTGGTCGTGGGGACGACCGTATAGTCGTCGGAAATGACGGTGGCGGGCCAATCTAGTCCCGGGGTCGTGGGGACGACCCTATAGTCGTCGGACAAGTCGGCGGCGGGCCAACCTAGTCCCGGGGTCGTGGGGATGACCCTATAGTCGTCGGACATGACGGTGGCGGGCCAGTCTAGTCCCGGGTCGTGCGGACGACCCTATAGTCGTCGGACATGTCGCCGGCTGGCCAACTTTGGCCCGTGGTCGTGGGGACCACCCTATAGTCGTCGGACATAACGGTGGCGGGCCAATCTAGTCCCGGGGTCGTGGGGACGACACTATAGTCGTCGGACAAGTCGGGGGCGGGCCTACCTAGTCCCGGGGTCGTGGGGACGACCCTATAGTCGTCGGATAAGTCGGCAGCTTGCCAACTTTGGCCCGGGGTCGTGGGAACGACCCTATAGTCGTCGGACAAGTCGGGGCGAGCCCACCTAGTCCGGGGGTCGTGGGGACGACCCTATAGTCGTCGGACAAGTCGGCGGCCGGCCAACCTAGTCCCGTGGTCGTGGGGACGACCGTATAGTCGTCGGAAATGACGGTGGCGGGCCAATCTAGTCCCGGGGTCGTGGGGACGACCCTATAGTCGTCGGACAAGTCGGCGGCGGGCCAACCTAGTCCCGTGGTCGTGGGGACGACCGTATAGTCGTCGGAAATGACGGTGGCGGGCCAATCTAGTCCCGGGGTCGTGGGGACGACCCTATAGTCGTCGGACAAGTCGGCGGCGGGCCAACCTAGTCCCGGGGTCGTGGGGATGACCCTATAGTCGTCGGACATGACGGTGGCGGGCCAGTCTAGTCCCGGGTCGTGCGGACGACCCTATAGTCGTCGGAAATGTCGCCGGCCGGCCAACCTAGTCCCGGGGTCGTGGGGACGACCCTGTAGTCGTCGGACTTGACGGTGGCGGGCCAATCTAGTCCCGGGGTCGTGGGGACGACCCTATAGTCGTCGGACTTGACGGTGGCGGGCCAATCTAGTCCCGGGGTCGGGGGGGCGACCCTATAATCGTCGGACAAGCCGGCGGCTGGCCAACTTTGGCCCGTGGTCGTGGGGACGACCCTATAGTCGTCGGACAAGTCGGCGGCTGTCCAGCTTTGGCCCGGGGTCGTGGGGACGACCCTATAGTCGTCGGACTTGACGGTGGCGGGCCAATCTAGTCCCGGGGTCGTGGGGACGACCCTATAGTCGTCGGACTTGACGGTGGCGGGCCAGTCTAGTCCCGGGTCGTGGGTACGAACCTATAGTCGTCGGAAATGTCGCCGGCTGGCCAACTTTGGCCCGTGGTCGTGGGGACGACCCTATAGTCGTCAGACATGACGGTGGCGAGCCAACCTAGTCCCGGGGTCGTGGGGACGACCCTATAGTCGTCGGACAAGTCGGCGGCGAGCCCACCTAGTCGGGGGGTCGTGGGGACGACCCAATAGTCGTCGGACAAGTCGGCGGCCGGCCAACATAGTCCGGGGGTCGTGGGGACGACCCTATAGTCGTCGGACATGACGGTGGCGGGCCAGTCTAGTCCCGGGTCGTGGGGATGACCCTATAGTCGTCGGACATGTCGGCGGCTGGCCAACTTTGGCCCGTGGTCGTGGGGACGACCCTATAGTCGTCAGACATGACGGTGGCGGGCCAATCTAGTCCCGGGGTCGTGGGGACGACCCTATAGTCGTCGGACAAGTCGGCGGCGTACCAACCTAGTCCGGGGGTCGTGGGGACGACCCTATAGTCGTCGGACAAGTCGGCGGCGGGCCAACCTAGTCCCGGGGTCGTGGGGATGACCCTATAGTCGTCGGACATGACGGTGGCGGGCCAGTCTAGTCCCGGGTCGTGCGGACGACCCTATAGTCGTCGGACATGTCGCCGGCTGGCCAACTTTGGCCCGTGGTCGTGGGGACCACCCTATAGTCGTCGGACATAACGGTGGCGGGCCAATCTAGTCCCGGGGTCGTGGGGACGACCCTATAGTCGTCGGACAAGTCGGGGGCGGGCCTACCTAGTCCCGGGGTCGTGGGGACGACCCTATAGTCGTCGGATAAGTCGGCAGCTTGCCAACTTTGGCCCGGGGTCGTGGGAACGACCCTATAGTCGTCGGACAAGTCGGGGCGAGCCCACCTAGTCCGGGGGTCGTGGGGACGACCCTATAGTCGTCGGACAAGTCGGCGGCCGGCCAACCTAGTACGGGGGTCGTGGGGACGACCCTATAGTCGTCGGACATGACGGTGGCGGGCCAATCTAGTCCCGGGGTCGTGGGGACGACCCCATAGTCGTTGGACATGACGGTGGCGGGCCAGTCTAGTCCCGGGTCGTGGGCACGACTCTATAGTCGTCGGAAATGTCGCTGGCTGGCCAACTTTGGCCCGTGGTCGTGGGGACGACCCAATAGTCGTCGGACAAGTCGGCGGCCGGCCAACATAGTCCGGGGGTCGTGGGGACGACCCTATAATCGTCGGACATGACGGTGGCGGGCCAGTCTAGTCCCGGGTCGTGGGGACGACCCTATAGTCGTCGGACAAGTCGGCGGCTGTCCAGCTTTGGCCCGGGGTCGTGGGGACGACCCTATAGTCGTCGGACTTGACGGTGGCGGGCCAATCTAGTCCCGGGGTCGTGGGGACGACCCTATAGTCGTCGGACTTGACGGTGGCGGGCCAATCTAGTCCCGGGGTCGGGGGGGCGACCCTATAATCGTCGGACAAGCCGGCGGCTGGCCAACTTTGGCCCGTGGTCGTGGGGACGACCCTATAGTCGTCGGACAAGTCGGCGGCTGTCCAGCTTTGGCCCGGGGTCGTGGGGACGACCCTATAGTCGTCGGACTTGACGGTGGCGGGCCAATCTAGTCCCGGGGTCGTGGGGACGACCCTATAGTCGTCGGACTTGACGGTGGCGGGCCAGTCTAGTCCCGGGTCGTGGGTACGAACCTATAGTCGTCGGAAATGTCGCCGGCTGGCCAACTTTGGCCCGTGGTCGTGGGGACGACCCTATAATCGTCGGACATGTTAGCGGCTGGCCAACTTTGGCCCGTGGTCGTGGGGACGATCCGATAGTCGTCGGACGTGACGGTGACTAGCCAATCTAGTCCCGGCGTCGTTGGGACGTCCCTATACTCGTCGAACATGTCGGCGGCTGGCCAACCTTTGCCCGGCGTCGTGGGGACGACCCTATAGTCGTCGGACATGTCGGCGGCTGGCCAACTTTGGCCCGGGGTCGTGGGGACGACCCTATAGTCGTCGGACATGTCGGCGGCTGGCCAACTTTGGCCCGTGGTCGTGGGGAGGACCCTATACTCGTCGGACAAGTCGGCGGCGTACCAACCTAGTCCGGGGGTCGTGGGGACGACCCTATAGTCGTCGGACATGACGGTGGCGGGCCAATCTAGTCCCGGGTCATGGGGACGACCCTATAGTCGTCGGACAAGTCGGCGGCTGGCCAACTTTGGCCCGTGGTCGTGGGGACGACCCTATAGTCGTCGGAAATGACGGTGGCGGGCCAATCTAGTCCCGGGGTCGTGGGGACGACCCTACAGTCGTCGGACAAGTCGGCGGCGAGCCAATCTAGTCCCGCGGTCGTGGGGACGACCCTATAGTCGTCGGACAAGTCGGCGGCTGGCCAACTTTGGCCCGTGGTCGTGGGGACGACCCTATAGTCGTCGGAAATGACGGTGTCGGGCCAATCTAGTCCCGGGATCGTGGAGACGACCCTATAATCGTCGGACATGTTAGCGGCTGGCCAACTTTGGCCCGTGGTCGTGGGGACGATCCGATAGTCGTCGGACGTGACGGTGACTAGCCAATCTAGTCCCGGCGTCGTTGGGACGTCCCTATACTCGTCGAACATGTCGGCGGCTGGCCAACCTTTGCCCGGCGTCGTGGGGACGACCCTATAGTCGTCGGACATGTCGGCGGCTGGCCAACCTTTGCCCGGGGTCGTGGGGACGACCCTATAGTCGTCGGACAAGTCGGCGGCGAGCCCACCTAGTCGGGGGGTCGTGGGGACGACCCAATAGTCGTCGGACAAGTCGGCGGCCGGCCAACATAGTCCGGGGGTCGTGGGGACGACCCTATAGTCGTCGGACATGACGGTGGCGGGCCAGTCTAGTCCCGGGTCGTGGGGACGACCCTATAGTCGTCGGACATGTCGGCGGCTGGCCAACTTTGGCCCGTGGTCGTGGGGACGACCCTATAGTCGTCAGACATGACGGTGGCGGGCCAATCTAGTCCCGGGGTCGTGGGGACGACCCTATAGTCGTCGGACAAGTCGGCGGCGTACCAACCTAGTCCGGGGGTCGTGGGGACGACCCTATGGTCGTCGGACATGACGGTGGCGGGCCAGTCTAGTCCCGGGTCATGGGGACGACCCTATAGTCGTCGGACAAGTCGGCGGCTGGCCAACTTTGGCCCGTGGTCGTGGGGACGACCCTATAGTCGTCGGAAATGACGGTGGCGGGCCAATCTAGTCCCGGGGTCGTGGGGACGACCCTATAGTCGTCGGACAAGTCGGCGGCGGGCCAACCTAGTCCCGGGGTCGTGGGGATGACCCTATAGTCGTCGGACATGACGGTGGCGGGCCAGTCTAGTCCCGGGTCGTGCGGACGACCCTATAGTCGTCGGACATGTCGCCGGCTGGCCAACTTTGGCCCGTGGTCGTGGGGACCACCCTATAGTCGTCGGACATAACGGTGGCGGGCCAATCTAGTCCCGGGGTCGTGGGGACGACCCTATAGTCGTCGGACAAGTCGGGGGCGGGCCTACCTAGTCCCGGGGTCGTGGGGACGACCCTATAGTCGTCGGATAAGTCGGCAGCTTGCCAACTTTGGCCCGGGGTCGTGGGAACGACCCTATAGTCGTCGGACAAGTCGGGGCGAGCCCACCTAGTCCGGGGGTCGCGGGGACGACCCTATAGTCGTCGGACAAGTCGGCGGCCGGCCAACCTAGTCCGGGGGTCGTGGGGACGACCCTATAGTCGTCGGACATGACGGTGGCGGGCCAATCTAGTCCCGGGGTCGTGGGGACGACCCCATAGTCGTTGGACATGACGGTGGCGGGCCAGTCTAGTCCCGGGTCGTGGGCACGACCCTATAGTCGTCGGAAATGTCGCTGGCTGGCCAACTTTGGCCCGTGGTCGTGGGGACGACCCTATAGTCGTCGGACAAGTCGGCGGCTGTCCAGCTTTGGCCCGGGGTCGTGGGGACGACCCTATAGTCGTCGGACTTGACGGTGGCGGGCCAATCTAGTCCCGGGGTCGTGGGGACGACCCTATAGTCGTCGGACATGTCGGCGGCTGGTCAACTTTGGCCCCGGGTCGTGGGGACGACCCTATAGTCGTCGGACAAGACGGTGGCGGACCAATCTAGTCCCGGGGTCGTGGGGACGACCCTATAGTCGTCGGACAAGACGGCGGCTGGACATCTTTGGCCCGGGGTCGTGGAGACGACCCTATAGTCGTCGGACAAGTCGGCGGCTGTCCAGCTTTGGCCCGGGGTCGTGGGGACGACCCTATAGTCGTCGGACTTGACGGTGGCGGGCCAATCTAGTCCCGGGGTCGTGGGGACGACCCTATAGTCGTCGGACATGTCGGCGGCTGGTCAACTTTGGCCCCGGGTCGTGGGGACGACCCTATAGTCGTCGGACAAGACGGTGGCGGACCAATCTAGTCCCGGGGTCGTGGGGACGACCCTATAGTCGTCGGACAAGACGGCGGCTGGACATCTTTGGATCGGGGTCGTGGAGACGACCCTATAGTCGTCGGACATGTTGGCGGCTTGTCAGCCTAGTCCCGGGGTCGTGGGTACGACCCTATAGTCGTCGGACAAGTCGGCGGCTGGCCAACCTAGACCCGGGGTCGTGGGGACGACCCTATAGTCGTCGAACAATTCGGCGGCGGGCCAAGCTTGTCCCGGGGTCGTGGGGACGACCCTATAATCGTCGGACATGACGGTGGCGGGCCAATCTAGTCCCGGGGTCGTGGGGACGACCCTATAGTCGTCGGACATGTCGGCGGCTGGTCAACTTTGGCCCGGGGTCGTGGGGACGACCCTATAGTCGTCGGACAAGACGGTGGCGGACCAATCTAGTCCCGGGGTCGTGGGGACGACCCTATAGTCGTCGGACAAGACGGCGGCTGGACATCTTTGGCCCGGGGTCGTGGAGACGACCCTATAGTCGTCGGACATGTTGGCGGCTTGTCAGCCTAGTCCCGGGGTCGTGGGTACGACCCTATAGTCGTCGGACAAGTCGGCGGCTGGCCAACCTAGACCCGGGGTCGTGGGGACGACCCTATTGTCGTCGGACATGACGGTGGCGGGCCAATCTAGTCCCGGGGTCGTGGGGACGACCCTATAGTCGTCGGACAAGTCGGCGGCGGGCCAACCTAGTCCCGGGGTCGTGGGGATGACCCTATAGTCGTCGGACAAGTCGGCGGCGGGCCAACCTAGTCCCGTGGTCGTGAGGACGACCCTATTGTCGTCGGAAATGTCGGCGGCTGGCCAACTTTGGCCCGTGGTCGTGAAGACGACCCTATAGTCGTCGGACAAGACGGTGGCGGGCCAATCTAGTCCAGGGGTCGCGGGGACGACCCTATAGTCGTCGGACAAGTCGGCGGCTGGCCAACGTTTGCCCGGGGTCGTGGGGACGACCCTATAGTCGTCGGACAAGTCGGCGGCGAGCCAAGCTAGTCCGGGGGTCGTGGGGACGAGCCTATAGTCGTCGGACATGTTGGCGATTGGCCAACATTGGCCCGGGGTCGTCGGGACGACCCTATAGTCGTCGGACATGTCGGCGGCTGGCCAACCTTGTCCCGGGGTCGTGGGGACGACCCTATAGTCGTCGGACATGTCGGCGGCTGGCCAACTTTGGCCCGTGGTCGTGGGGACGATCCAATAGTCGTCGGACATGTCGGCGGCTGGCCAACTTTGGCCCGTGGTCGTGGGGACGACCCTATAGTCGTTGGGCATGTCAGCGGCTGACCGGTGTCGTGGGGACGCCTCTATAGTCGTCGAACATGTCGGCGGCTGGCCAACCTAGACCCGGGGTCGTGGGGACGACCATATTGTCGTCGGACATGTCGGCGGGTGGCCAACTTTGGCCCGTGGTCGTGGGGACGACCCTATAGTCGTTGGGCATGTCAGCGGCTGACCGGTGTCGTGGGGACGCCTCTATAGTCGTCGAACATGTCGGCGGCTGGCCAACCTAGACCCGGGGTCGTGGGGACGACCATATAGTCATCGGACATGTCGGCGGCTGGCCAACTTTGGCCCGTGGTCGTGGGGCGACCCAATAGTCGTTGGACATGTCGGCGGCTGGCCAACTTTGGCCCGGGGTCGTGGGGACGACCGTATAGTCGTCGGACATGTCGGCGGCTGGCCAACTTTGGCCCGGTGTCGTGGGGACGACCCTATAGTCGTCGGACATTTCGGCAGCATGCCAACTTTGGCCCGTGGTCGTGGGGACGACCCTATAGTTGTTGGACATGACGGTGGCGAGCTAATCTAGTCCCGGGGTCGTGGGGACGACCCTATTGTCGTCGGACATGGCGGTGGCGGGCCAATCTATTCCCGTGGTCGTGGGGACGACCCTATAGTCTTCGGACATGACGGTGGCGGGCCAATCTAGTCCCGGGGTCGTGGGGACGACCCTATTGTCGTCGGACATGGCGGTGGCGGGCCAATCTATTCCCGTGGTCGTGGGGACGACCCTATAGTCTTCGGACATGACGGTGGCGGGCCAATCTAGTCCCGGGGTCGTGGGGACGACCATATAGTCATCGGACATGTCGGCGGCTGGCCAACTTTGGCCCGTGGTCGTGGGGCGACCCAATAGTCGTTGGACATGTCGGCGGCTGGCCAACTTTGGCCCGGGGTCGTGGGGACGACCGTATAGTCGTTGGACATGTCGGCGATTGGCCAACATTGGCCCGGGGTCGTGGGGACGACCCTATAGTCGTCGGACATGTCGGCGGCTGGCCAACATTGGCGCGTGGTCGTGGGGACGATCCGATTATCGTCGGACATGTCGGCGGCTGGCCAACTTTGGCGCGTGGTCGTGGGGACGATCTGATTGTCGTCGGACATGTCGGCGGCTGGCCAACCTAGACCCGGGGTCGTGGGGACGACCCTATTGTCGTCGGACATGGCGGTGGCGGGCCAATCTATTCCCGTGGTCGTGGGGACGACCCTATAGTCTTCGGACATGACGGTGGCGGGCCAATCTAGTCCCGGGGTCGTGGGGACGACCCTATAGTCGTCGGACAAGTCGGCGGCGGGCCAAGCTTGTCCCGGGGTCCTGGGGACGACCCTATAATCGTCGGACATGACGGTGGCGGGCCAATCTAGTCCCGGGGTCGTGGGGACGACCCTATAATCGTTGGACATGACGGTGGCGGGCCAATCTAGTCCCGGGGTCGTAGGGACGACCCTATAGTCGTCGGCCATGTTGGCGGCTGTCCAGCTTTGGCCCGGGGTCGTGGGGACGACCCTATAGTCGTCGGACTTGACGGTGGCGGGCCAATCTAGTCCCGGGGTCGTGGGGACGACCCTATAGTCGTCGGACTTGACGGTGGCGGGCCAATCTAGTCCCGGGGTCGGGGGGGCGACCCTATAATCGTCGGACAAGCCGGCGGCTGGCCAACTTTGGCCCGTGGTCGTGGGGACGACCCTATAGTCGTCGGACAAGTCGGCGGCTGTCCAGCTTTGGCCCGGGGTCGTGGGGACGACCCTATAGTCGTCGGACTTGACGGTGGCGTGCCAATCTAGTCCCGGGGTCGTGGGGACGACCCTATAGTCGTCGGACTTGACGGTGGCGGGCCAGTCTAGTCCCGGGTCGTGGGTACGAACCTATAGTCGTCGGAAATGTCGCCGGCTGGCCAACTTTGGCCCGTGGTCGTGGGGACGACCCTATAGTCGTCAGACATGACGGTGGCGAGCCAACCTAGTCCCGGGGTCGTGGGGACGACCCTATAGTCGTCGGACAAGTCGGCGGCGAGCCCACCTAGTCGGGGGGTCGTGGGGACGACCCAATAGTCGTCGGACAAGTCGGCGGCCGGCCAACATAGTCCGGGGGTCGTGGGGACGACCCTATAGTCGTCGGACATGACGGTGGCGGGCCAGTCTAGTCCCGGGTCGTGGGGACGACCCTATAGTCGTCGGACATGTCGGCGGCTGGCCAACTTTGGCCCGTGGTCGTGGGGACGACCCTATAGTCGTCAGACATGACGGTGGCGGGCCAATCTAGTCCCGGGGTCGTGGGGACGACCCTATAGTCGTCGGACAAGTCGGCGGCGTACCAACCTAGTCCGGGGGTCGTGGGGACGACCCTATGGTCGTCGGACATGACGGTGGCGGGCCAGTCTAGTCCCGGGTCATGGGGACGACCCTATAGTCGTCGGACAAGTCGGCGGCTGGCCAACTTTGGCCCGTGGTCGTGGGGACGACCCTATAGTCGTCGGACAAGTCGGCGGCTGTCCAACTTTGGCCCGGGGTCGTGGGGACGACCCTATAGTCGTCGGACTTGACGGTGGCGGGCCAATCTAGTCCCGGGGTCGTGGGGACGACCCTATAGTCGTCAGACATGTCGGTGGCGAGCCAACCTAGTCCCGGGGTCGTGGGGACGACCCTATAGTCGTCGGACAAGTCGGCGGCGGGCCAACCTAGTCCCGGGGTCGTGGGGATGACCCTATAGTCGTCGGACAAGTCGGCGGCGAGCCCACCTAGTCGGGGGGTCGTGGGGGCGACCCTATAGTCGTCGGACAAGTCGGCGGCCGGCCAACCTAGTCCGGGGGTCGTGGGGACGACCCTATAGTCGTCGGACATGACGGTGGAGGGCCAGTCTAGTCCCGGGTCGTGAGGACGACCCTATAGTCGTCGGACATGTCGGCGGCTGGCCAACTTTGGCCCGTGGTCGTGGGGACGACCCTATAGTCGTCGGAAAAGTCGGTGGCTGTCCAACTTTGGCCCGGGGGTCGTGGGGACGACCCTATAGTCGTCGGACATGTCGGCGGCGAGCCAACATTAACCCGGGGTCGTGGGGACGACTCTATAGTCGTCGGACATGTCGGTGGCGGGCCAGTCTAGTCCCGGGTCGTGGGGACGACCCTATAGTCGTCGGACATGTCGGCGGCTGGCCAACTTTGGCCCGTGGTCGTGGGGAGGACCCTATACTCGTCGGACAAGTCGGCGGCGTACCAACCTAGTCCGGGGGTCGTGGGGACGACCCTATAGTCGTCGGACATGACGGTGGCGGGCCAGTCTAGTCCCGGGTCATGGGGACGACCCTATAGTCGTCGGACAAGTCGGCGGCTGGCCAACTTTGGCCCGTGGTCGTGGGGACGACCCTATAGTCGTCGGAAATGACGGTGGCGGGCCAATCTAGTCCCGGGGTCGTGGGGACGACCCTATAGTCGTCAGACATGTCGGTGGCGAGCCAACCTAGTCCCGGGGTCGTGGGGACGACCCTATAGTCGTCGGACATGTCGGCGGCTGGCCAACTTTGGCCCGTGGTCGTGGGGACGACCCTATAGTCGTCGGAAATGACGGTGGCGGGCCAATCTAGTCCCGGGGTCGTGGGGACGAGCCTACAGTCGTCGGACAATTCGGCGGCGAGCCAATCTAGTCCCGCGGTCATGGGGACGACCCTATAGTCGTCGGATAAGTCAGCGGCTGGCCAACATTGGCCCGTGGTCGTGGGGACGACCATATAGTCGTCGGACATGACGGTGGCGGGCCACTCTAGTCCCGGGTCGTGGGGACGACCCTATAGTCGTCGGACATGTCGGCGGCTGGCCAACTTTGGCCCGGGGTCGTGGGGACGACCCTATAGTCGTCGGATATGTCGGCGGCTGGCCACCTTTGGCCCGGGGTCGTGGGGACGACCCTATAGTCGTCGGACTTGACGGTGGCGGGCCAGTCTAGTCCCGGGTCATGGGGACGACCCTATAGTCGTCGGACATGTCGGTGGCGAGCCAACCTAGTCCCGGGGTCGTAGGGACGACCCTATAGTCGTCGGACAAGTCGGCGGCGGGCCTACCTAGTCCCGGGGTCGTGGGGACGACCCTATAGTCGTCGGATAAGTCGGCAGCTTGCCAACTTTGGCCCGGGGTCGTGGGAACGACCCTATAGTCGTCGGACAAGTCGGCGGCGAGCCCACCTAGTCCGGGGGTCGTGGGGACGACCCTATAGTCGTCGGACAAGTCGGCGGCCGGCCAACCTAGTCCCGGGGTCGTGGGGACAACCCTATAGTCGTCGGACATGTCGGTGGCTGTCCAACTTTGGCCCGGGGGTCGTGGGGACGACCCTATAGTCGTCGGACATGTCGGCGGCGAGCCAACATTGACCCGGGGTCGTGGGGATGACTCTATAGTCGTCGGACATATCGGTGGCGGGCCAGTCTAGTCCCGGGGTCGTGGGGACGACCCTATAGTCGTCGGACATGGCGATTGGCCAACATTGGCCCGTGGTCGTGGGGACGATCCAATAGTCGTCGGATATGTCGGCGGCTGGCCAACTTTGGCCCGTGGTCGTGGGGACGACCCTATAGTCGTTGGACATGTCAGCGGCTGGCCAACTTTGGCCCGGTGTCGTGGGGACGACTCTATTGTCGTCGGACATGTCGGCGGCTGGCCAACCTAGACCCGGGGTCGTGGGGACGACCCTATATTCGTTGGACATGTCAGCGGCTGGCCAACTTTGGCCCGGTGTCGTGGGGACGACTCTATTGTCGTCGGACATGTCGGCGGCTGGCCAACCTAGACCCGGGGTCGTGGGGACGACCCTATAGTCGTCGGACATGTCGGCGGCTGGCCAACCTAGTCCCGAGGTCGTCGGACTTGACGGTGGCGGGCCAGTCTAGTCCCGGGTCATGGGGACGACCCTATAGTCGTCGGACAAGTCGGCGGCTGACCAACTTTGTCCCGTGGTCGTGGGGACGACCCTATAGTCGTCGGAAATGTCGGTGGCTGTCCAACTTTGGCCCGGGGGTCGTGGGGACGACCCTATAGTCGTCGGACATGTCGGCGGCGAGCCAACATTGACCCGGGGTCGTGGGGATGACTCTATAGTCGTCGGACATATCGGTGGCGGGCCAGTCTAGTCCCGGGGTCGTGGGGACGACCCTATAGTCGTCGGACATGGCGATTGGCCAACATTGGCCCGTGGTCGTGGGGACGATCCAATAGTCGTCGGATATGTCGGCGGCTGGCCAACTTTGGCCCGTGGTCATGGGGACGACCCTATAGTCGTTGGACATGTCAGCGGCTGGCCAACTTTGGCCCGGTGTCGTGGGGACGACTCTATTGTCGTCGGACATGTCGGCGGCTGGCCAACCTAGACCCGGGGTCGTGGGGACGACCCTATAGTCGTCGGACATGTCGGCGGCTGGCCAACCTAGTCCCGAGGTCGTCGGACTTGACGGTGGCGGGCCAATCTAGTCCCGGGGTCGTGGGGACGACCATATAGTCGTCGGACATGACGGTGGCGGGCCAAGCTTGTCCCGGGGTCGTGGGGACGACCCTATAATCGTCGGACATGACGGTGGCGGGCCAATCTAGTCCCGGGGTCGTGGGGACGACCCTATAATCGTTGGACAAGTCGGCGGCGGGCCAAGCTTGTCCCGGGGTCGTGGGGACGACCCTATAATCGTCGGACATGACGGTGACGGGCCAATCTAGTCCCGGGGTCGTGGGGCCGACCCTATAGTCGTCGGACAAGTCGGCGGCGGGCCAAGCTTGTCCCGGGGTCGTGGGGACGACCCTATAATCGTCGGACATGACGGTGGCGGGCCAATCTAGTCCCGGGGTCGTGGGGCCGACCCTATAGTCGTCGGACGTTTCGGCGGCTTGCCAACTTTGGCCGTCGTCGGACATGTTGGCGGCTTGTCAACCTAGTCCCGGGGTTGTGGGGACGACCCTATAGTCGTTGGACATGACGGTGGCGGGCCAATCTAGTCCCGGGGTCGTAGGAACGACCCTATAGTCGTCGGACATGTCGGCGGCTGGCCAACTTTGGCCCGTGGTCGTGGGGAGGACCCTATACTCGTCGGACAAGTCGGCGGCGTACCAACCTAGTCCGGGGTTCGTGGGGACGACCCTATAGTCGTCGGACATGACGGTGGCGGGCCAGTCTAGTCCCGGGTCATGGGGACGACCCTATAGTCGTCGGACAAGTCGGCGGCTGGCCAACTTTGGCCCGTGGTCGTGGGGACGACCCTATAGTCGTCGGAAATGACGGTGGCGGGCCAATCTAGTCCCGGGGTCGTGGGGACGACCCTACAGTCGTCGGACTTGACGGTGGCGGGCCAAGCTTGTCCCGGGGTCGTGGGGACGACCCTATAATCGTCGGACATGACGGTGGCGGGCCAATCTAGTCCCGGGGTCGTGGGGACGACCCTATAATCGTTGGACAAGTCGGCGGCGGGCCAAGCTTGTCCCGGGGTCGTGGGGACGACCCTATAATCGTCGGACATGACGGTGGCGGGCCAATCTAGTCCCGGGGTCGTGGGGCCGACCCTATAGTCGTCGGACAAGTCGGCGGCGGGCCAAGCTTGTCCCGGGGTCGTGGGGACGACCATATAGTCATCGGACATGTCGGCGGCTGGCCAACTTTGGCCCGTGGTCGTGGGGCGACCCAATAGTCGTTGGACATGTCGGCGGCTGGCCAACTTTGGCCCGGGGTCGTGGGGACGACCGTATAGTCGTTGGACATGTCGGCGATTGGCCAACATTGGCCCGGGGTCGTGGGGACGACCCTATAGTCGTCGGACATGTCGGCGGCTGGCCAACATTGGCGCGTGGTCGTGGGGACGATCCGATTATCGTCGGACATGTCGGCGGCTGGCCAACTTTGGCGCGTGGTCGTGGGGACGATCTGATTGTCGTCGGACATGTCGGCGGCTGGCCAACCTAGACCCGGGGTCGTGGGGACGACCCTATTGTCGTCGGACATGGCGGTGGCGGGCCAATCTATTCCCGTGGTCGTGGGGACGACCCTATAGTCTTCGGACATGACGGTGGCGGGCCAATCTAGTCCCGGGGTCGTGGGGACGACCCTATAGTCGTCGGACAAGTCGGCGGCGGGCCAAGCTTGTCCCGGGGTCCTGGGGACGACCCTATAATCGTCGGACATGACGGTGGCGGGCCAATCTAGTCCCGGGGTCGTGGGGACGACCCTATAATCGTTGGACATGACGGTGGCGGGCCAATCTAGTCCCGGGGTCGTAGGGACGACCCTATAGTCGTCGGCCATGTTGGCGGCTGTCCAGCTTTGGCCCGGGGTCGTGGGGACGACCCTATAGTCGTCGGACTTGACGGTGGCGGGCCAATCTAGTCCCGGGGTCGTGGGGACGACCCTATAGTCGTCGGACTTGACGGTGGCGGGCCAATCTAGTCCCGGGGTCGGGGGGGCGACCCTATAATCGTCGGACAAGCCGGCGGCTGGCCAACTTTGGCCCGTGGTCGTGGGGACGACCCTATAGTCGTCGGACAAGTCGGCGGCTGTCCAGCTTTGGCCCGGGGTCGTGGGGACGACCCTATAGTCGTCGGACTTGACGGTGGCGTGCCAATCTAGTCCCGGGGTCGTGGGGACGACCCTATAGTCGTCGGACTTGACGGTGGCGGGCCAGTCTAGTCCCGGGTCGTGGGTACGAACCTATAGTCGTCGGAAATGTCGCCGGCTGGCCAACTTTGGCCCGTGGTCGTGGGGACGACCCTATAGTCGTCAGACATGACGGTGGCGAGCCAACCTAGTCCCGGGGTCGTGGGGACGACCCTATAGTCGTCGGACAAGTCGGCGGCGAGCCCACCTAGTCGGGGGGTCGTGGGGACGACCCAATAGTCGTCGGACAAGTCGGCGGCCGGCCAACATAGTCCGGGGGTCGTGGGGACGACCCTATAGTCGTCGGACATGACGGTGGCGGGCCAGTCTAGTCCCGGGTCGTGGGGACGACCCTATAGTCGTCGGACATGTCGGCGGCTGGCCAACTTTGGCCCGTGGTCGTGGGGACGACCCTATAGTCGTCAGACATGACGGTGGCGGGCCAATCTAGTCCCGGGGTCGTGGGGACGACCCTATAGTCGTCGGACAAGTCGGCGGCGTACCAACCTAGTCCGGGGGTCGTGGGGACGACCCTATGGTCGTCGGACATGACGGTGGCGGGCCAGTCTAGTCCCGGGTCATGGGGACGACCCTATAGTCGTCGGACAAGTCGGCGGCTGGCCAACTTTGGCCCGTGGTCGTGGGGACGACCCTATAGTCGTCGGACAAGTCGGCGGCTGTCCAACTTTGGCCCGGGGTCGTGGGGACGACCCTATAGTCGTCGGACTTGACGGTGGCGGGCCAATCTAGTCCCGGGGTCGTGGGGACGACCCTATAGTCGTCAGACATGTCGGTGGCGAGCCAACCTAGTCCCGGGGTCGTGGGACGACCCTATAGTCGTCGGACAAGTCGGCGGCGGGCCAACCTAGTCCCGGGGTCGTGGGGATGACCCTATAGTCGTCGGACAAGTCGGCGGCGAGCCCACCTAGTCGGGGGGTCGTGGGGGCGACCCTATAGTCGTCGGACAAGTCGGCGGCCGGCCAACCTAGTCCGGGGGTCGTGGGGACGACCCTATAGTCGTCGGACATGACGGTGGAGGGCCAGTCTAGTCCCGGGTCGTGAGGACGACCCTATAGTCGTCGGACATGTCGGCGGCTGGCCAACTTTGGCCCGTGGTCGTGGGGACGACCCTATAGTCGTCGGAAAAGTCGGTGGCTGTCCAACTTTGGCCCGGGGGTCGTGGGGACGACCCTATAGTCGTCGGACATGTCGGCGGCGAGCCAACATTAACCCGGGGTCGTGGGGACGACTCTATAGTCGTCGGACATGTCGGTGGCGGGCCAGTCTAGTCCCGGGTCGTGGGGACGACCCTATAGTCGTCGGACATGTCGGCGGCTGGCCAACTTTGGCCCGTGGTCGTGGGGAGGACCCTATACTCGTCGGACAAGTCGGCGGCGTACCAACCTAGTCCGGGGGTCGTGGGGACGACCCTATAGTCGTCGGACATGACGGTGGCGGGCCAGTCTAGTCCCGGGTCATGGGGACGACCCTATAGTCGTCGGACAAGTCGGCGGCTGGCCAACTTTGGCCCGTGGTCGTGGGGACGACCCTATAGTCGTCGGAAATGACGGTGGCGGGCCAATCTAGTCCCGGGGTCGTGGGGACGACCCTATAGTCGTCAGACATGTCGGTGGCGAGCCAACCTAGTCCCGGGGTCGTGGGGACGACCCTATAGTCGTCGGACATGTCGGCGGCTGGCCAACTTTGGCCCGTGGTCGTGGGGACGACCCTATAGTCGTCGGAAATGACGGTGGCGGGCCAATCTAGTCCCGGGGTCGTGGGGACGAGCCTACAGTCGTCGGACAATTCGGCGGCGAGCCAATCTAGTCCCGCGGTCATGGGGACGACCCTATAGTCGTCGGATAAGTCAGCGGCTGGCCAACATTGGCCCGTGGTCGTGGGGACGACCATATAGTCGTCGGACATGACGGTGGCGGGCCACTCTAGTCCCGGGTCGTGGGGACGACCCTATAGTCGTCGGACATGTCGGCGGCTGGCCAACTTTGGCCCGGGGTCGTGGGGACGACCCTATAGTCGTCGGATATGTCGGCGGCTGGCCACCTTTGGCCCGGGGTCGTGGGGACGACCCTATAGTCGTCGGACTTGACGGTGGCGGGCCAGTCTAGTCCCGGGTCATGGGGACGACCCTATAGTCGTCGGACATGTCGGTGGCGAGCCAACCTAGTCCCGGGGTCGTAGGGACGACCCTATAGTCGTCGGACAAGTCGGCGGCGGGCCTACCTAGTCCCGGGGTCGTGGGGACGACCCTATAGTCGTCGGATAAGTCGGCAGCTTGCCAACTTTGGCCCGGGGTCGTGGGAACGACCCTATAGTCGTCGGACAAGTCGGCGGCGAGCCCACCTAGTCCGGGGGTCGTGGGGACGACCCTATAGTCGTCGGACAAGTCGGCGGCCGGCCAACCTAGTCCCGGGGTCGTGGGGACAACCCTATAGTCGTCGGACATGTCGGTGGCTGTCCAACTTTGGCCCGGGGGTCGTGGGGACGACCCTATAGTCGTCGGACATGTCGGCGGCGAGCCAACATTGACCCGGGGTCGTGGGGATGACTCTATAGTCGTCGGACATATCGGTGGCGGGCCAGTCTAGTCCCGGGGTCGTGGGGACGACCCTATAGTCGTCGGACATGGCGATTGGCCAACATTGGCCCGTGGTCGTGGGGACGATCCAATAGTCGTCGGATATGTCGGCGGCTGGCCAACTTTGGCCCGTGGTCGTGGGGACGACCCTATAGTCGTTGGACATGTCAGCGGCTGGCCAACTTTGGCCCGGTGTCGTGGGGACGACTCTATTGTCGTCGGACATGTCGGCGGCTGGCCAACCTAGACCCGGGGTCGTGGGGACGACCCTATATTCGTTGGACATGTCAGCGGCTGGCCAACTTTGGCCCGGTGTCGTGGGGACGACTCTATTGTCGTCGGACATGTCGGCGGCTGGCCAACCTAGACCCGGGGTCGTGGGGACGACCCTATAGTCGTCGGACATGTCGGCGGCTGGCCAACCTAGTCCCGAGGTCGTCGGACTTGACGGTGGCGGGCCAGTCTAGTCCCGGGTCATGGGGACGACCCTATAGTCGTCGGACAAGTCGGCGGCTGACCAACTTTGTCCCGTGGTCGTGGGGACGACCCTATAGTCGTCGGAAATGTCGGTGGCTGTCCAACTTTGGCCCGGGGGTCGTGGGGACGACCCTATAGTCGTCGGACATGTCGGCGGCGAGCCAACATTGACCCGGGGTCGTGGGGATGACTCTATAGTCGTCGGACATATCGGTGGCGGGCCAGTCTAGTCCCGGGGTCGTGGGGACGACCCTATAGTCGTCGGACATGGCGATTGGCCAACATTGGCCCGTGGTCGTGGGGACGATCCAATAGTCGTCGGATATGTCGGCGGCTGGCCAACTTTGGCCCGTGGTCGTGGGGACGACCCTATAGTCGTTGGACATGTCAGCGGCTGGCCAACTTTGGCCCGGTGTCGTGGGGACGACTCTATTGTCGTCGGACATGTCGGCGGCTGGCCAACCTAGACCCGGGGTCGTGGGGACGACCCTATAGTCGTCGGACATGTCGGCGGCTGGCCAACCTAGTCCCGAGGTCGTCGGACTTGACGGTGGCGGGCCAATCTAGTCCCGGGGTCGTGGGGACGACCATATAGTCGTCGGACATGACGGTGGCGGGCCAAGCTTGTCCCGGGGTCGTGGGGACGACCCTATAATCGTCGGACATGACGGTGGCGGGCCAATCTAGTCCCGGGGTCGTGGGGACGACCCTATAATCGTTGGACAAGTCGGCGGCGGGCCAAGCTTGTCCCGGGGTCGTGGGGACGACCCTATAATCGTCGGACATGACGGTGACGGGCCAATCTAGTCCCGGGGTCGTGGGGCCGACCCTATAGTCGTCGGACAAGTCGGCGGCGGGCCAAGCTTGTCCCGGGGTCGTGGGGACGACCCTATAATCGTCGGACATGACGGTGGCGGGCCAATCTAGTCCCGGGGTCGTGGGGCCGACCCTATAGTCGTCGGACGTTTCGGCGGCTTGCCAACTTTGGCCGTCGTCGGACATGTTGGCGGCTTGTCAACCTAGTCCCGGGGTTGTGGGGACGACCCTATAGTCGTTGGACATGACGGTGGCGGGCCAATCTAGTCCCGGGGTCGTAGGAACGACCCTATAGTCGTCGGACATGTCGGCGGCTGGCCAACTTTGGCCCGTGGTCGTGGGGAGGACCCTATACTCGTCGGACAAGTCGGCGGCGTACCAACCTAGTCCGGGGTTCGTGGGGACGACCCTATAGTCGTCGGACATGACGGTGGCGGGCCAGTCTAGTCCCGGGTCATGGGGACGACCCTATAGTCGTCGGACAAGTCGGCGGCTGGCCAACTTTGGCCCGTGGTCGTGGGGACGACCCTATAGTCGTCGGAAATGACGGTGGCGGGCCAATCTAGTCCCGGGGTCGTGGGGACGACCCTACAGTCGTCGGACTTGACGGTGGCGGGCCAAGCTTGTCCCGGGGTCGTGGGGACGACCCTATAATCGTCGGACATGACGGTGGCGGGCCAATCTAGTCCCGGGGTCGTGGGGACGACCCTATAATCGTTGGACAAGTCGGCGGCGGGCCAAGCTTGTCCCGGGGTCGTGGGGACGACCCTATAATCGTCGGACATGACGGTGGCGGGCCAATCTAGTCCCGGGGTCGTGGGGCCGACCCTATAGTCGTCGGACAAGTCGGCGGCGGGCCAAGCTTGTCCCGGGGTCGTGGGGACGACCCTATAATCGTCGGACATGACGGAGGCGGGCCAATCTAGTCCCGGGGTCGTGGGGCCGACCCTATAGTCGTCGGACGTTTCGGCGGCTTGCCAACTTTGGCCGTCGTCGGACATGTTGGCGGCTTGTCAACCTAGTCCCGGGGTTGTGGGGACGACCCTATAGTCGTTGGACATGACGGTGGCGGGCCAATCTAGTCCCGGGGTCGTAGGAACGACCCTATAGTCGTCGGACATGTCGGCGGCTTGCCAACTTTGGCCCGGGGTCGTGGGGACGACCCTATACTCGTCGGACATGTCGGCGGCTGGCCAACCTAGTCCCGAGGTCGTGGGGACGACCGTATAGTCGACGGACATGTCGGCGGCTGGCCAACCTAGTCCCGGGTCATGGGGACGACCCTATAGTCGTCGGACAAGTCGGCGGCTGACCAACTTTGTTCCGTGGTCGTGGGGACGACCCTATAGTCGTCGGAAATGTCGGTGGCTGTCCAACTTTGGCCCGGGGGTCGTGGGGACGACCCTATAGTCGTCGGACATGTCGGCGGCGAGCCAACATTGACCCGGGGTCGTGGGGATGACTCTATAGTCGTCGGACATATCGGTGGCGGGCCAGTCTAGTCCCGGGGTCGTGGGGACGACCCTATAGTCGTCGGACATGGCGATTGGCCAACATTGGCCCGTGGTCGTGGGGACGATCCAATAGTCGTCGGATATGTCGGCGGCTGGCCAACTTTGGCCCGTGGTCGTGGGGACGACCCTATAGTCGTTGGACATGTCAGCGGCTGGCCAACTTTGGCCCGGTGTCGTGGGGACGACTCTATTGTCGTCGGACATGTCGGCGGCTGGCCAACCTAGACCCGGGGTCGTGGGGACGACCCTATAGTCGTCGGACATGTCGGCGGCTGGCCAACCTAGTCCCGAGGTCGTCGGACTTGACGGTGGCGGGCCAATCTAGTCCCGGGGTCGTGGGGACGACCATATAGTCGTCGGACATGACGGTGGCGGGCCAAGCTTGTCCCGGGGTCGTGGGGACGACCCTATAATCGTCGGACATGACGGTGGCGGGCCAATCTAGTCCCGGGGTCGTGGGGACGACCCTATAATCGTTGGACAAGTCGGCGGCGGGCCAAGCTTGTCCCGGGGTCGTGGGGACGACCCTATAATCGTCGGACATGACGGTGACGGGCCAATCTAGTCCCGGGGTCGTGGGGCCGACCCTATAGTCGTCGGACAAGTCGGCGGCGGGCCAAGCTTGTCCCGGGGTCGTGGGGACGACCCTATAATCGTCGGACATGACGGTGGCGGGCCAATCTAGTCCCGGGGTCGTGGGGCCGACCCTATAGTCGTCGGACGTTTCGGCGGCTTGCCAACTTTGGCCGTCGTCGGACATGTTGGCGGCTTGTCAACCTAGTCCCGGGGTTGTGGGGACGACCCTATAGTCGTTGGACATGACGGTGGCGGGCCAATCTAGTCCCGGGGTCGTAGGAACGACCCTATAGTCGTCGGACATGTCGGCGGCTGGCCAACTTTGGCCCGTGGTCGTGGGGAGGACCCTATACTCGTCGGACAAGTCGGCGGCGTACCAACCTAGTCCGGGGTTCGTGGGGACGACCCTATAGTCGTCGGACATGACGGTGGCGGGCCAGTCTAGTCCCGGGTCATGGGGACGACCCTATAGTCGTCGGACAAGTCGGCGGCTGGCCAACTTTGGCCCGTGGTCGTGGGGACGACCCTATAGTCGTCGGAAATGACGGTGGCGGGCCAATCTAGTCCCGGGGTCGTGGGGACGACCCTACAGTCGTCGGACTTGACGGTGGCGGGCCAAGCTTGTCCCGGGGTCGTGGGGACGACCCTATAATCGTCGGACATGACGGTGGCGGGCCAATCTAGTCCCGGGGTCGTGGGGACGACCCTATAATCGTTGGACAAGTCGGCGGCGGGCCAAGCTTGTCCCGGGGTCGTGGGGACGACCCTATAATCGTCGGACATGACGGTGGCGGGCCAATCTAGTCCCGGGGTCGTGGGGCCGACCCTATAGTCGTCGGACAAGTCGGCGGCGGGCCAAGCTTGTCCCGGGGTCGTGGGGACGACCATATAG
This sequence comes from Andrena praecox, assembly GCA_963932275.1. NCBI lineage: Eukaryota > Metazoa > Arthropoda > Insecta > Hymenoptera > Andrenidae > Andrena > Andrena praecox. The sequence goes on along the minus strand of CAWVQO010000615.1, from coordinate 1,756,812 downwards.
TCATCGGACATGTCGGCGGCTGGCCAACTTTGGCCCGTGGTCGTGGGGCGACCCAATAGTCGTTGGACATGTCGGCGGCTGGCCAACTTTGGCCCGGGGTCGTGGGGACGACCGTATAGTCGTTGGACATGTCGGCGATTGGCCAACATTGGCCCGGGGTCGTGGGGACGACCCTATAGTCGTCGGACATGTCGGCGGCTGGCCAACATTGGCGCGTGGTCGTGGGGACGATCCGATTATCGTCGGACATGTCGGCGGCTGGCCAACTTTGGCGCGTGGTCGTGGGGACGATCTGATTGTCGTCGGACATGTCGGCGGCTGGCCAACCTAGACCCGGGGTCGTGGGGACGACCCTATAGTCGTCGGACATGTCGGCGGCTGGCCAACCTAGTCCCGAGGTCGTCGGACTTGACGGTGGCGGGCCAGTCTAGTCCCGGGTCATGGGGACGACCCTATAGTCGTCGGACAAGTCGGCGGCTGACCAACTTTGTCCCGTGGTCGTGGGGACGACCCTATAGTCGTCGGAAATGTCGGTGGCTGTCCAACTTTGGCCCGGGGGTCGTGGGGACGACCCTATAGTCGTCGGACATGTCGGCGGCGAGCCAACATTGACCCGGGGTCGTGGGGATGACTCTATAGTCGTCGGACATATCGGTGGCGGGCCAGTCTAGTCCCGGGGTCGTGGGGACGACCCTATAGTCGTCGGACATGGCGATTGGCCAACATTGGCCCGTGGTCGTGGGGACGATCCAATAGTCGTCGGATATGTCGGCGGCTGGCCAACTTTGGCCCGTGGTCGTGGGGACGACCCTATAGTCGTTGGACATGTCAGCGGCTGGCCAACTTTGGCCCGGTGTCGTGGGGACGACTCTATTGTCGTCGGACATGTCGGCGGCTGGCCAACCTAGACCCGGGGTCGTGGGGACGACCCTATAGTCGTCGGACATGTCGGCGGCTGGCCAACCTAGTCCCGAGGTCGTCGGACTTGACGGTGGCGGGCCAATCTAGTCCCGGGGTCGTGGGGACGACCATATAGTCGTCGGACATGACGGTGGCGGGCCAAGCTTGTCCCGGGGTCGTGGGGACGACCCTATAATCGTCGGACATGACGGTGGCGGGCCAATCTAGTCCCGGGGTCGTGGGGACGACCCTATAATCGTTGGACAAGTCGGCGGCGGGCCAAGCTTGTCCCGGGGTCGTGGGGACGACCCTATAATCGTCGGACATGACGGTGACGGGCCAATCTAGTCCCGGGGTCGTGGGGCCGACCCTATAGTCGTCGGACAAGTCGGCGGCGGGCCAAGCTTGTCCCGGGGTCGTGGGGACGACCCTATAATCGTCGGACATGACGGTGGCGGGCCAATCTAGTCCCGGGGTCGTGGGGCCGACCCTATAGTCGTCGGACGTTTCGGCGGCTTGCCAACTTTGGCCGTCGTCGGACATGTTGGCGGCTTGTCAACCTAGTCCCGGGGTTGTGGGGACGACCCTATAGTCGTTGGACATGACGGTGGCGGGCCAATCTAGTCCCGGGGTCGTAGGAACGACCCTATAGTCGTCGGACATGTCGGCGGCTGGCCAACTTTGGCCCGTGGTCGTGGGGAGGACCCTATACTCGTCGGACAAGTCGGCGGCGTACCAACCTAGTCCGGGGTTCGTGGGGACGACCCTATAGTCGTCGGACATGACGGTGGCGGGCCAGTCTAGTCCCGGGTCATGGGGACGACCCTATAGTCGTCGGACAAGTCGGCGGCTGGCCAACTTTGGCCCGTGGTCGTGGGGACGACCCTATAGTCGTCGGAAATGACGGTGGCGGGCCAATCTAGTCCCGGGGTCGTGGGGACGACCCTACAGTCGTCGGACTTGACGGTGGCGGGCCAAGCTTGTCCCGGGGTCGTGGGGACGACCCTATAATCGTCGGACATGACGGTGGCGGGCCAATCTAGTCCCGGGGTCGTGGGGACGACCCTATAATCGTTGGACAAGTCGGCGGCGGGCCAAGCTTGTCCCGGGGTCGTGGGGACGACCCTATAATCGTCGGACATGACGGTGGCGGGCCAATCTAGTCCCGGGGTCGTGGGGCCGACCCTATAGTCGTCGGACAAGTCGGCGGCGGGCCAAGCTTGTCCCGGGGTCGTGGGGACGACCCTATAATCGTCGGACATGACGGAGGCGGGCCAATCTAGTCCCGGGGTCGTGGGGCCGACCCTATAGTCGTCGGACGTTTCGGCGGCTTGCCAACTTTGGCCGTCGTCGGACATGTTGGCGGCTTGTCAACCTAGTCCCGGGGTTGTGGGGACGACCCTATAGTCGTTGGACATGACGGTGGCGGGCCAATCTAGTCCCGGGGTCGTAGGAACGACCCTATAGTCGTCGGACATGTCGGCGGCTTGCCAACTTTGGCCCGGGGTCGTGGGGACGACCCTATACTCGTCGGACATGTCGGCGGCTGGCCAACCTAGTCCCGAGGTCGTGGGGACGACCGTATAGTCGACGGACATGTCGGCGGCTGGCCAACCTAGCCCCGAGGTCGTGGTAGCGACCCTACAGTCGTCGGACATTTCGGCGGCTTGCCAATTTTGGCCCGGGGTCGTGGGGACGACCCTATAGTCGTCGGACATGTCGGCGGCGGGCCAATCTAGTCCCGGGGTCGTAGGGACGACCCTATAGTCGTCGGACAAGTCAGCGGCTGGCCAACATTGGCCCGTGGTAGTGGGGACGACCCTATAGTCGTCGGACACATCAGCGGCTGGCCAACTTTGGCCCGGGGTCGTGGGGACGACCCTACAGTCGTCGGACAAGTCGGCGGCGAGCCAATCTAGTCCCGCGGTCGTGGGGACGACCCTATAGTCGTCGGACGAGTCAGCGGCTGGCCAACATTGGCCCGTGATCGTGGGGACGGCCCTATAGTCGTCGGATATGTCGGCGGCTGGCCAACTTTGGCCCGTGGTCGTGGGGACGACCCTATAGTCGTCGGAAATGACGGTGGCGGGCCAACCTAGTCCCGGGGTCGTGGGGACGACCCTATAGTCGTCGGACAAGTCGGCAGCTTGCCAACTTTGGCACGGAGTCGTGGGGACGACCCTATAGTCGTTGGACATGACGGTGGCGGGCCAATCTAGTCCCGGGGTCGTAGGGACGACCCTATAGTCGTCGGACATGTCGGCGATTGGCCAACATTGGCCCGGGGTCGTGGGGACGACCCTATAGTCGTCGGAGAAGACGGCGGCTGGCCAACCTAGCCCCGGGGTCGTGGGGGCGACCCTACAGTCGTCGGACATTTCGGCGGCTTGCCAACTTTGGCCCGGGGCCTTGGGGACGAGCCTATAGTCGTCGGACATGTCGGCGGCTGGCCAACCTAGTCCCGAGGTCGTGGGGACGACCCTATAATCGTCGGACTTGACGGTGGCGGGCCAATCTAGTCCCGGGGTCCGTGGGGACGACCCTATAGTCGTCGGAAATGTCGGTGGCTGTCCAACTTTGGCCCGGGGGTCGTGGGGACGACCCTATAGTCGTCGGACATGTCGGCGGCGAGCCAACATTGACCCGGGGTCGTGGGGACGACTCTATAGTCGTCGGACATGTCGGCGGCTGGCCAAATATGACCCGGGGACGTGGGGACGACCCTATAGTCTTCGGACAAATCGGCGGCTGGCCAAATTTGGCCCGGGGTCGTGGGGACGACCCTATAGTCGTCGGACATGTCGGCGGCTGGCCAACATTGGCCCGTGGTCGTGGGGACGACCCAACAGTCGTCGGACATGTCGGCGGCTGGCCAACTTTGGCCCGTGGTCGTGGGGACGATCCGATAGTCGTCGGACGTGACGGTGGCTAGCCAATCTAGTCCCGGGATCGTGGGGACGACCCTATAATGTTCGGACAAGTCGGCAGCTGGCCAAATTTGGCCCGTGGTCGAGAGGACGACCCTATAGTCGTCGGAAATGTCGGCGGCTGGCCAACTTTGGCCCGTGGTCGTGAAGACGACCCTATAGTCGTCGGACAAGACGGTGGCGGGCCAATCTAGTCCCGGGGTCGTGGGGACGACCCTATAGTCGTCGGACATGTCGGCGGCTGTCCTACTTTGGCCCGGTGTCTTGGGGACGACCCTATAGTCTTCGGACAAATCGGCGGCTGGCCAAATTTGGCCCGGGGTCGTGGGGACGACCCTATAGTCGTCGGACATGTCGGCGGCTGGCCAACATTGGCCCGTGGTCGTGGGGACGACCCAACAGTCGTCGGACATGTCGGCGGCTGTCCTACTTTGGCCCGGTGTCTTGGGGACGACTCTATAGTCGTTGGACATGTCGGCGGCTGGCCAACCTAGACCCGGGGTCGTGGGGACGACCCTATAGTCCTCGAACAAGTCGGCGGCTGGCCAACTTTGGCCCGTGGTCGTGGGAACGACCCTATAGTCGTCGGACAAGTCGGCGGCTGGCCAAATATGGCCCGGGGTCGTGGGGACGACCCTATAGTCGTCGGACATGACGGTGGCGGACCAATCTAGTCCCGGGGTCGTGGGGACGACCCTATAGTCGTCGGACATGTCGGCGGCTGGCCAAAATTGGCCCGAGGTCGTAGGGGCGACCCTATAGTCGTCGGACATGTCGGCGGCTGGCCAACCTAGTCCCGAGGTCGTCGGACTTGACGGTGGCGGGCCAATCTAGTCCCGGGGTCGTGGGGACGACCCTACAGTCGTCGGACATTTCGGCGGCATGCCAACTTTGGCCCGGGGTCGTGGGGGCGACCCTATAGTCGTCGGACTTGACGGTGGCGGGCCAATCTAGTCCCGGGGTCGTGGGGACGACCCTACAGTCGTCGGACATTTCGGCGTCTTGCCAACTTTGGCCCGGGGTCGTGGGGACGACCCTATAGTCGTCGGACATGACGGTGGCGGACCAATCTAGTCCCGGGGTCGTGGGGACGACCCTATAGTCGTCGGACATGTCGGCGGCTGGCCAACTTTGGCCCGTGGTCGTGGGGACGATCCAAAAGTCGTCGGACATGTCGGCGGCTGGCCAACTTTGGCGCGTGGTCGTGGGGACGATCCGATTGTCGTCGGACATGTCGGCGGCTGGCCAACCTAGACCCGGGGTCGTGGGGACGACCCTATAGTCTTCGGACATGACGGTGGCGGGCCAATCTAGTCCCGGGGTCGTGGGGACGACCCTACAGTCGTCGGACATTTCGGCGGCTTGCCAACTTTGGCCCGGGGTCGTGGGGGCGACCCTATAGTCGTCGGACTTGACGGTGGCGGGCCAATCTAGTCCCGGGGTCGTGGGGACGACCCTACAGTCGTCGGACATTTCGGCGTCTTGCCAACTTTGGCCCGGGGTCGTGGGGGCGACCCTATAGTCGTCGGACTTGACGGTGGCGGGCCAATCTAGTCCCGGGGTCGTGGGGACGACCCTACAGTCGTCGGACATTTCGGCGTCTTGCCAACTTTGGCCCGGGGTCGTGGGGACGACCCTATAGTCGTCGGACATGACGGTGGCGGACCAATCTAGTCCCGGGGTCGTGGGGACGACCCTATAGTCGTCGGACATGTCGGCGGCTGGCCAACTTTGGCCCGTGGTCGTGGGGACGATCCAAAAGTCGTCGGACATGTCGGCGGCTGGCCAACTTTGGCGCGTGGTCGTGGGGACGATCCGATTGTCGTCGGACATGTCGGCGGCTGGCCAACCTAGACCCGGGGTCGTGGGGTACGACCCTATAGTCTTCGGACATGACGGTAGCGGGCCAATCTAGACCCGAGGTCGTGAGGACGACCCTATAGTCGTTGGACATGTCAGCGGCTGGCCAACTTTGGCCCGGTGTCGTGGGGACGACCCTATAGTCGTCGGACATGTCGGCGGCTGGCCAACTTTGGCCCGGTGTCGTGGGGACGACTCTATAGTCGTCGGACATGTCGGCGGCTGGCCAACCTAGACCCGGGGTCATGGGGACGACCCTATTGTCGTCGGACATGACGGTGGCGGGCCAATCTAGTCCCGGGGTCGTGGGGACGACCCTATAGTCGTCGGACAAGTCGGCGGCGGGCCAAGCTTGTCCCGGGGTCGTGGGGACGACCCTATTGTCGTCGGACATGACGGTGGCGGGCCAATCTAGTCCCGGGGTCGTGGGGACGACCCTATAGTCGTCGGACAAGTCGGCGGCGGGCCAAGCTTGTCCCGGGGTCGTGGGGACGACCCTATAATCGTCGGACATGACGGTGGCGGGCCAATCTAGTCCCGGGGTCGTGGGGACGACCCTATAATCGTTGGACATGACGGTGGCGGGCCAATATAGTCCCGGGGTCGTAGGGACGACCCTATAGTCGTCGGACATGTTGGCGATTGGCCAACATTGACCCGGGGTCGTCGGGACGACCCTATAGTCGTCGGATATGTCGGCGGCTGGCCAACCTAGTTCCGGGGTCGTGGGGACGACCCTATAGTCGTCGGACATGTCGGCGGCTGGCCAACTTTGGCCCGGTGTCGTGGGGACGACCCTATAGTCGTCGGACATTTCGGCGGCATGCCAACTTTGGCCCGTGGTCGTGGGGACGACCCTATAGTTGTTGGACATGACGGTGGCGGGCTAATCTAGTCCCTGGGTCGTAGGGACGACCCTATAGTCGTTGGACATGTCGGCGATTGGCCAACATTGGCCCGGGGTCGTGGGGACGACCCTATAGTCGTCGGACATGTCGGCGGCTGGCCAACTTTGGCGCGTGGTCGTGGGGACGATCCGATTGTCGTCGGACATGTCGGCGGCTGGCCAACTTTGGCCCGTGGTCGTGGGGAGGATCCAATAGTCGTCGGACATGTCGGCGGCTGGCCAACTTTGGCGCGTGGTCGTGGGGACGATCCGATTGTCGTCGGACATGTCGGCGGCTGGCCAACCTAGACCCGGGGTCGTGGGGACGACCCTATTGTCGTCGGACATGGCGGTGGCGGGCCAATCTAGTCCCGTGGTCGTGGGGACGACCCTATAGTCTTCGGACATGACGGTAGCGGGCCAATCTAGACCCGAGGTCCTGGGGACGACCCTATAGTAGTCGGACATGTCGGCGGCTGTCCAACTTTGGCCCGGTGTCGTGGGGACGACTCTATAGTCGTCGGATATGTCGGCGGCTGGCCAACCTAGACCCGGGGTCGTGGGGACGACCCTATTGTCGTCGGACATGACGGTGGCGGGCCAATCTAGTCCCGGGGTCGTGGGGACGACCCTATAGTCGTCGGACAAGTCGGCGGCGGGCCAAGCTTGTCCCGGGGTCGTGGGGACGACCCTATAATCAAGTCTTCGTTAAGCCGCCGAGTTGACAGGTCGATTGTTTTGATTGCGCGAACGTTAGCACGTGCCCGTCCGTGTGACACATACCAGTCCCCGCGACCGTTATCTCCGAGCGTTTTTCGCATCTTTCCGTATCAATTTACTGGTACGTTTTGCCGAGTTTTTGACGAATAGTCTAATTGTGGGTGCTGTGCTATTGTGTGGGCCCTCTCTGCCGCACGGATTCAAGGCGAACGTCATCTTAGCTTCCAATTAGTTGTCTGGCCTGTCAGTGTTGACACCGAAATCATGAGCGCCAAGAAATGCAAGGGTTGCAGTGCCGCAGTTGCCAATCCGGTCACCTGCCCTGGTTGTGTAATGGTCAGCCACCCGGGACCCACATGTCTTGGCCGTACTGGTCATCCATGGTTTGATGGACAACTTTTGGATTGTCGATCGAGATCCACCGGGCCAGCGATTACCGTTAGCCAAGCCAGCGCTTCACCGGTACAATCACTCGCAGCAATACCTACTGCCACACTACAGTCTCTCTCGGCATTACCCTCGGCTAGCGACATGAGGGAGATGATGAGCGACTTAATTAAGAAGGAGCTCGCGGCATTTAAAGATGAAATACTCTCCGGTATCAGGATGGACCTAGCGGTTATGAGGACGGAGATGGGATCATTGTCTGAGCGAGTAAGGGTCCTCGAAGAAACTCCCGCCAATTCCGCAGCGCAGACGCTCTCTCCAGCGATGGACGACATAGTCGCCGAGTTGAACGACAGGGAGGTGCGCGCCGGAAACTTGATAATATTCGGGGTTCCTGAGCCTCAAGAGTCCACGGCGGAGCGTGCAAGGTCGGTCGATGCGGATAGCGTACGAGCTGTACTTACAGCAATTTGCCCCCTCGGCACCCAGGAGTTGGATACGCGTCGTATCGGTAAATCAGGGGGAACATCCTGTAGGCCCTTATGCGTTAGTCTCAACTCTGCAGCGGAGGCGAGGAAGTTCCTCCAGAATAAGCACCGGTACAAAGGGCCTTTCAAGATATCAGACGACAAGACCATCCTCCAACGTGGGACTCTTACGCAGCTTAGGGCGACTCTGCGTGACCTTCACGAACGCGGAGAGACCCACATGACTATTCGGTACGTCCGAGGTGTGCCGAAAATTATGCCGGATAACCGTCGTCGCGAGTCCACGCAAAAAAACTGACCCACGACCCTTTAGTGTATTTCCAGAATGTACGTGGTCTTCGCACAAAACTGGACTTTTTAATTAATTCGCTTCTCACATCAGCTGTATCATATGACATAATTATTCTAGTCGAGACCTGGCTCAACTCTGCTATTTCTTCCTTCGAGTTGGGTTTAACTAATGCAGTGTACAGATGCGATAGATCCCTTGATACAAGTAGCCACTTGAGAGGTGGCGGAGTCCTTATCGCGGTCAAAAAGTCGATACCTTCTAGTCCCGTTAGTGTCAGCTGTGCAGATGTTGAACAATTATTTGTGAGAGTCCACCTCCTTAATAATAAGTACTTATTACTAGGGGCTATTTACTTGCCGCCTGCATCCCGGCCTACCCTTTATGAGAAACACGCGGACTGTATCACTGAGTTATATCTTAAATATAGCAACGACATATTTTTGCTGTACGGGGATTATAATCTCCCGCATGCTATCTGGTACAGAGACTCAGGCCAGTCTTGCTTTAGGAAGCCAGGAATGTCGATGAATGAATCGATGGCGGTTGACCTTCTCCTTGGATGCGTTGGCTACTGTAACTTAATCCAAGTGAACACGGTGTTTAATGTCTGCGACGGTATGCTCGATCTTATTTTTGTTAGCGATTCGAAGGTTACTGTTGATCGGGTCCTCGACGCTTTAATTGCGCCCGATGCCTACCATCCGCCCCTTTATTTGAAGTTTAACGAACTTGACGTAGTAGTGGAGTATTTCAACTCGGTGGATTGGGATATGGTGACCGGTAATACCGACCCATGTGTTGCCCTGGAGCGTTTGTACGGCCACATTAACCAAGCAATTAACGCCTTCATTCCGATCCGGACGGTTCATCGCTCCACGTTTCCGCAGTGGTTTTCCCCACGATTGAGGTCCCTGATTCGTGAGAAGAAGAAAGCGCATATAGTCTTTAAGCGGTCATGTGCATACAGCGACTACATGATCTTTTCCCACCTCAGATCACAGTGCAAGAAAGCCTTACTTCGGGATCACCGTATTCATATTGAGGGTGTCGAGAATGCTATCTCTAGCAATGTCTCGAACTTTTGGAAATTCGTAAACACTAAGCGTGGCGGTCATAGTATTCCTGGCAAGGTGCATCTCGATCAAGCCTCTGCCACGACTCACTCGTCAGCTGCCGATCTCTTTGCGGACTTTTTCGGATCTGTTTACACCCGTCCGTCCGGAGTGTTACCTGTGTTGAATCCTGGTTTGTCCCCCGGTGCTGGTGTAAACATACACTCGCTATCCGTCTCTATAGGTGATATTTATTCCAAGCTAGATTCACTCGATTCGGCCAAAGGCCCGGGTTTCGACGGTATCCCCCCTTTGTTTTTGAAGGAATACCGCTTTATTCTCTCCAGGCCTCTCTGGCATATCTTTAATTCCTCCCTAAAGAGTGGAATTTTTCCCCCAGCCTGGAAGACTAGTCTAGTAACCCCAGTATTTAAGGCAGGTGACCGCTCGGACGTGAAAAACTTCAGGCCGATTTGTAAACTATCTGTCCTGCCCAAACTCTTCGAGGAAATTGTAACAGAGACCGTAACGCCTCTTCTCACAAATGTCATCTGTAATGAGCAGCATGGATTCGTTCCCGAACGATCGACGGCGACTAATCTGGCGGTATACCACTGCTATGTCTCAGCAGCCCTCGATGCCGGGCTCCAGGTTGATACTGTATACACAGACTTCCGGAAGGCCTTTGATACGGTTGACCATGATATTTTACTTCAGAAATTATCTTCGATTGGTATTAGCGGGGCGTTCCTATCATGGGTTGGTAGCTATTTGGATGACCGGGTGCAAGTAGTTAAAGTGTTTGACCAACAATCAGCTCCTGTTAAAGTGAGCTCTGGCGTCCCTCAAGGATCGCACCTTGGTCCCCTTCTGTTCCTCATTTTTATCAATGACCTGAAGGATGTATTCCAGGACTGTAAATTTCTTATGTATGCCGATGATTTGAAGATATTTCGTACCATTCGCAGTGCACTCGACTCTAGTAAGATGCAGGATGACCTCGTTAGATTCGAGCAGTGGTGTACCGTCAATAAGATGCGGCTAAATACAGCTAAATGTGTGGTGTTGAGAACCCATAGAGCAAGGAGTGTCATTGTATCGCCATATAGTCTATGCGGTACCCCATTGAATGATGTGGACGAAGTCTGTGACCTTGGAGTTACGTTCACGACTAGGCTAGACTTTCGTAACCATTACCGGAATATCACTTGCAAAGCGATGAAAACCTTAGGATTTATAGCCCGTTTCGCAAAGCACTTCAGGCAATTGAAATCACTGAAGTTGTTGTATGTAGCACTGGTCAGACCCCAGTTAGAATATGCCTCGATAATTTGGAACCCAAAGCATAAGATATATGTCAGTTTAATCGAAAGGGTCCAGCATAAGTTCCTCCGGATGGCTATGAGAGCAATAGGTAGTCCTATGCTGTACAATGACCATGACTATGGTCCTGCCATGCTCAAAACAAGGCTCATCACTCTCAGTAACCGTCGTGTATGTACTGACCTATTGTTTCTGTATAGAATCATTCATGGACAGATAAACTGTAATGATCTCGTGGCATCAATACACTTTCAGGCCCCTGAACGTTTATTGCGTCTGAGACCCCTTTTTAAGCCGAAAGTTCCAGATTATTTTCATTATACAGCCGATCCCAAAAACCGCGCAATGGAGGAGGTCAATCAGCGCTTTGCGGACATTGATTTATTCACTGCATCACTTGATTCGTTTCGGAATCAGCTGCTTAATCGACTTTCCGCTTAACCTGTCAACTGCGTTGCGGCGTTTAGTGTTTATCGCGGCGTGTAGAATGTTTATTTCATTGTACTTATTCTGTAATACTATGTACTCTAAAGGGTTTTTTGCCCGTTAATAATAATAATAATAATAATAATAATAATAATAATAATAATAATCGTCGGACATGACGGTGGCGGGCCAATCTAGTCCCGGGGTCGTGGGGACGACCCTATAATCGTTGGACATGACGGTGGCGGGCCAATCTAGTCCCGGGGTTGTGGGGACGACCCTACAGTCGTCGGACATTTCGACGGCTTGCCAACTTTGGCCCGGGGTCGTGGGGACGATCCAATAGTCGTCGGACATGTCGGCGGCTGGTCAACTTTGGCCCGTGGTCGTGGGGACGACCCTATAGTCGTTGGACATGTCAGCGGCTGGCCAACTTTGGCCCGGTGTCGTGGGGACGACCCAATAGTCGTCGGACATGTCGGCGGCTGGCCAACTTTGGCCCGGTGTCGTGGGGACGACTCTATAGTCGTCGGACATGTCGGCGGCTGGTCAACTTTGGCCCGTGGTCGTGGGGACGACCCTATAGTCGTTGGACATGTCAGCGGCTGGCCAACTTTGGCCCGGTGTCGTGGGGACGACCCAATAGTCGTCGGACATGTCGGCGGCTGGCCAGCTTTGGCCTGGTGTCGTGGGGACGACTGTATAGTTGTCGGACATTTCGGCGGCAGGCCAACTTTGGCCCCTGGTCATGGGGACGACCCTATAATCGTCGGACATGTCGGCAGCTGGCCAACCTAGACCCGGGGTCGTGGGTGCGACCCTATTGTCGTCGGACAAGTCGGCGGTGGGCCAACCTAGTCCCGGGGTCGTGGGGACGACCCTATAGTCATCGGACATGTCGGCGGCTGGCCAAATTTGGCCCGGGGTCGTGGGGACGACCCTATAGTCGTCGGACATGTCGGCGGCTGGCCAACCTAGTCCGGGGTCGTGGGGACGACCCAATAGTCGTCGGACATGTCGGCGGCTGGCCAACTTTGGCCTGGTGTCGTGGGGACGACTGTATAGTTGTCGGACATTTCGGCGGCAGGCCAACTTTGGCCCCTGGTCATGGGGACGACCCTATAATCGTCGGACATGTCGGCAGCTGGCCAACCTAGACCCGGGGTCGTGGGGACGACCCTATTGTCGTCGGACAAGTCGGCGGTGGGCCAACCTAGTCCCGGGGTTGTGGGGACGACCCTACAGTCGTCGGACATTTCGACGGCTTGCCAACTTTGGCCCGGGGTCGTGGGGACGATCCAATAGTCGTCGGACATGTCGGCGGCAGGTCAACTTTGGCCCGTGGTCGTGGGGACGACCCTATAGTCGTTGGACATGTCAGCGGCTGGCCAACTTTGGCCCGGTGTCGTGGGGACGACCCAATAGTCGTCGGACATGTCGGCGGCTGGCCAACTTTGGCCCGGTGTCGTGGGGACGACTCTATAGTCGTCGGACATGTCGGCGGCTGGCCAACCTAGACCCGGGGTCGTGGGCACGACCCTATAATCGTCGGACATGTCGGCGGGTGGCCAACCTAGTCCCGAGGTCGTGGGGACGACCCTATAGTCGTCGGATATGTCGGCGGCTTGCCAACTTTGGCCCGGGGTCGTGGGGACGATCCAATAGTCGTCGGACATGTCGGCGGCTGGTCAACTTTGGCCCGTGGTTGTGGGGACGACCCTATAGTCGTTGGACATGTCAGCGCCTGGCCAACTTTGGCCCGGTGTCGTGGGGACGACCCAATAGTCGTCGGACATGTCGGCGGCTGGCCAACTTTGGCCCGGTGTTGTGGGGACGACTCTATAGTCGTCGGACATGTCGGCGGCTGGTCAACTTTGGCCCGTGGTTGTGGGGACGACCCTATAGTCGTTGGACATGTCAGCGGCTGGCCAACTTTGGCCCGGTGTCGTGGGGACGTCCCAATAGTCGTCGGACATGTCGGCGGCTGGCCAGCTTTGGCCTGGTGTCGTGGGGACGACTGTATAGTTGTCGGACATTTCGGCGGCAGGCCAACTTTGGCCCCTGGTCATGGGGACGACCCTATAATCGTCGGACATGTCGGCAGCTGGCCAACCTAGACCCGGGGTCGTGGGGACGACCCTATTGTCGTCGGACAAGTCGGCGGTGGGCCAACCTAGTCCCGGGGTCGTGGGGACGACCCTATAGTCATCGGACATGTCGGCGGCTGGCCAACTTTTGCCTGGTGTCGTGGGGACGACTGTATAGTTGTCGGACATTTCGGCGGCAGGCCAACTTTGGCCCCTGGTCATGGGGACGACCCTATAATCGTCGGACATGTCGGCAGCTGGCCAACCTAGACCCGGGGTCGTGGGGACGACCCTATAGTCGTCGGACATGTCGGCGGCTGGCCAACCTAGTCCGGGGTCGTAGGGACGACCCTATAGTCGTCGGACATGTCGGCGATAGGCCAACATTGGCCCGGGGTCGTGGCGACGACCCTATAGTCGTCGGACATGCCGGCGGCTGGCCAACCTAGTCCCGAGGTCGTTTGGACGACACTATAATCGTCGGACATGTCGGCGGCTGGCCAACTTTGGCCCGGGGTCGTGGGGACGACCTTATAGTCGTCGGACATGACGGTGGCGGGCCAATCTAGTCCCGGGGTCGTGGGGTCGACCCTATAGTCGTCGGTCAAGCCGGCAGCTGGCCAATATTGGCCCGGTGTCGTGGGGACGACTCTATAGTCGTCGGACATGTCGGCGGCTGGCCAACCTAGACCCGGGGTCGTGGGCACGACCCTATAGTCGTCGGACATGTCGGCGGGTGGCCAACCTAGTCCCGAGGTCGTGGGGACGACCCTATAGTCGTCGGATATGTCGGCGCCTTGCCAACTTTGGCCCGGGGTCGTGGGGACGATCCAATAGTCGTCGGACATGTCGGCGGCTGGTCAACTTTGGCCCGTGATCGTGGGGACGGCCCTATAGTCGTCGGATATGTCGGCGGCTGGCCAACTTTGGCCCGGGGTCGTGGGGACGACCCTATAGTCGTCGGACATGTCGGCGGCTGGCCAACCTAGTCCGGGGTCGTGGGGACGACCCAATAGTCGTCGGACATGTCGGCGGCTGGCCAACTTTGGCCCGGTGTCGTGGGGACGACCCAATAGTCGTCGGACATGTCGGCGGCTGGCCAACTTTGGCCCGGTGTCGTGGGGACGACTCTATAGTCGTCGGACATGTCGGCGGCTGGCCAACCTAGACCCGGGTCGTGGGCACGACCCTATAATCGTCGGACATGTCGGCGGGTGGCCAACCTAGTCCCGAGGTCGTGGGGACGACCCTATAGTCGTCGGATATGTCGGCGGCTTGCCAACTTTGGCCCGGGGTCGTGGGGACGATCCAATAGTCGTCGGACATGTCGGCGGCTGGTCAACTTTGGCCCGTGGTTGTGGGGACGACCCTATAGTCGTTGGACATGTCAGCGGCTGGCCAACTTTGGCCCGGTGTCGTGGGGACGACCCAATAGTCGTCGGACATGTCGGCGGCTGGCCAACTTTGGCCCGGTGTTGTGGGGACGACTCTATAGTCGTCGGACATGTCGGCGGCTGGTCAACTTTGGCCCGTGGTTGTGGGGACGACCCTATAGTCGTTGGACATGTCAGCGGCTGGCCAACTTTGTCCCGGTGTCGTGGGGACGACCCAATAGTCGTCGGACATGTCGGCGGCTGGCCAGCTTTGGCCTGGTGTCGTGGGGACGACTGTATAGTTGTCGGACATTTCGGCGGCAGGCCAACTTTGGCCCCTGGTCATGGGGACGACCCTATAATCGTCGGACATGTCGGCAGCTGGCCAACCTAGACCCGGGGTCGTGGGGACGACCCTATTGTCGTCGGACAAGTCGGCGGTGGGCCAACCTAGTCCCGGGGTCGTGGGGACGACCCTATAGTCATCGGACATGTCGGCGGCTGGCCAACTTTGGCCTGGTGTCGTGGGGACGACTGTATAGTTGCCGGACATTTCGGCGGCAGGCCAACTTTGGCCCCTGGTCATGGGGACGACCCTATAATCGTCGGACATGTCGGCAGCTGGCCAACCTAGACCCGGGGTCGTGGGGACGACCCTATAGTCGTCGGACATGTCGGCGGCTGGCCAACCTAGTCCGGGGTCGTAGGGACGACCCTATAGTCGTCGGACATGTCGGCGATAGGCCAACATTGGCCCGGGGTCGTGGCGACGACCCTATAGTCGTCGGACATGTCGGCGGCTGGCCAACCTAGTCCCGAGGTCGTGGGGACGACCCTATAGTCGTCGGACTTGTCGGGGGCGGGCCAATCTATTCCCGGGGTCGTTTGGACGACACTATAATCGTCGGACATGTCGGCGGCTGGCCAACTTTGGCCCGGGGTCGTGGGGACGACCTTATAGTCGTCGGACATGACGGTGGCGGGCCAATCTAGTCCCGGGGTCGTGGGGTCGACCCTATAGTCGTCGGTCAAGCCGGCAGCTGGCCAATATTGGCCCGGGGTCGTGGGGACGACCCTATAGTCGTCGGACAAGTCGGCGGCGAGCCAACCTAGTCCGGGGGTCGTGGGGACGACACTATAGTCGTCGGACAAGTCGGCGGCGAGCCAACCTTGTGCGGGGGTCGTGGGGACGACCCTATAGTCGTCGGACATGTCGGTGGCTGGCCAACTTTGACCCGGGGTCGTGGGGACGAACCTATAGTCGTCGGACAAGTCGGCGGCTGGCAAACTTTGGCCCGTGGTCGTGGGGACGACCCTTTAGTCGTCGGATATGTCGGCGGCTGGCCAAAGTTGGCCCGTGGTCGTGGGGACAACCCTATAATCGTCGGACATGGCGGTGGCGGGCCAATCTAGTCCCGGGATCGTGGGGACGACCCTATTGTCGTCGGACATGGCGGTGGCGGGCCAATCTAGTCCCGGGATCGTGGGGACGACCCTATAGTCGTCGGACAAGTCGGCGGCTGCCCAATCTAGTCCCGGGATCGTAGGGACGACCCTATAGTCGTCGGACAAGTCGGCGGCTGGCCAACTTTGGCCCGGGGTCGTGGGGACGAATCTATTGTCGTCGGACATGTCGGCGGCTGGCCAACTTTGGCCCGTGGCCGTGGGGACGACCTTATTGTCGTCGGACATGGCGGTGGCGGCCCAATCTAGTCCCGGGATCGTAGGGACGACCCTATAGTCATCGGACAAGTCGGCGGCTGGCCATCTTTGGCCCGGGGTTGTGGGGACGAATCTATAGTCGTCGGACATGTCGGCGGCTGGCCAACTTTGGCCCGTGGCCGTGGGGACGACCCTATAGTCGTCGGAAATGTCGCCGGCTGGCCAAATTTGGCCCGTGGTCGTGGGGACGACCCTTTAGTCGTCGGACAAGTCGGCGGCTGTCCAACTTTGGCCCGGGGTCGTGGGGACGATCCAAAAGTCGTCGGACATGTCGGCGTCTTGCCAACTTTGGCCCGGGGTCGTGGGGACGACCCTATAGTCGTCGGACATGACGGTGGCGGACCAATCTAGTCCCGGGGTCGTGGGGACGACCCTATAGTCGTCGGACATGTCGGTGGCTGGCCAACTTTGGCCCGTGGTCGTGGGGACGATCCAAAAGTCGTCGGACATGTCGGCGGCTGGCCAAATTTGGCGCGTGGTCGTGGGGACGATCCGATTGTCGTCGGACATGTCGGCGGCTGGCCAACCTAGTCCCGAGGTCGTCGGACTTGACGGTGGCGGGCCAATCTAGTCCCGGTGTCGTGGGGACGACCCTACAGTCGTCGGACATTTCGGCGTCTTGCCAACTTTGGCCCGGGGTCGTGGGGACGACCCTATAGTCGTCGGACATGACGGTGGCGGACCAATCTAGTCCCGGGGTCGTGGGGACGACCCTATAGTCGTCGGACATGTCGGTGGCTGGCCAACTTTGGCCCGTGGTCGTGGGGACGATCCAAAAGTCGTCGGACATGTCGGCGGCTGGCCAAATTTGGCGCGTGGTCGTGGGGACGATCCGATTGTCGTCGGACATGTCGGCGGCTGGCCAACCTAGACCCGGGGTCGTGGGGACGACCCTATAGTCTTCGGACATGACGGTAGCGGGCCAATCTAGACCCGAGGTCGTGGAGACGACCCTATAGTCGTTGGACATGTCAGCGGCTGGCCAACTTTGGCCCGGTGTCGTGGGGACGACCCTATAGTCGTCGGACATGTCGGCGGCTGGCCAACTTTGGCCCGGTGTCGTGGGGACGACTCTATAGTCGTCGGACATGTCGGCGGCTGGCCAACCTAGACCCGGGGTCGTGGGGACGACCCTATAGTCGCCGGACAAGACGGCGGCTGGACATCTTTGGCCCGGGGTCGTGGGGACGACCCTATAGTCGTCGGACATGTTGGCGGATTGTCAGCCTAGTCCCGGGGTCGTGGGTACGACCCTATAGTCGTCGGACAAGTCGGCGGCTGGCCAACCTAGACCCGGGGTCGTGGGGACGACCCTATTGTCGTCGGACATGACGGTGGCGGGCCAATCTAGTCCCGGGGTCGTGGGGACGACCCTATAGACGTCGGACATGTCGGCGGCTGGCCAACTTTGGCCCGGTGTCGTGGGGACGACTCTATAGTCGTCGGAAATGTCGGCGGCTGGCCAACCTAGACCCGGGGTCGTGGGGACGACCCTATTGTCGTCGGACAAGTCGGCGGCGGGCCAAGCTTGTCCCCGGGTCGTGGGGACGACCCTATAATCGTCGGACATGACGGTGGCGGGCCAATCTAGTCCCGGGGTCGTGGGGACGACCCTATAATCGTTGGACATGACGGTGGCGGGCCAATCTAGTCCCGGGGTCGTAGGGACGACCCTATAGTCGTCGGGCAAGACGGCGGCGGGCCAAGCTTGTCCCGGGGTCGTGGGGACGACCCTATAATCGTCGGACATGTCGGCGGCTGGCCAACCTAGACCCGGGGTCGTGGGGACGACCCTATTGTCGTCGGACATGACGGTGGCGGGCCAATCTAGTCCCGGTGTCGTGGGGACGACCCTATAGTCGTCGGGCAAGTCGGCGGCGGGCCAAGCTTGTCCCGGGGTCGTGGGGACGATCGAATAGTCGTCGGACATGTCGGCGGCTGGCCAACTTTGGCGCGTGGTCGTGGGGACGATCCGATTGTCGTCGGACATGTCGGCGGCTGGCCAACCTAGACCCGGGGTCGTGGGGACGATCCGATTGTCGTCGGACATGTCGGCGGCTGTCCAACTTTGGCACCGTGGTCGTGGGGACGATCCAATAGTCGTCAGACATGTCGGCGGCTGGCCAACCTGGACCCGGGGTCGTGGGGACGACCCTATTGTCGTCGGACATGTCGGCGGCTGGCCAACTTTGGCGCGTGGTCGTGGGGACGATCCGATTATCGTCGGACATGTCGGCGGCTGGCCAACTTTGGCCCGTGGTCGTGGGGACGATCCAATAGTCGTCGGACATGTCGGCGGCTGGCCAACTTTGGCCCGTCGTCGTGGGGACGATCCGACAGTCGTTGGACATGACGGTGGCGGGCCAATCTAGTCCCGGGGTCGTGGGGACGACCCTATAGTCGTCGGACAAGACGGCGGCTGGACATCTTTGGCCCGGGGTCGTGGGGACGACCCTATAGTCGTCGGACATGTTGTCGGCTTGTCAGCCTAGTCCCAGGGTCGTGGGTACGACCCTATAGTCGTCGGACAAGTCGGCGGCGAGCCAACCTAGTCCGGGGGTCGTGGGGACGACACTATAGTCGTCGGACAAGTCGGCGGCGAGCCAACCTTGTGCGGGGGTCGTGGGGACGACCCTATAGTCGTCGGACATGTCGGTGGCTGGCCAACTTTGACCCGGGGTCGTGGGGACGACCCTATAGTCGTCGGACAAGTCGGCGGCTGGCAAACTTTGGCCCGTGGTCGTGGGGACGATCCGATAGTCGTTGGACATGACGGTGGCGGGCCATTCTAGTCCGGGGGTCGTGGGGACGACCCTACAGTCGTCGGACATTTCGGCGGGTTGCCAACTTTGGCCCGGGGTCGTGGGGACGACCCTATAGTCGTCGGACTTGACGGTGGCGGGCCAATCTAGTCTCGGGGTTGTGGGGACGACCCTACAGTCGTCGGACATTTCGGCGGCTTGCCAACTTTGGCCCGGGGTCGTGGGGACGACCCTATAGTCGTCGGACATGACGGTGGCGGGCCAATCTAGTCTCGCGGTCGTGGGGACGACCCTATAATCGTCGGACATGACGGTGGCGGGCCAATCTAGTCCCGGGGTCGTGGGGACGACCCTATAGTCGTCGGACATGTCGGCGGCTGGCCAACTTTGGCCCGGTGTCGTGGGGACGATCCGATTATCGTCGGACATGTCGGCGGCTGGCCAACTTTGGCCCGTGGTCGTGGGGACGATCCGATAGTCGTTGGACATGACGGTGGCGGGCCAATCTAGTCCCGGGGTCGTGGGGACGACCCTATAGCCGTCGGACTTGTCGGTGGCGGGCCAATCTAGTCCGGGGGTCGTGGGGACGACCCTACAGTCGTCGGACATTTCGGCGGCTTGCCAACTTTGGCCCGGGGTCGTGGGGACGATCCAATAGTCGTCGGACATGTCGGCGGCTGGTCAACTTTGGCCCGTGGTCGTGGGGACGACCCTATAGTCGTTGGACATGTCAGAGGCTGGCCAACTTTGGCCCGGTGTCGTGGGGACGACCCTATAGTCGTCGGACATGTCGGCGGCTGGCCAACTTTGGCGCGTGGTCGTGGGGACGATCCGATTGTCGTCGGACATGTCGGCGGCTGGCCAACTTTGGCCCGTGGTCGTGGGGACGATCCAATAGTCGTCGGACATGTCGGCGGCTGGCCAACTTTGGCGCGTGGTCGTGGGGACGATCCGATTGTCGTCGGACATGTCGGCGGCTGGCCAACCTAGACCCGGGGTCGTGGGGACGACCCTATTGTCGTCGGACATGTCGGCGGCTGGCCAACCTAGACCCGGGGTCGTGGGCACGACCCTATAATCGTCGGACATGTCGGCGGGTGGCCAACCTAGTCCCGAGGTCGTGGGGACGACCCTATAGTCGTCGGATATGTCGGCGGCTTGCCAACTTTGGCCCGGGGTCGTGGGGACGATCCAATAGTCGTCGGACATGTCGGCGGCTGGTCAACTTTGGCCCGTGGTTGTGGGGACGACCCTATAGTCGTTGGACATGTCAGCGGCTGGCCAACTTTGGCCCGGTGTCGTGGGGACGACCCAATAGTCGTCGGACATGTCGGCGGCTGGCCAACTTTGGCCCGGTGTTGTGGGGACGACTCTATAGTCGTCGGACATGTCGGCGGCTGGTCAACTTTGGCCCGTGGTTGTGGGGACGACCCTATAGTCGTTGGACATGTCAGCGGCTGGCCAACTTTGTCCCGGTGTCGTGGGGACGACCCAATAGTCGTCGGACATGTCGGCGGCTGGCCAGCTTTGGCCTGGTGTCGTGGGGACGACTGTATAGTTGTCGGACATTTCGGCGGCAGGCCAACTTTGGCCCCTGGTCATGGGGACGACCCTATAATCGTCGGACATGTCGGCAGCTGGCCAACCTAGACCCGGGGTCGTGGGGACGACCCTATTGTCGTCGGACAAGTCGGCGGTGGGCCAACCTAGTCCCGGGGTCGTGGGGACGACCCTATAGTCATCGGACATGTCGGCGGCTGGCCAACTTTGGCCTGGTGTCGTGGGGACGACTGTATAGTTGCCGGACATTTCGGCGGCAGGCCAACTTTGGCCCCTGGTCATGGGGACGACCCTATAATCGTCGGAAATGTCGGCAGCTGGCCAACCTAGACCCGGGGTCGTGGGGACGACCCTATAGTCGTCGGACATGTCGGCGGCTGGCCAACCTAGTCCGGGGTCGTAGGGACGACCCTATAGTCGTCGGACATGTCGGCGATAGGCCAACATTGGCCCGGGGTCGTGGCGACGACCCTATAGTCGTCGGACATGTCGGCGGCTGGCCAACCTAGTCCCGAGGTCGTGGGGACGACCCTATAGTCGTCGGACTTGTCGGGGGCGGGCCAATCTATTCCCGGGGTCGTTTGGACGACACTATAATCGTCGGACATGTCGGCGGCTGGCCAACTTTGGCGCGTGGTCGTGGGGACGATCCGATTGTCGTCGGACATGTCGGCGGCTGGCCAACTTTGGCCCGTGGTCGTGGGGACGATCCAATAGTCGTCGGACATGTCGGCGGCTGGCCAACTTTGGCGCGTGGTCGTGGGGACGATCCGATTGTCGTCGGACATGTCGGCGGCTGGCCAACCTAGACCCGGGGTCGTGGGGACGACCCTATTGTCGTCGGACATGGCGGTGGCGGGCCAATCTAGTCCCGTGGTCGTGGGGACGACCCTATAGTCTTCGGACATGACGGTAGCGGGCCAATCTAGACCCGAGGTCCTGGGGACGACCCTATAGTAGTCGGACATGTCGGCGGCTGTCCAACTTTGGCCCGGTGTCGTGGGGACGACTCTATAGTCGTCGGATATGTCGGCGGCTGGCCAACCTAGACCCGGGGTCGTGGGGACGACCCTATTGTCGTCGGACATGACGGTGGCGGGCCAATCTAGTCCCGGGGTCGTGGGGACGACCCTATAGTCGTCGGACAAGTCGGCGGCGGGCCAAGCTTGTCCCGGGGTCGTGGGGACGACCCTATAATCAAGTCTTCGTTAAGCCGCCGAGTTGACAGGTCGATTGTTTTGATTGCGCGAACGTTAGCACGTGCCCACCCGTGTGACACATACCAGTCCCCGCGACCGTTATCTCCGAGCGTTTTTCGCATCTTTCCGTATCAATTTACTGGTACGTTTTGCCGAGTTTTTGACGAATAGTCTAATTGTGGGTGCTGTGCTATTGTGTGGGCCCTCTCTGCCGCACGGATTCAAGGCGAACGTCATCTTAGCTTCCAATTAGTTGTCTGGCCTGTCAGTGTTGACACCGAAATCATGAGCGCCAAGAAATGCAAGGGTTGCAGTGCCGCAGTTGCCAATCCGGTCACCTGCCCTGGTTGTGTAATGGTCAGCCACCCGGGACCCACATGTCTTGGCCGTACTCGTCATCCATGGTTTGATGGACAACTTTTGGATTGTCGATCGAGATCCACCGGGCCAGCGATTACCGTTAGCCAAGCCAGCGCTTCACCGGTACAATCACTCGCAGCAATACCTACTGCCACACTACAGTTTCTCTCGGCATTACCCTCGGCTAGCGACATGAGGGAGATGATGAGCGACTTAATTAAGAAGGAGCTCGCGGCATTTAAAGATGAAATACTCTCCGGTATCAGGATGGACCTAGCGGTTATGAGGACGGAGATGGGATCATTGTCTGAGCGAGTAAGGGTCCTCGAAGAAACTCCCGCCAATTCCGCAGCGCAGACGCTCTCTCCAGCGATGGACGACATAGTCGCCGAGTTGAACGACAGGGAGGTGCGCGCCGGAAACTTGATAATATTCGGGGTTCCTGAGCCTCAAGAGTCCACGGCGGAGCGTGCAAGGTCGGTCGATGCGGATAGCGTACGAGCTGTACTTACAGCAATTTGCCCCCTCGGCACCCAGGAGTTGGATACGCGTCGTATCGGTAAATCAGGGGGAACATCCTGTAGGCCCTTATGCGTTAGTCTCAACTCTGCAGCGGAGGCGAGGAAGTTCCTCCAGAATAAGCACCGGTACAAAGGGCCTTTCAAGATATCAGACGACAAGACCATCCTCCAACGTGGGACTCTTACGCAGCTTAGGGCGACTCTGCGTGACCTTCACGAACGCGGAGAGACCCACATGACTATTCGGTACGTCCGAGGTGTGCCGAAAATTATGCCGGATAACCGTCGTCGCGAGTCCACGCAAAAAAACTGACCCACGACCCTTTAGTGTATTTCCAGAATGTACGTGGTCTTCGCACAAAACTGGACTTTTTAATTAATTCGCTTCTCACATCATGATTTCGCCAAGAGCGAATTTAGAATGCCGGCGGTAGGGCAGCTCAGGTGGAAAGAATGACGGGTGGTCAACACTCCGCAGGTGGACGCAACACTGATTTATTGGTCACTCTGTGATCACACAGACGTCGGACGGCACGGATACAGAATGTACAAAACAAGGAGACAACGAAACCAAACTTCACTCGATTACAGTAACAACGATTACTCGGCGCGTGGGCGCGTGGCGATACTGGTCGCACAAGAATATCAGCACCAAAAAACTGCTGGGCGCAATGGGCGCGAAAACTATTGCCGATTCGTCGGGCGAGGTTGTCACGACGGTGTGGTTCTCGGAACTAACGGTTGCCGGGCGAGCGCTTCGCGATGAGCGTTAGCGGTCAAAAACACTTCAAACGCGCCGCGACGGCTCAACAGCTGTGTTGATGCCACCGCGGGCGCGCGTTCAAATACGGCCGTTGCGCGCGGCCGCAACATTCCGCCCGCCTCGGACCCCAGTCGTGGGGCCGAATTTCGAAGAACCGCGCCCGCCCGGCGCCGCCCGCCGTGACAAGATGTGAAGCGCGTGGGTGACTCGGAGTGGCGGCGTACAGTCTCGGGGCTCGTTACAGATGCTCTTTTCACGCCGCGACGAGGCCCACATCTGCCGCGGACGCGCACGGGAGGGGGGACGACGCGCTAGCCAAAGCCGTGGCGGGGTGGCCGGTCGGTCCCGAAACAATCCACCCGAAGAGAGTCTCCTGGGCGATTAAGGCCGGGGGGGTGCCGCGGCGGAATCCGGGGCGCAAAAGGGCGCCATAATGGTCGGCCCCGACGATGAGGTCGACGGGTCGGCGGGTGGACGGCACTGGATCGGCGAATGTGAGTCCAGGGAACTCCTCCTGCAGCTTCGCGGAGGGTATCCCGTCAGAAAGGTACGTGGATACCCTTGGGACGACTTTGGCGTTGATAGAGATCCCGGGGGGCCCCTCCTGATCCGGGGACAGGGTGAGCTGCACCTGGGCCCGTGACGTCCCCAACGTTCCATCCAGGGCTCCTCTCAAGCAAGTTCGCAAGGGCTGACGGCGCAGGCGGAGGGCCTGAACCACAGACTCCGAGACCAGTGACGTCTGCGCGCCCTGATCCAAGAGCGCGCGCAGGGTCATTATTTTGCCGCCCGCCGACCGAGCGCGAACGATGGCAGTGGCCAGTAACACCGGCTCCCCCAGCGCAGCGTCGGTCGTCGTGGATGCCCCGAGCACCGCCGCCGAAGGCCCAACGCCGCCCGCCGTCGCGGACGTCGGGGCGGCGCGCGCCGGACAATGCGCAGCGCCGGTCTCCACCGCAGTGCTGGCCTGATGGACGAGGGAATGGTGCCGCTGCCCGCACCACGAACACGACGCCGAAACAGGGCACGACGGAGGCCGGTGGCCGGGCGCGAGACAATTCACGCAGAGCCGCTTGCCATTGACCAGATCGCGACGTTGGTCGGTCTGCATTGATCGAAAGGACGGGCAGCGGTACGCGGCGTGTCGCGCCCGGCACACGGGACAACCCGCTTTCTTCCAGGGGAGCCGGGGTTCGGGCACGACGAACGTGGTGCACACCCGAGCAGTGGACGAGGGGGCCGATTTAGGCGGTTGCGGCACCGCGCCGTGAACGCGAGCCTTGGCTTCCTCGTTGGCTTGAGTGGCCTCCCGTGAACGGATGCGCGACTCGAGAAACCGATCGAGTTCGTCATAGGTAGGAGGGTCGGTACGCGTACCGAGCGACGTCTCCCACTCCTCCAGGAGCCCGGACTCCAGTTTCAAACAGAGCTCCCCGACAACGATAGCGTCCCACTGAGTGGTGGGGCAGCCTAGCTGCGCGAGGAGCGAGAGAGACCGGTTAGTCGCGTCGCGCACACGGGTTAGCTCCACGGCAGAATCGTCCGACATCGGCGGCATTGAAATGAACTCGCGGACGTGGGCCGCGACGAGCGCGCGTTTGTTGTCATACCGCCTGGACAAGGTCGCCCAGGCGATGGCGAAATTTGACTCCGTCGTCGAGTAATGATCGACGATGGCCAGCGCGGGGCCCTCCACCGCCGATTTTAGGTACTGTAGCCGCTCGACCTCGTCGAGGGCCCCGTCCTTGATGACGAGCGACGTGAAAAGATCGCGAAAGGCCTGCCACTCCGAGTACTGACCCGAAAATCGTGGCAAGGTGAGGCGTGGAAGCTTGGCGCGGCTCTTCTTTCCTCCCTGCGATGAGGCGGCTGGATCCTTGGCCGATTCGGGGGAGGGGACGCGGAGCGTTCGGACGACCTCCAGCAAGAAGTCCAATGTCTCCCAATATCCTTCCTCGGCCTGGGCGAACTCGTCGTTGAGGAAGTACGGGCAGGCATCTCGCTCCTCCTCCGGAATCAGGGCCTCCACCTCCATGTGCAACTGGGTGCACTGCTCCCACGTCGCCTTCAGGGCCGCAATCCTCTCTTTCGCGTTGTCCTCCGTGAATTTGGCCTGGCCCATTTTCTTAAAATTGACCAGCAGGCGCTGGGCGGACTGCATCAGCGCCCGGATCTTCTTCACCAGGGCCGACCAGGATAGCGGGGCCGCCGCAGTGGCGGTGGTTGCTGATTCCCTCGTCATCCTTCCTTACTGCAGATCCGGCTCGAAGGACCAATGATTTCGCCAAGAGCGAATTTAGAATGCCGGCGGTAGGGCAGCTCAGGTGGAAAGAATGACGGGTGGTCAACACTCCGCAGGTGGACGCAACACTGATTTATTGGTCACTCTGTGATCACACAGACGTCGGACGGCACGGATACAGAATGTACAAAACAAGGAGACAACGAAACCAAACTTCACTCGATTACAGTAACAACGATTACTCGGCGCGTGGGCGCGTGGCGATACTGGTCGCACAAGAATATCAGCACCAAAAAACTGCTGGGCGCAATGGGCGCGAAAACTATTGCCGATTCGTCGGGCGAGGTTGTCACGACGGTGTGGTTCTCGGAACTAACGGTTGCCGGGCGAGCGCTTCGCGATGAGCGTTAGCGGTCAAAAACACTTCAAACGCGCCGCGACGGCTCAACAGCTGTGTTGATGCCACCGCGGGCGCGCGTTCAAATACGGCCGTTGCGCGCGGCCGCAACACATCAGCTGTATCATATGACATAATTATTCTAGTCGAGACCTGGCTCAACTCTGCTATTTCTTCCTTCGAGTTGGGTTTAACTAATGCAGTGTACAGATGCGATAGATCCCTTGATACAAGTAGCCACTTGAGAGGTGGCGGAGTCCTTATCGCGGTCAAAAAGTCGATACCTTCTAGTCCCGTTAGTGTCAGCTGTGCAGATGTTGAACAATTATTTGTGAGAGTCCACCTCCTTAATAATAAGTACTTATTACTAGGGGCTATTTACTTGCCGCCTGCATCCCGGCCTACCCTTTATGAGAAACACGCGGACTGTATCACTGAGTTATATCTTAAATATAGCAACGACATATTTTTGCTGTACGGGGATTATAATCTCCCGCATGCTATCTGGTACAGAGACTCAGGCCAGTCTTGCTTTAGGAAGCCAGGAATGTCGATGAATGAATCGATGGCGGTTGACCTTCTCCTTGGATGCGTTGGCTACTGTAACTTAATCCAAGTGAACACGGTGTTTAATGTCTGCGACGGTATGCTCGATCTTATTTTTGTTAGCGATTCGAAGGTTACTGTTGATCGGGTCCTCGACGCTTTAATTGCGCCCGATGCCTACCATCCGCCCCTTTATTTGAAGTTTAACGAACTTGACGTAGTAGTGGAGTATTTCAACTCGGTGGATTGGGATATGGTGACCGGTAATACCGACCCATGTGTTGCCCTGGAGCGTTTGTACGGCCACATTAACCAAGCAATTAACGCCTTCATTCCGATCCGGACGGTTCATCGCTCCACGTTTCCGCAGTGGTTTTCCCCACGATTGAGGTCCCTGATTCGTGAGAAGAAGAAAGCGCATATAGTCTTTAAGCGGTCATGTGCATACAGCGACTACATGATCTTTTCCCACCTCAGATCACAGTGCAAGAAAGCCTTACTTCGGGATCACCGTATTCATATTGAGGGTGTCGAGAATGCTATCTCTAGCAATGTCTCGAACTTTTGGAAATTCGTAAACACTAAGCGTGGCGGTCATAGTATTCCTGGCAAGGTGCATCTCGATCAAGCCTCTGCCACGACTCACTCGTCAGCTGCCGATCTCTTTGCGGACTTTTTCGGATCTGTTTACACCCGTCCGTCCGGAGTGTTACCTGTGTTGAATCCTGGTTTGTCCCCCGGTGCTGGTGTAAACATACACTCGCTATCCGTCTCTATAGGTGATATTTATTCCAAGCTAGATTCACTCGATTCGGCCAAAGGCCCGGGTTTCGACGGTATCCCCCCTTTGTTTTTGAAGGAATACCGCTTTATTCTCTCCAGGCCTCTCTGGCATATCTTTAATTCCTCCCTAAAGAGTGGAATTTTTCCCCCAGCCTGGAAGACTAGTCTAGTAACCCCAGTATTTAAGGCAGGTGACCGCTCGGACGTGAAAAACTTCAGGCCGATTTGTAAACTATCTGTCCTGCCCAAACTCTTCGAGGAAATTGTAACAGAGACCGTAACGCCTCTTCTCACAAATGTCATCTGTAATGAGCAGCATGGATTCGTTCCCGAACGATCGACGGCGACTAATCTGGCGGTATACCACTGCTATGTCTCAGCAGCCCTCGATGCCGGGCTCCAGGTTGATACTGTATACACAGACTTCCGGAAGGCCTTTGATACGGTTGACCATGATATTTTACTTCAGAAATTATCTTCGATTGGTATTAGCGGGGCGTTCCTATCATGGGTTGGTAGCTATTTGGATGACCGGGTGCAAGTAGTTAAAGTGTTTGACCAACAATCAGCTCCTGTTAAAGTGAGCTCTGGCGTCCCTCAAGGATCGCACCTTGGTCCCCTTCTGTTCCTCATTTTTATCAATGACCTGAAGGATGTATTCCAGGACTGTAAATTTCTTATGTATGCCGATGATTTGAAGATATTTCGTACCATTCGCAGTGCACTCGACTCTAGTAAGATGCAGGATGACCTCGTTAGATTCGAGCAGTGGTGTACCGTCAATAAGATGCGGCTAAATACAGCTAAATGTGTGGTGTTGAGAACCCATAGAGCAAGGAGTGTCATTGTATCGCCATATAGTCTATGCGGTACCCCATTGAATGATGTGGACGAAGTCTGTGACCTTGGAGTTACGTTCACGACTAGGCTAGACTTTCGTAACCATTACCGGAATATCACTTGCAAAGCGATGAAAACCTTAGGATTTATAGCCCGTTTCGCAAAGCACTTCAGGCAATTGAAATCACTGAAGTTGTTGTATGTAGCACTGGTCAGACCCCAGTTAGAATATGCCTCGATAATTTGGAACCCAAAGCATAAGATATATGTCAGTTTAATCGAAAGGGTCCAGCATAAGTTCCTCCGGATGGCTATGAGAGCAATAGGTAGTCCTATGCTGTACAATGACCATGACTATGGTCCTGCCATGCTCAAAACAAGGCTCATCACTCTCAGTAACCGTCGTGTATGTACTGACCTATTGTTTCTGTATAGAATCATTCATGGACAGATAAACTGTAATGATCTCGTGGCATCAATACACTTTCAGGCCCCTGAACGTTTATTGCGTCTGAGACCCCTTTTTAAGCCGAAAGTTCCAGATTATTTTCATTATACAGCCGATCCCAAAAACCGCGCAATGGAGGAGGTCAATCAGCGCTTTGCGGACATTGATTTATTCACTGCATCACTTGATTCGTTTCGGAATCAGCTGCTTAATCGACTTTCCGCTTAACCTGTCAACTGCGTTGCGGCGTTTAGTGTTTATCGCGGCGTGTAGAATGTTTATTTCATTGTACTTATTCTGTAATACTATGTACTCTAAAGGGTTTTTTGCCCGTTAATAATAATAATAATAATAATAATAATCGTCGGACATGACGGTGGCGGGCCAATCTAGTCCCGGGGTCGTGGGGACGACCCTATAATCGTTGGACATGACGGTGGCGGGCCAATCTAGTCCCGGGGTTGTGGGGACGACCCTACAGTCGTCGGACATTTCGACGGCTTGCCAACTTTGGCCCGGGGTCGTGGGGACGATCCAATAGTCGTCGGACATGTCGGCGGCTGGTCAACTTTGGCCCGTGGTCGTGGGGACGACCCTATAGTCGTTGGACATGTCAGCGGCTGGCCAACTTTGGCCCGGTGTCGTGGGGACGACCCAATAGTCGTCGGACATGTCGGCGGCTGGCCAACTTTGGCCTGGTGTCGTGGGGACGACTGTATAGTTGTCGGACATTTCGGCGGCAGGCCAACTTTGGCCCCTGGTCATGGGGACGACCCTATAATCGTCGGACATGTCGGCAGCTGGCCAACCTAGACCCGGGGTCGTGGGGACGACCCTATTGTCGTCGGACAAGTCGGCGGTGGGCCAACCTAGTCCCGGAGTTGTGGGGACGACCCTACAGTCGTCGGACATTTCGACGGCTTGCCAACTTTGGCCCGGGGTCGTGGGGACGATCCAATAGTCGTCGGACATGTCGGCGGCAGGTCAACTTTGGCCCGGTGTCGTGGGGACGACTCTATAGTCGTCGGACATGTCGGCGGCTGGTCAACTTTGGCCCGTGGTCGTGGGGACGACCCTATAGTCGTTGGACATGTCAGCGGCTGGCCAACTTTGGCCCGGTGTCGTGGGGACGACCCAATAGTCGTCGGACATGTCGGCGGCTGGCCAACTTTGGCCCGGTGTCGTGGGGACGACTCTATAGTCGTCGGACATGTCGGCGGCTGGCCAACCTAGACCCGGGGTCGTGGGCACGACCCTATAATCGTCGGACATGTCGGCGGGTGGCCAACCTAGTCCCGAGGTCGTGGGGACGACCCTATAGTCGTCGGATATGTCGGCGGCTTGCCAAATTTGGCCCGGGGTCGTGGGGACGATCCAATAGTCGTCGGACATGTCGGCGGCTGGTCAACTTTGGCCCGTGGTTGTGGGGACGACCCTATAGTCGTTGGACATGTCAGCGGCTGGCCAACTTTGGCCCGGTGTCGTGGGGACGACCCAATAGTCGTCGGACATGTCGGCGGCTGGCCAACTTTGGCCCGGTGTTGTGGGGACGACTCTATAGTCGTCGGACATGTCGGCGGCTGGTCAACTTTGGCCCGTGGTTGTGGGGACGACCCTATAGTCGTTGGACATGTCAGCGGCTGGCCAACTTTGGCCCGGTGTCGTGGGGACGACCCAATAGTCGTCGGACATGTCGGCGGCTGGCCAGCTTTGGCCTGGTGTCGTGGGGACGACTGTATAGTTGTCGGACATTTCGGCGGCAGGCCAACTTTGGCCCCTGGTCATGGGGACGACCCTATAATCGTCGGACATGTCGGCAGCTGGCCAACCTAGACCCGGGGTCGTGGGGACGACCCTATTGTCGTCGGACAAGTCGGCGGTGGGCCAACCTAGTCCCGGGGTCGTGGGGACGACCCTATAGTCATCGGACATGTCGGCGGCTGGCCAACTTTGGCCTGGTGTCGTGGGGACGACTGTATAGTTGTCGGACATTTCGGCGGCAGGCCAACTTTGGCCCCTGGTCATGGGGACGACCCTATAATCGTCGGACATGTCGGCAGCTGGCCAACCTAGACCCGGGGTCGTGGGGACGACCCTATAGTCGTCGGACATGTCGGCGGCTGGCCAACTTTGGCCCGGGGTCGTGGGGACGACCTTATAGTCGTCGGACATGACGGTGGCGGGCCAATCTAGTCCCGGGGTCGTGGGGTCGACCCTATAGTCGTCGGTCAAGCCGGCAGCTGGCCAATATTGGCCCGGTGTCGTGGGGACGACTCTATAGTCGTCGGACATGTCGGCGGCTGGCCAACCTAGACCCGGGGTCGTGGGCACGACCCTATAGTCGTCGGACATGTCGGCGGGTGGCCAACCTAGTCCCGAGGTCGTGGGGACGACCCTATAGTCGTCGGATATGTCGGCGGCTTGCCAACTTTGGCCCGGGGTCGTGGGGGCGATCCAATAGTCGTCGGACATGTCGGCGGCTGGTCAACTTTGGCCCGTGATCGTGGGGACGGCCCTATAGTCGTCGGATATGTCGGCGGCTGGCCAACTTTGGCCCGTGGTCGTGGGGACGACCCTATAGTCGTCGGAAATGACGGTGGCGGGCCAACCTAGTCCCGGGGTCGTGGGGACGACTCTATAGTCGTCGGACATGTCGGCGGCTGGTCAACTTTGGCCCGTGGTTGTGGGAACGACCCTATAGTCGTTGGACATGTCAGCGGCTGGCCAACTTTGGCCCGGTGTCGTGGGGACGACCCAATAGTCGTCGGACATGTCGGCGGCTGGCCAGCTTTGGCCTGGTGTCGTGGGGACGACTGTATAGTTGTCGGACATTTCGGCGGCAGGCCAACTTTGGCCCCTGGTCATGGGGACGACCCTATAATCGTCGGACATGTCGGCAGCTGGCCAACCTAGACCCGGGGTCGTGGGTGCGACCCTATTGTCGTCGGACAAGTCGGCGGTGGGCCAACCTAGTCCCGGGGTCGTGGGGACGACCCTATAGTCATCGGACATGTCGGCGGCTTGCCAACTTTGGCCCGGGGTCGTGGGGACGACCCTATAGTCGTCGGAAATGTCGGCGGCTGGCCAACCTAGTCCGGGGTCGTGGGGACGACCCAATAGTCGTCGGACATGTCGGCGGCTGGCCAACTTTGGCCTGGTGTCGTGGGGACGACTGTATAGTTGTCGGACATTTCGGCGGCAGGCCAACTTTGGCCCCTGGTCATGGGGACGACCCTATAATCGTCGGACATGTCGGCAGCTGGCCAACCTAGACCCGGGGTCGTGGGGACGACCCTATTGTCGTCGGACAAGTCGGCGGTGGGCCAACCTAGTCCCGGGGTTGTGGGGACGATCCTACAGTCGTCGGACATTTCGACGGCTTGCCAACTTTGGCCCGGGGTCGTGGGGACGATCCAATAGTCGTCGGACATGTCGGCGGCTGGTCAACTTTGGCCCGTGGTCGTGGGGACGACCCTATAGTCATTGGACATGTCAGCGGCTGGCCAACTTTGGCCCGGTGTCGTGGGGACGACCCAATAGTCGTCGGACATGTCGGCGGCTGGCCAACTTTGGCCCGGTGTCGTGGGGACGACTCTATAGTCGTCGGACATGTCGGCGGCTGGCCAACCTAGACCCGGGGTCGTGGGCACGACCCTATAATCGTCGGACATGTCGGCGGGTGGCCAACCTAGTCCCGAGGTCGTGGGGACGACCCTATTGTCGTTGGACATGTCAGCGGCTTGCCAACTTTGGCCCGGGGTCGTGGGGACGATCCAATAGTCGTCGGACATGTCGGCGGCAGGTCAACTTTGGCCCGTGGTCGTGGGGACGACCCTATAGTCGTTGGACATGTCAGCGGCTGGCCAACTTTGGCCCGGTGTCGTGGGGACGACCCAATAGTCGTCGGACATGTCGGCGGCTGGCCAACTTTGGCCCGGTGTCGTGGGGACGACTCTATAGTCGTCGGACATGTCGGCGGCTGGCCAACCTAGACCCGGGGTCGTGGGCACGACCCTATAATCGTCGGACATGTCGGCGGGTGGCCAACCTAGTCCCGAGGTCGTGGGGACGACCCTATAGTCGTCGGATATGTCGGCGGCTTGCCAACTTTGGCCCGGGGTCGTGGGGTCGATCCAATAGTCGTCGGACATGTCGGCGGCTGGTCAACTTTGGCCCGTGGTTGTGGGGACGACCCTATAGTCGTTGGACATGTCAGCGGCTGGCCAACTTTGGCCCGGTGTCGTGGGGACGACCCAATAGTCGTCGGACATGTCGGCGGCTGGCCAACTTTGGCCCGGTGTTGTGGGGACGACTCTATAGTCGTCGGACATGTCGGCGGCTGGTCAACTTTGGCCCGTGGTTGTGGGGACGACCCTATAGTCGTTGGACATGTCAGCGGCTGGCCAACTTTGGCCCGGTGTCGTGGGGACGACCCAATAGTCGTCGGACATGTCGGCGGCTGGCCAGCTTTGGCCTGGTGTCGTGGGGACGACTGTATAGTTGTCGGACATTTCGGCGGCAGGCCAACTTTGGCCCCTGGTCATGGGGACGACCCTATAATCGTCGGACATGTCGGCAGCTGGCCAACCTAGACCCGGGGTCGTGGGGACGACCCTATTGTCGTCGGACAAGTCGGCGGTGGGCCAACCTAGTCCCGGGGTCGTGGGGACGACCCTATAGTCATCGGACATGTCGGCGGCTGGCCAACTTTGGCCTGGTGTCGTGGGGACGACTGTATAGTTGTCGGACATTTCGGCGGCAGGCCGACTTTGGCCCCTGGTCATGGGGACGACCCTATAATCGTCGGACATGTCGGCAGCTGGCCAACCTAGACCCGGGGTCGTGGGGACGACCCTATAGTCGTCGGACATGTCGGCGGCTGGCCAACCTAGTCCGGGGTCGTAGGGACGACCCTATAGTCGTCGGAAATGTCGGCGATAGACCAACATTGGCCCGGGGTCGTGGCGACGACCCTATAGTCGTCGGACATGTCGGCGGCTGGCCAACCTAGTCCCGAGGTCGTTTGGACGACACTATAATCGTCGGACATGTCGGCGGCTGGCCAACTTTGGCCCGGGGTCGTGGGGACGACCTTATAGTCGTCGGACATGACGGTGGCGGGCCAATCTAGTCCCGGGGTCGTGGGGTCGACCCTATAGTCGTCGGTCAAGCCGGCAGCTGGCCAATATTGGCCCGGTGTCGTGGGGACGACTCTATAGTCGTCGGACATGTCGGCGGCTGGCCAACCTAGACCCGGGGTCGTGGGCACGACCCTATAGTCGTCGGACATGTCGGCGGGTGGCCAACCTAGTCCCGAGGTCGTGGGGACGACCCTATAGTCGTCGGATATGTCGGCGGCTTGCCAACTTTGGCCCGGGGTCGTGGGGGCGATCCAATAGTCGTCGGACATGTCGGCGGCTGGTCAAGTTTGGCCCGTGATCGTGGGGACGGCCCTATAGTCGTCGGATATGTCGGCGGCTGGCCAACTGTGGCCCGTGGTCGTGGGGACGACCCTATAGTCGTCGGAAATGACGGTGGCGGGCCAACCTAGTCCCGGGGTCGTGGGGACGACTCTATAGTCGTCGGATATGTCGGCGGCTGGTCAACTTTGGCCCGTGGTTGTGGGAACGACCCTATAGTCGTTGGACATGTCAGCGGCTGGCCAACTTTGGCCCGGTGTCGTGGGGACGACCCAATAGTCGTCGGACATGTCGGCGGCTGGCCAGCTTTGGCCTGGTGTCGTGGGGACGACTGTATAGTTGTCGGACATTTCGGCGGCAGGCCAACTTTGGCCCCTGGTCATGGGGACGACCCTATAATCGTCGGACATGTCGGCAGCTGGCCAACCTAGACCCGGGGTCGTGGGTGCGACCCTATTGTCGTCGGACAAGTCGGCGGTGGGCCAACCTAGTCCCGGGGTCGTGGGGACGACCCTATAGTCATCGGACATGTCGGCGGCTTGCCAACTTTGGCCCGGGGTCGTGGGGACGACCCTATAGTCGTCGGACATGTCGGCGGCTGGCCAACCTAGTCCGGGGTCGTGGGGACGACCCAATAGTCGTCGGACATGTCGGCGGCTGGCCAACTTTGGCCTGGTGTCGTGGGGACGACTGTATAGTTGTCGGACATTTCGGCGGCAGGCCAACTTTGGCCCCTGGTCATGGGGACGACCCTATAATCGTCGGACATGTCGGCAGCTGGCCAACCTAGACCCGGGGTCGTGGGGACGACCCTATAATCGTCGGACATGTCGGCGGGTGGCCAACCTTGTCCCGAGGTCGTGGGGACGACCCTATAGTCGTTGGACATGTCAGCGGCTTGCCAACTTTGGCCCGGGGTCGTGGGGACGATCCAATAGTCGTCGGACATGTCGGCGGCTGGTCAACTTTGGCCCGTGGTTGTGGGGACGACCCTATAGTCGTTGGACATGTCAGCGGCTGGCCAACTTTGGCCCGGTGTCGTGGGGACGACCCAATAGTCGTCGGACATGTCGGCGGCTGGCCAACTTTGGCCCGGTGTTGTGGGGACGACTCTATAGTCGTCGGACATGTCGGCGGCTGGTCAACTTTGGCCCGTGGTTGTGGGGACGACCCTATAGTCGTCGGACATGACGGTGGCGGGCCAATCTAGTCTCGCGGTCGTGGGGACGACCCTATAATCGTCGGACATGACGGTGGCGGGCCAATCTAGTCCCGGGGTCGTGGGGACGACCCTATAGTCGTTGGACATGTCGGCGGCTGGCCAACTTTGGCCCGGTGTCGTGGGGACGACCCTATAGTCGTCGGACATTTCGGCGGCATGCCAACTTTGGCCCGTGGTCGTGGGGACGACCCTATAGTTGTTGGACATGACGGTGGCGGGCTAATCTAGTCCCGGAGTCGTAGGGACGACCCTATAGTCGTTGGACATGTCGGCGATTGGCCAACATTGGCCCGGGGTAGTGGGGACGACCCTATAGTCGTCGGACATGTCGGCGGCTGGCCAACTTTGGCCCGTGGTCGTGGGGACGATCCAATAGTCGTCGGACATGTCGGCGGCTGGCCAACTTTGGCCCGTGGTCGTGGGGACGATCCGATAGTCGTTGGACATGACGGTGGCGGGCCAATCTAGTCCCGGGGTCGTGGGGACGACCCTATAGCCGTCGGACTTGTCGGTGGCGGGCCAATCTAGTCCGGGGGTCGTGGGGACGACCCTACAGTCGTCGGACATTTCGGCGGCTTGCCAACTTTGGCCCGGGGTCGTGGGGACGATCCAATAGTCGTCGGACATGTCGGCGGCTGGTCAACTTTGGCCCGTGGTCGTGGGGACGACTGTATAGTTGTCGGACATGTCGGCGGCTGGCCAGCTTTGGCCTGGTGTCGTGGGGACGACTGTATAGTTGTCGGACATTTCGGCGGCAGGCCAACTTTGGCCCCTGGTCATGGGGACGACCCTATAATCGTCGGACATGTCGGCAGCTGGCCAACCTAGACCCGGGGTCGTGGGGACGACCCTATTGTCGTCGGACAAGCCGGCGGTGGGCCAACCTAGTCCCGGGGTCGTAGGGACGACCCTATAGTCGTCGGACATGTCGGCGATAGGCCAACATTGGCCCGGGGTCGTGGCGACGACCCTATAGTCGTCGGACATGTCGGCGGCTGGCCAACCTAGTCCCGAGGTCGTGGGGACGACCCTATAGTCGTCGGACATGTCGGCGGCTGGCCAACCTAGTCCCGAGGTCGTGGGGACGACCCTATAGTCGTCGGACTTGTCGGGGGCGGGCCAATCTATTCCCGGGGTCGTTTGGACGACACTATAATCGTCGGACATGTCGGCGGCTGGCCAACTTTGGCCCGGGGTCGTGGGGACGACCTTATAGTCGTCGGACATGACGGTGGCGGGCCAATCTAGTCCCGGGGTCGTGGGGTCGACCCTATAGTCGTCGGTCAAGCCGGCAGCTGGCCAATATTGGCCCGGGGTCGTGGGGACGACCCTATAGTCGTCGGACAAGTCGGCGGCGAGCCAACCTAGTCCGGGGGTCGTGGGGACGACACTATAGTCGTCGGACAAGTCGGCGGCGAGCCAACCTTGAGCGGGGGTCGTGGGGACGACCCTATAGTCGTCGGACATGTCGGTGGCTGGCCAACTTTGACCCGGGGTCGTGGGGACGACCCTATAGTCGTCGGACAAGTCGGCGGCTGGCAAACTTTGGCCCGTGGTCGTGGGGACGACCCTTTAGTCGTCGGATATGTCGGCGGCTGGCCAAAGTTGGCCCGTGGTCGTGGGGACAACCCTATAATCGTCGGACATGGCGGTGGCGGGCCAATCTAGTCCCGGGATCGTGGGGACGACCCTATTGTCGTCGGACATGGCGGTGGCGGGCCAATCTAGTCCCGGGATCGTGGGGACGACCCTATAGTCGTCGGACAAGTCGGCGGCTGCCCAATCTAGTCCCGGGATCGAAGGGACGACCCTATAGTCGTCGGACAAGTCGGCGGCTGGCCAACTTTGGCCCGGGGTCGTGGGGACGAATCTATTGTCGTCGGACATGTCGGCGGCTGGCCAACTTTGGCCCGTGGCCGTGGGGACGACCTTATTGTCGTCGGACATGGCGGTGGCGGCCCAATCTAGTCCCGGGATCGTAGGGACGACCCTATAGTCATCGGACAAGTCGGCGGCTGGCCATCTTTGGCCCGGGGTTGTGGGGACGAATCTATAGTCGTCGGACATGTCGGCGGCTGGCCAACTTTGGCCCGTGGCCGTGGGGACGACCCTATAGTCGTCGGAAATGTCGCCGGCTGGCCAAATTTGGCCCGTGGTCGTGGGGACGACCCTTTAGTCGTCGGACAAGTCGGCGGCTGTCCAACTTTGGCCCGGGGTCGTGGGGACGATCCAAAAGTCGTCGGACATGTCGGCGGCTCGCCAACTTTGGCGCGTGGTCGTGGGGACGATCCGATTGTCGTCGGACATGTCGGCGGCTGGCCAACCTAGTCCCGAGGTCGTCGGACTTGACGGTGGCGGGCCAATCTAGTCCCGGTGTCGTGGGGACGATCCTACAGTCGTCGGACATTTCGGCGTCTTGCCAACTTTGGCCCGGGGTCGTGGGGACGACCCTATAGTCGTCGGACATGACGGTGGCGGACCAATCTAGTCCCGGGGTCGTGGGGACGACCCTATAGTCGTCGGACATGTCGGTGGCTGGCCAACTTTGGCCCGTGGTCGTGGGGACGATCCAAAAGTCGTCGGACATGTCGGCGGCTGGCCAAATTTGGCGCGTGGTCGTGGGGACGATCCGATTGTCGTCGGACATGTCGGCGGCTGGCCAACCTAGACCCGGGGTCGTGGGGACGACCCTATAGTCTTCGGACATGACGGTAGCGGGCCAATCTAGACCCGAGGTCGTGGAGACGACCCTATAGTCTTTGGACATGTCAGCGGCTGGCCAACTTTGGCCCGGTGTCGTGGGGACGACCCTATAGTCGTCGGACATGTCGGCGGCTGGCCAACTTTGGCCCGGTGTCGTGGGGACGACTCTATAGTCGTCGGACATGTCGGCGGCTGGCCAACCTAGACCCGGGGTCGTGGGGACGACCCTATAGTCGCCGGACAAGACGGCGGCTGGACATCTTTGGCCCGGGGTCGTGGGGACGACCCTATAGTCGTCGGACATGTTGGCGGATTGTCAGCCTAGTCCCGGGGTCGTGGGTACGACCCTATAGTCGTCGGACAAGTCGGCGGCTGGCCAACCTAGACCCGGGGTCGTGGGGACGACCCTATTGTCGTCGGACATGACGGTGGCGGGCCAATCTAGTCCCGGGGTCGTGGGGACGACCCTATAGACGTCGGACATGTCGGCGGCTGGCCAACTTTGGCCCGGTGTCGTGGGGACGACTCTATAGTCGTCGGAAATGTCGGCGGCTGGCCAACCTAGACCGGGGGTCGTGGGGACGACCCTATTGTCGTCGGACAAGTCGGCGGCGGGCCAAGCTTGTCCCGGGGTCGTGGGGACGACCCTATAATCGTCGGACATGACGGTGGCGGGCCAATCTAGTCCCGGGGTCGTGGGGACGACCCTATAATCGTTGGACATGACGGTGGCGGGCCAATCTAGTCCCGGGGTCGTAGGGACGACCCTATAGTCGTCGGGCAAGACGGCGGCGGGCCAAGCTTGTCCCGGGGTCGTGGGGACGACCCTATAATCGTCGGACATGTCGGCGGCTGGCCAACCTAGACCCGGGGTCGTGGGGACGACCCTATTGTCGTCGGACATGACGGTGGCGGGCCAATCTAGTCCCGGTGTCGTGGGGACGACCCTATAGTCGTCGGGCAAGTCGGCGGCGGGCCAAGCTTGTCCCGGGGTCGTGGGGACGATCGAATAGTCGTCGGACATGTCGGCGGCTGGCCAACTTTGGCGCGTGGTCGTGGGGACGATCCGATTGTCGTCGGACATGTCGGCGGCTGGCCAACCTAGACCCGGGGTCGTGGGGACGATCCGATTGTCGTCGGACATGTCGGCGGCTGTCCAACTTTGGCACCGTGGTCGTGGGGACGATCCAATAGTCGTCAGACATGTCGGCGGCTGGCCAACCTGGGCCCGGGGTCGTGGGGACGACCCTATTGTCGTCGGACATGTCGGCGGCTGGCCAACTTTGGCGCGTGGTCGTGGGGACGATCCGATTATCGTCGGACATGTCGGCGGCTGGCGAACTTTGGCCCGTGGTCGTGGGGACGATCCAATAGTCGTCGGACATGTCAGCGGCTGGCCAACTTTGGCCCGTGGTCGTGGGGACGATCCGACAGTCGTTGGACATGACGGTGGCGGGCCAATCTAGTCCCGGGGTCGTGGGGACGACCCTATAGCCGTCGGACTTGTCGGTGGCGGGCCAATCTGGTCCGGGGGTCGTGGGGACGACCCTACAGTCGTCGGACATTTCGGCGGCTTGCCAACTTTGGCCCGGGGTCGTGGGGACGACCCTATAGTCGTCGGACATGACGGTGGCGGGCCAATCTAGTCTCGCGGTCGTGGGGACGACCCTATTATCGTCGGACATGACGGTGGCGGGCCAATCTAGTCCCGGGGTCGTGGGGACGACCCTATAGTCGTCGGACATGTCGGCGGCTGGCCAACTTTGGCCCGGTGTCGTGGGGACGACCCTATAGTCGTCGGACATTTCGGCGGCATGCCAACTTTGGCCCGTGGTCGTGGGGACGACCCTATAGTTGTTGGACATGACGGTGGCGGGCTAATCTAGTCCCGGAGTCGTAGGGACGACCCTATAGTCGTTGGACATGTCGGCGATTGGCCAACATTGGCCCGGGGTAGTGGGGACGACCCTATAGTCGTCGGACATGTCGGCGGCTGGCCAACTTTGGCGCGTGGTCGTGGGGACGATCCGATTATCGTCGGACATGTCGGCGGCTGGCCAACTTTGGCCCGTGGTCGTGGGGACGATCCAATAGTCGTCGGACATGTCGGCGGCTGGCCAACTTTGGCCCGTGGTCGTGGGGACGATCCGATAGTCGTTGGACATGACGGTGGCGGGCCAATCTAGTCCCGGGGTCGTGGGGACGACCCTATAGCCGTCGGACTTGTCGGTGGCGGGCCAATCTAGTCCGGGGGTCGTGGGGACGACCCTACAGTCGTCGGACATTTCGGCGGCTTGCCAACTTTGGCCCGGGGTCGTGGGGACGATCCAATAGTCGTCGGACATGTCGGCGGCTGGTCAACTTTGGCCCGTGGTCGTGGGGACGACCCTATAGTCGTTGGACATGTCAGAGGCTGGCCAACTTTGGCCCGGTGTCGTGGGGACGACCCTATAGTCGTCGGACATGTCGGCGGCTGGCCAACTTTGGCCCGGTGTCGTGGGGACGACTCTATAGTCGTCGGACATGTCGGCGGCTGGCCAACCTAGACCCGGGGTCGTGGGGACGACCCTATTGTCGTCGGACATGACGGTGGCGGGCCAATCTAGTCCCGGGGTCGTGGGGACGACCCTATAGTCGTCGGACAAGTCGGCGGCGGGCCAAGCTTGTCCCGGGGTCGTGGGGACGACCCTATAATCGTCGGACATGACGGTGGCGGGCCAATCTAGTCCCGGGGTCGTGGGGACGACCCTATAATCGTTGGACATGACGGTGGCGGGCCAATATAGTCCCGGGGTCGTAGGGACGACCCTATAGTCGTCGGACATGTTGGCGATTGGCCAACATTGGCCTGGGGTCGTCGGGACGACCCTATAGTCGTCGGACATGTTGTCGGCTTGTCAGCCTAGTCCCAGGGTCGTGGGTACGACCCTATAGTCGTCGGACAAGTCGGCGGCGGGCCAACCTTGTCCCGGGGTCGTGGGGACGACCCTATAATCGTCGGACATGTCGGCGGCGGGCCAAGCTTGTCCCGGGGTCGTGGGGACGATCGAATAGTCGTCGGACATGTCGGCGGCTGGCCAACTTTGGCGCGTGGTCGTGGGGACGATCCGATTGTCGTCGGACATGTCTGCGGCTGGCCAACCTAGACCCGGGGTCGTGGGGACGACCCTATAGTCGTTGGACATGTCAGAGGCTTGCCAACTTTGGCCCGGGGTCGTGGGGACGACCCTATAGTCGTTGGACATGACGGTGGCGGGCCAATCTAGTCCGGGGGTCGTGGGGACGACCCTACAGTCGTCGGACATTTCGGCGGCTTGCCAACTTTGGCCCGGGGTCGTGGGGACGACCCTATAGTCGCCGGACTTGACGGTGGCGGGCCAATCTAGTCTCGGGGTTGTGGGGACGACCCTACAGTCGTCGGACATTTCGGCGGCTTGCCAACTTTGGCCCGGGGTCGTGGGGACGACCCTATAGTCGTCGGACATGACGGTGGCGGGCCAATCTAGTCTCGCGGTCGTGGGGACGACCCTATAATCGTCGGACATGACGGTGGCGGGCCAATCTAGTCCCGGGGTCGTGGGGACGACCCTATAGTCGTCGGACATGTCGGCGGCTGGCCAACTTTGGCCCGGTGTCGTGGGGACGACCCTATAGTCGTCGGACATTTCGGCGGCATGCCAACTTTGGCCCGTGGTCGTGGGGACGACCCTATAGTTGTTGGACATGACGGTGGCGGGCTAATCTAGTCCCGGAGTCGTAGGGACGACCCTATAGTCGTTGGACATGTCGGCGATTGGCCAACATTGGCCCGGGGTAGTGGGGACGACCCTATAGTCGTCGGACATGTCGGCGGCTGGCCAACTTTGGCCCGTGGTCGTGGGGACGATCCAATAGTCGTCGGACATGTCGGCGGCTGGCCAACTTTGGCCCGTGGTCGTGGGGACGATCCGATAGTCGTTGGACATGACGGTGGCGGGCCAATCTAGTCCCGGGGTCGTGGGGACGACCCTATAGCCGTTGGACATGTCAGAGGCTGGCCAACTTTGGCCCGGTGTCGTGGGGACGACCCTATAGTCGTCGGACATGTCGGCGGCTGGCCAACTTTGGCCCGGTGTCGTGGGGACGACTCTATAGTCGTCGGTCATGTCGGCGGCTGGCCAACCTAGACCCGGGGTCGTGGGGACGACCCTATTGTCGTCGGACATGATGGTGGCGGGCCAATCTAGTCCCGGGGTCGTGGGGACGACCCTATAGTCGTCGGACAAGTCGGCGGCGGGCCAAGCTTGTCCCGGGGTCGTGGGGACGACCCTATAATCGTCGGACATGACGGTGGCGGGCCAATCTAGTCCCGGGGTCGTGGGGACGACCCTATAATCGTTGGACATGACGGTGGCGGGCCAATATAGTCCCGGGGTCGTAGGGACGACCCTATAGTCGTCGGACATGTTGGCGATTGGCCAACATTGGCCCGGGGTCGTCGGGACGACCCTATAGTCGTCGGACATGTTGTCGGCTTGTCAGCCTAGTCCCAGGGTCGTGGGTACGACCCTATAGTCGTCGGACAAGTCGGCGGCGGGCCAACCTTGTCCCGGGGTCGTGGGGACGACCCTATAATCGTCGGACATGTCGGCGGCGGGCCAAGCTTGTCCCGGGGTCGTGGGGACGATCGAATAGTCGTCGGACATGTCGGCGGCTGGCCAACTTTGGCGCGTGGTCGTGGGGACGATCCGATTGTCGTCGGACATGTCGGCTGCTGGCCAACCTAGACCCGGGGTCGTGGGGACGATCCGATTGTCGTCGGACATGTCGGCGGCTGTCCAACTTTGGCACCGTGGTCGTGGGGACGATCCAATAGTCGTCAGACATGTCGGCGGCTGGCCAACCTGGACCCGGGGTCGTGGGGACGACCCCATTGTCGTCGGACATGACGGTGGCGGGCCAATCTAGTCTCACGGTCGTGGGGACGACCCTATAATCGTCGGACATGACGGTGGCGGGCCAATCTAGTCCCGGGGTCGTGGGGACGACCCTATAGTCGTCGGACATGTC
Source organism: Andrena praecox (assembly GCA_963932275.1). NCBI lineage: Eukaryota > Metazoa > Arthropoda > Insecta > Hymenoptera > Andrenidae > Andrena > Andrena praecox. The sequence goes on along the minus strand of CAWVQO010000615.1, from coordinate 1,713,554 downwards.
GGCGGCTGGCCAACTTTGGCCCGGTGTCGTGGGGACGACCCTATAGTCGTCGGACATTTCGGCGGCATGCCAACTTTGGCCCGTGGTCGTGGGGACGACCCTATAGTTGTTGGACATGACGGTGGCGGGCTAATCTAGTCCCGGGGTCGTGGGGTCGACCCTATAGTCGTCGGTCAAGCCGGCAGCTGGCCAATATTGGCCCGGGGTCGTGGGGACGACCCTATAGTCGTCGGACAAGTCGGCGGCGAGCCAACCTAGTCCGGGGGTCGTGGGGACGACACTATAGTCGTCGGACAAGTCGGCGGCGAGCCAACCTTGTGCGGGGGTCGTGGGGACGACCCTATAGTCGTCGGACATGTCGGTGGCTGGCCAACTTTGACCCGGGGTCGTGGGGACGACCCTATAGTCGTCGGACAAGTCGGCGGCTGGCAAACTTTGGCCCGTGGTCGTGGGGACGACCCTTTAGTCGTCGGATATGTCGGCGGCTGGCCAAAGTTGGCCCGTGGTCGTGGGGACAACCCTATAATCGTCGGACATGGCGGTGGCGGGCCAATCTAGTCCCGGGATCGTGGGGACGACCCTATTGTCGTCGGACATGGCGGTGGCGGGCCAATCTAGTCCCGGGATCGTGGGGACGACCCTATAGTCGTCGGACAAGTCGGCGGCTGCCCAATCTAGTCCCGGGATCGTAGGGACGACCCTATAGTCGTCGGACAAGTCGGCGGCTGGCCAACTTTGGCCCGGGGTCGTGGGGACGAATCTATTGTCGTCGGACATGTCGGCGGCTGGCCAACTTTGGCCCGTGGCCGTGGGGACGACCTTATTGTCGTCGGACATGGCGGTGGCGGCCCAATCTAGTCCCGGGATCGTAGGGACGACCCTATAGTCATCGGACAAGTCGGCGGCTGGCCATCTTTGGCCCGGGGTTGTGGGGACGAATCTATAGTCGTCGGACATGTCGGCGGCTGGCCAACTTTGGCCCGTGGCCGTGGGGACGACCCTATAGTCGTCGGAAATGTCGCCGGCTGGCCAAATTTGGCCCGGGGTCGTGGGGACGACCCTATAATCGTCGGACATGTCGGCGGCGGGCCAAGCTTGTCCCGGGGTCGTGGGGACGATCGAATAGTCGTCGGACATGTCGGCGGCTGGCCAACTTTGGCGCGTGGTCGTGGGGACGATCCGATTGTCGTCGGACATGTCGGCGGCTGGCCAACCTAGACCCGGGGTCGTGGGGACGATCCGATTGTCGTCGGACATGTCGGCGGCTGGCCAACTTTGGCGCGTGGTCGTGGGGACGATCCGATTATCGTCGGACATGTCGGCGGCTGGCCAACTTTGGCCCGTGGTCGTGGGGACGATCCAATAGTCGTCGGACATGTCGGCGGCTGGCCAACTTTGGCCCGTGGTCGTGGGGACGATCCGATAGTCGTTGGACATGACGGTGGCGGGCCAATCTAGTCCCGGGCTCGTGGGGACGACCCTATAGCCGTCGGACTTGTCGGTGGCGGGCCAATCTAGTCCGGGGGTCGTTTGGACGACACTATAATCGTCGGACATGTCGGCGGCTGGCCAACTTTGGCCCGGGGTCGTGGGGACGACCTTATAGTCGTCGGACATGACGGTGGCGGGCCAATCTAGTCCCGGGGTCGTGGGGTCGACCCTATAGTCGTCGGTCAAGCCGGCAGCTGGCCAATATTGGCCCGGGGCCGTGGGGACGACCCTATAGTCGTCGGACAAGTCGGCGGCGAGCCAACCTAGTCCGGGGGTCGTGGGGACGACACTATAGTCGTCGGACAAGTCGGCGGCGAGCCAACCTTGTGCGGGGGTCGTGGGGACGACCCTATAGTCGTCGGACATGTCGGTGGCTGGCCAACTTTGACCCGGGGTCGTGGGGACGACCCTATAGTCGTCGGACAAGTCGGCGGCTGGCAAACTTTGGCCCGTGGTCGTGGGGACGACCCTTTAGTCGTCGGATATGTCGGCGGCTGGCCAAAGTTGGCCCGTGGTCGTGGGGACAACCCTATAATCGTCGGACATGGCGGTGGCGGGCCAATCTAGTCCCGGGATCGTGGGGACGACCCTATTGTCGTCGGACATGGCGGTGGCGGGCCAATCTAGTCCCGGGATCGTGGGGACGACCCTATAGTCGTCGGACAAGTCGGCGGCTGCCCAATCTAGTCCCGGGATCGTAGGGACGACCCTATAGTCGTCGGACAAGTCGGCGGCTGGCCAACTTTGGCCCGGGGTCGTGGGGACGAATCTATAGTCGTCGGACATGTCGGCGGCTGGCCAACTTTGGCCCGTGGCCGTGGGGACGACCTTATTGTCGTCGGACATGGCGGTGGCGGCCCAATCTAGTCCCGGGATCGTAGGGACGACCCTATAGTCGTCGGACAAGTCGGCGGCTGGCCATCTTTGGCCCGGGGTTGTGGGGACGAATCTATAGTCGTCGGACATGTCGGCGGCTGGCCAACTTTGGCCCGTGGCCGTGGGGACGACCCTATAGTCGTCGGAAATGTCGCCGGCTGGCCAACTTTGGCCCGTGGTCGTGGGGACGACCCTTTAGTCGTCGGACAAGTCGGCGGCTGTCCAACTTTGGCCCGGGGTCGTGGGGACGATCCAAAAGTCGTCGGACATGTCGGCGGCTCGCCAACTTTGGCGCGTGGTCGTGGGGACGATCCGATTGTCGTCGGACATGTCGGCGGCTGGCCAACCTAGTCCCGAGGTCGTCGGACTTGACGGTGGCGGGCCAATCTAGTCCCGGGGTCGTGGGGACGACCCTACAGTCGTCGGACATTTCGGCGGCTTGCCAACTTTGGCCCGGGGTCGTGGGGACGACCCTATAGTCGTCGGACTTGACGGTGGCGGGCCAATCTAGTCTCGGGGTTGTGGGGACGACCCTACAGTCGTCGGACATTTCGGCGGCTTGCCAACTTTGGCCCGGGGTCGTGGGGACGACCCTATAGTCGTCGGACATGACGGTGGCGGGCCAATCTAGTCTCGCGGTCGTCGGGACGACCCTATAATCGTCGGACATGACGGTGGCGGGCCAATCTAGTTCCGGGGTCGTGGGGACGACCCTATAGTCGTCGGACATGTCGGCGGCTGGCCAACTTTGGCCCGGTGTCGTGGGGACGACTCTATAGTCGTCGGACATTTCGGCGGCATGCCAACTTTGGCCCGTGGTCGTGGGGACGACCCTATAGTTGTTGGACATGACGGTGGCGGGCTAATCTAGTCCCGGAGTCGTAGGGACGACCCTATAGTCGTTGGACATGTCGGCGATTGGCCAACATTGGCCCGGGGTAGTGGGGACGACCCTATAGTCGTCGGACATGTCGGCGGCTGGCCAACTTTGGCCCGTGGTCGTGGGGACGATCCAATAGTCGTCGGACATGTCGGCGGCTGGCCAACTTTGGCCCGTGGTCGTGGGGACGATCCGATAGTCGTTGGACATGACGGTGGCGGGCCAATCTAGTCCCGGGGTCGTGGGGACGACCCTATAGCCGTCGGACTTGTCGGTGGCGGGCCAATCTTGTCCGGGGGTCGTGGGGACGACCCTACAGTCGTCGGACATTTCGGCGGCTTGCCAACTTTGGCCCGGGGTCGTGGGGACGATCCAATAGTCGTCGGACATGTCGGCGGCTGGTCAACTTTGGCCCGTGGTCGTGGGGACGACCCTATAGTCGTTGGACATGTCAGAGGCTGGCCAACTTTGGCCCGGTGTCGTGGGGACGACCCTATAGTCGTCGGACATGTCGGCGGCTGGCCAACTTTGGCCCGGTGTCGTGGGGACGACTCTATAGTCGTCGGACATGTCGGCGGCTGGCCAACCTAGACCCGGGGTCGTGGGGACGACCCTATTGTCGTCGGACATGTCGGCGATTGGCCAACATTGGCCCGGGGTCGTGGGGACGACCCTATAGTCGTCGGACATGTCGGCGGCTGGCCAACTTTGGCGCGTGGTCGTGGGGACGATCCGATTATCGTCGGACATGTCGGCGGCTGGCCAACTTTGGCCCGTGGTCGTGGGGACGATCCAATAGTCGTCGGACATGTCGGCGGCTGGCCAACTTTGGCCCGTGGTCGTGGGGACGATCCGATAGTCGTTGGACATGACGGTGGCGGGCCAATCAAGTCCCGGGCTCGTGGGGACGACCCTATAGCCGTCGGAATTGTCGGTGGCGGGCCAATCTAGTCCGGGGGTCGTGGGGACGACCCTACAGTCGTCGGACATTTCGGCGGCTTGCCAACTTTGGCCCGGGGTCGTGGGGACGATCCAATAGTCGTCGGACATGTCGGCGGCTGGCCAACTTTGGCCCGTGGTCGTGGGGACGATCCGATAGTCGTTGGACATGACGGTGGCGGGCCAATCTAGTCCGGGGGTCGTGGGGACGACCCTACAGTCGTCGGACATTTCGACGGCTTGCCAACTTTGGCCCGGGGTCGTGGGGACGACCCAATAGTCGTCGGACAAGTCGGCGGCGGGCCAAGCTTGTCCCGGGGTCGTGGGGACGACCCTATAATCGTCGGACATGACGGTGGCGGGCCAATCTAGTCCCGGGGTCGTGGGGACGACCCTATAATCGTTGGACATGACGGTGGCGGGCCAATATAGTCCCGGGGTCGTAGGGACGACCCTATAGTCGTCGGACATGTTGGCGATTGGCCAACATTGGCCCGGGGTCGTCGGGACGACCCTATAGTCGTCGGACATGTTGTCGGCTTGTCAGCCTAGTCCCAGGGTCGTGGGTACGACCCTATAGTCGTCGGACAAGTCGGCGGCGGGCCAACCTTGTCCCGGGGTCGTGGGGACGACCCTATAATCGTCGGACATGTCGGCGGCGGGCCAAGCTTGTCCCGGGGTCGTGGGGACGATCGAATAGTCGTCGGACATGTCGGCGGCTGGCCAACTTTGGCGCGTGGTCGTGGGGACGATCCGATTGTCGTCGGACATGTCGGCGGCTGGCCAACCTAGACCCGGGGTCGTGGGGACGATCCGATTGTCGTCGGACATGTCGGCGGCTGTCCAACTTTGGCACCGTGGTCGTGGGGACGATCCAATAGTCGTCAGACATGTCGGCGGCTGGCCAACCTGGACCCGGGGTCGTGGGGACGACCCCATTGTCGTCGGACATGACGGTGGCGGGCCAATCTAGTCTCACGGTCGTGGGGACGACCCTATAGTCGTCGGACATGTTGGCGATTGGCCAACATTGGCCCGGGGTCGTCGGGACGACCCTATAGTCGTCGGACATGTTGTCGGCTTGTCAGCCTAGTCCCAGGGTCGTGGGTACGACCCTATAGTCGTCGGACAAGTCGGCGGCGGGCCAACCTTGTCCCGGGGTCGTGGGGACGACCCTATAATCGTCGGACATGTCGGCGGCGGGCCAAGCTTGTCCCGGGGTCGTGGGGACGATCGAATAGTCGTCGGACATGTCGGCGGCTGGCCAACTTTGGCGCGTGGTCGTGGGGACGATCCGATTGTCGTCGGACATGTCGGCGGCTGGCCAACCTAGACCCGGGGTCGTGGGGACGATCCGATTGTCGTCGGACATGTCGGCGGCTGGCCAACTTTGGCGCGTGGTCGTGGGGACGATCCGATTATCGTCGGACATGTCGGCGGCTGGCCAACTTTGGCCCGTGGTCGTGGGGACGATCCAATAGTCGTCGGACATGTCGGCGGCTGGCCAACTTTGGCCCGTGGTCGTGGGGACGATCCGATAGTCGTTGGACATGACGGTGGCGGGCCAATCTAGTCCCGGGCTCGTGGGGACGACCCTATAGCCGTCGGACTTGTCGGTGGCGGGCCAATCTAGTCCGGGGGTCGTTTGGACGACACTATAATCGTCGGACATGTCGGCGGCTGGCCAACTTTGGCCCGGGGTCGTGGGGACGACCTTATAGTCGTCGGACATGACGGTGGCGGGCCAATCTAGTCCCGGGGTCGTGGGGTCGACCCTATAGTCGTCGGTCAAGCCGGCAGCTGGCCAATATTGGCCCGGGGCCGTGGGGACGACCCTATAGTCGTCGGACAAGTCGGCGGCGAGCCAACCTAGTCCGGGGGTCGTGGGGACGACACTATAGTCGTCGGACAAGTCGGCGGCGAGCCAACCTTGTGCGGGGGTCGTGGGGACGACCCTATAGTCGTCGGACATGTCGGTGGCTGGCCAACTTTGACCCGGGGTCGTGGGGACGACCCTATAGTCGTCGGACAAGTCGGCGGCTGGCAAACTTTGGCCCGTGGTCGTGGGGACGACCCTTTAGTCGTCGGATATGTCGGCGGCTGGCCAAAGTTGGCCCGTGGTCGTGGGGACAACCCTATAATCGTCGGACATGGCGGTGGCGGGCCAATCTAGTCCCGGGATCGTGGGGACGACCCTATTGTCGTCGGACATGGCGGTGGCGGGCCAATCTAGTCCCGGGATCGTGGGGACGACCCTATAGTCGTCGGACAAGTCGGCGGCTGCCCAATCTTGTCCCGGGATCGTAGGGACGACCCTATAGTCGTCGGACAAGTCGGCGGCTGGCCAACTTTGGCCCGGGGTCGTGGGGACGAATCTATAGTCGTCGGACATGTCGGCGGCTGGCCAACTTTGGCCCGTGGCCGTGGGGACGACCTTATTGTCGTCGGACATGGCGGTGGCGGCCCAATCTAGTCCCGGGATCGTAGGGACGACCCTATAGTCGTCGGACAAGTCGGCGGCTGGCCATCTTTGGCCCGGGGTTGTGGGGACTAATCTATAGTCGTCGGACATGTCGGCGGCTGGCCAACTTTGGCCCGTGGCCGTGGGGACGACCCTATAGTCGTCGGAAATGTCGCCGGCTGGCCAACTTTGGCCCGTGGTCGTGGGGACGACCCTTTAGTCGTCGGACAAGTCGGCGGCTGTCCAACTTTGGCCCGGGGTCGTGGGGACGATCCAAAAGTCGTCGGACATGTCGGCGGCTCGCCAACTTTGGCGCGTGGTCGTGGGGACGATCCGATTGTCGTCGGACATGTCGGCGGCTGGCCAACCTAGTCCCGAGGTCGTCGGACTTGACGGTGGCGGGCCAATCTAGTCCCGGGGTCGTGGGGACGACCCTACAGTCGTCGGACATTTCGGCGGCTTGCCAACTTTGGCCCGGGGTCGTGGGGACGACCCTATAGTCGTCGGACTTGACGGTGGCGGGCCAATCTAGTCTCGGGGTTGTGGGGACGACCCTACAGTCGTCGGACATTTCGGCGGCTTGCCAACTTTGGCCCGGGGTCGTGGGGACGACCCTATAGTCGTCGGACATGACGGTGGCGGGCCAATCTAGTCTCGCGGTCGTCGGGACGACCCTATAATCGTCGGACATGACGGTGGCGGGCCAATCTAGTTCCGGGGTCGTGGGGACGACCCTATAGTCGTCGGACATGTCGGCGGCTGGCCAACTTTGGCCCGGTGTCGTGGGGACGACTCTATAGTCGTCGGACATTTCGGCGGCATGCCAACTTTGGCCCGTGGTCGTGGGGACGATCCAATAGTCGTCGGACATGTCGGCGGCTGGCCAACTTTGGCCCGTGGTCGTGGGGACGATCCGATAGTCGTTGGACATGACGGTGGCGGGCCAATCTAGTCCCGGGGTCGTGGGGACGACCCTATAGCCGTCGGACTTGTCGGTGGCGGGCCAATCTTGTCCGGGGGTCGTGGGGACGACCCTACAGTCGTCGGACATTTCGGCGGCTTGCCAACTTTGGCCCGTGGTCGTGGGGACGATCCGATAGTCGTTGGACATGACGGTGGCGGGCCAATCTAGTCCGGGGGTCGTGGAGACGACCCTACAGTCGTCGGACATTTCGACGGCTTGCCAACTTTGGCCCGGGGTCGTGGGGACGACCCAATAGTCGTCGGACATGTCGGCGGCTGGCCAACTTTGGCCCGTGGTCGTGGGGACGATCCGATAGTCGTTGGACATGACGGTGGCGGGCCAATCTAGTCCCGGGGTCGTGGGGACGACCCTATAGCCGTCGGACTTGTCGGTGGCGGGCCAATCTAGTCCGGGGGTCGTGGGGACGACCCTACAGTCGTCGGACATTTCGGCGGCTTGCCAACTTTGGCCCGGGGTCGTGGGGACGATCCAATAGTCGTCGGACATGTCGGCGGCTGGTCAACTTTGGCCCGTGGTCGTGGGGACGACCCTATAGTCGTTGGACATGTCAGAGGCTGGCCAACTTTGGCCCGGTGTCGTGGGGACGACCCTATAGTCGTCGGACATGTCGGCGGCTGGCCAACTTTGGCCCGGTGTCGTGGGGACGACTCTATAGTCGTCGGACATGTCGGCGGCTGGCCAACCTAGACCCGGGGTCGTGGGGACGACCCTATTGTCGTCGGACATGACCGTGGCGGGCCAATCTAGTCCCGGGGTTGTGGGGACGACCCTATAGTCGTCGGACAAGTCGGCGGCGGGCCAAGTTTGTCCCGGGGTTGTGGGGACGACCCTATAATCGTCGGACATGACGGTGGCGGGCCAATCTAGTCCCGGGGTCGTGGGGACGACCCTATAATCGTTGGACATGACGGTGGCGGGCCAATCTAGTCCGGGGGTCGTGGGGACGACCCTACAGTCGTCGGACATTTCGGCGGCTTGCCAACTTTGGCCCGGGGTCGTGGGGACGACCCTATAGTCGTCGGACTTGACGGTGGCGGGCCAATCTAGTCTCGGGGTTGTGGGGACGACCCTACAGTCGTCGGACATTTCGGCGGCTTGCCAACTTTGGCCCGGGGTCGTGGGGACGACCCTATAGTCGTTGGACATGACGGTGGCGGGCCAATCTAGTCCGGGGGTCGTGGGGACGACCCTACAGTCGTCGGACATTTCGGCGGCTTGCCAACTTTGGCCCGGGGTCGTGGGGACGACCCTATAGTCGCCGGACTTGACGGTGGCGGGCCAATCTAGTCTCGGGGTTGTGGGGACGACCCTACAGTCGTCGGACATTTCGGCGGCTTGCCAACTTTGGCCCGGGGTCGTGGGGACGACCCTATAGTCGTCGGACATGACGGTGGCGGGCCAATCTATTCTCGCGGTCGTGGGGACGACCCTATAATCGTCGGACGTGACGGTGGCGGGCCAATCTAGTCCCGGGGTCGTGGGGACGACCCTATAGTCGTCGGACATGTCGGCGGCTGGCCAACTTTGGCCCGGTGTCGTGGGGACGACCCTATAGTCGTCGGACATTTCGGCGGCATGCCAACTTTGGCCCGTGGTCGTGGGGACGACCCTATAGTTGTTGGACATGACGGTGGCGGGCTAATCTAGTCCCGGAGTCGTAGGGACGACCCTATAGTCGTTGGACATGTCGGCGATTGGCCAACATTGGCCCGGGGTAGTGGGGACGACCCTATAGTCGTCGGACATGTCGGCGGCTGGCCAACTTTGGCCCGTGGTCGTGGGGACGATCCAATAGTCGTCGGACATGTCGGCGGCTGGCCAACTTTGGCCCGTGGTCGTGGGGACGATCCGATAGTCGTTGGACATGACGGTGGCGGGCCAATCTAGTCCCGGGGTCGTGGGGACGACCCTACAGTCGTCGGACATTTCGGCGGCTTGCCAACTTTGGCCCGGGGTCGTGGGGACGACCCTATAGTCGTCGGACTTGACGGTGGCGGGCCAATCTTGTCCGGGGGTCGTGGGGACGACCCTACAGTCGTCGGACATTTCGGCGGCTTGCCAACTTTGGCCCGGGGTCGTGGGGACGATCCAATAGTCGTCGGACATGTCGGCGGCTGGTCAACTTTGGCCCGTGGTCGTGGGGACGACCCTATAGTCGTTGGACATGTCAGAGGCTGGCCAACTTTGGCCCGGTGTCGTGGGGACGACCCTATAGTCGTCGGACATGTCGGCGGCTGGCCAACTTTGGCCCGGTGTCGTGGGGACGACTCTATAGTCGTCGGACATGTCGGCGGCTGGCCAACCTAGACCCGGGGTCGTGGGGACGACCCTATTGTCGTCGGACATGTCGGCGATTGGCCAACATTGGCCCGGGGTCGTGGGGACGACCCTATAGTCGTCGGACATGTCGGCGGCTGGCCAACTTTGGCGCGTGGTCGTGGGGACGATCCGATTATCGTCGGACATGTCGGCGGCTGGCCAACTTTGGCCCGTGGTCGTGGGGACGATCCAATAGTCGTCGGACATGTCGGCGGCTGGCCAACTTTGGCCCGTGGTCGTGGGGACGATCCGATAGTCGTTGGACATGACGGTGGCGGGCCAATCTAGTCCCGGGCTCGTGGGGACGACCCTATAGCCGTCGGAATTGTCGGTGGCGGGCCAATCTAGTCCGGGGGTCGTGGGGACGACCCTACAGTCGTCGGACATTTCGAAGGCTTGCCAACTTTGGCCCGGGGTCGTGGGGACGATCCAATAGTCGTCGGACATGTCGGCGGCTGGCCAACTTTGGCCCGTGGTCGTGGGGACGATCCGATAGTCGTTGGACATGACGGTGGCGGGCCAATCTAGTCCGGGGGTCGTGGGGACGACCCTACAGTCGTCGGACATTTCGACGGCTTGCCAACTTTGGCCCGGGGTCGTGGGGACGACCCAATAGTCGTCGGACATGTCGGCGGGTGGCCAACTTTGGCCCGTGGTCGTGGGGACGATCCGATAGTCGTTGGACATGACGGTGGCGGGCCAATCTAGTCCGGGGGTCGTGGGGACGACCCTACAGTCGTCGGACATTTCGGCGGCTTGCCAACTTTGGCCCGGGGTCGTGGGGACGATCCAATAGTCGTCGGACATGTCGGCGGCTGGTCAACTTTGGCCCGTGGTCGTGGGGACGACCCTATAGTCGTTGGACATGTCAGAGGCTGGCCAACTTTGGCCCGGTGTCGTGGGGACGACCCTATAGTCGTCGGACATTTCGGCGGCATGCCAACTTTGGCCCGTGGTCGTGGGGACGACCCTATAGTTGTTGGACATGACGGTGGCGGGCTAATCTAGTCCCGGAGTCGTAGGGACGACCCTATAGTCGTTGGACATGTCGGCGATTGGCCAACATTGGCCCGGGGTAGTGGGGACGACCCTATAGTCGTCGGACATGTCGGCGGCTGGCCAACTTTGGCCCGTGGTCGTGGGGACGATCCAATAGTCGTCGGACATGTCGGCGGCTGGCCAACTTTGGCCCGGGGTCGTGGGGACGAATCTATAGTCGTCGGACATGTCGGCGGCTGGCCAACTTTGGCCCGTGGCCGTGGGGACGACCTTATTGTCGTCGGACATGGCGGTGGCGGCCCAATCTAGTCCCGGGATCGTAGGGACGACCCTATAGTCGTCGGACAAGTCGGCGGCTGGCCATCTTTGGCCCGGGGTTGTGGGGACGAATCTATAGTCGTCGGACATGTCGGCGGCTGGCCAACTTTGGCCCGTGGCCGTGGGGACGACCCTATAGTCGTCGGAAATGTCGCCGGCTGGCCAACTTTGGCCCGTGGTCGTGGGGACGACCCTTTAGTCGTCGGACAAGTCGGCGGCTGTCCAACTTTGGCCCGGGGTCGTGGGGACGATCCAAAAGTCGTCGGACATGTCGGCGGCTCGCCAACTTTGGCGCGTGGTCGTGGGGACGATCCGATTGTCGTCGGACATGTCGGCGGCTGGCCAACCTAGTCCCGAGGTCGTCGGACTTGACGGTGGCGGGCCAATCTAGTCCCGGGGTCGTGGGGACGACCCTACAGTCGTCGGACATTTCGGCGGCTTGCCAACTTTGGCCCGGGGTCGTGGGGACGACCCTATAGTCGTCGGACTTGACGGTGGCGGGCCAATCTAGTCTCGGGGTTGTGGGGACGACCCTACAGTCGTCGGACATTTCGGCGGCTTGCCAACTTTGGCCCGGGGTCGTGGGGACGACCCTATAGTCGTCGGACATGACGGTGGCGGGCCAATCTAGTCTCGCGGTCGTCGGGACGACCCTATAATCGTCGGACATGACGGTGGCGGGCCAATCTAGTTCCGGGGTCGTGGGGACGACCCTATAGTCGTCGGACATGTCGGCGGCTGGCCAACTTTGGCCCGGTGTCGTGGGGACGACTCTATAGTCGTCGGACATTTCGGCGGCATGCCAACTTTGGCCCGTGGTCGTGGGGACGACCCTATAGTTGTTGGACATGACGGTGGCGGGCTAATCTAGTCCCGGAGTCGTAGGGACGACCCTATAGTCGTTGGACATGTCGGCGATTGGCCAACATTGGCCCGGGGTAGTGGGGACGACCCTATAGTCGTCGGACATGTCGGCGGCTGGCCAACTTTGGCCCGTGGTCGTGGGGACGACCCTACAGTCGTCGGACATTTCGGCGGCTTGCCAACTTTGGCCCGGGGTCGTGGGGACGACCCTATAGTCGTTGGACATGACGGTGGCGGGCCAATCTAGTCCGGGGGTCGTGGGGACGACCCTACAGTCGTCGGACATTTCGGCGGCTTGCCAACTTTGGCCCGGGGTCGTGGGGACGACCCTATAGTCGCCGGACTTGACGGTGGCGGGCCAATCTAGTCTCGGGGTTGTGGGGACGACCCTACAGTCGTCGGACATTTCGGCGGCTTGCCAACTTTGGCCCGGGGTCGTGGGGACGACCCTATAGTCGTCGGACATGACGGTGGCGGGCCAATCTATTCTCGCGGTCGTGGGGACGACCCTATAATCGTCGGACGTGACGGTGGCGGGCCAATCTAGTCCCGGGGTCGTGGGGACGACCCTATAGTCGTCGGACATGTCGGCGGCTGGCCAACTTTGGCCCGGTGTCGTGGGGACGACCCTATAGTCGTCGGACATTTCGGCGGCATGCCAACTTTGGCCCGTGGTCGTGGGGACGACCCTATAGTTGTTGGACATGACGGTGGCGGGCTAATCTAGTCCCGGAGTCGTAGGGACGACCCTATAGTCGTTGGACATGTCGGCGATTGGCCAACATTGGCCCGGGGTAGTGGGGACGACCCTATAGTCGTCGGACATGTCGGCGGCTGGCCAACTTTGGCCCGTGGTCGTGGGGACGATCCAATAGTCGTCGGACATGTCGGCGGCTGGCCAACTTTGGCCCGTGGTCGTGGGGACGATCCGATAGTCGTTGGACATGACGGTGGCGGGCCAATCTAGTCCCGGGGTCGTGGGGACGACCCTACAGTCGTCGGACATTTCGGCGGCTTGCCAACTTTGGCCCGGGGTCGTGGGGACGACCCTATAGTCGTCGGACTTGACGGTGGCGGGCCAATCTAGTCTCGGGGTTGTGGGGACGACCCTACAGTCGTCGGACATTTCGGCGGCTTGCCAACTTTGGCCCGGGGTCGTGGGGACGACCCTATAGTCGTCGGACATGACGGTGGCGGGCCAATCTAGTCTCGCGGTCGTCGGGACGACCCTATAATCGTCGGACATGACGGTGGCGGGCCAATCTAGTCCCGGGGTCGTGGGGACGACCCTATAGTCGTCGGACATGTCGGCGGCTGGCCAACTTTGGCCCGGTGTCGTGGGGACGACTCTATAGTCGTCGGACATTTCGGCGGCATGCCAACTTTGGCCCGTGGTCGTGGGGACGACCCTATAGTTGTTGGACATGACGGTGGCGGGCTAATCTAGTCCCGGAGTCGTAGGGACGACCCTATAGTCGTTGGACATGTCGGCGATTGGCCAACATTGGCCCGGGGTAGTGGGGACGACCCTATAGTCGTCGGACATGTCGGCGGCTGGCCAACTTTGGCCCGTGGTCGTGGGGACGATCCAATAGTCGTCGGACATGTCGGCGGCTGGCCAACTTTGGCCCGTGGTCGTGGGGACGATCCGATAGTTGTTGGACATGACGGTGGCGGGCCAATCTAGTCCCGGGGTCGTGGGGACGACCCTATAGCCGTCGGACTTGTCGGTGGCGGGCCAATCTTGTCCGGGGGTCGTGGGGACGACCCTACAGTCGTCGGACATTTCGGCGGCTTGCCAACTTTGGCCCGGGGTCGTGGGGACGATCCAATAGTCGTCGGACATGTCGGCGGCTGGTCAACTTTGGCCCGTGGTCGTGGGGACGACCCTATAGTCGTTGGACATGTCAGAGGCTGGCCAACTTTGGCCCGGTGTCGTGGGGACGACCCTATAGTCGTCGGACATGTCGGCGACTGGCCAACTTTGGCCCGGTGTCGTGGGGACGACTCTATAGTCGTCGGACATGTCGGCGGCTGGCCAACCTAGACCCGGGGTCGTGGGGACGACCCTATTGTCGTCGGACATGTCGGCGATTGGCCAACATTGGCCCGGGGTCGTGGGGACGACCCTATAGTCGTCGGACATGTCGGCGGCTGGCCAACTTTGGCGCGTGGTCGTGGGGACGATCCGATTATCGTCGGACATGTCGGCGGCTGGCCAACTTTGGCCCGTGGTCGTGGGGACGATCCAATAGTCGTCGGACATGTCGGCGGCTGGCCAACTTTGGCCCGTGGTCGTGGGGACGATCCGATAGTCGTTGGACATGACGGTGGCGGGCCAATCTAGTCCCGGGCTCGTGGGGACGACCCTATAGCCGTCGGAATTGTCGGTGGCGGGCCAATCTAGTCCGGGGGTCGTGGGGACGACCCTACAGTCGTCGGACATTTCGAAGGCTTGCCAACTTTGGCCCGGGGTCGTGGGGACGATCCAATAGTCGTCGGACATGTCGGCGGCTGGCCAACTTTGGCCCGTGGTCGTGGGGACGATCCGATAGTCGTTGGACATGACGGTGGCGGGCCAATCTAGTCCGGGGGTCGTGGGGACGACCCTACAGTCGTCGGACATTTCGACGGCTTGCCAACTTTGGCCCGGGGTCGTGGGGACGACCCAATAGTCGTCGGACATGTCGGCGGGTGGCCAACTTTGGCCCGTGGTCGTGGGGACGATCCGATAGTCGTTGGACATGACGGTGGCGGGCCAATCTAGTCCGGGGGTCGTGGGGACGACCCTACAGTCGTCGGACATTTCGGCGGCTTGCCAACTTTGGCCCGGGGTCGTGGGGACGACCCTATAGTCGTCGGACTTGACGGTGGCGGGCCAATCTAGTCTCGGGGTTGTGGGGACGACCCTACAGTCGTCGGGCATTTCGGCGGCTTGCCAACTTTGGCCCGGGGTCGTGGGGACGACCCTATAGTCGTCGGACATGACGGTGGCGGACCAATCTAGTCCCGGGGTCGTGGGGACGACCCTATAGTCGTCGGACATGTCGGCGGCTGGCCAAAATTGGCCCGAGGTCGTGGGGGCGACCCTATAGTCGTCGGACATGTCGGCGGCTGGCCAACTTTGGCCCGTGGTCGTGGGGACGATCCGATAGTCGTTGGACATGACGGTGGCGGGCCAATCTATTCCGGGGGTCGTGGGGACGACCCTACAGTCGTCGGACATTTCGGCGGCTTGCCAACTTTGGCCCGGGGTCGTGGGGACGATCCAATAGTCGTCGGACATGTCGGCGGCTGGTCAACTTTGGCCCGTGGTCGTGGGGACGACCCTATAGTCGTTGGACATGTCGGCGGCTGGCCAACCTAGACCCGGGGTCGTGGGGACGACCCTATTGTCGTCGGACATGACCGTGGCGGGCCAATCTAGTCCCGGGGTCGTGGGGACGACCCTATAGTCGTTGGACATGTCGGCGATTGGCCAACATTGGCCCGGGGTAGTGGGGACGACCCTATAGTCGTCGGACATGTCGGCGGCTGGCCAACTTTGGCCCGTGGTCGTGGGGACGATCCAATAGTCGTCGGACATGTCGGCGGCTGGCCAACTTTGGCCCGTGGTCGTGGGGACGACCCTATAGTCGTTGGACATGTCAGAGGCTGGCCAACTTTGGCCCGGTGTCGTGGGGACGACCCTATAGTCGTCGGACATGTCGGCGGCTGGCCAACTTTGGCCCGGTGTCGTGGGGACGACTCTATAGTCGTCGGACATGTCGGCGGCTGGCCAACCTAGACCCGGGGTCGTGGGGACGACCCTATTGTCGTCGGACATGTCGGCGATTGGCCAACATTGGCCCGGGGTCGTGGGGACGACCCTATAGTCGTCGGACATGTCGGCGGCTGGCCAACTTTGGCGCGTGGTCGTGGGGACGATCCGATTATCGTCGGACATGTCGGCGGCTGGCCAACTTTGGCCCGTGGTCGTGGGGACGATCCAATAGTCGTCGGACATGTCGGCGGCTGGCCAACTTTGGCCCGTGGTCGTGGGGACGATCCGATAGTCGTTGGACATGACGGTGGCGGGCCAATCTAGTCCCGGGCTCGTGGGGACGACCCTATAGCCGTCGGAATTGTCGGTGGCGGGCCAATCTAGTCCGGGGGTCGTGGGGACGACCCTACAGTCGTCGGACATTTCGAAGGCTTGCCAACTTTGGCCCGGGGTCGTGGGGACGATCCAATAGTCGTCGGACATGTCGGCGGCTGGCCAACTTTGGCCCGTGGTCGTGGGGACGATCCGATAGTCGTTGGACATGACGGTGGCGGGCCAATCTAGTCCGGGGGTCGTGGGGACGACCCTACAGTCGTCGGACATTTCGACGGCTTGCCAACTTTGGCCCGGGGTCGTGGGGACGACCCAATAGTCGTCGGACATGTCGGCGGGTGGCCAACTTTGGCCCGTGGTCGTGGGGACGATCCGATAGTCGTTGGACATGACGGTGGCGGGCCAATCTAGTCCGGGGGTCGTGGGGACGACCCTACAGTCGTCGGACATTTCGGCGGCTTGCCAACTTTGGCCCGGGGTCGTGGGGACGACCCTATAGTCGTCGGACTTGACGGTGGCGGGCCAATCTAGTCTCGGGGTTGTGGGGACGACCCTACAGTCGTCGGGCATTTCGGCGGCTTGCCAACTTTGGCCCGGGGTCGTGGGGACGACCCTATAGTCGTCGGACATGACGGTGGCGGACCAATCTAGTCCCGGGGTCGTGGGGACGACCCTATAGTCGTCGGACATGTCGGCGGCTGGCCAAAATTGGCCCGAGGTCGTGGGGGCGACCCTATAGTCGTCGGACATGTCGGCGGCTGGCCAACTTTGGCCCGTGGTCGTGGGGACGATCCGATAGTCGTTGGACATGACGGTGGCGGGCCAATCTATTCCGGGGGTCGTGGGGACGACCCTACAGTCGTCGGACATTTCGGCGGCTTGCCAACTTTGGCCCGGGGTCGTGGGGACGATCCAATAGTCGTCGGACATGTCGGCGGCTGGTCAACTTTGGCCCGTGGTCGTGGGGACGACCCTATAGTCGTTGGACATGTCGGCGGCTGGCCAACCTAGACCCGGGGTCGTGGGGACGACCCTATTGTCGTCGGACATGACCGTGGCGGGCCAATCTAGTCCCGGGGTCGTGGGGACGACCCTATAGTCGTTGGACATGTCGGCGATTGGCCAACATTGGCCCGGGGTAGTGGGGACGACCCTATAGTCGTCGGACATGTCGGCGGCTGGCCAACTTTGGCCCGTGGTCGTGGGGACGATCCAATAGTCGTCGGACATGTCGGCGGCTGGCCAACTTTGGCCCGTGGTCGTGGGGACGATCCGATAGTCGTCGGACAAGTCGGCGGCGGGCCAAGTTTGTCCCGGGGTTGTGGGGACGACCCTATAATCGTCGGACATGACGGTGGCGGGCCAATCTAGTCCCGGGGTCGTGGGGACGCCCCTATAATCGTTGGACATGACGGTGGCGGGCCAATCTAGTCCGGGGGTCGTGGGGACGACCCTACAGTCGTCGGACATTTCGGCGGCTTGCCAACTTTGGCCCGGGGTCGTGGGGACGACCCTATAGTCGTCGGACTTGACGGTGGCGGGCCAATCTAGTCTCGGGGTTGTGGGGACGACCCTACAGTCGTCGGACATTTCGGCGGCTTGCCAACTTTGGCCCGGGGTCGTGGGGACGACCCTATAGTCGTTGGACATGACGGTGGCGGGCCAATCTAGTCCGGGGGTCGTGGGGACGACCCTATAGCCGTCGGACTTGTCGGTGGCGGGCCAATCTAGTCCGGGGGTCGTGGGGACGACCCTACAGTCGTCGGACATTTCGGCGGCTTGCCAACTTTGGCCCGGGGTCGTGGGGACGATCCAATAGTCGTCGGACATGTCGGCGGCTGGTCAACTTTGGCCCGTGGTCGTGGGGACGACCCTATAGTCGTTGGACATGTCAGAGGCTGGCCAACTTTGGCCCGGTGTCGTGGGGACGACCCTATAGTCGTCGGACATGTCGGCGGCTGGCCAACTTTGGCCCGGTGTCGTGGGGACGACTCTATAGTCGTCGGACATGTCGGCGGCTGGCCAACCTAGACCCGGGGTCGTGGGGACGACCCTATTGTCGTCGGACATGACCGTGGCGGGCCAATCTAGTCCCGGGGTCGTGGGGACGACCCTATAGTCGTCGGACAAGTCGGCGGCGGGCCAAGTTTGTCCCGGGGTTGTGGGGACGACCCTATAATCGTCGGACATGACGGTGGCGGGCCAATCTAGTCCCGGGGTCGTGGGGACGCCCCTATAATCGTTGGACATGACGGTGGCGGGCCAATCTAGTCCGGGGGTCGTGGGGACGACCCTACAGTCGTCGGACATTTCGGCGGCTTGCCAACTTTGGCCCGGGGTCGTGGGGACGACCCTATAGTCGTCGGACTTGACGGTGGCGGGCCAATCTAGTCTCGGGGTTGTGGGGACGACCCTACAGTCGTCGGACATTTCGGCGGCTTGCCAACTTTGGCCCGGGGTCGTGGGGACGACCCTATAGTCGTTGGACATGACGGTGGCGGGCCAATCTAGTCCGGGGGTCGTGGGGACGACCCTATAGCCGTCGGACTTGTCGGTGGCGGGCCAATCTAGTCCGGGGGTCGTGGGGACGACCCTACAGTCGTCGGACATTTCGGCGGCTTGCCAACTTTGGCCCGGGGTCGTGGGGACGATCCAATAGTCGTCGGACATGTCGGCGGCTGGTCAACTTTGGCCCGTGGTCGTGGGGACGACCCTATAGTCGTTGGACATGTCAGAGGCTGGCCAACTTTGGCCCGGTGTCGTGGGGACGACCCTATAGTCGTCGGACATGTCGGCGGCTGGCCAACTTTGGCCCGGTGTCGTGGGGACGACTCTATAGTCGTCGGACATGTCGGCGGCTGGCCAACCTAGACCCGGGGTCGTGGGGACGACCCTATTGTCGTCGGACATGACCGTGGCGGGCCAATCTAGTCCCGGGGTCGTGGGGACGACCCTATAGTCGTCGGACAAGTCGGCGGCGGGCCAAGTTTGTCCCGGGGTTGTGGGGACGACCCTATAATCGTCGGACATGACGGTGGCGGGCCAATCTAGTCCCGGGGTCGTGGGGACGCCCCTATAATCGTTGGACATGACGGTGGCGGGCCAATCTAGTCCGGGGGTCGTGGGGACGACCCTACAGTCGTCGGACATTTCGGCGGCTTGCCAACTTTGGCCCGGGGTCGTGGGGACGACCCTATTGTCGTCGGACATGACCGTGGCGGGCCAATCTAGTCCCGGGGTCGTGGGGACGACCCTATAGTCGTCGGACAAGTCGGCGGCGGGCCAATCTAGTCCCGGGGTCGTGGGGACGACCCTACAGTCGTCGGACATTTCGGCGGCTTGCCAACTTTGGCCCGGGGTCGTGGGGGCGACCCTATAGTCGTCGGACTTGACGGTGGCGGGCCAATCTAGTCCCGGGGTCGTGGGGACGACCCTACAGTCGTCGGACATTTCGGCGTCTTGCCAACTTTGGCCCGGGGTCGTGGGGACGACCCTATAGTCGTCGGACATGACGGTGGCGGACCAATCTAGTCCCGGGGTCGTGGGGACGACCCTATAGTCGTCGGACATGACGGTGGCGGGCCAATATAGTCCCGGGGTCGTAGGGACGACCCTATAGTCGTCGGACATGTTGGCGATTGGCCAACATTGGCCCGGGGTCGTCGGACATGTCGGCGGCTGGCCAACCTAGTCCCGAGGTCGTGGGGACGACCCTATAGTCGTCGGACTTGTCGGGGGCGGGCCAATCTATACCCGGGGTCGTTTGGACGACACTATAATCGTCGGACATGTCGGCGGCTGGCCAACTTTGGCCCGGGGTCGTGGGGACGACCTTATAGTCGTCGGACATGACGGTGGCGGGCCAATCTAGTCCCGGGGTCGTGGGGTCGACCCTATAGTCGTCGGTCAAGCCGGCAGCTGGCCAATATTGGCCCGGGGTCGTGGGGACGACCCTATAGTCGTCGGACAAGTCGGCGGCGAGCCAACCTAGTCCGGGGGTCGTGGGGACGACACTATAGTCGTCGGACAAGTCGGCGGCGAGCCAACCTTGTGCGGGGGTCGTGGGGACGACCCTATAGTCGTCGGACATGTCGGTGGCTGGCCAACTTTGACCCGGGGTCGTGGGGACGACCCTATAGTCGTCGGACATGTCGGCGGCGAGCCAACCTTGTGCGGGGGTCGTGGGGACGACCCTATAGTCGTCGGACATGTCGGTGGCTGGCCAACTTTGACCCGGGATCGTGGGGACGACCCTATAGTCGTCGGACAAGTCGGCGGCTGCCCAATCTAGTCCCGGGATCGTAGGGACGACCCTATAGTCGTCGGACAAGTCGGCGGCTGGCCAACTTTGGCCCGGGGTCGTGGGGACGAATCTATAGTCGTCGGACATGTCGGCGGCTGGCCAACTTTGGCCCGTGGCCGTGGGGACGACCTTATTGTCGTCGGACATGGCGGTGGCGGCCCAATCTAGTCCCGGGATCGTAGGGACGACCCTATAGTCGTCGGACAAGTCGGCGGCTGGCCATCTTTGGCCCGTGGTCGTGGGGACGACCCTTTAGTCGTCGGACAAGTCGGCGGCTGTCCAACTTTGGCCCGGGGTCGTGGGGACGATCCAAAAGTCGTCGGACATGTCGGCGGCTCGCCAACTTTGGCGCGTGGTCGTGGGGACGATCCGATTGTCGTCGGACATGTCGGCGGCTGGCCAACCTAGTCCCGAGGTCGTCGGACTTGACGGTGGCGGGCCAATCTAGTCCCGGGGTCGTGGGGACGACCCTACAGTCGTCGGACATTTCGGCGGCTTGCCAACTTTGGCCCGGGGTCGTGGGGGCGACCCTATAGTCGTCGGACTTGACGGTGGCGGGCCAATCTAGTCCCGGGGTCGTGGGGACGACCCTATAGTCGTCGGACATGTTGGCGGCTTGTCAGCCTAGTCCCAGGGTCGTGGGTACGACCCTATAGTCGTCGGACAAGTCGGCGGCGGGCCAACCTTGTCCCGGGGTCGTGGGGACGACCCTATAGTCGTCGGACATGTCGGCGGCTGGCCAACTTTGGCCCGGTGTCGTGGGGACGTCTCTATAGTCGTCGGAAATGTCGGCGGCTGGCCAACCTGGACCCGGGGTCGTGGGGACGACCCTATTGTCGTCGGACATAACGGTGGCGGGCCAATCTAGTCTCGCGGTCGTGGGGACGACCCTATAATCGTCGGACATGACGTTGGCGGGCCAATCTAGCCCCGGGGTCGTGGGGACGACCCTATAGTCGTCGGACATGTCGGCGGCTGGTCAACTTTGGCCCGGTGTCGTGGGGACGTCTCTATAGTCGTCGGAAATGTCGGCGGCTGGCCAACCTGGACCCGGGGTCGTGGGGACGACCCTATTGTCGTCGGACATGACGGTGGCGGGCCAATCTATTCTCGCGGTCGTGGGGACGACCCTATAATCGTCGGACATGACGTTGGCGGGCCAATCTAGCCCCGGGGTCGTGGGGACGACCCTATAGTCGTCGGACATGTCGGCGGCTGGCCAACTTTGGCCCCGTGTCGTGGGGACGACTCTATAGTCGTCGGAAATGTCGGCGGCTGGCCAACCTGGACCCGGGGTCTTGGGGACGACCCTATCGTCGTCGGACATGACGGTGGCGGGCCAATCTAGTCTCGGGGTCGTGGGGACGACCCTATAGTCGTCGGACATGTCGGCGTGTGGCCAACTTTGGCCCGGGGTCGTGGGGACGACTCTATAGTCGTCGGAAATGTCGGCGGCTGTCAACCTGTACTCGGGGTCGTGGGGACGACCCAATAGTCGTCGGACATGTCGGCGGCTGGCCAACTTTGGCCCGTGGTTGTGGGGACGACCCTATAGTCGTTGGACATGTCAGCGGCTGGCCAACTTTGGCCCGGTGTCGTGGGGACGACCCAATAGTCGTCGGACAAGTCGGCGGCGGGCCAACCTTGTCCCGGGGTCGTGGGGACGACCCTATAGTCGTCGGACATGTCGGCGGCTGGCCAACTTTGGCCCGGTGTCGTGGGGACGACTCTATAGTCGTCGGAAATGTCGGCGGCTGGCCAACCTGGACCCGGGGTCGTGGGGACGACCCTATTGTCGTCGGACATGACGGTGGCGGGCCAATCTAGTCTCGCGGTCGTGGGGACGACCCTATAATCGTCGGACATGACGGTGGCGGGCCAATCTAGTCCCGGGGTCGTGGGGACGACCCTATAGTCGTCGGACATGTTGGCGGCTTGTCAGCCTAGTCCCGGGGTCGTGGGGACGACCCTATAGTCGTTGGACATGACGCTGGCGGGCCAATCTAGTCCCGGGGTCGTGGGGACGACCGTATAGTCGTCGGACAAGACGGCGGCTGGACATCTTTGGCCCGGGGTCGTGGGGACGACCCTATAGTCGTCGGACATGTTGGCGGCTTGTCAGCCTAGTCCCAGGGTCGTGGGTACGACCCTATAGTCGTCGGACAAGTCGGCGGCGGGCCAACCTTGTCCCGTGGTCGTGGGGACGACCCTATAGTCGTCGGACATGTCGGCGGCTGGCCAACTTTGGCCCGGTGTCGTGGGGACGTCTCTATAGTCGTCGGAAATGTCGGCGGCTGGCCAACCTGGACCCGGGGTCGTGGGGACGACCCTATTGTCGTCGGACATGACGGTGGCGGGCCAATCTAGTCTCGCGGTCGTGGGGCGACCCTATAATCGTCGGACATGACGTTGGCGGGCCAATCTAGCCCCGGGGTCGTGGGGACGACCCTGTAGTCGTCGGACATGTCGGCGGCTGGTCAACTTTGGCCCGGTGTCGTGGGGACGTCTCTATAGTCGTCGGAAATGTCGGCGGCTGGCCAACCTGGACCCGGGGTCGTGGGGACGACCCTATTGTCGTCGGACATGACGGTGGCGGGCCAATCTAGTCTCGCGGTCGTGGGGACGACCCTATAATCGTCGGACATGACGTTGGCGGGCCAATCTAGCCCCGGGGTCGTGGGGACGACCCTATAGTCGTCGGACATGTCGGCGGCTGGCCAACTTTGGCCCCGTGTCGTGGGGACGACTCTATAGTCGTCGGAAATGTCGGCGGCTGGCCAACCTGGACCCGGGGTCTTGGGGACGACCCTATCGTCGTCGGACATGACGGTGGCGGGCCAATCTAGTCTCGGGGTCGTGGGGACGACCCTATAGTCGTCGGACATGTCGGCGTGTGGCCAACTTTGGCCCGGGGTCGTGGGGACGACTCTATAGTCGTCGGAAATGTCGGCGGCTGTCAACCTGTACTCGGGGTCGTGGGGACGACCCTATAGTCGTCGGACATGTCGGCGGCTGGTCAACTTTGGCCCGTGGTCGTGGGGACGACCCTATAGGCGTCGGACAAGACGGTGGCGGACCAATCTAGTCCCGGGGTCGTGGGGACGACCCTATAGTCGTCGGACATGTCGGCGGCTGGCCAACTTTGGCCCGTGGTCGTGGGGACGATCCGATAGTCGTTTGACATGACGGTGGTGGGCCAATCTAGTCCCGGGGTCGTGGGGACGACCCTATAGTCGTCGGACTTGACGGTGGCGGGCCAATCTAGTCTCGGGGTTGTGGGGACGACCCTACAGTCGTCGGAAATGTCGGCGGCTGGCCAGCCTGGACCCGGGGTCGTGGGGACGACCCTATTGTCGTCGGACATGTCGGCGGCTGGCCAACTTTGGCCCGTGGTTGTGGGGACGACCCTATAGTCGTTGGACATGACGGTGGCGGGCCAATCTAGTCCCGCGGTCGTGGGGACGACCCTATAGTCGTCGGACATGTCGGCGGCTGGCCAACTTTGGCCCGGTGTCGTGGGGACGACTCTATAGTCGTCGGAAATGTCGGCGGCTGGCCAGCCTGGACCCGGGGTCGTGGGGACGACCCTATTGTCGTCGGACATGACGGTGGCGGGCCAATCTAGTCTCGCGGTCGTGGGGACGACCCTATAATCGTCGGACATGACGGTGGCGGGCCAATCAAGTCCCGGGGTCGTGGGGACGACCCTATAGTCGTCGGACATGTCGGCGGCGGGCCAACTTTGGCCCGGTGTCGTGTGGACGACCCTATAGTCGTCGGACATTTCGGCGGCATGCCAACTTTGGCCCGTGGTCGTGGGGACGACCCTATAGTTGTTGGACATGACGGTGGCGGGCTAATCTAGTCCCGGGGTCGTAGGGACGACCCTATAGTCGTTGGACATGTCGGCGATTGGCCAACATTGGCCCGGGGTCGTGGGGACGACCCTATAGTCGTCGGACATGTCGGCGGCTGGCCAACCTAGTCCCGGGGTCGTGGGGACGACCCTATTGTCGTCGGACATGGCGGTGGCGGGCCAATCTAGTCCCGTGGTCGTGGGGACGACCCTATAGTCTTCGGACATGACGGTAGCGGGCCAATCTAGACCCGAGGTCCTGGGGACGACCCTATAGTAGTCGGACATGTCGGCGGCTGTCCAACTTTGGCCCGGAGTCGTGGGGACGACTCTATAGTCGTCGGACATGTCGGCGGCTGGCCAACCTAGCCCCGGGGACGTGGGGACGACCCTATTGTCGTCGGACATGACGGTGGCGGGCCAATCTAGCCCCGGGGTCGTGGGGACGACCCTACAGTCGTCGGACAAGTCGGCGGCGGGCCAAGCTTGTCCCGGGGTCGTGGGGACGACCCTATAATCGTCGGACATGACGGTGGCGGGCCAATCTAGTCCCGGGGTCGTGGGGACGACCCTATAATCGTTGGACATGACGGTGGCGGGCCAATCTAGTCCCGGGGTCGTAGGGACGACCCTATAGTCGTCGGACATGTCGGCGGCTGGCCAACTTTGGCCCGTGGTTGTGGGGACGACCCTATAGTCGTTGGACATGACGGTGGCGGGCCAATCTAGTCCCGGGGTCGTGGGGACGACCCTATAATCGTCGGACATGACGGTGGCGGGCCAATCTAGTCCCGGGGTCGTGGGGACGACCCTATAGTCGTCGGACATGTCGGCGGCTGGCCAACTTTGGCCCGGTGTCGTGGGGACGACTCTATAGTCGTCGGAAATGTCGGCGGCTGGCCAACCTGGACCCGGGGTCGTGGGGACGACCCTATTGTCGTCGGACAAGTCGGCGGCGGGCCAAGCTTGTCCCGGGGTCGTGGGGACGACCCTATAATCGTCGGACATGGCGGTGGCGGGCCAATCTAGTCCCGGGGTCGTGGGGACGACCCTATAATCGTTGGACATGACGGTGGCGGGCCAATCTAGTCCCGGGGTCGTAGGGACGACCCTATAGTCGTCGGGCAAGACGGCGGCGGGCCAAGCTTGTCCCGGGGTCGTGGGGACGACCCTATAATCGTCGGACATGTCGGCGGCTGGCCAACCTAGACCCGGGGTCGTGGGGACGATCCGATTGTCGTCGGACATGTCGGCGGCTGTCCAACTTTGGCACCGTGGTCGTGGGGACGATCCAATAGTCGTCAGACATGTCGGCGGCTGGCCAAACTGGACCCGGGGTCGTGGGGACGACCCTATTGTCGTCGGACATGACGGTGGCGGGCCAATCTAGTCTCGCGGTCGTGGGGACGACCCTATAATCGTCGGACATGACGGTGGCGGGCCAATCTAGTCCCGGGGTCGTGGGGACGACCCTATAGTCGTTGGACATGTCGGCGATTGGCCAACATTGGCCCGGGGTCGTGGGGACGACCCTATAGTCGTCGGACATGTCGGCGGCTGGCCAACTTTGGCCCGTGGTTGTGGGGACGACCCTATAGTCGTTGGACATGACGGTGGCGGGCCAATCTAGTCCCGGGGTCGTGGGGACGACCCTATAATCGTTGGACATGACGGTGGCGGGCCAATCTAGTCCCGGGGTCGTAGGGACGACCCTATAGTCGTCGGGCAAGACGGCGGCTGGCCAACTTTGGCCCGGTGTCGTGGGGACGACTCTATAGTCGTCGGAAATGTCGGCGGCTGGCCAACCTGGACCCGGGGTCGTGGGGACGACCCTATTGTCGTCGGACATGACGGTGGCGGGCCAATCTAGTCTCGCGGTCGTGGGGACGACCCTATAATCGTCGGACATGACGGTGGCGGGCCAATCTAGTCCCGGGGTCGTGGGGACGACCCTATAGTCGTCGGACATGTTGGCGGCTTGTCAGCCTAGTCCCGGGGTCGTGGGGACGACCCTATAGTCGTTGGACATGACGCTGGCGGGCCAATCTAGTCCCGGGGTCGTGGGGACGACCGTATAGTCGTCGGACAAGACGGCAGCTGGACATCTTTGGCCCGGTGTCGTGGGGACGTCTCTATAGTCGTCGGAAATGTCGGCGGCTGGCCAACCTGGACCCGGGGTCGTGGGGACGACCCTATTGTCGTCGGACATGACGGTGGCGGGCCAATCTAGTCTCGCGGTCGTGGGGACGACCCTATAATCGTCGGACATGACGTTGGCGGGCCAATCTAGCCCCGGGGTCGTGGGGACGACCCTGTAGTCGTCGGACATGTCGGCGGCTGGTCAACTTTGGCCCGGTGTCGTGGGGACGTCTCTATAGTCTTCGGAAATGTCGGCGGCTGGCCAACCTGGACCCGGGGTCGTGGGGACGACCCTATTGTCGTCGGACATGACGGTGGCGGGCCAATCTAGTCTCGCGGTCGTGGGGACGACCCTATAATCGTCGGACATGACGTTGGCGGGCCAATCTAGCCCCGGGGTCGTGGGGACGACCCTATAGTCGTCGGACATGTCGGCGGCTGGCCAACTTTGGCCCCGTGTCGTGGGGACGACTCTATAGTCGTCGGAAATGTCGGCGGCTGGCCAACCTGGACCCGGGGTCTTGGGGACGACCCTATCGTCGTCGGACATGACGGTGGCGGGCCAATCTAGTCTCGGGGTCGTGGGGACGACCCTATAGTCGTCGGACATGTCGGCGTGTGGCCAACTTTGGCCCGGGGTCGTGGGGACGACTCTATAGTCGTCGGAAATGTCGGCGGCTGTCAACCTGTACTCGGGGTCGTGGGGACGACCCTATAGTCGTCGGACATGTCGGCGGCTGGTCAACTTTGGCCCGTGGTCGTGGGGACGACCCTATAGGCGTCGGACAAGACGGTGGCGGACCAATCTAGTCCCGGGGTCGTGGGGACGACCCTATAGTCGTCGGACATGTCGGCGGCTGGCCAACTTTGGCCCGTGGTCGTGGGGACGATCCGATAGTCGTTGGACATGACGGTGGCGGGCCAATCTAGTCCCGGGGTCGTGGGGACGACCCTATAGTCGTCGGACTTGACGGTGGCGGGCCAATCTAGTCTCGGGGTTGTGGGGACGACCCTACAGTCGTCGGACATTTCGGCGGCATGCCAACTTTGGCCCGTGGTCGTGGGGACGACCCTATAGTTGTTGGACATGACGGTGGCGGGCTAATCTAGTCCCGGGGTCGTAGGGACGACCCTATAGTCGTTGGACATGTCGGCGATTGGCCCACATTGGCCCGGGGTCGTGGGGACGACCCTATAGTCGTCGGACATGTCGGCGGCTGGCCAACTTTGGCCCGTGGTTGTGGGGACGACCCTATAGTCGTTGGACATGACGGTGGCGGGCCAATCTAGTCCCGCGGTCGTGGGGACGACCCTATAGTCGTCGGACATGTCGGCGGCTGGCCAACTTTGGCCCGGTGTCGTGGGGACGACTCTATAGTCGTCGGAAATGTCGGCGGCTGGCCAGCCTGGACCCGGGGTCGTGGGGACGACCCTATTGTCGTCGGACATGACGGTGGCGGGCCAATCTAGTCTCGCGGTCGTGGGGACGACCCTATAATCGTCGGACATGACGGTGGCGGGCCAATCAAGTCCCGGGGTCGTGGGGACGACCCTATAGTCGTCGGACATGTCGGCGGCTGGCCAACTTTGGCCCGGTGTCGTGTGGACGACCCTATAGTCGTCGGACATTTCGGCGGCATGCCAACTTTGGCCCGTGGTCGTGGGGACGACCCTATAGTTGTTGGACATGACGGTGGCGGGCTAATCTAGTCCCGGGGTCGTAGGGACGACCCTATAGTCGTTGGACATGTCGGCGATTGGCCAACATTGGCCCGGGGTCGTGGGGACGACCCTATAGTCGTCGGACATGTCGGCGGCTGGCCAACCTAGTCCCGGGGTCGTGGGGACGACCCTATTGTCGTCGGACATGGCGGTGGCGGGCCAATCTAGTCCCGTGGTCGTGGGGACGACCCTATAGTCTTCGGACATGACGGTAGCGGGCCAATCTAGACCCGAGGTCCTGGGGACGACCCTATAGTAGTCGGACATGTCGGCGGCTGTCCAACTTTGGCCCGGAGTCGTGGGGACGACTCTATAGTCGTCGGACATGTCGGCGGCTGGCCAACCTAGCCCCGGGGACGTGGGGACGACCCTATTGTCGTCGGACATGACGGTGGCGGGCCAATCTAGCCCCGGGGTCGTGGGGACGACCCTACAGTCGTCGGACAAGTCGGCGGCGGGCCAAGCTTGTCCCGGGGTCGTGGGGACGACCCTATAATCGTCGGACATGACGGTGGCGGGCCAATCTAGTCCCGGGGTCGTGGGGACGACCCTATAATCGTTGGACATGACGGTGGCGGGCCAATCTAGTCCCGGGGTCGTAGGGACGACCCTATAGTCGTCGGACATGTCGGCGGCTGGCCAACTTTGGCCCGTGGTTGTGGGGACGACCCTATAGTCGTTGGACATGACGGTGGCGGGCCAATCTAGTCCCGGGGTCGTGGGGACGACCCTATAATCGTCGGACATGACGGTGGCGGGCCAATCTAGTCCCGGGGTCGTGGGGACGACCCTATAGTCGTCGGACATGTCGGCGGCTGGCCAACTTTGGCCCGGTGTCGTGGGGACGACTCTATAGTCGTCGGAAATGTCGGCGGCTGGCCAACCTGGACCCGGGGTCGTGGGGACGACCCTATTGTCGTCGGACAAGTCGGCGGCGGGCCAAGCTTGTCCCGGGGTCGTGGGGACGACCCTATAATCGTCGGACATGGCGGTGGCGGGCCAATCTAGTCCCGGGGTCGTGGGGACGACCCTATAATCGTTGGACATGACGGTGGCGGGCCAATCTAGTCCCGGGGTCGTAGGGACGACCCTATAGTCGTCGGGCAAGACGGCGGCGGGCCAAGCTTGTCCCGGGGTCGTGGGGACGACCCTATAATCGTCGGACATGTCGGCGGCTGGCCAACCTAGACCCGGGGTCGTGGGGACGATCCGATTGTCGTCGGACATGTCGGCGGCTGTCCAACTTTGGCACCGTGGTCGTGGGGACGATCCAATAGTCGTCAGACATGTCGGCGGCTGGCCAAACTGGACCCGGGGTCGTGGGGACGACCCTATTGTCGTCGGACATGACGGTGGCGGGCCAATCTAGTCTCGCGGTCGTGGGGACGACCCTATAATCGTCGGACATGACGGTGGCGGGCCAATCTAGTCCCGGGGTCGTGGGGACGACCCTATAGTCGTTGGACATGTCGGCGATTGGCCAACATTGGCCCGGGGTCGTGGGGACGACCCTATAGTCGTCGGACATGTCGGCGGCTGGCCAACTTTGGCCCGTGGTTGTGGGGACGACCCTATAGTCGTTGGACATGACGGTGGCGGGCCAATCTAGTCCCGGGGTCGTGGGGACGACCCTATAGTCGTCGGACATGTCGGCGGCTGGCCAACTTTGGCCCGGTGTCGTGGGGACGACTCTATAGTCGTCGGAAATGTCGGCGGCTGGCCAGCCTGGACCCGGGGTCGTGGGGACGACCCTATTGTCGTCGGACATGACGGTGGCGGGCCAATCTAGTCTCGCGGTCGTGGGGACGACCCTATAATCGTCGGACATGACGGTGGCGGGCCAATCTAGTCCCGGGGTCGTGGGGACGACCCTATAGTCGTCGGACATGTCGGCGGCTGGCCAACTTTGGCCCGGTGTCGTGTGGACGACCCTATAGTCGTCGGACATTTCGGCGGCATGCCAACTTTGGCCCGTGGTCGTGGGGACGACCCTATAGTTGTTGGACATGACGGTGGCGGGCTAATCTAGTCCCGGGGTCGTAGGGACGACCCTATAGTCGTTGGACATGTCGGCGATTGGCCAACATTGGCCCGGGGTCGTGGGGACGACCCTATAGTCGTCGGACATGTCGGCGGCTGGCCAACCTAGTCCCGGGGTCGTGGGGACGACCCTATTGTCGTCGGACATGGCGGTGGCGGGCCAATCTAGCCCCGTGGTCGTGGGGACGACCCTATAGTCTTCGGACATGATGGTAGCGGGCCAATCTAGACCCGAGGTCCTGGGGACGACCCTATAGTAGTCGGACATGTCGGCGGCTGTCCAACTTTGGCCCGGAGTCGTGGGGACGACTCTATAGTCGTCGGACATGTCGGCGGCTGGCCAACCTAGCCCCGGGGACGTGGGGACGACCCTATTGTCGTCGGACATGACGGTGGCGGGCCAATCTAGCCCCGGGGTCGTGGGGACGACCCTACAGTCGTCGGACAAATCGGCGACGGGCCAAGCTTGTCCCGGGGTCGTGGGGACGACCCTATAATCGTCGGACATGACGGTGGCGGGCCAATCTAGTCCCGGGGTCGTGGGGACGACCCTATAATCGTTGGACATGACGGTGGCGGGCCAATCTAGTCCCGGGGTCGTAGGGACGACCCTATAGTCGTCGGACATGTCGGCGGCTGGCCAACTTTGGCCCGTGGTTGTGGGGACGACCCTATAGTCGTTGGACATGACGGTGGCGGGCCAATCTAGTCCCGGGGTCGTGGGGACGACCCTATAATCGTCGGACATGACGGTGGCGGGCCAATCTAGTCCCGGGGTCGTGGGGACGACCCTATAGTCGTCGGACATGTCGGCGGCTGGCCAACTATGGCCCGGTGTCGTGGGGACGACTCTATAGTCGTCGGAAATGTCGGCGGCTGGCCAACCTGGACCCGGGGTCGTGGGGACAACCCTATTGTCGTCGGACAAGTCGGCGGCGGGCCAAGCTTGTCCCGGGGTCGTGGGGACGACCCTATAATCGTCGGACATGACGGTGGCGGGCCAATCTAGTCCCGGGGTCGTGGGGACGACCCTATAATCGTTGGACATGACGGTGGCGGGCCAATCTAGTCCCGGGGTCGTAGGGACGACCCTATAGTCGTCGGGCAAGACGGCGGCGGGCCAAGCTTGTCCCGGGGTCGTGGGGACGACCCTATAATCGTCGGACATGTCGGCGGCTGGCCAACCTAGACCCGGGGTCGTGGGGACGATCCGATTGTCGTCGGACATGTCGGCGGCTGTCCAACTTTGGCACCGTGGTCGTGGGGACGATCCAATAGTCGTCAGACATGTCGGCGGCTGGCCAAACTGGACCCGGGGTCGTGGGGACGACCCTATTGTCGTCGGACATGACGGTGGCGGGCCAATCTAGTCTCGCGGTCGTGGGGACGACCCTATAATCGTCGGACATGACGGTGGCGGGCCAATCTAGTCCCGGGGTCGTGGGGACGACCCTATTGTCGTCGGACAAGTCGGCGGTGGGCCAACCTAGTCCCGGGGTCGTGGGGACGACCCTATAGTCATCGGACAAGTCGGCGGTGGGCCAACCTAGTCCCGGGGTCGTGGGGACGACCCTATAGTCATCGGACATGTCGGCGGCTTGCCAACTTTGGCCCGGGGTCGTGGGGACGACCCTACAGTCGTCGGACATGTCGGCGGCTGGCCAACCTAGTCCGGGGTCGTGGGGACGACCCAATAGTCGTCGGACATTTCGGCGGCTTGCCAACTTTGGCCCGGGGTCGTGGGGGCGACCCTATAGTCGTCGGACATGACGGTGGCGGACCAATCTAGTCCCGGGGTCGTGGGGACGACCCTATAGTCGTCGGACATGTCGGCGGCTGGCCAACTTTGGCCCGTGGTCGTGGGGACGATCCAAAAGTCGTCGGACATGTCGGCGGCTGGCCAACTTTGGCGCGTGGTCGTGGGGACGAACCAATAGTCGTCGGACATGTCGGCGGCTGGCCAACTTTGGCCTGGTGTCGTGGGGACGACTGTATAGTTGTCGGACATTTCGGCGGCAGGCCAACTTTGGCCCCTGGTCATGGGGACGACCCTATAATCGTCGGACATGTCGGCAGCTGGCCAACCTAGACCCGGGGTCGTGGGGACGACCCTATTGTCGTCGGACAAGTCGGCGGTGGGCCAACCTAGTCCCGGGGTCGTGGGGACGACCCTATAGTCATCGGACAAGTCGGCGGTGGGCCAACCTAGTCCCGGGGTCGTGGGGACGACCCTATAGTCATCGGACATGTCGGCGGCTTGCCAACTTTGGCCCGGGGTCGTGGGGACGACCCTACAGTCGTCGGACATGTCGGCGGCTGGCCAACTTTGGCCCGTGGTCGTGGGGACGACCCTGAAGTCGTCGGACATGACGGTGGCGGGCCAATCTAGTCCCGGGGTCGTGGGGACGACCCTATAGTCGTCGGACATGTCGGCGGCTGGCCAACTTTGGCCCGTGGTCGTGGGGACGATCCAAAAGTCGTCGGACATGTCGGCGGCTGGCCAACTTTGGCGCGTGGTCGTGGGGACGAACCAATAGTCGTCGGACATGTCGGCGGCTGGCCAACTTTGGCCTGGTGTCGTGGGGTCGACTGTATAGTTGTCGGACATTTCGGCGGCAGGCCAACTTTGGCCCCTGGTCATGGGGACGACCCTATAATCGTCGGACATGTCGGCAGCTGGCCAACCTAGTCCGGGGTCGTGGGGACGACCCAATAGTCGTCGGACATTTCGGCGGCTTGCCAACTTTGGCCCGGGGTCGTGGGGGCGACCCTATAGTCGTCGGACTTGACGGTGGCGGGCCAATCTAGTCCCGGGGTCGTGGGGACGACCCTACAGTCGGCGGACATTTCGGCGTCTTGCCAACTTTGGCCCGGGGTCGTGGGGACGACCCTATAGTCGTCGGACATGACGGTGGCGGACCAATCTAGTCCCGGGGTCGTGGGGACGACCCTATAGTCGTCGGACATGTCGGCGGCTGGCCAACTTTGGCCCGTGGTCGTGGGGACGATCCAAAAGTCGTCGGACATGTCGGCGGCTGGCCAACTATGGCGCGTGGTCGTGGGGACGATCCGATTGTCGTCGGACATGTCGGCGGCTGGCCAACCTAGACCCGGGGTCGTGGGGACGACCCTATAGTCTTCGGACATGACGGTAGCGGGCCAATCTAGACCCGAGGTCGTGGGGACGACCCTATAGTCGTTGGACATGTCGGCGGCTGGCCAACCTAGACCCGGGGTCGTGGGGACGACCCTATTGTCGTCGGACCTGTCGGCGGCTGGCCAACCTAGTCCCGAGGTCGTGGGGCGACCCTATAGTCGTCGGACATGTCGGCGGCTGGCCAACCTAGTCCCGAGGTCGTCGGACTGGACGGTGGCGGGCCAATCTAGTCCCGGGTTCGTGGGGACGATCCTACAGTCGTCGGACATGTCGGCGGCTGGCCAACTTTGGCCCGTGGTCGTGGGAACGACCCTGAAGTCGTCGGACATGACGGTGGCGGGCCAATCTAGTCCCGGGGTCGTGGGTACGACCGTATAGTCGTCGGACAAGTCGGCGGCTGGCCAACTTTGGCCCGGGGCCGTGGGAACGACCCTATAGTCGTCGGACGTGACGGTGGCGGGCCAATATAGTCCTGGGGTCGTGGGGACGACCCTATAGTCGTCGGACAAGTCGGCGGCGAGCCAACCTAGTCCGGGGGTCGTGGGGACGACCTTATAGTCGTCGGACATGACGGTGGCGGGCCAATCTAGTCCCGGGGTCCATGGGACGACCCTATAGTCGTCGGACATGTCGGCGGCTGGCCGACTTTGGCCCGTGGTCGTGGGGACGACCGTATAGTCGTCGGAAATGTCGGTGGCTGTCCAACTTTGGCCCAGGGGTCGTGGGGACGACCGTACAGTCGTCGGACAAGTCGGCGGCGAGTCAATCTAGTCCCGCGGTCGCGGGGACGACCCTATAGTCGTCGGACAAGTCAGCGGCTAGCCAGCTTTGGCCCGTGGTCGTGGGGACGACCCTATAGTCGTCGGAAATGACGGAGGCGGGCCAATCTAGTCCCGGGGTCGTGGGGACGACCGTACAGTCGTCGGACAAGTCGGCGGCGAGTCAATCTAGTCCCGCGGTCGTGCGGACGACCCTATAGTCGTCGGACATGTCGGCGGCTGGCCAACTTTGGCCCGGGGTCGTGGGGACGACCCTATAGTCGTCGGACAAGTCGGCGGCGAGCCCACCTAGTCGGGGGGTCGTGGGGACGACCCTATAGTCGTCGGACAAGTCGGCGGCCGGCCAACCTAGTCCGGGGGTCGTGGGGACGACCCTATAGTCGTCGGACATGACGGTGGCGGGCCAGTCTAGTCCCGGGTCGTGGGGACGACCCTATAGTCGTCGGACATGTCGGCGGCTGGCCAACTTTGGCCCGTGGTCGTGGGAACGACCCTATAGTCGTCGGAAATGTCGGTGGCTGTCCAACTTTGGCCCGGGGGTCGTGGGGACGACCCTATAGTCGTCGGACATGTCGGCGGCGAGCCAACATTGACCCGGGGTCGTGGGGACGACTCTATAGTCGTCGGACATGTCGGTGGCGGGCCAGTCTAGTCCCGGGTCGTGGGGACGACCCTATAGTCGTCGGACATGTCGGCGGCTGGCCAACTTTGACCCGTGGTCGTGGGGAGGACCCTATACTCGTCGGACAAGTCGGCGGCGTACCAACCTAGTCCGGGGGTCGTGGGGACGACCCTATAGTCGTCGGATAAGTCGGCAGCTTGCCAACTTTGGCCCTGGGTCGTGGGAACGACCCTATAGTCGTCGGACAAGTCGGGGGCGAGCCCACCTAGTCCGGGGGTCGTGGGGACGACCCTATAGTCGTCGGACAAGTCGGCGGCCGGCCAACCTAGTCCGGGGGTCGTGGGGACGACCCTATAGTCGTCGGACATGACGGTGGCGGGCCAATCTAGTCCCGGGGTCGTGGGGACGACCCCATAGTCGTTGGACATGACGGTGGCGGGCCAGTCTAGTCCCGGGTCGTGGGCACGACCCTATAGTCGTCGGAAATGTCGCCGGCTGGCCAACTTTGGCCCGTGGTCGTGGGGACGACCCTATAGTCGTCGGACAAGTCGGCGGCTGTCCAGCTTTGGCCCGGGGTCGTGGGGACGCCCCTATAGTTGTCGGACAAGTCGGCGGCTGTCCAGCTTTGGCCCGGGGTCGTGGGGACGACCCTATAGTCGTCGGACTTGACGGTGGCGGGCCAATCTAGTCCCGGGGTCGTGGGGACGACCCTATAGTCGTCGGACTTGACGGTGGCGGGCCAATCTAGTCCCGGGGTCGTGGGGACGACCCTATAGTCGTCGGACTTGACGGTGGCGGGCCAATCTAGTCCCGGGGTCGTGGGGACGACCCTATAGTCGTCGGACTTGACGGTGGCGGGCCAGTCTAGTCCCGGGTCGTGGGCACGACCCTATAGTCGTCGGAAATGACGCCGGCTGGCCAACTTTGGCCCGTGGTCGTGGGGACGACCCTATAGTCGTCGGACAGAACGGTGGCGGGCCAATCTAGTCCCGGGGTCGTGGGGACGACCCTATAGTCGTCGGACAAGTCGGGGGCGGGCCTACCTAGTCCCGGGGTCGTGGGGACGACCCTATAGTCGTCGGATAACTCGGCAGCTTGCCAACTTTGGCCCTGGGTCGTGGGAACGACCCTATAGTCGTCGGACAAGTCGGGGGCGAGCCCACCTAGTCCGGGGGTCGTGGGGACGACCCTATAGTCGTCGGACAAGTCGGCGGCCGGCCAACCTAGTCCGGGGGTCGTGGGGACGACCCTATAGTCGTCGGACATGACGGTGGCGGGCCAATCTAGTCCCGGGGTCGTGGGGACGACCCCATAGTCGTTGGACATGACGGTGGCGGGCCAGTCTAGTCCCGGGTCGTGGGCACGACCCTATAGTCGTCGGAAATGTCGCCGGCTGGCCAACTTTGGCCCGTGGTCGTGGGGACGACCCTATAGTCGTCGGACAATTCGGCGGCTGTCCAGCTTTGGCCCGGGGTCGTGGGGACGACCCTATAGTTGTCGGACAAGTCGGCGGCTGTCCAGCTTTGGCCCGGGGTCGTGGGGACGACCCTATAGTCGTCGGACATGACGGTGGCGGACCAATCTAGTCCCGGGGTCGTGGGGACGACCCTATAGTCGTCGGACATGTCGGCGGCTGGCCAACTTTGGCCCGTGGTCGTGGGGACGATCCAAAAGTCGTCGGACATGTCGGCGGCTGGCCAACTTTGGCGCGTGGTCGTGGGGACGAACCAATAGTCGTCGGACATGTCGGCGGCTGGCCAACTTTGGCCTGGTGTCGTGGGGACGACTGTATAGTTGTCGGACATTTCGGCGGCAGGCCAACTTTGGCCCCTGGTCATGGGGACGACCCTATAATCGTCGGACATGTCGGCAGCTGGCCAACCTAGACCCGGGGTCGTGGGGACGACCCTATTGTCGTCGGACAAGTCGGCGGTGGGCCAACCTAGTCCCGGGGTCGTGGGGACGACCCTATAGTCATCGGACAAGTCGGCGGTGGGCCAACCTAGTCCCGGGGTCGTGGGGACGACCCTATAGTCATCGGACATGTCGGCGGCTTGCCAACTTTGGCCCGGGGTCGTGGGGACGACCCTACAGTCGTCGGACATGTCGGCGGCTGGCCAACCTAGTCCGGGGTCGTGGGGACGACCCAATAGTCGTCGGACATTTCGGCGGCTTGCCAACTTTGGCCCGGGGTCGTGGGGGCGACCCTATAGTCGTCGGACTTGACGGTGGCGGGCCAATCTAGTCCCGGGGTCGTGGGGACGACCCTATAGTCGTCGGACATGTCGGCGGCTGGCCAACTTTGGCCCGTGGTCGTGGGGACGATCCAAAAGTCGTCGGACATGTCGGCGGCTGGCCAACTTTGGCGCGTGGTCGTGGGGACGATCCGATTTTCGTCGGACATGTCGGCGGCTGGCCAACCTAGACCCGGGGTCGTGGGGACGACCCTATAGTCTTCGGACATGACGGTAGCGGGCCAATCTAGACCCGAGGTCGTGGGGACGACCCTATAGTCGTTGGACATGTCGGCGGCTGGCCAACCTAGACCCGGGGTCGTGGGGACGACCCTATTGTCGTCGGACCTGTCGGCGGCTGGCCAACCTAGTCCCGAGGTCGTGGGGCGACCCTATAGTCGTCGGACATGTCGGCGGCTGGCCAACCTAGTCCCGAGGTCGTCGGACTGGACGGTGGCGGGCCAATCTAGTCCCGGGTTCGTGGGGACGATCCTACAGTCGTCGGACATGTCGGCGGCTGGCCAACTTTGGCCCGTGGTCGTGGGGACGACCCTGAAGTCGTCGGACATGACGGTGGCGGGCCAATCTAGTCCCGGGGTCGTGGGTACGACCGTATAGTCGTCGGACAAGTCGGCGGCTGGCCAACTTTGGCCCGGGGCCGTGGGAACGACCCTATAGTCGTCGGACGTGACGGTGGCGGGCCAATATAGTCCTGGGGTCGTGGGGACGACCCTATAGTCGTCGGACAAGTCGGCGGCGAGCCAACCTAGTCCGGGGGTCGTGGGGACGACCTTATAGTCGTCGGACATGACGGTGGCGGGCCAATCTAGTCCCGGGGTCCATGGGACGACCCTATAGTCGTCGGACATGTCGGCGGCTGGCCGACTTTGGCCCGTGGTCGTGGGGACGACCGTATAGTCGTCGGAAATGTCGGTGGCTGTCCAACTTTGGCCCAGGGGTCGTGGGGACGACCGTACAGTCGTCGGACAAGTCGGCGGCGAGTCAATCTAGTCCCGCGGTCGCGGGGACGACCCTATAGTCGTCGGACAAGTCAGCGGCTAGCCAGCTTTGGCCCGTGGTCGTGGGGACGACCCTATAGTCGTCGGAAATGACGGAGGCGGGCCAATCTAGTCCCGGGGTCGTGGGGACGACCGTACAGTCGTCGGACAAGTCGGCGGCGAGTCAATCTAGTCCCGCGGTCGTGCGGACGACCCTATAGTCGTCGGACATGTCGGCGGCTGGCCAACTTTGGCCCGGGGTCGTGGGGACGACCCTATAGTCGTCGGACAAGTCGGCGGCGAGCCCACCTAGTCGGGGGGTCGTGGGGACGACCCTATAGTCGTCGGACAAGTCGGCGGCCGGCCAACCTAGTCCGGGGGTCGTGGGGACGACCCTATAGTCGTCGGACATGACGGTGGCGGGCCAGTCTAGTCCCGGGTCGTGGGGACGACCCTATAGTCGTCGGACATGTCGGCGGCTGGCCAACTTTGGCCCGTGGTCGTGGGAACGACCCTATAGTCGTCGGAAATGTCGGTGGCTGTCCAACTTTGGCCCGGGGGTCGTGGGGACGACCCTATAGTCGTCGGACATGTCGGCGGCGAGCCAACATTGACCCGGGGTCGTGGGGACGACTCTATAGTCGTCGGACATGTCGGTGGCGGGCCAGTCTAGTCCCGGGTCGTGGGGACGACCCTATAGTCGTCGGACATGTCGGCGGCTGGCCAACTTTGACCCGTGGTCGTGGGGAGGACCCTATACTCGTCGGACAAGTCGGCGGCGTACCAACCTAGTCCGGGGGTCGTGGGGACGACCCTATAGTCGTCGGATAAGTCGGCAGCTTGCCAACTTTGGCCCTGGGTCGTGGGAACGACCCTATAGTCGTCGGACAAGTCGGGGGCGAGCCCACCTAGTCCGGGGGTCGTGGGGACGACCCTATAGTCGTCGGACAAGTCGGCGGCCGGCCAACCTAGTCCGGGGGTCGTGGGGACGACCCTATAGTCGTCGGACATGACGGTGGCGGGCCAATCTAGTCCCGGGGTCGTGGGGACGACCCCATAGTCGTTGGACATGACGGTGGCGGGCCAGTCTGGTCCCGGGTCGTGGGCACGACCCTATAGTCGTCGGAAATGTCGCCGGCTGGCCAACTTTGGCCCGTGGTCGTGGGGACGACCCTATAGTCGTCGGACAAGTCGGCGGCTGTCCAGCTTTGGCCCGGGGTCGTGGGGACGCCCCTATAGTTGTCGGACAAGTCGGCGGCTGTCCAGCTTTGGCCCGGGGTCGTGGGGACGACCCTATAGTCGTCGGACTTGACGGTGGCGGGCCAATCTAGTCCCGGGGTCGTGGGGACGACCCTATAGTCGTCGGACTTGACGGTGGCGGGCCAATCTAGTCCCGGGGTCGTGGGGACGACCCTATAGTCGTCGGACTTGACGGTGGCGGGCCAATCTAGTCCCGGGGTCGTGGGGACGACCCTATAGTCGTCGGACTTGACGGTGGCGGGCCAGTCTAGTCCCGGGTCGTGGGCACGACCCTATAGTCGTCGGAAATGACGCCGGCTGGCCAACTTTGGCCCGTGGTCGTGGGGACGACCCTATAGTCGTCGGACAGAACGGTGGCGGGCCAATCTAGTCCCGGGGTCGTGGGGACGACCCTATAGTCGTCGGACAAGTCGGGGGCGGGCCTACCTAGTCCCGGGGTCGTGGGGACGACCCTATAGTCGTCGGATAACTCGGCAGCTTGCCAACTTTGGCCCTGGGTCGTGGGAACGACCCTATAGTCGTCGGACAAGTCGGGGGCGAGCCC
This sequence comes from Andrena praecox, assembly GCA_963932275.1. Lineage (NCBI taxonomy): Eukaryota > Metazoa > Arthropoda > Insecta > Hymenoptera > Andrenidae > Andrena > Andrena praecox. The sequence continues at coordinate 1,673,672 of CAWVQO010000615.1, read as the reverse complement.
ACCTAGTCCGGGGGTCGTGGGGACGACCCTATAGTCGTCGGACAAGTCGGCGGCCGGCCAACCTAGTCCGGGGGTCGTGGGGACGACCCTATAGTCGTCGGACATGACGGTGGCGGGCCAATCTAGTCCCGGGGTCGTGGGGACGACCCCATAGTCGTTGGACATGACGGTGGCGGGCCAGTCTAGTCCCGGGTCGTGGGCACGACCCTATAGTCGTCGGAAATGTCGCCGGCTGGCCAACTTTGGCCCGTGGTCGTGGGGACGACCCTATAGTCGTCGGACAATTCGGCGGCTGTCCAGCTTTGGCCCGGGGTCGTGGGGACGACCCTATAGTTGTCGGACAAGTCGGCGGCTGTCCAGCTTTGGCCCGGGGTCGTGGGGACGACCCTATAGTCGTCGGACTTGACGGTGGCGGGCCAATCTAGTCCCGGGGTCGTGGGGACGACCCTATAGTCGTCGGACTTGACGGTGGCGGGCCAATCTAGTCCCGGGGTCGTGGGGACGACCCTATAGTCGTCGGACAAGACGGTGGCGGGCCAATCTAGTCCCGGCGTCGTGGGGACGACCCTATACTCGTCGGACATGTCGGCGGCTGGCCAACTTTTGCCCGGGGTCGTGGGGACGACCCTATAGTGGTCGGACTAGTCGGCGGCTGGCCAACCTAGTCCCGGGTCCGTGGGGACGAACCTATAGTCCTCGGACAAGTCGGCGGCTGGCCAACTTTGGCCCGGGGTTGTAGGGACAACCCTATAGTCGTCGGACAAGTCGGAGGCTGGCCAACTTTGGCCCGTGGTCGTGGGGACGGCCCTATAGTCGTTGGACATGACGGTGGCGGGCCAATCTAGTCCCGGCGTCGTGGGGACGACCCTATACTCGTCGGACAAGTCGGCGGCTGGCCAACTTTGGCCCGGGGTCGTGGGGACGACCCTATAGTCGTCGGACAAGTCGGCGGCTGTCCAGCTTTGGCCCGGGGTCGTGGGGACGACCCTATAGTCGTCGGACAAGACGGCGGCTGTCCAGCTTTGGCCCGGGGTCGTGGGGACGACCCTATAGTCGTCGGACTTGACGGTGGCGGGCCAATCTAGTCCCGGGGTCGTGGGGACGACCCTATAGTCGTCGGACTTGACGGTGGCGGGCCAGTCTAGTCCCGGGTCGTGGGCACGACCCTATAGTCGTCGGAAATGACGCCGGCTGGCCAACTTTGGCCCGTGGTCGTGGGGACGACCCTATAGTCGTCAGACATGACGGTGGCGAGCCAACCTAGTCCCGGGGTCGTGGGGACGACCCTATAGTCGTCGGACAAGTCGGCGGCGAGCCCACCTAGTCGGGGGGTCGTGGGGACGACCGTATAGTCGTCGGACAAGTCGGCGGCCGGCCAACGTAGTCCGGGGGTCGTGGGGACGACCCTATAGTCGTCGGACATGACGGTGGCGGGCCAGTCTAGTCCCGGGTCGTGGGGACGACCCTATAGTCGTCGGACATGTCGGCGGCTGGCCAACTTTGGCCCGTGGTCGTGGGGACGACCCTATAGTCGTCGGAAATGTCGGTGGCTGTCCAACTTTGGCCCGGGGGTCGTGGGGACGACCCTATAGTCGTCGGACATGTCGGCGGCGAGCCAACATTGACCCGGGGTCGTGGGGACGACTCTATAGTCGTCGGACATGTCGGTGGCGGGCCAGTCTAGTCCCGGGTCGTGGGGACGACCCTATAGTCGTCGGACATGTCGGCGGCTGGCCAACTTTGACCCGTGGTCGTGGGAACGACCCTATAGTCGTCGGACAAGTCGGGGGCGAGCCCACCTAGTCCGGGGGTCGTGGGGACGACCCTATAGTCGTCGGACAAGTCGGCGGCCGGCCAACCTAGTCCGGGGGTCGTGGGGACGACCCTATAGTCGTCGGACATGACGGTGGCGGGCCAATCTAGTCCCGGGGTCGTGGGGACGACCCCATAGTCGTTGGACATGACGGTGGCGGGCCAGTCTAGTCCCGGGTCGTGGGCACGACCCTATAGTCGTCGGAAATGTCGCCGGCTGGCCAACTTTGGCCCGTGGTCGTGGGGACGACCCTATAGTCGTCGGACAAGTCGGCGGCTGTCCAGCTTTGGCCCGGGGTCGTGGGGACGCCCCTATAGTTGTCGGACAAGTCGGCGGCTGTCCAGCTTTGGCCCGGGGTCGTGGGGACGACCCTATAGTCGTCGGACTTGACGGTGGCGGGCCAATCTAGCCCCGGGGTCGTGGGGACGACCCTATAGTCGTCGGACTTGACGGTGGCGGGCCAATCTAGTCCCGGGGTCGTGGGGACGACCCTATAGTCGTCGGACAAGACGGTGGCGGGCCAATCTAGTCCCGGCGTCGTGGGGACGACCCTATACTCGTCGGACATGTCGGCGGCTGGCCAACTTTTGCCCGGGGTCGTGGGGACGACCCTATAGTGGTCGGACTAGTCGGCGGCTGGCCAACCTAGTCCCGGGTCCGTGGGGACGAACCTATAGTCCTCGGACAAGTCGGCGGCTGGCCAACTTTGGCCCGGGGTTGTAGGGACAACCCTATAGTCGTCGGACAAGTCGGAGGCTGGCCAACTTTGGCCCGTGGTCGTGGGGACGACCCTATAGTCGTTGGACATGACGGTGGCGGGCCAATCTAGTCCCGGCGTCGTGGGGACGACCCTATACTCGTCGGACAAGTCGGCGGCTGGACATCTTTGGCCCGGGGTCGTGGGGACGACCCTATAGTTGTCGGACAAGTCGGCGGCTGTCCAGCTTTGGCCCGGGGTCGTGGGGACGACCCTATAGTCGTCGGACTTGACGGTGGCGGGCCAATCTAGTCCCGGGGTCGTGGGGACGACCCTATAGTCGTCGGACTTGACGGTGGCGGGCCAATCTAGTCCCGGGGTCGTGGGGACGACCCTATAGTCGTCGGACAAGACGGTGGCGGGCCAATCTAGTCCCGGCGTCGTGGGGACGACCCTATACTCGTCGGACATGTCGGCGGCTGGCCAACTTTTGCCCGGGGTCGTGGGGACGACCCTATAGTGGTCGGACTAGTCGGCGGCTGGCCAACCTAGTCCCGGGTCCGTGGGGACGAACCTATAGTCCTCGGACAAGTCGGCGGCTGGCCAACTTTGGCCCGGGGTTGTAGGGACAACCCTATAGTCGTCGGACAAGTCGGAGGCTGGCCAACTTTGGCCCGTGGTCGTGGGGACGACCCTATAGTCGTTGGACATGACGGTGGCGGGCCAATCTAGTCCCGGCGTCGTGGGGACGACCCTATACTCGTCGGACAAGTCGGCGGCTGGACATCTTTGGCCCGGGGTCGTGGGGACGACCCTATAGTCGTCGGACAAGTCGGCGGCTGTCCAGCTTTGGCCCGGGGTCGTGGGGACGACCCTATAGTCGTCGGACAAGTCGGCGGCTGTCCAGCTTTGGCCCGGGGTCGTGGGGACGACCCTATAGTCGTCGGACTTGACGGTGGCGGGCCAATCTAGTCCCGGGGTCGTGGGGACGACCCTATAGTCGTCGGACTTGACGGTGGCGGGCCAGTCTAGTCCCGGGTCGTGGGCACGACCCTATAGTCGTCGGAAATGACGCCGGCTGGCCAACTTTGGCCCGTGGTCGTGGGGACGACCCTATAGTCGTCAGACATGACGGTGGCGAGCCAACCTAGTCCCGGGGTCGTGGGGACGACCCTATAGTCGTCGGACAAGTCGGCGGCGAGCCCACCTAGTCGGGGGGTCGTGGGGACGACCGTATAGTCGTCGGACAAGTCGGCGGCCGGCCAACCTAGTCCGGGGGTCGTGGGGACGACCCTATAGTCGTCGGACATGACGGTGGCGGGCCAGTCTAGTCCCGGGTCGTGGGGACGACCCATATAGTCGTCGGACATGTCGGCGGCTGGCCAACTTTGGCCCGTGGTCGTGGGGACGACCCTATAGTCGTCGGAAATGTCGGTGGCTGTCCAACTTTGGCCCGGGGGTCGTGGGGACGACCCTATAGTCGTCGGACATGTCGGCGGCGAGCCAACATTGACCCGGGGTCGTGGGGACGATTCTATAGTCGTCGGACATGACGGTGGCGGGCCAGTCTAGTCCCGGGTCGTGGGGACGACCCTATAGTCGTCGGACATGTCGGCGGCTGGCCAACTTTGGCCCGTGGTCGTGGGGAGGACCCTATACTCGTCGGTCAAGTCGGCGGCGTACCAACCTAGTCCGGGGGTCGTGGGGACGACCCTATAGTCGTCGGATATGACGGTGGCGGGCCAGTCTAGTCCCGGGTCATGGGGACGACCCTATAGTCGTCGGACAAGTCGGCGGCTGGCCAACTTTGGCCCGTGGTCGTGGGGACGACCCTATAGTCGTCGGAAATGACGGTGGCGGGCCAATCTAGTCCCGGGGTCGTGGGGACGACCCTATAGTCGTCGGACATATCAGCGGCTGGCCAACTCTGGCCCGTGGTCGTGGGGACGACCCTATAGTCGTCGGAAATGTCGGTGGCTGTCCAACTTTGGCCCGTGGTCGTGGGGAGGACCCTATACTCGTCGGACAAGTCGGCGGCGTACCAACCTAGTCCGGGGGTCGTGGGGACGAACCTATAGTCGTCGGATATGACGGTGGCGGGCCAGTCTAGTCCCGGGTCATGGGGACGACCCTATAGTCGTCGGACAAGTCGGCGGCTGGCCAACTTTGGCCCGTGGTCGTGGGGACGACCCTATAGTCGTCGGAAATGACGGTGGCGGGCCAATCTAGTCCCGGGGTCGTGGGGACGACCCTATAGTCGTCGGACATATCAGCGGCTGGCCAACTTTGGCCCGGGGTCGTGGGGACGACCCTACAGTCGTCGGATATGTCGGCGGCTGGCCAACTTTGGCCCGTGGTCGTGGGGACGACCCTATAGTCGTCGGAAATGACGGTGGCGGGCCAATCTAGTCCCGGGGTCGTGGGGACGACCCTATAGTCGTCGGACAAGTCGGCGGCGGGCCAACCTAGTCCCGGGGTCGTGGGGATGACCCTATAGTCGTCGGACATGACGGTGGCGGGCCAGTCTAGTCCCGGGTCGTGGGGACGACCCTATAGTCGTCGGACATATCGCCGGCTGGCCAACTTTGGCCCGTGGTCGTGGGGACGACCCTATAGTCGTCGGACAGAACGGTGGCGAGCCAATCTAGTCCCGGGGTCGTGGGGACGACCCTATAGTCGTCGGACAAGTCGGCGGCTGGACATCTTTGGCCCGGGGTCGTGGGGACGACCCTATAGTCGTCGGACAAGTCGGCGGCTGTCCAGCTTTGGCCCGGGGTCGTGGGGACGACCCTATAGTCGTTGGACATGACGGTGGCGGGCCAATCTAGTCCCGGCGTCGTGGGGACGACCCTATACTCGTCGGACAAGTCGGCGGCTGGACATCTTTGGCCCGGGGTCGTGGGGACGACCCTATAGTCGTCGGACAAGTCGGCGGCTGTCCAGCTTTGGCCCGGGGTCGTGGGGACGACCCTATAGTCGTCGGACAAGTCGGCGGCTGTCCAGCTTTGGCCCGGGGTCGTGGGGACGACCCTATAGTCGTCGGACTTGACGGTGGCGGGCCAATCTAGTCCCGGGGTCGTGGGGACGACCCTATAGTCGTCGGACTTGACGGTGGCGGGCCAGTCTAGTCCCGGGTCGTGGGCACGACCCTATAGTCGTCGGAAATGTCGCCGGCTGGCCAACTTTGGCCCGTGGTCGTGGGGACGACCCTATAGTCGTCGGACAAGTCGGCGGCTGTCCAGCTTTGGCCCGGGGTCGTGGGGACGACCCTATAGTTGTCGGACAAGTCGGCGGCTGTCCAGCTTTGGCCCGGGGTCGTGGGGACGACCCTATAGTCGTCGGACTTGACGGTGGCGGGCCAATCTAGTCCCGGGGTCGTGGGGACGACCCTATAGTCGTCGGACTTGACGGTGGCGGGCCAATCTAGTCCCGGGGTCGTGGGGACGACCCTATAGTCGTCGGACAAGACGGTGGCGGGCCAATCTAGTCCCGCCGTCGTGGGGACGACCCTATACTCGTCGGACATGTCGGCGGCTGGCCAACTTTTGCCCGGGGTCGTGGGGACGACCCTATAGTGGTCGGACTAGTCGGCGGCTGGCCAACCTAGTCCCGGGTCCGTGGGGACGAACCTATAGTCCTCGGACAAGTCGGCGGCTGGCCAACTTTGGCCCGGGGTTGTAGGGACAACCCTATAGTCGTCGGACAAGTCGGAGGCTGGCCAACTTTGGCCCGTGGTCGTGGGGACGACCCTATAGTCGTTGGACATGACGGTGGCGGGCCAATCTAGTCCCGGCGTCGTGGGGACGACCCTATACTCGTCGGACAAGTCGGCGGCTGGACATCTTTGGCCCGGGGTCGTGGGGACGACCCTATAGTCGTCGGACAAGTCGGCGGCTGTCCAGCTTTGGCCCGGGGTCGTGGGGACGACCCTATAGTCGTCGGACAAGTCGGCGGCTGTCCAGCTTTGGCCCGGGGTCGTGGGGACGACCCTATAGTCGTCGGACTTGACGGTGGCGGGCCAATCTAGTCCCGGGGTCGTGGGGACGACCCTATAGTCGTCGGACTTGACGGTGGCGGGCCAGTCTAGTCCCGGGTCGTGGCCACGACCCTATAGTCGTCGGAAATGACGCCGGCTGGCCAACTTTGTCCCGTGGTCGTGGGGACGACCCTATAGTCGTCGGACAGAACGGTGGCGGGCCAATCTAGTCCCGGGGTCGTGGGGACGACCCTATAGTCGTCGGACAAGTCGGGGGCGGGCCTACCTAGTCCCGGGGTCGTGGGGACGACCCTATAGTCGTCGGATAACTCGGCAGCTTGCCAACTTTGGCCCTGGGTCGTGGAAACGACCCTATAGTCGTCGGACAAGTCGGGGGCGAGCCCACCTAGTCCGGGGGTCGTGGGGACGACCCTATAGTCGTCGGACAAGTCGGCGGCCGGCCAACCTAGTCCGGGGTTCGTGGGGACGACCCTATAGTCGTCGGACATGACGGTGGCGGGCCAATCTAGTCCCGGGGTCGTGGGGACGACCCCATAGTCGTTGGACATGACGGTGGCGGGCCAGTCTAGTCCCGGGTCGTGGGCACGACCCTATAGTCGTCGGAAATGTCGCCGGCTGGCCAACTTTGGCCCGTGGTCGTGGGGACGACCCTATAGTCGTCGGACAAGTCGGCGGCTGTCCAGCTTTGGCCCGGGGTCGTGGGGACGACCCTATAGTTGTCGGACAAGTCGGCGGCTGTCCAGCTTTGGCCCGGGGTCGTGGGGACGACCCTATAGTCGTCGGACTTGACGGTGGCGGGCCAATCTAGTCCCGGGGTCGTGGGGACGACCCTATAGTCGTCGGACTTGACGGTGGCGGGCCAATCTAGTCCCGGGGTCGTGGGGACGACCCTATAGTCGTCGGACAAGACGGTGGCGGGCCAATCTAGTCCCGGCGTCGTGGGGACGACCCTATACTCGTCGGACATGTCGGCGGCTGGCCAACTTTTGCCCGGGGTCGGGGCGACGACCCTATAGTGGTCGGACTAGTCGGCGGCTGGCCAACCTAGTCCCGGGTCCGTGGGGACGAACCTATAGTCCTCGGACAAGTCGGCGGCTGGCCAACTTTGGCCCGGGGTTGTAGGGACAACCCTATAGTCGTCGGACAAGTCGGAGGCTGGCCAACTTTGGCCCGTGGTCGTGGGGACGACCCTATAGTCGTTGGACATGACGGTGGCGGGCCAATCTAGTCCCGGCGTCGTGGGGACGACCCTATACTCGTCGGACAAGTCGGCGGCTGGACATCTTTGGCCCGGGGTCGTGGGGACGACCCTATAGTCGTCGGACAAGTCGGCGGCTGTCCAGCTTTGGCCCGGGGTCGTGGGGACGACCCTATAGTCGTCGGACAAGTCGGCGGCTGTCCAGCTTTGGCCCGGGGTCGTGGGGACGACCCTATAGTCGTCGGACTTGACGGTGGCGGGCCAATCTAGTCCCGGGGTCGTGGGGACGACCCTATAGTCGTCGGACTTGACGGTGGCGGGCCAGTCTAGTCCCGGGTCGTGGGCACGACCCTATAGTCGTCGGAAATGACGCCGGCTGGCCAACTTTGGCCCGTGGTCGTGGGGACGACCCTATAGTCGTCAGACATGACGGTGGCGAGCCAACCTAGTCCCGGGGTCGTGGGGACGACCCTATAGTCGTCGGACAAGTCGGCGGCGAGCCCACCTAGTCGGGGGGTCGTGGGGACGACCGTATTGTCGTCGGACAAGTCGGCGGCCGGCCAACCTAGTCCGGGGGTCGTGGGGACGACCCTATAGTCGTCGGACATGACGGTGGCGGGCCAGTCTAGTCCCGGGTCGTGGGGACGACCCATATAGTCGTCGGACATGTCGGCGGCTGGCCAACTTTGGCCCGTGGTCGTGGGGACGACCCTATAGTCGTCGGAAATGTCGGTGGCTGTCCAACTTTGGCCCGGGGGTCGTGGGGACGACCCTATAGTCGTCGGACATGTCGGCGGCGAGCCAACATTGACCCGGGGTCGTGGGGACGACTCTATAGTCGTCGGACATGACGGTGGCGGGCCAGTCTAGTCCCGGGTCGTGGGGACGACCCTATAGTCGTCGGACATGTCGGCGGCTGGCCAACTTTGGCCCGTGGTCGTGGGGAGGACCCTATACTCGTCGGTCAAGTCGGCGGCGTACCAACCTAGTCCGGGGGTCGTGGGGACGACCCTATAGTCGTCGGATATGACGGTGGCGGGCCAGTCTAGTCCCGGGTCATGGGGACGACCCTATAGTCGTCGGACAAGTCGGCGGCTGGCCAACTTTGGCCCGTGGTCGTGGGGACGACTCTATAGTCGTCGGAAATGACGGTGGCGGGCCAATCTAGTCCCGGGGTCGTGGGGACGACCCTATAGTCGTCGGACATATCAGCGGCTGGCCAACTCTGGCCCGTGGTCGTGGGGACGACCCTATAGTCGTCGGAAATGTCGGTGGCTGTCCAACTTTGGCCCGTGGTCGTGGGGAGGACCCTATACTCGTCGGACAAGTCGGCGGCGTACCAACCTAGTCCGGGGGTCGTGGGGACGAACCTATAGTCGTCGGATATGACGGTGGCGGGCCAGTCTAGTCCCGGGTCATGGGGACGACCCTATAGTCGTCGGACAAGTCGGCGGCTGGCCAACTTTGGCCCGTGGTCGTGGGGACGACCCTATAGTCGTCGGAAATGACGGTGGCGGGCCAATCTAGTCCCGGGGTCGTGGGGACGACCCTATAGTCGTCGGACATATCAGCGGCTGGCCAACTTTGGCCCGGGGTCGTGGGGACGACCCTACAGTCGTCGGATATGTCGGCGGCTGGCCAACTTTGGCCCGTGGTCGTGGGGACGACCCTATAGTCGTCGGAAATGACGGTGGCGGGCCAATCTAGTCCCGGGGTCGTGGGGACGACCCTATAGTCGTCGGACAAGTCGGCGGCGGGCCAACCTAGTCCCGGGGTCGTGGGGATGACCCTATAGTCGTCGGACATGACGGTGGCGGGCCAGTCTAGTCCCGGGTCGTGGGGACGACCCTATAGTCGTCGGACATATCGCCGGCTGGCCAACTTTGGCCCGTGGTCGTGGGGACGACCCTATAGTCGTCGGACAGAACGGTGGCGAGCCAATCTAGTCCCGGGGTCGTGGGGACGACCCTATAGTCGTCGGACAAGTCGGCGGCTGGACATCTTTGGCCCGGGGTCGTGGGGACGACCCTATAGTCGTCGGACAAGTCGGCGGCTGTCCAGCTTTGGCCCGGGGTCGTGGGGACGACCCTATAGTCGTTGGACATGACGGTGGCGGGCCAATCTAGTCCCGGCGTCGTGGGGACGACCCTATACTCGTCGGACAAGTCGGCGGCTGGACATCTTTGGCCCGGGGTCGTGGGGACGACCCTATAGTCGTCGGACAAGTCGGCGGCTGTCCAGCTTTGGCCCGGGGTCGTGGGGACGACCCTATAGTCGTCGGACAAGTCGGCGGCTGTCCAGCTTTGGCCCGGGGTCGTGGGGACGACCCTATAGTCGTCGGACTTGACGGTGGCGGGCCAATCTAGTCCCGGGGTCGTGGGGACGACCCTATAGTCGTCGGACTTGACGGTGGCGGGCCAGTCTAGTCCCGGGTCGTGGGCACGACCCTATAGTCGTCGGAAATGTCGCCGGCTGGCCAACTTTGGCCCGTGGTCGTGGGGACGACCCTATAGTCGTCGGACAAGTCGGCGGCTGTCCAGCTTTGGCCCGGGGTCGTGGGGACGACCCTATAGTTGTCGGACAAGTCGGCGGCTGTCCAGCTTTGGCCCGGGGTCGTGGGGACGACCCTATAGTCGTCGGACTTGACGGTGGCGGGCCAATCTAGTCCCGGGGTCGTGGGGACGACCCTATAGTCGTCGGACTTGACGGTGGCGGGCCAATCTAGTCCCGGGGTCGTGGGGACGACCCTATAGTCGTCGGACAAGACGGTGGCGGGCCAATCTAGTCCCGCCGTCGTGGGGACGACCCTATACTCGTCGGACATGTCGGCGGCTGGCCAACTTTTGCCCGGGGTCGTGGGGACGACCCTATAGTGGTCGGAGTAGTCGGCGGCTGGCCAACCTAGTCCCGGGTCCGTGGGGACGAACCTATAGTCCTCGGACAAGTCGGCGGCTGGCCAACTTTGGCCCGGGGTTGTAGGGACAACCCTATAGTCGTCGGACAAGTCGGAGGCTGGCCAACTTTGGCCCGTGGTCGTGGGGACGACCCTATAGTCGTTGGACATGACGGTGGCGGGCCAATCTAGTCCCGGCGTCGTGGGGACGACCCTATACTCGTCGGACAAGTCGGCGGCTGGACATCTTTGGCCCGGGGTCGTGGGGACGACCCTATAGTCGTCGGACAAGTCGGCGGCTGTCCAGCTTTGGCCCGGGGTCGTGGGGACGACCCTATAGTCGTCGGACAAGTCGGCGGCTGTCCAGCTTTGGCCCGGGGTCGTGGGGACGACCCTATAGTCGTCGGACTTGACGGTGGCGGGCCAATCTAGTCCCGGGGTCGTGGGGACGACCCTATAGTCGTCGGACTTGACGGTGGCGGGCCAGTCTAGTCCCGGGTCGTGGCCACGACCCTATAGTCGTCGGAAATGACGCCGGCTGGCCAACTTTGGCCCGTGGTCGTGGGGACGACCCTATAGTCGTCGGACAGAACGGTGGCGGGCCAATCTAGTCCCGGGGTCGTGGGGACGACCCTATAGTCGTCGGACAAGTCGGGGGCGGGCCTACCTAGTCCCGGGGTCGTGGGGACGACCCTATAGTCGTCGGATAACTCGGCAGCTTGCCAACTTTGGCCCTGGGTCGTGGAAACGACCCTATAGTCGTCGGACAAGTCGGGGGCGAGCCCACCTAGTCCGGGGGTCGTGGGGACGACCCTATAGTCGTCGGACAAGTCGGCGGCCGGCCAACCTAGTCCGGGGGTCGTGGGGACGACCCTATAGTCGTCGGACATGACGGTGGCGGGCCAATCTAGTCCCGGGGTCGTGGGGACGACCCCATAGTCGTTGGACATGACGGTGGCGGGCCAGTCTAGTCCCGGGTCGTGGGCACGACCCTATAGTCGTCGGAAATGTCGCCGGCTGGCCAACTTTGGCCCGTGGTCGTGGGGACGACCCTATAGTCGTCGGACAAGTCGGCGGCTGTCCAGCTTTGGCCCGGGGTCGTGGGGACGACCCTATAGTTGTCGGACAAGTCGGCGGCTGTCCAGCTTTGGCCCGGGGTCGTGGGGACGACCCTATAGTCGTCGGACTTGACGGTGGCGGGCCAATCTAGTCCCGGGGTCGTGGGGACGACCCTATAGTCGTCGGACTTGACGGTGGCGGGCCAATCTAGTCCCGGGGTCGTGGGGACGACCCTATAGTCGTCGGACAAGACGGTGGCGGGCCAATCTAGTCCCGGCGTCGTGGGGACGACCCTATACTCGTCGGACATGTCGGCGGCTGGCCAACTTTTGCCCGGGGTCGGGGCGACGACCCTATAGTGGTCGGACTAGTCGGCGGCTGGCCAACCTAGTCCCGGGTCCGTGGGGACGAACCTATAGTCCTCGGACAAGTCGGCGGCTGGCCAACTTTGGCCCGGGGTTGTAGGGACAACCCTATAGTCGTCGGACAAGTCGGAGGCTGGCCAACTTTGGCCCGTGGTCGTGGGGACGACCCTATAGTCGTTGGACATGACGGTGGCGGGCCAATCTAGTCCCGGCGTCGTGGGGACGACCCTATACTCGTCGGACAAGTCGGCGGCTGGACATCTTTGGCCCGGGGTCGTGGGGACGACCCTATAGTCGTCGGACAAGTCGGCGGCTGTCCAGCTTTGGCCCGGGGTCGTGGGGACGACCCTATAGTCGTCGGACAAGTCGGCGGCTGTCCAGCTTTGGCCCGGGGTCGTGGGGACGACCCTATAGTCGTCGGACTTGACAGTGGCGGGCCAATCTAGTCCCGGGGTCGTGGGGACGACCCTATAGTCGTCGGACTTGACGGTGGCGGGCCAGTCTAGTCCCGGGTCGTGGGCACGACCCTATAGTCGTCGGAAATGACGCCGGCTGGCCAACTTTGGCCCGTGGTCGTGGGGACGACCCTATAGTCGTCAGACATGACGGTGGCGAGCCAACCTAGTCCCGGGGTCGTGGGGACGACCCTATAGTCGTCGGACAAGTCGGCGGCGAGCCCACCTAGTCGGGGGGTCGTGGGGACGACCGTATTGTCGTCGGACAAGTCGGCGGCCGGCCAACCTAGTCCGGGGGTCGTGGGGACGACCCTATAGTCGTCGGACATGACGGTGGCGGGCCAGTCTAGTCCCGGGTCGTGGGGACGACCCATATAGTCGTCGGACATGTCGGCGGCTGGCCAACTTTGGCCCGTGGTCGTGGGGACGACCCTATAGTCGTCGGAAATGTCGGTGGCTGTCCAACTTTGGCCCGGGGGTCGTGGGGACGACCCTATAGTCGTCGGACATGTCGGCGGCGAGCCAACATTGACCCGGGGTCGTGGGGACGACTCTATAGTCGTCGGACATGACGGTGGCGGGCCAGTCTAGTCCCGGGTCGTGGGGACGACCCTATAGTCGTCGGACATGTCGGCGGCTGGCCAACTTTGGCCCGTGGTCGTGGGGAGGACCCTATACTCGTCGGTCAAGTCGGCGGCGTACCAACCTAGTCCGGGGGTCGTGGGGACGACCCTATAGTCGTCGGATATGACGGTGGCGGGCCAGTCTAGTCCCGGGTCATGGGGACGACCCTATAGTCGTCGGACAAGTCGGCGGCTGGCCAACTTTGGCCCGTGGTCGTGGGGACGACTCTATAGTCGTCGGAAATGACGGTGGCGGGCCAATCTAGTCCCGGGGTCGTGGGGACGACCCTATAGTCGTCGGACATATCAGCGGCTGGCCAACTCTGGCCCGTGGTCGTGGGGACGACCCTATAGTCGTCGGAAATGTCGGTGGCTGTCCAACTTTGGCCCGTGGTCGTGGGGAGGACCCTATACTCGTCGGACAAGTCGGCGGCGTACCAACCTAGTCCGGGGGTCGTGGGGACGAACCTATAGTCGTCGGATATGACGGTGGCGGGCCAGTCTAGTCCCGGGTCATGGGGACGACCCTATAGTCGTCGGACAAGTCGGCGGCTGGCCAACTTTGGCCCGTGGTCGTGGGGACGACCCTATAGTCGTCGGAAATGACGGTGGCGGGCCAATCTAGTCCCGGGGTCGTGGGGACGACCCTATAGTCGTCGGACATATCAGCGGCTGGCCAACTTTGGCCCGGGGTCGTGGGGACGACCCTACAGTCGTCGGATATGTCGGCGGCTGGCCAACTTTGGCCCGTGGTCGTGGGGACGACCCTATAGTCGTCGGAAATGACGGTGGCGGGCCAATCTAGTCCCGGGGTCGTGGGGACGACCCTATAGTCGTCGGACAAGTCGGCGGCGGGCCAACCTAGTCCCGGGGTCGTGGGGATGACCCTATAGTCGTCGGACATGACGGTGGCGGGCCAGTCTAGTCCCGGGTCGTGGGGACGACCCTATAGTCGTCGGACATATCGCCGGCTGGCCAACTTTGGCCCGTGGTCGTGGGGACGACCCTATAGTCGTCGGACAGAACGGTGGCGGGCCAATCTAGTCCCGGGGTCGTGGGGACGACCCTATAGTCGTCGGACAAGTCGGCGGCTGGACATCTTTGGCCCGGGGTCGTGGGGACGACCCTATAGTCGTCGGACAAGTCGGCGGCTGGACATCTTTGGCCCGGGGTCGTGGGGACGACCCTATAGTCGTCGGACAAGTCGGCGGCTGTCCAGCTTTGGCCCGGGGTCGTGGGGACGACCCTATAGTCGTTGGACATGACGGTGGCGGGCCAATCTAGTCCCGGCGTCGTGGGGACGACCCTATACTCGTCGGACAAGTCGGCGGCTGGACATCTTTGGCCCGGGGTCGTGGGGACGACCCTATAGTCGTCGGACAAGTCGGCGGCTGTCCAGCTTTGGCCCGGGGTCGTGGGGACGACCCTATAGTCGTCGGACAAGTCGGCGGCTGTCCAGCTTTGGCCCGGGGTCGTGGGGACGACCCTATAGTCGTCGGACTTGACGGTGGCGGGCCAATCTAGTCCCGGGGTCGTGGGGACGACCCTATAGTCGTCGGACTTGACGGTGGCGGGCCAGTCTAGTCCCGGGTCGTGGGCACGACCCTATAGTCGTCGGAAATGTCGCCGGCTGGCCAACTTTGGCCCGTGGTCGTGGGGACGACCCTATAGTCGTCGGACAAGTCGGCGGCTGTCCAGCTTTGGCCCGGGGTCGTGGGGACGACCCTATAGTTGTCGGACAAGTCGGCGGCTGTCCAGCTTTGGCCCGGGGTCGTGGGGACGACCCTATAGTCGTCGGACTTGACGGTGGCGGGCCAATCTAGTCCCGGGGTCGTGGGGACGACCCTATAGTCGTCGGACTTGACGGTGGCGGGCCAATCTAGTCCCGGGGTCGTGGGGACGACCCTATAGTCGTCGGACAAGACGGTGGCGGGCCAATCTAGTCCCGGCGTCGTGGGGACGACCCTATACTCGTCGGACATGTCGGCGGCTGGCCAACTTTTGCCCGGGGTCGTGGGGACGACCCTATAGTGGTCGGACTAGTCGGCGGCTGGCCAACCTAGTCCCGGGTCCGTGGGGACGAACCTATAGTCCTCGGACAAGTCGGCGGCTGGCCAACTTTGGCCCGGGGTTGTAGGGACAACCCTATAGTCGTCGGACAAGTCGGAGGCTGGCCAACTTTGGCCCGTGGTCGTGGGGACGACCCTATAGTCGTTGGACATGACGGTGGCGGGCCAATCTAGTCCCTGCGTCGTGGGGACGACCCTATACTCGTCGGACAAGTCGGCGGCTGGACATCTTTGGCCCGGGGTCGTGGGGACGACCCTATAGTCGTCGGACAAGTCGGCGGCTGTCCAGCTTTGGCCCGGGGTCGTGGGGACGACCCTATAGTCGTCGGACAAGTCGGCGGCTGTCCAGCTTTGGCCCGGGGTCGTGGGGACGACCCTATAGTCGTCGGACTTGACGGTGGCGGGCCAATCGAGTCCCGGGGTCGTGGGGACGACCCTATAGTCGTCGGACTTGACGGTGGCGGGCCAGTCTAGTCCCGGGTCGTGGGCACGACCCTATAGTCGTCGGAAATGACGCCGGCTGGCCAACTTTGGCCCGTGGTCGTGGGGACGACCCTATAGTCGTCAGACATGACGGTGGCGAGCCAACCTAGTCCCGGGGTCGTGGGGACGACCCTATAGTCGTCGGACAAGTCGGCGGCGAGCCCACCTAGTCGGGGGGTCGTGGGGACGACCGTATAGTCGTCGGACAAGTCGGCGGCCGGCCAACCTAGTCCGGGGGTCGTGGGGACGACCCTATAGTCGTCGGACATGACGGTGGCGGGCCAGTCTAGTCCCGGGTCGTGGGGACGACCCTATAGTCGTCGGACATGTCGGCGGCTGGCCAACTTTGGCCCGTGGTCGTGGGGACGACCCTATAGTCGTCGGAAATGACGGTGGCGGGCCAATCTAGTCCCGGGGTCGTGGGGACGACCCTATAGTCGTCGGACATATCAGCGGCTGGCCAACTTTGGCCCGGGGTCGTGGGGACGACCCTACAGTCGTCGGATATGTCGGCGGCTGGCCAACTTTGGCCCGTGGTCGTGGGGACGACCCTATAGTCGTCGGAAATGACGGTGGCGGGCCAATCTAGTCCCGGGGTCGTGGGGACGACCCTATAGTCGTCGGACAAGTCGGCGGCGGGCCAACCTAGTCCCGGGGTCGTGGGGATGACCCTATAGTCGTCGGACATGACGGTGGCGGGCCAGTCTAGTCCCGGGTCGTGGGGACGACCCTATAGTCGTCGGACATATCGCCGGCTGGCCAACTTTGGCCCGGGGTCGTGGGGACGACCCTATAGTCGTCGGACTTGACGGTGGCGGGCCAATCTAGTCCCGGGGTCGTGGGGACGACCCTATAGTCGTCGGACTTGACGGTGGCGGGCCAGTCTAGTCCCGGGTCGTGGGCACGACCCTATAGTCGTCGGAAATGACGCCGGCTGGCCAACTTTGGCCCGTGGTCGTGGGGACGACCCTATAGTCGTCAGACATGACGGTGGCGAGCCAACCTAGTCCCGGGGTCGTGGGGACGACCCTATAGTTGTCGGACAAGTCGGCGGCTGTCCAGCTTTGGCCCGGGGTCGTGGGGACGACCCTATAGTCGTCGGACTTGACGGTGGCGGGCCAATCTAGTCCCGGGGTCGTGGGGACGACCCTATAGTCGTCGGACTTGACGGTGGCGGGCCAATCTAGTCCCGGGGTCGTGGGGACGACCCTATAGTCGTCGGACAAGTCAGCGGCTAGCCAACATTGGCCCGTGGTCGTGGGGACGACCGTATAGTCGTCGGACATGACGGTGGAGAGCCAATCTAGTCCCGGGTCATGGGGACGACCCTATAGTCGTCGGACAAGTCGGCGGCTGGCCAACTTTGGCCCGTGGTCGTGGGGACGACCCTATAGTCGTCGGACAAGTCGGCGGCTGGCCAACTTTGGCCCGTGGTCGTGGGGACGACCCTATAGTCGTCGGAAATGACGGTGGCGGGCCAATCTAGTCCCGGGGTCGTGGGGACGACCCTACAGTCGTCGGACAAGTCGGCGGCGAGCCAATCTAGTCCCGCGGTCGTGGGGACGACCCTATAGTCGTCGGACAAGTCAGCGGCTGGCCAACATTGGCCCGTGGTCGTGGGGACGACCATATAGTCGTCGGACATGACGGTGGCGGGCCACTCTAGTCCCGGGTCGTGGGGACGACCCTATAGTCGTCGGACATGTCGGTGGCTGGCCAACTTTGGCCCGGGGTCGTGGGGACGACCCTATAGTCGTCGGACATGTCGGCGGCTGGCCAACTTTGGCCCGCGGTCGTGGGGAGGACCCTATACTCGTCGGACAAGTCGGCGGCGTACCAACCTAGTCCGGGGGTCGTGGGGACGACCCTATAGTCGTCGGACATGCCGGTGGCGGGCCAATCTAGTCCCGGGGTCGTGAGGACGACCCTACAATCGTCGGACAAGTCGGCGGCGAGCCAATCTAGTCCCGCGGTCGTGGGGACGACCCTATAGTCGTCGGACAAGTCAGCGGCTAGCCAGCTTTGGCCCGTGGTCGTGGGGACGACCCTATAGTCGTCGGAAATGACGGTGGCGGGCCAATCTAGTCCCGGGGTCGTGGGGACGACCCTACAGTCGTCGGACAAGTCGGCGGCGAGCGAATCTAGTCCCGCGGTCGTGGGGACGACCCTATAGTCGTCGGACAAGTCAGCGGCTAGCCAACATTGGCCCGTGGTCGTGGGGACGACCCTATAGTCGTCGGAAATGACGGTGGCGGGCCAATCTAGTCCCGCGGTCGTGGGGACGACCCTACAGTCGTCGGACAAGTCGGCGGCGAGCCAATCTAGTCCCGCGGTCGTGGGGACGACCCTATAGTCGTCGGACAAGTCAGCGGCTAGCCAACATTGGCCCGTGGTCGTGGGGACGACCGTATAGTCGTCGGACATGACGGTGGCGGGCCACTCTAGTCCCGGGTCGTGGGGACGATCCTATAGTCGTCGGACATGTCGGCGGCTGTCCAACTTTGGCCCGGGGTCGTGGGGACGACCCTATAGTCGTCGGACTTGACGGTGGCGGGCCAATCTAGTCCCGGGGTCGTGGGGACGACCCTATAGTCGTCAGACATATCGGTGGCGAGCCAACCTAGTCCCGGGGTCGTGGGGACGACCCTATAGTCGTCGGACAAGTCGGCGGCGGGCGAACCTAGACCCGGGGTCGTGGGGATGACCCTATAGTCGTCGGACATGACGGTGGCGGGCCAGTCTAGTCCCGGGTCGTGGGGACGACCCTATAGTCGTCGGACATGTCGGCGGCTGGCCAACTTTGGCCCGTGGTCGTGGGGACGACCCTATAGTCGGCAGACATGACGGTGGCGAGCCAACCTAGTCCCGGGGTCGTGGGGACGACCCTATAGTCGTCGGACAAGTCGGCGGCGAGCCCACCTAGTCGGGGGGTCGTGGGGACGACCCTATAGTCGTCGGACAAGTCGGCGGCCGGCCAACCTAGTCCGGGGGTCGTGGGGACGACCCTATAGTCGTCGGACCTGACGGTGGCGGGCCAGTCTAGTCCCGGGTCGTGGGGACGACCCTATAGTCGTCGGACATGTCGGCGGCTGGCCAACTTTGGCCCGTGGTCGTGGGGACGACCCTATAGTCGTCAGACATGACGGTGGCGAGCCAACCTAGTCCCGGGGTCGTGGGGACGACCCTATAGTCGTCGGACAAGTCGGCGGCGAGCCCACCTAGTCGGGGGGTCGTGGGGACGACCCTATAGTCGTCGGACAAGTCGGCGGCCGGCCAACCTAGTCCGGGGGTCGTGGGGACGACCCTATAGTCGTCGGACATGACGGTGGCGGGCCAGTCTAGTCCCGGGTCGTGGGGACGACCCTATAGTCGTCGGACATGTCGGCGGCTGGCCAACTTTGGCCCGTGGTCGTGGGGACGACCCTATAGTCGTCGGAAATGTCGGTGGCTGTCCAACTTTGGCCCGGGGGTCGTGGGGACGACCCTATAGTCGTCGGACATGTCGGCGGCGAGCCAACATTGACCCGGGGTCGTGGGGACGACTCTATAGTCGTCGGACATGTCAGTGGCGGGCCAGTCTAGTCCCGGGTCGTGGGGACGACCCTATAGTCGTCGGACATGTCGGCGGCTGGCCAACTTTGGCCCGTGGTCGTGGGGAGGACCCTATACTCGTCGGACAAGTCGGCGGCGTACCAAACTAGTCCGGGGGTCGTGGGGACGACCCTATAGTCGTCGGACATGACGGTGGCGGGCCAGTCTAGTCCCGGGTCATGGGGACGACCCTATAGTCGTCGGACAAGTCGGCGGCTGGCCAACTTTGGCCCGTGGTCGTGGGGACGACCCTATAGTCGTCGGAAATGACGGTGGCGGGCCAATCTAGTCCCGGGGTCGTGGGGACGACCCTACAGTCGTCGGACAAGTCGGCGGCGAGCCAATCTAGTCCCGCGGTCGTGGGGACGACCCTATAGTCGTCGGACAAGTCAGCGGCTAGCCAACATTGGCCCGTGGTCGTGGGGACGACCCTATAGTCGTCGGAAATGACGGTGGCGGGCCAATCTAGTCCCGCGGTCGTGGGGACGAACCTACAGTCGTCGGACAAGTCGGCGGCGAGCCAATCTAGTCCCGCGGTCGTGGGGACGACCCTATAGTCGTCGGACAAGTCAGCGGCTGGCCAACACTGGCCCGTGGTCGTGGGGACGACCATATAGTCGTCGGACATGACGGTGGCGGGCCACTCTAGTCCCGGGTCGTGGGGACGACCCTATAGTCGTCGGACATGTCGGTGGCTGGCCAACTTTGGCCCGGGGTCGTGGGGACGACCCTATAGTCGTCGGACATGTCGGCGGCTGGCCAACTTTGGCCCGCGGTCGTGGGGAGGACCCTATACTCGTCGGACAAGTCGGCGGCGTACCAACCTAGTCCGGGGGTCGTGGGGACGACCCTATAGTCGTCGGACATGCCGGTGGCGGGCCAATCTAGTCCCGGGTCATGGGGACGACCCTATTGTCGTCGGACAAGTCGGCGGCTGGCCAACTTTGGCCCGTGGTCGTGGGGACGACCCTATAGTCGTCGGATATGACGGTGGCGGGCCAATCTAGTCCCGGGGTCGTGGGGACGACCCTACAGTCGTCGGACAATTCGGCGGCGAGCCAATCTAGTCCCGCGGTCGTGGGGACGACCCTATAGTCGTCGGACAAGTCAGCGGCTGGCCAACATTGGCCCGTGGTCGTGGGGACGACCATATAGTCGTCGGACATGACGGTGGCGGGCCACTCTAGTCCCGGGTCATCGGGACGACCCTATAGTCGTCGGACAAGTCGGCGGCTGGCCAACTTTGGCCCGGGGTCGTGGGGACGACCCTATAGTCGTCGGACATATCAGCGGCTGGCCAACTTTGGCCCGGGGTCGTGGGGACGACCCTACAGTCGTCGGATATGTCGGCGGCTGGCCAACTTTGGCCCGTGGTCGTGGGGACGACCCTATAGTCGTCGGAAATGTCGGTGGCTGTCCAACTTTGGCCCGGGGGTCGTGGGGACGACCCTATAGTCGTCGGACATGTCGGCGGCGAGCCAACATTGACCCGTGGTCGTGGGGACGACCCTATAGTCGTCGGAAATGACGGTGGCGGGCCAATCTAGTCCCGGGGTCGTGGGGACGACCCTATAGTCGTCGGACATATCAGCGGCTGGCCAACTTTGGCCCGGGGTCGTGGGGACGACCCTACAGTCGTCGGATATGTCGGCGGCTGGCCAACTTTGGCCCGCGGTCGTGGGGACGACCCTATAGTCGTCGGACAAGTCGGCGGCGTACCAACCTAGTCCGGGGGTCGTGGGGACGACCCTATAGTCGTCGGACATGACGATGGCGGGCCACTCTAGTCCCGGGTCATGGGGACGACCCTATAGTCGTCGGACATGTCGGCGGCTGGCCAACTTTGGCCCGTGGCCGTGGGGACGACCCTATAGTCGTCGGACAAGTCGGCGGCTGCCCAATCTAGTCCCGGGATCGTAGGGACGACCCCATAGTCGTCGGACAAGTCGGCGGCTGGCCAACTTTGGCCCGGGGTCGTGGGGACGAATCTATAGTCGTCGGACATGTCGGCGGCTGGCCAACTTTGGCCCGTGGCCGTGGGGACGACCTTATTGTCGTCGGACATGGCGGTGGCGGCCCAATCTAGTCCCGGGATCGTAGGGACGACCCTATAGTCGTCGGACAAGTCGGCGGCTGGCCATCTTTGGCCCGGGGTTGTGGGGACGAATCTATAGTCGTCGGACATGTCGGCGGCTGGCCAACTTTGGCCCGTGGCCGTGGGGACGACCCTATAGTCGTCGGACAAGTCGGCGGCTGCCCAATCTAGTCCCGGGATCGTAGGGACGACCCTATAGTCGTCGGACAAGTCGGCGGCTGGCCAACGTTTGCCCGGGGTCGTGGGGACGACCCTATAGTCGTCGGACAAGTCGGCGGCGAGCCAAGCTAGTCCGGGGGTCGTGGGGACGAGCCTATAGTCGTCGGACATGTCGGCGGCTGCCCAATCTAGTCCCGGGATCGTAGGGACGACCCCATAGTCGTCGGACAAGTCGGCGGCTGGCCAACTTTGGCCCGGGGTCGTGGGGACGAATCTATAGTCGTCGGACATGTCGGCGGCTGGCCAACTTTGGCCCGTGGCCGTGGGGACGACCTTATTGTCGTCGGACATGGCGGTGGCGGCCCAATCTAGTCCCGGGATCGTAGGGACGACCCTATAGTCGTCGGACAAGTCGGCGGCTGGCCATCTTTGGCCCGGGGTTGTGGGGACGAATCTATAGTCGTCGGACATGTCGGCGGCTGGCCAACTTTGGCCCGTGGCCGTGGGGACGACCCTATAGTCGTCGGACAAGTCGGCGGCCGGCCAACCTAGTCCGGGGGTCGTGGGGACGACCCTATAGTCGTCGGACATGACGGTGGCGGGCCAATCTAGTCCCGGGGTCGTGGGGACGACCCCATAGTCGTTGGACATGACGGTGGCGGGCCAGTCTAGTCCCGGGTCGTGGGCACGACCCTATAGTCGTCGGAAATGTCGCCGGCTGGCCAACTTTGGCCCGTGGTCGAGGGGACGAACCTATAGTCGTCGGACAAGTCGTCGGCTGTCCAGCTTTGGCCCGGGGTCGTGGGGACGACCCTATAGTCGTCGGACAAGTCGGCGGCTGTCCAGCTTTGGCCCGGGGTCGTGGGGACGACCCTATAGTCGTCGGACTTGACGGTGGCGGGCCAATCTAGTCCCGGGGTCGTGGGGACGACCCTATAGTCGTCGGACTTGACGGTGGCGGGCCAATCTAGTCCCGGGGTCGTGGGGACGACCCTATAGTCGTCGGACAAGTCGGTGGCGGGCCAACCTAGTACCGGGGTCGTGGGGATGACCCCATAGTCGTTGGACATGACGGTGGCGGGCCAGTCTAGTCCCGGGTCGTGGGCACGACCCTATAGTCGTCGGAAATGTCGCCGGCTGGCCAACTTTGGCCCGTGGTCGTGGGGACGACCCTATAGTCGTCGGACAAGTCGGCGGCTGTCCATCTTTGGCCCGGGGTCGTGGGGACGACCCTATAGTCGTCGGACAAGTCGGCGGCTGTCCATCTTTGGCCCGGGGTCGTGGGGACGACCCTATAGTCGTCGGACAAGTCGGCGGCTGTCCATCTTTGGCCCGGGGGTCGTGGGGACGACCCTATAGTCGTCGGACATGTCGGCGGCGAGCCAACATTGACCCGGGGTCGTGGGGACGACTCTATAGTCGTCGGACATGTCGGTGGCGGGCCAGTCTAGTCCCGGGTCGTGGGGACGACCCTATAGTCGTCGGACATGTCGGCGGCTGGCCAACTTTGGCCCGTGGTCGTGGGGAGGACCCTATACTCGTCGGACAAGTCGGCGGCGTACCAACCTAGTCCGGGGGTCGTGGGGACGACCCTATAGTCGTCGGATATGACGGTGGCGGGCCAGTCTAGTCCCGGGTCATGGGGACGACCCTATAGTCGTCGGACAAGTCGGCGGCTGGCCAACTTTGGCCCGTGGTCGTGGGGACGACCCTATAGTCGTCGGAAATGACGGTGGCGGGCCAATCTAGTCCCGGGGTCGTGGGGACGACCCTATAGTCGTCGGACATATCAGCGGCTGGCCAACTTTGGCCCGGGGTCGTGGGGACGACCCTACAGTCGTCGGATATGTCGGCGGCTGGCCAACTTTGGCCCGTGGTCGTGGGGACGACCGTATAGTCGTCGGAAATGACGGTGGCGGGCCAATCTAGTCCCGGGGTCGTGGGGACGACCCTATAGTCGTCGGACAAGTCGGCGGCGGGCCAACCTAGTCCCGGGGTCGTGGGGATGACCCTATAGTCGTCGGATATGTCGGCGGCTGGCCAACTTTGGCCCGTGGTCGTGGGGACGACCGTATAGTCGTCGGAAATGACGGTGGCGGGCCAATCTAGTCCCGGGGTCGTGGGGACGACCCTATAGTCGTCGGACAAGTCGGCGGCGGGCCAACCTAGTCCCGGGGTCGTGGGGATGACCCTATAGTCGTCGGACATGTCGGTGGCGGGCCAGTCTAGTCCCGGGTCGTGGGGACGACCCTATAGTCGTCGGACATGTCGGCGGCTGGCCAACTTTGGCCCGTGGTCGTGGGGAGGACCCTATACTCGTCGGACAAGTCGGCGGCGTACCAACCTAGTCCGGGGGTCGTGGGGACGACCCTATAGTCGTCGGATATGACGGTGGCGGGCCAGTCTAGTCCCGGGTCGTGGGGACGACCCTATAGTCGTCGGACATATCAGCGGCTGGCCAACTTTGGCCCGGGGTCGTGGGGACGACCCTACAGTCGTCGGATATGTCGGCGGCTGGCCAACTTTGGCCCGTGGTCGTGGGGACGACCGTATAGTCGTCGGAAATGACGGTGGCGGGCCAATCTAGTCCCGGGGTCGTGGGGACGACCCTATAGTCGTCGGACAAGTCGGCGGCGGGCCAACCTAGTCCCGGGGTCGTGGGGATGACCCTATAGTCGTCGGACATGACGGTGGCGGGCCAGTCTAGTCCCGGGTCGTGGGGACGACCCTATAGTCGTCGGACATGTCGCTGGCTGGCCAACTTTGGCCCATGGTCGTGGGGACGATCCTATAGTCGTCGGACAGAACGGTGGCGGGCCAATCTAGTCCCGGGGTCGTGGGGACGACCCTATAGTCGTCGGACAAGTCGGGGGCGGGCCTACCTAGTCCCGGGGTCGTGGGGACGACCCTATAGTCGTCGGATAAGTCGGCAGCTTGCCAACTTTGGCCCGGGGTCGTGGGAACGACCCTATAGTCGTCGGACAAGTCGGGGGCGAGCCCACCTAGTCCGGGGGTCGTGGGGACGACCCTATAGTCGTCGGACAAGTCGGCGGCCGGCCAACCTAGTCCGGGGGTCGTGGGGACGACCCTATAGTCGTCGGACATGACGGTGGCGGGCCAATCTAGTCCCGGGGTCGTGGGGACGACCCCATAGTCGTTGGACATGACGGTGGCGGGCCAGTCTAGTCCCGGGTCGTGGTCACGACCCTATAGTCGTCGGAAATGTCGCCGGCTGGCCAACTTTGGCCCGTGGTCGTGGGGACGACCCTATAGTCGTCGGACAAGTCGGCGGCTGTCCAGCTTTGGCCCGGGGTCGTGGGGACGACCCTATAGTCGTCGGACATAACGGTGGCGGGCCAACTTTGGCCCGGGGACGTGGGGACGACCCTATAGTCTGCGGACAAGTCGGCGGCTGGCCAAATTTGGCCCGTGGTCGTGGGGACGACCCTATAGTCGTCGGACATGACGGTGTCGGGCCAATCTAGTCCCGGGATCGTGGGGACGACCCTATAGTCGTCGGACAAGTCGGCGGCTGTCCAGCTTTGGCCCGGCGTCGTGGGGACGACCCTATAGTCGTCGGACATAACGGTGGCGGGCCAACTTTGGCCCGGGGACGTGGGGACGACCCTATAGTCTGCGGACAAGTCGGCGGCTGGCCAAATTTGGCCCGTGGTCGTGGGGACGACCCTATAGTCGTGGGACATGACGGTGGCGGGCCAATCTAGTCCCGGGGTCATGGGGACGACTCTATAGTCGTCGGACAAGTCGGCGGCTGGCCAACTTTGGCCCGTGGTCGTGGGGACGACCCTATATTCGTCGGACATGACGGTGTCGGGCCAATCTAGTCCCGGGATCGTGGGGACGACCCTATAGTCGTCGGACAAGTCGGCGGCGAGCCAAGCTAGTCCGGGGGTCGTGGGGACGAGCCTATAGTCGTCGGACATGTCGGCGGCGAGTCAACTTTAGACCGTAGTCGTGGGGACGACCCTATAGTCGTCGGACAAGTCGGCTGCGGGCCAACCTAGTCCCGGGGCCGTGGGGACGACCCTATAGTCGTCGGACAAGTCGGCGGCTGGCCAAATTTGGCCCGTGGTCGTGAGGACGACCCTATTGTCGTCGGAAATGTCGGCGGCTGGCCAACTTTGGCCCGTGGTCGTGAAGACGACCCTATAGTCGTCGGACAAGACGGTGGCGGGCCAATCTAGTCCCGGGGTCGTGGGGACGACCCTATAGTCGTCGGACAAGTCGGCGGCTGCCCAATCTAGTCCCGGGATCGTGGGGACGACCCCATAGTCGTCGGACAAGTCGGCGGCTGGCCAAATTTGGCCCGTGGTCGTGAGGACGACCCTATTGTCGTCGGAAATGTCGGCGGCTGGCCAACTTTGGCCCGTGGTCGTGAAGACGACCCAATAGTCGTCGGACAAGACGGTGGCCGGCCAATCTAGTCCCGGGGTCGTGGGGACGA
Organism: Andrena praecox; assembly: GCA_963932275.1. NCBI lineage: Eukaryota > Metazoa > Arthropoda > Insecta > Hymenoptera > Andrenidae > Andrena > Andrena praecox. The sequence goes on along the minus strand of CAWVQO010000615.1, from coordinate 1,647,710 downwards.
CCCTATAGTCGTCGGACAAGTCGGCGGCTGGCCATCTTTGGCCCGGGGTTGTGGGGACGAATCTATAGTCGTCGGACATGTCGGCGGCTGGCCAACTTTGGCCCGTGGTCGTGGAGACGATCTTATAGTCGTCGGACTTGACGGTGGCGTGCCAATCTAGTCCCGGGGTCGTAGGGACGACCCTATAGTCGTCGGACATTTCGGCGATTGGCCAACATTCGCCCGGGGTCGTGGGGACGACCCTATAGTCGTCGGATATGTCGGCGGCTGGCCAACTTTGGCCCGTGGTCGTGGGGACGACCGTATAGTCGTCGGAAATGACGGTGGCGGGCCAATCTAGTCCCGGGGTCGTGGGGACGACCCTATAGTCGTCGGACAAGTCGGCGGCGGGCCAACCTAGTCCCGGGGTCGTGGGGATGACCCTATAGTCGTCGGACATGTCGGTGGCGGGCCAGTCTAGTCCCGGGTCGTGGGGACGACCCTATAGTCGTCGGACATGTCGGCGGCTGGCCAACTTTGGCCCGTGGTCGTGGGGAGGACCCTATACTCGTCGGACAAGTCGGCGGCGTACCAACCTAGTCCGGGGGTCGTGGGGACGACCCTATAGTCGTCGGATATGACGGTGGCGGGCCAGTCTAGTCCCGGGTCGTGGGGACGACCCTATAGTCGTCGGACATATCAGCGGCTGGCCAACTTTGGCCCGGGGTCGTGGGGACGACCCTACAGTCGTCGGATATGTCGGCGGCTGGCCAACTTTGGCCCGTGGTCGTGGGGACGACCGTATAGTCGTCGGAAATGACGGTGGCGGGCCAATCTAGTCCCGGGGTCGTGGGGACGACCCTATAGTCGTCGGACAAGTCGGCGGCGGGCCAACCTAGTCCCGGGGTCGTGGGGATGACCCTATAGTCGTCGGACATGACGGTGGCGGGCCAGTCTAGTCCCGGGTCGTGGGGACGACCCTATAGTCGTCGGACATGTCGCTGGCTGGCCAACTTTGGCCCATGGTCGTGGGGACGACCCTATAGTCGTCGGACAGAACGGTGGCGGGCCAATCTAGTCCCGGGGTCGTGGGGACGACCCTATAGTCGTCGGACAAGTCGGGGGCGGGCCTACCTAGTCCCGGGGTCGTGGGGACGACCCTATAGTCGTCGGATAAGTCGGCAGCTTGCCAACTTTGGCCCGGGGTCGTGGGAACGACCCTATAGTCGTCGGACAAGTCGGGGGCGAGCCCACCTAGTCCGGGGGTCGTGGGGACGACCCTATAGTCGTCGGACAAGTCGGCGGCCGGCCAACCTAGTCCGGGGGTCGTGGGGACGACCCTATAGTCGTCGGACATGACGGTGGCGGGCCAATCTAGTCCCGGGGTCGTGGGGACGACCCCATAGTCGTTGGACATGACGGTGGCGGGCCAGTCTAGTCCCGGGTCGTGGTCACGACCCTATAGTCGTCGGAAATGTCGCCGGCTGGCCAACTTTGGCCCGTGGTCGTGGGGACGACCCTATAGTCGTCGGACAAGTCGGCGGCTGTCCAGCTTTGGCCCGGGGTCGTGGGGACGACCCTATAGTCGTCGGACATAACGGTGGCGGGCCAACTTTGGCCCGGGGACGTGGGGACGACCCTATAGTCTGCGGACAAGTCGGCGGCTGGCCAAATTTGGCCCGTGGTCGTGGGGACGACCCTATAGTCGTCGGACATGACGGTGTCGGGCCAATCTAGTCCCGGGATCGTGGGGACGACCCTATAGTCGTCGGACAAGTCGGCGGCTGTCCAGCTTTGGCCCGGCGTCGTGGGGACGACCCTATAGTCGTCGGACATAACGGTGGCGGGCCAACTTTGGCCCGGGGACGTGGGGACGACCCTATAGTCTGCGGACAAGTCGGCGGCTGGCCAAATTTGGCCCGTGGTCGTGGGGACGACCCTATAGTCGTGGGACATGACGGTGGCGGGCCAATCTAGTCCCGGGGTCATGGGGACGACTCTATAGTCGTCGGACAAGTCGGCGGCTGGCCAACTTTGGCCCGTGGTCGTGGGGACGACCCTATATTCGTCGGACATGACGGTGTCGGGCCAATCTAGTCCCGGGATCGTGGGGACGACCCTATAGTCGTCGGACAAGTCGGCGGCGAGCCAAGCTAGTCCGGGGGTCGTGGGGACGAGCCTATAGTCGTCGGACATGTCGGCGGCGAGTCAACTTTAGACCGTAGTCGTGGGGACGACCCTATAGTCGTCGGACAAGTCGGCTGCGGGCCAACCTAGTCCCGGGGCCGTGGGGACGACCCTATAGTCGTCGGACAAGTCGGCGGCTGGCCAAATTTGGCCCGTGGTCGTGAGGACGACCCTATTGTCGTCGGAAATGTCGGCGGCTGGCCAACTTTGGCCCGTGGTCGTGAAGACGACCCTATAGTCGTCGGACAAGACGGTGGCGGGCCAATCTAGTCCCGGGGTCGTGGGGACGACCCTATAGTCGTCGGACAAGTCGGCGGCTGCCCAATCTAGTCCCGGGATCGTAGGGACGACCCCATAGTCGTCGGACAAGTCGGCGGCTGGCCAAATTTGGCCCGTGGTCGTGAGGACGACCCTATTGTCGTCGGAAATGTCGGCGGCTGGCCAACTTTGGCCCGTGGTCGTGAAGACGACCCAATAGTCGTCGGACAAGACGGTGGCCGGCCAATCTAGTCCCGGGGTCGTGGGGACGACCCTATAGTCGTCGGACAAGTCGGCGGCTGGCCATCTTTGGCCCGGGGTTGTGGGGACGAATCTATAGTCGTCGGACATGTCGGCGGCTGGCCAACTTTGGCCCGTGGTCGTGGAGACGATCTTATAGTCGTCGGACTTGACGGTGGCGTGCCAATCTAGTCCCGGGGTCGTAGGGACGACCCTATAGTCGTCGGACATTTCGGCGATTGGCCAACATTCGCCCGGGGTCGTGGGGACGACCCTATAGTCGACGGACATGTCGGCGGCTGGCCAACTTTGGCCCGTGGTCGTGGAGACGATCTTATAGTCGTCGGACTTGACGGTGGCGTGCCAATCTAGTCCCGGGGTCGTAGGGACGACCCTATAGTCGTCGGACATTTCGGCGATTGGCCAACATTCGCCCGGGGTCGTGGGGACGACCCTATAGTCGACGGACATGTCGGCGGCTGGCCAACTTTGGCCCGGGGTCGTGGGGACGAATCTATAGTCGTCGGACATGACGGTGGCGGGCCAATCTAGTTCCGGGGTCGTGGGGACGACCCTATAGTCGTCGGACAAGTCGGCGGCTGGCCAAATTTGGCCCGTGGTCGTGAGGACGACCCTATTGTCGTCGGAAATGTCGGCGGCTGGCCAACTTTGGCCCGTGGTCGTGAAGACGACCCAATAGTCGTCGGACAAGACGGTGGCGGGCCAATCTAGTCCCGGGGTCGTGGGGACGACCCTATAGTCGTCGGACAAGTCGGCGGCTGGCCATCTTTGGCCCGGGGTTGTGGGGACGAATCTATAGTCGTCGGACATGTCGGCGGCTGGCCAACTTTGGCCCGTCGTCGTGGAGACGATCTTATAGTCGTCGGACTTGACGGTGGCGTGCCAATCTAGTCCCGGGGTCGTAGGGACGACCCTATAGTCGTCGGACATTTCGGCGATTGGCCAACATTCGCCCGGGGTCGTGGGGACGACCCTATAGTCGACGGACATGTCGGCGGCTGGCCAACTTTGGCCCGTGGTCGTGGAGACGATCCTATAGTCGTCGGACTTGACGGTGGCGGGCCAAACTAGTCCCGGGGTTGTGGGGACGACCCTATAGTCGTTGGACATTTCGGCGGCTTGCCAACTTTGGCCCGGGGTCGTGGGGACGACCCAATAGTCGTCGGACATGACGGCGGCTGGCCGACCTAGTCCCGAGGTCGTGGGGACGACCGTATAGTCGTCCGATATGTTGGCGGCTTGTCAACCTAGTCCCGGGGTCGTGGGGACGACCCTATAGTCGTTGGACATGACGGTGGCCGGCCAATCTAGTGCCGGGGTCGTGGGGACGACCCTATAGTCGTCGGACATGTCGGCGATTGGCCAACGTTGGCCCGGGGTCGTGGGGACGACCCTATAGTCGTCGGACAAGACGGCGGCTGGATATTCTTGGCTCGCGGTCGTGGGGACGACCCTATAGTCGTCGGAAATGACGGTGGCTGGCCAACATTCGCCCGGGGTCGTGGGGACGACCCTATAGTCGACGGACATGTCGGCGGCTGGCCAACTTTGGCCCGTGGTCGTGGAGACGATCCTATAGTCGTCGGACTTGATGGTGGCGGGCCAAACTAGTCCCGGGGTCGTGGGGACGACCCTATAGTCGTCGGACATGACGGTGGCGGGCCAATCTAGTCCCGGGGTCGTAGGAACGACCCTATAGTCGTCGGACATGTCGGCGATTGGCCAACGTTGGCCCGGGGTCGTGGGGACGACCCTATAGTCGTCGGACAAGACGGCGGCTGGATATTCTTGGCTCGCGGTCGTGGGGACGACCCTATAGTCGTCGGAAATGACGGTGGCTGGCCAACATTCGCCCGGGGTCGTGGGGACGACCCTATAGTCGACGGACATGTCGGCGGCTGGCCAACTTTGGCCCGTGGTCGTGGAGACGATCCTATAGTCGTCGGACTTGATGGTGGCGGGCCAAACTAGTCCCGGGGTTGTGGGGACGACCCTATAGTCGTTGGACATTTCGGCGGCTTGCCAACTTTGGCCCGGGGTCGTGGGGACGACCCAATAGTCGTCGGACATGACGGCGGCTGGCCGACCTAGTCCCGAGGTCGTGGGGACGACCGTATAGTCGTCCGATATGTTGGCGGCTTGTCAACCTAGTCCCGGGGTCGTGGGGACGACCCTATAGTCGTTGGACATGACGGTGGCCGGCCAATCTAGTGCCGGGGTCGTGGGGACGACCCTATAGTCGTCGGACTTGACGGTGGCGGGCCAATCTAGTACCGGGGTCGTGGGACGACCCCACAGTCGTCGGACATGTCGGCGGCTGGCCAACTTTGGCCCGTGGTCGTGGAGACGATCTTATAGTCGTCGGACTTGACGGTGGCGGACCAATCTAGTCCCGGGGTCGTGGGGACGACCCTATAGTCGTCGGACAAGTCGGCGGCGGGCCAACCTAGTGCCGGGGTCGTGGGGACGACCCTATAGTCGTCGGATAAGTCGGCAGCTTGCCAACTTTGGCCCGGGGTCGTGGGAACGACCCTATAGTCGTCGGACAAGTCGGGGGCGAGCCCACCTAGTCCGGGGGTCGTGGGGACGACCCTATAGTCGTCGGACAAGTCGGCGGCCGGCCAACCTAGTCCGGGGGTCGTGGGGACTACCCTATAGTCGTCGGACATGACGGTGGCGGGCCAGTCTAGTCCCGGGTCGTGGGCACGACCCTATAGTCGTCGGAAATGTCGCCGGCTGGCCAACTTTGGCCCGTGGTCGTGGGGACGACCCTATAGTCGTCGGACAAGTCGTCGGCTGTCCAGCTTTGGCCCGGGGTCGTGGGGACGACCCTATAGTCGTCGGACAAGTCGGCGGCTGTCCAGCTTTGGCCCGGGGTCGTGGGGACGACCCTATAGTCGTCGGACTTGACGGTGGCGGACCAATCTAGTCCCGGGGTCGTGGGGACGACCCTATAGTCGTCGGACTTGACGGTGGCGGGCCAATCTAGTCCCGGGGTCGTGGGGACGACCCTATAGTCGTCGGACAAGACGGTGGGGGCCAATCTAGTCCCGGCGTCGTGGGGACGACCCTATAGTCGTCGGACAAGTCGGCGGCTGGCCAACTTTTGCCCGGGGTCGTGGGGACGACCCTATAGTGGTCGGACTAGTCGGCGGCTGGCCAACCTAGTCCCGGGTCCGTGGGGACGACCCTATAGTCCTCGGACAAGTCGGCGGCTGGCCAACTTTGGCCCGGGGTTGTAGGGACAACCCTATAGTCGTCGGACAAGTCGGAGGCTGGCCAACTTTGGCCCGTGGTCGTGGGGACGACCCTTTAGTCGTCGGACATGATGGTGGCGGGCCAATCTAGTTCCGGGGTCGTGGGGACGACCCCATAGTCGTTGGACATGACGGTGGCGGGCCAGTCTAGTCCCGGGTCGTGGGCACGACCCTATAGTCGTCGGAAATGTCGGCGGCTGGCCAACTTTGGCCCGTGGTCGTGAAGACGACCCTATAGTCGTCGGACAAGACGGTGGCGGGCCAATCTAGTCCCGGGGTCGTGGGGACGACCCTATAGTCGTCGGACAAGTCGGCGGCTGCCCAATCTAGTCCCGGGATCGTAGGGACGACCCCATAGTCGTCGGACAAGTCGGCGGCTGGCCAACTTTGGCCCGGGGTCGTGGGGACGAATCTATAGTCGTCGGACATGACGGTGGCGGGCCAATCTAGTCCCGGGGTCGTGGGGACGACCCCATAGTCGTTGGACATGACGGTGGCGGGCCAGTCTAGTCCCGGGTCGTGGGCACGACCCTATAGTCGTCGGAAATGTCGGCGGCTGGCCAACTTTGGCCCGTGGTCGTGGGGACGACCCTATAGTCGTTGGACATGACGGTGGCGGGCCAATCTAGTCCCGGGGTCGTAGGGACGACCCTATAGTCGTCGGACATGTCGGCGATTGGCCAACATTGGCCCGGGGTCGTGGGGACGACCCTATAGTCGTCGGACAAGTCGGCGGCTGGCCAACGTTTACCCGGGGTCGTGGGGACGACCCTATAGTCGTCGGACAAGTCGGCGGCGAGCCAAGCTAGTCCGGGGGTCGTGGGGACGAGTCTATAGTCGTCGGACATGTCGGCGGCGAGCCAACTTTAGACCGTAGTCGTGGGGACGACCCTATAGTCGTCGGACAAGTCGGCTGCGGGCCAACCTAGTCCCGGGGCCGTGGGGACGACCCTATAGTCGTCGGACAAGCCGGCGGCTGGCCAAATTTGGCCCGTGGTCGTGAGGACGACCCTATTGTCGTCGGAAATGTCGGCGGCTGGCCAACTTTGGCCCGTGGTCGTGAAGACGACCCTATAGTCGTCGGACAAGACGGTGGCGGGCCAATCTAGTCCCGGGGTCGTGGGGACGACCCTATAGTCGTCGGACAAGTCGGCGGCTGCCCAATCTAGTCCCGGGATCGTAGGGACGACCCCATAGTCGTCGGACAAGTCGGCGGCTGGCCAACTTTGGCCCGGGGTCGTGGGGACGAATCTATAGTCGTCGGACATGACGGTGGCGGGCCAATCTAGTTCCGGGGTCGTGGGGACGACCCTATAGTCGTCGGACAAGTCGGCGGCTGGCCAAATTTGGCCCGTGGTCGTGAGGACGACCCTATTGTCGTCGGACATGGCGGTGGCGGCCCAATCCAGTCCCGGGATCGTAGGGACGACCCTATAGTCGTCGGACAAGTCGGCGGCTGGCCATCTTTGGCGCGGGGTTGTGGGGACGAATCTATAGTCGTCGGACATGTCGGCGGCTGGCCAACTTTGGCCCGTGGCCGTGGGGACGACCCTATAGTCGTCGGACAAGTCGGCGGCTGCCCAATCTAGTCCCGGGATCGTAGGGACGACCCTATAGTCGTCGGACAAGTCGGCGGCTGGCCAACGTTTACCCGGGGTCGTGGGGACGACCCTATAGTCGTCGGACAAGTCGGCGGCGAGCCAAGCTAGTCCGGGGGTCGTGGGGACGAGCCTATAGTCGTCGGACATGTCGGCGGCGAGCCAACTTTAGACCGTAGTCGTGGGGACGACCCTATAGTCGTCGGACAAGTCGGCTGCGGGCCAACCTAGTCCAGGGGCCGTGGGGACGACCCTATAGTCGTCGGACAAGTCGGCGGCTGGCCAAATTTGGCCCGTGGTCGTGAGGACGACCCTATTGTCGTCGGAAATGTCGGGCGGCTGGCCAACTTTGGCCCGTGGTCGTGAAGACGACCCTATAGTCGTCGGACAAGACGGTGGCGGGCCAATCTAGTCCCGGGGTCGTGGGGACGACCCTATAGTCGTCGGACAAGTCGGCGGCTGCCCAATCTAGTCCCGGGATCGTAGGGACGACCCCATAGTCGTCGGACAAGTCGGCGGCTGGCCAACTTTGGCCCGGGGTCGTGGGGACGAATCTATAGTCGTCGGACATGACGGTGGCGGGCCAATCTAGTTCCGGGGTCGTGGGGACGACCCTATAGTCGTCGGACAAGTCGGCGGCTGGCCAAATTTGGCCCGTGGTCGTGAGGACGACCCTATTGTCGTCGGAAATGTCGGCGGCTGGCCAACTTTGGCCCGTGGTCGTGAAGACGACCCTATAGTCGTCGGACAAGACGGTGGCGGGCCAATCTAGTCCCGGGGTCGTGGGGACGACCCTATAGTCATCGGACAAGTCGGCGGCATGCCACCTTTGGCCCGGGGTCGTGGGGACGACCCTATAGTCGTCGGACATGACGGTGGCGGGCCAATCTAGTTCCGGGGTCGTGGGGACGACCCTATAGTCGTCGGACAAGTCGGCGGCTGGCCAAATTTGGCCCGTGGTCGTGAGGACGACCCTATTGTCGTCGGAAATGTCGGCGGCTGGCCAACTTTGGCCCGTGGTCGTGAAGGCGACCCTATAGTCGTCGGACAAGACGGTGGCGGACCAATCTAGTCCCGGGGTCGTGGGGACGACCCTATAGTCGTCGGACAAGTCGGCGGCTGCCCAATCTAGTCCCGGGATCGTAGGGACGACCCCATAGTCGTCGGACAAGTCGGCGGCTGGCCAACTTTGGCCCGGGGTCGTGGGGACGAATCTATAGTCGTCGGACATGACGGCGGCTGGCCAACTTTGGCCCGTGGCCGTGGGGACGACCTTATTGTCGTCGGACATGGAGGTGGCGGCCCAATCTAGTCCCGGGATCGTAGGGACGACCCTATAGTCGTCGGACAAGTCGGCGGCTGGCCATCTTTGGCCCGGGGTTGTGGGGACGAATCTATAGTCGTCGGACAAGTCGGCGGCTGCCCAATCTAGTCCCGGGATCGTAGGGACGACCCTATAGTCGTCGGACAAGTCGGCGGCTGGCCAACGTTTGCCCGGGGTCGTGGGGACGACCCTATAGTCGTCGGACAAGTCGGCGGCGAGCCAAGCTAGTCCGGGGGTCGTGGGGACGAGCCTATAGTCGTCGGACATGTCGGCGGCGAGCCAACTTTAGACCGTAGTCGTGGGGACGACCCTATAGTCGTCGGACAAGTCGGCTGCGGGCCAACCTAGTCCCGGGGCCGTGGGGACGACCCTATAGTCGTCGGACAAGTCGGCGGCTGGCAAACTTTGGCCCGTGGTCGTGGGGACGACCCTTTAGTCGTCGGATATGTCGGCGGCTGGCCAACTTTGGCCCGGGGTCGTGGGGACGAATCTATAGTCGTCGGACATGTCGGCGGCTGCCCAGCTTTGGCCCGTGGCCGTGGGGACGACCTTATTGTCGTCGGACATGGCGGTGGCGGCCCAATCTAGTCCCGGGATCGTAAGGACGACCCTATAGTCGTCGGACAAGTCGGCGGCTGGCCATCTTTGGCCCGGGGTTGTGGGGACGAATCTATAGTCGTCGGACATGTCGGCGGCTGGCCAACTTTGGCCCGTGGTCGTGGGGAGGACCCTATAGTCGTCGGACAAGTCGGCGGCTGCCCAATCTAGTCCCGGGATCGTAGGGACGACCCTATAGTCGTCGGACAAGTCGGCGGCTGTCCAACTTTGGCCCGGGGTCGTGGGGACGACCCTATAGTCGTCGGACTTGACGGTCGCGGGCCAATCTAGTCCCGGGGTCGTGGGGACGACTCTATAGTCGTCAGACATATCGGTGGCGAGCCAACCTAGTCCCGGGGTCGTGGGGACGACCCTATAGTCGTCGGACAAGTCGGCGGCGGGCCAACCTAGACCCGGGGTCGTGGGGATGACCCTATAGTCGTCGGACATGACGGTGGCGGGCCAGTCTAGTCCCGGGTCGTGGGGACGACCCTATAGTCGTCGGACATGTCGGCGGCTGGCCAACTTTGGCCCGTGGTCGTGGGGACGACCCTATAGTCGTCGGACATGTCGGCGGCTGGCCAACTTTGGCCCGTGGTCGTGGGGACGACCCTTTAGTCGTCGGATATGTCGGCGGCAGGCCAACTTTGGCCCGGGGTCGTGGGGACGAATCTATAGTCGTCGGACATGTCGGCGGCTGGCCAACTTTGGCCCGGGGTCGTGGGGATGACCCTATAGTCGTCGGACATGACGGTGGCGGGCCAGTCTAGTCCCGGGTCGTGGGGACGACCCTATAGTCGTCAGACATGACGGTGGCGAGCCAACCTAGTCCCGGGGTCGTGGGGACGACCCTATAGTCGTCGGACAAGTCGGCGGCGAGCCCACCTAGTCGGGTGGTCGTGGGGACGACCCTATAGTCGTCGGACAAGTCGGCGGCCGGCCAACCTAGTCCGGGGTCGTGGGGACGACCCTATAGTCACCGGACAAGTCGGCGGCATGCCACCTTTGGCCCGGGGTCGTGGGGACGACCCTATAGTCGTCGGACATGACGGTGGCGGGCCAATCTAGTTCCGGGGTCGTGGGGACGACCCTATAGTCGTCGGACAAGTCGGCGGCTGGCCAAATTTGGCCCGTGGTCGTGAGGACGACCCTATTGTCGTCGGAAATGTCGGCGGCTGGCCAACTTTGGCCCGTGGTCGTGAAGGCGACCCTATAGTCGTCGGACAAGACGGTGGCGGACCAATCTAGTCCCGGGGTCGTGGGGACGACCCTATAGTCGTCGGACAAGTCGGCGGCTGCCCAATCTAGTCCCGGGATCGTAGGGACGACCCCATAGTCGTCGGACAAGTCGGCGGCTGGCCAACTTTGGCCCGGGGTCGTGGGGACGAATCTATAGTCGTCGGACATGACGGCGGCTGGCCAACTTTGGCCCGTGGCCGTGGGGACGACCTTATTGTCGTCGGACATGGAGGTGGCGGCCCAATCTAGTCCCGGGATCGTAGGGACGACCCTATAGTCGTCGGACAAGTCGGCGGCTGGCCATCTTTGGCCCGGGGTTGTGGGGACGAATCTATAGTCGTCGGACAAGTCGGCGGCTGCCCAATCTAGTCCCGGGATCGTAGGGACGACCCTATAGTCGTCGGACAAGTCGGCGGCTGGCCAACGTTTGCCCGGGGTCGTGGGGACGACCCTATAGTCGTCGGACAAGTCGGCGGCGAGCCAAGCTAGTCCGGGGGTCGTGGGGACGAGCCTATAGTCGTCGGACATGTCGGCGGCGAGCCAACTTTAGACCGTAGTCGTGGGGACGACCCTATAGTCGTCGGACAAGTCGGCTGCGGGCCAACCTAGTCCCGGGGCCGTGGGGACGACCCTATAGTCGTCGGACAAGTCGGCGGCTGGCAAACTTTGGCCCGTGGTCGTGGGGACGACCCTTTAGTCGTCGGATATGTCGGCGGCTGGCCAACTTTGGCCCGGGGTCGTGGGGACGAATCTATAGTCGTCGGACATGTCGGCGGCTGCCCAGCTTTGGCCCGTGGCCGTGGGGACGACCTTATTGTCGTCGGACATGGCGGTGGCGGCCCAATCTAGTCCCGGGATCGTAAGGACGACCCTATAGTCGTCGGACAAGTCGGCGGCTGGCCATCTTTGGCCCGGGGTTGTGGGGACGAATCTATAGTCGTCGGACATGTCGGCGGCTGGCCAACTTTGGCCCGTGGTCGTGGGGAGGACCCTATAGTCGTCGGACAAGTCGGCGGCTGCCCAATCTAGTCCCGGGATCGTAGGGACGACCCTATAGTCGTCGGACAAGTCGGCGGCTGTCCAACTTTGGCCCGGGGTCGTGGGGACGACCCTATAGTCGTCGGACTTGACGGTCGCGGGCCAATCTAGTCCCGGGGTCGTGGGGACGACTCTATAGTCGTCAGACATATCGGTGGCGAGCCAACCTAGTCCCGGGGTCGTGGGGACGACCCTATAGTCGTCGGACAAGTCGGCGGCGGGCCAACCTAGACCCGGGGTCGTGGGGATGACCCTATAGTCGTCGGACATGACGGTGGCGGGCCAGTCTAGTCCCGGGTCGTGGGGACGACCCTATAGTCGTCGGACATGTCGGCGGCTGGCCAACTTTGGCCCGTGGTCGTGGGGACGACCCTATAGTCGTCGGACATGTCGGCGGCTGGCCAACTTTGGCCCGTGGTCGTGGGGACGACCCTTTAGTCGTCGGATATGTCGGCGGCAGGCCAACTTTGGCCCGGGGTCGTGGGGACGAATCTATAGTCGTCGGACATGTCGGCGGCTGGCCAACTTTGGCCCGGGGTCGTGGGGATGACCCTATAGTCGTCGGACATGACGGTGGCGGGCCAGTCTAGTCCCGGGTCGTGGGGACGACCCTATAGTCGTCAGACATGACGGTGGCGAGCCAACCTAGTCCCGGGGTCGTGGGGACGACCCTATAGTCGTCGGACAAGTCGGCGGCGAGCCCACCTAGTCGGGTGGTCGTGGGGACGACCCTATAGTCGTCGGACAAGTCGGCGGCCGGCCAACCTAGTCCGGGGGTCGTGGGGACGACCCTATAGTCGTCGGACAAGACGGTGGCGGGCCAATCTAGTCCCGGGGTCGTGGGGACGACCCTATAGTCGTCGGACAAGTCGGCGGCTGCCCAATCTAGTCCCGGGATCGTAGGGACGACCCCATAGTCGTCGGACAAGTCGGCGGCTGGCCAACTTTGGCCCGGGGTCGTGGGGACGAATCTATAGTCGTCGGACATGACGGTGGCGGGCCAATCTAGTTCCGGGGTCGTGGGGACGACCCTATAGTCGTCGGACAAGTCGGCGGCTGGCCAAATTTGGCCCGTGGTCGTGAGGACGACCCTATTGTCGTCGGACATGGCGGTGGCGGCCCAATCCAGTCCCGGGATCGTAGGGACGACCCTATAGTCGTCGGACAAGTCGGCGGCTGGCCATCTTTGGCGCGGGGTTGTGGGGACGAATCTATAGTCGTCGGACATGTCGGCGGCTGGCCAACTTTGGCCCGTGGCCGTGGGGACGACCCTATAGTCGTCGGACAAGTCGGCGGCTGCCCAATCTAGTCCCGGGATCGTAGGGACGACCCTATAGTCGTCGGACAAGTCGGCGGCTGGCCAACGTTTACCCGGGGTCGTGGGGACGACCCTATAGTCGTCGGACAAGTCGGCGGCGAGCCAAGCTAGTCCGGGGGTCGTGGGGACGAGCCTATAGTCGTCGGACATGTCGGCGGCGAGCCAACTTTAGACCGTAGTCGTGGGGACGACCCTATAGTCGTCGGACAAGTCGGCTGCGGGCCAACCTAGTCCAGGGGCCGTGGGGACGACCCTATAGTCGTCGGACAAGTCGGCGGCTGGCCAAATTTGGCCCGTGGTCGTGAGGACGACCCTATTGTCGTCGGAAATGTCGGGCGGCTGGCCAACTTTGGCCCGTGGTCGTGAAGACGACCCTATAGTCGTCGGACAAGACGGTGGCGGGCCAATCTAGTCCCGGGGTCGTGGGGACGACCCTATAGTCGTCGGACAAGTCGGCGGCTGCCCAATCTAGTCCCGGGATCGTAGGGACGACCCCATAGTCGTCGGACAAGTCGGCGGCTGGCCAACTTTGGCCCGGGGTCGTGGGGACGAATCTATAGTCGTCGGACATGACGGTGGCGGGCCAATCTAGTTCCGGGGTCGTGGGGACGACCCTATAGTCGTCGGACAAGTCGGCGGCTGGCCAAATTTGGCCCGTGGTCGTGAGGACGACCCTATTGTCGTCGGACATGGCGGTGGCGGCCCAATCCAGTCCCGGGATCGTAGGGACGACCCTATAGTCGTCGGACAAGTCGGCGGCTGGCCATCTTTGGCGCGGGGTTGTGGGGACGAATCTATAGTCGTCGGACATGTCGGCGGCTGGCCAACTTTGGCCCGTGGCCGTGGGGACGACCCTATAGTCGTCGGACAAGTCGGCGGCTGCCCAATCTAGTCCCGGGATCGTAGGGACGACCCTATAGTCGTCGGACAAGTCGGCGGCTGGCCAACGTTTACCCGGGGTCGTGGGGACGACCCTATAGTCGTCGGACAAGTCGGCGGCTGGCCAACTTTTGCCCGGGGTCGTGGGGACGACCCTATAGTGGTCGGACTAGTCGGCGGCTGGCCAACCTAGTCCCGGGTCCGTGGGGACGACCCTATAGTCCTCGGACAAGTCGGCGGCTGGCCAACTTTGGCCCGGGGTTGTAGGGACAACCCTATAGTCGTCGGACAAGTCGGAGGCTGGCCAACTTTGGCCCGTGGTCGTGGGGACGACCCTTTAGTCGTCGGACATGATGGTGGCGGGCCAATCTAGTTCCGGGGTCGTGGGGACGACCCCATAGTCGTTGGACATGACGGTGGCGGGCCAGTCTAGTCCCGGGTCGTGGGCACGACCCTATAGTCGTCGGAAATGTCGGCGGCTGGCCAACTTTGGCCCGTGGTCGTGAAGACGACCCTATAGTCGTCGGACAAGACGGTGGCGGGCCAATCTAGTCCCGGGGTCGTGGGGACGACCCTATAGTCGTCGGACAAGTCGGCGGCTGCCCAATCTAGTCCCGGGATCGTAGGGACGACCCCATAGTCGTCGGACAAGTCGGCGGCTGGCCAACTTTGGCCCGGGGTCGTGGGGACGAATCTATAGTCGTCGGACATGACGGTGGCGGGCCAATCTAGTCCCGGGGTCGTGGGGACGACCCCATAGTCGTTGGACATGACGGTGGCGGGCCAGTCTAGTCCCGGGTCGTGGGCACGACCCTATAGTCGTCGGAAATGTCGGCGGCTGGCCAACTTTGGCCCGTGGTCGTGGGGACGACCCTATAGTCGTTGGACATGACGGTGGCGGGCCAATCTAGTCCCGGGGTCGTAGGGACGACCCTATAGTCGTCGGACATGTCGGCGATTGGCCAACATTGGCCCGGGGTCGTGGGGACGACCCTATAGTCGTCGGACAAGTCGGCGGCTGGCCAACGTTTACCCGGGGTCGTGGGGACGACCCTATAGTCGTCGGACAAGTCGGCGGCGAGCCAAGCTAGTCCGGGGGTCGTGGGGACGAGTCTATAGTCGTCGGACATGTCGGCGGCGAGCCAACTTTAGACCGTAGTCGTGGGGACGACCCTATAGTCGTCGGACAAGTCGGCTGCGGGCCAACCTAGTCCCGGGGCCGTGGGGACGACCCTATAGTCGTCGGACAAGCCGGCGGCTGGCCAAATTTGGCCCGTGGTCGTGAGGACGACCCTATTGTCGTCGGAAATGTCGGCGGCTGGCCAACTTTGGCCCGTGGTCGTGAAGACGACCCTATAGTCGTCGGACAAGACGGTGGCGGGCCAATCTAGTCCCGGGGTCGTGGGGACGACCCTATAGTCGTCGGACAAGTCGGCGGCTGCCCAATCTAGTCCCGGGATCGTAGGGACGACCCCATAGTCGTCGGACAAGTCGGCGGCTGGCCAACTTTGGCCCGGGGTCGTGGGGACGAATCTATAGTCGTCGGACATGACGGTGGCGGGCCAATCTAGTTCCGGGGTCGTGGGGACGACCCTATAGTCGTCGGACAAGTCGGCGGCTGGCCAAATTTGGCCCGTGGTCGTGAGGACGACCCTATTGTCGTCGGACATGGCGGTGGCGGCCCAATCCAGTCCCGGGATCGTAGGGACGACCCTATAGTCGTCGGACAAGTCGGCGGCTGGCCATCTTTGGCGCGGGGTTGTGGGGACGAATCTATAGTCGTCGGACATGTCGGCGGCTGGCCAACTTTGGCCCGTGGCCGTGGGGACGACCCTATAGTCGTCGGACAAGTCGGCGGCTGCCCAATCTAGTCCCGGGATCGTAGGGACGACCCTATAGTCGTCGGACAAGTCGGCGGCTGGCCAACGTTTACCCGGGGTCGTGGGGACGACCCTATAGTCGTCGGACAAGTCGGCGGCTGCCCAATCTAGTCCCGGGATCGTAGGGACGACCCCATAGTCGTCGGACAAGTCGGCGGCTGGCCAACTTTGGCCCGGGGTCGTGGGGACGAATCTATAGTCGTCGGACATGACGGCGGCTGGCCAACTTTGGCCCGTGGCCGTGGGGACGACCTTATTGTCGTCGGACATGGAGGTGGCGGCCCAATCTAGTCCCGGGATCGTAGGGACGACCCTATAGTCGTCGGACAAGTCGGCGGCTGGCCATCTTTGGCCCGGGGTTGTGGGGACGAATCTATAGTCGTCGGACAAGTCGGCGGCTGCCCAATCTAGTCCCGGGATCGTAGGGACGACCCTATAGTCGTCGGACAAGTCGGCGGCTGGCCAACGTTTGCCCGGGGTCGTGGGGACGACCCTATAGTCGTCGGACAAGTCGGCGGCGAGCCAAGCTAGTCCGGGGGTCGTGGGGACGAGCCTATAGTCGTCGGACATGTCGGCGGCGAGCCAACTTTAGACCGTAGTCGTGGGGACGACCCTATAGTCGTCGGACAAGTCGGCTGCGGGCCAACCTAGTCCCGGGGCCGTGGGGACGACCCTATAGTCGTCGGACAAGTCGGCGGCTGGCAAACTTTGGCCCGTGGTCGTGGGGACGACCCTTTAGTCGTCGGATATGTCGGCGGCTGGCCAACTTTGGCCCGGGGTCGTGGGGACGAATCTATAGTCGTCGGACATGTCGGCGGCTGCCCAGCTTTGGCCCGTGGCCGTGGGGACGACCTTATTGTCGTCGGACATGGCGGTGGCGGCCCAATCTAGTCCCGGGATCGTAAGGACGACCCTATAGTCGTCGGACAAGTCGGCGGCTGGCCATCTTTGGCCCGGGGTTGTGGGGACGAATCTATAGTCGTCGGACATGTCGGCGGCTGGCCAACTTTGGCCCGTGGTCGTGGGGAGGACCCTATAGTCGTCGGACAAGTCGGCGGCTGCCCAATCTAGTCCCGGGATCGTAGGGACGACCCTATAGTCGTCGGACAAGTCGGCGGCTGTCCAACTTTGGCCCGGGGTCGTGGGGACGACCCTATAGTCGTCGGACTTGACGGTCGCGGGCCAATCTAGTCCCGGGGTCGTGGGGACGACTCTATAGTCGTCAGACATATCGGTGGCGAGCCAACCTAGTCCCGGGGTCGTGGGGACGACCCTATAGTCGTCGGACAAGTCGGCGGCGGGCCAACCTAGACCCGGGGTCGTGGGGATGACCCTATAGTCGTCGGACATGACGGTGGCGGGCCAGTCTAGTCCCGGGTCGTGGGGACGACCCTATAGTCGTCGGACATGTCGGCGGCTGGCCAACTTTGGCCCGTGGTCGTGGGGACGACCCTATAGTCGTCGGACATGTCGGCGGCTGGCCAACTTTGGCCCGTGGTCGTGGGGACGACCCTTTAGTCGTCGGATATGTCGGCGGCAGGCCAACTTTGGCCCGGGGTCGTGGGGACGAATCTATAGTCGTCGGACATGTCGGCGGCTGGCCAACTTTGGCCCGGGGTCGTGGGGATGACCCTATAGTCGTCGGACATGACGGTGGCGGGCCAGTCTAGTCCCGGGTCGTGGGGACGACCCTATAGTCGTCAGACATGACGGTGGCGAGCCAACCTAGTCCCGGGGTCGTGGGGACGACCCTATAGTCGTCGGACAAGTCGGCGGCGAGCCCACCTAGTCGGGTGGTCGTGGGGACGACCCTATAGTCGTCGGACAAGTCGGCGGCCGGCCAACCTAGTCCGGGGTCGTGGGGACGACCCTATAGTCACCGGACAAGTCGGCGGCATGCCACCTTTGGCCCGGGGTCGTGGGGACGACCCTATAGTCGTCGGACATGACGGTGGCGGGCCAATCTAGTTCCGGGGTCGTGGGGACGACCCTATAGTCGTCGGACAAGTCGGCGGCTGGCCAAATTTGGCCCGTGGTCGTGAGGACGACCCTATTGTCGTCGGAAATGTCGGCGGCTGGCCAACTTTGGCCCGTGGTCGTGAAGGCGACCCTATAGTCGTCGGACAAGACGGTGGCGGACCAATCTAGTCCCGGGGTCGTGGGGACGACCCTATAGTCGTCGGACAAGTCGGCGGCTGCCCAATCTAGTCCCGGGATCGTAGGGACGACCCCATAGTCGTCGGACAAGTCGGCGGCTGGCCAACTTTGGCCCGGGGTCGTGGGGACGAATCTATAGTCGTCGGACATGACGGCGGCTGGCCAACTTTGGCCCGTGGCCGTGGGGACGACCTTATTGTCGTCGGACATGGAGGTGGCGGCCCAATCTAGTCCCGGGATCGTAGGGACGACCCTATAGTCGTCGGACAAGTCGGCGGCTGGCCATCTTTGGCCCGGGGTTGTGGGGACGAATCTATAGTCGTCGGACAAGTCGGCGGCTGCCCAATCTAGTCCCGGGATCGTAGGGACGACCCTATAGTCGTCGGACAAGTCGGCGGCTGGCCAACGTTTGCCCGGGGTCGTGGGGACGACCCTATAGTCGTCGGACAAGTCGGCGGCGAGCCAAGCTAGTCCGGGGGTCGTGGGGACGAGCCTATAGTCGTCGGACATGTCGGCGGCGAGCCAACTTTAGACCGTAGTCGTGGGGACGACCCTATAGTCGTCGGACAAGTCGGCTGCGGGCCAACCTAGTCCCGGGGCCGTGGGGACGACCCTATAGTCGTCGGACAAGTCGGCGGCTGGCAAACTTTGGCCCGTGGTCGTGGGGACGACCCTTTAGTCGTCGGATATGTCGGCGGCTGGCCAACTTTGGCCCGGGGTCGTGGGGACGAATCTATAGTCGTCGGACATGTCGGCGGCTGCCCAGCTTTGGCCCGTGGCCGTGGGGACGACCTTATTGTCGTCGGACATGGCGGTGGCGGCCCAATCTAGTCCCGGGATCGTAAGGACGACCCTATAGTCGTCGGACAAGTCGGCGGCTGGCCATCTTTGGCCCGGGGTTGTGGGGACGAATCTATAGTCGTCGGACATGTCGGCGGCTGGCCAACTTTGGCCCGTGGTCGTGGGGAGGACCCTATAGTCGTCGGACAAGTCGGCGGCTGCCCAATCTAGTCCCGGGATCGTAGGGACGACCCTATAGTCGTCGGACAAGTCGGCGGCTGTCCAACTTTGGCCCGGGGTCGTGGGGACGACCCTATAGTCGTCGGACTTGACGGTCGCGGGCCAATCTAGTCCCGGGGTCGTGGGGACGACTCTATAGTCGTCAGACATATCGGTGGCGAGCCAACCTAGTCCCGGGGTCGTGGGGACGACCCTATAGTCGTCGGACAAGTCGGCGGCGGGCCAACCTAGACCCGGGGTCGTGGGGATGACCCTATAGTCGTCGGACATGACGGTGGCGGGCCAGTCTAGTCCCGGGTCGTGGGGACGACCCTATAGTCGTCGGACATGTCGGCGGCTGGCCAACTTTGGCCCGTGGTCGTGGGGACGACCCTATAGTCGTCGGACATGTCGGCGGCTGGCCAACTTTGGCCCGTGGTCGTGGGGACGACCCTTTAGTCGTCGGATATGTCGGCGGCAGGCCAACTTTGGCCCGGGGTCGTGGGGACGAATCTATAGTCGTCGGACATGTCGGCGGCTGGCCAACTTTGGCCCGGGGTCGTGGGGATGACCCTATAGTCGTCGGACATGACGGTGGCGGGCCAGTCTAGTCCCGGGTCGTGGGGACGACCCTATAGTCGTCAGACATGACGGTGGCGAGCCAACCTAGTCCCGGGGTCGTGGGGACGACCCTATAGTCGTCGGACAAGTCGGCGGCGAGCCCACCTAGTCGGGTGGTCGTGGGGACGACCCTATAGTCGTCGGACAAGTCGGCGGCCGGCCAACCTAGTCCGGGGGTCGTGGGGACGACCCTATAGTCGTCGGACAAGACGGTGGCGGGCCAATCTAGTCCCGGGGTCGTGGGGACGACCCTATAGTCGTCGGACAAGTCGGCGGCTGCCCAATCTAGTCCCGGGATCGTAGGGACGACCCCATAGTCGTCGGACAAGTCGGCGGCTGGCCAACTTTGGCCCGGGGTCGTGGGGACGAATCTATAGTCGTCGGACATGACGGTGGCGGGCCAATCTAGTTCCGGGGTCGTGGGGACGACCCTATAGTCGTCGGACAAGTCGGCGGCTGGCCAAATTTGGCCCGTGGTCGTGAGGACGACCCTATTGTCGTCGGACATGGCGGTGGCGGCCCAATCCAGTCCCGGGATCGTAGGGACGACCCTATAGTCGTCGGACAAGTCGGCGGCTGGCCATCTTTGGCGCGGGGTTGTGGGGACGAATCTATAGTCGTCGGACATGTCGGCGGCTGGCCAACTTTGGCCCGTGGCCGTGGGGACGACCCTATAGTCGTCGGACAAGTCGGCGGCTGCCCAATCTAGTCCCGGGATCGTAGGGACGACCCTATAGTCGTCGGACAAGTCGGCGGCTGGCCAACGTTTACCCGGGGTCGTGGGGACGACCCTATAGTCGTCGGACAAGTCGGCGGCGAGCCAAGCTAGTCCGGGGGTCGTGGGGACGAGCCTATAGTCGTCGGACATGTCGGCGGCGAGCCAACTTTAGACCGTAGTCGTGGGGACGACCCTATAGTCGTCGGACAAGTCGGCTGCGGGCCAACCTAGTCCAGGGGCCGTGGGGACGACCCTATAGTCGTCGGACAAGTCGGCGGCTGGCCAAATTTGGCCCGTGGTCGTGAGGACGACCCTATTGTCGTCGGAAATGTCGGGCGGCTGGCCAACTTTGGCCCGTGGTCGTGAAGACGACCCTATAGTCGTCGGACAAGACGGTGGCGGGCCAATCTAGTCCCGGGGTCGTGGGGACGACCCTATAGTCGTCGGACAAGTCGGCGGCTGCCCAATCTAGTCCCGGGATCGTAGGGACGACCCCATAGTCGTCGGACAAGTCGGCGGCTGGCCAACTTTGGCCCGGGGTCGTGGGGACGAATCTATAGTCGTCGGACATGACGGTGGCGGGCCAATCTAGTTCCGGGGTCGTGGGGACGACCCTATAGTCGTCGGACAAGTCGGCGGCTGGCCAAATTTGGCCCGTGGTCGTGAGGACGACCCTATTGTCGTCGGACATGGCGGTGGCGGCCCAATCCAGTCCCGGGATCGTAGGGACGACCCTATAGTCGTCGGACAAGTCGGCGGCTGGCCATCTTTGGCGCGGGGTTGTGGGGACGAATCTATAGTCGTCGGACATGTCGGCGGCTGGCCAACTTTGGCCCGTGGCCGTGGGGACGACCCTATAGTCGTCGGACAAGTCGGCGGCTGCCCAATCTAGTCCCGGGATCGTAGGGACGACCCTATAGTCGTCGGACAAGTCGGCGGCTGGCCAACGTTTACCCGGGGTCGTGGGGACGACCCTATAGTCGTCGGACAAGTCGGCGGCGAGCCAAGCTAGTCCGGGGGTCGTGGGGACGAGCCTATAGTCGTCGGACATGTCGGCGGCGAGCCAACTTTAGACCGTAGTCGTGGGGACGACCCTATAGTCGTCGGACAAGTCGGCTGCGGGCCAACCTAGTCCAGGGGCCGTGGGGACGACCCTATAGTCGTCGGACAAGTCGGCGGCTGGCCAAATTTGGCCCGTGGTCGTGAGGACGACCCTATTGTCGTCGGAAATGTCGGGCGGCTGGCCAACTTTGGCCCGTGGTCGTGAAGACGACCCTATAGTCGTCGGACAAGACGGTGGCGGGCCAATCTAGTCCCGGGGTCGTGGGGACGACCCTATAGTCGTCGGACAAGTCGGCGGCTGCCCAATCTAGTCCCGGGATCGTAGGGACGACCCCATAGTCGTCGGACAAGTCGGCGGCTGGCCAACTTTGGCCCGGGGTCGTGGGGACGAATCTATAGTCGTCGGACATGACGGTGGCGGGCCAATCTAGTTCCGGGGTCGTGGGGACGACCCTATAGTCGTCGGACAAGTCGGCGGCTGGCCAAATTTGGCCCGTGGTCGTGAGGACGACCCTATTGTCGTCGGAAATGTCGGCGGCTGGCCAACTTTGGCCCGTGGTCGTGAAGACGACCCTATAGTCGTCGGACAAGACGGTGGCGGGCCAATCTAGTCCCGGGGTCGTGGGGACGACCCTATAGTCATCGGACAAGTCGGCGGCATGCCACCTTTGGCCCGGGGTCGTGGGGACGACCCTATAGTCGTCGGACATGACGGTGGCGGGCCAATCTAGTTCCGGGGTCGTGGGGACGACCCTATAGTCGTCGGACAAGTCGGCGGCTGGCCAAATTTGGCCCGTGGTCGTGAGGACGACCCTATTGTCGTCGGAAATGTCGGCGGCTGGCCAACTTTGGCCCGTGGTCGTGAAGGCGACCCTATAGTCGTCGGACAAGACGGTGGCGGACCAATCTAGTCCCGGGGTCGTGGGGACGACCCTATAGTCGTCGGACAAGTCGGCGGCTGCCCAATCTAGTCCCGGGATCGTAGGGACGACCCCATAGTCGTCGGACAAGTCGGCGGCTGGCCAACTTTGGCCCGGGGTCGTGGGGACGAATCTATAGTCGTCGGACATGACGGCGGCTGGCCAACTTTGGCCCGTGGCCGTGGGGACGACCTTATTGTCGTCGGACATGGAGGTGGCGGCCCAATCTAGTCCCGGGATCGTAGGGACGACCCTATAGTCGTCGGACAAGTCGGCGGCTGGCCATCTTTGGCCCGGGGTTGTGGGGACGAATCTATAGTCGTCGGACAAGTCGGCGGCTGCCCAATCTAGTCCCGGGATCGTAGGGACGACCCTATAGTCGTCGGACAAGTCGGCGGCTGGCCAACGTTTGCCCGGGGTCGTGGGGACGACCCTATAGTCGTCGGACAAGTCGGCGGCGAGCCAAGCTAGTCCGGGGGTCGTGGGGACGAGCCTATAGTCGTCGGACATGTCGGCGGCGAGCCAACTTTAGACCGTAGTCGTGGGGACGACCCTATAGTCGTCGGACAAGTCGGCTGCGGGCCAACCTAGTCCCGGGGCCGTGGGGACGACCCTATAGTCGTCGGACAAGTCGGCGGCTGGCAAACTTTGGCCCGTGGTCGTGGGGACGACCCTTTAGTCGTCGGATATGTCGGCGGCTGGCCAACTTTGGCCCGGGGTCGTGGGGACGAATCTATAGTCGTCGGACATGTCGGCGGCTGCCCAGCTTTGGCCCGTGGCCGTGGGGACGACCTTATTGTCGTCGGACATGGCGGTGGCGGCCCAATCTAGTCCCGGGATCGTAAGGACGACCCTATAGTCGTCGGACAAGTCGGCGGCTGGCCATCTTTGGCCCGGGGTTGTGGGGACGAATCTATAGTCGTCGGACATGTCGGCGGCTGGCCAACTTTGGCCCGTGGTCGTGGGGAGGACCCTATAGTCGTCGGACAAGTCGGCGGCTGCCCAATCTAGTCCCGGGATCGTAGGGACGACCCTATAGTCGTCGGACAAGTCGGCGGCTGTCCAACTTTGGCCCGGGGTCGTGGGGACGACCCTATAGTCGTCGGACTTGACGGTCGCGGGCCAATCTAGTCCCGGGGTCGTGGGGACGACTCTATAGTCGTCAGACATATCGGTGGCGAGCCAACCTAGTCCCGGGGTCGTGGGGACGACCCTATAGTCGTCGGACAAGTCGGCGGCGGGCCAACCTAGACCCGGGGTCGTGGGGATGACCCTATAGTCGTCGGACATGACGGTGGCGGGCCAGTCTAGTCCCGGGTCGTGGGGACGACCCTATAGTCGTCGGACATGTCGGCGGCTGGCCAACTTTGGCCCGTGGTCGTGGGGACGACCCTATAGTCGTCGGACATGTCGGCGGCTGGCCAACTTTGGCCCGTGGTCGTGGGGACGACCCTTTAGTCGTCGGATATGTCGGCGGCAGGCCAACTTTGGCCCGGGGTCGTGGGGACGAATCTATAGTCGTCGGACATGTCGGCGGCTGGCCAACTTTGGCCCGGGGTCGTGGGGATGACCCTATAGTCGTCGGACATGACGGTGGCGGGCCAGTCTAGTCCCGGGTCGTGGGGACGACCCTATAGTCGTCAGACATGACGGTGGCGAGCCAACCTAGTCCCGGGGTCGTGGGGACGACCCTATAGTCGTCGGACAAGTCGGCGGCGAGCCCACCTAGTCGGGTGGTCGTGGGGACGACCCTATAGTCGTCGGACAAGTCGGCGGCCGGCCAACCTAGTCCGGGGTCGTGGGGACGACCCTATAGTCATCGGACAAGTCGGCGGCATGCCACCTTTGGCCCGGGGTCGTGGGGACGACCCTATAGTCGTCGGACATGACGGTGGCGGGCCAATCTAGTTCCGGGGTCGTGGGGACGACCCTATAGTCGTCGGACAAGTCGGCGGCTGGCCAAATTTGGCACGTGGTCGTGAGGACGACCCTATTGTCGTCGGAAATGTCGGCGGCTGGCCAACTTTGGCCCGTGGTCGTGAAGGCGACCCTATAGTCGTCGGACAAGACGGTGGCGGACCAATCTAGTCCCGGGGTCGTGGGGACGACCCTATAGTCGTCGGACAAGTCGGCGGCTGCCCAATCTAGTCCCGGGATCGTAGGGACGACCCCATAGTCGTCGGACAAGTCGGCGGCTGGCCAACTTTGGCCCGGGGTCGTGGGGACGAATCTATAGTCGTCGGACATGACGGCGGCTGGCCAACTTTGGCCCGTGGCCGTGGGGACGACCTTATTGTCGTCGGACATGGAGGTGGCGGCCCAATCTAGTCCCGGGATCGTAGGGACGACCCTATAGTCGTCGGACAAGTCGGCGGCTGGCCATCTTTGGCCCGGGGTTGTGGGGACGAATCTATAGTCGTCGGACAAGTCGGCGGCTGCCCAATCTAGTCCCGGGATCGTAGGGACGACCCTATAGTCGTCGGACAAGTCGGCGGCTGGCCAACGTTTGCCCGGGGTCGTGGGGACGACCCTATAGTCGTCGGACAAGTCGGCGGCGAGCCAAGCTAGTCCGGGGGTCGTGGGGACGAGCCTATAGTCGTCGGACATGTCGGCGGCGAGCCAACTTTAGACCGTAGTCGTGGGGACGACCCTATAGTCGTCGGACAAGTCGGCTGCGGGCCAACCTAGTCCCGGGGCCGTGGGGACGACCCTATAGTCGTCGGACAAGTCGGCGGCTGGCAAACTTTGGCCCGTGGTCGTGGGGACGACCCTTTAGTCGTCGGATATGTCGGCGGCTGGCCAACTTTGGCCCGGGGTCGTGGGGACGAATCTATAGTCGTCGGACATGTCGGCGGCTGCCCAGCTTTGGCCCGTGGCCGTGGGGACGACCTTATTGTCGTCGGACATGGCGGTGGCGGCCCAATCTAGTCCCGGGATCGTAAGGACGACCCTATAGTCGTCGGACAAGTCGGCGGCTGGCCATCTTTGGCCCGGGGTTGTGGGGACGAATCTATAGTCGTCGGACATGTCGGCGGCTGGCCAACTTTGGCCCGTGGTCGTGGGGAGGACCCTATAGTCGTCGGACAAGTCGGCGGCTGCCCAATCTAGTCCCGGGATCGTAGGGACGACCCTATAGTCGTCGGACAAGTCGGCGGCTGTCCAACTTTGGCCCGGGGTCGTGGGGACGACCCTATAGTCGTCGGACTTGACGGTCGCGGGCCAATCTAGTCCCGGGGTCGTGGGGACGACTCTATAGTCGTCAGACATATCGGTGGCGAGCCAACCTAGTCCCGGGGTCGTGGGGACGACCCTATAGTCGTCGGACAAGTCGGCGGCGGGCCAACCTAGACCCGGGGTCGTGGGGATGACCCTATAGTCGTCGGACATGACGGTGGCGGGCCAGTCTAGTCCCGGGTCGTGGGGACGACCCTATAGTCGTCGGACATGTCGGCGGCTGGCCAACTTTGGCCCGTGGTCGTGGGGACGACCCTATAGTCGTCGGACATGTCGGCGGCTGGCCAACTTTGGCCCGTGGTCGTGGGGACGACCCTTTAGTCGTCGGATATGTCGGCGGCAGGCCAACTTTGGCCCGGGGTCGTGGGGACGAATCTATAGTCGTCGGACATGTCGGCGGCTGGCCAACTTTGGCCCGGGGTCGTGGGGATGACCCTATAGTCGTCGGACATGACGGTGGCGGGCCAGTCTAGTCCCGGGTCGTGGGGACGACCCTATAGTCGTCAGACATGACGGTGGCGAGCCAACCTAGTCCCGGGGTCGTGGGGACGACCCTATAGTCGTCGGACAAGTCGGCGGCGAGCCCACCTAGTCGGGTGGTCGTGGGGACGACCCTATAGTCGTCGGACAAGTCGGCGGCCGGCCAACCTAGTCCGGGGGTCGTGGGGACGACCCTATAGTCGTCGGACATGACGGTGGCGGGCCAGTCTAGTCCCGGGTCGTGGGGACGACCCTATAGTCGTCGGACAAGACGGCGGCTGGACATCTTTGGCCCGGGGTCGTGGGGACGACCCTATAGTCGTCGGACATGTTGGCGGCTTGTCAGCCTAGTCCCGGGGTCGTGGGTACGACCCTATAGTCGTCGGACAAGTCGGCGGCTGGCCAACCTAGACCCGGGTTCGTGGGGACGACCCTATTGTCGTCGGACATGACGGTGGCGGGCCAATCTAGTCCCGGGGTCGTGGGGACGACCCTATAGTCGTCGAACAATTCGGCGGCGGGCCAAGCTTTTCCCGGGGTCGTGGGGACGACCCTATAATCGTCGGACATGACGGTGGCGGGCCAATCTAGTCCCGGGGTCGTGGGACGACCCTATAGTCGTCGGAAATGTCGGCGGCTGGCCAACTTTGGCCCGGGGTCGTGGGGACGACTCTATAGTCGTCGGAAATGTCGGCGGCTGGCCAACCTGGACTCGGGGTCGTGGGGACGACCCTATAGTCGTCGGACAAGACGGCGGCTGGGCATCTTTGGCCCGGGGTCGTGGGGACGACCTTATAGTCGTCGGACATGTTGGCGGCTTGTCAGCCTAGTCCCGGGGTGGTGGGTACGACCCTATAGTCGTCGGACAAGTCGGCGGCGGGCCAACCTTGTCCCGGGGTCGTGGGGACGACCCTATAGTCGTCGGACATGTCGGCAGCAGGCCAACTTTGGCCCGGGGTCGTGGGGACGACCCTATAGTCGTCGGACATGTCGGCGGCTGGCCAACTTTGGCCCGTGGTTGTGGGGACGACCCTATAGTCGTCGGACATGTCGGCGGCTGGTCAACATTGGCCCGTGGTCGTGGGGACGACCCTATAGTCGTCGGACAAGACGGTGGCGGACCAATCTAGTCCCGGGGTCGTGGGGACGACCCTATAGTCGTCGGACATGTCGGCGGCTGGCCAACTTTGGCCCGTGGTCGTGGGGACGATCCAATAGTCGTCGGACATGTCGGCGGCTGGCCAACTTTGGCCCGTGGTTGTGGGAACGACCCTATAGTCGTTGGACATGACGCTGGCGGTCCAATCTAGTCCCGTGGTCGTGGGGACGACCCTATAGTCGTCGGACAAGACGGTGGCGGACCAATCTAGTCCCGGGGTCGTGGGGACGACCCTATAGTCGTCGGACAAGTCGGCGGCTGGCGAACCTAGACCCGGGGTCGTGGGGACGACCCTATTGTCGTCGGACATGACGGTGGCGGGCCAATCTAGTCCGTGGTTGTGGGGACGACCCTATAGTCGTTGGACATGACGCTGGCGGTCCAATCTAGTCCCGTGGTCGTGGGGACGACCCTATAGTCGTCGGACAAGACGGTGGCGGACCAATCTAGTCCCGGGGTCGTGGGGACGACCCTATAGTCGTCGGACAAGTCGGCGGCTGGCCAACCTAGACCCGTGGTCGAGGGGACGACCCTATTGTCGTCGGACATGACGGTGGCGGGCCAATCTAGTCCCGGGGTCGTGGGGACGACCCTATAGTCGTCGAACAATTCGGCGGCGGGCCAAGCTTGTCCCGGGGTCGTGGGGACGACCCTATAATCGTCGGACATGACGGTGGCGGGCCAATCTAGTCCCGGGGTCGTGGGGGCGACCCTATAGTCGTCGGACATGTCGGCGGCTGGCCAACCTAGTCCCGAGATCGTCGGACTTGACGGTGGCGGGCCAATCTAGTCCCGGGGTCGTGGGGACGACCCTACAGTCGTCGGACATTTCGGCGGCTTGCCAACTTTGGCCCGGGGTCGTGGGGACGACCCTATAATCGTCGGACATGTCGGCGGCTGGCCAACCTAGTCCCGAGGTCGTCGGACTTGACGGTGGCGGGCCAATCTAGTCCCGGGCTCGTAGGGACGACCCTATCGTCGTCGGACATGTTGGCGATTGGCCAACATTGGCCCGGGGTCGTCGGGTCGACCCTATAGTCGTCGGACATGTCGGCGGCTGGCCAACCTAGTCCCGGGGTCGTGGGGACGACCCTATAGTCGTCGGACATGTCGGCGGCTGGCCAACTTTGGCCCGTGGTCGTGGGAACGATCCAATAGTCGTCGGACATGTCGGCGGCTGGCCAAATTTGGCCCGTGGTCGTGGGGACGACCCTATAGTCGTTGGACATGTCAGCGGCTGGCCAACTTTGGCCCGGTGTCGTGGGGACGACTCTATAGTCGTTGGGCATGTCAGCGGCTGACCAACTTTGGCCCGGTGTAGTGGGGACGCCTCTATAGTCGTCGAACATGTCGGCGGCTGACCAACCTAGACCCGGGGTCGTGGGGACGACCATATAGTCATCGGACATGTCGGCGGCTGGCCAACTTTGGCCCGTGGTCGTGGGGCGACCCAATAGTCGTTGGACATGTCGGCGGCTGGCCAACTTTGGCCCGTGGTCGTGGGGACGATCCGATAGTCGTCGGACAAATCGGCGGCTGACCAACTTTGGCCCGGGGTCGTCGGGACGACCCTATAGTCGTCGGACAAGTCGGCAGCGAGCCAACCTAGTCCCGAGGTCGTGGGGACGACCCTATAGTCGTCGGACATGACGGCGGCTGGCCAACTTTGACCCGTGGTCGTGGGGACAACCCTATAGTCGTCGGACATGTCGGCGGCTGGCCAACTTTTGACCGTGGTCGTAGGGACGACCCTATAGTCGTCGGATATGTCGGCGGCTGGACATCCTTGGCTCGCGGTCGTGGGGAGGACCCTATAGTCGTCGGACATTTCGGCGCCTTGTCAACCTAGTCCCGGGGTCGTGGGGACGACCCTATAGTCGTCGGACATGACGGTGGCGGGCCAATCTACTCCCGGGGTCGTAGGGACGACCCTATAGTCGTCGGACATGTCGGCGATTGGCCAACATTGGCCCGGGGTCGTGGGGACGACCCTATAGTCGACGGACATGTCAGCGGCTGGCCAACTTTGGCCCGTGGTCGTGGGGACGACCCTATAGTCGTCGGACAAGTCGGCGGCCGGCCAACCTAGTCCGGGGGTCGTGGGGACGACCCTATAGTCGTCGGACATGACGGTGGCGGGCCAGTCTAGTCCCGGGTCGTGGGGACGACCCTATAGTCGTCGGACATGTCGGCGGCTGGCCAACTTTGGCCCGTGGTCGTGGGGACGACCCTATAGTCGTCGGACAAATCGGCGGCTGACCAACTTTGGCCCGGGGTCGTCGGGACGACCCTATAGTCGTCGGACAAGTCGGCAGCGAGCCAACCTAGTCCCGAGGTCGTGGGGACGACCCTATAGTCGTCGGACATGACGGCGGCTGGCCAACTTTGACCCGTGGTCGTGGGGACAACCCTATAGTCGTCGGACATGTCGGCGGCTGGCCAACTTTTGACCGTGGTCGTAGGGACGACCCTATAGTCGTCGGACAAATCGGCGGCTGACCAACTTTGGCCCGGGGTCCTCGGGACGACCCAATAGTCGTTGGACATGTCGGCGGCTGGCCAACTTAGGCCCGTGGTCGTAGGGACGATCCGATAGTCGTTGGACATGACGGTGCCGGGCCAATCAAGTCCCGGGGTCGTGGGTACGACCCTATAGTCGTCGGACATGTCGGCGATTGGCCATTATTGGCCCGGGGTCGTGGGGACGACCCTATAGTCGTCGGACAAGTCGGCGGCTGGCCAAATTTGGCCCGTGGTCGTGAGGACGACCCTATTGTCGTCGGAAATGTCGGCGGCTGGCCAACTTTGGCCCGTGGTCGTGAAGACGACCCTATAGTCGTCGGACAAGACGGTGGCGGGCCAATCTAGTCCCGGGGTCGTGGGTACGACCCTATAGTCGTCGGACATGTCGGCGATTGGCCATTACTGGCCCGGGGTCGTGGGGACGACCCTATAGTCGTCGGACAAGTCGGCGGCTGGCCAAATTTGGCCCGTGGTCGTGAGGACGACCCTATTGTCGTCGGAAATGTCGGCGGCTGGCCAACTTTGGCCCGTGGTCGTGAAGACGACCCTATAGTCGTCGGACATGTCGGCGGCTGGCCAACTTTGGCCCGGGGTCGTGGGGACGACCCTATAGTCGTCGGACATGAAGGTGGAGGACCAATCTAGTCCCGGGGTCGTGGGGACGACCCTACAGTCGTCGGACAAGTCGGTGGCGGGCCAACCTAGTACCGGGGTCGTGGGGATGACCCCATAGTCGTCGGAAATGTCGGCGGCTGGCCAACTTTGGCCCGTGGTCGTGAAGACGACCCTATAGTCGTCGGACAAGACGGTGGCGGGCCAATCTAGTCCCGGGGTCGTGGGTACGACCCTATAGTCGTCGGACATGTCGGCGATTGGCCATTATTGGCCCGGGGTCGTGGGGACGACCCTATAGTCGTCGGACAAGTCGGCGGCTGGCCAGATTTGGCCCGTGGTCGTGAGGACGACCCTATTGTCGTCGGAAATGTCGGCGGCTGGCCAACTTTGGCTCGTGGTCGTGAAGACGACCCTATAGTCGTCGGACATGTCGGCGGCTGGCCAACTTTGGGCCGTGGTCGTGGAGACGATCCTATAGTCGTCGGACTTGACGGTGGCTTGCCAATCAAGTCCCGGGGTTGTGGGGACGACCCTATAGTCGTCGGATATGTCGGCGGCTTGCCAAATTTGCCCGGGGTCGTGGGGACGACCCTATAGTCGTCGGACTTGACGGTGGCGGGCCAATCTAGTCCCGGGGTCGTGGGGACGACCCAATAGTCGTTGGACATTACGGCGGCTGGCCAACTTTGGCCCATGGTCGTGGGGACGACCCTATAGTCGTTGGACATGACGGTGGCGTGCCAATCTAGTCCCGGGGTCGTAGGGACGACCCTATAGTCGTCGGACATTTCGGCGATTGGCCAACATTCGCCCGGGGTCGTGGGGACGACCCTATAGTCGGCGGACATGTCGGCGGCTGGCCAACTTTGGCCCGTGGTCGTGGAGACGATCCTATAGTCGTCGGACTTGACGGTGGCGGGCCAATCTAGTCCCGGGGTTGTGGGGACGACCCTATAGTCGTTGGACATTTCGGCGGCTTGCCAACTTTGGCCCGGGGTCGTGGGGACGACCCTATAGTCGTCGGACATGTCGGCGGCTGGCCAACCTAGTCCCGGGGTCGTGGGGACGACCCTATAGTCGTCGGACATGTCGGCGGCTGGCTAACTTTGGCCCGTGGTCGTGGGGACGACCCAATAGTCGTTGGACATGTCGGCGGCTGGCCAACATTGGCCCGTGGTCGTGGGGACGACCCTATAGTCGTCGGACATAACGGTGGCGGGCCAATCTAGACCCGGGGTCGTGGGGACGACCCTATAATCGTCGGACAAGTCGCCGGCGGGCCTACCTAGTCCCGGGGTCGTGGGGACGACCCTATAGTCGTCGGATAGGTCGGCAGCTGGCCAACTTTGGCCCGGGGTCGTGGGAACGACCCTATAGTCGTCGGACAAGTCGGCGGCGAGCCCACCTAGTCGGGGGGTCGTGGGGACGACCCTATAGTCGTCGGACTTGACGGTGGCGGGCCAATCTAGTCCCGGGGTCGTGGGGACGACGCCATAGTCGTCAGACATGTCGGTGGCGAGCCAACCTAGTCCCGGGGTCGTGGGGACGACCCTATAGTCGTCGGACATGTCGGTGGCGGGCCAGTCTAGTCCCGGGTCGTGGGGACGACCCTATAGTCGTCGGAAATGACGGTGGCGGGCCAATCTAGTCCCGGGGTCGTGGGGACGACCTTACAGTCGTCGGACAAGTCGGCGGCGAGCCAATCTAGTCCCGCGGTCGTGGAGACGACCCTATAGTCGTCGGACAAGTCAGCGGCTGGCCAACATTGGCCCGTGGTCGTGGGGACGACCATATAGTCGTCGGACATGACGGTGGCGGGCCACTCTAGTCCCGGGTCGTGGGGACGACCCTATAGTCGTCGGACATGTCGGCGGCTGGCCAGCTTTGGCCCGGGGTCGTGGGGACGACCCTATAGTCGTCGGATATGTCGGCGGCTGGCCAACTTTGGCCCGTGGTCGTGGGGACGACCCTATAGTCGTCGGAAATGACGGTGGCGGGCCAATCTATTCCCGGGGTCGTGGGGACGACCCTATAGTCGTCGGACATATCAGCGGCTGGACAACTTTGGCCCGGGGTCGTGGGGACGACCCTACAGTCGTCGGATATGTCGGCGGCTGGCCAACATTGACCCGTGGTCGTGGGGACGACCCTATAGTGGTCGGAAATGACGGTGGCGGGCCAATCTAGTCCCGGGGTCGTGGGGACGACCCTATAGTCGTCGGACAAGTCGGCGGCGGGCCAACCTAATCCCGGGGTCGTGGGGATGACCCTATAGTCGTCGGACATGACGGTGGCGGGCCAGTCTAGTCCCGGGTCGTGGGGACGACCCTATAGTCGTCGGACATGTCGCCGGCTGGCCAACTTTGGCCCGTGGTCGTGGGGACGACCCTATAGTCGTCGGACATAACGGTGGCGGGCCAATCTAGTCCCGGGGTCGTGGGGACGACCCTATAGTCGTCGGACAAGTCGGCGGCGGGCCTACCTAGTCCCGGGGTCGTGGGGACGACCCTATAGTCGTCGGATAAGTCGGCAGCTTGCCAACTTTGGCCCGGGGTCGTGGGAACGACCCTATAGTCGTCGGACAAGTCGGGGGCGAGCCCACCTAGTCCGGGGGTCGTGGGGACGACCCTATAGTCGTCGGACAAGTCGGCGGCCGGCCAACCTAGTCCGGGGGTCGTGGGGACGACCCTATAGTCGTCGGACATGACGGTGGCGGGCCAGTCTAGTCCCGGGTCGTGGGGATGACCCTATAGTCGTCGGACATGTCGGCGGCTGGCCAACTTTGGCCCGTGGTCGTGGGGAGGACCCTATAGTCGTCGGACAAGTCGGGGGCGAGCCCACCTAGTCCGGGGGTCGTGGGGACGACCCTATAGTCGTCGGATAAGTCGGCAGCTTGCCAACTTTGGCCCGGGGTCGTGGGAACGACCCTATAGTCGTCGGATAAGTCGGCAGCTTGCCAACTTTGGCCCGGGGTCGTGGGAACGACCCTATAGTCGTCGGACAAGTCGGGGGCGAGCCCACCTAGTCCGGGGGTCGTGGGGACGACCCTATAGTCGTTGGACAAGTCGGCGGCTGGCCAACTTTGGCACGTGGTCGTGGGGACGACCCTATAGTCGTCGGACAAGTCGGCGGCTGGCCAACTTTGGCCCGTGGTCGTGGGGACGATCCTATAGTCGTCGGACATGACGGTGGCGGGCCAGTCTAGTCCCGGGTCATGGGGACGACCCTATAGTCGGAGGACAAGTCGGCGGCTGGCCAACTTTGGCCCGTGGTCGTGGGGACGACCCTATAGTCGTCGGAAATGACGGTGGCGGGCCAATCTATTCCCGGGGTCGTGGGGACGACCCTATAGTCGTCGGACATATCAGCGGCTGGACAACTTTGGCCCGGGGTCGTGGGGACGACCCTACAGTCGTCGGATATGTCGGCAGCTGGCCAACTTTGGCCCGTGGTCGTGGGGACGACCCTATAGTGGTCGGAAATGACGGTGGCGGGCCAATCTAGTCCCGGGGTCGTGGAGACGACCCTATAGTCGTCGGACAAGTCGGCGGCGGGCCAACCTAGTCCCGGGGTCGTGGGGATGACCCTATAGTCGTCGGACATGACGGTGGCGGGCCAGACTAGTCCCGGGTCGTGGGGACGACCCTATAGTCGTCGGACATGTCGCCGGCTGGCCAACTTTGGCCCGTGGTCGTGGGGACGACCCTATAGTCGTCGGACATAACGGTGGCGGGCCAATCTAGTCCCGGGGTCGTGGGGACGACCCTATAGTCGTCGGACAAGTCAGCGGCGGGCCTACCTAGTCCCGGGGTCATAGGGACGACCCTATAGTCGTCGGACATGTCGGCGATTGGCCATTATTGGCCCGGTGTCGTGGGGACGACCCTATAGTCGTCGGACAAGTCGGCGGCGGACCAACCTTGTCCCGGGGTCGTGGGGACGACCCTATAGTCGTCGGACATGACGGTGGCGGGCCAATCTAGTCTCGGGGTCGTGGGGACGACCCTATAGTCGTCGGACATGACGGTGGCGGCCAATCTAGTTCCGGGGTCGTGGGGACGACCCTATAGTCGTCGGACATGTCGGCGGCTGGACAACTTTGGCCCGTGGACGTGGGGACGACCCCATAGTCGTCGGACATTTCGGCGGCTGGCCAACTTTGGCCCGTGGTCGTGGGGACGATCCGATAGTCGTCGGACATGACGGTGGCGGGCCAATCTGGTCCCGGGGTCATAGGGACGACCCTATAGTCGTCGGACATGTCGGCGATTGGCCATTATTGGCCCGGGGTCGTGGGGACGACCCTATAGTCGTCGGACATGTCGGCGGCTGGCCAACATTGGCCCGTGGTCGTGGGGACGACCCAACAGTCGTCGGACATGTCGGCGGCGAGCCAACATTGACCCGGGGTCGTGGGGACGACTCTATAGTCGTCGGACATGTCGGTGGCGGGCCAGTCTAGTCCCGGGTCGTGGGGACGACCCTATAGTCGTCGGACATGTCGGCGGCTGGCCAACTTTGGCCCGTGGTCGTGGGGAGGACCCTATACCCGTCGGACAAGTCGGCGGCGTACCAACCAAGTCCGGGGGTCGTGGGGACGACCCTATAGTCGTCGGACATGACGGTGGCGGGCCAGTCTAGTCCCGGGTCATGGGGACGACCCTATAGTCGTCGGACATGTCGGCGGCTGGCCAACTTTGGCCCGTGGTCGTGGGGACGACCATATAGTCGTCGGACATGACGGTGGCGGGCCAGTCTAGTCCCGGGTCATGGGGACGACCCTATAGTCGTTGGACAAGTCGGCGGCTGGCCAACTTTGGCACGTGGTCGTGGGGACGACCCTATAGTCGTCGGACAAGTCGGCGGCTGGCCAACTTTGGCCCGTGGTCGTGGGGACGACCCTATAGTCGTCGGACATGACGGTGGCGGGCCAGTCTAGTCCCGGGTCATGGGGACGACCCTATAGTCGTTGGACAAGTCGGCGGCTGGCCAACTTTGGCACGTGGTCGTGGGGACGACCCTATAGTCGTCGGACAAGTCGGCGGCTGGCCAACTTTGGCCCGTGGTCGTGGGGACGACCCTATAGTCGTCGGACATGACGGTGGCGGGCCAGTCTAGTCCCGGGTCATGGGGACGACCCTATAGTCGTTGGACAAGTCGGCGGCTGGCCAACTTTGGCACGTGGTCGTGGGGACGACCCTATAGTCGTCGGATATGTCGGCAGCTGGCCAACATTGGCCCGTGGTCGTGGGGACGACCCTATAGTGGTCGGAAATGACGGTGGCGGGCCAATCTAGTCCCGGGTCATGGGGACGACCCTATAGTCGTCGGACAAGTCGGCGGCTGTCCAACTTTGGCCCGTGGTCGTGGGGAGGACCCTATACTCGTCGGACAAGTCGGCGGCGTACCAACCAAGTCCGGGGGTCGTGGGGACGACCCTATAGTCGTCGGACATGACGGTGGCGGGCCAGTCTAGTCCCGGGTCATGGGGACGACCCTATAGTCGTCGGACAAGTCAGCGGCTGGCCTACATTGGCCCGTGGTCGTGGGGACGACCATATAGTCGTCGGACATGACGGTGGCGGGCCAGTCTAGTCCCGGGTCATGGGGACGACCCTATAGTCGTTGGACAAGTCGGCGGCTGGCCAACTTTGGCACGTGGTCGTGGGGACGACCCTATAGTCGTCGGACAAGTCGGCGGCTGGCCAACTTTGGCCCGTGGTCGTGGGGACGACCCTATAGTCGTCGGACATGACGGTGGCGGGCCAGTCTAGTCCCGGGTCATGGGGACGACCCTATAGTCGGAGGACAAGTCGGCGGCTGGCCAACTTTGGCCCGTGGTCGTGGGGACGACCCTATAGTCGTCGGAAATGACGGTGGCGGGCCAATCTATTCCCGGGGTCGTGGGGACGACCCTATAGTCGTCGGACATATCAGCGGCTGGACAACTTTGGCCCGGGGTCGTTGGGACGACCCTACAGTCGTCGGATATGTCGGCAGCTGGCCAACATTGGCCCGTGGTCGTGGGGACGACCCTATAGTCGTCGGAAATGACGGTGGCGAGCCAACCTAGTCCCGGGGTCGTGGGGACGACCCTATAGTCGTCGGACATAACGGTGGCGGGCCAATCTAGCCCCGGGGTCGTGGGGACAACCCTATAGTCGTCGGACAAGTCGGCGGCGGGCCTACCTAGTCCCGGGGTCGTGGGGACGACCCTATAGTCGTCGGATAGGTCGGCAGCTTGCCAACTTTGGCCCGGGGTCGTGGGAACGACCCTATAGTCGTCGGACAAGGCGGCGGCGAGCCCACCTAGTCGGGGGGTCGTGGGGACGACCCTATAGTCGTCGGACAAGTCGGCGGCGGGCCAACCTAGTCCCGGGGTCGTGGGGATGACCCTATAGTCGTCGGACATGTCGGCGGCTGGCCAACTTTGGCCCGTGGTCGTGGGGACGACCCTATAGTCGTCAGACATGACGGTGGCGAGCCAACCTAGTCCCGGGGTCGTGGGGACGACCCTATAGTCGTCGGACATAACGGTGGCGGGCCAATCTAGACCCGGGGTCGTGGGGACGACCCTATAATCGTCGGACAAGTCGGCGGCGGGCCTACCTAGTCCCGGGGTCGTGGGAACGACCCTATAGTCGTCGGACAAGTCGGCGGCGAGCCCACCTAGTCGGGGGGTCGTGGGCACGACCCTATAGTCGTCGGACTTGACGGTGGCGGGCCAATCTAGTCCCGGGGTCGTGGGGACGACGCCATAGTCGTCAGACATGTCGGTGGCGAGCCAACCTAGTCCCGGGGTCGTGGGGACGACCCTATAGTCGTCGGACATGTCGGTGGCGGGCCAGTCTAGTCCCGGGTCGTGGGGACGACCCTATAGTCGTCGGACATGTCGGCGGCTGGCCAACTTTGGCCCGTGGTCGTGGGGACGACCCTATAGTCGTCGGACATGACGGTGGCGGGCCAGTCTAGTCCCGGGTCATGGGGACGACCCTATAGTCGTCGGACAAGTCGGCGGCTGGCCAACTTTGGCCCGTGGTCGTGGGGACGACCCTATAGTCGTCGGAAATGACGGTGGCGGGCCAATCTAGTCCCGGGGTCGTGGGGACGACCTTACAGTCGTTGGACAAGTCGGCGGCGAGCCAATCTAGTCCCGCGGTCGTGGAGACGACCCTATAGTCGTCGGACAAGTCAGCGGCTGGCCAACATTGGCCCGTGGTCGTGGGGACGACCATATAGTCGTCGGACATGACGGTGGCGGGCCACTCTAGTCCCGGGTCGTGGGGACGACCCTATAGTCGTCGGACATGTCGGCGGCTGGCCAGCTTTGGCCCGGGGTCGTGGGGACGACCCTATAGTCGTCGGATATGTCGGCGGCTGGCCAACTTTGGCCCGTGGTCGTGGGGACGACCCTATAGTCGTCGGAAATGACGGTGGCGGGCCAATCTATTCCCGGGGTCGTGGGGACGACCCTATAGTCGTCGGACATATCAGCGGCTGGACAACTTTGGCCCGGGGTCGTGGGGACGACCCTACAGTCGTCGGATATGTCGGCGGCTGGCCAACATTGACCCGTGGTCGTGGGGACGACCCTATAGTGGTCGGAAATGACGGTGGCGGGCCAATCTAGTCCCGGGGTCGTGGGGACGACCCTATAGTCGTCGGACAAGTCGGCGGCGGGCCAACCTAGTCCCGGGGTCGTGGGGATGACCCTATAGTCGTCGGACATGACGGTGGCGGGCCAGTCTAGTCCCGGGTCGTGGGGACGACCCTATAGTCGTCGGACATGTCGCCGGCTGGCCAACTTTGGCCCGTGGTCGTGGGGACGACCCTATAGTCGTCGGACATAACGGTGGCGGGCCAATCTAGTCCCGGGGTCGTGGGGACGACCCTATAGTCGTCGGACAAGTCGGCGGCGGGCCTACCTAGTCCCGGGGTCGTGGGGACGACCCTATAGTCGTCGGATAAGTCGGCAGCTTGCCAACTTTGGCCCGGGGTCGTGGGAACGACCCTATAGTCGTCGGACAAGTCGGGGCCGAGCCCACCTAGTCCGGGGGTCGTGGGGACGACCCTATAGTCGTCGGACGAGTCGGCGGCCGGCCAACCTAGTCCGGGGGTCGTGGGGACGACCCTATAGTCGTCGGACATGACGGTGGCGGGCCAGTCTAGTCCCGGGTCGTGGGGATGACCCTATAGTCGTCGGACATGTCGGCGGCTGGCCAACTTTGGCCCGTGGTCGTGGGGAGGACCCTATAGTCGTCGGACATAACGGTGGCGGGCCAATCTAGTCCCGGGGTCGTGGGGACGACCCTATAGTCGTCGGACAAGTCGGCGGCGGGCCTACCTAGTCCCGGGGTCGTGTTGACGACCCTATAGTCGTCGGATAAGTCGGCAGCTTGCCAACTTTGGCCCGGGGTCGTGGGAACGACCCTATAGTCGTCGGACAAGTCGGCGGCGAGCCCACCTAGTCGGGGGGTCGTGGGGTCGACCCTATAGTCGTCGGACAAGTCGGCGACTGGCCAACCTAGTCCGGGGGTCGTGGGGACGACCCTATAGTCGTCGGACATGACGGTGGCGGGCCAGTCTAGTCCCGGGTCGTGGGGACGACCCTATAGTCGTCGGACAAGTCGGCGGCGGGCCTACCTAGTCCCGGGGTCGTGGGGACGACCCTATAGTCGTCGGATAAGTCGGCAGCTTGCCAACTTTGGCCCGGGGTCGTGGGTACGACCCTATAGTCGTCGGACAAGTCGGGGGCGAGCCCACCTAGTCCGGGGGTCGTGGGGACGACCATATAGTCGTCGGACATGACGGTGGCGGGCCAGTCTAGTCCCGGGTCATGGGGACGACCCTATAGTCGTTGGACAAGTCGGCGGCTGGCCAACTTTGGCACGTGGTCGTGGGGACGACCCTATAGTCGTCGGACAAGTCGGCGGCTGGCCAACTTTGGCCCGTGGTCGTGGGGACGACCCTATAGTCGTCGGACATGACGGTGGCGGGCCAGTCTAGTCCCGGGTCATGGGGACGACCCTATAGTCGGAGGACAAGTCGGCGGCTGGCCAACTTTGGCCCGTGGTCGTGGGGACGACCCTATAGTCGTCGGAAATGACGGTGGCGGGCCAATCTATTCCCGGGGTCGTGGGGACGACCCTATAGTCGTCGGACATATCAGCGGCTGGACAACTTTGGCCCGGGGTCGTGGGGACGACCCTACAGTCGTCGGATATGTCGGCAGCTGGCCAACTTTGGCCCCTGGTCGTGGGGACGACCCTATAGTGGTCGGAAATGACGGTGGCGGGCCAATCTAGTCCCGGGGTCGTGGGGACGACCCTATAGTCGTCGGACAAGTCGGCGGCGGGCCAACCTAGTCCCGGGGTCGTGGGGATGACCCTATAGTCGTCGGACATGACGGTGGCGGGCCAGTCTAGTCCCGGGTCGTGGGGACGACCCTATAGTCGTCGGACATGTCGCCGGCTGGCCAACTTTGGCCCGTGGTCGTGGGGACGACCCTATAGTCGTCGGACATAACGGTGGCGGGCCAATGTAGTCCCGGGGTCGTGGGGACGACCCTATAGTCGTCGGACAAGTCAGCGGCGGGCCTACCTAGTCCCGGGGTCGTGGGGACGACCCTATAGTCGTCGGATAAGTCGGCAGCTTGCCAACTTTGGCCCGGGGTCGTGGGAACGACCCTATAGTCGTCGGACAAGTCGGGGGCGAGCCCACCTAGTCCGGGGGTCGTGGGGACGACCCTATAGTCGTCGGACAAGTCGGCGGCCGGCCAACCTAGTCCGGGGGTCGTGGGGACGACCCTATAGTCGTCGGACATGACGGTGGCGGGCCAGTCTAGTCCCGGGTCGTGGGGACGACCCTATAGTCGTCGGACATGTCGGCGGCTGGCCAACTTTGGCCCGTGGTCGTGGGGAGGACCCTATAGTCGTCGGAAATGACGGTGGCGGGCCAATCTATTCCCGGGGTCGTGGGGACGACCCTATAGTCGTCGGACAAGTCGGCGGCGAGCCCACCTAGTCGGGGGCCGTGGGGACGACCCTATAGTCGTCGGACAAGTCGGCGACTGGCCAACCTAGTCCGGGGGTCGTGGGGACGACCCTATAGTCGTCGGACATGACGGTGGCGGGCCAGTCTAGACCCGGGTCGTGGGGACGACCCTATAGTCGTCGGACATGTCGGCGGCTGGCCAACTTTGGCCCGTGGTCGTGGGGAGGACCCTATACTCGTCGGACAAGTCGGCGGCGTACCAACCTAGTCCGGGGGTCGTGGGGACGACCCTATTGTCGTCGGACATGACGGTGGCGAGCCAATCTAGTCCCGGGGTCATAGGGACGACCCTATAGTCGTCGGACATGTCGGCGATTGGCCAACTTTGGCCCGTGGTCGCGGGGTCGATCCGATAGTCGTCGGACATGACGGTGGCGAGCCAATCTAGTTCCGGGGTCGTGGTGACGACCCTATAGCCGTCGGACATGTCGGCGGCTGGCCAACATTGGCCCGTGGTCGTGGGGACGACTGTTTAGTCGTCGGACATTTCGGCGGCTGGCCAATCTAGACCCAGGGTCGTGGGGACGACCCTATTGTCGTCGGGCATGACGGTGGCGGGGCAATCTAGTCCCGGGGTCGTGGGGACGGCCCTATAGTCGCCGGGCAAGTCGGCGGCGGGCCAACCTTGTACCGGGGTCGTGGGGACGACCCTATAGTCGTCGGACATGTTGGCGATTGGCCAACATTGGCCCGGTGTCGTGGGGACGACCCTATAGTCGTCGGACATGTCGGCGGCTGGACAACTTTGGCCCGTGGTCGTGGGAACGACCCTATAGTCGTCGGACATGTTGGCGGAAGGTCAACGTAGGCCCGTGGTCGTGGGGACGACCCTATAGACGTCCGACATGACACAGGTGGGCCAATATTGGCCCGGGGTCGTGGGGACGATCCGATAGTCGTCGGACATGACGGTGGCGGGCCAATCTAGTCCCGGGGTCGTGGGGACGGCCCTATAGTCGCCGGGCAAGTCGGCGGCGGGCCAACCTTGTACCGGGGTCGTGGGGACGACCCTATAGTCGTCGGACATGTTGGCGATTGGCCAACTTTGGCCCGGTGTCGTGGGGACGACCCTATAGTCGTCGGACATGTCGGCGGCTGGCCAACTTTGGCCCGTGGTCGTGGGGACGATCCGATTGTCGTCGGACATGACGGTGGCGGGCCAACCTAGACCCGGGGTCGTGGGGACGACCCTATATTCGTTGGACATGTCTGCGGCAGGCCAAATTTGGCCCGGTGTCGTGGGGACGACTCTATTGTCGTCGGACATGTCGGCGGCTGGCCAACCTAGACCCGGGGTCGTGGGGACGACCCTATAGTCGTCGGACATGTCGGCGGCTGGCCAACCTAGTCCCGAGGTCGTCGGACTTGAGGGTGGCGGCCCAATCTAGTCCCGGGGTCGTGGGGACGACCCTACAGTCGTCGGACATTTCGGCGGCTTGCCAACTTTGGGACGGGGTCGTGGGGACGACCCTATAGTCGTCGGACATGACGGTGGCTGGCCAACCTAGTCCCGAGGTCGTGGGGGCGACCCTACAGTCGTCGGACATGTCGGCGGCTGGCCAACCTAGTCCCGAGGTCGTCGGACTTGACGGTGGCGGGCCAATCTAGTCCCGGGGTCGAAGGGATGACCCTATTGTCGTCGGACATGGCGGTGGCGGGCCAATCTAGTCCCGTGGTCGTGGGGACGACCCTATAGTCGTCGGACATGTCGGCGGCTGGCCAACCTAGTCCCGAGGTCGTCGGACATGACGGTGGCGGGCCAATCTAGTCCCGTGGTCGTGGGGACGACCCTATAGTCTTCGGACATGACGGTAGCGGGCCAATCTAGACCCGAGGTCGTGGGGGTGACCCTATAGTCGTCGGACTTGACGGTGGCGGGCCAATCTAGTCCCGGGGTCCGTGGGGACGACCCTATAGTCGTCGGAAATGTCGGTAGCGGGCCAATCTAGACCCGAGGTCGTGGGGACGACCCTATAGTCGTCGGACATGTCGGCGGCTGGCCAACTTTGGCCCGTGGTCGTGGGGACGACCCTATAGTCGTCAGACATGACGGTGGCGAGCCAACCTAGTCCCGGGGTCGTGGGGACGACCCTATAGTCGTCGGACATAACGGTGGCGGGCCAATCTAGACCCGGGGTCGTGGGGACGACCCTATAATCGTCGGACAAGTCGGCGGCGGGCCTACCTAGTCCCGGGGTCGTGGGGACGACCCTATAGTCGTCGGATAGGTCGGCAGCTGGCCAACTTTGGCCCGGGGTCGTGGGAACGACCCTATAGTCGTCGGACAAGTCGGCGGCGAGCCCACCTAGTCGGGGGATCGTGGGGACGACCCTATAGTCGTCGGACTTGACGGTGGCGGGCCAATCTAGTCCCGGGGTCGTGGGGACGACGCCATAGTCGTCAGACATGTCGGTGGCGAGCCAACCTAGTCCCGGGGTCGTGAGGACGACCCTATAGTCGTCGGACATGTCGGTGGCGGGCCAGTCTAGTCCCGGGTCGTGGGGACGACCCTATAGTCGTCGGACATGTCGGCGGCTGGCCAACTTTGGCCCGTGGTCGTGGGGACGACCCTATAGTCGTCGGACATGACGGTGGCGGGCCAGTCTAGTCCCGGGTCATGGGGACGACCCTATAGTCGTCGGACAAGTCGGCGGCTGGCCAACTTTGGCCCGTGGTCGTGGGGACGACCCTATAGTCGTCGGAAATGACGGTGGCGGGCCAATCTAGTCCCGGGGTCGTGGGGACGACCTTACAGTCGTCGGACAAGTCGGCGGCGAGCCAATCTAGTCCCGCGGTCGTGGAGACGACCCTATAGTCGTCGGACAAGTCAGCGGCTGGCCAACATTGGCCCGTGGTCGTGGGGACGACCATATAGTCGTCGGACATGACGGTGGCGGGCCACTCTAGTCCCGGGTCGTGGGGACGACCCTATAGTCGTCGGACATGTCGGCGGCTGGCCAGCTTTGGTCCGGGGTCGTGGGGACGACCCTATAGTCGTCGGATATGTCGACGGCTGGCCAACTTTGGCCCGTGGTCGTGGGGACGACCCTATAGTCGTCGGAAATGACGGTGGCGGGCCAATCTATTCCCGGGGTCGTGGGGACGACCCTATAGTCGTCGGACATATCAGCGGCTGGACAACTTTGGCCCGGGGTCGTGGGGACGACCCTACAGTCGTCGGATATGTCGGCGGCTGGCCAACATTGACCCGTGGTCGTGGGGACGACCCTATAGTGGTCGGAAATGACGGTGGCGGGCCAATCTAGTCCCGGGGTCGTGGGGACGACCCTATAGTCGTCGGACAAGTCGGCGGCGGGCCAACCTAGTCCCGGGGTCGTGGGGATGACCCTATAGTCGTCGGACATGACGGTGGCGGGCCAGTCTAGTCCCGGGTCGTGGGGACGACCCTATAGTCGTCGGACATGTCGCCGGCTGGCCAACTTTGGCCCGTGGTCGTGAGGACGACCCTATAGTCGTCGGACATAACGGTGGCGGGCCAATCTAGTCCCGGGGTCGTGGGGACGACCCTATAGTCGTCGGACAAGTCGGCGGCGGGCCTACCTAGTCCCGGGGTCGTGGGGACGACCCTATAGTCGTCGGATAAGTCGGCAGCTAGCCAACTTTGGCCCGGGGTCGTGGGAACGACCCTATAGTCGTCGGACAAGTCGGGGGCGAGCCCACCTAGTCCGGGGGTCGTGGGGACGACCCTATAGTCGTCGGACAAGTCGGCGGCCGGCCAACCTAGTCCGGGGGTCGTGGGGACGACCCTATAGTCGTCGGACATGACGGTGGCGGGCCAGTCTAGTCCCGGGTCGTGGGGATGACCCTATAGTCGTCGGACATGTCGGCGGCTGGCCAACTTTGGCCCGTG
Source organism: Andrena praecox (assembly GCA_963932275.1). NCBI lineage: Eukaryota > Metazoa > Arthropoda > Insecta > Hymenoptera > Andrenidae > Andrena > Andrena praecox. The sequence continues at coordinate 1,603,483 of CAWVQO010000615.1, read as the reverse complement.
GTCGTGGGGAGGACCCTATATTCGTCGGACATAACGGTGGCGGGCCAATCTAGTCCCGGGGTCGTGGGGACGACCCTATAGTCGTCGGACAAGTCGGCGGCGGCCCTACCTAGTCCCGGGGTCGTGGGGACGACCCTATAGTCGTCGGATAAGTCGGCAGCTTGCCAACTTTGGCCCGGGGTCGTGGGAACGACCCTATAGTCGTCGGACAAGTCGGCGGCGAGCCCACCTAGTCGGGGGGTCGTGGGGACGACCCTATAGTCGTCGGACAAGTCGGCGACTGGCCAACCTAGTCCGGGGGTCGTGGGGACGACCCTATAGTCGTCGGACGTGACGGTGGCGGGCCAGTCTAGTCCCGGGTCGTGGGGACGACCCTATAGTCGTCGGACAAGTCGGCGGCGGGCCTACCTAGTCCCGGGGTCGTGGGGACGACCCTATAGTCGTCGGATAAGTCGGCAGCTTGCCAACTTTGGCCCGGGGTCGTGGGAACGACCCTATAGTCGTCGGACAAGTCGGGGGCGAGCCCACCTAGTCCGGGGGTCGTGGGGACGACCATATAGTCGTCGGACATGACGGTGGCGGGCCAGTCTAGTCCCGGGTCGTGGGGACGACCCTATAGTCGTCGGACATGTCGGCGGCGGGCCTACCTAGTCCCGGGGTCGTGGGGACGACCCTATAGTCGTCGGATAAGTCGGCAGCTTGCCAACTTTGGCCCGGGGTCGTGGGAACGACCCTATAGTCGTCGGACAAGTCGGGGGCGAGCCCACCTAGTCCGGGGGTCGTGGGGACGACCCTATAGTCGTCGGACAAGTCGGCGGCCGGCCAACCTAGTCCGGGGGTCGTGGGGACGACCCTATAGTCGTCGGACATGACGGTGGCGGGCCAGTCTAGTCCCGGGTCGTGGGGACGACCCTATAGTCGTCGGACATGTCGGCGGCTGGCCAACTTTGGCCCGTGGTCGTGGGGAGGACCCTATAGTCGTCGGAAATGACGGTGGCGGGCCAATCTAGTCCCGGGGTCGTGGGGACGACCCTATAGTCGTCGGACAAGTCGGCGGCGAGCCCACCTAGTCGGGGGTCGTGGGGACGACCCTATAGTCGTCGGACAAGTCGGCGACTGGCCAACCTAGTCCGGGGGTCGTGGGGACGACCCTATAGTCGTCGGACATGACGGTGGCGGGCCAGTCTAGTCCCGGGTCGTGGGGACGACCCTATAGTCGTCGGACATGTCGGTGGCGGGCCAGTCTAGTCCCGGGTCGTGGGGACGACCCTATAGTCGTCGGACATGTCGGCGGCTGGCCAACTTTGGCCCGTGGTCGTGGGGAGGACCCTATACTCGTCGGACAAGTCGGCGGCGTACCAACCTAGTCCGGGGGTCGTGGGGACGACCCTATTGTCGTCGGACATGACGGTGGCGAGCCAATCTAGTCCCGGGGTCATAGGGACGACCCTATAGTCGTCGGACATGTCGGCGATTGGCCAACTTTGGCCCGTGGTCGTGGGGTCGATCCGATAGTCGTCGGACATGACGGTGGCGGGCCAATCTAGTTCCGGGGTCGTGGTGACGACCCTATAGCCGTCGGACATGTCGGCGGATGGCCAACTTTGGCCCGTGGTCGTGGGGACGACTGTTTAGTCGTCGGACATTTCGGCGGCTGGCCAATCTAGACCCAGGGTCGTGGGGACGACCCTATTGTCGTCGGGCATGACGGTGGCGGGGCAATCTAGTCCCGGGGTCGTGGGGACGGCCCTATAGTCGCCGGGCAAGTCGGCGGCGGGCCAACCTTGTACCGGGGTCGTGGGGACGACCCTATAGTCGTCGGACATGTTGGCGATTGGCCAACTTTGGCTCGGTGTCGTGGGGACGGCCCTATAGTCGTCGGACATGTCGGCGGCTGGACAACTTTGGCCCGTGGTCGTGGGAACGACCCTATAGTCGTCGGACATGTTGGCGGAAGGTCAACGTAGGCCCGTGGTCGTGGGGACGACCCTATAGACGTCCGACATGACACAGGTGGGCCAATATTGGCCCGGGGTCGTGGGGACGATCCGATAGTCGTCGGACATGACGGTGGCGGGCCAATCTAGTCCCGGGTTCGTGGGGACGGCCCTATAGTCGCCGGGCAAGTCGGCGGCGGGCCAACCTTGTACCGGGGTCGTGGGGACGACCCTATAGTCGTCGGACATGTTGGCGATTGGCCAACTTTGGCCCGGTGTCGTGGGGACGACCCTATAGTCGTCGGACATGTCGGCGGCTGGCCAACTTTGGCCCGTGGTCGTGGGGACGATCCGATTGTCGTCGGACATGACGGTGGCGGGCCAACCTAGACCCGGGGTCGTGGGGACGACCCTATATTCGTTGGACATGTCTGCGGCAGGCCAAATTTGGCCCGGTGTCGTGGGGACGACTCTATGGTCGTCGGACATGTCGGCGGCTGGCCAACCTAGACCCGGGGTCGTGGGGACGACCCTATAGTCGTCGGACATGTCGGCGGCTGGCCAACCTAGTCCCGAGGTCGTCGGACTTGAGGGTGGCGGCCCAATCTAGTCCCGGGGTCGTGGGGACGACCCTACAGTCGTCGGACATTTCGGCGGCTTGCCAACTTTGGGACGGGGTCGTGGGGACGACCCTATAGTCGTCGGACATGACGGTGGCGAGCCAATCTAGTCCCGCGGTCGTGGAGACGACCCTATAGTCGTCGGACAAGTCAGCGGCTGGCCAACATTGGCCCGTGGTCGTGGGGACGACCCTATAGTCGTCGGACATAACGGTGGCGGGCCAATCTAGACCCGGGGTCGTGGGGACGACCCTATAATCGTCGGACAAGTCGCCGGCGGGCCTACCTAGTCCCGGGGTCGTGGGGACGACCCTATAGTCGTCGGATAGGTCGGCAGCTGGCCAACTTTGGCCCGGGGTCGTGGGAACGACCCTATAGTCGTCGGACAAGTCGGCGGCGAGCCCACCTAGTCGGGGGGTCGTGGGGACGACCCTATAGTCGTCGGACTTGACGGTGGCGGGCCAATCTAGTCCCGGGGTCGTGGGGACGACGCCATAGTCGTCAGACATGTCGGTGGCGAGCCAACCTAGTCCCGGGGTCGTGGGGACGACCCTATAGTCGTCGGACATGTCGGTGGCGGGCCAGTCTAGTCCCGGGTCGTGGGGACGACCCTATAGTCGTCGGACATGTCGGCGGCTGGCCAACTTTGGCCCGTGGTCGTGGGGACGACCCTATAGTCGTCGGACATGACGGTGGCGGGCCAGTCTAGTCCCGGGTCATGGGGACGACCCTATAGTCGTCGGACAAGTCGGCGGCTGGCCAACTTTGGCCCGTGGTCGTGGGGACGACCCTATAGTCGTCGGAAATGACGGTGGCGGGCCAATCTAGTCCCGGGGTCGTGGGGACGACCTTACAGTCGTCGGACAAGTCGGCGGCGAGCCAATCTAGTCCCGCGGTCGTGGAGACGACCCTATAGTCGTCGGACAAGTCAGCGGCTGGCCAACATTGGCCCGTGGTCGTGGGGACGACCATATAGTCGTCGGACATGACGGTGGCGGGCCACTCTAGTCCCGGGTCGTGGGGACGACCCTATAGTCGTCGGACATGTCGGCGGCTGGCCAGCTTTGGCCCGGGGTCGTGGGGACGACCCTATAGTCGTCGGATATGTCGGCGGCTGGCCAACTTTGGCCCGTGGTCGTGGGGACGACCCTATAGTCGTCGGAAATGACGGTGGCGGGCCAATCTATTCCCGGGGTCGTGGGGACGACCCTATAGTCGTCGGACATATCAGCGGCTGGACAACTTTGGCCCGGGGTCGTGGGGACGACCCTACAGTCGTCGGATATGTCGGCGGCTGGCCAACATTGACCCGTGGTCGTGGGGACGACCCTATAGTGGTCGGAAATGACGGTGGCGGGCCAATCTAGTCCCGGGGTCGTGGGGACGACCCTATAGTCGTCGGACAAGTCGGCGGCGGGCCAACCTAGTCCCGGGGTCGTGGGGATGACCCTATAGTCGTCGGACATGACGGTGGCGGGCCAGTCTAGTCCCGGGTCGTGGGGACGACCCTATAGTCGTCGGACATGTCGCCGGCTGGCCAACTTTGGCCCGTGGTCGTGGGGACGACCCTACAGTCGTCGGACATAACGGTGGCGGGCCAATCTAGTCCCGGGGTCGTGGGGACGACCCTATAGTCGTCGGACAAGTCGGCGGCGGGCCTACCTAGTCCCGGGGTCGTGGGGACGACCCTATAGTCGTCGGATAAGTCGGCAGCTTGCCAACTTTGGCCCGGGGTCGTGGGAACGACCCTATAGTCGTCGGACAAGTCGGGGGCGAGCCCACCTAGTCCGGGGGTCGTGGGGACGACCCTATAGTCGTCGGACAAGTCGGCGGCCGGCCAACCTAGTCCGGGGGTCGTGGGGACGACCCTATAGTCGTCGGACATGACGGTGGCGGGCCAGTCTAGTCCCGGGTCGTGGGGATGACCCTATAGTCGTCGGACATGTCGGCGGCTGGCCAACTTTGGCCCGTGGTCGTGGGGAGGACCCTATAGTCGTCGGACAAGTCGGGGGCGAGCCCACCTAGTCCGGGGGTCGTGGGGACGACCCTATAGTCGTCGGATAAGTCGGCAGCTTGCCAACTTTGGCCCGGGGTCGTGGGAACGACCCTATAGTCGTCGGATAAGTCGGCAGCTTGCCAACTTTGGCCCGGGGTCGTGGGAACGACCCTATAGTCGTCGGACAAGTCGGGGGCGAGCCCACCTAGTCCGGGGGTCGTGGGGACGACCCTATAGTCGTTGGACAAGTCGGCGGCTGGCCAACTTTGGCACGTGGTCGTGGGGACGACCCTATAGTCGTCGGACAAGTCGGCGGCTGGCCAACTTTGGCCCGTGGTCGTGGGGACGATCCTATAGTCGTCGGACATGACGGTGGCGGGCCAGTCTAGTCCCGGGTCATGGGGACGACCCTATAGTCGGAGGACAAGTCGGCGGCTGGCCAACTTTGGCCCGTGGTCGTGGGGACGACCCTATAGTCGTCGGAAATGACGGTGGCGGGCCAATCTATTCCCGGGGTCGTGGGGACGACCCTATAGTCGTCGGACATATCAGCGGCTGGACAACTTTGGCCCGGGGTCGTGGGGACGACCCTACAGTCGTCGGATATGTCGGCAGCTGGCCAACTTTGGCCCGTGGTCGTGGGGACGACCCTATAGTGGTCGGAAATGACGGTGGCGGGCCAATCTAGTCCCGGGGTCGTGGAGACGACCCTATAGTCGTCGGACAAGTCGGCGGCGGGCCAACCTAGTCCCGGGGTCGTGGGGATGACCCTATAGTCGTCGGACATGACGGTGGCGGGCCAGACTAGTCCCGGGTCGTGGGGACGACCCTATAGTCGTCGGACATGTCGCCGGCTGGCCAACTTTGGCCCGTGGTCGTGGGGACGACCCTATAGTCGTCGGACATAACGGTGGCGGGCCAATCTAGTCCCGGGGTCGTGGGGACGACCCTATAGTCGTCGGACAAGTCAGCGGCGGGCCTACCTAGTCCCGGGGTCATAGGGACGACCCTATATTCGTCGGACATGTCGGCGATTGGCCATTATTGGCCCGGTGTCGTGGGGACGACCCTATAGTCGTCGGACAAGTCGGCGGCGGACCAACCTTGTCCCGGGGTCGTGGGGACGACCCTATAGTCGTCGGACATGACGGTGGCGGGCCAATCTAGTCTCGGGGTCGTGGGGACGACCCTATAGTCGTCGGACATGACGGTGGCGGCCAATCTAGTTCCGGGGTCGTGGGGACGACCCTATAGTCGTCGGACATGTCGGCGGCTGGACAACTTTGGCCCGTGGACGTGGGGACGACCCCATAGTCGTCGGACATTTCGGCGGCTGGCCAACTTTGGCCCGTGGTCGTGGGGACGATCCGATAGTCGTCGGACATGACGGTGGCGGGCCAATCTGGTCCCGGGGTCATAGGGACGACCCTATAGTCGTCGGACATGTCGGCGATTGGCCATTATTGGCCCGGGGTCGTGGGGACGACCCTATAGTCGTCGGACATGTCGGCGGCTGGCCAACATTGGCCCGTGGTCGTGGGGACGACCCAACAGTCGTCGGACATGTCGGCGGCGAGCCAACATTGACCCGGGGTCGTGGGGACGACTCTATAGTCGTCGGACATGTCGGTGGCGGGCCAGTCTAGTCCCGGGTCGTGGGGACGACCCTATAGTCGTCGGACATGTCGGCGGCTGGCCAACTTTGGCCCGTGGTCGTGGGGAGGACCCTATACCCGTCGGACAAGTCGGCGGCGTACCAACCAAGTCCGGGGGTCGTGGGGACGACCCTATAGTCGTCGGACATGACGGTGGCGGGCCAGTCTAGTCCCGGGTCATGGGGACGACCCTATAGTCGTCGGACATGTCGGCGGCTGGCCAACTTTGGCCCGTGGTCGTGGGGACGACCATATAGTCGTCGGACATGACGGTGGCGGGCCAGTCTAGTCCCGGGTCATGGGGACGACCCTATAGTCGTTGGACAAGTCGGCGGCTGGCCAACTTTGGCACGTGGTCGTGGGGACGACCCTATAGTCGTCGGACAAGTCGGCGGCTGGCCAACTTTGGCCCGTGGTCGTGGGGACGACCCTATAGTCGTCGGACATGACGGTGGCGGGCCAGTCTAGTCCCGGGTCATGGGGACGACCCTATAGTCGGAGGACAAGTCGGCGGCTGGCCAACTTTGGCCCGTGGTCGTGGGGACGACCCTATAGTCGTCGGAAATGACGGTGGCGGGCCAATCTAGTCCCGGGGTCGTGGGGACGACCCTACAGTCGTCGGACAAGTCGGCGGCGAGCCAATCTAGTCCCGCGGTCGTGGGGACGACCCTGTAGTCGTCGGACAAGTCAGCGGCTGGCCTACATTGGCCCGTGGTCGTGGGGACGACCATATAGTCGTCGGACATGACGGTGGCGGGCCACTCTAGTCCCGGGTCGTGGGGACGACCCTATAGTCGTCGGATATGTCGGCGGCAGGCCAACTTTGGCCCGTGGTCGTGGGGACGACCCTATAGTCGTCGGACATGTCGGCGGCGAGCCAACATTGACCTGGGGTCGTGGGGACGACTCTACAGTCGTCGGACATGTCGGTGGCGGGCCAGTCTAGTCCCGGGTCGTGGGGACGACCCTATAGTCGTCGGACATGTCGGCGGCTGGCCAGCTTTGGCCCGGGGTCGTGGGGACGACCCTATAGTCGTCGGATATGTCGGCGGCTGGCCAACTTTGGCCCGTGGTCGTGGGGACGACCCTATAGTCGTCGGAAATGACGGTGGCGGGCCAATCTATTCCCGGGGTCGTGGGGACGACCCTATAGTCGTCGGACATATCAGCGGCTGGACAACTTTGGCCCGGGGTCGTTGGGACGACCCTACAGTCGTCGGATATGTCGGCAGCTGGCCAACATTGGCCCGTGGTCGTGGGGACGACCCTATAGTGGTCGGAAATGACGGTGGCGGGCCAATCTAGTCCCGGGTCATGGGGACGACCCTATAGTCGTCGGACAAGTCGGCGGCTGTCCAACTTTGGCCCGTGGTCGTGGGGAGGACCCTATACTCGTCGGACAAGTCGGCGGCGTACCAACCAAGTCCGGGGGTCGTGGGGACGACCCTACAGTCGTCGGACATAACGGTGGCGGGCCAGTCTAGTCCCGGGTCATGGGGACGACCCTATAGTCGTCGGACAAGTCAGCGGCTGGCCTACATTGGCCCGTGGTCGTGGGGACGACCATATAGTCGTCGGACATGACGGTGGCGGGCCAGTCTAGTCCCGGGTCATGGGGACGACCCTATAGTCGTTGGACAAGTCGGCGGCTGGCCAACTTTGGCACGTGGTCGTGGGGACGACCCTATAGTCGTCGGACAAGTCGGCGGCTGGCCAACTTTGGCCCGTGGTCGTGGGGACGACCCTATAGTCGTCGGACATGACGGTGGCGGGCCAGTCTAGTCCCGGGTCATGGGGACGACCCTATAGTCGGAGGACAAGTCGGCGGCTGGCCAACTTTGGCCCGTGGTCGTGGGGACGACCCTATAGTCGTCGGAAATGACGGTGGCGAGCCAACCTAGTCCCGGGGTCGTGGGGACGACCCTATAGTCGTCGGACATAACGGTGGCGGGCCAATCTAGCCCCGGGGTCGTGGGGACAACCCTATAGTCGTCGGACAAGTCGGCGGCGGGCCTACCTAGTCCCGGGGTCGTGGGGACGACCCTATAGTCGTCGGACATGTCGGTGGCGGGCCAGTCTAGTCCCGGGTCGTGGGGACGACCCTATAGTCGTCGGACATGTCGGCGGCTGGCCAACTTTGGCCCGTGGTCGTGGGGACGACCCTATAGTCGTCGGACATGACGGTGGCGGGCCAGTCTAGTCCCGGGTCATGGGGACGACCCTATAGTCGTCGGACAAGTCGGCGGCTGGCCAACTTTGGCCCGTGGTCGTGGGGACGACCCTATAGTCGTCGGAAATGACGGTGGCGGGCCAATCTAGTCCCGGGGTCGTGGGGACGACCTTACAGTCGTCGGACAAGTCGGCGGCGAGCCAATCTAGTCCCGCGGTCGTGGAGACGACCCTATAGTCGTCGGACAAGTCAGCGGCTGGCCAACATTGGCCCGTGGTCGTGGGGACGACCATATAGTCGTCGGACATGACGGTGGCGGGCCACTCTAGTCCCGGGTCGTGGGGACGACCCTATAGTCGTCGGACATGTCGGCGGCTGGCCAGCTTTGGCCCGGGGTCGTGGGGACGACCCTATAGTCGTCGGATATGTCGGCGGCTGGCCAACTTTGGCCCGTGGTCGTGGGGACGACCCTATAGTCGTCGGAAATGACGGTGGCGGGCCAATCTATTCCCGGGGTCGTGGGGACGACCCTATAGTCGTCGGACATATCAGCGGCTGGACAACTTTGGCCCGGGGTCGTGGGGACGACCCTACAGTCGTCGGATATGTCGGCGGCTGGCCAACATTGACCCGTGGTCGTGGGGACGACCCTATAGTGGTCGGAAATGACGGTGGCGGGCCAATCTAGTCCCGGGGTCGTGGGGACGACCCTATAGTCGTCGGACAAGTCGGCGGCGGGCCAACCTAGTCCCGGGGTCGTGGGGATGACCCTATAGTCGTCGGACATGACGGTGGCGGGCCAGTCTAGTCCCGGGTCGTGGGGACGACCCTATAGTCGTCGGACATGTCGCCGGCTGGCCAACTTTGGCCCGTGGTCGTGGGGACGACCCTACAGTCGTCGGACATAACGGTGGCGGGCCAATCTAGTCCCGGGGTCGTGGGGACGACCCTATAGTCGTCGGACAAGTCGGCGGCGGGCCTACCTAGTCCCGGGGTCGTGGGGACGACCCTATAGTCGTCGGATAAGTCGGCAGCTTGCCAACTTTGGCCCGGGGTCGTGGGAACGACCCTATAGTCGTCGGACAAGTCGGGGGCGAGCCCACCTAGTCCGGGGGTCGTGGGGACGACCCTATAGTCGTCGGACAAGTCGGCGGCCGGCCAACCTAGTCCGGGGGTCGTGGGGACGACCCTATAGTCGTCGGACATGACGGTGGCGGGCCAGTCTAGTCCCGGGTCGTGGGGATGACCCTATAGTCGTCGGACATGTCGGCGGCTGGCCAACTTTGGCCCGTGGTCGTGGGGAGGACCCTATAGTCGTCGGACAAGTCGGGGGCGAGCCCACCTAGTCCGGGGGTCGTGGGGACGACCCTATAGTCGTCGGATAAGTCGGCAGCTTGCCAACTTTGGCCCGGGGTCGTGGGAACGACCCTATAGTCGTCGGATAAGTCGGCAGCTTGCCAACTTTGGCCCGGGGTCGTGGGAACGACCCTATAGTCGTCGGACAAGTCGGGGGCGAGCCCACCTAGTCCGGGGGTCGTGGGGACGACCCTATAGTCGTTGGACAAGTCGGCGGCTGGCCAACTTTGGCACGTGGTCGTGGGGACGACCCTATAGTCGTCGGACAAGTCGGCGGCTGGCCAACTTTGGCCCGTGGTCGTGGGGACGATCCTATAGTCGTCGGACATGACGGTGGCGGGCCAGTCTAGTCCCGGGTCATGGGGACGACCCTATAGTCGGAGGACAAGTCGGCGGCTGGCCAACTTTGGCCCGTGGTCGTGGGGACGACCCTATAGTCGTCGGAAATGACGGTGGCGGGCCAATCTATTCCCGGGGTCGTGGGGACGACCCTATAGTCGTCGGACATATCAGCGGCTGGACAACTTTGGCCCGGGGTCGTGGGGACGACCCTACAGTCGTCGGATATGTCGGCAGCTGGCCAACTTTGGCCCGTGGTCGTGGGGACGACCCTATAGTGGTCGGAAATGACGGTGGCGGGCCAATCTAGTCCCGGGGTCGTGGAGACGACCCTATAGTCGTCGGACAAGTCGGCGGCGGGCCAACCTAGTCCCGGGGTCGTGGGGATGACCCTATAGTCGTCGGACATGACGGTGGCGGGCCAGACTAGTCCCGGGTCGTGGGGACGACCCTATAGTCGTCGGACATGTCGCCGGCTGGCCAACTTTGGCCCGTGGTCGTGGGGACGACCCTATAGTCGTCGGACATAACGGTGGCGGGCCAATCTAGTCCCGGGGTCGTGGGGACGACCCTATAGTCGTCGGACAAGTCAGCGGCGGGCCTACCTAGTCCCGGGGTCATAGGGACGACCCTATATTCGTCGGACATGTCGGCGATTGGCCATTATTGGCCCGGTGTCGTGGGGACGACCCTATAGTCGTCGGACAAGTCGGCGGCGGACCAACCTTGTCCCGGGGTCGTGGGGACGACCCTATAGTCGTCGGACATGACGGTGGCGGGCCAATCTAGTCTCGGGGTCGTGGGGACGACCCTATAGTCGTCGGACATGACGGTGGCGGCCAATCTAGTTCCGGGGTCGTGGGGACGACCCTATAGTCGTCGGACATGTCGGCGGCTGGACAACTTTGGCCCGTGGACGTGGGGACGACCCCATAGTCGTCGGACATTTCGGCGGCTGGCCAACTTTGGCCCGTGGTCGTGGGGACGATCCGATAGTCGTCGGACATGACGGTGGCGGGCCAATCTGGTCCCGGGGTCATAGGGACGACCCTATAGTCGTCGGACATGTCGGCGATTGGCCATTATTGGCCCGGGGTCGTGGGGACGACCCTATAGTCGTCGGACATGTCGGCGGCTGGCCAACATTGGCCCGTGGTCGTGGGGACGACCCAACAGTCGTCGGACATGTCGGCGGCGAGCCAACATTGACCCGGGGTCGTGGGGACGACTCTATAGTCGTCGGACATGTCGGTGGCGGGCCAGTCTAGTCCCGGGTCGTGGGGACGACCCTATAGTCGTCGGACATGTCGGCGGCTGGCCAACTTTGGCCCGTGGTCGTGGGGAGGACCCTATACCCGTCGGACAAGTCGGCGGCGTACCAACCAAGTCCGGGGGTCGTGGGGACGACCCTATAGTCGTCGGACATGACGGTGGCGGGCCAGTCTAGTCCCGGGTCATGGGGACGACCCTATAGTCGTCGGACATGTCGGCGGCTGGCCAACTTTGGCCCGTGGTCGTGGGGACGACCATATAGTCGTCGGACATGACGGTGGCGGGCCAGTCTAGTCCCGGGTCATGGGGACGACCCTATAGTCGTTGGACAAGTCGGCGGCTGGCCAACTTTGGCACGTGGTCGTGGGGACGACCCTATAGTCGTCGGACAAGTCGGCGGCTGGCCAACTTTGGCCCGTGGTCGTGGGGACGACCCTATAGTCGTCGGACATGACGGTGGCGGGCCAGTCTAGTCCCGGGTCATGGGGACGACCCTATAGTCGGAGGACAAGTCGGCGGCTGGCCAACTTTGGCCCGTGGTCGTGGGGACGACCCTATAGTCGTCGGAAATGACGGTGGCGGGCCAATCTAGTCCCGGGGTCGTGGGGACGACCCTACAGTCGTCGGACAAGTCGGCGGCGAGCCAATCTAGTCCCGCGGTCGTGGGGACGACCCTGTAGTCGTCGGACAAGTCAGCGGCTGGCCTACATTGGCCCGTGGTCGTGGGGACGACCATATAGTCGTCGGACATGACGGTGGCGGGCCACTCTAGTCCCGGGTCGTGGGGACGACCCTATAGTCGTCGGATATGTCGGCGGCAGGCCAACTTTGGCCCGTGGTCGTGGGGACGACCCTATAGTCGTCGGACATGTCGGCGGCGAGCCAACATTGACCTGGGGTCGTGGGGACGACTCTACAGTCGTCGGACATGTCGGTGGCGGGCCAGTCTAGTCCCGGGTCGTGGGGACGACCCTATAGTCGTCGGACATGTCGGCGGCTGGCCAGCTTTGGCCCGGGGTCGTGGGGACGACCCTATAGTCGTCGGATATGTCGGCGGCTGGCCAACTTTGGCCCGTGGTCGTGGGGACGACCCTATAGTCGTCGGAAATGACGGTGGCGGGCCAATCTATTCCCGGGGTCGTGGGGACGACCCTATAGTCGTCGGACATATCAGCGGCTGGACAACTTTGGCCCGGGGTCGTTGGGACGACCCTACAGTCGTCGGATATGTCGGCAGCTGGCCAACATTGGCCCGTGGTCGTGGGGACGACCCTATAGTGGTCGGAAATGACGGTGGCGGGCCAATCTAGTCCCGGGTCATGGGGACGACCCTATAGTCGTCGGACAAGTCGGCGGCTGTCCAACTTTGGCCCGTGGTCGTGGGGAGGACCCTATACTCGTCGGACAAGTCGGCGGCGTACCAACCAAGTCCGGGGGTCGTGGGGACGACCCTATAGTCGTCGGACATGACGGTGGCGGGCCAGTCTAGTCCCGGGTCATGGGGACGACCCTATAGTCGTCGGACAAGTCAGCGGCTGGCCTACATTGGCCCGTGGTCGTGGGGACGACCATATAGTCGTCGGACATGACGGTGGCGGGCCAGTCTAGTCCCGGGTCATGGGGACGACCCTATAGTCGTTGGACAAGTCGGCGGCTGGCCAACTTTGGCACGTGGTCGTGGGGACGACCCTATAGTCGTCGGACAAGTCGGCGGCTGGCCAACTTTGGCCCGTGGTCGTGGGGACGACCCTATAGTCGTCGGACATGACGGTGGCGGGCCAGTCTAGTCCCGGGTCATGGGGACGACCCTATAGTCGGAGGACAAGTCGGCGGCTGGCCAACTTTGGCCCGTGGTCGTGGGGACGACCCTATAGTCGTCGGAAATGACGGTGGCGAGCCAACCTAGTCCCGGGGTCGTGGGGACGACCCTATAGTCGTCGGACATAACGGTGGCGGGCCAATCTAGCCCCGGGGTCGTGGGGACAACCCTATAGTCGTCGGACAAGTCGGCGGCGGGCCTACCTAGTCCCGGGGTCGTGGGGACGACCCTATAGTCGTCGGATAGGTCGGCAGCTTGCCAACTTTGGCCCGGGGTCGTGGGAACGACCCTATAGTCGTCGGACAAGGCGGCGGCGAGCCCACCTAGTCGGGGGGTCGTGGGGACGACCCTATAGTCGTCGGACAAGTCGGCGGCCGGCCAACCTAGTCCGGGGGTCGTGGGGACGACCCTATAGTCGTCGGACATGACGGTGGCGGGCCAGTCTAGTCCCGGGTCGTGGGGACGACCCTATAGTCGTCGGACATGTCAGCGGCTGGCCAACATTGGCCCGTGGTCGTGGGGACGACCATATAGTCGTCGGACATGACGGTGGCGGGCCACTCTAGTCCCGGGTCGTGGGGACGACCCTATAGTCGTCGGACATGTCGGCGGCTGGCCAGCTTTGGCCCGGGGTCGTGGGGACGACCCTATAGTCGTCGGATATGTCGGCGGCTGGCCAACTTTGGCCCGTGGTCGTGGGGACGACCCTATAGTCGTCGGAAATGACGGTGGCGGGCCAATCTATTCCCGGGGTCGTGGGGACGACCCTATAGTCGTCGGACATATCAGCGGCTGGACAACTTTGGCCCGGGGTCGTGGGGACGACCCTACAGTCGTCGGATATGTCGGCAGCTGGCCAACTTTGGCCCGTGGTCGTGGGGACGACCCTATAGTGGTCGGAAATGACGGTGGCGGGCCAATCTAGTCCCGGGTCATGGGGACGACCCTATAGTCGTCGGACAAGTCGGCGGCTGGCCAACTTTGGCCCGTGGTCGTGGGGAGGACCCTATACTCGCCGGACAAGTCGGCGGCGTACCAACCAAGTCCGGGGGTCGTGGGGACGACCCTATAGTCGTCGGACATGACGGTGGCGGGCCAGTCTAGTCCCGGGTCATGGGGACGACCCTATAGTCGTCGGACAAGTCAGCGGCTGGCCTACATTGGCCCGTGGTCGTGGGGACGACCATATAGTCGTCGGACATGACGGTGGCGGGCCACTCTAGTCCCGGGTCGTGGGGACGACCCTATAGTCGTCGGACATGTCGGCGGCGAGCCAACATTGACCCGGGGTCGTGGGGACGACTCTATAGTCGTCGGACATGTCGGTGGCGGGCCAGTCTAGTCCCGGGTCGTGGGGACGACCCTATAGTCGTCGGACATGTCGGCGGCTGGCCAACTTTGGCCCGTGGTCGTGGGGAGGACCCTATACTCGTCGGACAAGTCGGCGGCGTACCAACCAAGTCCGGGGGTCGTGGGGACGACCCTATAGTCGTCGGACATGACGGTGGCGGGCCAGTCTAGTCCCGGGTCATGGGGACGACCCTATAGTCGTCGGACAAGTCAGCGGCTGGCCTACATTGGCCCGTGGTCGTGGGGACGACCATATAGTCGTCGGACATGACGGTGGCGGGCCAGTCTAGTCCCGGGTCATGGGGACGACCCTATAGTCGTTAGACAAGTCGGCGGCTGGCCAACTTTGGCACGTGGTCGTGGGGACGACCCTATAGTCGTCGGACAAGTCGGCGGCTGGCCAACTTTGGCCCGTGGTCGTGGGGACGACCCTATAGTCGTCGGACATGACCGTGGCGGGCCAGTCTAGTCCCGGGTCATGGGGACGACCCTATAGTCGGAGGACAAGTCGGCGGCTGGCCAACTTTGGCCCGTGGTCGTGGGGACGACCCTATAGTCGTCGGAAATGACGGTGGCGAGCCAACCTAGTCCCGGGGTCGTGGGGACGACCCTATAGTCGTCGGACATGACGGTGGCGGGCCAGTCTAGTCCCGGGTCGTGGGGACGACCCTATAGTCGTCGGACATGTCGGCGGCTGGCCAACTTTGGCCCGTGGTCGTGGGGAGGACCCTATAGTCGTCGGAAATGACGGTGGCGGGCCAATCTAGTCCCGGGGTCGTGGGGACGACCCTATAGTCGTCGGACAAGTCGGCGGCGAGCCCACCTAGTCGGGGGTCGTGGGGACGACCCTATAGTCGTCGGACAAGTCGGCGACTGGCCAACCTAGTCCGGGGGTCGTGGGGACGACCCTATAGTCGTCGGACATGACGGTGGCGGGCCAGTCTAGTCCCGGGTCGTGGGGACGACCCTATAGTCGTCGGACATGTCGGTGGCGGGCCAGTCTAGTCCCGGGTCGTGGGGACGACCCTATAGTCGTCGGACATGTCGGCGGCTGGCCAACTTTGGCCCGTGGTCGTGGGGAGGACCCTATACTCGTCGGACAAGTCGGCGGCGTACCAACCTAGTCCGGGGGTCGTGGGGACGACCCTATTGTCGTCGGACATGACGGTGGCGAGCCAATCTAGTCCCGGGGTCATAGGGACGACCCTATAGTCGTCGGACATGTCGGCGATTGGCCAACTTTGGCCCGTGGTCGTGGGGTCGATCCGATAGTCGTCGGACATGACGGTGGCGGGCCAATCTAGTTCCGGGGTCGTGGTGACGACCCTATAGCCGTCGGACATGTCGGCGGATGGCCAACTTTGGCCCGTGGTCGTGGGGACGACTGTTTAGTCGTCGGACATTTCGGCGGCTGGCCAATCTAGACCCAGGGTCGTGGGGACGACCCTATTGTCGTCGGGCATGACGGTGGCGGGGCAATCTAGTCCCGGGGTCGTGGGGACGGCCCTATAGTCGCCGGGCAAGTCGGCGGCGGGCCAACCTTGTACCGGGGTCGTGGGGACGACCCTATAGTCGTCGGACATGTTGGCGATTGGCCAACTTTGGCTCGGTGTCGTGGGGACGGCCCTATAGTCGTCGGACATGTCGGCGGCTGGACAACTTTGGCCCGTGGTCGTGGGAACGACCCTATAGTCGTCGGACATGTTGGCGGAAGGTCAACGTAGGCCCGTGGTCGTGGGGACGACCCTATAGACGTCCGACATGACACAGGTGGGCCAATATTGGCCCGGGGTCGTGGGGACGATCCGATAGTCGTCGGACATGACGGTGGCGGGCCAATCTAGTCCCGGGTTCGTGGGGACGGCCCTATAGTCGCCGGGCAAGTCGGCGGCGGGCCAACCTTGTACCGGGGTCGTGGGGACGACCCTATAGTCGTCGGACATGTTGGCGATTGGCCAACTTTGGCCCGGTGTCGTGGGGACGACCCTATAGTCGTCGGACATGTCGGCGGCTGGCCAACTTTGGCCCGTGGTCGTGGGGACGATCCGATTGTCGTCGGACATGACGGTGGCGGGCCAACCTAGACCCGGGGTCGTGGGGACGACCCTATATTCGTTGGACATGTCTGCGGCAGGCCAAATTTGGCCCGGTGTCGTGGGGACGACTCTATGGTCGTCGGACATGTCGGCGGCTGGCCAACCTAGACCCGGGGTCGTGGGGACGACCCTATAGTCGTCGGACATGTCGGCGGCTGGCCAACCTAGTCCCGAGGTCGTCGGACTTGAGGGTGGCGGCCCAATCTAGTCCCGGGGTCGTGGGGACGACCCTACAGTCGTCGGACATTTCGGCGGCTTGCCAACTTTGGGACGGGGTCGTGGGGACGACCCTATAGTCGTCGGACATGACGGTGGCGAGCCAATCTAGTCCCGCGGTCGTGGAGACGACCCTATAGTCGTCGGACAAGTCAGCGGCTGGCCAACATTGGCCCGTGGTCGTGGGGACGACCCTATAGTCGTCGGACATAACGGTGGCGGGCCAATCTAGACCCGGGGTCGTGGGGACGACCCTATAATCGTCGGACAAGTCGCCGGCGGGCCTACCTAGTCCCGGGGTCGTGGGGACGACCCTATAGTCGTCGGATAGGTCGGCAGCTGGCCAACTTTGGCCCGGGGTCGTGGGAACGACCCTATAGTCGTCGGACAAGTCGGCGGCGAGCCCACCTAGTCGGGGGGTCGTGGGGACGACCCTATAGTCGTCGGACTTGACGGTGGCGGGCCAATCTAGTCCCGGGGTCGTGGGGACGACGCCATAGTCGTCAGACATGTCGGTGGCGAGCCAACCTAGTCCCGGGGTCGTGGGGACGACCCTATAGTCGTCGGACATGTCGGTGGCGGGCCAGTCTAGTCCCGGGTCGTGGGGACGACCCTATAGTCGTCGGACATGTCGGCGGCTGGCCAACTTTGGCCCGTGGTCGTGGGGACGACCCTATAGTCGTCGGACATGACGGTGGCGGGCCAGTCTAGTCCCGGGTCATGGGGACGACCCTATAGTCGTCGGACAAGTCGGCGGCTGGCCAACTTTGGCCCGTGGTCGTGGGGACGACCCTATAGTCGTCGGAAATGACGGTGGCGGGCCAATCTAGTCCCGGGGTCGTGGGGACGACCTTACAGTCGTCGGACAAGTCGGCGGCGAGCCAATCTAGTCCCGCGGTCGTGGAGACGACCCTATAGTCGTCGGACAAGTCAGCGGCTGGCCAACATTGGCCCGTGGTCGTGGGGACGACCATATAGTCGTCGGACATGACGGTGGCGGGCCACTCTAGTCCCGGGTCGTGGGGACGACCCTATAGTCGTCGGACATGTCGGCGGCTGGCCAGCTTTGGCCCGGGGTCGTGGGGACGACCCTATAGTCGTCGGATATGTCGGCGGCTGGCCAACTTTGGCCCGTGGTCGTGGGGACGACCCTATAGTCGTCGGAAATGACGGTGGCGGGCCAATCTATTCCCGGGGTCGTGGGGACGACCCTATAGTCGTCGGACATATCAGCGGCTGGACAACTTTGGCCCGGGGTCGTGGGGACGACCCTACAGTCGTCGGATATGTCGGCGGCTGGCCAACATTGACCCGTGGTCGTGGGGACGACCCTATAGTGGTCGGAAATGACGGTGGCGGGCCAATCTAGTCCCGGGGTCGTGGGGACGACCCTATAATCGTCGGACAAGTCGGCGGCGGGCCAACCTAGTCCCGGGGTCGTGGGGATGACCCTATAGTCGTCGGACATGACGGTGGCGGGCCAGTCTAGTCCCGGGTCGTGGGGACGACCCTATAGTCGTCGGACATGTCGCCGGCTGGCCAACTTTGGCCCGTGGTCGTGGGGACGACCCTATAGTCGTCGGACATAACGGTGGCGGGCCAATCTAGTCCCGGGGTCGTGGGGACGACCCTATAGTCGTCGGACAAGTCGGCGGCGGGCCTACCTAGTCCCGGGGTCGTGGGGACGACCCTATAGTCGTCGGATAAGTCGGCAGCTTGCCAACTTTGGCCCGGGGTCGTGGGAACGACCCTATAGTCGTCGGACAAGTCGGGGGCGAGCCCACCTAGTCCGGGGGTCGTGGGGACGACCCTATAGTCGTCGGACAAGTCGGCGGCCGGCCAACCTAGTCCGGGGGTCGTGGGGACGACCCTATAGTCGTCGGACATGACGGTGGCGGGCCAGTCTAGTCCCGGGTCGTGGGGATGACCCTATAGTCGTCGGACATGTCGGCGGCTGGCCAACTTTGGCCCGTGGTCGTGGGGAGGACCCTATAGTCGTCGGACAAGTCGGGGGCGAGCCCACCTAGTCCGGGGGTCGTGGGGACGACCCTATAGTCGTCGGATAAGTCGGCAGCTTGCCAACTTTGGCCCGGGGTCGTGGGAACGACCCTATAGTCGTCGGATAAGTCGGCAGCTTGCCAACTTTGGCCCGGGGTCGTGGGAACGACCCTATAGTCGTCGGACAAGTCGGGGGCGAGCCCACCTAGTCCGGGGGTCGTGGGGACGACCCTATAGTCGTTGGACAAGTCGGCGGCTGGCCAACTTTGGCACGTGGTCGTGGGGACGACCCTATAGTCGTCGGACAAGTCGGCGGCTGGCCAACTTTGGCCCGTGGTCGTGGGGACGATCCTATAGTCGTCGGACATGACGGTGGCGGGCCAGTCTAGTCCCGGGTCATGGGGACGACCCTATAGTCGGAGGACAAGTCGGCGGCTGGCCAACTTTGGCCCGTGGTCGTGGGGACGACCCTATAGTCGTCGGAAATGACGGTGGCGGGCCAATCTATTCCCGGGGTCGTGGGGACGACCCTATAGTCGTCGGACATATCAGCGGCTGGACAACTTTGGCCCGGGGTCGTGGGGACGACCCTACAGTCGTCGGATATGTCGGCAGCTGGCCAACTTTGGCCCGTGGTCGTGGGGACGACCCTATAGTGGTCGGAAATGACGGTGGCGGGCCAATCTAGTCCCGGGGTCGTGGAGACGACCCTATAGTCGTCGGACAAGTCGGCGGCGGGCCAACCTAGTCCCGGGGTCGTGGGGATGACCCTATAGTCGTCGGACATGACGGTGGCGGGCCAGACTAGTCCCGGGTCGTGGGGACGACCCTATAGTCGTCGGACATGTCGCCGGCTGGCCAACTTTGGCCCGTGGTCGTGGGGACGACCCTATAGTCGTCGGACATAACGGTGGCGGGCCAATCTAGTCCCGGGGTCGTGGGGACGACCCTATAGTCGTCGGACAAGTCAGCGGCGGGCCTACCTAGTCCCGGGGTCATAGGGACGACCCTATATTCGTCGGACATGTCGGCGATTGGCCATTATTGGCCCGGTGTCGTGGGGACGACCCTATAGTCGTCGGACAAGTCGGCGGCGGACCAACCTTGTCCCGGGGTCGTGGGGACGACCCTATAGTCGTCGGACATGACGGTGGCGGGCCAATCTAGTCTCGGGGTCGTGGGGACGACCCTATAGTCGTCGGACATGACGGTGGCGGCCAATCTAGTTCCGGGGTCGTGGGGACGACCCTATAGTCGTCGGACATGTCGGCGGCTGGACAACTTTGGCCCGTGGACGTGGGGACGACCCCATAGTCGTCGGACATTTCGGCGGCTGGCCAACTTTGGCCCGTGGTCGTGGGGACGATCCGATAGTCGTCGGACATGACGGTGGCGGGCCAATCTGGTCCCGGGGTCATAGGGACGACCCTATAGTCGTCGGACATGTCGGCGATTGGCCATTATTGGCCCGGGGTCGTGGGGACGACCCTATAGTCGTCGGACATGTCGGCGGCTGGCCAACATTGGCCCGTGGTCGTGGGGACGACCCAACAGTCGTCGGACATGTCGGCGGCGAGCCAACATTGACCCGGGGTCGTGGGGACGACTCTATAGTCGTCGGACATGTCGGTGGCGGGCCAGTCTAGTCCCGGGTCGTGGGGACGACCCTATAGTCGTCGGACATGTCGGCGGCTGGCCAACTTTGGCCCGTGGTCGTGGGGAGGACCCTATACCCGTCGGACAAGTCGGCGGCGTACCAACCAAGTCCGGGGGTCGTGGGGACGACCCTATAGTCGTCGGACATGACGGTGGCGGGCCAGTCTAGTCCCGGGTCATGGGGACGACCCTATAGTCGTCGGACATGTCGGCGGCTGGCCAACTTTGGCCCGTGGTCGTGGGGACGACCCTATAGTCGTCGGACAAGTCGGCGGCTGGCCAACTTTGGCCCGTGGTCGTGGGGACGACCCTATAGTCGTCGGACATGACGGTGGCGGGCCAGTCTAGTCCCGGGTCATGGGGACGACCCTATAGTCGGAGGACAAGTCGGCGGCTGGCCAACTTTGGCCCGTGGTCGTGGGGACGACCCTATAGTCGTCGGAAATGACGGTGGCGGGCCAATCTAGTCCCGGGGTCGTGGGGACGACCCTACAGTCGTCGGACAAGTCGGCGGCGAGCCAATCTAGTCCCGCGGTCGTGGGGACGACCCTGTAGTCGTCGGACAAGTCAGCGGCTGGCCTACATTGGCCCGTGGTCGTGGGGACGACCATATAGTCGTCGGACATGACGGTGGCGGGCCACTCTAGTCCCGGGTCGTGGGGACGACCCTATAGTCGTCGGATATGTCGGCGGCAGGCCAACTTTGGCCCGTGGTCGTGGGGACGACCCTATAGTCGTCGGACATGTCGGCGGCGAGCCAACATTGACCTGGGGTCGTGGGGACGACTCTACAGTCGTCGGACATGTCGGTGGCGGGCCAGTCTAGTCCCGGGTCATGGGGACGACCCTATAGTCGTCGGACAAGTCAGCGGCTGGCCTACATTGGCCCGTGGTCGTGGGGACGACCATATAGTCGTCGGACATGACGGTGGCGGGCCAGTCTAGTCCCGGGTCATGGGGACGACCCTATAGTCGTTGGACAAGTCGGCGGCTGGCCAACTTTGGCACGTGGTCGTGGGGACGACCCTATAGTCGTCGGACAAGTCGGCGGCTGGCCAACTTTGGCCCGTGGTCGTGGGGACGACCCTATAGTCGTCGGAAATGACGGTGGCGGGCCAATCTATTCCCGGGGTCGTGGGGACGACCCTATAGTCGTCGGACATATCAGCGGCTGGACAACTTTGGCCCGGGGTCGTTGGGACGACCCTACAGTCGTCGGATATGTCGGCAGCTGGCCAACATTGGCCCGTGGTCGTGGGGACGACCCTATAGTGGTCGGAAATGACGGTGGCGGGCCAATCTAGTCCCGGGTCATGGGGACGACCCTATAGTCGTCGGACAAGTCGGCGGCTGTCCAACTTTGGCCCGTGGTCGTGGGGAGGACCCTATACTCGTCGGACAAGTCGGCGGCGTACCAACCAAGTCCGGGGGTCGTGGGGACGACCCTATAGTCGTCGGACATGACGGTGGCGGGCCAGTCTAGTCCCGGGTCATGGGGACGACCCTATAGTCGTCGGACAAGTCAGCGGCTGGCCTACATTGGCCCGTGGTCGTGGGGACGACCATATAGTCGTCGGACATGACGGTGGCGGGCCAGTCTAGTCCCGGGTCATGGGGACGACCCTATAGTCGTTGGACAAGTCGGCGGCTGGCCAACTTTGGCACGTGGTCGTGGGGACGACCCTATAGTCGTCGGACAAGTCGGCGGCTGGCCAACTTTGGCCCGTGGTCGTGGGGACGACCCTATAGTCGTCGGACATGACGGTGGCGGGCCAGTCTAGTCCCGGGTCATGGGGACGACCCTATAGTCGGAGGACAAGTCGGCGGCTGGCCAACTTTGGCCCGTGGTCGTGGGGACGACCCTATAGTCGTCGGAAATGACGGTGGCGAGCCAACCTAGTCCCGGGGTCGTGGGGACGACCCTATAGTCGTCGGACATAACGGTGGCGGGCCAATCTAGCCCCGGGGTCGTGGGGACAACCCTATAGTCGTCGGACAAGTCGGCGGCGGGCCTACCTAGTCCCGGGGTCGTGGGGACGACCCTATAGTCGTCGGATAGGTCGGCAGCTTGCCAACTTTGGCCCGGGGTCGTGGGAACGACCCTATAGTCGTCGGACAAGGCGGCGGCGAGCCCACCTAGTCGGGGGGTCGTGGGGACGACCCTATAGTCGTCGGACAAGTCGGCGGCCGGCCAACCTAGTCCGGGGGTCGTGGGGACGACCCTATAGTCGTCGGACATGACGGTGGCGGGCCAGTCTAGTCCCGGGTCGTGGGGACGACCCTATAGTCGTCGGACATGTCAGCGGCTGGCCAACATTGGCCCGTGGTCGTGGGGACGACCATATAGTCGTCGGACATGACGGTGGCGGGCCACTCTAGTCCCGGGTCGTGGGGACGACCCTATAGTCGTCGGACATGTCGGCGGCTGGCCAGCTTTGGCCCGGGGTCGTGGGGACGACCCTATAGTCGTCGGATATGTCGGCGGCTGGCCAACTTTGGCCCGTGGTCGTGGGGACGACCCTATAGTCGTCGGAAATGACGGTGGCGGGCCAATCTATTCCCGGGGTCGTGGGGACGACCCTATAGTCGTCGGACATATCAGCGGCTGGACAACTTTGGCCCGGGGTCGTGGGGACGACCCTACAGTCGTCGGATATGTCGGCAGCTGGCCAACTTTGGCCCGTGGTCGTGGGGACGACCCTATAGTGGTCGGAAATGACGGTGGCGGGCCAATCTAGTCCCGGGTCATGGGGACGACCCTATAGTCGTCGGACAAGTCGGCGGCTGGCCAACTTTGGCCCGTGGTCGTGGGGAGGACCCTATACTCGTCGGACAAGTCGGCGGCGTACCAACCAAGTCCGGGGGTCGTGGGGACGACCCTATAGTCGTCGGACATGACGGTGGCGGGCCAGTCTAGTCCCGGGTCATGGGGACGACCCTATAGTCGTCGGACAAGTCAGCGGCTGGCCTACATTGGCCCGTGGTCGTGGGGACGACCATATAGTCGTCGGACATGACGGTGGCGGGCCACTCTAGTCCCGGGTCGTGGGGACGACCCTATAGTCGTCGGACATGTCGGCGGCGAGCCAACATTGACCCGGGGTCGTGGGGACGACTCTATAGTCGTCGGACATGTCGGTGGCGGGCCAGTCTAGTCCCGGGTCGTGGGGACGACCCTATAGTCGTCGGACATGTCGGCGGCTGGCCAACTTTGGCCCGTGGTCGTGGGGAGGACCCTATACTCGTCGGACAAGTCGGCGGCGTACCAACCAAGTCCGGGGGTCGTGGGGACGACCCTATAGTCGTCGGACATGACGGTGGCGGGCCAGTCTAGTCCCGGGTCATGGGGACGACCCTATAGTCGTCGGACAAGTCAGCGGCTGGCCTACATTGGCCCGTGGTCGTGGGGACGACCATATAGTCGTCGGACATGACGGTGGCGGGCCAGTCTAGTCCCGGGTCATGGGGACGACCCTATAGTCGTTAGACAAGTCGGCGGCTGGCCAACTTTGGCACGTGGTCGTGGGGACGACCCTATAGTCGTCGGACAAGTCGGCGGCTGGCCAACTTTGGCCCGTGGTCGTGGGGACGACCCTATAGTCGTCGGACATGACCGTGGCGGGCCAGTCTAGTCCCGGGTCATGGGGACGACCCTATAGTCGGAGGACAAGTCGGCGGCTGGCCAACTTTGGCCCGTGGTCGTGGGGACGACCCTATAGTCGTCGGAAATGACGGTGGCGAGCCAACCTAGTCCCGGGGTCGTGGGGACGACCCTATAGTCGTCGGACATAACGGTGGCGGGCCAATCTAGTCCCGGGGTCGTGGGGACAACCCTATAGTCGTCGGACAAGTCGGCGGCGGGCCTACCTAGTCCCGGGGTCGTGGGGACGACCCTATAATCGTCGGATAGGTCGGCAGCTTGCCAACTTTGGCCCGGGGTCGTGGGAACGACCCTATAGTCGTCGGACAAGGCGGCGGCGAGCCCACCTAGTCGGGGGGTCGTGGGGACGACCCTATAGTCGTCGGACATGACGGTGGCGGGCCAGTCTAGTCCCGGGTCATGGGGACGACCCTATAGTCGTCGGACAAGTCGGCGGCTGGCCAACTTTGGCCCGTGGTCGTGGGGACGACCATATAGTCGTCGGACATGACGGTGGCGGGCCAGTCTAGTCCCGGGTCATGGGGACGACCCTATAGTCGTTGGACAAGTCGGCGGCTGGCCAACTTTGGCACGTGGTCGTGGGGACGACCCTATAGTCGTCGGACAAGTCGGCGGCTGGCCAACTTTGGCCCGTGGTCGTGGGGACGACCCTATAGTCGTCGGACATGACGGTGGCGGGCCAGTCTAGTCCCGGGTCATGGGGACGACCCTATAGTCGGAGGACAAGTCGGCGGCTGGCCAACTTTGGCCCGTGGTCGTGGGGACGACCCTATAGTCGTCGGAAATGACGGTGGCGGGCCAATCTAGTCCCGGGGTCGTGGGGACGACCCTACAGTCGTCGGACAAGTCGGCGGCGAGCCAATCTAGTCCCGCGGTCGTGGGGACGACCATGTAGTCGTCGGACAAGTCAGCGGCTGGCCTACATTGGCCCGTGGTCGTGGGGACGACCATATAGTCGTCGGACATGACGGTGGCGGGCCACTCTAGTCCCGGGTCGTGGGGACGACCCTATAGTCGTCGGATATGTCGGCGGCAGGCCAACTTTGGCCCGTGGTCGTGGGGACGACCCTATAGTCGTCGGACATGTCGGCGGCGAGCCAACATTGACCTGGGGTCGTGGGGACGACTCTACAGTCGTCGGACATGTCGGTGGCGGGCCAGTCTAGTCCCGGGTCGTGGGGACGACCCTATAGTCGTCGGACATGTCGGCGGCTGGCCAGCTTTGGCCCGGGGTCGTGGGGACGACCCTATAGTCGTCGGATATGTCGGCGGCTGGCCAACTTTGGCCCGTGGTCGTGGGGACGACCCTATAGTCGTCGGAAATGACGGTGGCGGGCCAATCTATTCCCGGGGTCGTGGGGACGACCCTATAGTCGTCGGACATATCAGCGGCTGGACAACTTTGGCCCGGGGTCGTTGGGACGACCCTACAGTCGTCGGATATGTCGGCAGCTGGCCAACATTGGCCCGTGGTCGTGGGGACGACCCTATAGTGGTCGGAAATGACGGTGGCGGGCCAATCTAGTCCCGGGTCATGGGGACGACCCTATAGTCGTCGGACAAGTCGGCGGCTGTCCAACTTTGGCCCGTGGTCGTGGGGAGGACCCTATACTCGTCGGACAAGTCGGCGGCGTACCAACCAAGTCCGGGGGTCGTGGGGACGACCCTATAGTCGTCGGACATGACGGTGGCGGGCCAGTCTAGTCCCGGGTCATGGGGACGACCCTATAGTCGTCGGACAAGTCAGCGGCTGGCCTACATTGGCCCGTGGTCGTGGGGACGACCATATAGTCGTCGGACATGACGGTGGCGGGCCAGTCTAGTCCCGGGTCATGGGGACGACCCTATAGTCGTTGGACAAGTCGGCGGCTGGCCAACTTTGGCACGTGGTCGTGGGGACGACCCTATAGTCGTCGGACAAGTCGGCGGCTGGCCAACTTTGGCCCGTGGTCGTGGGGACGACCCTATAGTCGTCGGAAATGACGGTGGCGGGCCAATCTAGTCCCGGGGTCGTGGGGACGCCCTTACAGTCGTCGGACAAGTCGGCGGCGAGCCAATCTAGTCCCGCGGTCGTGGAGACGACCCTATAGTCGTCGGACAAGTCAGCGGCTGGCCAACATTGGCCCGTGGTCGTGGGGACGACCATATAGTCGTCGGACATGACGGTGGCGGGCCACTCTAGTCCCGGGTCGTGGGGACGACCCTATAGTCGTCGGACATGTCGGCGGCTGGCCAGCTTTGGCCCGGGGTCGTGGGGACGACCCTATAGTCGTCGGATATGTCGGCGGCTGGCCAACTTTGGCCCGTGGTCGTGGGGACGACCCTATAGTCGTCGGAAATGACGGTGGCGGGCCAATCTATTCCCGGGGTCGTGGGGACGACCCTATAGTCGTCGGACATATCAGCGGCTGGACAACTTTGGCCCGGGGTCGTGGGGACGACCCTACAGTCGTCGGATATGTCGGCAGCTGGCCAACTTTGGCCCGTGGTCGTGGGGACGACCCTATAGTGGTCGGAAATGACGGTGGCGGGCCAATCTAGTCCCGGGTCATGGGGACGACCCTATAGTCGTCGGACATGTCGGCGGCTGGCCAACCTAGTCCCGAGGTCGTGGGGACGACTCTATAGTCGTCGGACATGTCGGTGGCGGGCCAGTCTAGTCCCGGGTCGTGGGGACGACCCTATAGTCGTCGGACATGTCGGCGGCTGGCCAACTTTGGCCCGTGGTCGTGGGGAGGACCCTATACTCGTCGGACAAGTCGGCGGCGTACCAACCAAGTCCGGGGGTCGTGGGGACGACCCTATAGTCGTCGGACATGACGGTGGCGGGCCAGTCTAGTCCCGGGTCATGGGGACGACCCTATAGTCGTCGGACAAGTCAGCGGCTGGCCTACATTGGCCCGTGGTCGTGGGGACGACCATATAGTCGTCGGACATGACGGTGGCGGGCCAGTCTAGTCCCGGGTCATGGGGACGACCCTATAGTCGTTAGACAAGTCGGCGGCTGGCCAACTTTGGCACGTGGTCGTGGGGACGACCCTATAGTCGTCGGACAAGTCGGCGGCTGGCCAACTTTGGCCCGTGGTCGTGGGGACGACCCTATAGTCGTCGGACATGACGGTGGCGGGCCAGTCTAGTCCCGGGTCATGGGGACGACCCTATAGTCGGAGGACAAGTCGGCGGCTGGCCAACTTTGGCCCGTGGTCGTGGGGACGACCCTATAGTCGTCGGACATGTTGGCGGAAGGTCAACGTAGGCCCGTGGTCGTGGGGACGACCCTATAGACGTCCGACATGACACAGGTGGGCCAATATTGGCCCGGGGTCGTGGGGACGATCCGATAGTCGTCGGACATGACGGTGGCGGGCCAATCTAGTCCCGGGGTCGTGGGGACGGCCCTATAGTCGCCGGGCAAGTCGGCGGCGGGCCAACCTTGTACCGGGGTCGTGGGGACGACCCTATAGTCGTCGGACATGTTGGCGATTGGCCAACTTTGGCCCGGTGTCGTGGGGACGACCCTATAGTCGTCGGACATGTCGGCGGCTGGCCAACTTTGGCCCGTGGTCGTGGGGACGATCCGATTGTCGTCGGACATGACGGTGGCGGGCCAACCTAGACCCGGGGTCGTGGGGACGACCCTATATTCGTTGGACATGTCTGCGGCAGGCCAAATTTGGCCCGGTGTCGTGGGGACGACTCTATTGTCGTCGGACATGTCGGCGGCTGGCCAACCTAGACCCGGGGTCGTGGGGACGACCCTATAGTCGTCGGACATGTCGGCGGCTGGCCAACCTAGTCCCGAGGTCGTCGGACTTGAGGGTGGCGGGCCAATCTAGTCCCGGGGTCGTGGGGACGACCCTACAGTCGTCGGACATTTCGGCGGCTTGCCAACTTTGGGACGGGGTCGTGGGGACGACCCTATAGTCGTCGGACATGACGGTGGCTGGCCAACCTAGTCCCGAGGTCGTGGGGGCGACCCTACAGTCGTCGGACATGTCGGCGGCTGGCCAACCTAGTCCCGAGGTCTTCGGACTTGACGGTGGCGGGCCAATCTAGTCCCGGGGTCGAAGGGATGACTCTATTGTCGTCGGACATGGCGGTGGCGGGCCAATCTAGTCCCGTGGTCGTGGGGACGACCCTATAGTCGTCGGACATGTCGGCGGCTGGCCAACCTAGTCCCGAGGTCGTCGGACATGACGGTGGCGGGCCAATCTAGTCCCGTGGTCGTGGGGACGACCCTATAGTCTTCGGACATGACGGTAGCGGGCCAATCTAGACCCGAGGTCGTGGGACGACCCTATAGTCGTCGGACTTGACGGTGGCGGGCCAATCTAGTCCCGGGGTCCGTGGGGACGACCCTATAGTCGTCGGAAATGTCGGTGGCTGTCCAACTTTGGCCCGGGGGTCGTGGGACGACCCTATAGTCGTCGGACATGTCGGCGGCGAGCCAACATTGACCCGGGGTCGTGGGGACGACCCTATAGTCGTCGGACATGTCGGCGGCTGGCCAACATTGGCCCGTGGTCGTGGGGACGACCCAACAGTCGTCGGACATGTCGGCGGCTGGCCAACTTTGGCCCGTTGTCGTGGGGACGATCCGATAGTCGTCGGACGTGACGGTGGCTAGCCAATCTAGTCCCGGGATCGTGGGACGACCCTATAGTCGTCGGAGATGTCGGCGGCTGTCCTACTTTGGCCCGGTGTCTTGGGGACGACTCTATAGTCGTCGGACCTGTCGGCGGCTGGCCAACCTAGACCCGGGGTCGTGGGGACGACCCTATAGTCCTCGAACAAGTCGGCGGCTGGCCAACTTTGGCCCGTGGTCGTGGGAACGACCCTATAGTCGTCGGACATGTCGGCGGCTGGCCAAATATGGCCCGTGGTCGTGGGGACGACCCTATAGTCGTCGGAAATGTCGGCGGCGAGCCAACCTAGTCCCGGCGCCGTGGGGACGACCCTATAATGTTCGGACAAGTCGGCAGCTGGCCAAATTTGGCCCGTGGTCGTGAGGACGACCCTATAGTCGTTGGAAATGTCGGCGGCTGGCCAACTATGGCCCGTGGTCGTGAAGACGACCCTATAGTCGTCGGACAAGACGGTGGCGGGCCAATCTAGTCCCGGGTTCGTGGGGACGACCCTATATTCCTCGAACAAGTCGGCGGCTGGCCAACTTTGGCCCGTGGTCGTAGGGAACGACCCTATAGTCGTCGGACAAGTCGGCGGCTGGCCAAATATGGCCCGTGGTCGTGAAGACGACCCTATAGTCGTCGGACAAGACGGTGGCGGGCCAATCTAGTCCCGGGGTCGTGGGGACGACCCTATAGTCGTCGGAGAAGTCGGCGGCTGGTCAACGTTTGCCCGGGGTCGTGGGGACGACCCTATAGTCGTCGGACAATTCGGTGGCTGGCCAATTTTGGCCCGTGGTCGTAGGGACGACCCTACAGTCGTCGGACAAGTCGGCGGCGAGCCAACTTTGGGCCGGGGTCGTCGGGGCGACCCTATAGTCGTCGGACATGACGGTGGCGGGCCAATCTAGTCCCGGGTCATGGGGACGACCCTATAGTCGTCGGACAAGTCGGCGGCTGGCCAACTTTGGCCCGTGGTCATGGGGACGACCCTATAGTCGTCGGAAATGACGGTGGCGGGCCAATCTAGTCCCGGGGTCGTGGGGACGACCCTACAGTCGTCGGACAAGTCGGCGGCGAGCCAATCTAGTCCCGCGGTCGTGGGGACGACCCTATAGTCGTCGGACATGTCGGTGGCGGGCCAATCTAGTACCGGGGTCGTGGGGACGACCCTATAGTCTTTGGACATGTCGGCGGCGGGCCAACATTGGCCCGTGGTCGTAGGGACGACCCTACAGTCGTCGGACAAGTCGGCGGCGAGCCAACTTTGGGCCGGGGTCGTCGGGACGACC
Source organism: Andrena praecox (assembly GCA_963932275.1). Classification (NCBI taxonomy): domain Eukaryota; kingdom Metazoa; phylum Arthropoda; class Insecta; order Hymenoptera; family Andrenidae; genus Andrena; species Andrena praecox. The sequence continues at coordinate 1,573,425 of CAWVQO010000615.1, read as the reverse complement.
CTATAGTCGTCGGACAAGTCGGCAGCGAGCCAACCTAGTCCCGAGGTCGTGGGGACGACCCTATAGTCGTCGGACATGACGGCGGCTGGCCAACTTTGACCCGTGGTCGTGGGGACAACCCTATAGTCATCGGACATGTCGGCGGCTGGCCAATTTTTGACCGTGGTCGTAGGGACGACCCTATAGTCGTCGGACAAATCGGCGGCTGACCAACTTTGGCCCGGGGTCGTCGGGGCGACCCTATAGTCGTCGGACATGACGGTGGCGGGCCAATCTAGTCCCGGGTCATGGGGACGACCCTATAGTCGTCGGACAAGTCGGCGGCTGGCCAACTTTGGCCCGTGGTCATGGGGACGACCCTATAGTCGTCGGAAATGACGGTGGCGGGCCAATCTAGTCCCGGGGTCGTGGGGACGACCCTACAGTCGTCGGACAAGTCGGCGGCGAGCCAATCTAGTCCCGCGGTCGTGGGGACGACCCTATAGTCGTCGGACAAGTCAGCGGCTGGCCAACATTGGCCCGTGGTCGTGGGGACGACCATATAGTCGTCGGACATGACGGTGGCGGGCCACTCTAGTCCCGGGTCGTGGGGACGACCCTATAGTCGTCGGACATGTCGGCGGCTGGCCAACTTTGGCCCGGGGTCGTGGGGACGACCCTACAGTCGTCGGACAAGTCGGCGGCGAGCCAACTTTGGGCCGGGGTCGTCGGGACGACCCTATAGTCGTCGGACAAGTCGGCAGCGAGCCAACCTAGTCCCGAGGTCGTGGGGACGACCCTATAGTCGTCGGACATGACGGCGGCTGGCCAACTTTGACCCGTGGTCGTGGGGACAACCCTATAGTCATCGGACATGTCGGCGGCTGGCCAACTTTTGACCGTGGTCGTAGGGACGACCCTATAGTCGTCGGACAAATCGGCGGCTGACCAACTTTGGCCCGGGGTCGTCGGGGCGACCCTATAGTCGTCGGACATGACGGTGGCGGGCCAATCTAGTCCCGGGTCATGGGGACGACCCTATAGTCGTCGGACAAGTCGGCGGCTGGCCAACTTTGGCCCGTGGTCATGGGGACGACCCTATAGTCGTCGGAAATGACGGTGGCGGGCCAATCTAGTCCCGGGGTCGTGGGGACGACCCTACAGTCGTCGGACAAGTCGGCGGCGAGCCAATCTAGTCCCGCGGTCGTGGGGACGACCCTATAGTCGTCGGACAAGTCAGCGGCTGGCCAACATTGGCCCGTGGTCGTGGGGACGACCATATAGTCGTCGGACATGACGGTGGCGGGCCACTCTAGTCCCGGGTCGTGGGGACGACCCTATAGTCGTCGGACATGTCGGCGGCTGGCCAACTTTGGCCCGGGGTCGTGGGGACGACCCTACAGTCGTCGGACAAGTCGGCGGGTGTCCAACTTTGGCCCGGGGTCGTGGGGACGACCCTATAGTCGTCGGACTTGACGGTGGCGGGCCAATCTAGTCCCGGGGTCGTGGGGACGACCCTATAGTCGTCAGACATGTCGGTGGCGAGCCAACCTAGTCCCGGGGTCGTGGGGACGACCCTATAGTCGTCGGACAAGTCGGCGGCGGGCCACTCTAGTCCCGGGTCGTGGGGACGACCCTATAGTCGTCGGACATGTCGGCGGCTGGCCAACTTTGGCCCGGGGTCGTGGGGACGACCCTATAGTCGTCGGATATGTCGGCGGCTGGCCAACTTTGGCCCGTGGTCGTGGGGACGACCCTATAGTCGTCGGACAAGTCGGCGGCGGGCCAACCTAATCCCAGGGTCGTGGGGACGACCCTATAATCGTCGGACAAGCCGGCGGCTGGCCCACTTTGGCCCGTGGTCGTGGGGACGACCCTATAGTCGTCGGACAAGTCGGCGGGTGTCCAACTTTGGCCCGGGGTCGTGGGGACGACCCTATAGTCGTCGGACTAGACGGTGGCGGGCCAATCTAGTCCCGGGGTCGTGGGGACGACCCTATAGTCGTCAGACATGTCGGTGGCGAGCCAACCTAGTCCCGGGGTCGTGGGGACGACCCTATAGTCGTCGGACAAGTCGGCGGCGGGCCAACCTAGTCCCGGGGTCGTGGGGATGACCCTATAGTCGTCGGACATGACGGTGGCGGGCCAGTCTAGTCCCGGGTCGTGGGGACGACCCTATAGTCGTCGGACATGTCGGCGGCTGGCCAACCTAGTCCCGAGGTCGTCGGACATGACGGTGGCGGGCCAATCTAGTCCCGTGGTCGTGGGGACGACCCTATAGTCTTCGGACATGACGGTAGCGGGCCAATCTAGACCCGAGGTCGTGGGGACGACCCTATAGTCGTCGGACTTGACGGTGGCGGGCCAATCTAGTCCCGGGGTCCGTGGGGACGACCCTATAGTCGTCGGAAATGTCGGTGGCTGTCCAACTTTGGCCCGGGGGTCGTGGGGACGACCCTATAGTCGTCGGACATGTCGGCGGCGAGCCAACATTGACCCGGGGTCGTGGGGACGACCCTATAGTCGTCGGACATGTCGGCGGCTGGCCAACATTGGCCCGTGGTCGTGGGGACGACCCAACAGTCGTCAGACATGTCGGCGGCTGGCCAACTTTGGCCCGTTGTCGTGGGGACGATCCGATAGTCGTCGGACGTGACGGTGGCTAGCCAATCTAGTCCCGGGATCGTGGGGACGACCCTATAGTCGTCGGAGATGTCGGCGGCTGTCCTACTTTGGCCCGGTGTCTTGGGGACGACACTATAGTCGTCGGACCTGTCGGCGGCTGGCCAACCTAGACCCGGGGTCGTGGGGACGACCCTATAGTCCTCGAACAAGTCGGCGGCTGGCCAACTTTGGCCCGTGGTCGTTGGAACGACCCTATAGTCGTCGGACAAGTCGGCGGCTGGCCAAATATGGCCCGTGGTCGTGGGGACGACCCTATAGTCGTCGGAAATGTCGGCGGCGAGCCAACCTAGTCCCGGCGCCGTGGGGACGACCCTATAATGTTCGGACAAGTCGGCAGCTGGCCAAATTTGGCCCGTGGTCGTGAGGACGACCCTATAGTCGTTGGAAATGTCGGCGGCTGGCCAACTATGGCCCGTGGTCGTGAAGACGACCCTATAGTCGTCGGACAAGACGGTGGCGGGCCAATCTAGTCCCGGGTTCGTGGGGACGACCCTATATTCCTCGAACAAGTCGGCGGCTGGCCAACTTTGGCCCGTGGTCGTGGGAACGACCCTATAGTCGTCGGACAAGTCGGCGGCTGGACAAATATGGCCCGTGGTCGTGAAGACGACCCTATAGTCGTCGGACAAGACGGTGGCGGGCCAATCTAGTCCCGGGGTCGTGGGGACGACCCTATAGTCGTCGGAGAAGTCGGCGGCTGGTCAACGTTTGCCCGGGGTCGTGGGGACGACCCTATAGTCGTCGGACAATTCGGTGGCTGGCCAATTTTGGCCCGTGGTCGTAGGGACGACCCTACAGTCGTCGGATATGTCGGCAGCTGGCCAACATTGGCCCGTGGTCGTGGGGACGACCCTATAGTGGTCGGAAATGACGGTGGCGGGCCAATCTAGTCCCGGGTCATGGGGACGACCCTATAGTCGTCGGACAAGTCGGCGGCTGTCCAACTTTGGCCCGTGGTCGTGGGGAGGACCCTATACTCGTCGGACAAGTCGGCGGCGTACCAACCAAGTCCGGGGGTCGTGGGGACGACCCTATAGTCGTCGGACATGACGGTGGCGGGCCAGTCTAGTCCCGGGTCATGGGGACGACCCTATAGTCGTCGGACAAGTCAGCGGCTGGCCTACATTGGCCCGTGGTCGTGGGGACGACCATATAGTCGTCGGACATGACGGTGGCGGGCCAGTCTAGTCCCGGGTCATGGGGACGACCCTATAGTCGTTGGACAAGTCGGCGGCTGGCCAACTTTGGCACGTGGTCGTGGGGACGACCCTATAGTCGTCGGACAAGTCGGCGGCTGGCCAACTTTGGCCCGTGGTCGTGGGGACGACCCTATAGTCGTCGGAAATGACGGTGGCGGGCCAATCTAGTCCCGGGGTCGTGGGGACGCCCTTACAGTCGTCGGACAAGTCGGCGGCGAGCCAATCTAGTCCCGCGGTCGTGGAGACGACCCTATAGTCGTCGGACAAGTCAGCGGCTGGCCAACATTGGCCCGTGGTCGTGGGGACGACCATATAGTCGTCGGACATGACGGTGGCGGGCCACTCTAGTCCCGGGTCGTGGGGACGACCCTATAGTCGTCGGACATGTCGGCGGCTGGCCAGCTTTGGCCCGGGGTCGTGGGGACGACCCTATAGTCGTCGGATATGTCGGCGGCTGGCCAACTTTGGCCCGTGGTCGTGGGGACGACCCTATAGTCGTCGGAAATGACGGTGGCGGGCCAATCTATTCCCGGGGTCGTGGGGACGACCCTATAGTCGTCGGACATATCAGCGGCTGGACAACTTTGGCCCGGGGTCGTGGGGACGACCCTACAGTCGTCGGATATGTCGGCAGCTGGCCAACTTTGGCCCGTGGTCGTGGGGACGACCCTATAGTGGTCGGAAATGACGGTGGCGGGCCAATCTAGTCCCGGGTCATGGGGACGACCCTATAGTCGTCGGACATGTCGGCGGCTGGCCAACCTAGTCCCGAGGTCGTGGGGACGACTCTATAGTCGTCGGACATGTCGGTGGCGGGCCAGTCTAGTCCCGGGTCGTGGGGACGACCCTATAGTCGTCGGACATGTCGGCGGCTGGCCAACTTTGGCCCGTGGTCGTGGGGAGGACCCTATACTCGTCGGACAAGTCGGCGGCGTACCAACCAAGTCCGGGGGTCGTGGGGACGACCCTATAGTCGTCGGACATGACGGTGGCGGGCCAGTCTAGTCCCGGGTCATGGGGACGACCCTATAGTCGTCGGACAAGTCAGCGGCTGGCCTACATTGGCCCGTGGTCGTGGGGACGACCATATAGTCGTCGGACATGACGGTGGCGGGCCAGTCTAGTCCCGGGTCATGGGGACGACCCTATAGTCGTTAGACAAGTCGGCGGCTGGCCAACTTTGGCACGTGGTCGTGGGGACGACCCTATAGTCGTCGGACAAGTCGGCGGCTGGCCAACTTTGGCCCGTGGTCGTGGGGACGACCCTATAGTCGTCGGACATGACGGTGGCGGGCCAGTCTAGTCCCGGGTCATGGGGACGACCCTATAGTCGGAGGACAAGTCGGCGGCTGGCCAACTTTGGCCCGTGGTCGTGGGGACGACCCTATAGTCGTCGGACATGTTGGCGGAAGGTCAACGTAGGCCCGTGGTCGTGGGGACGACCCTATAGACGTCCGACATGACACAGGTGGGCCAATATTGGCCCGGGGTCGTGGGGACGATCCGATAGTCGTCGGACATGACGGTGGCGGGCCAATCTAGTCCCGGGGTCGTGGGGACGGCCCTATAGTCGCCGGGCAAGTCGGCGGCGGGCCAACCTTGTACCGGGGTCGTGGGGACGACCCTATAGTCGTCGGACATGTTGGCGATTGGCCAACTTTGGCCCGGTGTCGTGGGGACGACCCTATAGTCGTCGGACATGTCGGCGGCTGGCCAACTTTGGCCCGTGGTCGTGGGGACGATCCGATTGTCGTCGGACATGACGGTGGCGGGCCAACCTAGACCCGGGGTCGTGGGGACGACCCTATATTCGTTGGACATGTCTGCGGCAGGCCAAATTTGGCCCGGTGTCGTGGGGACGACTCTATTGTCGTCGGACATGTCGGCGGCTGGCCAACCTAGACCCGGGGTCGTGGGGACGACCCTATAGTCGTCGGACATGTCGGCGGCTGGCCAACCTAGTCCCGAGGTCGTCGGACTTGAGGGTGGCGGGCCAATCTAGTCCCGGGGTCGTGGGGACGACCCTACAGTCGTCGGACATTTCGGCGGCTTGCCAACTTTGGGACGGGGTCGTGGGGACGACCCTATAGTCGTCGGACATGACGGTGGCTGGCCAACCTAGTCCCGAGGTCGTGGGGGCGACCCTACAGTCGTCGGACATGTCGGCGGCTGGCCAACCTAGTCCCGAGGTCTTCGGACTTGACGGTGGCGGGCCAATCTAGTCCCGGGGTCGAAGGGATGACTCTATTGTCGTCGGACATGGCGGTGGCGGGCCAATCTAGTCCCGTGGTCGTGGGGACGACCCTATAGTCGTCGGACATGTCGGCGGCTGGCCAACCTAGTCCCGAGGTCGTCGGACATGACGGTGGCGGGCCAATCTAGTCCCGTGGTCGTGGGGACGACCCTATAGTCTTCGGACATGACGGTAGCGGGCCAATCTAGACCCGAGGTCGTGGGGACGACCCTATAGTCGTCGGACTTGACGGTGGCGGGCCAATCTAGTCCCGGGGTCCGTGGGGACGACCCTATAGTCGTCGGAAATGTCGGTGGCTGTCCAACTTTGGCCCGGGGGTCGTGGGGACGACCCTATAGTCGTCGGACATGTCGGCGGCGAGCCAACATTGACCCGGGGTCGTGGGGACGACCCTATAGTCGTCGGACATGTCGGCGGCTGGCCAACATTGGCCCGTGGTCGTGGGGACGACCCAACAGTCGTCGGACATGTCGGCGGCTGGCCAACTTTGGCCCGTTGTCGTGGGGACGATCCGATAGTCGTCGGACGTGACGGTGGCTAGCCAATCTAGTCCCGGGATCGTGGGGACGACCCTATAGTCGTCGGAGATGTCGGCGGCTGTCCTACTTTGGCCCGGTGTCTTGGGGACGACTCTATAGTCGTCGGACCTGTCGGCGGCTGGCCAACCTAGACCCGGGGTCGTGGGGACGACCCTATAGTCCTCGAACAAGTCGGCGGCTGGCCAACTTTGGCCCGTGGTCGTGGGAACGACCCTATAGTCGTCGGACATGTCGGCGGCTGGCCAAATATGGCCCGTGGTCGTGGGGACGACCCTATAGTCGTCGGAAATGTCGGCGGCGAGCCAACCTAGTCCCGGCGCCGTGGGGACGACCCTATAATGTTCGGACAAGTCGGCAGCTGGCCAAATTTGGCCCGTGGTCGTGAGGACGACCCTATAGTCGTTGGAAATGTCGGCGGCTGGCCAACTATGGCCCGTGGTCGTGAAGACGACCCTATAGTCGTCGGACAAGACGGTGGCGGGCCAATCTAGTCCCGGGTTCGTGGGGACGACCCTATATTCCTCGAACAAGTCGGCGGCTGGCCAACTTTGGCCCGTGGTCGTGGGAACGACCCTATAGTCGTCGGACAAGTCGGCGGCTGGCCAAATATGGCCCGTGGTCGTGAAGACGACCCTATAGTCGTCGGACAAGACGGTGGCGGGCCAATCTAGTCCCGGGGTCGTGGGGACGACCCTATAGTCGTCGGAGAAGTCGGCGGCTGGTCAACGTTTGCCCGGGGTCGTGGGGACGACCCTATAGTCGTCGGACAATTCGGTGGCTGGCCAATTTTGGCCCGTGGTCGTAGGGACGACCCTACAGTCGTCGGACAAGTCGGCGGCGAGCCAACTTTGGGCCGGGGTCGTCGGGGCGACCCTATAGTCGTCGGACATGACGGTGGCGGGCCAATCTAGTCCCGGGTCATGGGGACGACCCTATAGTCGTCGGACAAGTCGGCGGCTGGCCAACTTTGGCCCGTGGTCATGGGGACGACCCTATAGTCGTCGGAAATGACGGTGGCGGGCCAATCTAGTCCCGGGGTCGTGGGGACGACCCTACAGTCGTCGGACAAGTCGGCGGCGAGCCAATCTAGTCCCGCGGTCGTGGGGACGACCCTATAGTCGTCGGACATGTCGGTGGCGGGCCAATCTAGTACCGGGGTCGTGGGGACGACCCTATAGTCTTTGGACATGTCGGCGGCGGGCCAACATTGGCCCGTGGTCGTAGGGACGACCCTACAGTCGTCGGACAAGTCGGCGGCGAGCCAACTTTGGGCCGGGGTCGTCGGGACGACCCTATAGTCGTCGGACAAGTCGGCAGCGAGCCAACCTAGTCCCGAGGTCGTGGGGACGACCCTATAGTCGTCGGACATGACGGCGGCTGGCCAACTTTGACCCGTGGTCGTGGGGACAACCCTATAGTCATCGGACATGTCGGCGGCTGGCCAATTTTTGACCGTGGTCGTAGGGACGACCCTATAGTCGTCGGACAAATCGGCGGCTGACCAACTTTGGCCCGGGGTCGTCGGGGCGACCCTATAGTCGTCGGACATGACGGTGGCGGGCCAATCTAGTCCCGGGTCATGGGGACGACCCTATAGTCGTCGGACAAGTCGGCGGCTGGCCAACTTTGGCCCGTGGTCATGGGGACGACCCTATAGTCGTCGGAAATGACGGTGGCGGGCCAATCTAGTCCCGGGGTCGTGGGGACGACCCTACAGTCGTCGGACAAGTCGGCGGCGAGCCAATCTAGTCCCGCGGTCGTGGGGACGACCCTATAGTCGTCGGACAAGTCAGCGGCTGGCCAACATTGGCCCGTGGTCGTGGGGACGACCATATAGTCGTCGGACATGACGGTGGCGGGCCACTCTAGTCCCGGGTCGTGGGTACGACCCTATAGTCGTCGGACATGTCGGCGGCTGGCCAACTTTGGCCCGGGGTCGTGGGGACGACCCTACAGTCGTCGGACAAGTCGGCGGCGAGCCAACTTTGGGCCGGGGTCGTCGGGACGACCCTATAGTCGTCGGACAAGTCGGCAGCGAGCCAACCTAGTCCCGAGGTCGTGGGGACGACCCTATAGTCGTCGGACATGACGGCGGCTGGCCAACTTTGACCCGTGGTCGTGGGGACAACCCTATAGTCATCGGACATGTCGGCGGCTGGCCAACTTTTGACCGTGGTCGTAGGGACGACCCTATAGTCGTCGGACAAATCGGCGGCTGACCAACTTTGGCCCGGGGTCGTCGGGGCGACCCTATAGTCGTCGGACATGACGGTGGCGGGCCAATCTAGTCCCGGGTCATGGGGACGACCCTATAGTCGTCGGACAAGTCGGCGGCTGGCCAACTTTGGCCCGTGGTCATGGGGACGACCCTATAGTCGTCGGAAATGACGGTGGCGGGCCAATCTAGTCCCGGGGTCGTGGGGACGACCCTACAGTCGTCGGACAAGTCGGCGGCGAGCCAATCTAGTCCCGCGGTCGTGGGGACGACCCTATAGTCGTCGGACAAGTCAGCGGCTGGCCAACATTGGCCCGTGGTCGTGGGGACGACCATATAGTCGTCGGACATGACGGTGGCGGGCCACTCTAGTCCCGGGTCGTGGGGACGACCCTATAGTCGTCGGACATGTCGGCGGCTGGCCAACTTTGGCCCGGGGTCGTGGGGACGACCCTACAGTCGTCGGACAAGTCGGCGGGTGTCCAACTTTGGCCCGGGGTCGTGGGGACGACCCTATAGTCGTCGGACTTGACGGTGGCGGGCCAATCTAGTCCCGGGGTCGTGGGGACGACCCTATAGTCGTCAGACATGTCGGTGGCGAGCCAACCTAGTCCCGGGGTCGTGGGGACGACCCTATAGTCGTCGGACAAGTCGGCGGCGGGCCACTCTAGTCCCGGGTCGTGGGGACGACCCTATAGTCGTCGGACATGTCGGCGGCTGGCCAACTTTGGCCCGGGGTCGTGGGGACGACCCTATAGTCGTCGGATATGTCGGCGGCTGGCCAACTTTGGCCCGTGGTCGTGGGGACGACCCTATAGTCGTCGGACAAGTCGGCGGCGGGCCAACCTAATCCCAGGGTCGTGGGGACGACCCTATAATCGTCGGACAAGCCGGCGGCTGGCCCACTTTGGCCCGTGGTCGTGGGGACGACCCTATAGTCGTCGGACAAGTCGGCGGGTGTCCAACTTTGGCCCGGGGTCGTGGGGACGACCCTATAGTCGTCGGACTAGACGGTGGCGGGCCAATCTAGTCCCGGGGTCGTGGGGACGACCCTATAGTCGTCAGACATGTCGGTGGCGAGCCAACCTAGTCCCGGGGTCGTGGGGACGACCCTATAGTCGTCGGACAAGTCGGCGGCGGGCCAACCTAGTCCCGGGGTCGTGGGGATGACCCTATAGTCGTCGGACATGACGGTGGCGGGCCAGTCTAGTCCCGGGTCGTGGGGACGACCCTATAGTCGTCGGACATGTCGGCGGCTGGCCAACCTAGTCCCGAGGTCGTCGGACATGACGGTGGCGGGCCAATCTAGTCCCGTGGTCGTGGGGACGACCCTATAGTCTTCGGACATGACGGTAGCGGGCCAATCTAGACCCGAGGTCGTGGGGACGACCCTATAGTCGTCGGACTTGACGGTGGCGGGCCAATCTAGTCCCGGGGTCCGTGGGGACGACCCTATAGTCGTCGGAAATGTCGGTGGCTGTCCAACTTTGGCCCGGGGGTCGTGGGGACGACCCTATAGTCGTCGGACATGTCGGCGGCGAGCCAACATTGACCCGGGGTCGTGGGGACGACCCTATAGTCGTCGGACATGTCGGCGGCTGGCCAACATTGGCCCGTGGTCGTGGGGACGACCCAACAGTCGTCGGACATGTCGGCGGCTGGCCAACTTTGGCCCGTTGTCGTGGGGACGATCCGATAGTCGTCGGACGTGACGGTGGCTAGCCAATCTAGTCCCGGGATCGTGGGGACGACCCTATAGTCGTCGGAGATGTCGGCGGCTGTCCTACTTTGGCCCGGTGTCTTGGGGACGACACTATAGTCGTCGGACCTGTCGGCGGCTGGCCAACCTAGACCCGGGGTCGTGGGGACGACCCTATAGTCCTCGAACAAGTCGGCGGCTGGCCAACTTTGGCCCGTGGTCGTTGGAACGACCCTATAGTCGTCGGACAAGTCGGCGGCTGGCCAAATATGGCCCGTGGTCGTGGGGACGACCCTATAGTCGTCGGAAATGTCGGCGGCGAGCCAACCTAGTCCCGGCGCCGTGGGGACGACCCTATAATGTTCGGACAATTCGGCAGCTGGCCAAATTTGGCCCGTGGTCGTGAGGACGACCCTATAGTCGTTGGAAATGTCGGCGGCTGGCCAACTATGGCCCGTGGTCGTGAAGACGACCCTATAGTCGTCGGACAAGACGGTGGCGGGCCAATCTAGTCCCGGGTTCGTGGGGACGACCCTATATTCCTCGAACAAGTCGGCGGCTGGCCAACTTTGGCCCGTGGTCGTGGGAACGACCCTATAGTCGTCGGACAAGTCGGCGGCTGGACAAATATGGCCCGTGGTCGTGAAGACGACCCTATAGTCGTCGGACAAGACGGTGGCGGGCCAATCTAGTCCCGGGGTCGTGGGGACGACCCTATAGTCGTCGGAGAAGTCGGCGGCTGGTCAACGTTTGCCCGGGGTCGTGGGGACGACCCTATAGTCGTCGGACAATTCGGTGGCTGGCCAATTTTGGCCCGTGGTCGTAGGGACGACCCTACAGTCGTCGGACAAGTCGGCGGCGAGCCAACTTTGGGCCGGGGTCGTCGGGGCGACCCTATAGTCGTCGGACATGACGGTGGCGGGCCAATCTAGTCCCGGGTCATGGGGACGACCCTATAGTCGTCGGACAAGTCGGCGGCTGGCCAACTTTGGCCCGTGGTCATGGGGACGACCCTATAGTCGTCGGAAATGACGGTGGCGGGCCAATCTAGTCCCGGGGTCGTGGGGACGACCCTACAGTCGTCGGACAAGTCGGCGGCGAGCCAATCTAGTCCCGCGGTCGTGGGGACGACCCTATAGTCGTCGGACATGTCGGTGGCGGGCCAATCTAGTACCGGGGTCGTGGGGACGACCCTATAGTCTTTGGACAAGTCGGCGGCTGGCCAACTTTGGCACGTGGTCGTGGGGACGACCCTATAGTCGTCGGACAAGTCGGCGGCTGGCCAACTTTGGCCCGTGGTCGTGGGGACGACCCTATAGTCGTCGGACATGACGGTGGCGGGCCAGTCTAGTCCCGGGTCATGGGGACGACCCTATAGTCGGAGGACAAGTCGGCGGCTGGCCAACTTTGGCCCGTGGTCGTGGGGACGACCCTATAGTCGTCGGACATGTCGGCGGCGAGCCAACATTGACCCGGGGTCGTGGGGACGACTCTATAGTCGTCGGACATGTCGGTGGCGGGCCAGTCTAGTCCCGGGTCATGGGGACGACCCTATAGTCGTCGGACAAGTCAGCGGCTGGCCTACATTGGCCCGTGGTCGTGGGGACGACCATATAGTCGTCGGACATGACGGTGGCGGGCCAGTCTAGTCCCGGGTCATGAGGCCGACCCTATAGTCGTTGGACAAGTCGGCGGCTGGCCAACTTTGGCACGTGGTCGTGGGGACGACCCTATAGTCGTCGGACAAGTCGGCGGCTGGCCAACTTTGGCCCGTGGTCGTGGGGACGACCCTATAGTCGTCGGACATGACGGTGGCGGGCCAGTCTAGTCCCGGGTCATGGGGACGACCCTATAGTCGTCGGACAAGTCGGCGGCTGGCCAACTTTGGCCCGTGGTCGTGGGGAGGACCCTATACTCGTCGGACAAGTCGGCGGCGTACCAACCAAGTCCGGGGGTCGTGGGGACGACCCTATAGTCTTTGGACATGTCGGCGGCGGGCCAACTTTGGCCCGTGGTCGTAGGGACGACCCTACAGTCGTCGGACAAGTCGGCGGCGAGCCAACTTTGGGCCGGGGTCGTCGGGACGACCCTATAGTCGTCGGACAAGTCGGCAGCGAGCCAACCTTGTCCCGAGGTCGTGGGGACGACCCTATAGTCGTCGGACATGACGGCGGCTGGCCAACTTTGACCCGTGGTCGTGGGGACAACCCTATAGTCATCGGACATGTCGGCGGCTGGCCAACTTTTGACCGTGGTCGTAGGGACGACCCTATAGTCGTCGGACAAATCGGCGGCTGACCAACTTTGGCCCGGGGTCGTCGGGGCGACCCTATAGTCGTCGGACATGACGGTGGCGGGCCAATCTAGTCCCGGGTCATGGGGACGACCCTATAGTCGTCGGACAAGTCGGCGGCTGGCCAACTTTGGCCCGTGGTCATGGGGACGACCCTATAGTCGTCGGAAATGACGGTGGCGGGCCAATCTAGTCCCGGGGTCGTGGGGACGACCCTACAGTCGTCGGACAAGTCGGCGGCGAGCCAATCTAGTCCCGCGGTCGTGGGGACGACCCTATAGTCGTCGGACAAGTCAGCGGCTGGCCAACATTGGCCCGTGGTCGTGGGGACGACCATATAGTCGTCGGACATGACGGTGGCGGGCCACTCTAGTCCCGGGTCGTGGGGACGACCCTATAGTCGTCGGACATGGCGGTGGCGGGCCAATCTAGCCCCGGGGTCGTGGGGACGACCCTATAGTCGACGGGCAAGTCGGCGGCGGGCCAACCTTGTACCGGGGTCGTGGGGACGACCCTATTGTCGTCGGACAAGTCGGCGGCGGGCCAACCTAGTCCCGGGGTCGTGGGGATGACCCTATAGTCGTCGGACATGACGGTGGCGGGCCAGTCTAGTCCCGGGTCGTGGGGACGACCCTATAGTCGTCGGACATGTCGGCGGCTGGCCAACTTTGGCCCGTGGTCGTGGGGACGACCCTATAGTCGTCAGACATGACGGTGGCGAGCCAACCTAGTCCCGGGGTCGTGGGGACGACCCTATAGTCGTCGGACATAACGGTGGCGGGCCAATCTAGTCCCGGGGTCGTGGGGACAACCCTATAGTCGTCGGACAAGTCGGCGGCGGGCCTACCTAGTCCCGGGGTCGTGGGGACGACCCTATAGTCGTCGGATAGGTCGGCAGCTTGCCAACTTTGGCCCGGGGTCGTGGGAACGACCCTATAGTCGTCGGACAAGGCGGCGGCGAGCCCACCTAGTCGGGGGGTCGTGGGGCCGACCCTATAGTCGTCGGACAAGTCGGCGGCCGGCCAACCTAGTCCGGGGGTCGTGGGGACGACCCTATAGTCGTCGGACATGACGGTGGCGGGCCAGTCTAGTCCCGGGTCGTGGGGACGACCCTATAGTCGTCGGACATGTCTGTGGCGGGCCAGTCTAGTCCCGGGTCGTGGGGACGACCCTATAGTCGTCGGACATGTCGGCGGCCGGCCAATCTAGACCCAGGGTCGTGGGGACGACCCTATTGTCGTCGGACATGACGGTGGCGGGCCAATCTAGTCCCGGGGTCATAGGGACGACCCAATAGTCGTCGGACATGTCGGCGATTGGCCAACTTTGGTCCGTGGTCGTGGGGTCGATCCGATAGTCGTCGGACATGACGGCGGCGGGCCAATCTATTCTCTGGGTCGTGTGGACGAACCTATAGTCGTCGGACATGTCGGCGGCTGTCCAACTTTGGCCCGGTGTCTTGGGGACGACTCTATAGTCGTCGGACATGTCGGCTGCAGGCCACCCTTGTCCCGGGGTCGTGGGGACGACCCAATAGTCGTCGGACATGTCGGCGGCTGGCAAACTTTGGCCCGTGGTCGTGGGGACGACCCTATAGTCGTCGGACATGTCGGCGATTGGCCAATATTGGCCCGGGGTCGTGGGGACGATCCGATAGTCGTTGGACATGACGGTGGCGGGCCAACTTTGGCCCGTGGTCGTGGGGACGACCCTATAGTCGTCGGACATGACGGTGGCGGGCCAATCTAGCCCCGGGGTCGTGGGGACGACCCTATAGTCGACGGGCAAGTCGGCGGCGGGCCAACCTTGTACCGGGGTCGTGGGGACGACCCTATTGTCGTCGGACAAGTCGGCGGCGGGCCAATCTAGTCCCGGGGTCGTGGGGACGACCCTATTGTCGTCGGCCATGTCGGCGGCTGGCCAACGTAGGCCCGTTGTCGTGGGGACGACCCTATAGACGTCGGACATGACGCTGGCGGGCTAATCTAGTCCCGGGGTCGTGGGGACGACCCTATAGTCGTCGTACATGTCGCCGGCTGGGCAACTTTGGCCCGGTGTCGTGGGGCGACTCTATATTCGTCGGACATGTCGGCGGCTGGCCAACCTGGACCCGGGGTCGTGGGGACGACCCTATTGTCGTCGGACATGACGGTGGCGGGCCAATCTAGTCCCGGGGTCGTGGGGACGACCCTATAGTCGTCGCACATGTCGGCGGCTGGCCAACTTTGGTCCGTGGTCGTGGGGTCGATCCGATAGTCGTCGGACATGACGGCGGCTGGCCAACTTTGGCCCGTGGTCGTGGGGACGACTGTTTAGTCGTCGGACATGTCGGCGGCTGGCCAACCTAGACCCGGGGTCGTGGGGACGACCCTATTGTCGTCGGACATGACGGTGGCGGGCCAATCTAGTCCCGGGGTCGTAGGGACGACCCTATAGTCGTCGCACATGTCGGCGGCTGGCCAACTTTGGTCCGTGGTCGTGGGGTCGATCGGATAGTCGTCGGACATGACGGCGGCTGGCCAACTTTGGCCCGTGGTCGTGGGGACGACTGTTTAGTCGTCGGACATGTCGGCGGCTGGCCAACCTAGACCCGGGGTCATAGGGACGACCCTATAGTCGTCGCACATGTCGGCGGCTGGCCAACTTTGGTCCGTGGTCGTGGGGTCGATCCGATAGTCGTCGGACATGACGGCGGCTGGCCAACTTTGGCCCGTGGTCGTGGGGACGACTGTTTAGTCGTCGGACATGTCGGCGGCTGGCCAACCTAGACCCGGGGTCGTGGGGACGACCCTATTGTCGTCGGACATGACGGTGGCGGGCCAATCTAGTCCCGGGGTCGTGGGGACGACCCTATAGTCGTCGCACATGTCGGCGGCTGGCCAACTTTGGTCCGTGGTCGTGGGGTCGATCCGATAGTCGTCGGACATGACGGCGGCTGGCCAACTTTGGCCCGTGGTCGTGGGGACGACTGTTTAGTCGTCGGACATGTCGGCGGCTGGCCAACCTAGACCCGGGGTCATAGGGACGACCCTATAGTCGTCGCACATGTCGGCGGCTGGCCAACTTTGGTCCGTGGTCGTGGGGTCGATCCGATAGTCGTCGGACATGACGGCGGCTGGCCAACTTTGGCCCGTGGTCGTGGGGACGACTGTTTAGTCGTCGGACATGTCGGCGGCTGGCCAACCTAGACCCGGGGTCGTGGGGACGACCCTATTGTCGTCGGACATGACGGTGGCGGGCCAATATAGTCCCGGGGTCATAGGGACGACCCTATAGTCGTCGGACATGTCGGCGATTGGCCAACTTTGGTCCGTGGTCGTTGGGTCGATCCGATAGCCGTCGGACATGACGGCGGCTGGCCAACTTTGGCCCGTGGTCGTGGGGACGACTGTTTAGTTGTCGGACATGTCGGCGGCTGGCCAATCTAGATCCAGGGTCGTGGGGACGACCCTATTGTCGTCGGACATGACGGTGGCGGGGCAATCTAGTCCCGGGGTCGTAGGTACGACCCTATAGTCGTCGGACATGTCGGCGATTGGCCAATATTGGCCCGGGGTCGTTGGCACGTTCCGATAGTCGTTGGACATGACGGTGGCGGCCCATCTAGTCCCGGGGTTGTGGGGACGACCCTATAGTCGTCGGACATGTCGGCGGCTGGACAACTTTGGCCCGTGGTCGTGGGGACGACCCTATAGTCGTCGGACATGTTGGCGGAAGGTCAACGTAGGCCCGTGGTCGTGGGGACGACCCTATAGACGTCCGCCATGACGGTGGTGGGCTAATATTGGCCCGGGGTCGTGAGGACGATCCGATAGTCGTCGGACATGACGGTGGCTGGCCAACTTTGGCCCGTGGTCGTGGGGACGACTGTTTAGTCGTCGGACATGTCGGCGGCTGGCCAATCTAGTACCGGGGTCGTGGGTCGACCCTATAGTCGTCGGACATGTCGGCGGCTGGCCAACTTTTGCCCGTGGTCGTGGGGACGACACAATAGTCGTCGGACATGTCGCCGGCAGGCCAACTTTGGCCCGTGGTCGTGCGGACGAACCGATAATCGTCGGACATGACGGTGGCGGGCCAATCTAGTCCCGGGGTCGTGGGGACGACCCTATAGTCGCCGGGCAAGTCGGCGGCGGGCCAACCTTGTACCGGGGTCGTGGGGACGACCCTATAGTCGTCGGACATGTCGGCGATTGGCCAACTTTGGCCCGGTGTCGTGGGGACGACCCTATAGTCGTCGGACATGTTGGCGGAAGGTCAACGTAGGCCCGTGGTCGTGGGGACGACCCTATAGACGTCCGACATGACGGTGGTGGGCCAATATTGGCCCGGGGTCGTGGGGACGATCCGATAGTCGTCGGACATGACGGTGGCTGGCCAACTTTGGCCCGTGGTCGTGGGGACGACTGTTTAGTCGTCGGACATGTCGGCGGCTGTTCAACCTAGACCCGGGGTCGTGGGGACGACCCTATTGTCGTCGGACATGACGGTGGCGGGCCAATCTGGTACCGGGGTCGTGGGGACGACCCTATAGTCGTCGGACATGTCGGCGGCTGGCCAACTTTTGCCCGTGGTCGTGGGGACGACCCAATAGTCGTCGGACATGTCGCCGGCTGGCCAACTTTGGCCCGTGGTCGTGGGGACGAACCGATAATCGTCGGACATGACGGTGGCGGGCCAATCTAGTCCCGGGGTCGTGGGGACGACCCTATAGTCGTCGGACATGTCGGCGGCTGGCCAAATTTTGCCCGTGGTCGTGGGGACGACTGTTTAGTCGCCGGACATGTCGGCGGCTGGCCAACCTAGACCCAGGGTCGTGGGGACGACCCTATTGTCGTCGGACATGACGGTGGCGGGCCAATCTAGTCCCGGGGTCGTAGGTACGACCCTATGGTCGTCGGACATGTCGGCGATTGGCCAACATTGGCCCGGTGTCGTGGGGACGACTCTATAGTCGTCGGACATGTCGCCGGCTGGCCAACTTTGGCCCGTGGTCGTGGGGACGAACCGATAATCGTCGGACATGACGGTGGCGGGCCAGCTGTGGCCCGTGGTCGTGGGGACGACCCTATTGTCGTCGGACATGACGGTGGCGGGCCAATCTAGTCCCGGGGTCGTGGGGACGGCCCTATAGTCGTCGCACATGTCGGCGGCTGGCCAACTTTGGCCCGTGGTCGTGGGGACGACTCAATAGTCGTCGGACATGTCGGCGGCTGGCCAGCTTTCGCCCGTGGTCGTGGGGACGATCCGATAGTCGTCGGACATGACGGTCTAGGGCCAATCTAGTCCCGGGGTCGTGGGGACGACCCTATAGTCGTCGGACATGTCGCCGGCTGGCCAAATTTGGCCCGGGGTCGTGGGGACGACCCTATAGTCGTCGGACAAGTCGGCGGCGTACCAACCTAGTCCGGGGGTCGTGGGGACGACCCTATGGTCGTCGGACATGACGGTGGCGGGCCAGTCTAGTCCCGGGTCATGGGGACGACCCTATAGTCGTCGGACAAGTCGGCGGCTGGCCAACTTTGGCCCGTGGTCGTGGGGACGACCCTATAGTCGTCGGAAATGACGGTGGCGGGCCAATCTAGTCCCGGGGTCGTGGAGACGACCCTATAGTCGTCGGACATATCAGCGGCTGGCCAACTTTGGCCCGGGGTCGTGGGGACGACCCTACAGTCGTCGGATATGTCGGCGGCTGGCCAACTTTGGCCCGTGGTCGTGGGGACGACCCTATAGTCGTCGGAAATGACGGTGGCGGGCCAATCTAGTCCCGGGGTCGTGGGGACGACCCTATAGTCGTCGGACAAGTCGGCGGGTGTCCAACTTTGGCCCGGGGTCGTGGGGACGACCCTATAGTCGTCGGACTAGACGGTGGCGGGCCAATCTAGTCCCGGGGTCGTGGGGACGACCCTATAGTCGTCAGACATGTCGGTGGCGAGCCAACCTAGTCCCGGGGTCGTGGGGACGACCCTATAGTCGTCGGACAAGTCGGCGGCGGGCCAACCTAGTCCCGGGGTCGTGGGGATGACCCTATAGTCGTCGGACATGACGGTGGCGGGCCAGTCTAGTCCCGGGTCGTGGGGACGACCCTATAGTCGTCGGACATGTCGGCGGCTGGCCAACCTAGTCCCGAGGTCGTCGGACATGACGGTGGCGGGCCAATCTAGTCCCGTGGTCGTGGGGACGACCCTATAGTCTTCGGACATGACGGTAGCGGGCCAATCTAGACCCGAGGTCGTGGGGACGACCCTATAGTCGTCGGACTTGACGGTGGCGGGCCAATCTAGTCCCGGGGTCCGTGGGGACGACCCTATAGTCGTCGGAAATGTCGGTGGCTGTCCAACTTTGGCCCGGGGGTCGTGGGGACGACCCTATAGTCGTCGGACATGTCGGCGGCGAGCCAACATTGACCCGGGGTCGTGGGGACGACCCTATAGTCGTCGGACATGTCGGCGGCTGGCCAACATTGGCCCGTGGTCGTGGGGACGACCCAACAGTCGTCGGACATGTCGGCGGCTGGCCAACTTTGGCCCGTTGTCGTGGGGACGATCCGATAGTCGTCGGACGTGACGGTGGCTAGCCAATCTAGTCCCGGGATCGTGGGGACGACCCTATAGTCGTCGGAGATGTCGGCGGCTGTCCTACTTTGGCCCGGTGTCTTGGGGACGACACTATAGTCGTCGGACCTGTCGGCGGCTGGCCAACCTAGACCCGGGGTCGTGGGGACGACCCTATAGTCCTCGAACAAGTCGGCGGCTGGCCAACTTTGGCCCGTGGTCGTTGGAACGACCCTATAGTCGTCGGACAAGTCGGCGGCTGGCCAAATATGGCCCGTGGTCGTGGGGACGACCCTATAGTCGTCGGAAATGTCGGCGGCGAGCCAACCTAGTCCCGGCGCCGTGGGGACGACCCTATAATGTTCGGACAAGTCGGCAGCTGGCCAAATTTGGCCCGTGGTCGTGAGGACGACCCTATAGTCGTTGGAAATGTCGGCGGCTGGCCAACTATGGCCCGTGGTCGTGAAGACGACCCTATAGTCGTCGGACAAGACGGTGGCGGGCCAATCTAGTCCCGGGTTCGTGGGGACGACCCTATATTCCTCGAACAAGTCGGCGGCTGGCCAACTTTGGCCCGTGGTCGTGGGAACGACCCTATAGTCGTCGGACAAGTCGGCGGCTGGACAAATATGGCCCGTGGTCGTGAAGACGACCCTATAGTCGTCGGACAAGACGGTGGCGGGCCAATCTAGTCCCGGGGTCGTGGGGACGACCCTATAGTCGTCGGAGAAGTCGGCGGCTGGTCAACGTTTGCCCGGGGTCGTGGGGACGACCCTATAGTCGTCGGACAATTCGGTGGCTGGCCAATTTTGGCCCGTGGTCGTAGGGACGACCCTACAGTCGTCGGACAAGTCGGCGGCGAGCCAACTTTGGGCCGGGGTCGTCGGGGCGACCCTATAGTCGTCGGACATGACGGTGGCGGGCCAATCTAGTCCCGGGTCATGGGGACGACCCTATAGTCGTCGGACAAGTCGGCGGCTGGCCAACTTTGGCCCGTGGACATGGGGACGACCCTATAGTCGTCGGAAATGACGGTGGCGGGCCAATCTAGTCCCGGGGTCGTGGGGACGACCCTACAGTCGTCGGACAAGTCGGCGGCGAGCCAATCTAGTCCCGCGGTCGTGGGGACGACCCTATAGTCGTCGGACATGTCGGTGGCGGGCCAATCTACTACCGGGGTCGTGGGGACGACCCTATAGTCTTTGGACATGTCGGCGGCGGGCCAACTTTGGCCCGTGGTCGTAGGGACGACCCTACAGTCGTCGGACAAGTCGGCGGCGAGCCAACTTTGGGCCGGGGTCGTCGGGACGACCCTATAGTCGTCGGACAAGTCGGCAGCGAGCCAACCTAGTCCCGAGGTCGTGGGGACGACCCTATAGTCGTCGGACATGACGGCGGCTGGCCAACTTTGACCCGTGGTCGTGGGGACAACCCTATAGTCATCGGACATGTCGGCGGCTGGCCAATTTTTGACCGTGGTCGTAGGGACGACCCTATAGTCGTCGGACAAATCGGCGGCTGACCAACTTTGGCCCGGGGTCGTCGGGGCGACCCTATAGTCGTCGGACATGACGGTGGCGGGCCAATCTAGTCCCGGGTCATGGGGACGACCCTATAGTCGTCGGACAAGTCGGCGGCTGGCCAACTTTGGCCCGTGGTCATGGGGACGACCCTATAGTCGTCGGAAATGACGGTGGCGGGCCAATCTAGTCCCGGGGTCGTGGGGACGACCCTACAGTCGTCGGACAAGTCGGCGGCGAGCCAATCTAGTCCCGCGGTCGTGGGGACGACCCTATAGTCGTCGGACAAGTCAGCGGCTGGCCAACATTGGCCCGTGGTCGTGGGGACGACCATATAGTCGTCGGACATGACGGTGGCGGGCCACTCTAGTCCCGGGTCGTGGGGACGACCCAATAGTCGTCGGACATGTCGGCGGCTGGCCAACTTTGGCCCGGGGTCGTGGGGACGACCCTACAGTCGTCGGACAAGTCGGCGGCGAGCCAACTTTGGGCCGGGGTCGTCGGGACGACCCTATAGTCGTCGGACAAGTCGGCAGCGAGCCAACCTAGTCCCGAGGTCGTGGGGACGACCCTATAGTCGTCGGACATGACGGCGGCTGGCCAACTTTGACCCGTGGTCGTGGGGACAACCCTATAGTCATCGGACATGTCGGCGGCTGGCCAACTTTTGACCGTGGTCGTAGGGACGACCCTATAGTCGTCGGACAACTCGGCGGCTGGCCAACTTTGGCCCGTGGTCGTGGGGACGACCAAATAGTCGTCCGACATGACGGTGGCGGGCCAGTCTAGTCCCGGGTCATGGGGACGACCCTATAGTCGTTGGACAAGTCGGCGGCTGGCCAACTTTGGCACGTGGTCGTGGGGACGACCCTATAGTCGTCGGACAAGTCGGCGGCTGGCCAACTTTGGCCCGTGGTCGTGGGGACGACCCTATAGTCGTCGGACATGACGGTGGCGGGCCAGTCTAGTCCCGGGTCATGGGGACGACCCTATAGTCGGAGGACAAGTCGGCGGCTGGCCAACTTTGGCCCGTGGTCGTGGGGACGACCCTATAGTCGTCGGACATGTCGGCGGCGAGCCAACATTGACCCGGGGTCGTGGGGACGACTCTATAGTCGTCGGACATGTCGGTGGCGGGCCAGTCTAGTCCCGGGTCATGGGGACGACCCTATAGTCGTCGGACAAGTCAGCGGCTGGCCTACATTGGCCCGTGGTCGTGGGGACGACCATATAGTCGTCGGACATGACGGTGGCGGGCCAGTCTAGTCCCGGGTCATGAGGCCGACCCTATAGTCGTTGGACAAGTCGGCGGCTGGCCAACTTTGGCACGTGGTCGTGGGGACGACCCTATAGTCGTCGGACAAGTCGGCGGCTGGCCAACTTTGGCCCGTGGTCGTGGGGACGACCCTATAGTCGTCGGACATGACGGTGGCGGGCCAGTCTAGTCCCGGGTCATGGGGACGACCCTATAGTCGTCGGACAAGTCGGCGGCTGGCCAACTTTGGCCCGTGGTCGTGGGGAGGACCCTATACTCGTCGGCCAAGTCGGCGGCGTACCAACCAAGTCCGGGGGTCGTGGGGACGACCCTATAGTCTTTGGACATGTCGGCGGCGGGCCAACTTTGGCCCGTGGTCGTAGGGACGACCCTACAGTCGTCGGACAAGTCGGCGGCGAGCCAACTTTGGGCCGGGGTCGTCGGGACGACCCTATAGTCGTCGGACAAGTCGGCAGCGAGCCAACCTTGTCCCGAGGTCGTGGGGACGACCCTATAGTCGTCGGACATGACGGCGGCTGGCCAACTTTGACCCGTGGTCGTGGGGACAACCCTATAGTCATCGGACATGTCGGCGGCTGGCCAACTTTTGACCGTGGTCGTAGGGACGACCCTATAGTCGTCGGACAAATCGGCGGCTGACCAACTTTGGCCCGGGGTCGTCGGGGCGACCCTATAGTCGTCGGACATGACGGTGGCGGGCCAATCTAGTCCCGGGTCATGGGGACGACCCTATAGTCGTCGGACAAGTCGGCGGCTGGCCAACTTTGGCCCGTGGTCATGGGGACGACCCTATAGTCGTCGGAAATGACGGTGGCGGGCCAATCTAGTCCCGGGGTCGTGGGGACGACCCTACAGTCGTCGGACAAGTCGGCGGCGAGCCAATCTAGTCCCGCGGTCGTGGGGACGACCCTATAGTCGTCGGACAAGTCAGCGGCTGGCCAACATTGGCCCGTGGTCGTGGGGACGACCATATAGTCGTCGGACATGACGGTGGCGGGCCACTCTAGTCCCGGGTCGTGGGGACGACCCTATAGTCGTCGGACATGGCGGTGGCGGGCCAATCTAGCCCCGGGGTCGTGGGGACGACCCTATAGTCGACGGGCAAGTCGGCGGCGGGCCAACCTTGTACCGGGGTCGTGGGGACGACCCTATTGTCGTCGGACAAGTCGGCGGCGGGCCAACCTAGTCCCGGGGTCGTGGGGATGACCCTATAGTCGTCGGACATGACGGTGGCGGGCCAGTCTAGTCCCGGGTCGTGGGGACGACCCTATAGTCGTCGGACATGTCGGCGGCTGGCCAACTTTGGCCCGTGGTCGTGGGGACGACCCTATAGTCGTCAGACATGACGGTGGCGAGCCAACCTAGTCCCGGGGTCGTGGGGACGACCCTATAGTCGTCGGACATAACGGTGGCGGGCCAATCTAGTCCCGGGGTCGTGGGGACAACCCTATAGTCGTCGGACAAGTCGGCGGCGGGCCTACCTAGTCCCGGGGTCGTGGGGACGACCCTATAGTCGTCGGATAGGTCGGCAGCTTGCCAACTTTGGCCCGGGGTCGTGGGAACGACCCTATAGTCGTCGGACAAGGCGGCGGCGAGCCCACCTAGTCGGGGGGTCGTGGGGCCGACCCTATAGTCGTCGGACAAGTCGGCGGCCGGCCAACCTAGTCCGGGGGTCGTGGGGACGACCCTATAGTCGTCGGACATGACGGTGGCGGGCCAGTCTAGTCCCGGGTCGTGGGGACGACCCTATAGTCGTCGGACATGTCGGTGGCGGGCCAGTCTAGTCCCGGGTCGTGGGGACGACCCTATAGTCGTCGGACATGTCGGCGGCCGGCCAATCTAGACCCAGGGTCGTGGGGACGACCCTATTGTCGTCGGACATGACGGTGGCGGGCCAATCTAGTCCCGGGGTCATAGGGACGACCCAATAGTCGTCGGACATGTCGGCGATTGGCCAACTTTGGTCCGTGGTCGTGGGGTCGATCCGATAGTCGTCGGACATGACGGCGGCGGGCCAATCTATTCTCTGGGTCGTGTGGACGAACCTATAGTCGTCGGACATGTCGGCGGCTGTCCAACTTTGGCCCGGTGTCTTGGGGACGACTCTATAGTCGTCGGACATGTCGGCTGCAGGCCACCCTTGTCCCGGGGTCGTGGGGACGACCCAATAGTCGTCGGACATGTCGGCGGCTGGCAAACTTTGGCCCGTGGTCGTGGGGACGACCCTATAGTCGTCGGACATGTCGGCGATTGGCCAATATTGGCCCGGGGTCGTGGGGACGATCCGATAGTCGTTGGACATGACGGTGGCGGGCCAACTTTGGCCCGTGGTCGTGGGGACGACCCTATAGTCGTCGGACATGACGGTGGCGGGCCAATCTAGCCCCGGGGTCGTGGGGACGACCCTATAGTCGACGGGCAAGTCGGCGGCGGGCCAACCTTGTACCGGGGTCGTGGGGACGACCCTATTGTCGTCGGACAAGTCGGCGGCGGGCCAATCTAGTCCCGGGGTCGTGGGGACGACCCTATTGTCGTCGGCCATGTCGGCGGCTGGCCAACGTAGGCCCGTTGTCGTGGGGACGACCCTATAGACGTCGGACATGACGCTGGCGGGCTAATCTAGTCCCGGGGTCGTGGGGACGACCCTATAGTCGTCGTACATGTCGCCGGCTGGGCAACTTTGGCCCGGTGTCGTGGGGCGACTCTATATTCGTCGGACATGTCGGCGGCTGGCCAACCTGGACCCGGGGTCGTGGGGACGACCCTATTGTCGTCGGACATGACGGTGGCGGGCCAATCTAGTCCCGGGGTCGTGGGGACGACCCTATAGTCGTCGCACATGTCGGCGGCTGGCCAACTTTGGTCCGTGGTCGTGGGGTCGATCCGATAGTCGTCGGACATGACGGCGGCTGGCCAACTTTGGCCCGTGGTCGTGGGGACGACTGTTTAGTCGTCGGACATGTCGGCGGCTGGCCAACCTAGACCCGGGGTCGTGGGGACGACCCTATTGTCGTCGGACATGACGGTGGCGGGCCAATCTAGTCCCGGGGTCGTAGGGACGACCCTATAGTCGTCGCACATGTCGGCGGCTGGCCAACTTTGGTCCGTGGTCGTGGGGTCGATCGGATAGTCGTCGGACATGACGGCGGCTGGCCAACTTTGGCCCGTGGTCGTGGGGACGACTGTTTAGTCGTCGGACATGTCGGCGGCTGGCCAACCTAGACCCGGGGTCATAGGGACGACCCTATAGTCGTCGCACATGTCGGCGGCTGGCCAACTTTGGTCCGTGGTCGTGGGGTCGATCCGATAGTCGTCGGACATGACGGCGGCTGGCCAACTTTGGCCCGTGGTCGTGGGGACGACTGTTTAGTCGTCGGACATGTCGGCGGCTGGCCAACCTAGACCCGGGGTCGTGGGGACGACCCTATTGTCGTCGGACATGACGGTGGCGGGCCAATCTAGTCCCGGGGTCGTGGGGACGACCCTATAGTCGTCGCACATGTCGGCGGCTGGCCAACTTTGGTCCGTGGTCGTGGGGTCGATCCGATAGTCGTCGGACATGACGGCGGCTGGCCAACTTTGGCCCGTGGTCGTGGGGACGACTGTTTAGTCGTCGGACATGTCGGCGGCTGGCCAACCTAGACCCGGGGTCATAGGGACGACCCTATAGTCGTCGCACATGTCGGCGGCTGGCCAACTTTGGTCCGTGGTCGTGGGGTCGATCCGATAGTCGTCGGACATGACGGCGGCTGGCCAACTTTGGCCCGTGGTCGTGGGGACGACTGTTTAGTTGTCGGACATGTCGGCGGCTGGCCAATCTAGATCCAGGGTCGTGGGGACGACCCTATTGTCGTCGGACATGACGGTGGCGGGGCAATCTAGTCCCGGGGTCGTAGGTACGACCCTATAGTCGTCGGACATGTCGGCGATTGGCCAATATTGGCCCGGGGTCGTTGGCACGTTCCGATAGTCGTTGGACATGACGGTGGCGGCCCATCTAGTCCCGGGGTTGTGGGGACGACCCTATAGTCGTCGGACATGTCGGCGGCTGGACAACTTTGGCCCGTGGTCGTGGGGACGACCCTATAGTCGTCGGACATGTTGGCGGAAGGTCAACGTAGGCCCGTGGTCGTGGGGACGACCCTATAGACGTCCGCCATGACGGTGGTGGGCTAATATTGGCCCGGGGTCGTGAGGACGATCCGATAGTCGTCGGACATGACGGTGGCTGGCCAACTTTGGCCCGTGGTCGTGGGGACGACTGTTTAGTCGTCGGACATGTCGGCGGCTGGCCAATCTAGTACCGGGGTCGTGGGTCGACCCTATAGTCGTCGGACATGTCGGCGGCTGGCCAACTTTTGCCCGTGGTCGTGGGGACGACACAATAGTCGTCGGACATGTCGCCGGCAGGCCAACTTTGGCCCGTGGTCGTGCGGACGAACCGATAATCGTCGGACATGACGGTGGCGGGCCAATCTAGTCCCGGGGTCGTGGGGACGACCCTATAGTCGCCGGGCAAGTCGGCGGCGGGCCAACCTTGTACCGGGGTCGTGGGGACGACCCTATAGTCGTCGGACATGTCGGCGATTGGCCAACTTTGGCCCGGTGTCGTGGGGACGACCCTATAGTCGTCGGACATGTTGGCGGAAGGTCAACGTAGGCCCGTGGTCGTGGGGACGACCCTATAGACGTCCGACATGACGGTGGTGGGCCAATATTGGCCCGGGGTCGTGGGGACGATCCGATAGTCGTCGGACATGACGGTGGCTGGCCAACTTTGGCCCGTGGTCGTGGGGACGACTGTTTAGTCGTCGGACATGTCGGCGGCTGGCCAACCTAGACCCGGGGTCGTGGGGACGACCCTATTGTCGTCGGACATGACGGTGGCGGGCCAATCTAGTCCCGGGGTCGTGGGGACGACCCTATAGTCGTCGCACATGTCGGCGGCTGGCCAACTTTGGTCCGTGGTCGTGGGGTCGATCGGATAGTCGTCGGACATGACGGCGGCTGGCCAACTTTGGCCCGTGGTCGTGGGGACGACTGTTTAGTCGTCGGACATGTCGGCGGCTGGCCAACCTAGACCCGGGGTCATAGGGACGACCCTATAGTCGTCGCACATGTCGGCGGCTGGCCAACTTTGGTCCGTGGTCGTGGGGTCGATCCGATAGTCGTCGGACATGACGGCGGCTGGCCAACTTTGGCCCGTGGTCGTGGGGACGACTGTTTAGTCGTCGGACATGTCGGCGGCTGGCCAACCTAGACCCGGGGTCGTGGGGACGACCCTATTGTCGTCGGACATGACGGTGGCGGGCCAATCTAGTCCCGGGGTCGTGGGGACGACCCTATAGTCGTCGCACATGTCGGCGGCTGGCCAACTTTGGTCCGTGGTCGTGGGGTCGATCCGATAGTCGTCGGACATGACGGCGGCTGGCCAACTTTGGCCCGTGGTCGTGGGGACGACTGTTTAGTCGTCGGACATGTCGGCGGCTGGCCAACCTAGACCCGGGGTCATAGGGACGACCCTATAGTCGTCGCACATGTCGGCGGCTGGCCAACTTTGGTCCGTGGTCGTGGGGTCGATCCGATAGTCGTCGGACATGACGGCGGCTGGCCAACTTTGGCCCGTGGTCGTGGGGACGACTGTTTAGTTGTCGGACATGTCGGCGGCTGGCCAATCTAGATCCAGGGTCGTGGGGACGACCCTATTGTCGTCGGACATGACGGTGGCGGGGCAATCTAGTCCCGGGGTCGTAGGTACGACCCTATAGTCGTCGGACATGTCGGCGATTGGCCAATATTGGCCCGGGGTCGTTGGCACGTTCCGATAGTCGTTGGACATGACGGTGGCGGCCCATCTAGTCCCGGGGTTGTGGGGACGACCCTATAGTCGTCGGACATGTCGGCGGCTGGACAACTTTGGCCCGTGGTCGTGGGGACGACCCTATAGTCGTCGGACATGTTGGCGGAAGGTCAACGTAGGCCCGTGGTCGTGGGGACGACCCTATAGACGTCCGCCATGACGGTGGTGGGCTAATATTGGCCCGGGGTCGTGAGGACGATCCGATAGTCGTCGGACATGACGGTGGCTGGCCAACTTTGGCCCGTGGTCGTGGGGACGACTGTTTAGTCGTCGGACATGTCGGCGGCTGGCCAATCTAGTACCGGGGTCGTGGGTCGACCCTATAGTCGTCGGACATGTCGGCGGCTGGCCAACTTTTGCCCGTGGTCGTGGGGACGACACAATAGTCGTCGGACATGTCGCCGGCAGGCCAACTTTGGCCCGTGGTCGTGCGGACGAACCGATAATCGTCGGACATGACGGTGGCGGGCCAATCTAGTCCCGGGGTCGTGGGGACGACCCTATAGTCGCCGGGCAAGTCGGCGGCGGGCCAACCTTGTACCGGGGTCGTGGGGACGACCCTATAGTCGTCGGACATGTCGGCGATTGGCCAACTTTGGCCCGGTGTCGTGGGGACGACCCTATAGTCGTCGGACATGTTGGCGGAAGGTCAACGTAGGCCCGTGGTCGTGGGGACGACCCTATAGACGTCCGACATGACGGTGGTGGGCCAATATTGGCCCGGGGTCGTGGGGACGATCCGATAGTCGTCGGACATGACGGTGGCTGGCCAACTTTGGCCCGTGGTCGTGGGGACGACTGTTTAGTCGTCGGACATGTCGGCGGCTGTTCAACCTAGACCCGGGGTCGTGGGGACGACCCTATTGTCGTCGGACATGACGGTGGCGGGCCAATCTGGTACCGGGGTCGTGGGGACGACCCTATAGTCGTCGGACATGTCGGCGGCTGGCCAACTTTTGCCCGTGGTCGTGGGGACGACCCAATAGTCGTCGGACATGTCGCCGGCTGGCCAACTTTGGCCCGTGGTCGTGGGGACGAACCGATAATCGTCGGACATGACGGTGGCGGGCCAATCTAGTCCCGGGGTCGTGGGGACGACCCTATAGTCGTCGGACATGTCGGCGGCTGGCCAAATTTTGCCCGTGGTCGTGGGGACGACTGTTTAGTCGCCGGACATGTCGGCGGCTGGCCAACCTAGACCCAGGGTCGTGGGGACGACCCTATTGTCGTCGGACATGACGGTGGCGGGCCAATCTAGTCCCGGGGTCGTAGGTACGACCCTATGGTCGTCGGACATGTCGGCGATTGGCCAACATTGGCCCGGTGTCGTGGGGACGACTCTATAGTCGTCGGACATGTCGCCGGCTGGCCAACTTTGGCCCGTGGTCGTGGGGACGAACCGATAATCGTCGGACATGACGGTGGCGGGCCAGCTGTGGCCCGTGGTCGTGGGGACGACCCTATTGTCGTCGGACATGACGGTGGCGGGCCAATCTAGTCCCGGGGTCGTGGGGACGGCCCTATAGTCGTCGCACATGTCGGCGGCTGGCCAACTTTGGCCCGTGGTCGTGGGGACGACTCAATAGTCGTCGGACATGTCGGCGGCTGGCCAGCTTTCGCCCGTGGTCGTGGGGACGATCCGATAGTCGTCGGACATGACGGTCTAGGGCCAATCTAGTCCCGGGGTCGTGGGGACGACCCTATAGTCGTCGGACATGTCGCCGGCTGGCCAAATTTGGCCCGGGGTCGTGGGGACGACCCTATAGTCGTCGGACAAGTCGGCGGCGTACCAACCTAGTCCGGGGGTCGTGGGGACGACCCTATGGTCGTCGGACATGACGGTGGCGGGCCAGTCTAGTCCCGGGTCATGGGGACGACCCTATAGTCGTCGGACAAGTCGGCGGCTGGCCAACTTTGGCCCGTGGTCGTGGGGACGACCCTATAGTCGTCGGAAATGACGGTGGCGGGCCAATCTAGTCCCGGGGTCGTGGAGACGACCCTATAGTCGTCGGACATATCAGCGGCTGGCCAACTTTGGCCCGGGGTCGTGGGGACGACCCTACAGTCGTCGGATATGTCGGCGGCTGGCCAACTTTGGCCCGTGGTCGTGGGGACGACCCTATAGTCGTCGGAAATGACGGTGGCGGGCCAATCTAGTCCCGGGGTCGTGGGGACGACCCTACAGTCGTCGGACAAGTCGGCGGCGAGCCAATCTAGTCCCGCGGTCGTGGGGACGACCCTATAGTCGTCGGACAAGTCGGCGGCTGGCCAACTTTGGCCCGTGGTCTTGGGGACGACCCTATAGTCGTCGGACATAACGGTGGCGGGCCAATCTAGTCCCGGGGTCGTGGGGACGACCATATAGTCGTCGGACAAGTCGGGGCGGGCCTACCTAGTCCCGGGGTCGTGGGGACGACCCTATAGTCGTCGGATAAGTCGGCAACTTGCCAACTTTGGCCCGGGGTCGTGGGAACGACCCTATAGTCGTCGGACAAGTCGGGGGCGAGCCCACCTAGTCCGGGGGTCGTGTGGACGACCCTATAGTCGTCGGACAAGTCGGCGGCCGGCCAACCTAGTCCGGGGGTCGTGGCGACGACCCTATAGTCGTCGGACATGACGGTGGCGGGTCAGTCTACTCCCGGGTTGTGGGGACGACCCTATAGTCGTCGGACATGTCGGCGGCTCGCCAACTTTGGCCCCGTGGTCATGGGGACGACCCTATAGTCGTCGGGCATGTCGGCGGCTGGCCAACTTTGACCCGGGGACGTGGGGACGACCCTATAGTCTTCGGACAAGTCGGCGGCTGGCCAAATTTGGCCCGTGGTCGTGGGGACGACCCTATAGTCGTCGGACATGACGGTGTCGGGCCAATCTAGTCCCGGGATCGTGGGGACGACCCTATAGTCGTCGGACATGACGGTGTCGGGCCAATCTAGTCCCGGGATCGTGGGGACGACCCTATAATCGTCGGACATGTTAGCGGCTGGCCAACTTTGGCCCGTGGTCGTGGGGACGATCCGATAGTCGTCGGACGTGACGGTGACTAGCCAATCTAGTCCCGGCGTCGTTGGGACGTCCCTATACTCGTCGAACATGTCGGCGGCTGGCCAACCTTTGCCCGGCGTCGTGGGGACGACCCTATAGTCGTCGGACATGTCGGCGGCTGGCCAACTTTGGCCCGGGGTCGTGGGGACGACCCTATAGTCGTCGGACATGTCGGCGGCTGGCCAACTTTGGCCCGTGGTCGTGGGGAGGACCCTATACTCGTCGGACAAGTCGGCGGCGTACCAACCTAGTCCGGGGGTCGTGGGGACGACCCTATAGTCGTCGGACATGACGGTGGCGGGCCAATCTAGTCCCGGGTCATGGGGACGACCCTATAGTCGTCGGACAAGTCGGCGGCTGGCCAACTTTGGCCCGTGGTCGTGGGGACGACCCTATAGTCGTCGGAAATGACGGTGGCGGGCCAATCTAGTCCCGGGGTCGTGGGGACGACCCTACAGTCGTCGGACAAGTCGGCGGCGAGCCAATCTAGTCCCGCGGTCGTGGGGACGACCCTATAGTCGTCGGACATAACGGTGGCGGGCCAATCTAGTCCCGGGGTCGTGGGGACGACCCTATAGTCGTCGGACATGACGGTGGCGGGCCAGTCTAGTCCCGGGTCATGGGGACGACCCTATAGTCGTCGGACAAGTCGGCGGCTGGCCAACTTTGGCCCGTGGTCGTGGGGACGACCCTATAGTCGTCGGAAATGACGGTGGCGGGCCAATCTAGTCCCGGGGTCGTGGAGACGACCCTATAGTCGTCGGACATATCAGCGGCTGGCCAACTTTGGCCCGGGGTCGTGGGGACGACCCTACAGTCGTCGGATATGCCGGCGGCTGGCCAACTTTGGCCCGTGGTCGTGGGGACGACCCTATAGTCGTCGGAAATGACGGTGGCGGGCCAATCTAGTCCCGGGGTCGTGGGGACGACCCTATAGTCGTCGGACAAGTCGGCGGCTGGCCAACTTTGGCCCGTGGTCTTGGGGACGACCCTATAGTCGTCGGACATAACGGTGGCGGGCCAATCTAGTCCCGGGGTCGTGGGGACGGCCCTATAGTCGTCGGACAAGTCGGGGGCGGGCCAACTTTGGCCCGTGGTCTTGGGGACGACCCTATAGTCGTCGGACATAACGGTGGCGGGCCAATCTAGTCCCGGGGTCGTGGGGACGACCCTATAGTCGTCGGACAAGTCGGGGGCGGGCCTACCTAGTCCCGGGGTCGTGGGGACGACCCTATAGTCGTCGGACAAGTCGGCGGCGTACCAACCTAGTCCGGGGGTCGTGGGGACGACCCTATGGTCGTCGGACATGACGGTGGCGGACCAGTCTAGTCCCGGGTCGTGGGGACGACCCTATAGTCGTCGGACATGTCGGCGGCTGGCCACCTTTGGCCCGTGGTCGTGGGGAGGACCCTATACTCGTCGGACAAGTCGGCGGCGTACCAACCTAGTCCGGGGGTCGTGGGGACGACCCTATAGTCGTCGGACATGACGTGGCGGGCTAGTCTAGTCCCGGGTCATGGGGACGACCCTATAGTCGTCGGACAAGTCGGCGGCTGGCCAACTTTGGCCCGTGGTCGTGGGGACGACCCTATAGTCGTCGGAAAAGTCGGCGGCTGTCCAGCTTTGGCCCGGGGTCGTGGGGACGACCCTATAGTCGTCGGACAAGTCGGCGGCTGTCCAGCTTTGGCCCGGGGTCGTGGGGACGACCCTATAGTCGTCGGACTTGACGGTGGCGGGCCAATCTAGTCCCGGGGTCGTGGGGACGACCCTATAGTCGTCGGACAAGTCGGCAGCGAGCCAACCTAGTCCCGAGGTCGTGGGGACGACCCTATAGTCGTCGGACATGACGGCGGCTGGCCAACTTTGACCCGTGGTCGTGGGGACAACCCTATAGTCGTCGGACAAATCGGCGGCTGACCAACTTTGGCCCGGTGTCGTCGGGGCGACCCTATAGTCGTCGGACATGTCGGCGGCTGGCCAACTTTGGCCGGTGGTCGTGGGGACGACACTATAGTCGTCGGACAAGTCGGCGGCGAGCCAACATAGTCCCGGTGTCGTGGGGACGACTCCATAGTCGTCGGACATGTCGGCGGCTGGCCAACCTAGACCCGGGGTCGTGGGGACGACCCTATGGTCCTCGGACAAGTCGGCGGGTGGCCAACTTTGGCCCGTGGTCGTGGGATCGACCCTATAGTCGTCGGACAAGTCGGCGGCTGGCCAAATTTGGCCCGTGGTCGTGAGGACGACCCTATTGTCGTCGGAAATGTCGGCGGCTGGCCAACTTTGGCCCGTGGTCGTGAAGACGACCCTATAGTCGTCGGACAAGACGGTGGCGGGCCAATCTAGTCCAGGGGTCGCGGGGACGACCCTATAGTCGTCGGACAAGTCGGCGGCTGCCCAACTTTGGCCCGGTGTCGTGGGGACGACTCTATAGTCGTCGGACATGTCGGCGGCTGGCCAACCTAGACCCGGGGTCGTGGGGACGACCCTATTGTCGTCGGACATGACGGTGGCGGGCCAATCTAGTCCCGGGGTCGTAGGGACGACCCTATAGTCGTCGGCCATGTTGGCGATCGGCCAACATTGGCCCGGGGTCGTCGGGACGACCCTATAGTCGTCGGACATGTCGGCGGCTGGCCAACCTAGACCCGGGGTCGTGGGGACGACCCTATTGTCGTCGGACATGACGGTGGCGGGCCAACCTAGACCCGGGGTCGTGGGGACGACCCTATTGTCGTCGGACATGTCGGCGGCTGGCCAACTTTGGCCCGTGGTCGTGGGGAGGACCCTATACTCGTCGGACAAGTCGGCGGCGTACCAACCTAGTCCGGGGGTCGTGGGGACGACCCTATAGTCGTCGGACATGACGGCGGCTGGCCAACTTTGACCCGTGGTCGTGGGGACAACCCTATAGTCGTCGGACAAATCGGGGGCTGACCAACTTTGGCCCGGTGTCGTCGGGGCGACCCTATAGTCGTCGGACATGTCGGCGGCTGGCCAACTTTGGCCGGTGGTCGTGGGGACGACACTATAGTCGTCGGACAAGTCGGCGGCGAGCCAACATAGTCCCGGTGTCGTGGGGACGACTCCATAGTCGTCGGACATGTCGGCGGCTGGCCAACCTAGACCCGGGGTCGTGGGGACGACCCTATGGTCCTCGGACAAGTCGGCGGGTGGCCAACTTTGGCCCGTGGTCGTGGGATCGACCCTATAGTCGTCGGACAAGTCGGCGGCTGGCCAAATTTGGCCCGTGGTCGTGAGGACGACCCTATTGTCGTCGGAAATGTCGGCGGCTGGCCAACTTTGGCCCGTGGTCGTGAAGACGACCCTATAGTCGTCGGACATGTCGGCGGCTGGCCAACTTTGGCCCGTGGTCGTGGGGACGACCCTATAGTCGTTGGGCATGTCAGCGGCTGACCGGTGTCGTGGGGACGCCTCTATAGTCGTCGAACATGTCGGCGGCTGGCCAACCTAGACCCGGGGTCGTGGGGACGACCATATTGTCGTCGGACATGTCGGCGGCTGGCCAACTTTGGCCCGTGGTCGTGGGGACGACCCTATAGTCGTCGGAAATGTCGGTGGGTGTCCAACTTTGGCCCGGGGGTCGTGGGGACGACACTATAGTCGTCGGACATGTCGGCGGCGAGCCAACATTGACCCGGGGTCGTGGGGACGACTCTATAGTCGTCGGACATGTCGGTGGCGGACCAGTCTAGTCCCGGGTCGTGGGGACGACCCTATAGTCGTCGGACATGTCGGCGGCTGGCCACCTTTGGCCCGTGGTCGTGCGGAGGACCCTATACTCGTCGGACAAGTCGGCGGCGTACCAACCTAGTCCGGGGGTCGTGGGGACGACCCTATAGTCGTCGGACATGTCGGCGGCTGGCCAACTTTGGCCCGTGGTCGTGGGGACGACCCTATAGTCGTTGGGCATGTCAGCGGCTGACCGGTGTCGTGGGGACGCCTCTATAGTCGTCGAACATGTCGGCGGCTGGCCAACCTAGACCCGGGGTCGTGGGGACGACCCTATTGTCGTCGGACATGTCGGCGGCTGGCCAACTTTGGCCCGGTGTCGTGGGGACGACTCTATAGTCGTCGGAAATGTCGGCGGCTGGCCAACCTGGACCCGGGGTCGTGGGGACGACCCTATTGTCGTCGGACATGCCGGTGGCGGGCCAATCTAGTCTCGGGGTCGTGGGGACGACCCTATAGTCGTCGGACATGTCGGCGGCTGGCCAACTTTGGCCCGGGGTCGTGGGGACGACCCTATAGTCGTCGGACATGTCGGCGGCTGGCCAACTTTGGCGCGTGGTCGTGGGGACGATCCGATTGTCGTCGGACATGTCGGCGGCTGGCCAACCTAGACCCGGGGTCGTGGGGACGACCCTATAGTCGTCGGACATGTCGGCGGCTGGCCAACTTTGGCCCGTGGTCGTGGGGACGACCCTATAGTCGTCGGAAATGTCGCCGGCTGGCCAACTTTGGCCCGTGGTCGTGGGAACGACCCTATAGTCGTCGGAAATGTCGCCGGCTGGCCAACTTTGGCCCGTGGTCGTGGGGACGACCCTATAGTCGTCAGACATGACGGTGGCGAGCCAACCTAGTCCCGGGGTCGTGGGGACGACCCTATAGTCGTCGGACAAGTCGGCGGCGAGCCCACCTAGTCGGGGGGTCGTGGGGACGACCCTATAGTCGTCGGACAAGTCGGCGGCCGGCCAACCTAGTCCGGGGGTCGTGGGGACGACCCTATAGTCGTCGGACATGACGGTGGCGGGCCAGTCTAGTCCCGGGTCGTGGGGACGACCCTATAGTCGTCGGACATGTCGGCGGCTGGCCAACTTTGGCCCGTGGTCGTGGGGACGACCCTATAGTCGTCGGAAATGTCGGTGGCTGTCCAACTTTGGCCCGGGGGTCGTGGGGACGACCCTATAGTCGTCGGACATGTCGGCGGCGTACCAACCTAGTCCGGGGGTCGTGGGGACGACCCTATAGTCGTCGGACATGACGTGGCGGGCTAGTCTAGTCCCGGGTCATGGGGACGACCCTATAGTCGTCGGACATGTCGGCGGCGAGCCAACATTGACCCGGGGTCGTGGGGACGACTCTATAGTCGTCGGACATGTCGGTGGCGGACCAGTCTAGTCCCGGGTCGTGGGGACGACCCTATAGTCGTCGGACATGTCGGCGGCTGGCCACCTTTGGCCCGTGGTCGTGGGGAGGACCCTATACTCGTCGGACAAGTCGGCGGCGTACCAACCTAGTCCGGGGGTCGTGGGGACGACCCTATAGTCGTCGGACATGACGTGGCGGGCTAGTCTAGTCCCGGGTCATGGGGACGACCCTATAGTCGTCGGACAAGTCGGCGGCTGGCCAACTTTGGCCCGTGGTCGTGGGGACGACCCTATAGTCGTCGGAAAAGTCGGCGGCTGTCCAGCTTTGGCCCGGGGTCGTGGGGACGACCCTATAGTCGTCGGACAAGTCGGCGGCTGTCCAGCTTTGGCCCGGGGTCGTGGGGACGACCCTATAGTCGTCGGACTTGACGGTGGCGGGCCAATCTAGTCCCGGGGTCGTGGGGACGACCCTATAGTCGTCGGACAAGTCGGCAGCGAGCCAACCTAGTCCCGAGGTCGTGGGGACGACCCTATAGTCGTCGGACATGACGGCGGCTGGCCAACTTTGACCCGTGGTCGTGGGGACAACCCTATAGTCGTCGGACAAATCGGCGGCTGACCAACTTTGGCCCGGTGTCGTCGGGGCGACCCTATAGTCGTCGGACATGTCGGCGGCTGGCCAACTTTGGCCGGTTAGACTTATACTTTAGAATATGAACGAAACTTTATTATAAAAGAAAAGAATAGAATAAAGTACTATAATATTATAATGAAAGAATTAAAGTATATAAAGGTATGCCAGTACTAATGGCCGCCGTTATTATTCCACGTGTCTATCCGTTCGGAAGGACCTTCGAAAACTCTCGAACATGTACATAATCCCGGACACTCTCGCGACGGCCCATGTGCGCAGAGAGTTACTGCGCACAGGGCCGTGTTTATTCCAACATAAAATCACAACGGACGAGACATACTTTCATCCAACACTCCCACTTATTCGAGACCGTTTACAACGCTTATTTGGTTTCTTAGGTAAATAAATTGCCCTTTTGGTAAGGGCTTAGTAAGAATATCCGCAAGTTGCTGTTTTGTTTCTATATATGTTATACCTATTTCACCACTCTCACACACATCTCGAACGAAATGATACCGTACATCTATATGTTTGGTTCTGTTATGGTGTTCTGGGTTATTTGCTATCT
This sequence comes from Andrena praecox, assembly GCA_963932275.1. NCBI lineage: Eukaryota > Metazoa > Arthropoda > Insecta > Hymenoptera > Andrenidae > Andrena > Andrena praecox. Next base: position 1,535,994 of record CAWVQO010000615.1, on the reverse strand, counting down.
TTATTGCTGACTGGTTATCCACATTTATCGGAACCATATCACATTTCATGCCCAATTCAGATATCATTCGGCGCACCCAGATTCCTTCTTGTGTACCGGTAGCTAATGCAATGTATTCGGCTTCTGTTGTCGATAGAGCAACTGCACGTTGTCTTCGACTTGACCAAGAGATTGCCCCGCCGTTTAGTAGGAATACAAATCCGCTAGTAGATTTTCGCGTATGAATACACCCGGCATAATCAGCGTCCGTATATCCGATTAGATTGCAATTGCTCCCACTTTTTCCATACACTATTCCGTGGTTTATAGTGGCTTTTAAGTATCGAAAGATTCGTTTGACTGCTTGCCAGTGCTCCTGTCCATAGTTTTCTAAAAACTGACTGGCTCGATTCACCGCGAATTCAATGTCAGGCCGACTAACCCTAGTAATAAACAGAAGCGAACCGATCGCCTCGCGGTAGGGGATCTTTTCATTGTTTTCTTTTCCCGGAAAAACCTGAACGCTTGTTAAAACCGAGCCAGGTTCTATAGGAGTACTCACAACCTTTGCATCTGTCAGTTTGAATCTTTCGATCATTTTCTGAATATACCTACTTTGCCCTATTTTTATCATTTTCTCTTTTCGATCACGTTCAATTTCTATTCCAATAAAAATCTTTGCATCTTCAATTGTTATTTGAAATGACTCCTTTAACCGCGTCAATACTATGTCAATTGCATCCTTGGAACTAGAAATTAACAGCCCGTCATCTACGTACAATGCTAGAAAGACAATCACTCCTCTCAGTTTACCCGAAAACACACAATGGTCACTCTCCGTTCTTTGAAAACTAAAATCTTTCAGAAACGCAACAAATTTTTCGTTCCAGCAACGGGGGGACTGCTTAAGACCATAAAGACTCCTATGCAATCTACACACGGCCTCGGGGGTCTTATCATCTTTAAACCCCTGGGGCTGTTCCATATATACGACTTCTTTTAATTTACCATATAAAAATGCCGTTTTTACATCAAATTGAGCAACCTCATAATCCTCCCTCGCGGCGATGGCTAAAAGTATTCTAACGGATTCGTACCGTACAACTGGTGCGAAAGTTTCGGTATAGTCAATTCCTTCCCGCTGTGCAAATCCCCGTGCAACGAGTCTTGCCTTGTATCGCTTAATATTACCATTTGAATCAGGTTTTGTACTATAAACCCACTTACATCCAATTGTTTTCTGTCCCAATGGAAGTTTTTCGAGTGTCCATGTTTCATTTTCCCGGAGCGCAGTCACTTCCTCACCCATCGCCATTCGCCATTTATCACTTTCATTACTGCTCACTGCACTTTCATATGTCAACGGCACAGGTTCTACTGTATACGCATGTTCTCGCTCACCATAACGCTCAGGTGGACGTAGGTTCTCTCTATCACGTAGCTGCATTCCTGCGGTTGGCCTCTCATCCTGTTGTTCATCGTCGGGACGATCCTCCGGTGTTGGCTGCAGTTCTCCCACCTCTTCTTCATCCGATGATTCCTCGTACACTCCCAGATCAATCTGGACTTCCCCAGTCTTCTCAGGTCTTCCTTCTGTCTGCTTTGGCCCTTCTGAGGTCTCGTCGAAGTCTACGTTACAGCTTACGTGTATTTCACGAGCTGTAACATCCCATAGCCGATAATTTGTTGACTCACCCTCGTAGCCGACGAAAATCATTTTCTTGCTTTTTGGGTCCAGTTTTCCCCTCCTTTGCTTGGGAATGTTCTTGTATGCGTCACACCCAAACGTACGCATGTGCTTCAGCATTGGTTTATGCCCAAACCATTTTTCATACGCCGTCACATTCTCGACCTGCTTAGATATGGTTCTATTCAACACATACGCCGCCGTTTGAATCGCTTCAGCCCATAAGTATTTCGGAATGTTTCTTGCGATCAACATTGATCTAGCACTCTCAACGAGGGTTCTTATCTCCCGTTCTGCACGCCCATTCTGTTGATGAACGTAAGGTGTAGACCTCTCATGAATAATTCCTTTTGTTTTTAGGAATTCAGAGAACACGTTTGACAAATACTCCGTGCCATTGTCTGAGCGAAACACTTTTATTCGATTATTTGTCTGTCTGAGCACTCGTGCCTCGTATTCTTTGAATTTGTTAAAAACCTCGGATTTTTGACGCAAGAAATAGACCGTTCTAAATCCCGTACAATCGTCCTTAAATACCACAAAATATCTGGAACCACTTGGTGACTGTATGTTTAGCGGGCCACAGACATCCGAGTGGATCTTTTCACCTGGTTTTTCTGCCCTTTCTCTATTACTAGTAAAATGTGGCTTCTGTGTTTGTTTTCCTAGCGTGCACGCTTCACAGAAAAATTCTGTCTCGTCCTCAATTTTCATTCCATCCACGGCTCCACTTGTATTCGTTTCTTTGATTGTTTTCGTGCTAATGTGTCCCAATCTTTCATGCCACAGTCTTAGTGACATCTCCTGTGCTACATTGCACTGCTCCAGTCTATTTGTCTCAAACAGCATGCGAAACAACGACCCGTAGCGGACCCCCACTGCTGATAGCGTTCCGTCTCTCTCTCGCACTTCACAACGGTCATGATAGCTATGAAACGAGAAACCTTTGTCTGTGATTGCGCCCACTGAAAATAGGCTTCGTTTCAAATCCGGAACGAACAGTACGTTCGTTAGCTGGCGATTTTCACATCTGTTATTGACACTTGCTTTAATATTTATGATCCCAACTCCGGCTACCGAAAGGGTTTTATCTCCTGCGACCTTTACGCATTTTATCGTTTTCACCGGACCAAGTTCAGCGAACAAATCCCGCCTCGAGGTCATATGCATGCTCGCTCCAGAGTCGGCCAGCCACACCGCTTCGTCTTTGTTTGTTGTTTCCGAGAAGAACACCGATATATCACACACATAAGCCACTACGGATGTCTTTGTTTTCTTTCCGTCAGCAATACGTTTTTTGCACTCTCGATACCAGTGTCCTGTCTCGTGGCAATAATTACATGGGTGCTTCTTCTTCAGTTCCTCAATTTTCTGCTTACTGGGTTTCATCTTCTCGTCTCGATTTCCGTTTGTCTCTAGACTGTCAAGTTTCGCCTGCAGTGCCTGTACTTGGAGCGCTAATGACGATGTTTCTTCCTCTGTAGCCTTCACTCGCTTATCCTCGCGAATGATTCTCCCGATCAGGTTTTCCTTCTTCCGTTCCCCTTTGGCGGTGCATTCCCACGCCATTCTGAACGCCGAAAATCTTGCCGGCAAGCTATTCAACAACTTCGACATTATGGCCATCTCCGAAGGTTTTTCGCCCGCACTCTCCAGTCTTCTGCAAATATTTTCCAGTTTTTCAATTTGAGTCGCAACGGGCTCCTCGTCAGTCACTTGGAAATCGTAAAACTGCTGCCAACAACGCTGCTTCGCATCCTCCGTTGTATCGCCATAGAGTTCGCATAACTTCCGCCATATTGCGTTAGGTGTTGTGCAATTCACCAAATTAATATGTAAGGCTTGCTCTACCGACCCCAGCAGCGTTACTGCGGTTTTTGACTGTCGCTTCTTCCATTCCTTCCATTCCTTGACTTTAGTCTCCTTTTCGGGCTGCACATCCGTCCCTTCAACGTACTCCAGCAAATCTTGCGATTCCAACATAAGCGACACTCCATGTTTCCACAATTCGAAATTTGTGCCGTCAAATTTCGTGAGGCTGTAATTGTCCTTATCAGCCATCTTCGCACTAATAGGAGACGTATTACTCGACGAAATACTACCGGAGAGACAAACAGGCAAAACACGTGCGCAACGGTACACCGCACTGACTCTATACTCTACACGATGTGAGTGGCGCAGTGGAAGCGTGCTGGGCCCATAACCTGTTAGACTTATACTTTAGAATATGAACGAAACTTTATTATAAAAGAAAAGAATAGAATAAAGTACTATAATATTATAATGAAAGAATTAAAGTATATAAAGGTATGCCAGTACTAATGGCCGCCGTTATTATTCCACGTGTCTATCCGTTCGGAAGGACCTTCGAAAACTCTCGAACATGTACATAATCCCGGACACTCTCGCGACGGCCCATGTGCGCAGAGAGTTACTGCGCACAGGGCCGTGTTTATTCCAACATAAAATCACAACGGACGAGACATACTTTCATCCAACAGGTCGTGGGGACGACACTATAGTCGTCGGACAAGTCGGCGGCGAGCCAACATAGTCCCGGTGTCGTGGGGACGACTCCATAGTCGTCGGACATGTCGGCGGCTGGCCAACCTAGACCCGGGGTCGTGGGGACGACCCTATGGTCCTCGGATAAGTCGGCGGGTGGCCAACTTTGGCCCGTGGTCGTGGGATCGACCCTATAGTCGTCGGACAAGTCGGCGGCTGGCCAAATTTGGCCCGTTGTCGTGAGGACGACCCTATTGTCGTCGGAAATGTCGGCGGCTGGCCAACTTTGGCCCGTGGTCGTGAAGACGACCCTATAGTCGTCGGACAAGACGGTGGCGGGCCAATCTAGTCCAGGGGTCGCGGGGACGACCCTATAGTCGTCGGACAAGTCGGCGGCTGGCCAACGTTTGCCCGGGGTCGTGGGGACGACCCTATAGTCGTCGGACAAGTCGGCGGCGAGCCAAGCTAGTCCGGGGGTCGTGGGGACGAGCCTATAGTCGTCGGACATGTTGGCGATTGGCCAACATTGGCCCGGGGTCGTCGGGACGACCCTATAGTCGTCGGACATGTCGGCGGCTGGCCAACCTTGTCCCGGGGTCGTGGGGACGACCCTATAGTCGTCGGACATGTCGGCGGCTGGCCAACTTTGGCCCGTGGTCGTGGGGACGATCCAATAGTCGTCGGACATGTCGGCGGCTGGCCAACTTTGGCCCGTGGTCGTGGGGACGACCCTATAGTCGTTGGGCATGTCAGCGGCTGACCGGTGTCGTGGGGACGCCTCTATAGTCGTCGAACATGTCGGCGGCTGGCCAACCTAGACCCGGGGTCGTGGGGACGACCATATAGTCATCGGACATGTCGGCGGCTGGCCAACTTTGGCCCGTGGTCGTGGGGCGACCCAATAGTCGTTGGACATGTCGGCGGTGGCCAACTTTGGCTCGTGGTCGTGGGGACGACCCTATAGTCGTCGGACATGTCGGCGGCTGGCCAACCTAGACCCGGGGTCGTGGGGACGACCCTATTGTCGTCGGACATGACGGTGGCGGGCCAACCTAGACCCGGGGTCGTGGGTCGACCCTATTGTCGTCGGACATGTCGGCGGCTGGCCAACTTTGGCCCGTGGTCGTGGGGACGACCCTATAGTCGTTGGGCATGTCAGCGGCTGACCGGTGTCGTGGGGACGCCTCTATAGTCGTCGAACATGTCGGCGGCTGGCCAACCTAGACCCGGGGTCGTGGGGACGACCATATTGTCGTCGGACATGTCGGCGGCTGGCCAACTTTGGCCCGTGGTCGTGGGGACGACCCTATAGTCGTTGGGCATGTCAGCGGCTGACCGGTGTCGTGGGGACGCCTCTATAGTCGTCGAACATGTCGGCGGCTGGCCAACCTAGACCCGGGGTCGTGGGGACGACCATATAGTCATCGGACATGTCGGCGGCTGGCCAACTTTGGCCCGTGGTCGTGGGGCGACCCAATAGTCGTTGGACATGTCGGCGGCTGGCCAACTTTGGCCCGGGGTCGTGGGGACGACCCTATAGTCGTCGGACATGTCGGCGGCTGGCCAACTTTGGCCCGGTGTCGTGGGGACGACCCTATAGTCGTCGGACATTTCGGCAGCATGCCAACTTTGGCCCGTGGTCGTGGGGACGACCCTATAGTTGTTGGACATGACGGTGGCGAGCTAATCTAGTCCCGGGGTCGTAGGGACGACCCTATAGTCGTTGGACATGTCGGCGATTGGCCAACATTGGCCCGGGGTCGTGGGGACGACCCTATAGTCGTCGGACATGTCGGCGGCTGGCCAACATTGGCGCGTGGTCGTGGGGACGATCCGATTATCGTCGGACATGTCGGCGGCTGGCCAACTTTGGCCCGTGGTCGTGGGGACGATCCAATAGTCGTCGGACATGTCGGCGGCTGGCCAACTTTGGCGCGTGGTCGTGGGGACGATCCGATTGTCGTCGGACATGTCGGCGGCTGGCCAACCTAGACCCGGGGTCGTGGGGACGACCCTATTGTCGTCGGACATGGCGGTGGCGGGCCAATCTATTCCCGTGGTCGTGGGGACGACCCTATAGTCTTCGGACATGACGGTAGCGGGCCAATCTAGACCCGAGGTCCTGGGGACGACCCTATAGTAGTCGGACATGTCGGCGGCTGCCCAGCTTTGGCCCGGTGTCGTGGGGACGACTCTATAGTCGTCGGACATGTCGGCGGCTGGCCAACCTAGACCCGGGGTCGTGGGGACGACCCTATTGTCGTCGGACATGACGGTGGCGGGCCAATCTAGTCCCGTGGTCGTGGGGACGACCCTATAGTCGTTGGGCATGTCAGCGGCTGACCGGTGTCGTGGGGACGCCTCTATAGTCGTCGAAAATGTCGGCGGCTGGCCAACCTAGACCCGGGGTCGTGGGGACGACCATATTGTCGTCGGACATGTCGGCGGCTGGCCAACTTTGGCCCGTGGTCGTGGGGACGACCCTATAGTCGTTGGGCATGTCAGCGGCTGACCGGTGTCGTGGGGACGCCTCTATAGTCGTCGAACATGTCGGCGGCTGGCCAACCTAGACCCGGGGTCGTGGGGACGACCATATAGTCATCGGACATGTCGGTGGCTGGCCAACTTTGGCCCGTGGTCGTGGGGCGACCCAATAGTCGTTGGACATGTCGGCGGCTGGCCAACTTTGGCTCGTGGTCGTGGGGACGACCCTATAGTCGTCGGACTTGACGGTGGCGGGCCAATCTAGTCTCGGGGTCGTGTGGACGACCCCATAGTCGTCGGACATGACGGTGGCGGGCCAATCTAGTCCCGGGGTCGTGGGGACGACCCCATAGTCGTTGGACATGACGGTGGCGGGCCAGTCTAGTCCCGGGTCGTGGGCACGACCCTATAGTCGTCGGAAATGTCGCCGGCTGGCCAACTTTTGCCCGTGGTCGTGGGGACGACCCTATAGTCGTCAGACATGACGGTGGCGAGCCAACCTAGTCCCGGGGTCGTGGGGACGACCCTATAGTCGTCGGACAAGTCGGCGGCGAGCCCACCTAGTCGGGGGGTCGTGGGGACGACCCTATAGTCGTCGGACAAGTCGGCGGCCGGCCAACCTAGTCCGGGGGTCGTGGGGACGACCCTATAGTCGTCGGACATGACGGTGGCGGGCCAGTCTAGTCCCGGGTCGTGGGGACGACCCTATAGTCGTCGGACATGTCGGCGGCTGGCCAACTTTGGCCCGTGGTCGTGGGGACGACCCTATAATCGTCGGACAAGTCGGCGGCGTACCAACCTAGTCCGGGGGTCGTGGGGACGACCCTATAGTCGTCGGACATGACGGCGGCTGGCCAACTTTGACCCGTGGTCGTGGGGACAACCCTATAGTCGTCGGACAAATCGGGGGCTGACCAACTTTGGCCCGGTGTCGTCGGGGCGACCCTATAGTCGTCGGACATGTCGGCGGCTGGCCAACTTTGGCCGGTGGTCGTGGGGACGACACTATAGTCGTCGGACAAGTCGGCGGCGAGCCAACATAGTCCCGGTGTCGTGGGGACGACTCCATAGTCGTCGGATATGTCGGCGGCTGGCCAACCTAGACCCGGGGTCGTGGGGACGACCCTATGGTCCTCGGACAAGTCGGCGGGTGGCCAACTTTGGCCCGTGGTCGTGGGATCGACCCTATAGTCGTCGGACAAGTCGGCGGCTGGCCAAATTTGGCCCGTGGTCGTGAGGACGACCCTATTGTCGTCGGAAATGTCGGCGGCTGGCCAACTTTGGCCCGTGGTCGTGAAGACGACCCTATAGTCGTCGGACATGTCGGCGGCTGGCCAACTTTGGCCCGTGGTCGTGGGGACGACCCTATAGTCGTTGGGCATGTCAGCGGCTGACCGGTGTCGTGGGGACGCCTCTATAGTCGTCGAACATGTCGGCGGCTGGCCAACCTAGACCCGGGGTCGTGGGGACGACCATATTGTCGTCGGACATGTCGGCGGCTGGCCAACTTTGGCCCGTGGTCGTGGGGACGACCCTATAGTCGTCGGAAATGTCGGTGGCTGTCCAACTTTGGCCCGGGGGTCGTGGGGACGACCCTATAGTCGTCGGACATGTCGGCGGCGAGCCAACATTGACCCGGGGTCGTGGGGACGACTCTATAGTCGTCGGACATGTCGGTGGCGGACCAGTCTAGTCCCGGGTCGTGGGGACGACCCTATAGTCGTCGGACATGTCGGCGGCTGGCCACCTTTGGCCCGTGGTCGTGGGGAGGACCCTATACTCGTCGGACAAGTCGGCGGCGTACCAACCTAGTCCGGGGGTCGTGGGGACGACCCTATAGTCGTCGGACATGACGTGGCGGGCTAGTCTAGTCCCGGGTCATGGGGACGACCCTATAGTCGTCGGACAAGTCGGCGGCTGGCCAACTTTGGCCCGTGGTCGTGGGGACGACCCTATAGTCGTCGGAAAAGTCGGCGGCTGTCCAGCTTTGGCCCGGGGTCGTGGGGACGACCCTATAGTCGTCGGAGAAGTCGGCGGATGTCCAGCTTTGGCCCGGGGTCGTGGGGACGACCCTATAGTCGTCGGACTTGACGGTGGCGGGCCAATCTAGTCCCGGGGTCGTGGGGACGACCCTATAGTCGTCGGACAAGTCGGCAGCGAGCCAACCTAGTCCCGAGGTCGTGGGGACGACCCTATAGTCGTCGGACATGTCGGCGGCTGGCCAACTTTGGCCCGGTGTCGTGGGGACGACCCTATAGTCGTCGGACATGTCGGCGGCTGGCCAACTTTGGCCCGTGGTTGTGGGGACGACCCTATAGTCGTTGGACATGACGGTGGCGGGCCAATCTAGTCCCGGGGTCGCGGGGACGACCATATAGTCGTCGGACATGTCGGCGGCTGGCCAACCTGGACCCGGGGTCGTGACGACGACCCTATAGTCGTCGGAGAAGACGGCGGCTGGACATCTTTGGCCCGGGGTCGTGGGGACGACCCTATAGTCGTCGGACATGTCGGCGGCTGGCCAACTTTGGCCCGGTGTCGTGGGGACGACCCTATAGTCGTCGGAAATGTCGGTGGCGGGCCAACTTTGGCGCGTGGTCGTGGGGACGATCCGATTGTCGTCGGACATGTCGGCGGCTGGCCAACCTAGACCCGGGGTCGTGGGGACGACCCTATTGTCGTCGGACATGTCGGCGGCTGGCCAACTTTGGCCCGGTGTCGTGGGGACGACTCTATAGTCGTCGGAAATGTCGGCGGCTGGCCAACCTGGACCCGGGGTCGTGGGGACGACCCTATTGTCGTCGGACATGCCGGTGGCGGGCCAATCTAGTCTCGGGGTCGTGGGGACGACCCTATAGTCGTCGGACATGTCGGCGGCTGGCCAACTTTGGCCCGGGGTCGTGGGGACGACCCTATAGTCGTCGGACATGTCGGCGGCTGGCCAACTTTGGCGCGTGGTCGTGGGGACGATCCGATTGTCGTCGGACATGTCGGCGGCTGGCCAACCTAGACCCGGGGTCGTGGGGACGACCCTATTGTCGTCGGACATGTCGGCGGCTGGTCAACTTTGGCCCGTGGTCGTGGGGACGACCCTATAGTCGTCGGACAAGACGGTGGCGGACCAATCTAGTCCCGGGGTCGTGGGGACGACCCTATAGTCGTCGGACATGGCGGCGGCTGGCCAACTTTGGCCCGTGGTCGTGGGGACGATCCAATAGTCGTCGGACATGTCGGCGGCTGGCCACCTTTGGCCCGCGGTTGTGGGAACGACCCTATAGTCGTTGGACATGACGGTGGCGGGCCAATCTAGTCCCGGGGTCGTGGGGACGACCCTACAGTCTTCGGACATTTCGGCGGCTTGCCAACTTTGGCCCGGGGTCGTGGGGACGACCCTATAATCGTCGGACATTTCGGCGGATTGCCAACTTTGGCCCGTGGTCGTGGGGACGACCCTATAGTCGTTGGACATGACGGTGGCGGGCCAATCTAGTCCCGGGGTCGTGGGGACGACCCTATAGTCGTCGGACATGTCGGCGGCTGGCCAACTTTGGCGCGTGGTCGTGGGGCGACCCTATAGCCGTCGGACATGTCGGCGGCTGGCCAACTTTGGCCCGGTGTCGTGGGGACGACCCTATAGTCGTCGGACATGTCGGCGGCTGGCCAACTTTGGCGCGTGGTCGTGGGGACGATCCGATTGTCGTCGGACATGTCGGCGGCTGGCCAACCTAGACCCGGGGTCGTGGGGACGACCCTATTGTCGTCGGACATGCCGGTGGCGGGCCAATCTAGTCCCGTGGTCGTGGGGACGACCCTATAGTCTTCGGACATGACGGTAGCGGGCCAATCTAGTCCCGAGGTCCTGGGGACGACCCTATAGTCGTCGGACAAGTCGGCGGCTGGCCAAACTAGACCCGGGGTCGTGGGGACGACCCTATTGTCGTCGGACATGACGGTGGCGGGCCAATCTAGTCCCGGGGTCGTGGGGACGACCCTATAGTCGTCGGACATGTCGGTGGCTGGCCAACTTTGGCCCGGGGTCGTGGGGACGACTCTATAGTCGTCGGAAATGCCGGCGGCTGGCCAACCTGGACTCGGGGTCGTGGGGACGACCCTATAGTCGTCGGACAAGACGGCGGCTGGACATCTTTGGCCCGGGGTCGTGGGGACGACCCTATAGTCGTCGGACATGTTGGCGGCTTGTCAGCGTAGTCCCGGGGTGGTGGGTACGACCCTATAGTCGTCGGACAAGTCGGCGGCGGGCCAACCTTGTCCCGGGGTCGTGGGGACGACCCTATAGTCGTCGAACAATTCGGCGGCGGGCCAAGCTTGTCCCGGGGTCGTGGGGACGACCCTATAATCGTCGGACATGACGGTGGCGGGCCAATCTAGTCCCGGGGTCGTGGGGACGACCCTATAGTCGTCGGACATGTCGGCGGCTGGCCAACTCTGGCCCGGTGTAGTGGGGACGACTCTATAGTCGTCGGAAATGTCGGCGGCTGGCCAACCTGGACCCGGGGTCGTGGGGACGACCCTATTGTCGTCGGACATGACGGTGGCGGGCCAATCTAGTCTCGGGGTCGTGGGGACGACCCTATAGTCGTCGGACATGTCGGCGGCTGGCCAACTTTGGCCCGGGGTCGTGGGGACGACTCTATAGTCGTCGGAAATGCCGGCGGCTGGCCAACCTGGACTCGGGGTCGTGGGGACGACCCTATAGTCGTCGGACAAGACGGCGGCTGGACATCTTTGGCCCGGGGTCGTGGGGACGACCCTATAGTCGTCGGACATGTTGGCGGCTTGTCAGCGTAGTCCCGGGGTGGTGGGTACGACCCTATAGTCGTCGGACAAGTCGGCGGCGGGCCAACTTTGGCCCGGTGTAGTGGGGACGACCCTATTGTCGTCGGACATGACGGTGGCGGGCCAATCTAGTCCCGGGGTCGTGGGGACGACCCTATAGTCGTCGAACAATTCGGCGGCGGGCCAAGCTTGTCCCGGGGTCGTGGGGACGACCCTATAATCGTCGGACATGACGGTGGCGGGCCAATCTAGTCCCGGGGTCGTGGGGACGACCCTATAGTCGTCGGACATGTCGGCGGCTGGCCAACTTTGGCCCGGTGTAGTGGGGACGACTCTATAGTCGTCGGAAATGTCGGCGGCTGGCCAACCTGGACCCGGGGTCGTGGGGACGACCCTATTGTCGTCGGACATGACGGTGGCGGGCCAATCTAGTCTCGGGGTCGTGGGGACGACCCTATAGTCGTCGGACATGTCGGCGGCTGGCCAACTTTGGCCCGGGGTCGTGGGGACGACTCTATAGTCGTCGGAAATGCCGGCGGCTGGCCAACCTGGACTCGGGGTCGTGGGGACGACCCTATAGTCGTCGGACAAGACGGCGGCTGGACATCTTTGGCCCGGGGTCGTGGGGACGACCCTATAGTCGTCGGACATGTTGGCGGCTTGTCAGCGTAGTCCCGGGGTGGTGGGTACGACCCTATAGTCGTCGGACAAGTCGGCGGCGGGCCAACCTTGTCCCGGGGTCGTGGGGACGACCCTATAGTCGTCGGACATGTCGGCGGCTGGCCAACTTTGGCCCGGTGTCGTGGGGACGACTCTATAGTCGTCGGAAATGTCGGCGGCTGGCCAACCTGGACCCGGGGTCGTGGGGACGACCCTATTGTCGTCGGACATGACGGTGGCGGGCCAATCTAGTCTCGCGGTCGTGGGGACGACCCTATAATCGTCGGAAATGACGGTGGCGGGCCAATCTAGTCCCGGGGACGTGGGGACGACCCTATAGTCGTCGAACAATTCGGCGGCGGGCCAAGCTTGTCCCGGGGTCGTGGGGACGACTCTATAGTCGTCCGAAATGTTGGCGGCTGGCCAACCTGGACTCGGGGTCGTGGGGACGACCCTATAGTCGTCGGACAAGACGGCGACTGGACATCATTGGCCCGGGGTCGTGGGGACGACCCTATTGTCGTCGGACATGACGGTGGCGGGTCAATCTAGTCTCGGGGTCGTGGGGACGACCCTATAGTCGTCGGACATGTCGGCGGCTGGCCAACTTTGGCCCGGGGTCGTGGGGACGACTCTATAGTCGTCGGACATGTTGGCGGCTTGTCAGCGTAGTCCCGGGGTGGTGGGTACGACCCTATAGTCGTCGGACAAGTCGGCGGCGGGCCAACTTTGGCCCGTGGTCGTGGGGACGATCCAATAGTCGTCGGACATGTCGGCAGCTGGCCAACTTTGGCCCGGGGCCGTGGGGACGACCCTATAGTCGTCGGACATGTCGGCGGCTGGCCAACTTTGGCCCGTGGTTGTGGGGACGACCCTATAGTCGTCGGACATGTCGGCGGCTGGCCAACTTTGGCCCGGTGTCGTGGGGACGACTCTATAGTCGTCGGAAATGTCGGCGGCTGGCCAACCTGGACCCGGGGTCGTGGGGACGACCCTATTGTCGTCGGACAATTCGGCGGCGGGCCAAGCTTGTCCCGGGGTCGTGGGGACGACTCTATAGTCGTCCGAAATGTTGGCGGCTGGCCAACCTGGACTCGGGGTCGTGGGGACGACCCTATAGTCGTCGGACAAGACGGCGGCTGGACATCATTGGCCCGGGGTCGTGGGGACGACCCTATTGTCGTCGGACATGACGGTGGCGGGTCAATCTAGTCTCGGGGTCGTGGGGACGACCCTATAGTCGTCGGACATGTCGGCGGCTGGCCAACTTTGGCCCGGTGTCGTGGGGACGACTCTATAGTCGTCGGAAATGTCGGCGGCTGGCCAACCTGGACCCGAGGTCGTGGGGACGACCCTATTGTCGTCGGACATGACGGTGGCGGGCCAATCTAGTCTCGCGGTCGTGGGGACGACCCTATAATCGTCGGACATGACGGTGGCGGGCCAATCTAGTCCCGGGGACGTGGGGACGACCCTATAGTCGTCGAACAATTCGGCGGCGGGCCAAGCTTGTCCCGGGGTCGTGGGGACGACTCTATAGTCGTCCGAAATGTTGGCGGCTGGCCAACCTGGACTCGGGGTCGTGGGGACGACCCTATAGTCGTCGGACAAGACGGCGGCTGGTCATCATTGGCCCGGGGTCGTGGGGACGACCCTATTGTCGTCGGACATGACGGTGGCGGGTCAATCTAGTCTCGGGGTCGTGGGGACGACCCTATAGTCGTCGGACATGTCGGCGGCTGGCCAACTTTGGCCCGGGGTCGTGGGGACGACTCTATAGTCGTCGGACATGTTGGCGGCTTGTCAGCGTAGTCCCGGGGTGGTGGGTACGACCCTATAGTCGTCGGACAAGTCGGCGGCGGGCCAACCTTGTCCCGGGGTCGTGGGGACGACCCTATAGTCGTCGGACATGTCGGCAGCTGGCCAACTTTGGCCCGGGGTCGTGGGGACGACCCTATAGTCGTCGGACATGTCGGCGGCTGGCCAACTTTGGCCCGTGGTTGTGGGGACGACCCTATAGTCGTCGGACATGACGGTGGCGGACCAATCTAGTCCCGGGGTCGTGGGGACGACCCTATAGTCGTCGGACATGTCGGCGGCTGGCCAACTTTGGCCCGTGGTCGTGGGGACGATCCAATAGTCGTCGGACATGACGGCGGCCGGCCAACTTTGGCCCGTGGTTGTGGGGACGACCCTATAGTCGTCGGACATGTCGGCGGCTGGCCAACTTTGGCCCGTGGTCGTGGGGACGATCCAATAGTCGTCGGACATGTCGGCGGCTGGCCAACTTTGGCCCGTGGTTGTGGGAACGACCCTATAATCGTTGGACATGACGGTGGCGGGCCAATCTAGTCCCGGGGTCGTGGGGACGACCCTATAGTCGTTGGACATGTCGCCGGCTGGCCAACTTTGGCCCGTGGTCGTGGGGACCACCCTATAGTCGTCGGACATAACGGTGGCGGGCCAATCTAGTCCCGGGGTCGTGGGGACGACCCTATAGTCGTCGGACAAGTCGGGGGCGGGCCTACCTAGTCCCGGGGTCGTGGGGACGACCCTATAGTCGTCGGATAAGTCGGCAGCTTGCCAACTTTGGCCCGGGGTCGTGGGAACGACCCTATAGTCGTCGGACAAGTCGGGGCGAGCCCACCTAGTCCGGGGGTCGTGGGGACGACCCTATAGTCGTCGGACAAGTCGGCGGCCGGCCAACCTAGTCCGGGGGTCGTGGGGACGACCCTATAGTCGTCGGACATGACGGTGGCGGGCCAATCTAGTCCCGGGGTCGTGGGGACGACCCCATAGTCGTTGGACATGACGGTGGCGGGCCAGTCTAGTCCCGGGTCGTGGGCACGACCCTATAGTCGTCGGAAATGTCGCCGGCTGGCCAACTTTGGCCCGTGGTCGTGGGGACGACCCTATAGTCGTCGGACAAGTCGGCGGCTGTCCAGCTTTGGCCCGGGGTCGTGGGGACGACCCTATAGTCGTCGGACTTGACGGTGGCGGGCCAATCTAGTCCCGGGGTCGTGGGGACGACCCTATAGTCGTCGGACTTGACGGTGGCGGGCCAATCTAGTCCCGGGGTCGGGGGGGCGACCCTATAATCGTCGGACAAGCCGGCGGCTGGCCAACTTTGGCCCGTGGTCGTGGGGACGACCCTATAGTCGTCGGACAAGTCGGCGGCTGTCCAGCTTTGGCCCGGGGTCGTGGGGACGACCCTATAGTCGTCGGACTTGACGGTGGCGGGCCAATCTAGTCCCGGGGTCGTGGGGACGACCCTATAGTCGTCGGACTTGACGGTGGCGGGCCAGTCTAGTCCCGGGTCGTGGGTACGAACCTATAGTCGTCGGAAATGTCGCCGGCTGGCCAACTTTGGCCCGTGGTCGTGGGGACGACCCTATAGTCGTCAGACATGACGGTGGCGAGCCAACCTAGTCCCGGGGTCGTGGGGACGACCCTATAGTCGTCGGACAAGTCGGCGGCGAGCCCACCTAGTCGGGGGGTCGTGGGGACGACCCAATAGTCGTCGGACAAGTCGGCGGCCGGCCAACATAGTCCGGGGGTCGTGGGGACGACCCTACAGTCGTCGGACATGACGGTGGCGGGCCAGTCTAGTCCCGGGTCGTGGGGACGACCCTATAGTCGTCGGACATGTCGGCGGCTGGCCAACTTTGGCCCGGGGGTCGTGGGGAGGACCCTATACTCGTCGGACAAGTCGGCGGCGTACCAACCTAGTCCGGGGGTCGTGGGGACGACCCTATGGTCGTCGGACATGACGGTGGCGGGCCAGTCTAGTCCCGGGTCATGGGGACGACCCTATAGTCGTCGGACAAGTCAGCGGCTGGCCAACTTTGGCCCGTGGTCGTGGGGACGACCCTATAGTCGTCGGAAATGACGGTGGCGGGCCAATCTAGTCCCGGGGTCGTGGAGACGACCCTATAGTCGTCGGACATATCAGCGGCTGGCCAACTTTGGCCCGGGGTCGTGGGGACGACCCTACAGTCGTCGGATATGTCGGCGGCTGGCCAACTTTGGCCCGTGGTCGTGGGGACGACCCTATAGTCGTCGGAAATGACGGTGGCGGGCCAATCTAGTCCCGGGGTCGTGGGGACGACCCTATAGTCGTCGGACAAGTCGGCGGCGTACCAACCTAGTCCGGGGGTCGTGGGGACGACCCTATGGTCGTCGGACATGACGGTGGCGGGCCAGTCTAGTCCCGGGTCATGGGGACGACCCTATAGTCGTCGGACAAGTCGGCGGCTGGCCAACTTTGGCCCGTGGTCGTGGGGACGACCCTATAGTCGTCGGAAATGACGGTGGCGGGCCAATCTAGTCCCGGGGTCGTGGAGACGACCCTATAGTCGTCGGACATATCAGCGGCTGGCCAACTTTGGCCCGGGGTCGTGGGGACGACCCTACAGTCGTCGGATATGTCGGCGGCTGGCCAACTTTGGCCCGTGGTCGTGGGGACGACCCTATAGTCGTCGGAAATGACGGTGGCGGGCCAATCTAGTCCCGGGGTCGTGGGGACGACCCTATAGTCGTCGGACAAGTCGGCGGCGGGCCAACCTAGTCCCGGGGTCGTGGGGATGACCCTATAGTCGTCGGACATGACGGTGGCGGGCCAGTCTAGTCCCGGGTCGTGCGGACGACCCTATAGTCGTCGGACATGTCGCCGGCTGGCCAACTTTGGCCCGTGGTCGTGGGGACCACCCTATAGTCGTCGGACATAACGGTGGCGGGCCAATCGAGTCCCGGGGTCGTGGGGACGACCCTATAGTCGTCGGACAAGTCGGGGGCGGGCCTACCTAGTCCCGGGGTCGTGGGGACGACCCTATAGTCGTCGGATAAGTCGGCAGCTTGCCAACTTTGGCCCGGGGTCGTGGGAACGACCCTATAGTCGTCGGACAAGTCGGGGCGAGCCCACCTAGTCCGGGGGTCGTGGGGACGACCCTATAGTCGTCGGACAAGTCGGCGGCCGGCCAACCTAGTCCGGGGGTCGTGGGGACGACCCTATAGTCGTCGGACATGACGGTGGCGGGCCAATCTAGTCCCGGGGTCGTGGGGACGACCCCATAGTCGTTGGACATGACGGTGGCGGGCCAGTCTAGTCCCGGGTCGTGGGCACGACCCTATAGTCGTCGGAAATGTCGCTGGCTGGCCAACTTTGGCCCGTGGTCGTGGGGACGACCCTATAGTCGTCGGACAAGTCGGCGGCTGTCCAGCTTTGGCCCGGGGTCGTGGGGACGACCCTATAGTCGTCGGACTTGACGGTGGCGGGCCAATCTAGTCCCGGGGTCGGGGGGCGACCCTATAATCGTCGGACAAGCCGGCGGCTGGCCAACTTTGGCCCGTGGTCGTGGGGACGACCCTATAGTCGTCGGACAAGTCGGCGGCTGTCCAACTTTGGCCCGGGGTCGTGGGGACGACCCTATAGTCGTCGGACAAGTCGGCGGCTGTCCAGCTTTGGCCCGGGGTCGTGGGGACGACCCTATAGTCGTCGGACTTGACGGTGGCGGGCCAATCTAGTCCCGGGGTCGTGGAGACGACCCTATAGTCGTCGGACATATCAGCGGCTGGCCAACTTTGGCCCGGGGTCGTGGGGACGACCCTACAGTCGTCGGATATGTCGGCGGCTGGCCAACTTTGGCCCGTGGTCGTGGGGACGACCCTATAGTCGTCGGAAATGACGGTGGCGGGCCAATCTAGTCCCGGGGTCGTGGGGACGACCCTATAGTCGTCGGACAAGTCGGCGGCGTACCAACCTAGTCCGGGGGTCGTGGGGACGACCCTATGGTCGTCGGACATGAGGGTGGCGGGCCAGTCTAGTCCCGGGTCATGGGGACGACCCTATAGTCGTCGGACAAGTCGGCGGCTGGCCAACTTTGGCCCGTGGTCGTGGGGACGACCCTATAGTCGTCGGAAATGACGGTGGCGGGCCAATCTAGTCCCGGGGTCGTGGAGACGACCCTATAGTCGTCGGACATATCAGCGGCTGGCCAACTTTGGCCCGGGGTCGTGGGGACGACCCTACAGTCGTCGGATATGTCGGCAGCTGGCCAACTTTGGCCCGTGGTCGTGGGGACGACCGTATAGTCGTCGGAAATGACGGTGGCGGGCCAATCTAGTCCCGGGGTCGTGGGGACGACCCTATAGTCGTCGGACAAGTCGGCGGCGGGCCAACCTAGTCCCGGGGTCGTGGGGATGACCCTATAGTCGTCGGACATGACGGTGGCGGGCCAGTCTAGTCCCGGGTCGTGCGGACGACCCTATAGTCGTCGGACATGTCGCCGGCTGGCCAACTTTGGCCCGTGGTCGTGGGGACCACCCTATAGTCGTCGGACATAACGGTGGCGGGCCAATCTAGTCCCGGGGTCGTGGGGACGACCCTATAGTCGTCGGACAAGTCGGGGGCGGGCCTACCTAGTCCCGGGGTCGTGGGGACGACCCTATAGTCGTCGGATAAGTCGGCAGCTTGCCAACTTTGGCCCGGGGTCGTGGGAACGACCCTATAGTCGTCGGACAAGTCGGGGCGAGCCCACCTAGTCCGGGGGTCGTGGGGACGACCCTATAGTCGTCGGACAAGTCGGCGGCCGGCCAACCTAGTCCGGGGGTCGTGGGGACGACCCTATAGTCGTCGGACATGACGGTGGCGGGCCAATCTAGTCCCGGGGTCGTGGGGACGACCCCATAGTCGTTGGACATGACGGTGGCGGGCCAGTCTAGTCCCGGGTCGTGGGCACGACCCTATAGTCGTCGGAAATGTCGCCGGCTGGCCAACTTTGGCCCGTGGTCGTGGGGACGACCCTATAGTCGTCGGACAAGTCGGCGGCTGTCCAGCTTTGGCCCGGGGTCGTGGGGACGACCCTATAGTCGTCGGACTTGACGGTGGCGGGCCAATCTAGTCCCGGGGTCGTGGGGACGACCCTATAGTCGTCGGACTTGACGGTGGCGGGCCAATCTAGTCCCGGGGTCGGGGGGGCGACCCTATAATCGTCGGACAAGCCGGCGGCTGGCCAACTTTGGCCCGTGGTCGTGGGGACGACCCTATAGTCGTCGGACAAGTCGGCGGCTGTCCAGCTTTGGCCCGGGGTCGTGGGGACGACCCTATAGTCGTCGGACTTGACGGTGGCGGGCCAATCTAGTCCCGGGGTCGTGGGGACGACCCTATAGTCGTCGGACTTGACGGTGGCGGGCCAGTCTAGTCCCGGGTCGTGGGCACGACCCTATAGTCGTCGGAAATGTCGCCGGCTGGCCAACTTTGGCCCGTGGTCGTGGGGACGACCCTATAGTCGTCGGACAAGTCGGCGGCTGTCCAGCTTTGGCCCGGGGTCGTGGGGACGACCCTATAGTCGTCGGACTTGACGGTGGCGGGCCAATCTAGTCCCGGGGTCGTGGGGACGACCCTATAGTCGTCGGACTTGACGGTGGCGGGCCAATCTAGTCCCGGGGTCGGGGGGGCGACCCTATAATCGTCGGACAAGCCGGCGGCTGGCCAACTTTGGCCCGTGGTCGTGGGGACGACCCTATAGTCGTCGGACAAGTCGGCGGCTGTCCAGCTTTGGCCCGGGGTCGTGGGGACGACCCTATAGTCGTCGGACTTGACGGTGGCGGGCCAATCTAGTCCCGGGGTCGTGGGGACGACCCTATAGTCGTCGGACTTGACGGTGGCGGGCCAGTCTAGTCCCGGGTCGTGGGTACGAACCTATAGTCGTCGGAAATGTCGCCGGCTGGCCAACTTTGGCCCGTGGTCGTGGGGACGACCCTATAGTCGTCAGACATGACGGTGGCGAGCCAACCTAGTCCCGGGGTCGTGGGGACGACCCTATAGTCGTCGGACAAGTCGGCGGCGAGCCCACCTAGTCGGGGGGTCGTGGGGACGACCCAATAGTCGTCGGACAAGTCGGCGGCCGGCCAACATAGTCCGGGGGTCGTGGGGATGACCCTATAGTCGTCGGACATGACGGTGGCGGGCCAGTCTAGTCCCGGGTCGTGGGGACGACCCTATAGTCGTCGGACATGTCGGCGGCTGGCCAACTTTGGCCCGGGGGTCGTGGGGAGGACCCTATACTCGTCGGACAAGTCGGCGGCGTACCAACCTAGTCCGGGGGTCGTGGGGACGACCCTATGGTCGTCGGACATGACGGTGGCGGGCCAGTCTAGTCCCGGGTCATGGGGACGACCCTATAGTCGTCGGACAAGTCAGCGGCTGGCCAACTTTGGCCCGTGGTCGTGGGGACGACCCTATAGTCGTCGGAAATGACGGTGGCGGGCCAATCTAGTCCCGGGGTCGTGGAGACGACCCTATAGTCGTCGGACATATCAGCGGCTGGCCAACTTTGGCCCGGGGTCGTGGGGACGACCCTACAGTCGTCGGATATGTCGGCGGCTGGCCAACTTTGGCCCGTGGTCGTGGGGACGACCCTATAGTCGTCGGAAATGACGGTGGCGGGCCAATCTAGTCCCGGGGTCGTGGGGACGACCCTATAGTCGTCGGACAAGTCGGCGGCGGGCCAACCTAGTCCCGGGGTCGTGGGGATGACCCTATAGTCGGCGGACATGACGGTGGCGGGCCAGTCTAGTCCCGGGTCGTGCGGACGACCCTATAGTCGTCGGACATGTCGCCGGCTGGCCAACTTTGGCCCGTGGTCGTGGGGACCACCCTATAGTCGTCGGACATAACGGTGGCGGGCCAATCGAGTCCCGGGGTCGTGGGGACGACCCTATAGTCGTCGGACAAGTCGGGGGCGGGCCTACCTAGTCCCGGGGTCGTGGGGACGACCCTATAGTCGTCGGATAAGTCGGCAGCTTGCCAACTTTGGCCCGGGGTCGTGGGAACGACCCTATAGTCGTCGGACAAGTCGGGGCGAGCCCACCTAGTCCGGGGGTCGTGGGGACGACCCTATAGTCGTCGGACAAGTCGGCGGCCGGCCAACCTAGTCCGGGGGTCGTGGGGACGACCCTATAGTCGTCGGACATGACGGTGGCGGGCCAATCTAGTCCCGGGGTCGTGGGGACGACCCCATAGTCGTTGGACATGACGGTGGCGGGCCAGTCTAGTCCCGGGTCGTGGGCACGACCCTATAGTCGTCGGAAATGTCGCTGGCTGGCCAACTTTGGCCCGTGGTCGTGGGGACGACCCTATAGTCGTCGGACAAGTCGGCGGCTGTCCAGCTTTGGCCCGGGGTCGTGGGGACGACCCTATAGTCGTCGGACTTGACGGTGGCGGGCCAATCTAGTCCCGGGGTCGTGGGGACGACCCTATAGTCGTCGGACTTGACGGTGGCGGGCCAATCTAGTCCCGGGGTCGGGGGGGCGACCCTATAATCGTCGGACAAGCCGGCGGCTGGCCAACTTTGGCCCGTGGTCGTGGGGACGACCCTATAGTCGTCGGACAAGTCGGCGGCTGTCCAACTTTGGCCCGGGGTCGTGGGGACGACCCAATAGTCGTCGGACAAGTCGGCGGCCGGCCAATTTAGTCTCGGGGTCGGGGGGGCGACCCTATAATCGTCGGACAAGCCGGCGGCTGGCCAACTTTGGCCCGTGGTCGTGGGGACGACCCTATAGTCGTCGGACAAGTCGGCGGCTGTCCAGCTTTGGCCCGGGGTCGTGGGGACGACCCTATAGTCGTCGGACTTGACGGTGGCGGGCCAATCTAGTCCCGGGGTCGTGGGGACGACCCTATAGTCGTCGGACTTGACGGTGGCGGGCCAGTCTAGTCCCGGGTCGTGGGTACGAACCTATAGTCGTCGGAAATGTCGCCGGCTGGCCAACTTTGGCCCGTGGTCGTGGGGACGACCCTATAGTCGTCAGACATGACGGTGGCGAGCCAACCTAGTCCCGGGGTCGTGGGGACGACCCTATAGTCGTCGGACAAGTCGGCGGCGAGCCCACCTAGTCGGGGGGTCGTGGGGACGACCCAATAGTCGTCGGACAAGTCGGCGGCCGGCCAACATAGTCCGGGGGTCGTGGGGATGACCCTATAGTCGTCGGACATGACGGTGGCGGGCCAGTCTAGTCCCGGGTCGTGGGGACGACCCTATAGTCGTCGGACATGTCGGCGGCTGGCCAACTTTGGCCCGGGGGTCGTGGGGAGGACCCTATACTCGTCGGACAAGTCGGCGGCGTACCAACCTAGTCCGGGGGTCGTGGGGACGACCCTATGGTCGTCGGACATGACGGTGGCGGGCCAGTCTAGTCCCGGGTCATGGGGACGACCCTATAGTCGTCGGACAAGTCAGCGGCTGGCCAACTTTGGCCCGTGGTCGTGGGGACGACCCTATAGTCGTCGGAAATGACGGTGGCGGGCCAATCTAGTCCCGGGGTCGTGGAGACGACCCTATAGTCGTCGGACATATCAGCGGCTGGCCAACTTTGGCCCGGGGTCGTGGGGACGACCCTACAGTCGTCGGATATGTCGGCGGCTGGCCAACTTTGGCCCGTGGTCGTGGGGACGACCCTATAGTCGTCGGAAATGACGGTGGCGGGCCAATCTAGTCCCGGGGTCGTGGGGACGACCCTATAGTCGTCGGACAAGTCGGCGGCGGGCCAACCTAGTCCCGGGGTCGTGGGGATGACCCTATAGTCGGCGGACATGACGGTGGCGGGCCAGTCTAGTCCCGGGTCGTGCGGACGACCCTATAGTCGTCGGACATGTCGCCGGCTGGCCAACTTTGGCCCGTGGTCGTGGGGACCACCCTATAGTCGTCGGACATAACGGTGGCGGGCCAATCGAGTCCCGGGGTCGTGGGGACGACCCTATAGTCGTCGGACAAGTCGGGGGCGGGCCTACCTAGTCCCGGGGTCGTGGGGACGACCCTATAGTCGTCGGATAAGTCGGCAGCTTGCCAACTTTGGCCCGGGGTCGTGGGAACGACCCTATAGTCGTCGGACAAGTCGGGGCGAGCCCACCTAGTCCGGGGGTCGTGGGGACGACCCTATAGTCGTCGGACAAGTCGGCGGCCGGCCAACCTAGTCCGGGGGTCGTGGGGACGACCCTATAGTCGTCGGACATGACGGTGGCGGGCCAATCTAGTCCCGGGGTCGTGGGGACGACCCCATAGTCGTTGGACATGACGGTGGCGGGCCAGTCTAGTCCCGGGTCGTGGGCACGACCCTATAGTCGTCGGAAATGTCGCTGGCTGGCCAACTTTGGCCCGTGGTCGTGGGGACGACCCTATAGTCGTCGGACAAGTCGGCGGCTGTCCAGCTTTGGCCCGGGGTCGTGGGGACGACCCTATAGTCGTCGGACTTGACGGTGGCGGGCCAATCTAGTCCCGGGGTCGTGGGGACGACCCTATAGTCGTCGGACTTGACGGTGGCGGGCCAATCTAGTCCCGGGGTCGGGGGGGCGACCCTATAATCGTCGGACAAGCCGGCGGCTGGCCAACTTTGGCCCGTGGTCGTGGGGACGACCCTATAGTCGTCGGACAAGTCGGCGGCTGTCCAACTTTGGCCCGGGGTCGTGGGGACGACCCTATAGTCGTCGGACAAGTCGGCGGCTGTCCAACTTTGGCCCGGGGTCGTGGGGACGACCCTATAGTCGTCGGAAATGACGGTGGCGGGCCAATCTAGTCCCGGGGTCGTGGGGACGACCCTATAGTCGTCAGACATGTCGGTGGCGAGCCAACCTAGTCCCGGGGTCGTGGGGACGACCCTATAGTCGTCGGACAAGTCGGCGGCGGGCGAACCTAGTCCCGGGGTCGTGGGGATGACCCTATAGTCGTCGGACAAGTCGGCGGCGGGCCAACCTAGTCCCGTGGTCGTGAGGACGACCCTATTGTCGTCGGAAATGTCGGCGGCTGGCCAACTTTGGCCCGTGGTCGTGAAGACGACCCTATAGTCGTCGGACAAGACGGTGGCGGGCCAATCTATTCCAGGGGTCGCGGGGACGACCCTATAGTCGTCGGACAAGTCGGCGGCTGGCCAACGTTTGCCCGGGGTCGTGGGGACGACCCTATAGTCGTCGGACAAGTCGGCGGCGAGCCAAGCTAGTCCGGGGGTCGTGGGGACGAGCCTATAGTCGTCGGACATGTTGGCGATTGGCCAACATTGGCCCGGGGTCGTCGGGACGACCCTATAGTCGTCGGACATGTCGGCGGCTGGCCAACCTTGTCCCGGGGTCGTGGGGACGACCCTATAGTCGTCGGACATGTCGGCGGCTGGCCAACTTTGGCCCGTGGTCGTGGGGACGATCCAATAGTCGTCGGACATGTCGGCGGCTGGCCAACTTTGGCCCGTGGTCGTGGGGACGACCCTATAGTCGTTGGGCATGTCAGCGGCTGACCGGTGTCGTGGGGACGCCTCTATAGTCGTCGAACATGTCGGCGGCTGGCCAACCTAGACCCGGGGTCGTGG
Organism: Andrena praecox; assembly: GCA_963932275.1. Lineage (NCBI taxonomy): Eukaryota > Metazoa > Arthropoda > Insecta > Hymenoptera > Andrenidae > Andrena > Andrena praecox. Next base: position 1,511,531 of record CAWVQO010000615.1, on the reverse strand, counting down.
GGACGACCCTATTGTCGTCGGACATGACGGTGGCGGGCCAACCTAGACCCGGGGTCGTGGGGACGACCCTATTGTCGTCGGACATGTCGGCGGCTGGCCAACTTTGGCCCGTGGTCGTGGGGACGACCCTATAGTCGTTGGGCATGTCAGCGGCTGACCGGTGTCGTGGGGACGCCTCTATAGTCGTCGAACATGTCGGCGGCTGGCCAACCTAGACCCGGGGTCGTGGGGACGACCATATTGTCGTCGGACATGTCGGCGGGTGGCCAACTTTGGCCCGTGGTCGTGGGGACGACCCTATAGTCGTTGGGCATGTCAGCGGCTGACCGGTGTCGTGGGGACGCCTCTATAGTCGTCGAACATGTCGGCGGCTGGCCAACCTAGACCCGGGGTCGTGGGGACGACCATATAGTCATCGGACATGTCGGCGGCTGGCCAACTTTGGCCCGTGGTCGTGGGGCGACCCAATAGTCGTTGGACATGTCGGCGGCTGGCCAACTTTGGCCCGGGGTCGTGGGGACGACCCTATAGTCGTCGGACATGTCGGCGGCTGGCCAACTTTGGCCCGGTGTCGTGGGGACGACCCTATAGTCGTCGGACATTTCGGCAGCATGCCAACTTTGGCCCGTGGTCGTGGGGACGACCCTATAGTTGTTGGACATGACGGTGGCGAGCTAATCTAGTCCCGGGGTCGTAGGGACGACCCTATAGTCGTTGGACATGTCGGCGATTGGCCAACATTGGCCCGGGGTCGTGGGGACAACCCTATAGTCGTCGGACATGTCGGCGGCTGGCCAACATTGGCGCGTGGTCGTGGGGACGATCCGATTATCGTCGGACATGTCGGCGGCTGGCCAACTTTGGCGCGTGGTCGTGGGGACGATCCGATTGTCGTCGGACATGTCGGCGGCTGGCCAACCTAGACCCGGGGTCGTGGGGACGACCCTATTGTCGTCGGACATGGCGGTGGCGGGCCAATCTATTCCCGTGGTCGTGGGGACGACCCTATAGTCTTCGGACATGACGGTGGCGGGCCAATCTAGTCCCGGGGTCGTGGGGACGACCCTATAGTCGTCGGACAAGTCGGCGGCGGGCCAAGCTTGTCCCGGGGTCCTGGGGACGACCCTATAATCGTCGGACATGACGGTGGCGGGCCAATCTAGTCCCGGGGTCGTGGGGACGACCCTATAGTCGTCGGACTTGACGGTGGCGGGCCAACCTAGTCCCGGGGTCGTGGGGACGACCCTATAGTCGTCGGACAAGTCGGCGGCGAGCCCACCTAGTCGGGGGGTCGTGGGGACGACCCTATAGTCGTCGGACAAGTCGGCGGCCGGCCAACCTAGTCCGGGGGTCGTGGGGACGACCCTATAGTCGTCGGACATGACGGTGGCGGGCCAGTCTAGTCCCGGGTCGTGGGGACGACCCTATAGTCGTCAGACATGACGGTGGCGAGCCAACCTAGTCCCGGGGTCGTGGGGACGACCCTATAGTCGTCGGACAAGTCGGCGGCGAGCCCACCTAGTCGGGGGGTCGTGGGGACGACCCTATAGTCGTCGGACAAGTCGGCGGCCGGCCAACCTAGTCCGGGGGTCGTGGGGACGACCCTATAGTCGTCGGACATGACGGTGGCGGGCCAGTCTAGTCCCGGGTCGTGGGGACGACCCTATAGTCGTCGGACATGTCGGCGGCTGGCCAACTTTGGCCCGTGGTCGTGGGGACGACCCTATAGTCGTCGGAAATGTCGGTGGCTGTCCAACTTTGGCCCGGGGGTCGTGGGGACGACCCTATAGTCGTCGGACATGTCGGCGGCGAGCCAACATTGACCCGGGGTCGTGGGGACGACTCTATAGTCGTCGGACATGTCGGTGGCGGACCAGTCTAGTCCCAGGTCGTGGGGACGACCCTATAGTCGTCGGACATGTCGGCGGCTGGCCACCTTTGGCCCGTGGTCGTGGGGAGGACCCTATACTCGTCGGACAAGTCGGCGGCGTACCAACCTAGTCCGGGGGTCGTGGGGACGACCCTATAGTCGTCGGACATGACGTGGCGGGCTAGTCTAGTCCCGGGTCATGGGGACGACCCTATAGTCGTCGGACAAGTCGGCGGCTGGCCAACTTTGGCCCGTGGTCGTGGGGACGACCCTATAGTCGTCGGAAAAGTCGGCGGCTGTCCAGCTTTGGCCCGGGGTCGTGGGGACGACCCTATAGTCGTCGGACAAGTCGGCGGCTGTCCAGCTTTGGCCCGGGGTCGTGGGGACGACCCTATAGTCGTCGGACTTGACGGTGGCGGGCCAATCTAGTCCCGGGGTCGTGGGGACGACCCTATAGTCGTCGGACAAGTCGGCAGCGAGCCATCCTAGTCCCGAGGTCGTGGGGACGACCCTATAGTCGTCGGACATGACGGCGGCTGGCCAACTTTGACCCGTGGTCGTGGGGACAACCCTATAGTCGTCGGACAAATCGGCGGCTGACCAACTTTGGCCCGGTGTCGTCGGGGCGACCCTATAGTCGTCGGACATGTCGGCGGCTGGCCAACTTTGGCCGGTGGTCGTGGGGACGACACTATAGTCGTCGGACAAGTCGGCGGCGAGCCAACATAGTCCCGGTGTCGTGGGGACGACTCCATAGTCGTCGGACATGTCGGCGGCTGGCCAACCTAGACCCGGGGTCGTGGGGACGACCCTATGGTCCTCGGACAAGTCGGCGGGTGGCCAACTTTGGCCCGTGGTCGTGGGATCGACCCTATAGTCGTCGGACAAGTCGGCGGCTGGCCAAATTTGGCCCGTGGTCGTGAGGACGACCCTATTGTCGTCGGAAATGTCGGCGGCTGGCCAACTTTGGCCCGTGGTCGTGAAGACGACCCTATAGTCGTCGGACAAGACGGTGGCGGGCCAATCTAGTCCAGGGGTCGCGGGGACGACCCTATAGTCGTCGGACAAGTCGGCGGCTGGCCAACGTTTGCCCGGGGTCGTGGGGACGACCCTATAGTCGTCGGACAAGTCGGCGGCGAGCCAAGCTAGTCCGGGGGTCGTGGGGACGAGCCTATAGTCGTCGGACATGTTGGCGATTGGCCAACATTGGCCCGGGGTCGTCGGGACGACCCTATAGTCGTCGGACAAGTCGGCGGCTGGACAACCTAGACCCGGGGTCGTGGGGACGACCATATAGTCATCGGACATGTCGGCGGCTGGCCAACTTTGGCCCGTGGTCGTGGGGCGACCCAATAGTCGTTGGACATGTCGGCGGTGGCCAACTTTGGCTCGTGGTCGTGGGGACGACCCTATAGTCGTCGGACATGTCGGCGGCTGGCCAACCTAGACCCGGGGTCGTGGGGACGACCCTATTGTCGTCGGACATGACGGTGGCGGGCCAACCTAGACCCGGGGTCGTGGGGACGACCCTATTGTCGTCGGACATGTCGGCGGCTGGCCAACTTTGGCCCGTGGTCGTGGGGACGACCCTATAGTCGTTGGGCATGTCAGCGGCTGACCGGTGTCGTGGGGACGCCTCTATAGTCGTCGAACATGTCGGCGGCTGGCCAACCTAGACCCGGGGTCGTGGGGACGACCATATTGTCGTCGGACATGTCGGCGGCTGGCCAACTTTGGCCCGTGGTCGTGGGGACGACCCTATAGTCGTTGGGCATGTCAGCGGCTGACCGGTGTCGTGGGGACGCCTCTATAGTCGTCGAACATGTCGGCGGCTGGCCAACCTAGACCCGGGGTCGTGGGGACGACCATATAGTCATCGGACATGTCGGCGGCTGGCCAACTTTGGCCCCTGGTCGTGGGGCGACCCAATAGTCGTTGGACATGTCGGCGGCTGGCCAACTTTGGCCCGGGGTCGTGGGGACGACCCTATAGTCGTCGGACATGTCGGCGGCTGGCCAACTTTGGCCCGGTGTCGTGGGGACGACCCTATAGTCGTCGGACATTTCGGCAGCATGCCAACTTTGGCCCGTGGTCGTGGGGACGACCCTATAGTTGTTGGACATGACGGTGGCGAGCTAATCTAGTCCCGGGGTCGTAGGGACGACCCTATAGTCGTTGGACATGTCGGCGATTGGCCAACATTGGCCCGGGGTCGTGGGGACGACCCTATAGTCGTCGGACATGTCGGCGGCTGGCCAACATTGGCGCGTGGTCGTGGGGACGATCCGATTATCGTCGGACATGTCGGCGGCTGGCCAACTTTGGCCCGTGGTCGTGGGGACGATCCAATAGTCGTCGGACATGTCGGCGGCTGGCCAACTTTGGCGCGTGGTCGTGGGGACGATCCGATTGTCGTCGGACATGTCGGCGGCTGGCCAACCTAGACCCGGGGTCGTGGGGACGACCCTATTGTCGTCGGACATGGCGGTGGCGGGCCAATCTATTCCCGTGGTCGTGGGGACGACCCTATAGTCTTCGGACATGACGGTAGCGGGCCAATCTAGACCCGAGGTCCTGGGGACGACCCTATAGTAGTCGGACATGTCGGCGGCTGCCCAACTTTGGCCCGGTGTCGTGGGGACGACTCTATAGTCGTCGGACATGTCGGCGGCTGGCCAACCTAGACCCGGGGTCGTGGGGACGACCCTATTGTCGTCGGACATGACGGTGGCGGGCCAATCTAGTCCCGGGGTCGTAGGGACGACCCTATAGTCGTCGGCCATGTTGGCGATTGGCCAACATTGGCCCGGGGTCGTCGGGACGACCCTATAGTCGTCGGACATGTCGGCGGCTGGCCAACCTAGACCCGGGGTCGTGGGGACGACCCTATTGTCGTCGGACATGACGGTGGCGGGCCAACCTAGACCCGGGGTCGTGGGGACGACCCTATTGTCGTCGGACATGTCGGCGGCTGGCCAACTTTGGCCCGTGGTCGTGGGGACGACCCTATAGTCGTTGGGCATGTCAGCGGCTGACCGGTGTCGTGGGGACGCCTCTATAGTCGTCGAAAATGTCGGCGGCTGGCCAACCTAGACCCGGGGTCGTGGGGACGACCATATTGTCGTCGGACATGTCGGCGGCTGGCCAACTTTGGCCCGTGGTCGTGGGGACGACCCTATAGTCGTTGGGCATGTCAGCGGCTGACCGGTGTCGTGGGGACGCCTCTATAGTCGTCGAACATGTCGGCGGCTGGCCAACCTAGACCCGGGGTCGTGGGGACGACCATATAGTCATCGGACATGTCGGCGGCTGGCCAACTTTGGCCCGTGGTCGTGGGGCGACCCAATAGTCGTTGGACATGTCGGCGGCTGGCCAACTTTGGCTCGTGGTCGTGGAGTCGACCCTATAGTCGTCGGACTTGACGGTGGCGTGCCAATCTAGTCTCGGGGTCGTGGGGACGACCCCATAGTCGTTGGACATGACGGTGGCGGGCCAGTCTAGTCCCGGGTCGTGGGCACGACCCTATAGTCGTCGGAAATGTCGCCGGCTGGCCAACTTTTGCCCGTGGTCGTGGGGACGACCCTATAGTCGTCAGACATGACGGTGGCGAGCCAACCTAGTCCCGGGGTCGTGGGGACGACCCTATAGTCGTCGGACAAGTCGGCGGCGAGCCCACCTAGTCGGGGGGTCGTGGGGACGACCCTATAGTCGTCGGACAAGTCGGCGGCCGGCCAACCTAGTCCGGGGGTCGTGGGGACGACCCTATAGTCGTCGGACATGACGGTGGCGGGCCAGTCTAGTCCCGGGTCGTGGGGACGACCCTATAGTCGTCGGACATGTCGGCGGCTGGCCAACTTTGGCCCGTGGTCGTGGGGACGACCCTATAGTCGTCGGAAATGTCGGTGGCTGTCCAACTTTGGCCCGGGCGTCGTGGGGACGACCCTATAGTCGTCGGACATGTCGGCGGCGAGCCAACATTGACCCGGGGTCGTGGGGACGACTCTATAGTCGTCGGACATGTCGGTGGCGGACCAGTCTAGTCCCGGGTCGTGGGGACGACCCTATAGTCGTCGGACATGTCGGCGGCTGGCCACCTTTGGCCCGTGGTCGTGGGGAGGACCCTATACTCGTCGGACAAGTCGGCGGCGTACCAACCTAGTCCGGGGGTCGTGGGGACGACCCTATAGTCGTCGGACATGACGGCGGCTGGCCAACTTTGACCCGTGGTCGTGGGGACAACCCTATAGTCGTCGGACAAATCGGGGGCTGACCAACTTTGGCCCGGTGTCGTCGGGGCGACCCTATAGTCGTCGGACATGTCGGCGGCTGGCCAACTTTGGCCGGTGGTCGTGGGGACGACACTATAGTCGTCGGACAAGTCGGCGGCGAGCCAACATAGTCCCGGTGTCGTGGGGACGACTCCATAGTCGTCGGACATGTCGGCGGCTGGCCAACCTAGACCCGGGGTCGTGGGGACGACCCTATGGTCCTCGGACAAGTCGGCGGGTGGCCAACTTTGGCCCGTGGTCGTGGGATCGACCCTATAGTCGTCGGACAAGTCGGCGGCTGGCCAAATTTGGCCCGTGGTCGTGAGGACGACCCTATTGTCGTCGGAAATGTCGGCGGCTGGCCAACTTTGGCCCGTGGTCGTGAAGACGACCCTATAGTCGTCGGACATGTCGGCGGCTGGCCAACTTTGGCCCGTGGTCGTGGGGACGACCCTATAGTCGTTGGGCATGTCAGCGGCTGACCGGTGTCGTGGGGACGCCTCTATAGTCGTCGAACATGTCGGCGGCTGGCCAACCTAGACCCGGGGTCGTGGGGACGACCATATTGTCGTCGGACATGTCGGCGGCTGGCCAACTTTGGCCCGTGGTCGTGGGGACGACCCTATAGTCGTCGGAAATGTCGGTGGCTGTCCAACTTTGGCCCGGGGGTCGTGGGGACGACCCTATAGTCGTCGGACATGTCGGCGGCGAGCCAACATTGACCCGGGGTCGTGGGGACGACTCTATAGTCGTCGGACATGTCGGTGGCGGACCAGTCTAGTCCCGGGTCGTGGGGACGACCCTATAGTCGTCGGCCATGTTGGCGATTGGCCAACATTGGCCCGGGGTCGTCGGGACGACCCTATAGTCGTCGGACATGTCGGCGGCTGGCCAACCTAGACCCGGGGTCGTGGGGACGACCCTATTGTCGTCGGACATGACGGTGGCGGGCCAACCTAGACCCGGGGTCGTGGGGACGACCCAATTGTCGTCGGACATGTCGGCGGCTGGCCAACTTTGGCCCGTGGTCGTGGGGACGACCCTATAGTCGTTGGGCATGTCAGCGGCTGACCGGTGTCGTGGGGACGCCTCTATAGTCGTCGAAAATGTCGGCGGCTGGCCAACCTAGACCCGGGGTCGTGGGGACGACCATATTGTCGTCGGACATGTCGGCGGCTGGCCAACATTGGCCCGTGGTCGTGGGGACGACCCTATAGTCGTTGGGCATGTCAGCGGCTGACCGGTGTCGTGGGGACGCCTCTATAGTCGTCGAACATGTCGGCGGCTGGCCAACCTAGACCCGGGGTCGTGGGGACGACCATATAGTCATCGGACATGTCGGCGGCTGGCCAACTTTGGCCCGTGGTCGTGGGGCGACCCAATAGTCGTTGGACATGTCGGCGGCTGGCCAACTTTGGCTCGTGGTCGTGGGGACGACCCTATAGTCGTCGGACTTGACGGTGGCGGGCCAATCTAGTCTCGGGGTCGTGTGGACGACCCCATAGTCGTCGGACATGACGGTGGCGGGCCAATCTAGTCCCGGGGTCGTGGGGACGACCCCATAGTCGTTGGACATGACGGTGGCGGGCCAGTCTAGTCCCGGGTCGTGGGCACGACCCTATAGTCGTCGGAAATGTCGCCGGCTGGCCAACTTTTGCCCGTGGTCGTGGGGACGACCCTATAGTCGTCAGACATGACGGTGGCGAGCCAACCTAGTCCCGGGGTCGTGGGGACGACCCTATAGTCGTCGGACAAGTCGGCGGCGAGCCCACCTAGTCGGGGGGTCGTGGGGACGACCCTATAGTCGTCGGACAAGTCGGCGGCCGGCCAACCTAGTCCGGGGGTCGTGGGGACGACCCTATAGTCGTCGGACATGACGGTGGCGGGCCAGTCTAGTCCCGGGTCGTGGGGACGACCCTATAGTCGTCGGACATGTCGGCGGCTGGCCAACTTTGGCCCGTGGTCGTGGGGACGACCCTATAGTCGTCGGAAATGTCGGTGGCTGTCCAACTTTGGCCCGGGGGTCGTGGGGACGACCCTATAGTCGTCGGACATGTCGGCGGCGAGCCAACATTGACCCGGGGTCGTGGGGACGACTCTATAGTCGTCGGACATGTCGGTGGCGGACCAGTCTAGTCCCGGGTCGTGGGGACGACCCTATAGTCGTCGGACATGTCGGCGGCTGGCCACCTTTGGCCCGTGGTCGTGGGGAGGACCCTATACTCGTCGGACAAGTCGGCGGCGTACCAACCTAGTCCGGGGGTCGTGGGGACGACCCTATAGTCGTCGGACATGACGGCGGCTGGCCAACTTTGACCCGTGGTCGTGGGGACAACCCTATAGTCGTCGGACAAATGGGGGCTGACCAACTTTGGCCCGGTGTCGTCGGGGCGACCCTATAGTCGTCGGACATGTCGGCGGCTGGCCAACTTTGGCCGGTGGTCGTGGGGACGACCCTATAGTCGTCGGACATTTCGGCAGCATGCCAACTTTGGCCCGTGGTCGTGGGGACGACCCTATAGTTGTTGGACATGACGGTGGCGAGCTAATCTAGTCCCGGGGTCGTAGGGACGACCCTATAGTCGTTGGACATGTCGGCGATTGGCCAACATTGGCCCGGGGTCGTGGGGACGACCCTATAGTCGTCGGACATGTCGGCGGCTGGCCAACATTGGCGCGTGGTCGTGGGGACGATCCGATTATCGTCGGACATGTCGGCGGCTGGCCAACTTTGGCCCGTGGTCGTGGGGACGATCCAATAGTCGTCGGACATGTCGGCGGCTGGCCAACTTTGGCGCGTGGTCGTGGGGACGATCCGATTGTCGTCGGACATGTCGGCGGCTGCCCAGCTTTGGCCCGGTGTCGTGGGGACGACTCTATAGTCGTCGGACATGTCGGCGGCTGGCCAACCTAGACCCGGGGTCGTGGGGACGACCCTATGGTCCTCGGACAAGTCGGCGGGTGGCCAACTTTGGCCCGTGGTCGTGGGATCGACCCTATAGTCGTCGGACAAGTCGGCGGCTGGCCAAATTTGGCCCGTGGTCGTGAGGACGACCCTATTGTCGTCGGAAATGTCGGCGGCTGGCCAACTTTGGCCCGTGGTCGTGAAGACGACCCTATAGTCGTCGGACATGTCGGCGGCTGGCCAACTTTGGCCCGTGGTCGTGGGGACGACCCTATAGTCGTTGGGCATGTCAGCGGCTGACCGGTGTCGTGGGGACGCCTCTATAGTCGTCGAACATGTCGGCGGCTGGCCAACCTAGACCCGGGGTCGTGGGGACGACCATATTGTCGTCGGACATGTCGGCGGCTGGCCAACTTTGGCCCGTGGTCGTGGGGACGACCCTATAGTCGTCGGAAATGTCGGTGGCTGTCCAACTTTGGCCCGGGGGTCGTGGGGACGACCCTATAGTCGTCGGACATGTCGGCGGCGAGCCAACATTGACCCGGGGTCGTGGGGACGACTCTATAGTCGTCGGACATGTCGGTGGCGGACCAGTCTAGTCCCGGGTCGTGGGGACGACCCTATAGTCGTCGGACATGTCGGCGGCTGGCCACCTTTGGCCCGTGGTCGTGGGGAGGACCCTATACTCGTCGGACAAGTCGGCGGCGTACCAACCTAGTCCGGGGGTCGTGGGGACGACCCTATAGTCGTCGGACATGACGTGGCGGGCTAGTCTAGTCCCGGGTCATGGGGACGACCCTATAGTCGTCGGACAAGTCGGCGGCTGGCCAACTTTGGCCCGTGGTCGTGGGGACGACCCTATAGTCGTCGGAAAAGTCGGCGGCTGTCCAGCTTTGGCCCGATGTCGTGGGGACGACCCTATAGTCGTCGGACATTTCGGCAGCATGCCAACTTTGGCCCGTGGTCGTGGGGACGACCCTATAGTTGTTGGACATGACGGTGGCGAGCTAATCGAGTCCCGGGGTCGTAGGGACGACCCTATAGTCGTTGGACATGTCGGCGATTGGCCAACATTGGCCCGGGGTCGTGGGGACGACCCTATAGTCGTCGGACATGTCGGCGGCTGGCCAACATTGGCGCGTGGTCGTGGGGACGATCCGATTATCGTCGGACATGTCGGCGGCTGGCCAACTTTGGCCCGTGGTCGTGGGGACGATCCAATAGTCGTCGGACATGTCGGCGGCTGGCCAACTTTGGCGCGTGGTCGTGGGGACGATCCGATTGTCGTCGGACATGTCGGCGGCTGGCCAACCTAGACCCGGGGTCGTGGGGACGACCCTATTGTCGTCGGACATGGCGGTGGCGGGCCAATCTATTCCCGTGGTCGTGGGGACGACCCTATAGTCTTCGGACATGACGGTAGCGGGCCAATCTAGACCCGAGGTCCTGGGGACGACCCTATAGTAGTCGGACATGTCGGCGGCTGCCCAGCTTTGGCCCGGTGTCGTGGGGACGACTCTATAGTCGTCGGACATGTCGGCGGCTGGCCAACCTAGACCCGGGGTCGTGGGGACGACCCTATTGTCGTCGGACATGACGGTGGCGGGCCAATCTAGTCCCGGGGTCGTGGGGACGACCCTATAGTCGTCGGACAAGTCGGCGGCGGGCCAAGCTTGTCCCGGGGTCCTGGGGACGACCCTATAATCGTCGGACATGACGGTGGCGGGCCAATCTAGTCCCGGGGTCGTGGGGACGACCCTATAATCGTTGGACATGACGGTGGCGGGCCAATCTAGTCCCGGGGTCGTAGGGACGACCCTATAGTCGTCGGCCATGTTGGCGATTGGCCAACATTGGCCCGGGGTCGTCGGGACGACCCTATAGTCGTCGGACATGTCGGCGGCTGGCCAACCTAGACCCGGGGTCGTGGGGACGATCCTATTGTCGTCGGACATGACGGTGGCGGGCCAACCTAGACCCGGGGTCGTGGGGACGACCCTATTGTCGTCGGACATGTCGGCGGCTGGCCAACTTTGGCCCGTGGTCGTGGGGACGACCCTATAGTCGTTGGGCATGTCAGCGGCTGACCGGTGTCGTGGGGACGCCTCTATAGTCGTCGAAAATGTCGGCGGCTGGCCAACCTAGACCCGGGGTCGTGGGGACGACCATATTGTCGTCGGACATGTCGGCGGCTGGCCAACATTGGCCCGTGGTCGTGGGGACGACCCTATAGTCGTTGGGCATGTCAGCGGCTGACCGGTGTCGTGGGGACGCCTCTATAGTCGTCGAACATGTCGGCGGCTGGCCAACCTAGACCCGGGGTCGTGGGGACGACCATATAGTCATCGGACATGTCGGCGGCTGGCCAACTTTGGCCCGTGGTCGTGGGGCGACCCAATAGTCGTTGGACATGTCGGCGGCTGGCCAACTTTGGCTCGTGGTCGTGGGGACGACCCTATAGTCGTCGGACTTGACGGTGGCGGGCCAATCTAGTCTCGGGGTCGTGTGGACGACCCCATAGTCGTCGGACATGACGGTGGCGGGCCAATCTAGTCCCGGGGTCGTGGGGACGACCCCATAGTCGTTGGACATGACGGTGGCGGGCCAGTCTAGTCCCGGGTCGTGGGCACGACCCTATAGTCGTCGGAAATGTCGCCGGCTGGCCAACTTTTGCCCGTGGTCGTGGGGACGACCCTATAGTCGTCAGACATGACGGTGGCGAGCCAACCTAGTCCCGGGGTCGTGGGGACGACCCTATAGTCGTCGGACAAGTCGGCGGCGAGCCCACCTAGTCGGGGGGTCGTGGGGACGACCCTATAGTCGTCGGACAAGTCGGCGGCCGGCCAACCTAGTCCGGGGGTCGTGGGGACGACCCTATAGTCGTCGGACATGACGGTGGCGGGCCAGTCTAGTCCCGGGTCGTGGGGACGACCCTATAGTCGTCGGACATGTCGGCGGCTGGCCAACTTTGGCCCGTGGTCGTGGGGACGACCCTATAGTCGTCGGAAATGTCGGTGGCTGTCCAACTTTGGCCCGGGGGTCGTGGGGACGACCCTATAGTCGTCGGACATGTCGGCGGCGAGCCAACATTGACCCGGGGTCGTGGGGACGACTCTATAGTCGTCGGACATGTCGGTGGCGGACCAGTCTAGTCCCGGGTCGTGGGGACGACCCTATAGTCGTCGGACATGTCGGCGGCTGGCCACCTTTGGCCCGTGGTCGTGGGGAGGACCCTATACTCGTCGGACAAGTCGGCGGCGTACCAACCTAGTCCGGGGGTCGTGGGGACGACCCTATAGTCGTCGGACATGACGGCGGCTGGCCAACTTTGACCCGTGGTCGTGGGGACAACCCTATAGTCGTCGGACAAATCGGGGGCTGACCAACTTTGGCCCGGTGTCGTCGGGGCGACCCTATAGTCGTCGGACATGTCGGCGGCTGGCCAACTTTGGCCGGTGGTCGTGGGGACGACACTATAGTCGTCGGACAAGTCGGCGGCGAGCCAACATAGTCCCGGTGTCGTGGGGACGACTCCATAGTCGTCGGACATGTCGGCGGCTGGCCAACCTAGACCCGGGGTCGTGGGGACGACCCTATGGTCCTCGGACAAGTCGGCGGGTGGCCAACTTTGGCCCGTGGTCGTGGGATCGACCCTATAGTCGTCGGACAAGTCGGCGGCTGGCCAAATTTGGCCCGTGGTCGTGAGGACGACCCTATTGTCGTCGGAAATGTCGGCGGCTGGCCAACTTTGGCCCGTGGTCGTGAAGACGACCCTATAGTCGTCGGACATGTCGGCGGCTGGCCAACTTTGGCCCGTGGTCGTGGGGACGACCCTATAGTCGTTGGGCATGTCAGCGGCTGACCGGTGTCGTGGGGACGCCTCTATAGTCGTCGAACATGTCGGCGGCTGGCCAACCTAGACCCGGGGTCGTGGGGACGACCATATTGTCGTCGGACATGTCGGCGGCTGGCCAACTTTGGCCCGTGGTCGTGGGGACGACCCTATAGTCGTCGGAAATGTCGGTGGCTGTCCAACTTTGGCCCGGGGGTCGTGGGGACGACCCTATAGTCGTCGGACATGTCGGCGGCGAGCCAACATTGACCCGGGGTCGTGGGGACGACTCTATAGTCGTCGGACATGTCGGTGGCGGACCAGTCTAGTCCCGGGTCGTGGGGACGACCCTATAGTCGTCGGACAAGTCGGCGGCGGGCCAAGCTTGTCCCGGGGTCCTGGGGACGACCCTATAGTCGTCGGACAAGTCGGCGGCGAGCCAAGTTAGTCCGGGGGTCGTGGGGACGAGCCTATAGTCGTCGGACATGTTGGCGATTGGCCAACATTGGCCCGGGGTCGTCGGGACGACCCTATAGTCGTCGGACATGTCGGCGGCTGGCCAACCTTGTCCGGGGGTCGTGGGGACGACCCTATAGTCGTCGGACATGACGTGGCGGGCTAGTCTAGTCCCGGGTCATGGGGACGACCCTATAGTCGTCGGACAAGTCGGCGGCTGGCCAACTTTGGCCCGTGGTCGTGGGGACGACCCTATAGTCGTCGGAAAAGTCGGCGGCTGTCCAGCTTTGGCCCGGGGTCGTGGGGACGACCCTATAGTCGTCGGAGAAGTCGGCGGCTGTCCAGCTTTGGCCCGGGGTCGTGGGGACGACCCTATAGTCGTCGGACTTGACGGTGGCGGGCCAATCTAGTCCCGGGGTCGTGGGGACGACCCTATAGTCGTCGGACAAGTCGGCAGCGAGCCAACCTATTCCCGAGGTCGTGGGGACGACCCTATAGTCGTCGGACATGTCGGCGGCTGGCCAACTTTGGCCCGGTGTCGTGGGGACGACCCTATAGTCGTCGGACATGTCGGCGGCTGGCCAACTTTGGCCCGTGGTTGTGGGGACGACCCTATAGTCGTTGGACATGACGGTGGCGGGCCAATCTAGTCCCGGGGTCGCGGGGACGACCCTATAGTCGTCGGACATGTCGGCGGCTGGCCAACCTGGACCCGGGGTCGTGACGACGACCCTATAGTCGTCGGAGAAGACGGCGGCTGGACATCTTTGGCCCGGGGTCGTGGGGACGACCCTATAGTCGTCGGACATGTCGGCGGCTGGCCAACTTTGGCCCGGTGTCGTGGGGACGACCCTATAGTCGTCGGAAATGTCGGTGGCGGGCCAACTTTGGCGCGTGGTCGTGGGGACGATCCGATTGTCGTCGGACATGTCGGCGGCTGGCCAACCTAGACCCGGGGTCGTGGGGACGACCCTATTGTCGTCGGACATGTCGGCGGCTGGCCAACTTTGGCCCGGTGTCGTGGGGACGACTCTATAGTCGTCGGAAATGTCGGCGGCTGGCCAACCTGGACCCGGGGTCGTGGGGACGACCCTATTGTCGTCGGACATGCCGGTGGCGGGCCAATCTAGTCTCGGGGTCGTGGGGACGACCCTATAGTCGTCGGACATGTCGGCGGCTGGCCAACTTTGGCCCGGGGTCGTGGGGACGACCCTATAGTCGTCGGACATGTCGGCGGCTGGCCAACTTTGGCGCGTGGTCGTGGGGACGATCCGATTGTCGTCGGACAGGTCGGCGGCTGGCCAACCTAGACCCGGGGTCGTGGGGACGACCCTATAGTCGTCGGACATGTCGGCGGCTGGCCAACTTTGGCCCGTGGTCGTGGGGACGACCCTATAGTCGTCGGAAATGTCGCCGGCTGGCCAACTTTGGCCCGTGGTCGTGGGAACGACCCTATAGTCGTCGGAAATGTCGCCGGCTGGCCAACTTTGGCCCGTGGTCGTGGGGACGACCCTATAGTCGTCAGACATGACGGTGGCGAGCCAACCTAGTCCCGGGGTCGTGGGGACGACCCTATAGTCGTCGGACAAGTCGGCGGCGAGCCCACCTAGTCGGGGGGTCGTGGGGACGACCCTATAGTCGTCGGACAAGTCGGCGGCCGGCCAACCTAGTCCGGGGGTCGTGGGGACGACCCTATAGTCGTCGGACATGACGGTGGCGGGCCAGTCTAGTCCCGGGTCGTGGGGACGACCCTATAGTCGTCGGACATGTCGGCGGCTGGCCACCTTTGGCCCGTGGTCGTGGGGAGGACCCTATACTCGTCGGACAAGTCGGCGGCGTACCAACCTAGTCCGGGGGTCGTGGGGACGACCCTATAGTCGTCGTACATGACGTGGCGGGCTAGTCTAGTCCCGGGTCATGGGGACGACCCTATAGTCGTCGGACAAGTCGGCGGCTGGCCAACTTTGGCCCGTGGTCGTGGGGACGACCCTATAGTCGTCGGAAAAGTCGGCGGCTGTCCAGCTTTGGCCCGGGGTCGTGGAGACGACCCTATAGTCGTCGGACAAGTCGGCGGCTGTCCAGCTTTGGCCCGGGGTCGTGGGGACGACCCTATAGTCGTCGGACTTGACGGTGGCGGGCCAATCTAGTCCCGGGGTCGTGGGGACGACCCTATAGTCGTCGGACAAGTCGGCAGCGAGCCAACCTAGTCCCGAGGTCGTGGGGACGACCCTATAGTCGTCGGACATGACGGCGGCTGGCCAACTTTGACCCGTGGTCGTGGGGACAACCCTATAGTCGTCGGACAAATCGGCGGCTGACCAACTTTGGCCCGGTGTCGTCGGGGCGACCCTATAGTCGTCGGACATGTCGGCGGCTGGCCAACTTTGGCCGGTGGTCGTGGGGACGACACTATAGTCGTCGGACAAGTCGGCGGCGAGCCAACATAGTCCCGGTGTCGTGGGGACGACTCCATAGTCGTCGGACATGTCGGCGGCTGGCCAACCTAGACCCGGGGTCGTGGGGACGACCCTATGGTCCTCGGACAAGTCGGCGGGTGGCCAACTTTGGCCCGTGGTCGTGGGATCGACCCTATAGTCGTCGGACAAGTCGGCGGCTGGCCAAATTTGGCCCGTGGTCGTGAGGACGACCCTATTGTCGTCGGAAATGTCGGCGGCTGGCCAACTTTGGCCCGTGGTCGTGAAGACGACCCTATAGTCGTCGGACAAGACGGTGGCGGGCCAATCTAGTCCAGGGGTCGCGGGGACGACCCTATAGTCGTCGGACAAGTCGGCGGCTGGCCAACGTTTGCCCGGGGTCGTGGGGACGACCCTATAGTCGTCGGACAAGTCGGCGGCGAGCCAAGCTAGTCCGGGGGTCGTGGGGACGAGCCTATAGTCGTCGGACATGTTGGCGATTGGCCAACATTGGCCCGGGGTCGTCGGGACGACCCTATAGTCGTCGGACATGTCGGCGGCTGGCCAACCTTGTCCCGGGGTCGTGGGGACGACCCTATAGTCGTCGGACATGTCGGCGGCTGGCCAACTTTGGCCCGTGGTCGTGGGGACGATCCAATAGTCGTCGGACATGTCGGCGGCTGGCCAACTTTGGCCCGTGGTCGTGGGGACGACCCTATAGTCGTTGGGCATGTCAGCGGCTGACCGGTGTCGTGGGGACGCCTCTATAGTCGTCGAACATGTCGGCGGCTGGCCAACCTAGACCCGGGGTCGTGGGGACGACCATATAGTCATCGGACATGTCGGCGGCTGGCCAACTTTGGCCCGTGGTCGTGGGGCGACCCAATAGTCGTTGGACATGTCGGCGGTGGCCAACTTGGGCTCGTGGTCGTGGGGACGACCCTATAGTCGTCGGACATGTCGGCGGCTGGCCAACCTAGACCCGGGGTCGTGGGGACGACCCTATTGTCGTCGGACATGACGGTGGCGGGCCAACCTAGACCCGGGGTCGTGGGGACGACCCTATTGTCGTCGGACATGTCGGCGGCTGGCCAACTTTGGCCCGTGGTCGTGGGGACGACCCTATAGTCGTTGGGCATGTCAGCGGCTGACCGGTGTCGTGGGGACGCCTCTATAGTCGTCGAACATGTCGGCGGCTGGCCAACCTAGACCCGGGGTCGTGGGGACGACCATATTGTCGTCGGACATGTCGGCGGCTGGCCAACTTTGGCCCGTGGTCGTGGGGACGACCCTATAGTCGTTGGGCATGTCAGCGGCTGACCGGTGTCGTGGGGACGCCTCTATAGTCGTCGAACATGTCGGCGGCTGGCCAACCTAGACCCGGGGTCGTGGGGACGACCATATAGTCATCGGACATGTCGGCGGCTGGCCAACTTTGGCCCGTGGTCGTGGGGCGACCCAATAGTCGTTGGACATGTCGGCGGCTGGCCAACTTTGGCCCGGGGTCGTGGGGACGACCCTATAGTCGTCGGACATGTCGGCGGCTGGCCAACTTTGGCCCGGTGTCGTGGGGACGACCCTATAGTCGTCGGACATTTCGGCAGCATGCCAACTTTGGCCCGTGGTCGTGTGGACGACCCTATAGTTGTTGGACATGACGGTGGCGAGCTAATCTAGTCCCGGGGTCGTAGGGACGACCCTATAGTCGTTGGACATGTCGGCGATTGGCCAACATTGGCCCGGGGTCGTGGGGACGACCCTATAGTCGTCGGACATGTCGGCGGCTGGCCAACATTGGCGCGTGGTCGTGGGGACGATCCGATTATCGTCGGACATGTCGGCGGCTGGCCAACTTTGGCCCGTGGTCGTGGGGACGATCCGATTTTCGTCGGACATGTCGGCGGCTGGCCAACCTAGACCCGGGGTCGTGGGGACGACCCTATTGTCGTCGGACATGGCGGTGGCGGGCCAATCTATTCCCGTGGTCGTGGGGACGACCCTATAGTCTTCGGACATGACGGTAGCGGGCCAATCTAGACCCGAGGTCCTGGGGACGACCCTATAGTAGTCGGACATGTCGGCGGCTGCCCAGCTTTGGCCCGGTGTCGTGGGGACGACTCTATAGTCGTCGGACATGTCGGCGGCTGGCCAACCTAGACCCGGGGTCGTGGGGACGACCCTATTGTCGTCGGACATGACGGTGGCGGGCCAATCTAGTCCCGGGGTCGTGGTGACGACCCTATAGTCGTCGGACAAGTCGGCGGCGGGCCAAGCTTGTCCCGGGGTCCTGGGGACGACCCTATAATCGTCGGACATGACGGTGGCGGGCCAATCTAGTCCCGGGGTCGTGGGGACGACCCTATAATCGTTGGACATGACGGTGGCGGGCCAATCTAGTCCCGGGGTCGTAGGGACGACCCTATAGTCGTCGGCCATGTTGGCGATTGGCCAACATTGGCCCGGGGTCGTCGGGACGACCCTATAGTCGTCGGACATGTCGGCGGCTGGCCAACCTAGACCCGGGGTCGTGGGGACGACCCTATTGTCGTCGGACATGACGGTGGCGGGCCAACCTAGACCCGGGGTCGTGGGGACGACCCTATTGTCGTCGGACATGTCGGCGGCTGGCCAACTTTGGCCCGTGGTCGTGGGGACGACCCTATAGTCGTTGGGCATGTCAGCGGCTGACCGGTGTCGTGGGGACGCCTCTATAGTCGTCGAAAATGTCGGCGGCTGGCCAACCTAGACCCGGGGTCGTGGGGACGACCATATTGTCGTCGGACATGTCGGCGGCTGGCCAACTTTGGCCCGTGGTCGTGGGGACGACCCTATAGTCGTTGGGCATGTCAGCGGCTGACCGGTGTCGTGGGGACGCCTCTATAGTCGTCGAACATGTCGGCGGCTGGCCACCTTTGGCCCGTGGTCGTGGGGAGGACCCTATACTCGTCGGACAAGTCGGCGGCGTACCAACCTAGTCCGGGGGTCGTGGGGACGACCCTATAGTCGTCGGACATGACGTGGCGGGCTAGTCTAGTCCCGGGTCATGGGGACGACCCTATAGTCGTCGGACAAGTCGGCGGCTGGCCAACTTTGGCCCGTGGTCGTGGGGACGACCCCATAGTCGTCGGAGAAGTCGGCGGCTGTCCAGCTTTGGCCCGGGGTCGTGGGGACGACCCTATAGTCGTCGGAGAAGTCGGCGGATGTCCAGCTTTGGCCCGGGGTCGTGGGGACGACCCTATAGTCGTCGGACTTGACGGTGGCGGGCCAATCTAGTCCCGGGGTCGTGGGGACGACCCTATAGTCGTCGGACAAGTCGGCAGCGAGCCAACCTAGTCCCGAGGTCGTGGGGACGACCCTATAGTCGTCGGACATGTCGGCGGCTGGCCAACTTTGGCCCGGTGTCGTGGGGACGACCCTATAGTCGTCGGACATGTCGGCGGCTGGCCAACTTTGGCCCGTGGTTGTGGGGACGACCCTATAGTCGTTGGACATGACGGTGGCGGGCCAATCTAGTCCCGGGGTCGCGGGGACGACCCTATAGTCGTCGGACATGTCGGCGGCTGGCCAACCTGGACCCGGGGTCGTGACGACGACCCTATAGTCGTCGGAGAAGACGGCGGCTGGACATCTTTGGCCCGGGGTCGTGGGGACGACCCTATAGTCGTCGGACATGTCGGCGGCTGGCCAACTTTGTCCCGGTGTCGTGGGGACGACCCTATAGTCGTCGGAAATGTCGGTGGCGGGCCAACTTTGGCGCGTGGTCGTGGGGACGATCCGATTGTCGTCGGACATGTCGGCGGCTGGCCAACCTAGACCCGGGGTCGTGGGGACGACCCTATTGTCGTCGGACATGTCGGCGGCTGGCCAACTTTGGCCCGGTGTCGTGGGGACGACTCTATAGTCGTCGGAAATGTCGGCGGCTGGCCAAACTGGACCCGGGGTCGTGGGGACGACCCTATTGTCGTCGGACATGCCGGTGGCGGGCCAATCTAGTCTCGGGGTCGTGGGGACGACCCTATAGTCGTCGGACATGTCGGCGGCTGGCCAACTTTGGCCCGGGGTCGTGGGGACGACTCTATAGTCGTCGGACATGTTGGCGGCTTGTCAGCGTAGTCCCGGGGTGGTGGGTACGACCCTATAGTCGTCGGACAAGTCGGCGGCGGGCCAACCTTGTCCCGGGGTCGTGGGGACGACCCTATAGTCGTCGGACATGTCGGCAGCTGGCCAACTTTGGCCCGGGGTCGTGGGGACGACCCTATAGTCGTCGGACATGTCGGCGGCTGGCCAACTTTGGCCCGTGGTTGTGGGGACGACCCTATAGTCGTCGGACAAGACGGTGGCGGACCAATCTAGTCCCGGGGTCGTGGGGACGACCCTATAGTCGTCGGACATGTCGGCGGCTGGCCAACTTTGGCCCGTGGTCGTGGGGACGATCCAATAGTCGTCGGACATGTCGGCGGCCGGCCAACTTTGGCCCGTGGTTGTGGGGACGACCCTATAGTCGTCGGACATGTCGGCGGCTGGCCAACTTTGGCCCGTGGTCGTGGGGACGATCCAATAGTCGTCGGACATGTCGGCGGCTGGCCAACTTTGGCCCGTGGTTGTGGGAACGACCCTATAATCGTTGGACATGACGGTGGCGGGCCAATCTAGTCCCGGGGTCGTGGGGACGACCCTATAGTCGTTGGACATGTCGGCGGCTGGTCAACTTTGGCCCGGGGTCGTGGGGTCGACCCTATAGTCGTCGGACAAGACGGTGGCGGACCAATCTAGTCCCGGGGTCGTGGGGACGACCCTATTGTCGTCGGACATGACGGTGGCGGGCCAATCTAGTCTCGGGGTCGTGGGGACGACTCTATAGTCGTCGGAAATGTCGGCGGCTGGCCAACCTGGACCCGGGGTCGTGGGGACGACCCTATTGTCGTCGGACATGACGGTGGCGGGCCAATCTAGTCTCGCGGTCGTGGGGACGACCCTATATTCGTCGGACATGACGGTGGCGGCCCAATCTAGTCCCGGGGTCGTGGGGACGACCCTATAGTCGTCGGACAAGACGGCGGCTGGACATCTTTGGCCCGGGGTCGTGGGGACGACCCTATAGTCGTCGGACATGTTGGCGGCTTGTCAGCCTAGTCCCGGGGTCGTGGGTACGACCCTATAGTCGTTGGACAAGTCGGCGGCTGGCCAACCTAGACCCGGCGTCGTGGGGACGACCCTATTGTCGTCGGACATGACGGTGGCGGGCCAATCTAGTCCCGGGGTCGTGGGGACGACCCTATAGTCGTCGAACAATTCGGCGGCGGGCCAACTTTGGCCCGGGGTCGTGGGGACGACTCTATAGTCGTCGGAAATGTCGGCGGCTGGCCAACCTGGACTCGGGGTCGTGGGTACGACCCTATAGTCGTCGGACAAGACGGCGGCTGGACATCTTTGGACCGGGGTCGTGGGGACGACCCTATAGTCGTCGGACATGTTGGCGGCTTGTCAGCCTAGTCCCGGGGTGGTGGGTACGACCCTATAGTCGTCGGACAAGTCGGCGGCGGGCCAACCTTGTCCCGGGGTCGTGGGGACGACCCTATAGTCGTCGGACATGTCGGCAGCTGGCCAACTTTAGCCCGGGGTCGTGGGGACGACCCTATAGTCGTCGGACATGTCGGCGATTGGCCAACATTGGCCCGTGGTCGTGGGGACGACCCTATAGTCGTTGGACATGACGGTGGCGGGCCAATCTAGTCCGGGGTCGTAGGGACGACCCTATAGTCGTCGGACATGTCGGCGATTGGCCAACATTGGCCCGGGGTCGTGGGGACGACCCTATAGTCGTCGGACATGTCGGCGGCTGGCCAACCTAGTCCCGAGGTCGTGGGGACGACCCTATAGTCGTCGGACATGTCGGCGGCTGGCCAACTTTGGCCCGGTGTCGTGGGGACGACTCCATAGTCGTCGGAAATGTCGGTGGCGGGCCAATCTAGTCTCGCGGTCGTGGGGACGACCCTATAATCGTCGGACATGACGGTGGCGGGCCAATCTATTCCCGGGGTCGTGGGGACGACCCTATAATCGTCGGACATTTCGGCGGCATGCCAACTTTGGCCCGCGGTCGTGGGGACGACCCTATAGTCGTCGGATATGTCGGCGGCTGGCCAACTTTGGCCCGTGGTTGTGGGGACGACCCTATAGTCGTTGTACATGACGGTGGCGGGCCAATCTAGTCCCGG
The DNA here is from genome assembly GCA_963932275.1 of Andrena praecox. NCBI lineage: Eukaryota > Metazoa > Arthropoda > Insecta > Hymenoptera > Andrenidae > Andrena > Andrena praecox. The sequence continues at coordinate 1,489,568 of CAWVQO010000615.1, read as the reverse complement.
GGTCGCGGGGACGACCCTATAATCGTCGGACATTTCGGCGGCATGCCAACTTTGGCCCGTGGTCGTGGGGACGACCCTATAGTCGTTGGACATGACGGTGGCGGGCCAATCTAGTCCCGAGGTCCTGGGGACGACCCTATAGTCGTCGGACATGTCGGCGGCTGGCCAACTTTGTCCCGGTGTCGTGGGGACGACCCTATAGTCGTCGGACATGTCGGCGGCTGGCCAACTTTGGCGCGTGGTCGTGGGGACGATCCGATTGTCGTCGGACATGTCCGCGGCTGGACATCTTTGGCCCGGGGTCGTGGGGACGACCCTATAGTCGTCGGACATGTTGGCGGCTGGCCAACTTTGGCGCGAGGTCGTGGGGACGATCCGATTGTCGTCGGACATGTCGGCGGCTGGCCAACCTAGACCCGGGGTCGTGGGGACGACCCTATTGTCGTCGGACATGGCGGTGGCGGGCCAATCTAGTCCCGTGGTCGTGGGGACGACCCTATAGTCTTCGGACATGACGGTAGCGAGCCAATCTAGTCCCGCGGTCGTGGGGACGACCCTATAGTCGTCGGACAAGTCAGCGGCTGGCCAACATTGGCCCGTGGTCGTGGCGACGACCATATAGCCGTCGGACATGACAGTGGCGGGCCACTCTAGTCCCGGGTCGTGGGGACGACCCTATAGTCGTCGGACATGTCGGCGGCTGGCCAACTTTGGCCCGGGGTCGTGGGGACGACCCTATAGTCGTCGGATATGTCGGCGGCTGGCCAACTTTGGCCCGTGGTCGTGGGGACGACCCTATAGTCGTCGGACAAGTCGGCGGCGGGCCAACCTAGTCCCGGGGTCGTGGGGACGACCCTATAGTCGTCGGACATGTCGGCGGCTGGCCAACTTTGGCCCGGTGTCGTGGGGACGACCCTATAGTCGTCGGACATGTCGGCGGCTGGCCAACTTTGGCCCGTGGTTGTGGGGACGACCCTATAGTCGTTGGACATGACGGTGGCGGGCCAATCTAGTCCCGGGGTCGCGGGGACGACCCTATAGTCGTCGGACATGTCGGCGGCTGGCCAACCTGGACCCGGGGTCGTGACGACGACCCTATAGTCGTCGGAGAAGACGGCGGCTGGACATCTTTGGCCCGGGGTCGTGGGGACGACCCTATAGTCGTCGGACATGTCGGCGGCTGGCCAACTTTGTCCCGGTGTCGTGGGGACGACCCTATAGTCGTCGGAAATGTCGGTGGCGGGCCAACTTTGGCGCGTGGTCGTGGGGACGATCCGATTGTCGTCGGACATGTCGGCGGCTGGCCAACCTAGACCCGGGGTCGTGGGGACGACCCTATTGTCGTCGGACATGTCGGCGGCTGGCCAACTTTGGCCCGGGGTCGTGGGGACGACTCTATAGTCGTCGGACATGTTGGCGGCTTGTCAGCGTAGTCCCGGGGTGGTGGGTACGACCCTATAGTCGTCGGACAAGTCGGCGGCGGGCCAACCTTGTCCCGGGGTCGTGGGGACGACCCTATAGTCGTCGGACATGTCGGCAGCTGGCCAACTTTGGCCCGGGGTCGTGGGGACGACCCTATAGTCGTCGGACATGTCGGCGGCTGGCCAACTTTGGCCCGTGGTTGTGGGGACGACCCTATTGTCGTCGGACATGACGGTGGCGGGCCAATCTAGTCTCGCGGTCGTGGGGACGACCCTATATTCGTCGGACATGACGGTGGCGGCCCAATCTAGTCCCGGGGTCGTGGGGACGACCCTATAGTCGTCGGACATGTCGGCGGCTGGCCAACCTTGTCCGGGGGTCGTGGGGACGACCCTATAGTCGTCGGACATGACGTGGCGGGCTAGTCTAGTCCCGGGTCATGGGGACGACCCTATAGTCGTCGGACAAGTCGGCGGCTGGCCAACTTTGGCCCGTGGTCGTGGGGACGACCCTATAGTCGTCGGAAAAGTCGGCGGCGAGCCAAGTTAGTCCGGGGGTCGTGGGGACGAGCCTATAGTCGTCGGACATGTTGGCGATTGGCCAACATTGGCCCGGGGTCGTCGGGACGACCCTATAGTCGTCGGACATGTCGGCGGCTGGCCAACCTTGTCCGGGGGTCGTGGGGACGACCCTATAGTCGTCGGACATGACGTGGCGGGCTAGTCTAGTCCCGGGTCATGGGGACGACCCTATAGTCGTCGGACAAGTCGGCGGCTGGCCAACTTTGGCCCGTGGTCGTGGGGACGACCCTATAGTCGTCGGAAAAGTCGGCGGCTGTCCAGCTTTGGCCCGGGGTCGTGGGGACGACCCTATAGTCGTCGGAGAAGTCGGCGGCTGTCCAGCTTTGGCCCGGGGTCGTGGGGACGACCCTATAGTCGTCGGACTTGACGGTGGCGGGCCAATCTAGTCCCGGGGTCGTGGGGACGACCCTATAGTCGTCGGACAAGTCGGCAGCGAGCCAACCTATTCCCGAGGTCGTGGGGACGACCCTATAGTCGTCGGACATGTCGGCGGCTGGCCAACTTTGGCCCGGTGTCGTGGGGACGACCCTATAGTCGTCGGACATGTCGGCGGCTGGCCAACTTTGGCCCGTGGTTGTGGGGACGACCCTATAGTCGTTGGACATGACGGTGGCGGGCCAATCTAGTCCCGGGGTCGCGGGGACGACCCTATAGTCGTCGGACATGTCGGCGGCTGGCCAACCTGGACCCGGGGTCGTGACGACGACCCTATAGTCGTCGGAGAAGACGGCGGCTGGACATCTTTGGCCCGGGGTCGTGGGGACGACCCTATAGTCGTCGGACATGTCGGCGGCTGGCCAACTTTGGCCCGGTGTCGTGGGGACGACCCTATAGTCGTCGGAAATGTCGGTGGCGGGCCAACTTTGGCGCGTGGTCGTGGGGACGATCCGATTGTCGTCGGACATGTCGGCGGCTGGCCAACCTAGACCCGGGGTCGTGGGGACGACCCTATTGTCGTCGGACATGTCGGCGGCTGGCCAACTTTGGCCCGGTGTCGTGGGGACGACTCTATAGTCGTCGGAAATGTCGGCGGCTGGCCAACCTGGACCCGGGGTCGTGGGGACGACCCTATTGTCGTCGGACATGCCGGTGGCGGGCCAATCTAGTCTCGGGGTCGTGGGGACGACCCTATAGTCGTCGGACATGTCGGCGGCTGGCCAACTTTGGCCCGGGGTCGTGGGGACGACCCTATAGTCGTCGGACATGTCGGCGGCTGGCCAACTTTGGCGCGTGGTCGTGGGGACGATCCGATTGTCGTCGGACAGGTCGGCGGCTGGCCAACCTAGACCCGGGGTCGTGGGGACGACCCTATAGTCGTCGGACATGTCGGCGGCTGGCCAACTTTGGCCCGTGGTCGTGGGGACGACCCTATAGTCGTCGGAAATGTCGCCGGCTGGCCAACTTTGGCCCGTGGTCGTGGGAACGACCCTATAGTCGTCGGAAATGTCGCCGGCTGGCCAACTTTGGCCCGTGGTCGTGGGGACGACCCTATAGTCGTCAGACATGACGGTGGCGAGCCAACCTAGTCCCGGGGTCGTGGGGACGACCCTATAGTCGTCGGACAAGTCGGCGGCGAGCCCACCTAGTCGGGGGGTCGTGGGGACGACCCTATAGTCGTCGGACAAGTCGGCGGCCGGCCAACCTAGTCCGGGGGTCGTGGGGACGACCCTATAGTCGTCGGACATGACGGTGGCGGGCCAGTCTAGTCCCGGGTCGTGGGGACGACCCTATAGTCGTCGGACATGTCGGCGGCTGGCCACCTTTGGCCCGTGGTCGTGGGGAGGACCCTATACTCGTCGGACAAGTCGGCGGCGTACCAACCTAGTCCGGGGGTCGTGGGGACGACCCTATAGTCGTCGTACATGACGTGGCGGGCTAGTCTAGTCCCGGGTCATGGGGACGACCCTATAGTCGTCGGACAAGTCGGCGGCTGGCCAACTTTGGCCCGTGGTCGTGGGGACGACCCTATAGTCGTCGGAAAAGTCGGCGGCTGTCCAGCTTTGGCCCGGGGTCGTGGAGACGACCCTATAGTCGTCGGACAAGTCGGCGGCTGTCCAGCTTTGGCCCGGGGTCGTGGGGACGACCCTATAGTCGTCGGACTTGACGGTGGCGGGCCAATCTAGTCCCGGGGTCGTGGGGACGACCCTATAGTCGTCGGACAAGTCGGCAGCGAGCCAACCTAGTCCCGAGGTCGTGGGGACGACCCTATAGTCGTCGGACATGACGGCGGCTGGCCAACTTTGACCCGTGGTCGTGGGGACAACCCTATAGTCGTCGGACAAATCGGCGGCTGACCAACTTTGGCCCGGTGTCGTCGGGGCGACCCTATAGTCGTCGGACATGTCGGCGGCTGGCCAACTTTGGCCGGTGGTCGTGGGGACGACACTATAGTCGTCGGACAAGTCGGCGGCGAGCCAACATAGTCCCGGTGTCGTGGGGACGACTCCATAGTCGTCGGACATGTCGGCGGCTGGCCAACCTAGACCCGGGGTCGTGGGGACGACCCTATGGTCCTCGGACAAGTCGGCGGGTGGCCAACTTTGGCCCGTGGTCGTGGGATCGACCCTATAGTCGTCGGACAAGTCGGCGGCTGGCCAAATTTGGCCCGTGGTCGTGAGGACGACCCTATTGTCGTCGGAAATGTCGGCGGCTGGCCAACTTTGGCCCGTGGTCGTGAAGACGACCCTATAGTCGTCGGACAAGACGGTGGCGGGCCAATCTAGTCCAGGGGTCGCGGGGACGACCCTATAGTCGTCGGACAAGTCGGCGGCTGGCCAACGTTTGCCCGGGGTCGTGGGGACGACCCTATAGTCGTCGGACAAGTCGGCGGCGAGCCAAGCTAGTCCGGGGGTCGTGGGGACGAGCCTATAGTCGTCGGACATGTTGGCGATTGGCCAACATTGGCCCGGGGTCGTCGGGACGACCCTATAGTCGTCGGACATGTCGGCGGCTGGCCAACCTTGTCCCGGGGTCGTGGGGACGACCCTATAGTCGTCGGACATGTCGGCGGCTGGCCAACTTTGGCCCGTGGTCGTGGGGACGATCCAATAGTCGTCGGACATGTCGGCGGCTGGCCAACTTTGGCCCGTGGTCGTGGGGACGACCCTATAGTCGTTGGGCATGTCAGCGGCTGACCGGTGTCGTGGGGACGCCTCTATAGTCGTCGAACATGTCGGCGGCTGGCCAACCTAGACCCGGGGTCGTGGGGACGACCATATAGTCATCGGACATGTCGGCGGCTGGCCAACTTTGGCCCGTGGTCGTGGGGCGACCCAATAGTCGTTGGACATGTCGGCGGTGGCCAACTTGGGCTCGTGGTCGTGGGGACGACCCTATAGTCGTCGGACATGTCGGCGGCTGGCCAACCTAGACCCGGGGTCGTGGGGACGACCCTATTGTCGTCGGACATGACGGTGGCGGGCCAACCTAGACCCGGGGTCGTGGGGACGACCCTATTGTCGTCGGACATGTCGGCGGCTGGCCAACTTTGGCCCGTGGTCGTGGGGACGACCCTATAGTCGTTGGGCATGTCAGCGGCTGACCGGTGTCGTGGGGACGCCTCTATAGTCGTCGAACATGTCGGCGGCTGGCCAACCTAGACCCGGGGTCGTGGGGACGACCATATTGTCGTCGGACATGTCGGCGGCTGGCCAACTTTGGCCCGTGGTCGTGGGGACGACCCTATAGTCGTTGGGCATGTCAGCGGCTGACCGGTGTCGTGGGGACGCCTCTATAGTCGTCGAACATGTCGGCGGCTGGCCAACCTAGACCCGGGGTCGTGGGGACGACCATATAGTCATCGGACATGTCGGCGGCTGGCCAACTTTGGCCCGTGGTCGTGGGGCGACCCAATAGTCGTTGGACATGTCGGCGGCTGGCCAACTTTGGCCCGGGGTCGTGGGGACGACCCTATAGTCGTCGGACATGTCGGCGGCTGGCCAACTTTGGCCCGGTGTCGTGGGGACGACCCTATAGTCGTCGGACATTTCGGCAGCATGCCAACTTTGGCCCGTGGTCGTGTGGACGACCCTATAGTTGTTGGACATGACGGTGGCGAGCTAATCTAGTCCCGGGGTCGTAGGGACGACCCTATAGTCGTTGGACATGTCGGCGATTGGCCAACATTGGCCCGGGGTCGTGGGGACGACCCTATAGTCGTCGGACATGTCGGCGGCTGGCCAACATTGGCGCGTGGTCGTGGGGACGATCCGATTATCGTCGGACATGTCGGCGGCTGGCCAACTTTGGCCCGTGGTCGTGGGGACGATCCGATTTTCGTCGGACATGTCGGCGGCTGGCCAACCTAGACCCGGGGTCGTGGGGACGACCCTATTGTCGTCGGACATGGCGGTGGCGGGCCAATCTATTCCCGTGGTCGTGGGGACGACCCTATAGTCTTCGGACATGACGGTAGCGGGCCAATCTAGACCCGAGGTCCTGGGGACGACCCTATAGTAGTCGGACATGTCGGCGGCTGCCCAGCTTTGGCCCGGTGTCGTGGGGACGACTCTATAGTCGTCGGACATGTCGGCGGCTGGCCAACCTAGACCCGGGGTCGTGGGGACGACCCTATTGTCGTCGGACATGACGGTGGCGGGCCAATCTAGTCCCGGGGTCGTGGTGACGACCCTATAGTCGTCGGACAAGTCGGCGGCGGGCCAAGCTTGTCCCGGGGTCCTGGGGACGACCCTATAATCGTCGGACATGACGGTGGCGGGCCAATCTAGTCCCGGGGTCGTGGGGACGACCCTATAATCGTTGGACATGACGGTGGCGGGCCAATCTAGTCCCGGGGTCGTAGGGACGACCCTATAGTCGTCGGCCATGTTGGCGATTGGCCAACATTGGCCCGGGGTCGTCGGGACGACCCTATAGTCGTCGGACATGTCGGCGGCTGGCCAACCTAGACCCGGGGTCGTGGGGACGACCCTATTGTCGTCGGACATGACGGTGGCGGGCCAACCTAGACCCGGGGTCGTGGGGACGACCCTATTGTCGTCGGACATGTCGGCGGCTGGCCAACTTTGGCCCGTGGTCGTGGGGACGACCCTATAGTCGTTGGGCATGTCAGCGGCTGACCGGTGTCGTGGGGACGCCTCTATAGTCGTCGAAAATGTCGGCGGCTGGCCAACCTAGACCCGGGGTCGTGGGGACGACCATATTGTCGTCGGACATGTCGGCGGCTGGCCAACTTTGGCCCGTGGTCGTGGGGACGACCCTATAGTCGTTGGGCATGTCAGCGGCTGACCGGTGTCGTGGGGACGCCTCTATAGTCGTCGAACATGTCGGCGGCTGGCCACCTTTGGCCCGTGGTCGTGGGGAGGACCCTATACTCGTCGGACAAGTCGGCGGCGTACCAACCTAGTCCGGGGGTCGTGGGGACGACCCTATAGTCGTCGGACATGACGTGGCGGGCTAGTCTAGTCCCGGGTCATGGGGACGACCCTATAGTCGTCGGACAAGTCGGCGGCTGGCCAACTTTGGCCCGTGGTCGTGGGGACGACCCCATAGTCGTCGGAGAAGTCGGCGGCTGTCCAGCTTTGGCCCGGGGTCGTGGGGACGACCCTATAGTCGTCGGAGAAGTCGGCGGATGTCCAGCTTTGGCCCGGGGTCGTGGGGACGACCCTATAGTCGTCGGACTTGACGGTGGCGGGCCAATCTAGTCCCGGGGTCGTGGGGACGACCCTATAGTCGTCGGACAAGTCGGCAGCGAGCCAACCTAGTCCCGAGGTCGTGGGGACGACCCTATAGTCGTCGGACATGTCGGCGGCTGGCCAACTTTGGCCCGGTGTCGTGGGGACGACCCTATAGTCGTCGGACATGTCGGCGGCTGGCCAACTTTGGCCCGTGGTTGTGGGGACGACCCTATAGTCGTTGGACATGACGGTGGCGGGCCAATCTAGTCCCGGGGTCGCGGGGACGACCCTATAGTCGTCGGACATGTCGGCGGCTGGCCAACCTGGACCCGGGGTCGTGACGACGACCCTATAGTCGTCGGAGAAGACGGCGGCTGGACATCTTTGGCCCGGGGTCGTGGGGACGACCCTATAGTCGTCGGACATGTCGGCGGCTGGCCAACTTTGTCCCGGTGTCGTGGGGACGACCCTATAGTCGTCGGAAATGTCGGTGGCGGGCCAACTTTGGCGCGTGGTCGTGGGGACGATCCGATTGTCGTCGGACATGTCGGCGGCTGGCCAACCTAGACCCGGGGTCGTGGGGACGACCCTATTGTCGTCGGACATGTCGGCGGCTGGCCAACTTTGGCCCGGTGTCGTGGGGACGACTCTATAGTCGTCGGAAATGTCGGCGGCTGGCCAAACTGGACCCGGGGTCGTGGGGACGACCCTATTGTCGTCGGACATGCCGGTGGCGGGCCAATCTAGTCTCGGGGTCGTGGGGACGACCCTATAGTCGTCGGACATGTCGGCGGCTGGCCAACTTTGGCCCGGGGTCGTGGGGACGACTCTATAGTCGTCGGACATGTTGGCGGCTTGTCAGCGTAGTCCCGGGGTGGTGGGTACGACCCTATAGTCGTCGGACAAGTCGGCGGCGGGCCAACCTTGTCCCGGGGTCGTGGGGACGACCCTATAGTCGTCGGACATGTCGGCAGCTGGCCAACTTTGGCCCGGGGTCGTGGGGACGACCCTATAGTCGTCGGACATGTCGGCGGCTGGCCAACTTTGGCCCGTGGTTGTGGGGACGACCCTATAGTCGTCGGACAAGACGGTGGCGGACCAATCTAGTCCCGGGGTCGTGGGGACGACCCTATAGTCGTCGGACATGTCGGCGGCTGGCCAACTTTGGCCCGTGGTCGTGGGGACGATCCAATAGTCGTCGGACATGTCGGCGGCCGGCCAACTTTGGCCCGTGGTTGTGGGGACGACCCTATAGTCGTCGGACATGTCGGCGGCTGGCCAACTTTGGCCCGTGGTCGTGGGGACGATCCAATAGTCGTCGGACATGTCGGCGGCTGGCCAACTTTGGCCCGTGGTTGTGGGAACGACCCTATAATCGTTGGACATGACGGTGGCGGGCCAATCTAGTCCCGGGGTCGTGGGGACGACCCTATAGTCGTTGGACATGTCGGCGGCTGGTCAACTTTGGCCCGGGGTCGTGGGGTCGACCCTATAGTCGTCGGACAAGACGGTGGCGGACCAATCTAGTCCCGGGGTCGTGGGGACGACCCTATTGTCGTCGGACATGACGGTGGCGGGCCAATCTAGTCTCGGGGTCGTGGGGACGACTCTATAGTCGTCGGAAATGTCGGCGGCTGGCCAACCTGGACCCGGGGTCGTGGGGACGACCCTATTGTCGTCGGACATGACGGTGGCGGGCCAATCTAGTCTCGCGGTCGTGGGGACGACCCTATATTCGTCGGACATGACGGTGGCGGCCCAATCTAGTCCCGGGGTCGTGGGGACGACCCTATAGTCGTCGGACAAGACGGCGGCTGGACATCTTTGGCCCGGGGTCGTGGGGACGACCCTATAGTCGTCGGACATGTTGGCGGCTTGTCAGCCTAGTCCCGGGGTCGTGGGTACGACCCTATAGTCGTTGGACAAGTCGGCGGCTGGCCAACCTAGACCCGGCGTCGTGGGGACGACCCTATTGTCGTCGGACATGACGGTGGCGGGCCAATCTAGTCCCGGGGTCGTGGGGACGACCCTATAGTCGTCGAACAATTCGGCGGCGGGCCAACTTTGGCCCGGGGTCGTGGGGACGACTCTATAGTCGTCGGAAATGTCGGCGGCTGGCCAACCTGGACTCGGGGTCGTGGGTACGACCCTATAGTCGTCGGACAAGACGGCGGCTGGACATCTTTGGACCGGGGTCGTGGGGACGACCCTATAGTCGTCGGACATGTTGGCGGCTTGTCAGCCTAGTCCCGGGGTGGTGGGTACGACCCTATAGTCGTCGGACAAGTCGGCGGCGGGCCAACCTTGTCCCGGGGTCGTGGGGACGACCCTATAGTCGTCGGACATGTCGGCAGCTGGCCAACTTTAGCCCGGGGTCGTGGGGACGACCCTATAGTCGTCGGACATGTCGGCGATTGGCCAACATTGGCCCGTGGTCGTGGGGACGACCCTATAGTCGTTGGACATGACGGTGGCGGGCCAATCTAGTCCGGGGTCGTAGGGACGACCCTATAGTCGTCGGACATGTCGGCGATTGGCCAACATTGGCCCGGGGTCGTGGGGACGACCCTATAGTCGTCGGACATGTCGGCGGCTGGCCAACCTAGTCCCGAGGTCGTGGGGACGACCCTATAGTCGTCGGACATGTCGGCGGCTGGCCAACTTTGGCCCGGTGTCGTGGGGACGACTCCATAGTCGTCGGAAATGTCGGTGGCGGGCCAATCTAGTCTCGCGGTCGTGGGGACGACCCTATAATCGTCGGACATGACGGTGGCGGGCCAATCTATTCCCGGGGTCGTGGGGACGACCCTATAATCGTCGGACATTTCGGCGGCATGCCAACTTTGGCCCGCGGTCGTGGGGACGACCCTATAGTCGTCGGATATGTCGGCGGCTGGCCAACTTTGGCCCGTGGTTGTGGGGACGACCCTATAGTCGTTGTACATGACGGTGGCGGGCCAATCTAGTCCCGGGGTCGCGGGGACGACCCTATAATCGTCGGACATTTCGGCGGCATGCCAACTTTGGCCCGTGGTCGTGGGGACGACCCTATAGTCGTTGGACATGACGGTGGCGGGCCAATCTAGTCCCGAGGTCCTGGGGACGACCCTATAGTCGTCGGACATGTCGGCGGCTGGCCAACTTTGTCCCGGTGTCGTGGGGACGACCCTATAGTCGTCGGACATGTCGGCGGCTGGCCAACTTTGGCGCGTGGTCGTGGGGACGATCCGATTGTCGTCGGACATGTCCGCGGCTGGACATCTTTGGCCCGGGGTCGTGGGGACGACCCTATAGTCGTCGGACATGTTGGCGGCTGGCCAACTTTGGCGCGAGGTCGTGGGGACGATCCGATTGTCGTCGGACATGTCGGCGGCTGGCCAACCTAGACCCGGGGTCGTGGGGACGACCCTATTGTCGTCGGACATGGCGGTGGCGGGCCAATCTAGTCCCGTGGTCGTGGGGACGACCCTATAGTCTTCGGACATGACGGTAGCGAGCCAATCTAGTCCCGCGGTCGTGGGGACGACCCTATAGTCGTCGGACAAGTCAGCGGCTGGCCAACATTGGCCCGTGGTCGTGGCGACGACCATATAGCCGTCGGACATGACAGTGGCGGGCCACTCTAGTCCCGGGTCGTGGGGACGACCCTATAGTCGTCGGACATGTCGGCGGCTGGCCAACTTTGGCCCGGGGTCGTGGGGACGACCCTATAGTCGTCGGATATGTCGGCGGCTGGCCAACTTTGGCCCGTGGTCGTGGGGACGACCCTATAGTCGTCGGACAAGTCGGCGGCGGGCCAACCTAGTCCCGGGGTCGTGGGGACGACCCTATAGTCGTCGGACATGTCGGCGGCTGGCCAACTTTGGCCCGGTGTCGTGGGGACGACCCTATAGTCGTCGGACATGTCGGCGGCTGGCCAACTTTGGCCCGTGGTTGTGGGGACGACCCTATAGTCGTTGGACATGACGGTGGCGGGCCAATCTAGTCCCGGGGTCGCGGGGACGACCCTATAGTCGTCGGACATGTCGGCGGCTGGCCAACCTGGACCCGGGGTCGTGACGACGACCCTATAGTCGTCGGAGAAGACGGCGGCTGGACATCTTTGGCCCGGGGTCGTGGGGACGACCCTATAGTCGTCGGACATGTCGGCGGCTGGCCAACTTTGTCCCGGTGTCGTGGGGACGACCCTATAGTCGTCGGAAATGTCGGTGGCGGGCCAACTTTGGCGCGTGGTCGTGGGGACGATCCGATTGTCGTCGGACATGTCGGCGGCTGGCCAACCTAGACCCGGGGTCGTGGGGACGACCCTATTGTCGTCGGACATGTCGGCGGCTGGCCAACTTTGGCCCGGGGTCGTGGGGACGACTCTATAGTCGTCGGACATGTTGGCGGCTTGTCAGCGTAGTCCCGGGGTGGTGGGTACGACCCTATAGTCGTCGGACAAGTCGGCGGCGGGCCAACCTTGTCCCGGGGTCGTGGGGACGACCCTATAGTCGTCGGACATGTCGGCAGCTGGCCAACTTTGGCCCGGGGTCGTGGGGACGACCCTATAGTCGTCGGACATGTCGGCGGCTGGCCAACTTTGGCCCGTGGTTGTGGGGACGACCCTATTGTCGTCGGACATGACGGTGGCGGGCCAATCTAGTCTCGCGGTCGTGGGGACGACCCTATATTCGTCGGACATGACGGTGGCGGCCCAATCTAGTCCCGGGGTCGTGGGGACGACCCTATAGTCGTCGGACATGTCGGCGGCTGGCCAACTTTGGCCCGGGGTCGTGGGGACGACTCTATAGTCGTCGGACATGTTGGCGGCTTGTCAGCGTAGTCCCGGGGTGGTGGGTACGACCCTATAGTCGTCGGACAAGTCGGCGGCGGGCCAACCTTGTCCCGGGGTCGTGGGGACGACCCTATAGTCGTCGGACATGTCGGCAGCTGGCCAACTTTGGCCCGGGGTCGTGGGGACGACCCTATAGTCGTCGGACATGTCGGCGGCTGGCCAACTTTGGCCCGTGGTTGTGGGGACGACCCTATAGTCGTCGGACAAGACGGTGGCGGACCAATCTAGTCCCGGGGTCGTGGGGACGACCCTATAGTCGTCGGACATGTCGGCGGCTGGCCAACTTTGGCCCGTGGTCGTGGGGACGATCCAATAGTCGTCGGACATGTCGGCGGCCGGCCAACTTTGGCCCGTGGTTGTGGGGACGACCCTATAGTCGTCGGACATGTCGGCGGCTGGCCAACTTTGGCCCGTGGTCGTGGGGACGATCCAATAGTCGTCGGACATGTCGGCGGCTGGCCAACTTTGGCCCGTGGTTGTGGGAACGACCCTATAATCGTTGGACATGACGGTGGCGGGCCAATCTAGTCCCGGGGTCGTGGGGACGACCCTATAGTCGTTGGACATGTCGGCGGCTGGTCAACTTTGGCCCGGGGTCGTGGGGTCGACCCTATAGTCGTCGGACAAGACGGTGGCGGACCAATCTAGTCCCGGGGTCGTGGGGACGACCCTATTGTCGTCGGACATGACGGTGGCGGGCCAATCTAGTCTCGGGGTCGTGGGGACGACTCTATAGTCGTCGGAAATGTCGGCGGCTGGCCAACCTGGACCCGGGGTCGTGGGGACGACCCTATTGTCGTCGGACATGACGGTGGCGGGCCAATCTAGTCTCGCGGTCGTGGGGACGACCCTATATTCGTCGGACATGACGGTGGCGGCCCAATCTAGTCCCGGGGTCGTGGGGACGACCCTATAGTCGTCGGACAAGACGGCGGCTGGACATCTTTGGCCCGGGGTCGTGGGGACGACCCTATAGTCGTCGGACATGTTGGCGGCTTGTCAGCCTAGTCCCGGGGTCGTGGGTACGACCCTATAGTCGTTGGACAAGTCGGCGGCTGGCCAACCTAGACCCGGCGTCGTGGGGACGACCCTATTGTCGTCGGACATGACGGTGGCGGGCCAATCTAGTCCCGGGGTCGTGGGGACGACCCTATAGTCGTCGAACAATTCGGCGGCGGGCCAACTTTGGCCCGGGGTCGTGGGGACGACTCTATAGTCGTCGGAAATGTCGGCGGCTGGCCAACCTGGACTCGGGGTCGTGGGTACGACCCTATAGTCGTCGGACAAGACGGCGGCTGGACATCTTTGGACCGGGGTCGTGGGGACGACCCTATAGTCGTCGGACATGTTGGCGGCTTGTCAGCCTAGTCCCGGGGTGGTGGGTACGACCCTATAGTCGTCGGACAAGTCGGCGGCGGGCCAACCTTGTCCCGGGGTCGTGGGGACGACCCTATAGTCGTCGGACATGTCGGCAGCTGGCCAACTTTAGCCCGGGGTCGTGGGGACGACCCTATAGTCGTCGGACATGTCGGCGATTGGCCAACATTGGCCCGTGGTCGTGGGGACGACCCTATAGTCGTTGGACATGACGGTGGCGGGCCAATCTAGTCCGGGGTCGTAGGGACGACCCTATAGTCGTCGGACATGTCGGCGATTGGCCAACATTGGCCCGGGGTCGTGGGGACGACCCTATAGTCGTCGGACATGTCGGCGGCTGGCCAACCTAGTCCCGAGGTCGTGGGGACGACCCTATAGTCGTCGGACATGTCGGCGGCTGGCCAACTTTGGCCCGGTGTCGTGGGGACGACTCCATAGTCGTCGGAAATGTCGGTGGCGGGCCAATCTAGTCTCGCGGTCGTGGGGACGACCCTATAATCGTCGGACATGACGGTGGCGGGCCAATCTATTCCCGGGGTCGTGGGGACGACCCTATAATCGTCGGACATTTCGGCGGCATGCCAACTTTGGCCCGTGGTCGTGGGGACGACCCTATAGTCGTCGGATATGTCGGCGGCTGGCCAACTTTGGCCCGTGGTTGTGGGGACGACCCTATAGTCGTTGTACATGACGGTGGCGGGCCAATCTAGTCCCGGGGTCGCGGGGACGACCCTATAGTCGTCGGACATGTCGGCGGCTGGCCAACTTTGGCCCGTGGTCGTGGGGACGATCCAATAGTCGTCGGACATGTCGGCGGCCGGCCAACTTTGGCCCGTGGTTGTGGGGACGACCCTATAGTCGTCGGACATGTCGGCGGCTGGCCAACTTTGGCCCGTGGTCGTGGGGACGATCCAATAGTCGTCGGACATGTCGGCGGCTGGCCAACTTTGGCCCGTGGTTGTGGGAACGACCCTATAATCGTTGGACATGACGGTGGCGGGCCAATCTAGTCCCGGGGTCGTGGGGACGACCCTATAGTCGTTGGACATGTCGGCGGCTGGTCAACTTTGGCCCGGGGTCGTGGGGACGATCCGATTGTCGTCGGACATGTCGGCGGCTGGCCAACCTAGACCCGGGGTCGTGGGGACGACCCTATTGTCGTCGGACATGGCGGTGGCAGGCCAATCTAGTCCCGTGGTCGTGGGGACGACCCTATAGTCTTCGGACATGACGGTAGCGAGCCAATCTAGTCCCGCGGTCGTGGGGACGACCCTATAGTCGTCGGACAAGTCAGCGGCTGGCCAACATTGGCCCGTGGTCGTGGCGACGACCATATAGCCGTCGGACATGACAGTGGCGGGCCACTCTAGTCCCGGGTCGTGGGGACGACCCTATAGTCGTCGGACATGTCGGCGGCTGGCCAACTTTGGCCCGGGGTCGTGGGGACGACCCTATAGTCGTCGGATATGTCGGCGGCTGGCCAACTTTGGCCCGTGGTCGTGGGGACGACCCTATAGTCGTCGGACAAGTCGGCGGCGGGCCAACCTAGTCCCGGGGTCGTGGGGACGACCCTATAATCGTCGGGCAAGCCGGCGGCTGGCCAACTTTGGCCCGTGGTCGTGGGGACGACCCTATAGTCGTCGGACAAGTCGGCGGCTGTCCACCTTTGGCCCGGGGTCGTGGGGACGACCCTATAGTCGTCGGACTTGACGGTGGCGGGCCAGTCTAGTCCCGGGTCGTGGGGACGACCCTATAGTCGCCGGACATGTCGGTGGCGAGCCAACCTAGTCCCGGGGTCGTAGGGACGACCCTATAGTCGTCGGACAAGTCGGCGGCGGGCCTACCTAGTCCCGGGGTCGTGGGGACGACCCTATAGTCGTCGGATAAGTCGGCAGCTTGCCAACTTTGGCCCGGGGTCGTGGGAACGACCCTATAGTCGTCGGACAAGTCGGCGGCGAGCCCACCTAGTCCGGGGGTCGTGGGGACGACCCTATAGTCGTCGGACAAGTCGGCGGCCGGCCAACCTAGTCCCGGGGTCGTGGGGACAACCCTATAGTCGTGGGACATGACGGTCGCGGGCCAGTCTAGTCCCGGGTCGTGGGGACGACCCTATAGTCGTCGGACATAACGGTGGCGGGCCAATCTAGTCCCGGGGTCGTGGGGACGACCCTATAGTCGTCAGACAAGTCGGCGGCGGGCCTACCTAGTCCCGGGGTCGTGGGGACGACCCTATAGTCGTCGGACAAGTCAGCGGCTGGCCTACATTGGCCCGTGGTCGTGGGGACGACCATATAGTCGTCGGACATGACGGTGGCGGGCCAGTCTAGTCCCGGGTCATGGGGACGACCCTATAGTCGTCGGACAAGTCGGCGGCTGACCAACTTTGTCCCGTGGTCGTGGGGACGACCCTATAGTCGTCGGAAATGTCGGTGGCTGTCCAACTTTGGCCCGGGGGTCGTGGGGACGACCCTATAGTCGTCGGACATGTCGGTGGCGAGCCAACATTGACCCGGGGTCGTGGGGACGACTCTATAGTCGTCGGACATATCGGTGGCGGGCCAGTCTAGTCCCGGGGTCGTGGTGACGACCCTATAGTCGTCGGACATGGCGATTGGCCAACATTGGCCCGTGGTCGTGGGGACGATCCAATAGTCGTCGGATATGTCGGCGGCTGGCCAACTTTGGCCCGTGGTCGTGGGGACGACCCTATAGTCGTTGGACATGTCAGCGGCTGGCCAACTTTGGCCCGGTGTCGTGGGGACGACTCTATTGTCGTCGGACATGTCGGCGGCTGGCCAACCTAGACCCGGGGTCGTGGGGACGACCCTATATTCGTTGGACATGTCAGCGGCTGGCCAACTTTGGCCCGGTGTCGTGGGGACGACTCTATTGTCGTCGGACATGTCGGCGGCTGGCCAACCTAGACCCGGGGTCGTGGGGACGACCCTATAGTCGTCGGACATGTCGGCGGCTGGCCAACCTAGTCCCGAGGTCGTCGGACTTGACGGTGGCGGGCCAATCTAGTCCCGGGGTCGTGGGGACGACCCTACAGTCGTCGGACTTGACGGTGGCGGGCCAAGCTTGTCCCGGGGTCGTGGGGACGACCCTATAATCGTCGGACATGACGGTGGCGGGCCAATCTAGTCCCGGGGTCGTGGGGACGACCCTATAATCGTTGGACAAGTCGGCGGCGGGCCAAGCTTGTCCCGGGGTCGTGGGGACGACCCTATAATCGTCGGACATGACGGTGGCGGGCCAATCTAGTCCCGGGGTCGTGGGGCCGACCCTATAGTCGTCGGACAAGTCGGCGGCGGGCCAAGCTTGTCCCGGGGTCGTGGGGACGACCCTATAATCGTCGGACATGACGGTGGCGGGCCAATCTAGTCCCGGGGTCGTGGGGCCGACCCTATAGTCGTCGGACGTTTCGGCGGCTTGCCAACTTTGGCCGTCGTCGGACATGTTGGCGGCTTGTCAACCTAGTCCCGGGGTTGTGGGGACGACCCTATAGTCGTTGGACATGACGGTGGCGGGCCAATCTAGTCCCGGGATCGTAGGAACGACCCTATAGTCGTCGGACATGTCGGCGGCTTGCCAACTTTGGCCCGGGGTCGTGGGGACGACCCTATACTCGTCGGACATGTCGGCGGCTGGTCAACCTAGTCCCGAGGTCGTGGGGACGACCGTATAGTCGACGGACATGTCGGCGGCTGGCCAACCTAGCCCCGAGGTCGTGGTAGCGACCCTACAGTCGTCGGACATTTCGGCGGCTTGCCAATTTTGGCCCGGGGTCGTGGGGACGACCCTATAGTCGTCGGACATGTCGGCGGCGGGCCAATCTAGTCCCGGGGTCGTAGGGACGACCCTATAGTCGTCGGACAAGTCAGCGGCTGGCCAACATTGGCCCGTGGTAGTGGGGACGACCCTATAGTCGTCGGACACATCAGCGGCTGGCCAACTTTGGCCCGGGGTCGTGGGGACGACCCTACAGTCGTCGGATAAGTCGGCGGCGAGCCAATCTAGTCCCGCGGTCGTGGGGACGACCCTATAGTCGTCGGACAAGTCAGCGGCTGGCCAACATTGGCCCGTGATCGTGGGGACGGCCCTATAGTCGTCGGATATGTCGGCGGCTGGCCAACTTTGGCCCGTGGTCGTGGGGACGACCCTATAGTCGTCGGAAATGACGTTGGCGGGCCAACCTAGTCCCGGGGTCGTGGGGACGACCCTATAGTCGTCGGACAAGTCGGCAGCTTGCCAACTTTGGCACGGAGTCGTGGGGACGACCCTATAGTCGTTGGACATGACGGTGGCGGGCCAATCTAGTCCCGGGGTCGTAGGGACGACCCTATAGTCGTCGGACATGTCGGCGATTGGCCAACATTGGCCCGGGGTCGTGGGGACGACCCTATAGTCGTCGGAGAAGACGGCGGCTGGACATCTTTGGCCCGGGGTCGTGGGGACGACCCTATAGTCGTCGGACATTTCGGGGGCATGCCACCTTTGGCCCGGGGTCGTGGGGACGACCCTATAGTCGTCGGACATGTCGGCAGCTGGCCAACCTAGTCCCGAGGTCGTGGGGACGACCGTATAGTCGTCGGACATGTCGGCGGCTGGCCAACCTAGCCCCGGGGTCGTGGGGGCGACCCTACAGTCGTCGGACATTTCGGCGGCTTGCCAACTTTGGCCCGGGGCCTTGGGGACGAGCCTATAGTCGTCGGACATGTCGGCGGCTGGCCAATCTAGTCCCGGGATCGTGGGGACGACCCTATAATGTTCGGACAAGTCGGCAGCTGGCCAAATTTGGCCCGTGGTCGAGAGGACGACCCTATAGTCGTCGGAAATGTCGGCGGCTGGCCAACTTTGGCCCGTGGTCGTGAAGACGAACCTATAGTCGTCGGACAAGACGGTGGCGGGCCAATCTAGTCCCGGGGTCGTGGGGACGACCCTATAGTCGTCGGACATGTCGGCGGCTGTCCTACTTTGGCCCGGTGTCTTGGGGACGACCCTATAGTCTTCGGACAAATCGGCGGCTGGCCAAATTTGGCCCGGGGTCGTGGGGACGACCCTATAGTCGTCGGACATGTCGGCGGCTGGCCAACATTGGCCCGTGGTCGTGGGGACGACCCAACAGTCGTCGGACATGTCGGCGGCTGTCCTACTTTGGCCCGGTGTCTTGGGGACGACTCTATAGTCGTCGGACATGTCGGCGGCTGGCCAACCTAGACCCGGGGTCGTGGGGACGACCCTATAGTCCTCGAACAAGTCGGCGGCTGGCCAACTTTGGCCCGTGGTCGTGGGAACGACCCTATAGTCGTCGGACAAGTCGGCGGCTGGCCAAATATGGCCCGTGGTCGTGGGGACGACCCTATAGTCGTCGGAAATGTCGGCGGCGAGCCAACCTAGTCCCGGCGTCGTGGGGACGACCCTATAATGTTCGGACAAGTCGGCAGCTGGCCAAATTTGGCCCGTGGTCGAGAGGACGACCCTATAGTCGTCGGAAATGTCGGCGGCTGGCCAACTTTGGCCCGTGGTCGTGAAGACGACCCTATAGTCGTCGGACAAGACGGTGGCGGGCCAATCTAGTCCCGGGGTCGTGGGGACGACCCTATAGTCGTCGGACATGACGGTGTCGGGCCAATCTAGTCCCGGGATCGTGGGGACGACCCTATAGTCGGCGGACATGTTGGCGGCTGGCCAGCTTTGGCCCATGGGCGTGGGGACGATCCGATAGTCGTCGGACGTGACGGTGGCTAGCCAATCTAGTCCCGGGTCATGGGGACGACCCTATAGTCGTCGGACAAGTCGGCGGCTGACCAACTTTGTCCCGCGGTCGTGGGGACGACCCTATAGTCGTCGGAAATGTCGGTGGCTGTCCAACTTTGGCCCGGGGGTCGTGGGGACGACCCTATAGTCGTCGGACATGTCGGCGGCGAGCTAACATTGACCCGGGGTCGTGGGGACGACTCTATAGTCGTCGGACATATCGGTGGCGGGCCAGTCTAGTCCCGGGGTCGTGGGGACGACCCTATAGTCGTCGGACATGGCGATTGGCCAACATTGGCCCGTGGTCGTGGGGACGATCCAATAGTCGTCGGATATGTCGGCGGCTGGCCAACTTTGGCCCGTGGTCGTGGGGACGACCCTATAGTCGTTGGACATGTCAGCGGCTGGCCAACTTTGGCCCGTGGTCGTGAAGACGACCCTATAGTCGTCGGACAAGACGGTGGCGGGCCAATCTAGTCCCGGGGTCGTGGGGACGACCCTATAGTCGTCGGACATGACGGTGTCGGGCCAATCTAGTCCCGGGATCGTGGGGACGACCCTATAGTCGGCGGACATGTTGGCGGCTGGCCAGCTTTGGCCCATGGGCGTGGGGACGATCCGATAGTCGTCGGACGTGACGGTGGCTAGCCAATCTAGTCCCGGGTCATGGGGACGACCCTATAGTCGTCGGACAAGTCGGCGGCTGGCCAACTTTGTCCCGTGGTCGTGGGGACGACCCTATAGTCGTCGGAAATGTCGGTGGCTGTCCAACTTTGGCCCGGGGGTCGTGGGGACGACCCTATAGTCGTCGGACATGTCGGCGGCGAGCCAACATTGACCCGGGGTCGTGGGGACGACTCTATAGTCGTCGGACATATCGGTGGCGGGCCAGTCTAGTCCCGGGGTCGTGGGGACGACCCTATAGTCGTCGGACATGGCGATTGGCCAACATTGGCCCGTGGTCGTGGGGACGATCCAATAGTCGTCGGATATGTCGGCGGCTGGCCAACTTTGGCCCGTGGTCGTGGGGACGACCCTATAGTCGTTGGACATGTCAGCGGCTGGCCAACTTTGGCCCGGTGTCGTGGGGACGACTCTATTGTCGTCGGACATGTCGGCGGCTGGCCAACCTAGACCCGGGGTCGTGGGGACGACCCTATATTCGTTGGACATGTCAGCGGCTGGCCAACTTTGGCCCGGTGTCGTGGGGACGACTCTATTGTCGTCGGACATGTCGGCGGCTGGCCAACCTAGACCCGGGGTCGTGGGGACGACCCTATAGTCGTCGGACATGTCGGCGGCTGGCCAACCTAGTCCCGAGGTCGTCGGACTTGACGGTGGCGGGCCAATCTAGTCCCGGGGTCGTGGGGACGACCCTACAGTCGTCGGACTTGACGGTGGCGGGCCAAGCTTGTCCCGGGGTCGTGGGGACGACCCTATAATCGTCGGACATGACGGTGGCGGGCCAATCTAGTCCCGGGGTCGTGGGGACGACCCTATAATCGTTGGACAAGTCGGCGGCGGGCCAAGCTTGTCCCGGGGTCGTGGGGACGACCCTATAATCGTCGGACATGACGGTGACGGGCCAATCTAGTCCCGGGGTCGTGGGGCCGACCCTATAGTCGTCGGACAAGTCGGCGGCGGGCCAAGCTTGTCCCGGGGTCGTGGGGACGACCCTATAATCGTCGGACATGACGGTGGCGGGCCAATCTAGTCCCGGGGTCGTGGGGCCGACCCTATAGTCGTCGGACGTTTCGGCGGCTTGCCAACTTTGGCCGTCGTCGGACATGTTGGCGGCTTGTCAACCTAGTCCCGGGGTTGTGGGGACGACCCTATAGTCGTTGGACATGACGGTGGCGGGCCAATCTAGTCCCGGGGTCGTGGGGACGAGCCTACAGTCGTCGGACAAGTCGGCGGCGAGCCAATCTAGTCCCGCGGTCATGGGGACGACCCTATAGTCGTCGGACAAGTCAGCGGCTGGCCAACATTGGCCCGTGGTCGTGGGGACGACCATATAGTCGTCGGACATGACGGTGGCGGGCCACTCTAGTCCCGGGTAGTGGGGACGACCCTATAGTCGTCGGACATGTCGGCGGCTGGCCAACTTTGTCCCGGGGTCCTGGGGACGACCCTATAGTCGTCGGATATGTCGGCGGCTGGCCAACTTTGGCCCGTGGTCGTGGGGACGACCCTATAGTCGTCGGAAAAGACGGTGGCGGGCCAATCTAGTCCCGGGGTCGTGGGGACGACCCTACAGTCGTCGGACAAGTCGGCGGCGAGCCAATCTAGTCCCGCGGTCGTGGGGACGACCCTATAGTCGTCGGACAAGTCAGCGGCTGGCCAACATTGGCCCGTGGTCGTGGCGACGACCATATAGCCGTCGGACATGACAGTGGCGGGCCACTCTAGTCCCGGGTCGTGGGGACAACCCTATAGTCGTCGGACAAGTCGGCGGCGGGCCAACCTAGTCCCGGGGTCGTGGGGACGACCCTATAATCGTCGGGCAAGCCGGCGGCTGGCCAACTTTGGCCCGTGGTCGTGGGGACGACCCTATAGTCGTCGGACAAGTCGGCGGCTGTCCACCTTTGGCCCGGGGTCGTGGGGACGACCCTATAGTCGTCGGACTTGACGGTGGCGGGCCAGTCTAGTCTCGGGTCGTGGGGACGACCCTATAGTCGTCGGACATGTCGGTGGCGAGCCAACCTAGTCCCGGGGTCGTAGGGACGACCCTATAGTCGTCGGACAAGTCGGCGGCGGGCCTACCTAGTCCCGGGGTCGTGGGGACGACCCTATAGTCGTCGGATAAGTCGGCAGCTTGCCAACTTTGGCCCGGGGTCGTGGGAACGACCCTATAGTCGTCGGACAAGTCGGCGGCGAGCCCACCTAGTCCGGGGGTCGTGGGGACGACCCTATAGTCGTCGGACAAGTCGGCGGCCGGCCAACCTAGTCCCGGGGTCGTGGGGACAACCCTATAGTCGTCGGACATGACGGTCGCGGGCCAGTCTAGTCCCGGGTCGTGGGGACGACCCTATAGTCGTCGGACATAACGGTGGCGGGCCAATCTAGTCCCGGGGTCGTGGGGACGACCCTATAGTCGTCAGACAAGTCGGCGGCGGGCCTACCTAGTCCCGGGGTCGTGGGGACGACCCTATAGTCGTCGGACAAGTCAGCGGCTGGCCTACATTGGCCCGTGGTCGTGGGGACGACCATATAGTCGTCGGACATGACGGTGGCGGGCCAGTCTAGTCCCGGGTCATGGGGACGACCCTATAGTCGTCGGACAAGTCGGCGGCTGACCAACTTTGTCCCGTGGTCGTGGGGACGACCCTATAGTCGTCGGAAATGTCGGTGGCTGTCCAACTTTGGCCCGGGGGTCGTGGGGACGACCCTATAGTCGTCGGACATGTCGGTGGCGAGCCAACATTGACCCGGGGTCGTGGGGACGACTCTATAGTCGTCGGACATATCGGTGGCGGGCCAGTCTAGTCCCGGGGTCGTGGGGACGACCCTATAGTCGTCGGACATGGCGATTGGCCAACATTGGCCCGTGGTCGTGGGGACGATCCAATAGTCGTCGGATATGTCGGCGGCTGGCCAACTTTGGCCCGTGGTCGTGGGGACGACTCTATAGTCGTTGGACATGTCAGCGGCTGGCCAACTTTGGCCCGGTGCCGTGGGGACGACTCTATTGTCGTCGGACATGTCGGCGGCTGGCCAACCTAGACCCGGGGTCGTGGGGACGACCCTATATTCGTTGGACATGTCAGCGGCTGGCCAACTTTGGCCCGGTGTCGTGGGGACGACTCTATTGTCGTCGGACATGTCGGCGGCTGGCCAACCTAGACCCGGGGTCGTGGGGACGACCCTATAGTCGTCGGACATGTCGGCGGCTGGCCAACCTAGTCCCGAGGTCGTCGGACTTGACGGTGGCGGGCCAATCTAGTCCCGGGGTCGTGGGGACGACCCTACAGTCGTCGGACTTGACGGTGGCGGGCCAAGCTTGTCCCGGGGTCGTGGGGACGACCCTATAATCGTCGGACATGACGGTGGCGGGCCAATCTAGTCCCGGGGTCGTGGGGACGACCCTATAATCGTTGGACAAGTCGGCGGCGGGCCAAGCTTGTCCCGGGGTCGTGGGGACGACCCTATAATCGTCGGACATGACGGTGGCGGGCCAATCTAGTCCCAGGGTCGTGGGGCCGACCCTATAGTCGTCGGACAAGTCGGCGGCGGGCCAAGCTTGTCCCGGGGTCGTGGGGACGACCCTATAATCGTCGGACATGACGGTGGCGGGCCAATCTAGTCCCGGGGTCGTGGGGCCGACCCTATAGTCGTCGGACGTTTCGGCGGCTTGCCAACTTTGGCCGTCGTCGGACATGTTGGCGGCTTGTCAACCTAGTCCCGGGGTTGTGGGGACGACCCTATAGTCGTTGGACATGACGGTGGCGGGCCAATCTAGTCCCGGGGTCGTAGGAACGACCCTATAGTCGTCGGACATGTCGGCGGCTTGCCAACTTTGGCCCGGGGTCGTGGGGACGACCCTATACTCGTCGGACATGTCGGCGGCTGGCCAACCTAGTCCCGAGGTCGTGGGGACGACCGTATAGTCGACGGACAGGTCGGCGGCTGGCCAACCTAGCCCCGAGGTCGTGGTAGCGACCCTACAGTCGTCGGACATTTCGGCGGCTTGCCAATTTTGGCCCGGGGTCGTGGGGACGACCCTATAGTCGTCGGACATGTCGGCGGCGGGCCAATCTAGTCCCGGGGTCGTAGGGACGACCCTATAGTCGTCGGACAAGTCAGCGGCTGGCCAACATTGGCCCGTGGTAGTGGGGACGACCCTATAGTCGTCGGACACATCAGCGGCTGGCCAACTTTGGCCCGGGGTCGTGGGGACGACCCTACAGTCGTCGGACAAGTCGGCGGCGAGCCAATCTAGTCCCGCGGTCGTGGGGACGACCCTATAGTCGTCGGACAAGTCAGCGGCTGGCCAACATTGGCCCGTGATCGTGGGGACGGCCCTATAGTCGTCGGATATGTCGGCGGCTGGCCAACTTTGGCCCGTGGTCGTGGGGACGACCCTATAGTCGTCGGAAATGACGGTGGCGGGCCAACCTAGTCCCGGGGTCGTGGGGACGACCCTATAGTCGTCGGACAAGTCGGCAGCTTGCCAACTTTGGCACGGAGTCGTGGGGACGACCCTATAGTCGTTGGACATGACGGTGGCGGGCCAATCTAGTCCCGGGGTCGTAGGGACGACCCTATAGTCGTCGGACATGTCGGCGATTGGCCAACATTGGCCCGGGGTCGTGGGGACGACCCTATAGTCGTCGGAGAAGACGGCGGCTGGACATCTTTGGCCCGGGGTCGTGGGGACGACCCTATAGTCGACGGACATTTCGGGGGCATGCCACCTTTGGCCCGGGGTCGTGGGGACGACCCTATAGTCGTCGGACATGTCGGCAGCTGGCCAACCTAGTCCCGAGGTCGTGGGGACGACCGTATAGTCGTCGGACATGTCGGCGGCTGGCCAACCTAGCCCCGGGGTCGTGGGGGCGACCCTACAGTCGTCGGACATTTCGGCGGCTTGCCAACTGTGGCCCGGGGCCTTGGGGACGAGCCTATAGTCGTCGGACATGTCGGCGGCTGGCCAACCTAGTCCCGAGGTCGTGGGGACGAACCTATAATCGTCGGACTTGACGGTGGCGGGCCAATCTAGTCCCGGGGTCCGTGGGGACGACCCTATAGTCGTCGGAAATGTCGGTGGCTGTCCAACTTTGGCCCGGGGGTCGTGGGGACGACCCTATAGTCGTCGGACATGTCGGCGGCGAGCCAACATTGACCCGGGGTCGTGGGGACGACTCTATAGTCGTCGGACATGTCGGCGGCTGGCCAAATATGACCCGGGGACGTGGGGACGACCCTATAGTCTTCGGACAAATCGGCGGCTGGCCAAATTTGGCCCGGGGTCGTGGGGACGACCCTATAGTCGTCGGACATGTCGGCGGCTGGCCAACATTGGCCCGTGGTCGTGGGGACGACCCAACAGTCGTCGGACATGTCGGCGGCTGGCCAACTTTGGCCCGTGGTCGTGGGGACGATCCGATAGTCGTCGGACGTGACGGTGGCTAGCCAATCTAGTCCCGGGATCGTGGGGACGACCCTATAATGTTCGGACAAGTCGGCAGCTGGCCAAATTTGGCCCGTGGTCGAGAGGACGACCCTATAGTCGTCGGAAATGTCGGCGGCTGGCCAACTTTGGCCCGTGGTCGTGAAGACGAACCTATAGTCGTCGGACAAGACGGTGGCGGGCCAATCTAGTCCCGGGGTCGTGGGGACGACCCTATAGTCGTCGGACATGTCGGCGGCTGTCCTACTTTGGCCCGGTGTCTTGGGGACGACCCTATAGTCTTCGGACAAATCGGCGGCTGGCCAAATTTGGCCCGGGGTCGTGGGGACGACCCTATAGTCGTCGGACATGTCGGCGGCTGGCCAACATTGGCCCGTGGTCGTGGGGACGACCCAACAGTCGTCGGACATGTCGGCGGCTGTCCTACTTTGGCCCGGTGTCTTGGGGACGACTCTATAGTCGTCGGACATGTCGGCGGCTGGCCAACCTAGACCCGGGGTCGTGGGGACGACCCTATAGTCCTCGAACAAGTCGGCGGCTGGCCAACTTTGGCCCGTGGTCGTGGGAACGACCCTACAGTCGTCGGACAAGTCGGCGGCTGGCCAAATATGGCCCGTGGTCGTGGGGACGACCCTATAGTCGTCGGAAATGTCGGCGGCGAGCCAACCTAGTCCCGGCGTCGTGGGGACGACCCTATAATGTTCGGACAAGTCGGCAGCTGGCCAAATTTGGCCCGTGGTCGAGAGGACGACCCTATAGTCGTCGGAAATGTCGGCGGCTGGCCAACTTTGGCCCGTGGTCGTGAAGACGACCCTATAGTCGTCGGACAAGACGGTGGCGGGCCAATCTAGTCCCGGGGTCGTGGGGACGACCCTATAGTCGTCGGACATGACGGTGTCGGGCCAATCTAGTCCCGGGATCGTGGGGACGACCCTATAGTCGGCGGACATGTTGGCGGCTGGCCAGCTTTGGCCCATGGGCGTGGGGACGACCCTATAGTCGTCGGACATGTCGGTTGCGGGCCAATCTAGTACCGGGGTCGTGGGGACGACCCTATAGTCTTTGGACATGTCGGCGGCGGGCCAACTTTGGCCCGTGGTCGTAGGGACGACCCTACAGTCGTCGGACAAGTCGGCGGCGAGCCAACATTGGGCCGGGGTCGTCGGGACGACCCTATAGTCGTCGGACATGTCGGCGGCGAGCCAACCTAGTCCCGGGGTCGTGGGGACGACCCTATAATGGTCGGACAAGTCGGCGGCAGGCCAACCTAGCCCCGGGGTCGTGGGGACGACCCAATAGTCTTCGGACAAGTCGGCGGCTGGCCAACTTTGGCCCGTGGTCGTGGGGACGACCCTACAGTCATCGGACAAGTCGGCGGCGAGCCAATCTAGTCCCGCGGTCGTGGGGACGACCCTATAGTCGTCGGACAAGTCAGCGGCTGGCCAACATTGGCCCGTGATCGTGGGGACGGCCCTATAGTCGTCGGATATGTCGGCGGCTGGCCAACTTTGGCCCGTGGTCGTGGGGACGACCCTATAGTCGTCGGAAATGACGGTGGCGGACCAACCTAGTCCCGGGGTCGTGGGGACGACCCTATAGTCGTCGGACAAGTCGGCAGCTTGCCAACTTTGGCACGGAGTCGTGGGGACGACCCTACAGTCGTCGGACAACTCGGCGGCGAGCCAATCTAGTCCCGCGGTCGTGGGCACGACCCTATAGTCGTCGGACAAGTCAGCGGCTGGCCAACATTGGCCCGTGGTAGTGGGGACGACCCTATAGTCGTCGGACACATCAGCGGCTGGCCAACTTTGGCCCGGGGTCGTGGGGACGACCCTACAGTCGTCGGACAAGTCGGCGGCGAGCCAATCTAGTCCCGCGGTCGTGGGGACGACCCTATAGTCGTCGGACAAGTCAGCGGCTGGCCAACATTGGCCCGTGATCGTGGGGACGGCCCTATAGTCGTCGGATATGTCGGCGGCTGGCCAACTTTGGCCCGTGGTCGTGGGGACGACCCTATAGTCGTCGGAAATGACGGTGGCGGGCCAACCTAGTCCCGGGGTCGTGGGGACGACCCTATAGTCGTCGGACAAGTCGGCAGCTTGCCAACTTTGGCACGGAGTCGTGGGGACGACCCTACAGTCGTCGGACAACTCGGCGGCGAGCCAATCTAGTCCCGCGGTCGTGGGCACGACCCTATAGTCGTCGGACAAGTCAGCGGCTGGCCAACATTGGCCCGTGGTAGTGGGGACGACCCTATAGTCGTCGGACACATCAGCGGCTGGCCAACTTTGGCCCGGGGTCGTGGGGACGACCCTATATTCGTCGGACAAGTCGGCGGCGGGCCAACCTAGTCCCGGGGTCGTGGGGACGACCCTATAATCGTCGGACAAGCCGGCGGCTGGCCAACTTTGGCCCGTGGTCGTGGGGACGATCCGATAGTCGTTGGACATGACGGTGGCGGGCCAATCTAGTCCGGGCTCGTGGGGACGACCCTATAGCCGTCGGACTTATCGGTGGCGGGCCAATCTAGTCCGGGGTCGTGGGGACGACCCTATAGTCTTTGGACATGTCGGCGGCGGGCCAACTTTGGCCCGTGGTCGTAGGGACGACCCTACAGTCGTCGGACATTTCGGCGGCTTGCCAACTTTGGCCCGGGGTCGTGGGGACGACCCTATAGTCGTCGGACATGACGGTGGCGGACCAATCTAGTCCCGGGGTCGTGGGGACGACCCTATAGTCGTCGGACATGTCGGCGGCTGGCCAAAATTGGCCCGAGGTCGTAGGGGCGACCCTATAGTCGTCGGACATGTCGGCGGCTGGCCAACCTAGTCCCGAGGTCGTCGGACTTGACGGTGGCGGGCCAATCTAGTCCCGGGGTCGTGGGGACGACCCTACAGTCGTCGGACATTTCGGCGGCTTGCCAACTTTGGCCCGGGGTCGTGGGGGCGACCCTATAGTCGTCGGACTTGACGGTGGCGGGCCAATCTAGTCCCGGGGTCGTGGGGACGACCCTACAGTCGTCGGACATTTCGGCGTCTTGCCAACTTTGGCCCGGGGTCGTGGGGACGACCCTATAGTCGTCGGACATGACGGTGGCGGACCAATCTAGTCCCGGGGTCGTGGGGACGACCCTATAGTCGTCGGACATGTCGGCGGCTGGCCAACTTTGGCCCGTGGTCGTGGGGACGATCCAAAAGTCGTCGGACATGTCGGCGGCTGGCCAACTTTGGCGCGTGGTCGTGGGGACGATCCGATTGTCGTCGGACATGTCGGCGGCTGGCCAACCTAGACCCGGGGTCGTGGGGACGACCCTATAGTCTTCGGACATGACGGTGGCGGGCCAATCTAGTCCCGGGGTCGTGGGGACGACCCTACAGTCGTCGGACATTTCGGCGGCTTGCCAACTTTGGCCCGGGGTCGTGGGGGCGACCCTATAGTCGTCGGACTTGACGGTGGCGGGCCAATCTAGTCCCGGGGTCGTGGGGACGACCCTACAGTCGTCGGACATTTCGGCGTCTTGCCAACTTTGGCCCGGGGTCGTGGGGGCGACCCTATAGTCGTCGGACTTGACGGTGGCGGGCCAATCTAGTCCCGGGGTCGTGGGGACGACCCTACAGTCGTCGGACATTTCGGCGTCTTGCCAACTTTGGCCCGGGGTCGTGGGGACGACCCTATAGTCGTCGGACATGACGGTGGCGGACCAATCTAGTCCCGGGGTCGTGGGGACGACCCTATAGTCGTCGGACATGTCGGCGGCTGGCCAACTTTGGCCCGTGGTCGTGGGGACGATCCAAAAGTCGTCGGACATGTCGGCGGCTGGCCAACTTTGGCGCGTGGTCGTGGGGACGATCCGATTGTCGTCGGACATGTCGGCGGCTGGCCAACCTAGACCCGGGGTCGTGGGGACGACCCTATAGTCTTCGGACATGACGGTAGCGGGCCAATCTAGACCCGAGGTCGTGAGGACGACCCTATAGTCGTTGGACATGTCAGCGGCTGGCCAACTTTGGCCCGGTGTCGTGGGGACGACCCTATAGTCGTCGGACATGTCGGCGGCTGGCCAACTTTGGCCCGGTGTCGTGGGGACGACTCTATAGTCGTCGGACATGTCGGCGGCTGGCCAACCTAGACCCGGGGTCATGGGGACGACCCTATTGTCGTCGGACATGACGGTGGCGGGCCAATCTAGTCCCGGGGTCGTGGGGACGACCCTATAGTCGTCGGACAAGTCGGCGGCGGGCCAAGCTTGTCCCGGGGTCGTGGGGACGACCCTATTGTCGTCGGACATGACGGTGGCGGGCCAATCTAGTCGAGGGGTCGTGGGGACGACCCTATAGTCGTCGGACAAGTCGGCGGCGGGCCAAGCTTGTCCCGGGGTCGTGGGGACGACCCTATAATCGTCGGACATGACGGTGGCGGGCCAATCTAGTCCCGGGGTCGTGGGGACGACCCTATAATCGTTGGACATGACGGTGGCGGGCCAATATAGTCCCGGGGTCGTAGGGACGACCCTATAGTCGTCGGACATGTTGGCGATTGGCCAACATTGACCCGGGGTCGTCGGGACGACCCTATAGTCGTCGGATATGTCGGCGGCTGGCCAACCTAGTTCCGGGGTCGTGGGGACGACCCTATAGTCGTCGGACATGTCGGCGGCTGGCCAACTTTGGCCCGTGGTCGTGGGGACGACCCTATAGTTGTTGGACATGACGGTGGCGGGCTAATCTAGTCCCTGGGTCGTAGGGACGACCCTATAGTCGTTGGACATGTCGGCGATTGGCCAACATTGGCCCGGGGTCGTGGGGACGACCCTATAGTCGTCGGACATGTCGGCGGCTGGCCAACTTTGGCGCGTGGTCGTGGGGACGATCCGATTGTCGTCGGACATGTCGGCGGCTGGCCAACTTTGGCCCGTGGTCGTGGGGACGATCCAATAGTCGTCGGACATGTCGGCGGCTGGCCAACTTTGGCGCGTGGTCGTGGGGACGATCCGATTGTCGTCGGACATGTCGGCGGCTGGCCAACCTAGACCCGGGGTCGTGGGGACGACCCTATTGTCGTCGGACATGGCGGTGGCGGGCCAATCTAGTCCCGTGGTCGTGGGGACGACCCTATAGTCTTCGGACATGACGGTAGCGGGCCAATCTAGACCCGAGGTCCTGGGGACGACCCTATAGTAGTCGGACATGTCGGCGGCTGTCCAACTTTGGCCCGTGGTCGTGGGGACGACCCTATAGTTGTTGGACATGACGGTGGCGGGCTAATCTAGTCCCTGGGTCGTAGGGACGACCCTATAGTCGTTGGACATGTCGGCGATTGGCCAACATTGGCCCGGGGTCGTGGGGACGACCCTATAGTCGTCGGACATGTCGGCGGCTGGCCAACTTTGGCGCGTGGTCGTGGGGACGATCCGATTGTCGTCGGACATGTCGGCGGCTGGCCAACTTTGGCCCGTGGTCGTGGGGACGATCCAATAGTCGTCGGACATGTCGGCGGCTGGCCAACTTTGGCGCGTGGTCGTGGGGACGATCCGATTGTCGTCGGACATGTCGGCGGCTGGCCAACCTAGACCCGGGGTCGTGGGGACGACCCTATTGTCGTCGGACATGGCGGTGGCGGGCCAATCTAGTCCCGTGGTCGTGGGGACGACCCTATAGTCTTCGGACATGACGGTAGCGGGCCAATCTAGACCCGAGGTCCTGGGGACGACCCTATAGTAGTCGGACATGTCGGCGGCTGTCCAACTTTGGCCCGGTGTCGTGGGGACGACTCTATAGTCGTCGGATATGTCGGCGGCTGGCCAACCTAGACCCGGGGTCGTGGAGACGACCCTATTGTCGTCGGACATGACGGTGGCGGGCCAATCTAGTCCCGGGGTCGTGGGGATGACCCTATAGTCGTCGGACAAGTCGGCGGCGGGCCAAGCTTGTCCCGGGGTCGTGGGGACGACCCTATAATCAAGTCTTCGTTAAGCCGCCGAGTTGACAGGTCGATTGTTTTGATTGCGCGAACGTTAGCACGTGCCCGTCCGTGTGACACATACCAGTCCCCGCGACCGTTATCTCCGAGCGTTTTTCGCATCTTTCCGTATCAATTTACTGGTACGTTTTGCCGAGTTTTTGACGAATAGTCTAATTGTGGGTGCTGTGCTATTGTGTGGGCCCTCTCTGCCGCACGGATTCAAGGCGAACGTCATCTTAGCTTCCAATTAGTTGTCTGGCCTGTCAGTGTTGACACCGAAATCATGAGCGCCAAGAAATACAAGGGTTGCAGTGCCGCAGTTGCCAATCCGGTCACCTGCCCTGGTTGTGTAATGGTCAGCCACCCGGGACCCACATGTCTTGGCCGTACTGGTCATCCATGGTTTGATGGACAACTTTTGGATTGTCGATCGAGATCCACCGGGCCAGCGATTACCGTTAGCCAAGCCAGCGCTTCACCGGTACAATCACTCGCAGCAATACCTACTGCCACACTACAGTTTCTCTCGGCATTACCCTCGGCTAGCGACATGAGGGAGATGATGAGCGACTTAATTAAGAAGGAGCTCGCGGCATTTAAAGATGAAATACTCTCCGGTATCAGGATGGACCTAGCGGTTATGAGGACGGAGATGGGATCATTGTCTGAGCGAGTAAGGGTCCTCGAAGAAACTCCCGCCAATTCCGCAGCGCAGACGCTCTCTCCAGCGATGGACGACATAGTCGCCGAGTTGAACGACAGGGAGGTGCGCGCCGGAAACTTGATAATATTCGGGGTTCCTGAGCCTCAAGAGTCCACGGCGGAGCGTGCAAGGTCGGTCGATGCGGATAGCGTACGAGCTGTACTTACAGCAATTTGCCCCCTCGGCACCCAGGAGTTGGATACGCGTCGTATCGGTAAATCAGGGGGAACATCCTGTAGGCCCTTATGCGTTAGTCTCAACTCTGCAGCGGAGGCGAGGAAGTTCCTCCAGAATAAGCACCGGTACAAAGGGCCTTTCAAGATATCAGACGACAAGACCATCCTCCAACGTGGGACTCTTACGCAGCTTAGGGCGACTCTGCGTGACCTTCACGAACGCGGAGAGACCCACATGACTATTCGGTACGTCCGAGGTGTGCCGAAAATTATGCCGGATAACCGTCGTCGCGAGTCCACGCAAAAAAACTGACCCACGACCCTTTAGTGTATTTCCAGAATGTACGTGGTCTTCGCACAAAACTGGACTTTTTAATTAATTCGCTTCTCACATCAGCTGTATCATATGACATAATTATTCTAGTCGAGACCTGGCTCAACTCTGCTATTTCTTCCTTCGAGTTGGGTTTAACTAATTATGCAGTGTACAGATGCGATAGATCCCTTGATACAAGTAGCCACTTGAGAGGTGGCGGAGTCCTTATCGCGGTCAAAAAGTCGATACCTTCTAGTCCCGTTAGTGTCAGCTGTGCAGATGTTGAACAATTATTTGTGAGAGTCCACCTCCTTAATAATAAGTACTTATTACTAGGGGCTATTTACTTGCCGCCTGCATCCCGGCCTACCCTTTATGAGAAACACGCGGACTGTATCACTGAGTTATATCTTAAATATAGCAACGACATATTTTTGCTGTACGGGGATTATAATCTCCCGCATGCTATCTGGTACAGAGACTCAGGCCAGTCTTGCTTTAGGAAGCCAGGAATGTCGATGAATGAATCGATGGCGGTTGACCTTCTCCTTGGATGCGTTGGCTACTGTAACTTAATCCAAGTGAACACGGTGTTTAATGTCTGCGACGGTATGCTCGATCTTATTTTTGTTAGCGATTCGAAGGTTACTGTTGATCGGGTCCTCGACGCTTTAATTGCGCCCGATGCCTACCATCCGCCCCTTTATTTGAAGTTTAACGAACTTGACGTAGTAGTGGAGTATTTCAACTCGGTGGATTGGGATATGGTGACCGGTAATACCGACCCATGTGTTGCCCTGGAGCGTTTGTACGGCCACATTAACCAAGCAATTAACGCCTTCATTCCGATCCGGACGGTTCATCGCTCCACGTTTCCGCAGTGGTTTTCCCCACGATTGAGGTCCCTGATTCGTGAGAAGAAGAAAGCGCATATAGTCTTTAAGCGGTCATGTGCATACAGCGACTACATGATCTTTTCCCACCTCAGATCACAGTGCAAGAAAGCCTTACTTCGGGATCACCGTATTCATATTGAGGGTGTCGAGAATGCTATCTCTAGCAATGTCTCGAACTTTTGGAAATTCGTAAACACTAAGCGTGGCGGTCATAGTATTCCTGGCAAGGTGCATCTCGATCAAGCCTCTGCCACGACTCACTCGTCAGCTGCCGATCTCTTTGCGGACTTTTTCGGATCTGTTTACACCCGTCCGTCCGGAGTGTTACCTGTGTTGAATCCTGGTTTGTCCCCCGGTGCTGGTGTAAACATACACTCGCTATCCGTCTCTATAGGTGATATTTATTCCAAGCTAGATTCACTCGATTCGGCCAAAGGCCCGGGTTTCGACGGTATCCCCCCTTTGTTTTTGAAGGAATACCGCTTTATTCTCTCCAGGCCTCTCTGGCATATCTTTAATTCCTCCCTAAAGAGTGGAATTTTTCCCCCAGCCTGGAAGACTAGTCTAGTAACCCCAGTATTTAAGGCAGGTGACCGCTCGGACGTGAAAAACTTCAGGCCGATTTGTAAACTATCTGTCCTGCCCAAACTCTTCGAGGAAATTGTAACAGAGACCGTAACGCCTCTTCTCACAAATGTCATCTGTAATGAGCAGCATGGATTCGTTCCCGAACGATCGACGGCGACTAATCTGGCGGTATACCACTGCTATGTCTCAGCAGCCCTCGATGCCGGGCTCCAGGTTGATACTGTATACACAGACTTCCGGAAGGCCTTTGATACGGTTGACCATGATATTTTACTTCAGAAATTATCTTCGATTGGTATTAGCGGGGCGTTCCTATCATGGGTTGGTAGCTATTTGGATGACCGGGTGCAAGTAGTTAAAGTGTTTGACCAACAATCAGCTCCTGTTAAAGTGAGCTCTGGCGTCCCTCAAGGATCGCACCTTGGTCCCCTTCTGTTCCTCATTTTTATCAATGACCTGAAGGATGTATTCCAGGACTGTAAATTTCTTATGTATGCCGATGATTTGAAGATATTTCGTACCATTCGCAGTGCACTCGACTCTAGTAAGATGCAGGATGACCTCGTTAGATTCGAGCAGTGGTGTACCGTCAATAAGATGCGGCTAAATACAGCTAAATGTGTGGTGTTGAGAACCCATAGAGCAAGGAGTGTCATTGTATCGCCATATAGTCTATGCGGTACCCCATTGAATGATGTGGACGAAGTCTGTGACCTTGGAGTTACGTTCACGACTAGGCTAGACTTTCGTAACCATTACCGGAATATCACTTGCAAAGCGATGAAAACCTTAGGATTTATAGCCCGTTTCGCAAAGCACTTCAGGCAATTGAAATCACTGAAGTTGTTGTATGTAGCACTGGTCAGACCCCAGTTAGAATATGCCTCGATAATTTGGAACCCAAAGCATAAGATATATGTCAGTTTAATCGAAAGGGTCCAGCATAAGTTCCTCCGGATGGCTATGAGAGCAATAGGTAGTCCTATGCTGTACAATGACCATGACTATGGTCCTGCCATGCTCAAAACAAGGCTCATCACTCTCAGTAACCGTCGTGTATGTACTGACCTATTGTTTCTGTATAGAATCATTCATGGACAGATAAACTGTAATGATCTCGTGGCATCAATACACTTTCAGGCCCCTGAACGTTTATTGCGTCTGAGACCCCTTTTTAAGCCGAAAGTTCCAGATTATTTTCATTATACAGCCGATCCCAAAAACCGCGCAATGGAGGAGGTCAATCAGCGCTTTGCGGACATTGATTTATTCACTGCATCACTTGATTCGTTTCGGAATCAGCTGCTTAATCGACTTTCCGCTTAACCTGTCAACTGCGTTGCGGCGTTTAGTGTTTATCGCGGCGTGTAGAATGTTTATTTCATTGTACTTATTCTGTAATACTATGTACTCTAAAGGGTTTTTTGCCCGTTAATAATAATAATAATAATAATAATAATAATAATAATAATAATCGTCGGACATGACGGTGGCGGGCCAATCTAGTCCCGGGGTCGTGGGGACGACCCTATAATCGTTGGACATGACGGTGGCGGGCCAATCTAGTCCCGGGGTTGTGGGGACGACCCTACAGTCGTCGGACATTTCGACGGCTTGCCAACTTTGGCCCGGGGTCGTGGGGACGATCCAATAGTCGTCGGACATGTCGGCGGCTGGCCAACCTAGACCCGGGGTCGTGGGCACGACCCTATATTCGTCGGACAAGTCGGCGGCGGGCCAACCTAGTCCCGGGGTCGTGGGGACGACCCTATAATCGTCGGACAAGCCGGCGGCTGGCCAACTTTGGCCCGTGGTCGTGGGGACGATCCGATAGTCGTTGGACATGACGGTGGCGGGCCAATCTAGTCCGGGCTCGTGGGGACGACCCTATAGCCGTCGGACTTATCGGTGGCGGGCCAATCTAGTCCGGGGTCGTGGGGACGACCCTATAGTCGTCGGACAAGTCGGCAGCTTGCCAACTTTGGCACGGAGTCGTGGGGACGACCCTACAGTCGTCGGACAACTCGGCGGCGAGCCAATCTAGTCCCGCGGTCGTGGGCACGACCCTATAGTCGTCGGACAAGTCAGCGGCTGGCCAACATTGGCCCGTGGTAGTGGGGACGACCCTATAGTCGTCGGACACATCAGCGGCTGGCCAACTTTGGCCCGGGGTCGTGGGGACGACCCTACAGTCGTCGGACAAGTCGGCGGCGAGCCAATCTAGTCCCGCGGTCGTGGGGACGACCCTATAGTCGTCGGACAAGTCAGCGGCTGGCCAACATTGGCCCGTGATCGTGGGGACGGCCCTATAGTCGTCGGATATGTCGGCGGCTGGCCAACTTTGGCCCGTGGTCGTGGGGACGACCCTATAGTCGTCGGAAATGACGGTGGCGGGCCAACCTAGTCCCGGGGTCGTGGGGACGACCCTATAGTCGTCGGACAAGTCGGCAGCTTGCCAACTTTGGCACGGAGTCGTGGGGACGACCCTACAGTCGTCGGACAACTCGGCGGCGAGCCAATCTAGTCCCGCGGTCGTGGGCACGACCCTATAGTCGTCGGACAAGTCAGCGGCTGGCCAACATTGGCCCGTGGTAGTGGGGACGACCCTATAGTCGTCGGACACATCAGCGGCTGGCCAACTTTGGCCCGGGGTCGTGGGGACGACCCTATATTCGTCGGACAAGTCGGCGGCGGGCCAACCTAGTCCCGGGGTCGTGGGGACGACCCTATAATCGTCGGACAAGCCGGCGGCTGGCCAACTTTGGCCCGTGGTCGTGGGGACGATCCGATAGTCGTTGGACATGACGGTGGCGGGCCAATCTAGTCCGGGCTCGTGGGGACGACCCTATAGCCGTCGGACTTATCGGTGGCGGGCCAATCTAGTCCGGGGTCGTGGGGACGACCCTATAGTCTTTGGACATGTCGGCGGCGGGCCAACTTTGGCCCGTGGTCGTAGGGACGACCCTACAGTCGTCGGACATTTCGGCGGCTTGCCAACTTTGGCCCGGGGTCGTGGGGACGACCCTATAGTCGTCGGACATGACGGTGGCGGACCAATCTAGTCCCGGGGTCGTGGGGACGACCCTATAGTCGTCGGACATGTCGGCGGCTGGCCAAAATTGGCCCGAGGTCGTAGGGGCGACCCTATAGTCGTCGGACATGTCGGCGGCTGGCCAACCTAGTCCCGAGGTCGTCGGACTTGACGGTGGCGGGCCAATCTAGTCCCGGGGTCGTGGGGACGACCCTACAGTCGTCGGACATTTCGGCGGCTTGCCAACTTTGGCCCGGGGTCGTGGGGGCGACCCTATAGTCGTCGGACTTGACGGTGGCGGGCCAATCTAGTCCCGGGGTCGTGGGGACGACCCTACAGTCGTCGGACATTTCGGCGTCTTGCCAACTTTGGCCCGGGGTCGTGGGGACGACCCTATAGTCGTCGGACATGACGGTGGCGGACCAATCTAGTCCCGGGGTCGTGGGGACGACCCTATAGTCGTCGGACATGTCGGCGGCTGGCCAACTTTGGCCCGTGGTCGTGGGGACGATCCAAAAGTCGTCGGACATGTCGGCGGCTGGCCAACTTTGGCGCGTGGTCGTGGGGACGATCCGATTGTCGTCGGACATGTCGGCGGCTGGCCAACCTAGACCCGGGGTCGTGGGGACGACCCTATAGTCTTCGGACATGACGGTGGCGGGCCAATCTAGTCCCGGGGTCGTGGGGACGACCCTACAGTCGTCGGACATTTCGGCGGCTTGCCAACTTTGGCCCGGGGTCGTGGGGGCGACCCTATAGTCGTCGGACTTGACGGTGGCGGGCCAATCTAGTCCCGGGGTCGTGGGGACGACCCTACAGTCGTCGGACATTTCGGCGTCTTGCCAACTTTGGCCCGGGGTCGTGGGGGCGACCCTATAGTCGTCGGACTTGACGGTGGCGGGCCAATCTAGTCCCGGGGTCGTGGGGACGACCCTACAGTCGTCGGACATTTCGGCGTCTTGCCAACTTTGGCCCGGGGTCGTGGGGACGACCCTATAGTCGTCGGACATGACGGTGGCGGACCAATCTAGTCCCGGGGTCGTGGGGACGACCCTATAGTCGTCGGACATGTCGGCGGCTGGCCAACTTTGGCCCGTGGTCGTGGGGACGATCCAAAAGTCGTCGGACATGTCGGCGGCTGGCCAACTTTGGCGCGTGGTCGTGGGGACGATCCGATTGTCGTCGGACATGTCGGCGGCTGGCCAACCTAGACCCGGGGTCGTGGGGACGACCCTATAGTCTTCGGACATGACGGTAGCGGGCCAATCTAGACCCGAGGTCGTGAGGACGACCCTATAGTCGTTGGACATGTCAGCGGCTGGCCAACTTTGGCCCGGTGTCGTGGGGACGACCCTATAGTCGTCGGACATGTCGGCGGCTGGCCAACTTTGGCCCGGTGTCGTGGGGACGACTCTATAGTCGTCGGACATGTCGGCGGCTGGCCAACCTAGACCCGGGGTCATGGGGACGACCCTATTGTCGTCGGACATGACGGTGGCGGGCCAATCTAGTCCCGGGGTCGTGGGGACGACCCTATAGTCGTCGGACAAGTCGGCGGCGGGCCAAGCTTGTCCCGGGGTCGTGGGGACGACCCTATTGTCGTCGGACATGACGGTGGCGGGCCAATCTAGTCGAGGGGTCGTGGGGACGACCCTATAGTCGTCGGACAAGTCGGCGGCGGGCCAAGCTTGTCCCGGGGTCGTGGGGACGACCCTATAATCGTCGGACATGACGGTGGCGGGCCAATCTAGTCCCGGGGTCGTGGGGACGACCCTATAATCGTTGGACATGACGGTGGCGGGCCAATATAGTCCCGGGGTCGTAGGGACGACCCTATAGTCGTCGGACATGTTGGCGATTGGCCAACATTGACCCGGGGTCGTCGGGACGACCCTATAGTCGTCGGATATGTCGGCGGCTGGCCAACCTAGTTCCGGGGTCGTGGGGACGACCCTATAGTCGTCGGACATGTCGGCGGCTGGCCAACTTTGGCCCGTGGTCGTGGGGACGACCCTATAGTTGTTGGACATGACGGTGGCGGGCTAATCTAGTCCCTGGGTCGTAGGGACGACCCTATAGTCGTTGGACATGTCGGCGATTGGCCAACATTGGCCCGGGGTCGTGGGGACGACCCTATAGTCGTCGGACATGTCGGCGGCTGGCCAACTTTGGCGCGTGGTCGTGGGGACGATCCGATTGTCGTCGGACATGTCGGCGGCTGGCCAACTTTGGCCCGTGGTCGTGGGGACGATCCAATAGTCGTCGGACATGTCGGCGGCTGGCCAACTTTGGCGCGTGGTCGTGGGGACGATCCGATTGTCGTCGGACATGTCGGCGGCTGGCCAACCTAGACCCGGGGTCGTGGGGACGACCCTATTGTCGTCGGACATGGCGGTGGCGGGCCAATCTAGTCCCGTGGTCGTGGGGACGACCCTATAGTCTTCGGACATGACGGTAGCGGGCCAATCTAGACCCGAGGTCCTGGGGACGACCCTATAGTAGTCGGACATGTCGGCGGCTGTCCAACTTTGGCCCGGTGTCGTGGGGACGACTCTATAGTCGTCGGATATGTCGGCGGCTGGCCAACCTAGACCCGGGGTCGTGGAGACGACCCTATTGTCGTCGGACATGACGGTGGCGGGCCAATCTAGTCCCGGGGTCGTGGGGATGACCCTATAGTCGTCGGACAAGTCGGCGGCGGGCCAAGCTTGTCCCGGGGTCGTGGGGACGACCCTATAATCAAGTCTTCGTTAAGCCGCCGAGTTGACAGGTCGATTGTTTTGATTGCGCGAACGTTAGCACGTGCCCGTCCGTGTGACACATACCAGTCCCCGCGACCGTTATCTCCGAGCGTTTTTCGCATCTTTCCGTATCAATTTACTGGTACGTTTTGCCGAGTTTTTGACGAATAGTCTAATTGTGGGTGCTGTGCTATTGTGTGGGCCCTCTCTGCCGCACGGATTCAAGGCGAACGTCATCTTAGCTTCCAATTAGTTGTCTGGCCTGTCAGTGTTGACACCGAAATCATGAGCGCCAAGAAATACAAGGGTTGCAGTGCCGCAGTTGCCAATCCGGTCACCTGCCCTGGTTGTGTAATGGTCAGCCACCCGGGACCCACATGTCTTGGCCGTACTGGTCATCCATGGTTTGATGGACAACTTTTGGATTGTCGATCGAGATCCACCGGGCCAGCGATTACCGTTAGCCAAGCCAGCGCTTCACCGGTACAATCACTCGCAGCAATACCTACTGCCACACTACAGTTTCTCTCGGCATTACCCTCGGCTAGCGACATGAGGGAGATGATGAGCGACTTAATTAAGAAGGAGCTCGCGGCATTTAAAGATGAAATACTCTCCGGTATCAGGATGGACCTAGCGGTTATGAGGACGGAGATGGGATCATTGTCTGAGCGAGTAAGGGTCCTCGAAGAAACTCCCGCCAATTCCGCAGCGCAGACGCTCTCTCCAGCGATGGACGACATAGTCGCCGAGTTGAACGACAGGGAGGTGCGCGCCGGAAACTTGATAATATTCGGGGTTCCTGAGCCTCAAGAGTCCACGGCGGAGCGTGCAAGGTCGGTCGATGCGGATAGCGTACGAGCTGTACTTACAGCAATTTGCCCCCTCGGCACCCAGGAGTTGGATACGCGTCGTATCGGTAAATCAGGGGGAACATCCTGTAGGCCCTTATGCGTTAGTCTCAACTCTGCAGCGGAGGCGAGGAAGTTCCTCCAGAATAAGCACCGGTACAAAGGGCCTTTCAAGATATCAGACGACAAGACCATCCTCCAACGTGGGACTCTTACGCAGCTTAGGGCGACTCTGCGTGACCTTCACGAACGCGGAGAGACCCACATGACTATTCGGTACGTCCGAGGTGTGCCGAAAATTATGCCGGATAACCGTCGTCGCGAGTCCACGCAAAAAAACTGACCCACGACCCTTTAGTGTATTTCCAGAATGTACGTGGTCTTCGCACAAAACTGGACTTTTTAATTAATTCGCTTCTCACATCAGCTGTATCATATGACATAATTATTCTAGTCGAGACCTGGCTCAACTCTGCTATTTCTTCCTTCGAGTTGGGTTTAACTAATTATGCAGTGTACAGATGCGATAGATCCCTTGATACAAGTAGCCACTTGAGAGGTGGCGGAGTCCTTATCGCGGTCAAAAAGTCGATACCTTCTAGTCCCGTTAGTGTCAGCTGTGCAGATGTTGAACAATTATTTGTGAGAGTCCACCTCCTTAATAATAAGTACTTATTACTAGGGGCTATTTACTTGCCGCCTGCATCCCGGCCTACCCTTTATGAGAAACACGCGGACTGTATCACTGAGTTATATCTTAAATATAGCAACGACATATTTTTGCTGTACGGGGATTATAATCTCCCGCATGCTATCTGGTACAGAGACTCAGGCCAGTCTTGCTTTAGGAAGCCAGGAATGTCGATGAATGAATCGATGGCGGTTGACCTTCTCCTTGGATGCGTTGGCTACTGTAACTTAATCCAAGTGAACACGGTGTTTAATGTCTGCGACGGTATGCTCGATCTTATTTTTGTTAGCGATTCGAAGGTTACTGTTGATCGGGTCCTCGACGCTTTAATTGCGCCCGATGCCTACCATCCGCCCCTTTATTTGAAGTTTAACGAACTTGACGTAGTAGTGGAGTATTTCAACTCGGTGGATTGGGATATGGTGACCGGTAATACCGACCCATGTGTTGCCCTGGAGCGTTTGTACGGCCACATTAACCAAGCAATTAACGCCTTCATTCCGATCCGGACGGTTCATCGCTCCACGTTTCCGCAGTGGTTTTCCCCACGATTGAGGTCCCTGATTCGTGAGAAGAAGAAAGCGCATATAGTCTTTAAGCGGTCATGTGCATACAGCGACTACATGATCTTTTCCCACCTCAGATCACAGTGCAAGAAAGCCTTACTTCGGGATCACCGTATTCATATTGAGGGTGTCGAGAATGCTATCTCTAGCAATGTCTCGAACTTTTGGAAATTCGTAAACACTAAGCGTGGCGGTCATAGTATTCCTGGCAAGGTGCATCTCGATCAAGCCTCTGCCACGACTCACTCGTCAGCTGCCGATCTCTTTGCGGACTTTTTCGGATCTGTTTACACCCGTCCGTCCGGAGTGTTACCTGTGTTGAATCCTGGTTTGTCCCCCGGTGCTGGTGTAAACATACACTCGCTATCCGTCTCTATAGGTGATATTTATTCCAAGCTAGATTCACTCGATTCGGCCAAAGGCCCGGGTTTCGACGGTATCCCCCCTTTGTTTTTGAAGGAATACCGCTTTATTCTCTCCAGGCCTCTCTGGCATATCTTTAATTCCTCCCTAAAGAGTGGAATTTTTCCCCCAGCCTGGAAGACTAGTCTAGTAACCCCAGTATTTAAGGCAGGTGACCGCTCGGACGTGAAAAACTTCAGGCCGATTTGTAAACTATCTGTCCTGCCCAAACTCTTCGAGGAAATTGTAACAGAGACCGTAACGCCTCTTCTCACAAATGTCATCTGTAATGAGCAGCATGGATTCGTTCCCGAACGATCGACGGCGACTAATCTGGCGGTATACCACTGCTATGTCTCAGCAGCCCTCGATGCCGGGCTCCAGGTTGATACTGTATACACAGACTTCCGGAAGGCCTTTGATACGGTTGACCATGATATTTTACTTCAGAAATTATCTTCGATTGGTATTAGCGGGGCGTTCCTATCATGGGTTGGTAGCTATTTGGATGACCGGGTGCAAGTAGTTAAAGTGTTTGACCAACAATC
Organism: Andrena praecox; assembly: GCA_963932275.1. Lineage (NCBI taxonomy): Eukaryota > Metazoa > Arthropoda > Insecta > Hymenoptera > Andrenidae > Andrena > Andrena praecox. The sequence continues at coordinate 1,446,355 of CAWVQO010000615.1, read as the reverse complement.
AGCTCCTGTTAAAGTGAGCTCTGGCGTCCCTCAAGGATCGCACCTTGGTCCCCTTCTGTTCCTCATTTTTATCAATGACCTGAAGGATGTATTCCAGGACTGTAAATTTCTTATGTATGCCGATGATTTGAAGATATTTCGTACCATTCGCAGTGCACTCGACTCTAGTAAGATGCAGGATGACCTCGTTAGATTCGAGCAGTGGTGTACCGTCAATAAGATGCGGCTAAATACAGCTAAATGTGTGGTGTTGAGAACCCATAGAGCAAGGAGTGTCATTGTATCGCCATATAGTCTATGCGGTACCCCATTGAATGATGTGGACGAAGTCTGTGACCTTGGAGTTACGTTCACGACTAGGCTAGACTTTCGTAACCATTACCGGAATATCACTTGCAAAGCGATGAAAACCTTAGGATTTATAGCCCGTTTCGCAAAGCACTTCAGGCAATTGAAATCACTGAAGTTGTTGTATGTAGCACTGGTCAGACCCCAGTTAGAATATGCCTCGATAATTTGGAACCCAAAGCATAAGATATATGTCAGTTTAATCGAAAGGGTCCAGCATAAGTTCCTCCGGATGGCTATGAGAGCAATAGGTAGTCCTATGCTGTACAATGACCATGACTATGGTCCTGCCATGCTCAAAACAAGGCTCATCACTCTCAGTAACCGTCGTGTATGTACTGACCTATTGTTTCTGTATAGAATCATTCATGGACAGATAAACTGTAATGATCTCGTGGCATCAATACACTTTCAGGCCCCTGAACGTTTATTGCGTCTGAGACCCCTTTTTAAGCCGAAAGTTCCAGATTATTTTCATTATACAGCCGATCCCAAAAACCGCGCAATGGAGGAGGTCAATCAGCGCTTTGCGGACATTGATTTATTCACTGCATCACTTGATTCGTTTCGGAATCAGCTGCTTAATCGACTTTCCGCTTAACCTGTCAACTGCGTTGCGGCGTTTAGTGTTTATCGCGGCGTGTAGAATGTTTATTTCATTGTACTTATTCTGTAATACTATGTACTCTAAAGGGTTTTTTGCCCGTTAATAATAATAATAATAATAATAATAATAATAATAATAATAATCGTCGGACATGACGGTGGCGGGCCAATCTAGTCCCGGGGTCGTGGGGACGACCCTATAATCGTTGGACATGACGGTGGCGGGCCAATCTAGTCCCGGGGTTGTGGGGACGACCCTACAGTCGTCGGACATTTCGACGGCTTGCCAACTTTGGCCCGGGGTCGTGGGGACGATCCAATAGTCGTCGGACATGTCGGCGGCTGGCCAACCTAGACCCGGGGTCGTGGGCACGACCCTATAGTCGTCGGACATGTCGGCGGGTGGCCAACCTAGTCCCGAGGTCGTGGGGACGACCCTATAGTCGTCGGATATGTCGGCGGCTTGCCAACTTTGGCCCGGGGTCGTGGGGACGATCCAATAGTCGTCGGACATGTCGGCGGCTGGTCAACTTTGGCCCGTGATCGTGGGGATGGCCCTATAGTCGTCGGATATGTCGGCGGCTGGCCAACTTTGGCCCGTGGTCGTGGGGACGACCCTATAGTCGTCGGAAATGACGGTGGCGGGCCAACCTAGTCCCGGGGTCGTGGGGACGACTCTATAGTCGTCGGACATGTCGGCGGCTGGTCAACTTTGGCCCGTGGTTGTGGGAACGACCCTATAGTCGTTGGACATGTCAGCGGCTGGCCAACTTTGGCCCGGTGTCGTGGGGACGACCCAATAGTCGTCGGACATGTCGGCGGCTGGCCAGCTTTGGCCTGGTGTCGTGGGGACGACTGTATAGTTGTCGGACATTTCGGCGGCAGGCCAACTTTGGCCCCTGGTCATGGGGACGACCCTATAATCGTCGGACATGTCGGCAGCTGGCCAACCTAGACCCGGGGTCGTGGGTGCGACCCTATTGTCGTCGGACAAGTCGGCGGTGGGCCAACCTAGTCCCGGGGTCGTGGGGACGACCCTATAGTCATCGGACATGTCGGCGGCTGGCCAACCTAGTCCGGGGTCGTGGGGACGACCCAATAGTCGTCGGACATGTCGGCGGCTGGCCAACTTTGGCCTGGTGTCGTGGGGACGACTGTATAGTTGTCGGACATTTCGGCGGCAGGCCAACTTTGGCCCCTGGTCATGGGGACGACCCTATAATCGTCGGACATGTCGGCAGCTGGCCAACCTAGACCCGGGGTCGTGGGGACGACCCTATTGTCGTCGGACAAGTCGGCGGTGGGCCAACCTAGTCCCGGGGTTGTGGGGACGACCCTACAGTCGTCGGACATTTCGACGGCTTGCCAACTTTGGCCCGGGGTCGTGGGGACGATCCAATAGTCGTCGGACATGTCGGCGGCTGGTCAACTTTGGCCCGTGGTCGTGGGGACGACCCTATAGTCGTTGGACATGTCAGCGGCTGGCCAACTTTGGCCCGGTGTCGTGGGGACGACCCAATAGTCGTCGGACATGTCGGCGGCTGGCCAACTTTGGCCCGGTGTCGTGGGGACGACTCTATAGTCGTCGGACATGTCGGCGGCTGGCCAACCTAGACCCGGGGTCGTGGGCACGACCCTATAATCGTCGGACATGTCGGCGGGTGGCCAACCTAGTCCCGAGGTCGTGGGGACGACCCTATAGTCGTCGGATATGTCGGCGGCTTGCCAACTTTGGCCCGGGGTCGTGGGGACGACCCTATAGTCGTCGGACATGTCGGCGGCTGGTCAACTTTGGCCCGGTGTCGTGGGGACGTCTCTATAGTCGTCGGACATGACGGTGGCGGGCCAATCTAGTCTCGCGGTCGTGGGGACGACCCTATAATCGTCGGACATGACGTTGGCGGGCCAATCTAGCCCCGGGGTCGTGGGGACGACCCTATAGTCGTCGGACATGTCGGCGGCTGGTCAACTTTGGCCCGTGGTCGTGGGGACGACCCTATAGTCGTCGGACAAGACGGTGGCGGACCAATCTAGTCCCGGGGTCGTGGGGACGACTCTATAGTCGTCGGACATGTCGGCGGCTGGCCAACTTTGGCCCGTGGTGGTGGGGACGATCCAATAGTCGTCGGACATGTCGGCGGCTGGCCAACTTTGGCCCGTGGTTGTGGGGACGACCCTATAATCGTTGGACTTGACGGTGGCGGGCCAATCTAGTCCCGGGGTCGTAGGGACGACCCTATAGTCGTCGGACATGTCGGCGATAGGCCAACATTGGCCCGGGGTCGTGGCGACGACCCTATAGTCGTCGGACATGTCGGCGGCTGGCCAACCTAGTCCCGAGGTCGTGGGGACGACCCTATAGTCGTCGGACTTGTCGGGGGCGGGCCAATCTATTCCCGGGGTCGTTTGGACGACTCTATAGTCGTCGGACATGTCGGCAGCTGGGCAACCTAGACCCGGGGTCGTGGGGACGACCCTATTGTCGTCGGACATGACGGTGGCGGGCCAATCTAGTCCCGGGATCGTGGAGACGACCCTATAGTCGTCGGACAAGTCGGCGGCGGGCCAAGCTTGTCCCGGGGTCGTGGGGACGACCCTATATTCGTCGGACATGACGGTGGCGGGCCAATCTAGTCCCGGGGTCGTGGGGACGACCCTATAGTCTTCGGACATGACGGTAGCGGGCCAATCTAGACCCGAGGTCGTGGGGACGACCCTATAGTAGTCGGACATGTCGGCGGCTGTCCAACTTTGGCGCGGTGTCGTGGGGACGACTCTATAGTCGTCGGACATTTCGGCGGCTTGCCAACTTTGGCCCGGGGTCGTGGGGACGACCCTATATTCGTCGGACAAGTCGGCGGCGGGCCAACCTTGTCCCGGGGTCGTGGGGACGACCCTATAGTCGTCGGACAAGTCGGCGGCGGGCCAATCTAGTCCCGGGGTCGTGGGGACGACCGTATAGTCGTCGGACAAGACGGCGGCTGGACATCTTTGGCCCGGGGTCGTGGGGACGACCCTATAGTCGTCGGACATGTTGGCGGCTTGTCAGCCTAGTCCCAGGGTCGTGGGTACGACCCTATAGTCGTCGGACAAGTCGGCGGCGGGCCAACCTTGTCCCGGGGTCGTGGGGACGACCCTATAGTCGTCGGACATGTCGGCGGCTGGCCAACTTTGGCCCGGTGTCGTGGGGACGTCTCTATAGTCGTCGGAAATGTCGGCGGCTGGCCAACCTGGACCCGGGGTCGTGGGGACGACCCTATTGTCGTCGGACATGACGGTGGCGGGCCAATCTAGTCTCGCGGTCGTGGGGACGACCCTATAATCGTCGGACATGACGTTGGCGGGCCAATCTAGCCCCGGGGTCGTGGGGACGACCCTATAGTCGTCGGACATGTCGGCGGCTGGTCAACTTTGGCCCGGTGTCGTGGGGACGTCTCTATAGTCGTCGGAAATGTCGGCGGCTGGCCAACCTGGACCCGGGGTCGTGGGGACGACCCTATTGTCGTCGGACATGACGGTGGCGGGCCAATCTAGACTCGCGGTCGTGGGGACGACCCTATAATCGTCGGACATGACGTTGGCGGGCCAATCTAGCCCCGGGGTCGTGGGGACGACCCTATAGTCGTCGGACATGTCGGCGGCTGGCCAACTTTGGCCCCGTGTCGTGGGGACGACTCTATAGTCGTCGGAAATGTCGGCGGTTGGCCAACCTGGACCCGGGGTCTTGGGGACGACCCTATCGTCGTCGGACATGACGGTGGCGGGCCAATCTAGTCTCGGGGTCGTGGGGACGACCCTATAGTCGTCGGACATGTCGGCGTGTGGCCAACTTTGGCCCGGGGTCGTGGGGACGACTCTATAGTCGTCGGAAATGTCGGCGGCTGTCAACCTGTACTCGGGGTCGTGGGGACGACCCTATAGTCGTCGGACATGTCGGCGGCTGGTCAACTTTGGCCCGTGGTCGTGGGGACGACCCTATAGGCGTCGGACAAGACGGTGGCGGACCAATCTAGTCCCGGGGTCGTGGGGACGACTCTATAGTCGTCGGACATGTCGGCGGCTGGCCAACTTTGGCCCGTGGTGGTGGGGACGATCCAATAGTCGTCGGACATGTCGGCGGCTGGCCAACTTTGGCCCGTGGTTGTGGGGACGACCCTATAGTCGTTGGACATGTCAGCGGCTGGCCAACTTTGGCCCGGTGTCGTGGGGACGACCCAATAGTCGTCGGACAAGTCGGCGGCGGGCCAACCTTGTCCCGGGGTCGTGGGGACGACCCTATAGTCGTCGGACATGTCGGCGGCTGGCCAACTTTGGCCCGGTGTCGTGGGGACGACTCTATAGTCGTCGGAAATGTCGGCGGCTGGCCAACCTGGACCCGGGGTCGTGGGGACGACCCTATTGTCGTCGGACATGACGGTGGCGGGCCAATCTAGTCTCGCGGTCGTGGGGACGACCCTACAATCGTCGGACATGACGGTGGCGGGCCAATCTAGTCCCGGGGTCGTGGGGACGACCCTATAGTCGTCGGACATGTTGGCGGCTGGCCAACTTTGGCCCGGTGTCGTGTGGACGACCCTATAGTCGTCGGACATTTCGGCGGCATGCCAACTTTGGCCCGTGGTCGTGGGGACGACCCTATAGTTGTTGGACATGACGGTGGCGGGCTAATCTAGTCCCGGGGTCGTAGGGACGACCCTATAGTCGTTGGACATGTCGGCGATTGGCCAACATTGGCCCGGGGTCGTGGGGACGACCCTATAGTCGTCGGACATGTCGGCGGCTGGCCAACCTAGTCCCGGGGTCGTGGGGACGACCCTATTGTCGTCGGACATGGCGGTGGCGGGCCAATCTAGTCCCGTGGTCGTGGGGACGACCCTATAGTCTTCGGACATGACGGTAGCGGGCCAATCTAGACCCGAGGTCCTGGGGACGACCCTATAGTAGTCGGACATGTCGGCGGCTGTCCAACTTTGGCCCGGAGTCGTGGGGACGACCCTATAGTCGTTGGACATGTCAGCGGCTGGCCAACTTTGGCCCGGTGTCGTGGGGACGACCCAATAGTCGTCGGACATGTTGACAAGGTTGACAAGACGCCAAAATGTTCGACGAATATAGGGTCGTCCCCACGACCCCGGGCTAAAGATGGCATCCCGCCGAAATGTCCGACGACTATAGGGTCGACCCCACGACCGCGGGACTAGGCTGAAAAGCCGCCAACATGTCCGACGACTATAGGGTCGTCCCCACGACCCCGGGCCAAAGTTGGCAAGCCGCCGAAATGTCCGACGACTGTAGGGTCGTCCCCAAGACCCCGGGACTAGATTGGCCCGCCACCGTCAATTCCGACGACTATAGGGTCGTCCCCACGACCCCGGGCCAAAGTTGGCAAGCCGCCGAAATGTCCGACGACTGTAGGGTCGTCCCCACGACCCCGGGACTAGATTGGCCCGCCACCGTCAAGTCCGACGACTATAGGGTCGTCCACACGACCCCGGGACTAGATTGGCCCGCCACCGTCATGTCCGACGACAATAGGGTCGTCCCCACGACCCCGGGTCCAGGTTGGCCAGGCTCCGACATTTCCGACGACTATAGAGTCGTCCCTACGACACCGGGACAAATGGCCAGCCGCCGACATGTCCGACGACTATAGGGTCGTCCCCACCACCCCGGGCCAAAGTTGGCAAGCCGCCGAAATGTCCGACGACTCTAGGGTCGTCCCCAAGACCCCGGGACTAGATTGGCCCGCCACCGTCAAGTCCGACGACTATAGGGTCGTCCCCACGACCTCGGGACTAGGTTGGCCAGCCGCCGACATGTCCGATGACTATAGGGTCGTCCCCACGACCCCGGGCCAATGTTGGCCAATCGCCGACATGTCCGACGACTATAGGGTCGTCCATACGACCCCGGGACTAAATTGGCCCGCCACCGTCATGTCCAACGACTATAGGGTCGTCCCCACGACCCCGGGTCTAGGTTGACAAGACGCCAAAATGTTCGACGAATATAGGGTCGTCCCCACGACCCCGGGCTAAAGATGGCATGCCGCCGAAATGTCCGACCACTATAGGGTCGTCCCCACGACCGCGGGACTAGGCTGACAAGCCGCCAACGTGTCCGACGACTATAGGGTCGTCCCCACGACCCCGGGCCAAAGTAGGCCAGCCGCCGACATGTCCGACGACTATAGGGTCGTCCCCACGACCCCGAGACTAGATTGGCCCGCCACCGTCATGTCCGACGACAATAGGGTCGTCCCCACGACCCCGGGTCCAGGTTGGCCAGGCTCCGACATTTCCGACGACTATAGAGTCGTCCCCACCACCCCGGGCCAAAGTTGGCAAGCCGCCGAAATGTCCGACGACTCTAGGGTCGTCCCCAAGACCCCGGGACTAGATTGGCCGGCCACCGTCATGTCCGACGACTATAGGGTCGTCCCCACGACCCCGAGACTAGATTGGCCCGCCACCGTCATGTCCGACGACAATAGGGTCGTCCCCACGACCCCGGGTCCAGGTTGGCCAAGCGCCGACATTTCCGACGACTATAGACGCGTCCCCACGACACCGGGCCAAAGTTGGCCAGCCGCCGACATGTCCGACGACTATAGGGTCGTCCCCACGACCCCGGGCCAAAGTTGGTCAGCTGCCGAAATGTCCGACGACTATAGGGTCGTCCCCACGACCGCGGGACTAGGCTGACAAGCCGCCAACATGTCCGACGACTATAGGGTCGTCCCCACGACCCCGGGCCAAAGTTGGCCAGCCGCCGACATGTCCGACGACTATAGGGTCGTCCCCACGACCCCGGGCCAATGTTGGCCAATCGCCGTCATGTCCGACGACAATAGGGTCGTCCCCACGACCCCGGGTCCAGGTTGGCCAGGCTCCGACATTTCCGACGACTATAGAGTCGTCCCCACCACCCCGGGCCAAAGTTGGCAAGCCGCCGAAATGTCCGACGACTCTAGGGTCGTCCCCAAGACCCCGGGACTAGATTGGCCCGCCACCGTCATGTCCGACGACTATAGGGTCGTCCCCACGACCCCGAGACTAGATTGGCCCGCCACCGTCATGTCCGACGACAATAGGGTCGTCCCCACGACCCCGGGTCCAGGTTGGCCAAGCGCCGACATTTCCGACGACTATAGACGCGTCCCCACGACACCGGGCCAAAGTTGGCCAGCCGCCGACATGTCCGACGACTATAGGGTCGTCCCCACGACCCCGGGCCAAAGTTGGTCAGCCGCCGACATTTCCGACGACTATAGGGTCGTCCCCACGACCCCGGGCCAATGTTGGCCAGCCGCCGACATGTTCAACGACTATTGGGCCGTCCCCACGACCACGGGCCAAAGTTGACCAGCCGCCGACATGTCCGACGACTATAGGGTCGTCCCCACGACCCGGGACTAGACTGGCCCGCCACCGTCATGTCCGACGACTATATGGTCGTCCCCACGACCACGGGCCAATGTAGGCCAGCCGCTGACTTGTCCGACGACTATAGGGTCGTCCCCACGACCCCGGGACTAGGTAGGCCCGCCTCCGACTTGTCTGACGACTATAGGGTCGTCCCCACGACCCCGGGACTAGATTGGCCCGCTACCGTTATGTCCGACGAATATAGGGTCGTCCCCACGACCACGGGCCAAAGTTGGCCAGCCGCCGACATGTCCGACGACTATAGGGTCGTCCCCACGACCCGGGCCAAAGTTGGCAAGCCGCCGAAATGTCCGACGACTCTAGGGTCGTCCCCAAGACCCCGGGACTAGATTGGCCCGCCACCGTCAAGTCCGACGACTATAGGGTCGTCCCCACGACCTCGGGACTAGGTTGGCCAGCCGCCGACATGTCCGATGACTATAGGGTCGTCCCCACGACCCCGGGCCAATGTTGGCCAATCGCCGACATGTCCGACGACTATAGGGTCGTCCATACGACCCCGGGACTAAATTGGCCCGCCACCGTCATGTCCAACGACTATAGGGTCGTCCCCACGACCCCGGGTCTAGGTTGACAAGACGCCAAAATGTTCGACGAATATAGGGTCGTCCCCACGACCCCGGGCTAAAGATGGCATGCCGCCGAAATGTCCGACCACTATAGGGTCGTCCCCACGACCGCGGGACTAGGCTGACAAGCCGCCAACATGTCCGACGACTATAGGGTCGTCCCCACGACCCCGGGCCAAAGTAGGCCAGCCGCCGACATGTCCGACGACTATAGGGTCGTCCCCACGACCCCGAGACTAGATTGGCCCGCCACCGTCATGTCCGACGACAATAGGGTCGTCCCCACGACCCCGGGTCCAGGTTGGCCAGGCTCCGACATTTCCGACGACTATAGAGTCGTCCCCACCACCCCGGGCCAAAGTTGGCAAGCCGCCGAAATGTCCGACGACTCTAGGGTCGTCCCCAAGACCCCGGGACTAGATTGGCCGGCCACCGTCATGTCCGACGACTATAGGGTCGTCCCCACGACCCCGAGACTAGATTGGCCCGCCACCGTCATGTCCGACGACAATAGGGTCGTCCCCACGACCCCGGGTCCAGGTTGGCCAAGCGCCGACATTTCCGACGACTATAGACGCGTCCCCACGACACCGGGCCAAAGTTGGCCAGCCGCCGACATGTCCGACGACTATAGGGTCGTCCCCACGACCCCGGGCCAAAGTTGGTCAGCTGCCGAAATGTCCGACGACTATAGGGTCGTCCCCACGACCTCGGGACTAGGTTGGCCAGCCGCCGACATGTCCGATGACTATAGGGTCGTCCCCACGACCCCGGGCCAATGTTGGCCAATCGCCGACATGTCCGACGACTATAGGGTCGTCCATACGACCCCGGGACTAAATTGGCCCGCCACCGTCATGTCCAACGACTATAGGGTCGTCCCCACGACCCCGGGTCTAGGTTGACAAGACGCCAAAATGTTCGACGAATATAGGGTCGTCCCCACGACCCCGGGCTAAAGATGGCATGCCGCCGAAATGTCCGACCACTATAGGGTCGTCCCCACGACCGCGGGACTAGGCTGACAAGCCGCCAACATGTCCGACGACTATAGGGTCGTCCCCACGACCCCGGGCCAAAGTAGGCCAGCCGCCGACATGTCCGACGACTATAGGGTCGTCCCCACGACCCCGAGACTAGATTGGCCCGCCACCGTCATGTCCGACGACAATAGGGTCGTCCCCACGACCCCGGGTCCAGGTTGGCCAGGCTCCGACATTTCCGACGACTATAGAGTCGTCCCCACCACCCCGGGCCAAAGTTGGCAAGCCGCCGAAATGTCCGACGACTCTAGGGTCGTCCCCAAGACCCCGGGACTAGATTGGCCGGCCACCGTCATGTCCGACGACTATAGGGTCGTCCCCACGACCCCGGGACTAGGTAGGCCCGCCTCCGACTTGTCTGACGACTATAGGGTCGTCCCCACGACCCCGGGACTAGATTGGCCCGCTACCGTTATGTCCGACGAATATAGGGTCGTCCCCACGACCACGGGCCAAAGTTGGCCAGCCGCCGACATGTCCGACGACTATAGGGTCGTCCCCACGACCCGGGCCAAAGTTGGCAAGCCGCCGAAATGTCCGACGACTGTAGGGTCGTCCCCAAGACCCCGGGACTAGATTGGCCCGCCACCGTCAAGTCCGACGACTATAGGGTCGTCCCCACGACCTCGGGACTAGGTTGGCCAAGCGCCGACATTTCCGACGACTATAGGGTCGTCCCCACGACCCCGAGACTAGATTGGCCCGCCACCGTCATGTCCGACGACAATAGGGTCGTCCCCACGACCCCGGGTCCAGGTTGGCCAAGCGCCGACATTTCCGACGACTATAGACGCGTCCCCACGACACCGGGCCAAAGTTGGCCAGCCGCCGACATGTCCGACGACTATAGGGTCGTCCCCACGACCCCGGGCCAAAGTTGGTCAGCCGCCGACATTTCCGACGACTATAGGGTCGTCCCCACGACCCCGGGCCAATGTTGGCCAGCCGCCGACATGTTCAACGACTATTGGGCCGTCCCCACGACCACGGGCCAAAGTTGACCAGCCGCCGACATGTCCGACGACTATAGGGTCGTCCCCACGACCCGGGACTAGACTGGCCCGCCACCGTCATGTCCGACGACTATATGGTCGTCCCCACGACCACGGGCCAATGTAGGCCAGCCGCTGACTTGTCCGACGACTATAGGGTCGTCCCCACGACCCCGGGACTAGGTAGGCCCGCCTCCGACTTGTCTGACGACTATAGGGTCGTCCCCACGACCCCGGGACTAGATTGGCCCGCTACCGTTATGTCCGACGAATATAGGGTCGTCCCCACGACCACGGGCCAAAGTTGGCCAGCCGCCGACATGTCCGACGACTATAGGGTCGTCCCCACGACCCGGGCCAAAGTTGGCAAGCCGCCGAAATGTCCGACGACTCTAGGGTCGTCCCCAAGACCCCGGGACTAGATTGGCCCGCCACCGTCAAGTCCGACGACTATAGGGTCGTCCCCACGACCTCGGGACTAGGTTGGCCAGCCGCCGACATGTCCGATGACTATAGGGTCGTCCCCACGACCCCGGGCCAATGTTGGCCAATCGCCGACATGTCCGACGACTATAGGGTCGTCCATACGACCCCGGGACTAAATTGGCCCGCCACCGTCATGTCCAACGACTATAGGGTCGTCCCCACGACCCCGGGTCTAGGTTGACAAGACGCCAAAATGTTCGACGAATATAGGGTCGTCCCCACGACCCCGGGCTAAAGATGGCATGCCGCCGAAATGTCCGACCACTATAGGGTCGTCCCCACGACCGCGGGACTAGGCTGACAAGCCGCCAACATGTCCGACGACTATAGGGTCGTCCCCACGACCCCGGGCCAAAGTAGGCCAGCCGCCGACATGTCCGACGACTATAGGGTCGTCCCCACGACCCCGAGACTAGATTGGCCCGCCACCGTCATGTCCGACGACAATAGGGTCGTCCCCACGACCCCGGGTCCAGGTTGGCCAGGCTCCGACATTTCCGACGACTATAGAGTCGTCCCCACCACCCCGGGCCAAAGTTGGCAAGCCGCCGAAATGTCCGACGACTCTAGGGTCGTCCCCAAGACCCCGGGACTAGATTGGCCGGCCACCGTCATGTCCGACGACTATAGGGTCGTCCCCACGACCCCGAGACTAGATTGGCCCGCCACCGTCATGTCCGACGACAATAGGGTCGTCCCCACGACCCCGGGTCCAGGTTGGCCAAGCGCCGACATTTCCGACGACTATAGACGCGTCCCCACGACACCGGGCCAAAGTTGGCCAGCCGCCGACATGTCCGACGACTATAGGGTCGTCCCCACGACCCCGGGCCAAAGTTGGTCAGCTGCCGAAATGTCCGACGACTATAGGGTCGTCCCCACGACCTCGGGACTAGGTTGGCCAGCCGCCGACATGTCCGATGACTATAGGGTCGTCCCCACGACCCCGGGCCAATGTTGGCCAATCGCCGACATGTCCGACGACTATAGGGTCGTCCATACGACCCCGGGACTAAATTGGCCCGCCACCGTCATGTCCAACGACTATAGGGTCGTCCCCACGACCCCGGGTCTAGGTTGACAAGACGCCAAAATGTTCGACGAATATAGGGTCGTCCCCACGACCCCGGGCTAAAGATGGCATGCCGCCGAAATGTCCGACCACTATAGGGTCGTCCCCACGACCGCGGGACTAGGCTGACAAGCCGCCAACATGTCCGACGACTATAGGGTCGTCCCCACGACCCCGGGCCAAAGTAGGCCAGCCGCCGACATGTCCGACGACTATAGGGTCGTCCCCACGACCCCGAGACTAGATTGGCCCGCCACCGTCATGTCCGACGACAATAGGGTCGTCCCCACGACCCCGGGTCCAGGTTGGCCAGGCTCCGACATTTCCGACGACTATAGAGTCGTCCCCACCACCCCGGGCCAAAGTTGGCAAGCCGCCGAAATGTCCGACGACTCTAGGGTCGTCCCCAAGACCCCGGGACTAGATTGGCCGGCCACCGTCATGTCCGACGACTATAGGGTCGTCCCCACGACCCCGGGACTAGGTAGGCCCGCCTCCGACTTGTCTGACGACTATAGGGTCGTCCCCACGACCCCGGGACTAGATTGGCCCGCTACCGTTATGTCCGACGAATATAGGGTCGTCCCCACGACCACGGGCCAAAGTTGGCCAGCCGCCGACATGTCCGACGACTATAGGGTCGTCCCCACGACCCGGGCCAAAGTTGGCAAGCCGACTAAATGTCCGACGACTCTAGGGTCGTCCCCAAGACCCCGGGACTAGATTGGCCCGCCACCGTCAAGTCCGACGACTATAGGGTCGTCCCCACGACCTCGGGACTAGGTTGGCCAAGCGCCGACATTTCCGACGACTATAGACGCGTCCCCACGACACCGGGCCAAAGTTGGCCAGCCGCCGACATGTCCGACGACTATAGGGTCGTCCCCACGACCCCGGGTCCAGGTTGGCCAGGCTCCGACATTTCCGACGACTATAGAGTCGTCCCCACCACCCCGGGCCAAAGTTGGCAAGCCGCCGAAATGTCCGACGACTCTAGGGTCGTCCCCAAGACCCCGGGACTAGATTGGCCCGCCACCGTCATGTCCGACGACTATAGGGTCGTCCCCACGACCCCGAGACTAGATTGGCCCGCCACCGTCATGTCCGACGACAATAGGGTCGTCCCCACGACCCCGGGTCCAGGTTGGCCAAGCGCCGACATTTCCGACGACTATAGACGCGTCCCCACGACACCGGGCCAAAGTTGGCCAGCCGCCGACATGTCCGACGACTATAGGGTCGTCCCCACGACCCCGGGCCAAAGTTGGTCAGCCGCCGACATTTCCGACGACTATAGGGTCGTCCCCACGACCCCGGGCCAATGTTGGCCAGCCGCCGACATGTTCAACGACTATTGGGCCGTCCCCACGACCACGGGCCAAAGTTGACCAGCCGCCGACATGTCCGACGACTATAGGGTCGTCCCCACGACCCGGGACTAGACTGGCCCGCCACCGTCATGTCCGACGACTATATGGTCGTCCCCACGACCACGGGCCAATGTAGGCCAGCCGCTGACTTGTCCGACGACTATAGGGTCGTCCCCACGACCCCGGGACTAGGTAGGCCCGCCTCCGACTTGTCTGACGACTATAGGGTCGTCCCCACGACCCCGGGACTAGATTGGCCCGCTACCGTTATGTCCGACGAATATAGGGTCGTCCCCACGACCACGGGCCAAAGTTGGCCAGCCGCCGACATGTCCGACGACTATAGGGTCGTCCCCACGACCCGGGTCTAGACTGGCCCGCCACCGTCATGTCCGACGACTATAGGGTCGTCCCCACGACCCCCGGACTAGGTTGGCCGGCCGCCGACTTGTCCTACGACTATAGGGTCGTCCCCACGACCCCCGGACTAGGTGGGCTCGCCGCCGACTTGTCCGACGACTATAGGGTCGTCCCCACGACCCGGGACTAGAGTGGCCCGCCACCGTCATGTCCGACGGCTATATGGTCGTCCCCACGACCACGGGCCAATGTTGGCCAGCCGCTGACTTGTCCGACGACTATAGGGTCGTCCATACGACCCCGGGACTAAATTGGCCCGCCACCGTCATGTCCAACGACTATAGGGTCTAGGTTGACAAGACGCAAAAATGTTCGACGAATATAGGGTCGTCCCCACGACCCCGGGCCAAAGATGGCATGCCGCCGAAATGTCCGACGACAATCGGATCGTCCCCACGACCACGGGCCAAAGTTGGCCAGCCGCCGACATGTCCGACGACTATTGGGTCGTCCCCACGACCCCGGGCCAAAGTTGGCCAGCCGCCGACTTGTCCGACGACTATGGGGTCGTCCCCACGACCCCAGGACTAGATTGGCCCGCCACCGTCATGTCCGACGACAATAGGGTCGTCCCCACGACCCCGGGCCAATGTTGGCCAATCGCCGAAATGTCCGACGACTGTAGGGTCGTCCCCACGATCCCGGGACTAGATTGGCCCGCCACCGTCATGTCCAACGACTGTAGGGTCGTCCCCAAGACCCCGGGAATAGATTGGCCCGCCACCGTCAAGTCCGACGACTATAGGGTCGTCCCCACGACCCCGGGCCAAAGTTGGCAAGCCGCCGAAATGTCCGACGACTGTAGGGTCGTCCCCACGACCCCGGGACTAGATTGGCCCGCCACCGTCAAGTCCGACGACTATAGGGTCGTCCCAACGACCTCGGGACTAGGTTGGCCAGCCGCCGACATGTCCGACGACTATAGGGTCGTCCCCACGACCCCGGGCCAATGTTGGCCAATCGCCGACATGTCCGACGACTATAGGGTCGTCCCTACGACCCCGGGACTAGATTGGCCCGCCACCGTCATGTCCAACGACTATAGGGTCGTCCCCACGACCGCGGGACTAGGCTGACAAGCCGCCAACATGTTCGACGACTATAGGGTCGTCCCCACGACCCCGGGCCAAAGTTGGCCAGCCGCCGACATGTCCGACGACTATAGCGTCGTCCCCACCACCCCGAGACTAGATTGGTCCGCCACCGTCATGTCCGACGACAATTGGGTCGTCCCCACGACCCCGGGTCCAGGTTGGCCAGCCGCCGACATTTCCGACGACTATAGAGTCGTCCCCACGACCCCGGGTCCAGGTTGGCCAGCCGCCGACATTTCCGATGACTATAGAGTCGTCCCCACGACACCGGGCCAAAGTTGGCCAGCCGCCGACATGTCCGACGACTATAGGGTCGTCCCCACGACACCGGGTCCAGGTTGGCCAGCCACCGTCATGTCCGACGACTATAGGGTCGTCCCCACGACCCCGAGACTAGATTGGCCCGCCACCGTCATGTCCGACGACAATAGGGTCGTCCCCACGACCCTGGGTCCAGGTTGGCCAAGCGCCGACATTTCCGACGACTATAGACGCGTCCCCACGACACCGGGCCAAAGTTGGCCAGCCGCCGACATGTCCGACGACTATAGGGTCGCCCCCACGACCCCGGGCCAAAGTTGGTCAGCCGCCGACATTTCCGACGACTATAGGGTCGTCCCCACGACCCCGGGCCAATGTTGGCCAGCCGCCGACATGTTCAACGACTATTGGGCCGTCCCCACGACCACGGGCCAAAGTTGACCAGCCGCCGACATGTCCGACGACTATAGGGTCGTCCCCACGACCCCGGGCCAATGTTGGCCAATCGCCGACATGTCCGACGACTACAGGGTCGTCCCTACGACCCCGGGACTAGATTGGCCCGCCACCGTCATGTCCAACGACTATAGGGTCGTCCCCGCGACCGCGGGCCAAAGATGTCCAGCCGCCGTCTTGTCCGACGACTATAGGGTCGTCCCCACGACCCCGGGACTAGATTGGCCCGCCACCGTCATGTCCGACGACTATAGGGTCGTCCCCACGACCCCGAGACTAGATTGGCCCGCCACCGTCATGTCCGACGACAATAGGGTCGTCCCCACGGCCCCGGGTCCAGGTTGGCCAGGCTCCGACATTTCCGACGACTATAGAGTCGTCCCCACGACACCGGGACAAATGGCCAGCCGCCAACATGTCCGACGACTATAAGGTCGTCCCCACCACCCCGGGCCAAAGTTGGCAAGCCGCCGAAATGTCCGACGACTCTAGGGTCGTCCCCACGACCGCGGGACTAGGCTGACAAGCCGCCAACATGTCCGACGACTATAGGGTCGTCCCCACGACCCCGGGCCAAAGTTGGCCAGCCGCCGACATGTCCGACGACTATAGGGTCGTCCCCACGACCCCGAGACTAGATTGGCCCGCCACCGTCATGTCCGACGACAATAGGGTCGTCCCCACGACCCCGGGTCCAGGTTGGCCAGGCTCCGACATGTCCGACGACTATAGGGTCGTCCCCACGACCCCGAGACTAGATTGGCCCGCCACCGTCATGTCCGACGACAATAGGGTCGTCCCCACGACCCCGGGTCCAGGTTGGCCAGGCTCCGACATTTCCGACGACTATAGAGTCGTCCCCACCACCCCGGGCCAAAGTTGGCAAGCCGCCGAAATGTCCGACGACTCTAGGGTCGTCCCCAAGACCCCGGGACTAGATTGGCCCGCCACCGTCATGTCCGACGACTATTGGGTCGTCCCCACGACCCCGAGACTAGATTGGCCCGCCACCGTCATGTCCGACGACAATAGGGTCGTCCCCACGACACCGGGCCAAAGTTGGCCAGCCGCTGACATGTCCAACGACTATAGAGTCGTCCCCACGACCACGGGCCAAAGTTGACCAGCCGCCGACATGTCCGACGACTATTGGATCGTCCCCACGACACAGGGTCCAGGTTGGCAAGCCGCCGACATGTCCGACGACTATAGGGTCGTCCCCACGACCTCGGGACTAGGTTGGCCACCCGCCGACATGTCCGACGACTATAGGGTCGTCCCCACGACCCCGTGTCTAGGTTGGCCAGCCGCCGACATGTCCGACGACTATAGAGTCGTCCCCACGACACCGGGCCAAAGTTGGCCAGCCGCCGATATGTCCGACGACTATTGGGTCGTCCCCACGACACCGGGCCAAAGTTGGCTCGCCGCCGACATGTCCGACGACTATAGGGTCGTCCCTACGACCCCGGGACTAGATTGGCCCGCCACCGTCATGTCCAACGACTATAGGGTCGTCCCCACGACCATGGGCCAAAGTTGGCCAGCCGCCGATATGTCCAACGACTATTGGGTCGTCCCCACGACCACGGGCCAATGTTAGCCAGCCGCCGACATGTCCGACGACTATAGGGTCGTCCCCACGTCCCCGGGACTAGAGTGGCCCGCCACCGTCAAGTCCGACGACTATAGGGTCGTCCCCACGACCTCGGGACTAGGTTGGCCAGCCGCCGACATGTCCGACGACTATAGGGTCGTCCCCACGACCCCGGGCCAATGATGTCCAGCCGCCGTCTTGTCCGACGACTGTAGGGTCGTCCCCACGACCCCGGGACTAGGTTGGCTCGCCACCGTCATGTCTGACGACTATAGGGTCGTCCCCACGACCACGGGCCAAAGTTGGCCAGCCGCCGAAATGTCCGACGACTATAGGGTCGTCCCCACGACCCCGGGACTAGATTGGCCCGCCACCGTCATGTCCGACGACTATTGGATCGTCCCCACGACCACGGGCCAAAGTTGGCCAGCCGCCGACATGTCCGACGACTATAGGGTCGTCCCCACGACCCCGAGACTAGATTGGCCCGCCACCGTCATGTCCGACGACAATAGGGTCGTCCCCACGACCCCGGGTCCAGGTTGGCCAGCCGCCGACATTTCCGACGACTATAGAGTCGTCCCCACGACACCGGGCCAAAGTTGGCCAGCCGCCGACATGTCCGACGACTATAGGGTCGTCCGCACGACCCCGGGACTAGATTGGCCCGCCACCGTCATGTCCGACGATTATAGGGTCGTCCCCACGACCGCGAGACTAGATTGGCCCGCCACCGTCATGTCCGACGACAATAGGGTCGTCCCCACGACCCCGGGTCCAGGTTGGTCAGCCGCCGACATTTCCGACGACTATAGAGTCGTCCCCACGACACCGTGCCAAAGTTGGCCAGCCGCCGACATGTCCGACGATTATAGGGTCGTCCCCACGACCCCGGGACAAGGTTGGCCCGCCGCCGACTTGTCCGACGACTATAGGGTCGTACCCACGACCCCGGGACTAGGCTGACAACCCGCCAACATGTCCGACGACTATAGGGTCGTCCCCACGACCCCGGGCCAAAGATGACCAGCCGCCGTCTTGTCCGACGACTATAGGGTCTTACCCACGACCCCGGGACTAGATTGGCCCGCCACCGTCATGTCCAACGACTATAGGGTCGTCCCCACAACCACGGGCCAAAGTTGGCCAGTCGCCGACATGTCCGACGACTATAGGGCCGTCCCCACGACCCCGGGCCAAAGTTGGCACGCCGCCGAAATGTCCGACGACTGTAGGGTCGTCCCCACGACCCCGGGCCAAAGATGTCCAGCCGCCGTCTTGTCCGACGACTATAGGGTCGTCCCCACGACCCCGGGACTAGATTGGCCCGCCACCGTCATGTCCAACGACTATAGGGTCGTCCCCACAACCACGGGCCAAAGTTGGCCAGCCGCCGACATGTCCGACGATTATTGGATCGTCCCCACGACCACGGGCCAAAGTTGGCCAGCCGCCGACATGTGCGACGACTATACGGTCGTCCCCACGACCCCGGGACTAGATTGGCCCGCCACCGTCATGTCCAACGACTATAGGGTCGTCCCCACAACCACGGGCCAAAGTTGGCCAGCCGCCGACATTTCCGACGACTATAGAGTCGTCCCCACGACACCGGGCCAAAGTTGGCCAGCCGCCGACATGTCCGACGACTATAGGGTCGTCCCCACGACCCCGGGACAAGGTTGGCCCGCCGCCGACTTGTCCGACGACTATAGGGCCGTACCCACGACCCCGGGACTAGGCTGACAAGCCGCCAACATGTCCGACGACTATAGGGTCGTCCCCACGACCCCGGGCCAAAGTTGGCCAGCCGCCGAAATGTCCGACGACTATAGGGTCGTCCCCACGACCCCGGGACTAGATTGGCCCGCCACCGTCATGTCCGACGACTATAGGGTCGTCCCCACGACCCCGGGCCAAATTTGGCAAGCCGCCGAAATGTCCGACGAGTGTAGGGTCGTACCCACGACCCCGGGACTAGGCTGACAAGCCGCCGACATGTCCGACGACTATAGGGTCGTCCCCACGACCACGGGCCAAAGTTGGCCAGCCGCCACATGTCCGACGACTATAGGGTCGTCCCCACGACCCGGGACTAGACTGGCCCGCCACCGTCATGTCCGACGACTATAGGGTCGTCCCCACGAACCCCGGACTAGGTTGGCCGGCCGCCGACTTGTCCGACGACTATAGGGTCGTCCCCACGACCCCCCGACTAGGTGGGCTCGCCGCCAACTTGTCCGACGACTATAGGGTCATCCCCACGACCCCGGGACTAGGTTGGCCCGCCGCCGACTTGTCCGACGACTATAGGGTCGTCCCCACGACCCCGGGACTAGGTTGGCTCGCCACCGTCATGTCTGACGACTATAGGGTCGTCTCCACGACCCCGGGCCAAAGTTGGCTCGCCGCCGACTTGTCCGACGACTATAGGGTCGTCCCCACGACCCCGGGACTAGATTGGCCCGCCACCGTCATTTCCGACGACTATAGGGTCGTCCCCACGACCCCCGGACTAGGTTGGCCGGCCGCCGACTTGTCCGACGACTATAGGGTCGTCCCCACGACCCCCCGACTAGGTGGGCTCGCCGCCCACTTGTCCGACGACTATAGGGTCGTCCCCACGACCCCGGGACTAGGTTGGCTCGCCACCGTCATGTCTGACGACTATAGGGTCGTCCCCACGACCACGGGCCAAAGTTGGCCAGCCGCCGAAATGTCCGACGACTATAGGGTCGTCCCCACGACCCCGGGACTAGATTGGCCCGCCACCGTCATGTCCGACGACTATTGGATCGTCCCCACGACCACGGGCCAAAGTTGGCCAGCCGCCGACATGTCCGACGACTATAGGGTCGTCCCCACGACCCCGAGACTAGATTGGCCCGCCACCGTCATGTCCGACGACAATAGGGTCGTCCCCACGACCCCGGGTCCAGGTTGGCCAGCCGCCGACATTTCCGACGACTATAGAGTCGTCCCCACGACACCGGGCCAAAGTTGGCCAGCCGCCGACATGTCCGACGACTATAGGGTCGTCCGCACGACCCCGGGACTAGATTGGCCCGCCACCGTCATGTCCGACGATTATAGGGTCGTCCCCACGACCGCGAGACTAGATTGGCCCGCCACCGTCATGTCCGACGACAATAGGGTCGTCCCCACGACCCCGGGTCCAGGTTGGTCAGCCGCCGACATTTCCGACGACTATAGAGTCGTCCCCACGACACCGTGCCAAAGTTGGCCAGCCGCCGACATGTCCGACGATTATAGGGTCGTCCCCACGACCCCGGGACAAGGTTGGCCCGCCGCCGACTTGTCCGACGACTATAGGGTCGTACCCACGACCCCGGGACTAGGCTGACAACCCGCCAACATGTCCGACGACTATAGGGTCGTCCCCACGACCCCGGGCCAAAGATGACCAGCCGCCGTCTTGTCCGACGACTATAGGGTCTTACCCACGACCCCGGGACTAGATTGGCCCGCCACCGTCATGTCCAACGACTATAGGGTCGTCCCCACAACCACGGGCCAAAGTTGGCCAGTCGCCGACATGTCCGACGACTATAGGGTCGTCCCCACGACCCCGGGCCAAAGTTGGCACGCCGCCGAAATGTCCGACGACTGTAGGGTCGTCCCCACGACCCCGGGCCAAAGATGTCCAGCCGCCGTCTTGTCCGACGACTATAGGGTCGTCCCCACGACCCCGGGACTAGATTGGCCCGCCACCGTCATGTCCAACGACTATAGGGTCGTCCCCACAACCACGGGCCAAAGTTGGCCAGCCGCCGACATGTCCGACGATTATTGGATCGTCCCCACGACCACGGGCCAAAGTTGGCCAGCCGCCGACATGTGCGACGACTATACGGTCGTCCCCACGACCCCGGGACTAGATTGGCCCGCCACCGTCATGTCCAACGACTATAGGGTCGTCCCCACAACCACGGGCCAAAGTTGGCCAGCCGCCGACATTTCCGACGACTATAGAGTCGTCCCCACGACACCGGGCCAAAGTTGGCCAGCCGCCGACATGTCCGACGACTATAGGGTCGTCCGCACGACCCCGGGACTAGATTGGCCCGCCACCGTCATGTCCGACGATTATAGGGTCGTCCCCACGACCGCGAGACTAGATTGGCCCGCCACCGTCATGTCCGACGACAATAGGGTCGTCCCCACGACCCCGGGTCCAGGTTGGTCAGCCGCCGACATTTCCGACGACTATAGAGTCGTCCCCACGACACCGTGCCAAAGTTGGCCAGCCGCCGACATGTCCGACGATTATAGGGTCGTCCCCACGACCCCGGGACAAGGTTGGCCCGCCGCCGACTTGTCCGACGACTATAGGGTCGTACCCACGACCCCGGGACTAGGCTGACAACCCGCCAACATGTCCGACGACTATAGGGTCGTCCCCACGACCCCGGGCCAAAGATGACCAGCCGCCGTCTTGTCCGACGACTATAGGGTCTTACCCACGACCCCGGGACTAGATTGGCCCGCCACCGTCATGTCCAACGACTATAGGGTCGTCCCCACAACCACGGGCCAAAGTTGGCCAGTCGCCGACATGTCCGACGACTATAGGGTCGTCCCCACGACCCCGGGCCAAAGTTGGCACGCCGCCGAAATGTCCGACGACTGTAGGGTCGTCCCCACGACCCCGGGCCAAAGATGTCCAGCCGCCGTCTTGTCCGACGACTATAGGGTCGTCCCCACGACCCCGGGACTAGATTGGCCCGCCACCGTCATGTCCAACGACTATAGGGTCGTCCCCACAACCACGGGCCAAAGTTGGCCAGCCGCCGACATGTCCGACGATTATTGGATCGTCCCCACGACCACGGGCCAAAGTTGGCCAGCCGCCGACATGTGCGACGACTATACGGTCGTCCCCACGACCCCGGGACTAGATTGGCCCGCCACCGTCATGTCCAACGACTATAGGGTCGTCCCCACAACCACGGGCCAAAGTTGGCCAGCCGCCGACATTTCCGACGACTATAGAGTCGTCCCCACGACACCGGGCCAAAGTTGGCCAGCCGCCGACATGTCCGACGACTATAGGGTCGTCCCCACGACCCCGGGACAAGGTTGGCCCGCCGCCGACTTGTCCGACGACTATAGGGCCGTACCCACGACCCCGGGACTAGATTGGCCCGCCACCGTCAAGTCCGACGACCTCGTGACTAGGTTGGCCAGCCGCCGACATGTCCGACGACTATAGGGTCGCCCCCACGACCTCAGGCCAATTTTGGCCAGCCGCCGACATGTCCGACGACTATTGGATCGACCCCATGACCCCGGGCGAAAGTTGGCAAGCCGCCGAAATGTCCGACGACTATAGGGTCGTCCCCACGACCCCGGGACTAGATTGGCCCGCCACCGTCATGTCCGACGACTATAGGGTCGTCCCCACGACCCCGGGCCAAATTTGGCAAGCCGCCGAAATGTCCGACGACTGTAGGGTCGTACCCACGACCCCGGGACTAGGCTGACAAGCCGCCAACATGTCCGACGACTATAGGGTCGTCCCCACGACCCCGGGCCAAAGTTGGCCAGCCGCCGACATGTCCGACGACTATAGGGTCGTCCCCACGACCCCGAGACTAGATTGGCCCGCCACCGTCATGTCCGACGACAATAGGGTCGTCCCCTCGACCCCGGGTCTAGGTTGGCCAGCCGCCGACTTGTCCGACGACTATAGGGTCGTACCCACGACCCCGGGACTAGGCTGACAAGCCGCCAACATGTCCGACGACTATAGGGTCGTCCCCACGACCCCGGGCCAAAGATGTCCAGCCGCCGTCTTGTCCGACGACTATAGGGTCGTCCCCACGACCCCGGGACTAGATTGGCCCGCCACCGTCATGTCCAACGACTATAGGGTCGTCCCCACAACCACGGGCCAAAGTTGGCCTGCCGCCGACATGTCCAACGACTATAGGGTCGTCCCCACGACCACGGGCCAAAGTTGACCAGCCGCCGACATGTCCGACGACTATTGGATCGTCCCCACGACCCCGGGCCAAAGTTGGCAAGCCGCCGACATGTCCGACGACTATAGGGTCGTCCCCACGACCTCGGGACTAGGTTGGCCACCCGCCGACATGTCCGACGACTATAGGGTCGTCCCCACGACCCCGGGTCTAGGTTGGCCAGCCGCCGACATGTCCGACGAATATAGAGTCGTCCCCACGACACCGGGCCAAAGTTGGCCAGCCGCTGACATGTCGGACGACAATCGGATCGTCCCCACGACCCCGCGCCAAAGTTGGCCAGCCGCCGACATGTCCGACGACTTTTGGATCGTCCCCACGACCACGGGCCAAAGTTGGCCAGCCGCCGACATGTCCGACGACTATAGGGTCGTCCCCACGACCCCGGGACTAGATTGGTCCACCACCGTCATATCCGACGACTATAGGGTCGTCCCCACGAGCCCGGGCCAAAGTTGGCAAGACGCCGAAATGTCCGACGACTGTAGGGTCGTCCCCACGACCCCGGGACTAGATTGGCCCGCCACCGTCAAGTCCGACGACCTCGTGACTAGGTTGGCCAGCCGCCGACATGTCCGACGACTATAGGGTCGCCCCCACGACCTCAGGCCAATTTTGGCCAGCCGCCGACATGTCCGACGACTATTGGATCGACCCCATGACCCCGGGCGAAAGTTGGCAAGCCGCCGAAATGTCCGACGACTGTAGGGCCGTCCCCACGACCCCCGGACTAGATTGGTCCGCCACCGACAAGTCCGACGACTATAGGGTCGTCCCCACGACCCCGGGACTAGATTGGCCCGCCACCGTCATGTCCAACGACTATCGGATCGTCCCCACGACCACGGGCCAAAGTTGGCCAGCCGCCGACATGTCCGACGACTATTGGGTCGTCCCCACGACACCGGGCCAAAGTTGGCCAGCCACTGACATGTCCAACGACTATAGAGTCGTCCCCACGACCACGGGCCAAAGTTGACCAGCCGCCGACATGTCCGACGACTATTGGATCGTCCCCACGACCCCGGGCCAAAGTTGGCAAGCCGCCGACATGTCCGACGACTATAGGGTCGTCCCCACGACCTCGGGACTAGGTTGGCCACCCGCCGACATGTCCGACGACTATAGGGTCGTCCCCACGACCCCGGGTCTAGGTTGGCCAGCCGCCGACATGTCCGACGACTATAGAGTCGTCCCCACGACACCGGGCCAAAGTTGGCCAGCCGCCGATATGTCCGACGACTATTGGGTCGTCCCCACGACACCGGGCCAAAGTTGGCCAGCCGCTGACATGTCCAACGACTATAGGGTCGTCCCCACGACCACGGGCCAATGTTGGCTAGCCGCCGACATGTCCGACGACTATAGGGTCGTCCCCACGACCTCGGGACTAGGTTGGCCACCCGCCGACATGTCCGACGACTATAGGGTCGTCCACACGACCCCGGGCCAAAGTTGGCAAGACGCCGAAATGTCCGACGACTGTAGGGTCGTCCCCACGACCCTGGGACTAGATTGGCCCGCCACCGTCAAGTCCGATGACTATAGGGTCGTCCCCACGACCCCGGGTCAAAGTTGGCCAGCCGCTGACATTTCCAACGACTATTGGGTCGTCCCCACGACCACGGGCCAATGTTGGCTAGCCGCCGACATGTCCGTCGACTATTGGATCGTCCCCACGACCCCGGGCCAAAGTTGGCAAGCCGCCGACATGTCCGACGACTATAGGGTCGTCCCCACGACCTCGGAACTAGGTTGGCCAGCCGCCGACATGTCCGACGACTATAATGTCGTCCCCACGACCCCGGGACTAGATTGGCCAGCCACCGACATGTCCGACGACTATAGAGTCGTCCCCACGACACCGGGTCAAAGTTGGCCAGCCGCTGACATTTCCAACGACTATTGGGTCGTCCCCACGACCACGGGCCAATGTTGGCTAGCCGCCGACATGTCCGACGACTATAGGGTCGTCCCCACGACCGCGGGCCAAAGCTGGCCAGCCGCCGACATGTCCGACGACTATTGGATCGTCCCCACGACCACGGGCCAAAGTTGGCCAGCCGCCGACATGTCCGACGACTATAGGGTCGTCCCCACGACCCCGGGACTAGATTGGTCCGCCACCGTCATGTCCGACGAATATAGGGTCGTCCCCACGACCCCGGCCAAAGTTGGCAAGCCGCCGAAATGTCCGACGACTTTAGGGTCGTCCCCACGACCCCGGGACTAGATTGGCCCGCCACCGTCAAGTCCGACGACCTCGTGACTAGGTTGGCCAGCCGCCGACATGTCCGACGACTATAGGGTCGCCCCCACGACCTCAGGCCAATTTTGGCCAGCCGCCGACATGTCCGACGACTATTGAATCGACCCCACGACCCCGGGCCAAAGTTGGCAAGCCGCCGAAATGTCCGAAGACTGTAGGGCCGTCCCCACGACCCCCGGACTAGATTGGTCCGCCACCGACAAGTCCGACGACTATAGGGTCGTCCCCACGACCCCGGGACTAGATTGGCCCGCCACCGTCATGTCCAACGACTATCGGATCGTCCCCACGACCACGGGCCAAAGTTGGCCAGCCGCCGACATGTCCGACGACTATTGGGTCGTCCCCACGACACCGGGCCAAAGTTGGCCAGCCGCTGACATGTCCAACGACTATAGAGTCGTCCCCACGACCACGGGCCAAAGTTGACCAGCCGCCGACATGTCCGACGACTATTGGATCGTCCCCACGACCCCGGGCCAAAGTTGGCAAGCCGCCGACATGTCCGACGACTATAGGGTCGTCCCCACGACCTCGGGACTAGGTTGGCCACCCGCCGACATGTCCGACGACTATAGGGTCGTCCCCACGACCCCGGGTCTAGGTTGGCCAGCCGCCGACATGTCCGACGACTATAGAGTCGTCCCCACGACACCGGGCCAAAGTTGGCCAGCCGCCGATATGTCCGACGACTATTGGGTCGTCCCCACGACACCGGGCCAAAGTTGGCCAGCCGCTGACATGTCCAACGACTATAGCGTCGTCCCCACGACCACGGGCCAATGTTGGCTAGCC
The DNA here is from genome assembly GCA_963932275.1 of Andrena praecox. NCBI lineage: Eukaryota > Metazoa > Arthropoda > Insecta > Hymenoptera > Andrenidae > Andrena > Andrena praecox. The sequence goes on along the minus strand of CAWVQO010000615.1, from coordinate 1,419,524 downwards.
GCCGACATGTCCGTCGACTATTGGATCGTCCCCACGACCCCGGGCCAAAGTTGGCAAGCCGCCGACATGTCCGACGACTATAGGGTCGTCCCCACGACCTCGGGACTAGGTTGGCCACCCGCCGACATGTCCGACGACTATAGGGTCGTCCACACGACCCCGGGCCAAAGTTGGCAAGACGCCGAAATGTCCGACGATTGTAGGGTCGTCCCCACGACCCTGGGACTAGATTGGCCCGCCACCGTCAAGTCCGATGACTATAGGGTCGTCCCCACGACCCCGGGTCAAAGTTGGCCAGCCGCTGACATTTCCAACGACTATTGGGTAACGTCCCCACGACCACGGGCCAATGTTGGCTAGCCGCCGACATGTCCGTCGACTATTGGATCGTCCCCACGACCCCGGGCCAAAGTTGGCAAGCCGCCGACATGTCCGACGACTATAAGCCGTCCCCACGACCTCGGGACTAGGTTGGCCACCCGCCGACATGTCCGACGACTATAGGGTCGCCCACACGACCCCGGGCCAAAGTTGGCAAGACGCCGAAATGTCCGACGACTGTAGGGTCGTCCCCACGCGCCGGAACTAGATTGGCCCGCCACCGTCAAGTCCGACGACTATAGGGTCGTCCCCACGACCTCGGGACTAGGTTGGCCAGCCGCCGACATGTCCGACGACTATAATGTCGTCCCCACGACCCCGGGCCAATGTTGGCCAATCGCCGACATGTCCGACGACTATAGGGTCGTCCCTACGACCCCGGGCCAAAGCTGGCCAGCCGCCGACATGTCCGACGACTATTGGATCGTCCCCACGACCACGGGCCAAAGTTGGCCAGCCGCCGACATGTCCGAAGACTATAGGGTCGTCCCCACGACCCCGGGACTAGATTGGCCAGCCGCCGACATGTCTGACGACTATAGAGTCGTCCCCACGACACCGGGTCAAAGATGGCCAGCCGCTGACATTTCCAACGACTATTGGGTCGTCCCCACGACCACGGGCCAATTTTGGCTAGCCGCCGACATGTCCGACGAATATAGGGTCGTCCCCACGACCACGGGCCAAAGCTGGCCAGCCGCCGACATGTCCGACGACTATTGGATCGTCCCCACGACCACGGGCCAAAGTTGGCCAGCCGCCGACATGTCCGACGACTATAGGGTCGTCCCCACGACCCCGGGACTAGATTGGCCCGCCACCGTCAAGTCCGACGACCTCGGGACTAGGTTGGCCAGCCGCCGACATGTCCGACGACTATAGGGTCGCCCCCACGACCTCAGGCCAATTTTGGCCAGCCGCCGACATGTCCGACGACTATTGAATCGACCCCACGACCCCGGGCCAAAGTTGGCAAGCCGCCGAAATGTCCGAAGACTGTAGGGCCGTCCCCACGACCCCCGGACTAGATTGGTCCGCCACCGACAAGTCCGACGACTATAGGGTCGTCCCCACGACCCCGGGACTAGATTGGCCCGCCACCGTCATGTCCAACGACTATCGGATCGTCCCCACGACCACGGGCCAAAGTTGGCCAGCCGCCGACATGTCCGACGACTATTGGGTCGTCCCCACGACACCGGGCCAAAGTTGGCCAGCCGCTGACATGTCCAACGACTATAGAGTCGTCCCCACGACCACGGGCCAAAGTTGACCAGCCGCCGACATGTCCGACGACTATTGGATCGTCCCCACGACCCCGGGCCAAAGTTGGCAAGCCGCCGACATGTCCGACGACTATAGGGTCGTCCCCACGACCTCGGGACTAGGTTGGCCACCCGCCGACATGTCCGACGACTATAGGGTCGTCCCCACGACCCCGGGTCTAGGTTGGCCAGCCGCCGACATGTCCGACGACTATAGAGTCGTCCCCACGACACCGGGCCAAAGTTGGCCAGCCGCCGATATGTCCGACGACTATTGGGTCGTCCCCACGACACCGGGCCAAAGTTGGCCAGCCGCTGACATGTCCAACGACTATAGCGTCGTCCCCACGACCACGGGCCAATGTTGGCTAGCCGCCGACATGTCCGTCGACTATTGGATCGTCCCCACGACCCCGGGCCAAAGTTGGCAAGCCGCCGACATGTCCGACGACTATAGGGTCGTCCCCACGACCTCGGGACTAGGTTGGCCACCCGCCGACATGTCCGACGACTATAGGGTCGTCCACACGACCCCGGGCCAAAGTTGGCAAGACGCCGAAATGTCCGACGATTGTAGGGTCGTCCCCACGACCCTGGGACTAGATTGGCCCGCCACCGTCAAGTCCGATGACTATAGGGTCGTCCCCACGACCCCGGGTCAAAGTTGGCCAGCCGCTGACATTTCCAACGACTATTGGGTAACGTCCCCACGACCACGGGCCAATGTTGGCTAGCCGCCGACATGTCCGTCGACTATTGGATCGTCCCCACGACCCCGGGCCAAAGTTGGCAAGCCGCCGACATGTCCGACGACTATAAGCCGTCCCCACGACCTCGGGACTAGGTTGGCCACCCGCCGACATGTCCGACGACTATAGGGTCGCCCACACGACCCCGGGCCAAAGTTGGCAAGACGCCGAAATGTCCGACGACTGTAGGGTCGTCCCCACGCGCCGGAACTAGATTGGCCCGCCACCGTCAAGTCCGACGACTATAGGGTCGTCCCCACGACCTCGGGACTAGGTTGGCCAGCCGCCGACATGTCCGACGACTATAATGTCGTCCCCACGACCCCGGGCCAATGTTGGCCAATCGCCGACATGTCCGACGACTATAGGGTCGTCCCTACGACCCCGGGCCAAAGCTGGCCAGCCGCCGACATGTCCGACGACTATTGGATCGTCCCCACGACCACGGGCCAAAGTTGGCCAGCCGCCGACATGTCCGAAGACTATAGGGTCGTCCCCACGACCCCGGGACTAGATTGGCCAGCCGCCCACATGTCTGACGACTATAGAGTCGTCCCCACGACACCGGGTCAAAGATGGCCAGCCGCTGACATTTCCAACGACTATTGGGTCGTCCCCACGACCACGGGCCAATTTTGGCTAGCCGCCGACATGTCCGACGAATATAGGGTCGTCCCCACGACCACGGGCCAAAGCTGGCCAGCCGCCGACATGTCCGACGACTATTGGATCGTCCCCACGACCACGGGCCAAAGTTGGCCAGCCGCCGACATGTCCGACGACTATAGGGTCGTCCCCACGACCCCGGGACTAGATTGGCCCGCCACCGTCAAGTCCGACGACCTCGGGACTAGGTTGGCCAGCCGCCGACATGTCCGACGACTATAGGGTCGTCCCCACGACCTCGGGCCAATTTTGGCCAGCCGCCGACATGTCCGACGACTATAGGGTCGTCCCCACGACCCCGGGCCAAAGTTGGCAAGCCGCCGAAATGTCCGACGACTGTAGGGTCGTCCCCACGACCTCGGGACTAGATTGGCCCGCCAACGTCAAGTCCGACGACTATTGGGTCGTCCCCACGACCCCGGGCCAAAGTTGGCAAGCCGCCGAAATGTCCGACGACTGTAGGGTCGTCCCCACGACTCCAGGACTAGATTGGTCCGCCACCGTCATGTCCGACGACTATAGGGTCGTCCCCACGACCCCGGGCCAAAGTTGGCAAGCCGCCGAAATGTCCGACGACTGTAGGGTCGTCCCCACGACTCCAGGACTAGATTGGCCCGCCACCGTCAAGTCCGACGACTATAGGGTCGTCCCCACGACCCCGGGCCAAAGTTGGCAAGCCGCCGAAATGTCCGACGACTGTAGGGTCGTCCCCACGACTCCAGGACTAGATTGGTCCGCCACCGTCATGTCCGACGACTATAGGGTCGTCCCCACGACCCCGGGCCAAAGTTGGCCAGCCGCCGACATGTCCGACGACTATAGGGTCGTCCCCACGACCCCGAGACTAGATTGGCCCGCCAGCGTCATGTCCGACGACAATAGGGTCGTCTCCACGACCCCGGGTCCAGGTTGGCCAGCCGCCGACATTTCCGACGACTATAGAGTCGTCCCCACGACACCGGGCCAAAGTTGGCCAGCCGCCGACATGTCCGACGACTATAGGGTCGTCCCCACGACCCCGGGACTAGGTTGGCTCGCCACCGTCATGTCTGACGACTATAGGGTCGTCCCCACGACCACGGGCCAAAGTTGGCCAGCCGCCGAAATGTCCGACGACTATAGGGTCGTCCCCACGACCCCGGGACTAGATTGGCCCGCCACCGTCATGTCCGACGACTATTGGATCGTCCCCACGACCACGGGCCAAATTTGGCCAGCCGCCGACATGTCCGACGACTATAGGGTCGTCCCCACGACCCCGAGACTAGATTGGCCCGCCACCGTCATGTCCGACGACAATAGGGTCGTCCCCACGACCCCGGGTCCAGGTTGGCCAGCCGCCGACATTTCCGACGACTATAGAGTCGTCCCCACGACACCGGGCCAAAGTTGGCCAGCCGCCGACATGTCCGACGACTATAGGGTCGTCCGCACGACCCCGGGACTAGATTGGCCAGCCGCCGACATTTCCGACGACTATAGAGTCGTCCCCACGACACCGGGCCAAAGTTGGCCAGCCGCCGACATGTCCGACGACTATAGGGTCGTCCGCACGACCCCGGGACTAGATTGGCCCGCCAGCGTCATGTCCGACGACAATAGGGTCGTCTCCACGACCCCGGGTCCAGGTTGGCCAGCCGCCGACATTTCCGACGACTATAGAGTCGTCCCCACGACACCGGGCCAAAGTTGGCCAGCCGCCGACATTTCCGACGACTATAGGGTCGTCCCCACGACCTCGGGACTAGGTTGGCCAGCCGCCGACATGTCCGACGACTATAGGGTCGTCCCCACGACCCCGGGACTAGGTTGGCTCGCCACCGTCATGTCTGACGACTATAGGGTCGTCCCCACGACCACGGGCCAAAGTTGGCCAGCCGCCGAAATGTCCGACGACTATAGGGTCGTCCCCACGACCCCGGGACTAGATTGGCCCGCCACCGTCAAGTCCGACGACTATTGGGTCGTCCCCACGACCCCGGGCCAAAGTTGGCAAGCCGCCGAAATGTCCGACGACTGTAGGGTCGTCCCCACGACTCCAGGACTAGATTGGTCCGCCACCGTCATGTCCGACGACTATAGAGTCGTCCCCACGACACCGGGCCAAAGTTGGCCAGCCGCCGACATGTCCGACGACTATAGGGTCGTCCCCACGACCCCGAGACTAGATTGGCCCGCCACCGTCATGTCCGACGACAATAGGGTCGTCCCCACGACCCCGGGTCCAGGTTGGTCAGCCGCCGACATTTCCGACGACTATAGAGTCGTCCCCACGACACCGTGCCAAAGTTGGCCAGCCGCCGACATGTCCGACGATTATAGGGTCGTCCCCACGACCCCGGGACAAGGTTGGCCCGCCGCCGACTTGTCCGACGACTATAGGGTCGTACCCACGACCCCGGGACTAGGCTGACAACCCGCCAACATGTCCGACGACTATAGGGTCGTCCCCACGACCCCGGGCCAAAGATGACCAGCCGCCGTCTTGTCCGACGACTATAGGGTCTTACCCACGACCCCGGGACTAGATTGGCCCGCCACCGTCATGTCCAACGACTATAGGGTCGTCCCCACAACCACGGGCCAAAGTTGGCCAGTCGCCGACATGTCCGACGACTATAGGGTCGTCCCCACGACCCCGGGCCAAAGTTGGCACGCCGCCGAAATGTCCGACGACTGTAGGGTCGTCCCCACGACCCCGGGCCAAAGATGTCCAGCCGCCGTCTTGTCCGACGACTATAGGGTCGTCCCCACGACCCCGGGACTAGATTGGCCCGCCACCGTCATGTCCAACGACTATAGGGTCGTCCCCACAACCACGGGCCAAAGTTGGCCAGCCGCCGACATGTCCGACGATTATTGGATCGTCCCCACGACCACGGGCCAAAGTTGGCCAGCCGCCGACATGTGCGACGACTATACGGTCGTCCCCACGACCCCGGGACTAGATTGGCCCGCCACCGTCATGTCCAACGACTATAGGGTCGTCCCCACAACCACGGGCCAAAGTTGGCCAGCCGCCGACATTTCCGACGACTATAGAGTCGTCCCCACGACACCGGGCCAAAGTTGGCCAGCCGCCGACATGTCCGACGACTATAGGGTCGTCCCCACGACCCCGGGACAAGGTTGGCCCGCCGCCGACTTGTCCGACGACTATAGGGCCGTACCCACGACCCCGGGACTAGGCTGACAAGCCGCCAACATGTCCGACGACTATAGGGTCGTCCCCACGACCCCGAGCCAAAGTTGGCCAGCCGCCGAAATGTCCGACGACTATAGGGTCGTCCCCACGACCCCGGGCCAAATTTGGCAAGCCGCCGAAATGTCCGACGACTGTAGGGTCGTACCCACGACCCCGGGACTAGGCTGACAAGCCGCCAACATGTCCGACGACTATAGGGTCGTCCCCACGACCCCGGGCCAAAGATGTCCAGCCGCCGTCTTGTCCGACGACTATTGGGTCGTCCCCACGACCCCGGGACTAGATTGGCCCGCCACCGTCATGTCCAACGACTATAGGGTCGTCCCCACAACCACGGGCCAAAGTTGGCCAGCCGCCGACATGTCCAACGACTATAGGGTCGTCCCCACGACCACGGGCCAAAGTTGACCAGCCGCCGACATGTCCGACGACTATTGGATCGTCCCCACGACCCCGGGCCAAAGTTGGCAAGCCGCCGACATGTCCGACGACTATAGGGTCGTCCCCACGACCTCGGGACTAGGTTGGCCACCCGCCGACATGTCCGACGACTATAGGGTCGTCCCCACGACCCCGGGTCTAGGTTGGCCAGCCGCCGACATGTCCGACGACTATAGAGTCGTCCCCACGACACCGGGTCAAAGTTGGCCAGCCGCTGACATTTCCAACGACTATTGGGTCGTCCCCACGACCACGGGCCAATGTTGGCTAGCCGCCAACATGTCCGACGACTATAGGGTCGTCCCCACGACCCCGGGCCAAAGTTGGCAAGCCGCCGAAATGTCCGACGACTGTAGGGTCGTCCCCACGACCCCGGGACTAGATTGGCCCGCCACCGTCAAGTCCGACGACTATAGGGTCGTCCCCAGGACCTCGGGACTAGATTGGCCCGCCACCGTCATGTCCGACGAATATAGGGTCGTCCCCACGACCGCGAGACTAGATTGGCCCGCCACCGTCATGTCCGACGACAATAGGGTCGTCCCCACGACCCCGGGTCCAGGTTGGTCAGCCGCCGACATTTCCGACGACTATAGAGTCGTCCCCACGACACCGTGCCAAAGTTGGCCCGCCGCCGACATGTCCGACGATTATAGGGTCGTCCCCACGACCCCGGGACAAGGTTGGCCCGCCGCCGACTTGTCCGACGACTATAGGGTCGTACCCACGACCCCGGGACTAGGCTGACAACCCGCCAACATGTCCGACGACTATAGGGTCGTCCCCACGACCCCGGGCCAAAGATGACCAGCCGCCGTCTTGTCCGACGACTATAGGGTCTTACCCACGACCCCGGGACTAGATTGGCCCGCCACCGTCATGTCCAACGACTATAGGGTCGTCCCCACAACCACGGGCCAAAGTTGGCCAGTCGCCGACATGTCCGACGACTATAGGGTCGTCCCCACGACCCCGGGCCAAAGTTGGCACGCCGCCGAAATGTCCGACGACTGTAGGGTCGTCCCCAAGACCCCGGGCCAAAGATGTCCAGCCGCCGTCTTGTCCGACGACTATAGGGTCGTCCCCACGACCCCGGGACTAGATTGGCCCGCCACCGTCATGTCCAACGACTATAGGGTCGTCCCCACAACCACGGGCCAAAGTTGGCCAGCCGCCGACATGTCCGACGATTATTGGATCGTCCCCACGACCACGGGCCAAAGTTGGCCAGCCGCCGACATGTGCGACGACTATACGGTCGTCCCCACGACCCCGGGACTAGATTGGCCCGCCACCGTCATGTCCAACGACTATAGGGTCGTCCCCACAACCACGGGCCAAAGTTGGCCAGCCGCCGACATTTCCGACGACTATAGAGTCGTCCCCACGACACCGGGCCAAAGTTGGCCAGCCGCCGACATGTCCGACGACTATAGGGTCGTCCCCACGACCCCGGGACAAGGTTGGCCCGCCGCCGACTTGTCCGACGACTATAGGGCCGTACCCACGACCCCGGGACTAGGCTGACAAGCCGCCAACATGTCCGACGACTATAGGGTCGTCCCCACGACCCCGGGCCAAAGTTGGCCAGCCGCCGAAATGTCCGACGACTATAGGGTCGTCCCCACGACCCCGGGACTAGATTGGCCCGCCACCGTCATGTCCGACGACTATAGGGTCGTCCCCACGACCCCGGGCCAAATTTGGCAAGCCGCCGAAATGTCCGACGACTGTAGGGTCGTACCCACGACCCCGGGACTAGATTGGCCCGCCACCGTCAAGTCCGACGACCTCATGACTAGGTTGGCCAGCCGCCGACATGTCCGACGACTATTGGATCGTCCCCACGACCACGGGCCAAAGTTGGCCAGCCGCCGACATGTCCGACGACTATAGGGTCGTCCCCACGACCCCGGGACTAGATTGGTCCGCCACCGTCATGTCCGACGAATATAGGGTCGTCCCCACGACCCCGGGCCAAAGTTGGCAAGCCGCCGAAATGTCCGACGACTGTAGGGTCGTCCCCACGACCCCGGGACTAGATTGGCCCGCCACCGTCAAGTCCGACGACCTCGGGACTAGGTTGGCCACCCGCCGACATGTCCGACGACTATAGGGTCGTCCCCACGACCCCGGGTCAAAGTTGGCCAGCCGCTGACAATTCCAACGACTATTGGGTCGTCCCCACGACCACGGGCCAATGTTGGCTAGCCGCCGACATGTCCGTCGACTATTGGATCGTCCCCACGACCCCGGGCCAAAGTTGGCAAGCCGCCGACATGTCCGACGACTATATGGTCGTCCCCACGACCTCGGGACTAGGTTGGCCACCCGCCGACATGTCCGACGACTATAGGGTCGTCCACACGACCCCGGGCCAAAGTTGGCAAGACGCCGAAATGTCCGACGACTGTAGGGTCGTCCCCACGCCCCGGAACTAGATTGGCCCGCCACCGTCAAGTCCGACGACTATAGGGTCGTCCCCACGACCTCGGGACTAGGTTGGCCAGCCGCCGACATGTCCGACGACTATAATGTCGTCCCCACGACCCCGGGCCAATGTTGGCCAATCGCCGACATGTCCGACGACTATAGAGTCGTCCCCACGACACCGGGTCAAAGATGGCCAGCCGCTGACATTTCCAACGACTATTGGGTCGTCCCCACGACCACGGGCCAATTTTGGCTAGCCGCCGACATGTCCGACGAATATAGGCTCGTCCCCACGACCACGGGCCAAAGCTGGCCAGCCGCCGACATGTCCAACGACTATTGGATCGTCCCCACGACCACGGGCCAAAGTTGGCAAGCCGCCGAAATGTCCGACGACTGTAGGGTCGTCCCCACGACCTCGGGACTAGATTGGCCCGCCAACGTCAAGTCCGACGACTATTGGGTCGTCCCCACGACCCCGGGCCAAAGTTGGCCAGCCGCCGACATGTCCGACGACTATAGGGTCGTCCCCACGACCCCGGGACTAGATTGGTCCGCCACCGTCATGTCCGACGAATATAGGGTCGTCCCCACGACCCCGGGCCAAAGTTGGCAAGCCGCCGAAATGTCCGACGACTGTAGGGTCGTCCCCACGACCCCGGGACTAGATTGGCCCGCCACCGTCAAGTCCGACGACCTCATGACTAGGTTGGCCAGCCGCCGACATGTCCGACGACTATAGGGTCGCCCCCACGACCTCAGGCCAATTTTGGCCAGCCGCCGACATGTCCGACGACTATTGGATCGACCCCACGACCCCGGGCCAAAGTTGGCAAGCCGCCGAAATGTCCGACGACTGTAGGGCCGTCCCCACGACCCCCGGACTAGATTGGTCCGCCACCGACAAGTCCGACGACTATAGGGTCGTCCCCACGACCCCGGGACTAGATTGGCCCGCCACCGTCATGTCCAACGACTATCGGATCGTCCCCACGGCCACGGGCCAAAGTTGGCCAGCCGCCGACATGTCCGACGACTATTGGGTCGTCCCCACGACACCGGGCCAAAGTTGGCCAGCCGCTGACATGTCCAACGACTATAGAGTCGTCCCCACGACCACGGGCCAAAGTTGACCAGCCGCCGACATGTCCGACGACTATTGGATCGTCCCCACGACCCCGGGCCAAAGTTGGCAAGCCGCCGACATGTCCGACGACTATAGGGTCGTCCCCACGACCTCGGGACTAGGTTGGCCACCCGCCGACATGTCCGACGACTATAGGGTCGTCCCCACGACCCCGGGTCTAGGTTGGCCAGCCGCCGACATGTCCGACGACTATAGAGTCGTCCCCACGACACCGGGCCAAAGTTGGCCAGCCGCCGATATGTCCGACGACTATTGGGTCGTCCCCACGACACCGGGCCAAAGTTGGCCAGCCGCTGACATGTCCAACGACTATAGGGTCGTCCCCACGACCACGGGCCAATGTTGGCTAGCCGCCGACATGTCCGTCGACTATTGGATCGTCCCCACGACCCCGGGCCAAAGTTGGCAAGCCGCCGACATGTCCGACGACTATAGGGTCGTCCCCACGACCTCGGGACTAGGTTGGCCACCCGCCGACATGTCCGACGACTATAGGGTCGTCCACACGACCCCGGGCCAAAGTTGGCAAGACGCCGAAATGTCCGACGACTGTAGGGTCGTCCCCACGACCCTGGGACTAGATTGGCCCGCCACCGTCAAGTCCGATGACTATAGGGTCGTCCCCACGACCCCGGGTCAAAGTTGGCCAGCCGCTGACATTTCCAACGACTATTGGGTCGTCCCCACGACCACGGGCCAATGTTGGCTAGCCGCCGACATGTCCGTCGACTATTGGATCGTCCCCACGACCCCGGGCCAAAGTTGGCAAGCCGCCGACATGTCCGACGACTATAGGGTCGTCCCCACGACCTCGGGACTAGGTTGGCCACCCGCCGACATGTCCGACGACTATAGGGTCGTCCACACGACCCCGGGCCAAAGTTGGCAAGACGCCGAAATGTCCGACGACTGTAGGGTCGTCCCCACGCCCCGGAACTAGATTGGCCCGCCACCGTCAAGACCGACGACTATAGGGTCGTCCCCACGACCTCGGGACTAGGTTGGCCAGCCGCCGACATGTCCGACGACTATAATGTCGTCCCCACGACCCCGGGCCAATGTTGGCCAATCGCCGACATGTCCGACGACTATAGGGTCGTCCCTACGACCCCGGGCCAAAGCTGGCCAGCCGCCGACATGTCCGACGACTATTGGATCGTCCCCACGACCACGGGCCAAAGTTGGCCAGCCGCCGACATGTCCGAAGACTATAGGGTCGTCCCCACGACCCCGGGACTAGATTGGCCAGCCGCCGACATGTCCGACGACTATAGAGTCGTCCCCACGACACCGGGTCAAAGATGGCCAGCCGCTGACATTTCCAACGACTATTGGGTCGTCCCCACGACCACGGGCCAATTTTGGCTAGCCGCCGACATGTCCGACGAATATAGGGTCGTCCCCACGACCACGGGCCAAAGCTGGCCAGCCGCCGACATGTCCGACGACTATTGGATCGTCCCCACGACCACGGGCCAAAGTTGGCCAGCCGCCGACATGTCCGACGACTATAGGGTCGTCCCCACGACCCCGGGCCAAAGTTGGCCAGCCGCCGACATGTCCGACGACTATAGGGTCGTCCCCACGACCCCGAGACTAGATTGGCCCGCCAGCGTCATGTCCGACGACAATAGGGTCGTCTCCACGACCCCGGGTCCAGGTTGGCCAGCCGCCGACATTTCCGACGACTATAGAGTCGTCCCCACGACACCGGGCCAAAGTTGGCCAGCCGCCGACATGTCCGACGACTATAGGGTCGTCCCCACGACCCCGGGACTAGGTTGGCTCGCCACCGTCATGTCTGACGACTATAGGGTCGTCCCCACGACCACGGGCCAAAGTTGGCCAGCCGCCGAAATGTCCGACGACTATAGGGTCGTCCCCACGACCCCGGGACTAGATTGGCCCGCCACCGTCATGTCCGACGACTATTGGATCGTCCCCACGACCACGGGCCAAAGTTGGCCAGCCGCCGACATGTCCGACGACTATAGGGTCGTCCCCACGACCCCGAGACTAGATTGGCCCGCCACCGTCATGTCCGACGACAATAGGGTCGTCCCCACGACCCCGGGTCCAGGTTGGCCAGCCGCAGACATTTCCGACGACTATAGAGACGTCCCCACGACACCGGGCCAAAGTTGGCCAGCCGCCGACATGTCCGACGACTATAGGGTCGTCCGCACGACCCCGGGACTAGATTGGCCCGCCACCGTCATGTCCGACGATTATAGGGTCGTCCCCACGACCGCGAGACTAGATTGGCCCGCCACCGTCATGTCCGACGACAATAGGGTCGTCCCCACGACCCCGGGTCCAGGTTGGTCAGCCGCCGACATTTCCGACGACTATAGAGTCGTCCCCACGACACCGTGCCAAAGTTGGCCAGCCGCCGACATGTCCGACGATTATAGGGTCGTCCCCACGACCCCGGGACAAGGTTGGCCCGCCGCCGACTTGTCCGACGACTATAGGGTCGTACCCACGACCCCGGGACTAGGCTGACAACCCGCCAACATGTCCGACGACTATAGGGTCGTCCCCACGACCCCGGGCCAAAGATGACCAGCCGCCGTCTTGTCCGACGACTATAGGGTCTTACCCACGACCCCGGGACTAGATTGGCCCGCCACCGTCATGTCCAACGACTATAGGGTCGTCCCCACAACCACGGGCCAAAGTTGGCCAGTCGCCGACATGTCCGACGACTATAGGGTCGTCCCTACGACCCCGGGCCAAAGTTGGCACGCCGCCGAAATGTCCGACGACTGTAGGGTCGTCCCCACGACCCCGGGCCAAAGATGTCCAGCCGCCGTCTTGTCCAACGACTATAGGGTCGTCCCCACGACCCCGGGACTAGATTGGCCCGCCACCGTCATGTCCAACGACTATAGGGTCGTCCCCACAACCACGGGCCAAAGTTGGCCAGCCGCCGACATGTCCGACGATTATTGGATCGTCCCCACGACTACGGGCCAAAGTTGGCCAGCCGCCGACATGTGCGACGACTATACGGTCGTCCCCACGACCCCGGGACTAGATTGGCCCGCCACCGTCATGTCCAACGACTATAGGGTCGTCCCCACAACCACGGGCCAAAGTTGGCCAGCCGCCGACATTTCCGACGACTATAGAGTCGTCCCCACGACACCGGGCCAAAGTTGGCCAGCCGCCGACATGTCCGACGACTATAGGGTCGTCCCCACGACCCCGGGACAAGGTTGGCCCGCCGCCGACTTGTCCGACGACTATAGGGCCGTACCCACGACCCCGGGTCTAGGTTGGCCAGCCGCCGACATGTCCGACGACTATAGAGTCGTCCCCACGACACCGGGCCAAAGTTGGCCAGCCGCCGATATGTCCGACGACTATTGGGTCGTCCCCACGACACCGGGCCAAAGTTGGCCAGCCGCTGACATGTCCAACGACTATAGGGTCGTCCCCACGACCACGGGCCAATGTTGGCCAGCCGCCGACATGTCCGACGACTATAGGGTCGTCCCCACGACCTCGGGACTAGGTTGGCCACCCGCCGACATGTCCGACGACTATAGGGTCGTCCCCACGACCCCGGGTCTAGGTTGGCCAGCCGCCGACATGTCCGACGACTATAGAGTCGTCCCCACGACACCGGGCCAAAGTTGGCCAGCCGCCGATATGTCCGACGACTATTGGGTCGTCCCCACGACACCGGGCCAAAGTTGGCCAGCCGCTGACATGTCCAACGACTATAGAGTCGTCCCCACGACCACGGGCCAAAGTTGACCAGCCGCCGACATGTCCGACGACTATTGGATCGTCCCCACGACCCCGGGCCAAAGTTGGCAAGCCGCCGACATGTCCGACGACTATAGGGTCGTCCCCACGACCTCGGGACTAGGTTGGCCACCCGCCGACATGTCCGACGACTATAGGGTCGTCCCCACGACCCCGGGTCTAGGTTGGCCAGCCGCCGACATGTCCGACGACTATAGAGTCGTCCCCACGACACCGGGCCAAAGTTGGCCAGCCGCCGATATGTCCGACGACTATTGGGTCGTCCCCACGACACCGGGCCAAAGTTGGCCAGCCGCTGACATGTCCAACGACTATAGGGTCGTCCCCACGACCACGGGCCAATGTTGGCTAGCCGCCGACATGTCCGTCGACTATTGGATCGCCCCCACGACCCCGGGCCAAAGTTGGCAAGCCGCCGACATGTCCGACGACTATAGGGTCGTCCCCACGACCTCGGGACTAGGTTGGCCACCCGCCGACATGTCCGACGACTATAGGGTCGTCCACACGACCCCGGGCCAAAGTTGGCAAGACGCCGAAATGTCCGACGACTATTGGATCGTCCCCACGACCACGGGCCAAAGTTGGCCAGCCGCTGACATGTCCAACGACTATAGGGTCGTCCCCACGACCACGGGCCAATGTTGGCTAGCCGCCGACATGTCCGTCGACTATTGGATCGTCCACACGACCCCGGGCCAAAGTTGGCAAGCCGCCGACATGTCCGACGACTATAGGGTCGTCCCCACGACCTCGGGACTAGGTTGGCCACCCGCCGACATGTCCGACGACTATAGGGTCGTCCCCACGACCCCGGGTCTAGGTTGGCCAGCCGCCGACATGTCCGACGACTATAGAGTCGTCCCCACGACACCGGGCCAAAGTTGGCCAGCCGCTGACATGTCCAACGACTATAGAGTCGTCCCCACGACCACGGGCCAAAGTTGACCAGCCGCCGACATGTCCGACGACTATTGGATCGTCCCCACGACCCCGGGCCAAAGTTGGCAAGCCGCCGACATGTCCGACCACTATAGGGTCGTCCCCACGACCCTGGGACTAGATTGGCCCGCCACCGTCAAGTCCGATGACTATAGGGTCGTCCCCACGACCCCGGGTCAAAGTTGGCCAGCCGCTGACATTTCCAACGACTATTGGGTCGTCCCCACGACCACGGGCCAATGTTGGCTAGCCGCCGACATGTCCGTCGACTATTGGATCGTCCCCACGACCCCGGGCCAAAGTTGGCCAGCCGCCGACATGTCCGACGACTATAGGGTCGTCCCCACGACCCCGGGACTAGATTGGTCCGCCACCGTCATGTCCGACGAATATAGGGTCGTCCCCACGACCCCGGGCCAAAGTTGGCAAGCCGCCGAAATGTCCGACGACTGTAGGGTCGTCCCCACGACCCCGGGACTAGATTGGCCCGCCACCGTCAAGTCCGACGACCTCATGACTAGGTTGGCCAGCCGCCGACATGTCCGACGACTATAGGGTCGCCCCCACGACCTCAGGCCAATTTTGGCCAGCCGCCGACATGTCCGACGACTATTGGACCGACCCCACGACCCCGGGCCAAAGTTGGCAAGCCGCCGAAATGTCCGACGACTGTAGGGCCGTCCCCACGACCCCCGGACTAGATTGGTCCGCCACCGACAAGTCCGACGACTATAGGGTCGTCCCCACGACCCCGGGACTAGATTGGCCCGCCACCGTCATGTCCAACGACTATCGGATCGTCCCCACGGCCACGGGCCAAAGTTGGCCAGCCGCCGACATGTCCGACGACTATTGGGTCGTCCCCACGACACCGGGCCAAAGTTGGCCAGCCGCTGACATGTCCAACGACTATAGAGTCGTCCCCACGACCACGGGCCAAAGTTGACCAGCCGCCGACATGTCCGACGACTATTGGATCGTCCCCACGACCCCGGGCCAAAGTTGGCAAGCCGCCGACATGTCCGACGACTATAGGGTCGTCCCCACGACCTCGGGACTAGGTTGGCCACCCGCCGACATGTCCGACGACTATAGGGTCGTCCCCACGACCCCGGGTCTAGGTTGGCCAGCCGCCGACATGTCCGACGACTATAGAGTCGTCCCCACGACACCGGGCCAAAGTTGGCCAGCCGCCGATATGTCCGACGACTATTGGGTCGTCCCCACGACACCGGGCCAAAGTTGGCCAGCCGCTGACATGTCCAACGACTATAGGGTCGTCCCCACGACCACGGGCCAATGTTGGCTAGCCGCCGACATGTCCGTCGACTATTGGATCGTCCCCACGACCCCGGGCCAAAGTTGGCAAGCCGCCGACATGTCCGACGACTATAGGGTCGTCCCCACGACCTCGGGACTAGGTTGGCCACCCGCCGACATGTCCGACGACTATAGGGTCGTCCACACGACCCCGGGCCAAAGTTGGCAAGACGCCGAAATGTCCGACGACTGTAGGGTCGTCCCCACGACCCTGGGACTAGATTGGCCCGCCACCGTCAAGTCCGATGACTATAGGGTCGTCCCCACGACCCCGGGTCCAGGTTGGTCAGCCGCCGACATTTCCGACGACTATAGAGTCGTCCCCACGACACCGTGCCAAAGTTGGCCAGCCGCCGACATGTCCGACGATTATAGGGTCGTCCCCACGACCCCGGGACAAGGTTGGCCCGCCGCCGACTTGTCCGACGACTATAGGGTCGTACCCACGACCCCGGGACTAGGCTGACAACCCGCCAACATGTCCGACGACTATAGGGTCGTCCCCACGACCCCGGGCCAAAGATGACCAGCCGCCGTCTTGTCCGACGACTATAGGGTCTTACCCACGACCCCGGGACTAGATTGGCCCGCCACCGTCATGTCCAACGACTATAGGGTCGTCCCCACAACCACGGGCCAAAGTTGGCCAGTCGCCGACATGTCCGACGACTATAGGGTCGTCCCTACGACCCCGGGCCAAAGTTGGCACGCCGCCGAAATGTCCGACGACTGTAGGGTCGTCCCCACGACCCCGGGCCAAAGATGTCCAGCCGCCGTCTTGTCCAACGACTATAGGGTCGTCCCCACGACCCCGGGACTAGATTGGCCCGCCACCGTCATGTCCAACGACTATAGGGTCGTCCCCACAACCACGGGCCAAAGTTGGCCAGCCGCCGACATGTCCGACGATTATTGGATCGTCCCCACGACTACGGGCCAAAGTTGGCCAGCCGCCGACATGTGCGACGACTATACGGTCGTCCCCACGACCCCGGGACTAGATTGGCCCGCCACCGTCATGTCCAACGACTATAGGGTCGTCCCCACAACCACGGGCCAAAGTTGGCCAGCCGCCGACATTTCCGACGACTATAGAGTCGTCCCCACGACACCGGGCCAAAGTTGGCCAGCCGCCGACATGTCCGACGACTATAGGGTCGTCCCCACGACCCCGGGACAAGGTTGGCCCGCCGCCGACTTGTCCGACGACTATAGGGCCGTACCCACGACCCCGGGTCTAGGTTGGCCAGCCGCCGACATGTCCGACGACTATAGAGTCGTCCCCACGACACCGGGCCAAAGTTGGCCAGCCGCCGATATGTCCGACGACTATTGGGTCGTCCCCACGACACCGGGCCAAAGTTGGCCAGCCGCTGACATGTCCAACGACTATAGGGTCGTCCCCACGACCACGGGCCAATGTTGGCCAGCCGCCGACATGTCCGACGACTATAGGGTCGTCCCCACGACCTCGGGACTAGGTTGGCCACCCGCCGACATGTCCGACGACTATAGGGTCGTCCCCACGACCCCGGGTCTAGGTTGGCCAGCCGCCGACATGTCCGACGACTATAGAGTCGTCCCCACGACACCGGGCCAAAGTTGGCCAGCCGCCGATATGTCCGACGACTATTGGGTCGTCCCCACGACACCGGGCCAAAGTTGGCCAGCCGCTGACATGTCCAACGACTATAGAGTCGTCCCCACGACCACGGGCCAAAGTTGACCAGCCGCCGACATGTCCGACGACTATTGGATCGTCCCCACGACCCCGGGCCAAAGTTGGCAAGCCGCCGACATGTCCGACGACTATAGGGTCGTCCCCACGACCTCGGGACTAGGTTGGCCACCCGCCGACATGTCCGACGACTATAGGGTCGTCCCCACGACCCCGGGTCTAGGTTGGCCAGCCGCCGACATGTCCGACGACTATAGAGTCGTCCCCACGACACCGGGCCAAAGTTGGCCAGCCGCCGATATGTCCGACGACTATTGGGTCGTCCCCACGACACCGGGCCAAAGTTGGCCAGCCGCTGACATGTTCAACGACTATAGGGTCGTCCCCACGACCACGGGCCAATGTTGGCTAGCCGCCGACATGTCCGTCGACTATTGGATCGTCCCCACGACCCCGGGCCAAAGTTGGCAAGCCGCCGACATGTCCGACGACTATAGGGTCGTCCCCACGACCTCGGGACTAGGTTGGCCACCCGCCGACATGTCCGACGACTATAGGGTCGTCCACACGACCCCGGGCCAAAGTTGGCAAGACGCCGAAATGTCCGACGACTATTGGATCGTCCCCACGACCACGGGCCAAAGTTGGCCAGCCGCTGACATGTCCAACGACTATAGGGTCGTCCCCACGACCACGGGCCAATGTTGGCTAGCCGCCGACATGTCCGTCGACTATTGGATCGTCCACACGACCCCGGGCCAAAGTTGGCAAGCCGCCGACATGTCCGACGACTATAGGGTCGTCCCCACGACCTCGGGACTAGGTTGGCCACCCGCCGACATGTCCGACGACTATAGGGTCGTCCCCACGACCCCGGGTCTAGGTTGGCCAGCCGCCGACATGTCCGACGACTATAGAGTCGTCCCCACGACACCGGGCCAAAGTTGGCCAGCCGCTGACATGTCCAACGACTATAGAGTCGTCCCCACGACCACGGGCCAAAGTTGACCAGCCGCCGACATGTCCGACGACTATTGGATCGTCCCCACGACCCCGGGCCAAAGTTGGCAAGCCGCCGACATGTCCGACGACTATAGGGTCGTCCCCACGACCCTGGGACTAGATTGGCCCGCCACCGTCAAGTCCGATGACTATAGGGTCGTCCCCACGACCCCGGGTCAAAGTTGGCCAGCCGCTGACATTTCCAACGACTATTGGGTCGTCCCCACGACCACGGGCCAATGTTGGCTAGCCGCCGACATGTCCGTCGACTATTGGATCGTCCCCACGACCCCGGGCCAAAGTTGGCAAGCCGCCGACATGTCCGACGACTATAGGGTCGTCCCCACGACCTCGGGACTAGGTTGGCCACCCGCCGACATGTCCGACGACTATAGGGTCGTCCACACGACCCCGGGCCAAAGTTGGCAAGACGCCGAAATGTCCGACGACTGTAGGGTCGTCCCCACGCCCCGGAACTAGATTGGCCCGCCACCGTCAAGACCGACGACTATAGGGTCGTCCCCACGACCTCGGGACTAGGTTGGCCAGCCGCCGACATGTCCGACGACTATAATGTCGTCCCCACGACCCCGGGCCAATGTTGGCCAATCGCCGACATGTCCGACGACTATAGGGTCGTCCCTACGACCCCGGGCCAAAGCTGGCCAGCCGCCGACATGTCCGACGACTATTGGATCGTCCCCACGACCACGGGCCAAAGTTGGCCAGCCGCCGACATGTCCGAAGACTATAGGGTCGTCCCCACGACCCCGGGACTAGATTGGCCAGCCGCCGACATGTCCGACGACTATAGAGTCGTCCCCACGACACCGGGTCAAAGATGGCCAGCCGCTGACATTTCCAACGACTATTGGGTCGTCCCCACGACCACGGGCCAATTTTGGCTAGCCGCCGACATGTCCGACGAATATAGGGTCGTCCCCACGACCACGGGCCAAAGCTGGCCAGCCGCCGACATGTCCGACGACTATTGGATCGTCCCCACGACCACGGGCCAAAGTTGGCCAGCCGCCGACATGTCCGACGACTATAGGGTCGTCCCCACGACCCCGGGCCAAAGTTGGCCAGCCGCCGACATGTCCGACGACTATAGGGTCGTCCCCACGACCCCGAGACTAGATTGGCCCGCCAGCGTCATGTCCGACGACAATAGGGTCGTCTCCACGACCCCGGGTCCAGGTTGGCCAGCCGCCGACATTTCCGACGACTATAGAGTCGTCCCCACGACACCGGGCCAAAGTTGGCCAGCCGCCGACATGTCCGACGACTATAGGGTCGTCCCCACGACCCCGGGACTAGGTTGGCTCGCCACCGTCATGTCTGACGACTATAGGGTCGTCCCCACGACCACGGGCCAAAGTTGGCCAGCCGCCGAAATGTCCGACGACTATAGGGTCGTCCCCACGACCCCGGGACTAGATTGGCCCGCCACCGTCATGTCCGACGACTATTGGATCGTCCCCACGACCACGGGCCAAAGTTGGCCAGCCGCCGACATGTCCGACGACTATAGGGTCGTCCCCACGACCCCGGGACAAGGTTGGCCCGCCGCCGACTTGTCCGACGACTATAGGGTCGTGCCCACGACCCCGGGACTAGGCTGACAAGCCGCCAACATGTCCGACGACTATAGGGTCGTCCCCACGACCCCGGGCCAAAGTTGGCAAGCCGCCGAAATGTCCGACGACTGTAGGGTCGTCCCACGACCCCGGGACTAGATTGGCCCGCCACCGTCAAGTCCGACGACTATAGGGTCGTCCCCAGGACCTCGGGACTAGATTGGCCCGCCACCGTCAAGTTCGACGACTATAGGGTCGTCCCCACGACCCCGGGCCAAAGTTGGCCAGCCGCCGACATGTCCGACGACTATAGAGTCGTCCCCACGACACCGGGCCAAAGTTGGCCAGCCGCCGACATGTCCGACGACTATAGGGTCGTCCCCACGACCCCGGGACTAGATTGGCCCGCCACCGTCATGTCCGACGATTATAGGGTCGTCCCCACGACCCCGGGACAAGCTTGGCCCGCCGCCGACTTGTCCGACGACTATAGGGTCGTACCCACGACCCCGGGACTAGGCTGACAAGCCGCCAACATGTCCGACGACTATAGGGTCGTCCCCACGACACCGGGCCAAAGTTGGCTAGCCGCCGAAATGTCCGACGACTGGAGGGTCGTCCCCACGACCCCGGGACTAGATTGGCCAGCCGCCGACATGTCCGAAGACAATAGGGTCGTCCCCACGACCCCGGGACTAGATTGGCCAGCCGCCGACATGTCCGACGACTATAGTGTCGTCACCACGACACCGGGGCACAGTTGGCCAGCCGCTGACATGTCCAACGACTATTGGGTCGTCCCCACGACCACGGGCCAAAGTTGGCCAGCCGCCGACATGTCCGACGACTGTAGGGTCGTCCCCACGACCCCGGGACTAGGTTGGCTCGACGCCGACTTGTCGACGACTATGGGGTCGTCCCCACAACCACGGGCCAAAGTTGGCCAGGCGCCGACTTGTCCGACGACTATAGGGTCGTCCCCACGACCCTGGGCCAAAGTTGGCCAGCCGCCGACTTGTCCGACGACAATAGGGCCGTTCCCACGACCCCGGGACTAGATTGGCCCGCCACCGTCAAGTCCGACGACTATAGGGTCGTCCCCACGGCCACGGGCCAAGGCTGGCCAGCTGCCGACTTGTCCGACGACTATAGGGTCGTCCCCACGATCCCGGGACTAGATTGGCTCGGCACCGTCATGTCCGACGACTAGAGGGTCGTCCCCACGACCACGGCCCAAAGTTGGCTCGGCGCCAACTTGTCGACGACTATAGTGTCGTCCCCACGACCCCGGGCCAAAGTTGGCAAGCCGCCGACATGTCCGACGACTATAGGGTCGTCCCCACGACCTCGGGACTAGGTTGGCCACCCGCCGACATGTCCGACGACTATAGGGTCGTCCCCACGACCCCGGGTCTAGGTTGGCCAGCCGCCGACATGTCCGACGACTATAGAGTCGTCCCCACGACACCGGGCCAAAGTTGGCCAGCCGCCGACATGTCCGACGACTATTGGGTCGTCCCCACGACACCGGGCCAAAGTTGGCCAGCCGCTGACATGTCCAACGACTATAGGGTCGTCCCCACGACCACGGGCCAATGTTGGCTAGCCGCCGACATGTCCGTCGACTATTGGATCGTCCCCACGACCCCGGGCCAAAGTTGGCAAGCCGCCGACATGTCCGACGACTATAGGGTCGTCCCCAAGACCTCGGGACTAGGTTGGCCACCCGCCGACATGTCCGACGACTATAGGGTCGTCCACACGACCCCGGGCCAAAGTTGGCAAGACGCCGAAATGTCCGACGACTGTAGGGTCGTCCCCACGACCCCGGGACTAGATTGGCCCGCCACCGTCAAGTCCGATGACTATAGGGTCGTCCCCACGACCCGGGTCAAAGTTGGCCAGCCGCTGACATTTCCAACGACTATTGGGTCGTCCCCACGACCACGGGCCAATGTTGGCTAGCCGCCGTCATGTCCGACGACTATAGGGTCGTCCCCACGACCCCGGGCCAAAGTTGGCAAGCCGCCGAAATGTCCGACGACTGTAGGGTCGTCCCCACGACTCCAGGACTAGATTGGCCCGCCACCGTCAAGTCCGACGACTATAGGGTCGTCCCCACGACCCCGGGCCAAAGTTGGCAAGCCGCCGAAATGTCCGACGACTGTAGGGTCGTCCCCACGACTCCAGGACTAGATTGGTCCGGCACCGTCATGTCCGACGACTATAGGGTCGTCCCCACGACCCCGGGCCAAAGTTGGCCAGCCGCCGACATGTCCGACGACTATAGGGTCGTCCCCACGACCCCGAGACTAGATTGGCCCGCCAGCGTCATGTCCGACGACAATAGGGTCGTCTCCACGACCCCGGGTCCAGGTTGGCCAGCCGCCGACATTTCCGACGACTATAGAGTCGTCCCCACGACACCGGGCCAAAGTTGGCCAGCCGCCGACATGTCCGACGACTATAGGGTCGTCCCCACGACCCCGGGACTAGATTGGCCCGCCACCGTCATGTCCGACGATTATAGGGTCGTCCCCACGACCCCGGGACAAGCTTGGCCCGCCGCCGACTTGTTCGACGACTATAGGGTCGTCCCCACGACCCCGGGACTAGATTGGCCCGCCACCGTCATGTCCGACGACTATTGGATCGTCCCCACGACCACGGGCCAAAGTTGGCCAGCCGCCGACATGTTCGACTATAGGGTCGTCCCCACGACCCCGGGACTAGATTGGTCCGCCACCGTCAAGTCCGACGACTATAGGGTCTAACCCACGACCTCGGGACTAGGTTGGCCAGCCGCCGACATGTCCGACCACTATTGGTTCGTCCCCACGACCACGGGCCAAAGATGTCCAGCCGCCGTCTTGTCCGACGCCTATTGGGTCGTCCCCACGACCCCGGGACTAGATTAGCCCGCCACCGTCATGTCACACGACTATAGGGTCGTCCCCACGACCCCGGGAATAGATTGGTCCGCCACCGTCTTGTCCGACGACTATAGGGTCGTCCCCACGACCCCGGGCCAAAGATGTCCAGCCGCCGTCTTGTCCGACGACTATAGGGTCGTCCCCACGACCCCGGGACTAGATTGGCCCGCCACCGTCATGTCCAACGACTATAGGGTCGTCCCCACGACCCCGGGACTAGATTGGCCCGCCACCGTCATGTCCGACGACTATTGGATCGTCCCCACGACCACGGGCCAAAGTTGGCCAGCCGCCGACATGTTCGACTATAGGGTCGTCCCCACGACCCCGGGACTAGATTAGCCCGCCACCGTCATGTCACACGACTATAGGGTCGTCCCCACGACCCCGGGAATAGATTGGTCCGCCACCGTCTTGTCCGACGACTATAGGGTCGTCCCCACGACCCCGGGCCAAAGTTGGCCAGCCGCCGACATGTCCGACGACTATAGGGTCGTCCCCACGACCCCGAGACTAGATTGGCCCGCCACCGTCATGTCCGACGACAATAGGGTCGTCCCCACGACCCCGGGTCCAGGTTGGCCAGCCGCCGACATTTCCGACGACTATAGAGTCGTCCCCACGACACCGGGCCAAAGTTGGCCATCCGCCGACATGTCCGACGACTATAGGGTCGTCCGCACGACCCCGGGACTAGATTGGCCCGCCACCGTCATGTCCGACGATTATAGGGTCGTCCCCACGACCGCGAGAATAGATTGGCCCGCCACCGTCATGTCCGACGACAATACGGTCGTCCCCACGACCCCGGGTCCAGGTTGGTCAGCCGCCGACATTTCCGACGACTATAGAGTCGTCCCCACGACACCGTGCCAAAGTTGGCCAGCTGCCGACATGTCCGACGACTATAGGGTCGTCCCCACGACCCCGGGACAAGGTTGGCCCGCCGCCGACTTGTCCGACGACTATAGGGTCGTCCCCACGACCCCGGGTCCAGGTTGGTCAGCCGCCGACATGTCCGACGACTATAGGGTCGTCCCCACGACCCCGGGACTAGATTAGCCCGCCACCGTCATGTCACACGACTATAGGGTCGTCCCCACGACCCCGGGAATAGATTGGTCCGCCACCGTCTTGTCCGACGACTATAGGGTCGTCCCCACGACCCCGGGCCAAAGTTGGCCAGCCGCCGACATGTCCGACGACTATAGGGTCGTCCCCACGACCCCGAGACTAGATTGGCCCGCCACCGTCATGTCCGACGACAATAGGGTCGTCCCCACTACCCCGGGTCCAGGTTGGCCAGCCGCCGACATTTCCGACGACTATAGAGTCGTCCCCACGACACCGGGCCAAAGTTGGCCATCCGCCGACATGTCCGACGACATTTCCGACGACTATAGAGTCGTCCCCACGACACCGTGCCAAAGTTGGCCAGCCGCCGACATGTCCGACGACTATAGGGTCGTCCCCACGACCCCGGGACAAGGTTGGCCCGCCGCCGACTTGTCCGACGACTATAGGGTCGTCCCCACGACCCCGGGTCCAGGTTGGTCAGCCGCCGACATTTCCGACGACTATAGAGTCGTCCCCACGACCCCGGGCCAAAGTTGGCACGCCGCCGAAATGTCCGACGACTGTAGGGTCGTCCCCACGACCCCGGGCCAAAGATGTCCAGCCGCCGTCTTGTCCGACGACTATAGGGTCGTCCCCACCACCCCGGGACTTGATTGGCCCGCCACCGTCATGTCCAACGACTATAGGGTCGTCCCCACAACCACGGGCCAAAGTTGGCCAGCCGCCGACATGTCCGACGATTATTGGATCGTCCCCACGACCACGGGCCAAAGTTTGCCAGCCGCCGACATGTGCGACGACTATACGGTCGTCCCCACGACCCCGGGACTAGATTGGTCCGCCACCGTCATGTCCGACGACTATAAGGTCGTCCCCACGACCCCGGGACTAGGCTGACAACCCGCCAACATGTCCGACGACTATAGGGTCGTCCCCACGACCCCGGGCCAAAGATGTCCAGCCGCCGTCTTGTCCGACGACTATAGGGTCTTACCCACGACCCCGGGACTAGATTGGCCCGCCACCGTCATGTCCAACGACTATAGGGTCGTCCCCACAACCACGGGCCAAAGTTGGCCAGCCGCCGACATTTGCGACGACTATAGGGTCGTCCCCACGACACCGGGCCAAAGTTGGCCAGCCGCCGACATGTCCGACGACTATAGGGTCGTCCCCACGACCCCGGGACAAGGTTGGCCCGCCGCCGACTTGTCCGACGACTATAGGGTCGTACCCACGACCCCGGGACTAGGCTGACAAGCCGCCAACATGTCCGACGACTATAGGGTCGTCCCCACGACCCCGGGCCAAAGTTGGCAAGCCGCCGAAATGTCCGACGACTGTAGGGTCGTCCCACGACCCCGGGACTAGATTGGCCCGCCACCGTCAAGTCCGACGACTATAGGGTCGTCCCCAGGACCTCGGGACTAGATTGGCCCGCCACCGTCAAGTTCGACGACTATAGGGTCGTCCCCACGACCCCGGGCCAAAGTTGGCAAGCCGCCGAAATGTCCGACGACTGTAGGGTGGTACCCACGACCCCGGGCCAAAGTTGGCAAGCTGCCGACTTGTCTGACGATTATAGGGTCGTCCCCACGACCCCGGGACTAGATTGGCCCGCCACCGTCATGTCCGACGACTATCGGATCGTCCCCACGACCACGGGCCAAAGTTGGCCAGCCGCCGACATGTCCGACGACTGTAGGGTCGTCCCCACGACCCCGGGACTAGGTTGGCTCGACGCCGACTTGTCGACGACTATAGGCTCGTCCCCACAACCACGGGCCAAAGTTGGCCAGGCGCCGACTTGTCCGACGACTATAGGGTCGTCCCCACGACCCTGGGCCAAAGTTGGCCAGTCGCCGACTTGTCCGACGACTATAGGGCCGTTCCCACGACCCCGGGACTAGATTGGCCCGCGACCGTCATGTCCAACGACTATAGGGTCGTCCCCACAGCCACGGGCCAAAGTTGGCCAGCCGCCGACATGTCCAACGACTATTGGGTCGTCCCCACGACCACGGGCCAAAGTTGGACAGCCGCCGACATGACCGACGACTATAGTGTCGTCCCCACGACCCCGGTAGTAGATTGGCCCGCCGCCGACATGTCCGACGACTATAGAGTCGTCACCATGACACCGGGGCAAAGTTGGCCAGCCGCTGACATGTCCAACGACTATTGGGTCGTCCCCACGACCACGGGCCAATGTTGGCCAGCCGCCGACATGTCCGACGACTATAGGGTCGTCCCCACGACCCCGGGCCAATGTTGGCCAATCGCCGACATGTCCGACGACTACAGGGTCGTCCCTACGACCCCGGGACTGAGATTGGCCCGCCACCGTCATGTCCAACGACTATAGGGTCGTCCCCGCGACCGCGGGCCAAAGATGTCCAGCCGCCGTCTTGTCCGACGACTATAGGGTCGTCCCCACGACCCCGGGACTAGATTGGCCCGCCACCGTCATGTCCGACGACTATAGGGTCGTCCCCACGACCCCGAGACTAGATTGGCCCGCCACCGTCATGTCCGACGACAATAGGGTTGTCCCCACGACCCCGGGTCCAGGTTGGCCAAGCGCCGACATTTCCGACGACTATAGACGCGTCCCCACGACACCGGGCCAAAGTTGGCCAGCCGCCGACATGTCCGACGACTATAGGGTCGTCCCCACGACCCCGGGCCAAAGTTGGTCAGCCGCCGACATTTCCGACGACTATAGGGTCGTCCCCACGACCCCGGGCCAATGTTGGCCAGCCGCCGACATGTTCAACGACTATTGGGCCGTCCCCACGACCACGGGCCAAAGTTGACCAGCCGCCGACATGTCCGACGACTATAGGGTCGTCCCCACGACCCCGGGCCAATGTTGGCCAATCGCCGACATGTCAGACGACTACAGGGTCGTCCCTACGACCCCGAGACTAGATAGGCCCGCCACCGTCATGTCCGACGACTATAGGGTCGTCCCCACGACCATGGGCAAAAGTTGGTCAGCCGCCGACTTGTCCGACGAATATTGGGTCGCCCCACGGCCCCGGACTAGGATGGCTCGCCGCCGACATGTCCGACGACTATAGGATCGTCCCCACGACGCCGGGACTAGGTTGGACAGCCGCCGACATGTCCGACGACTATAGGGTCGTCCCCACGACCACGGGCCAAAGTTGGTCAGCCGCCGACTTGTCCGACGACTATAGGGTCGTACCCACGACCCCGGGACTTGATTGGCCCGGCACCGTCATGTCCAACGACTATCGGATCGTCCCTACGACCACGGGCCTAAGTTGACCAGCCGCCGACATGTCCGACGACTATAGGGTCGTCCCTATGACCCCGGGACTAGATTGGCCCGCCACCGTCATGTCCGACGACTATTGGATCGTGCCCACGACCACGGGCCAAAGTTGGCCAGCCGCCGACATGTCCGACGACTATGGGGTCGTCCCCACGTCCACGGCCCAAAGTTGTCCAGCCGCCGACATGTCCAACGACTATTGGGTCGTACCCACGACCACGGGCCAAAGTTGGCCAGCCGCCGACATGTCCGACGACTATAGTGTCGTCCCCACGACCCCGGTAGTAGATTGGCCCGCCGCCGACATGTCCGACGACTATAGAGTCGACCCCACGACACCGGGCCAAAGTTGGCCAGCCGCCGACATGTCCGAGGACTATAGAGCCGTCCCCACGACCCCGGGAATAGATTGGCCCGTCACCGTCATGTCCGGCGACTATCGGATCGTCCCCACGACTACGGGCCAAAGTTGGCCAGCCGCCGACATGTCCGAAGACAATAGGGTCGTCCCCACGACCCCGGGACTAGATTGGCCAGCCGCCGACATGTCCGACGACTATAGTGTCGTCACCACGACACCGGGGCAAAGTTGGCCAGCCGCTGACATGTCCAACGACTATTGGGTCGTCCCCACGACCACGGGCCAAAGTTGGCCAGCCGCCGACATGTCCGACGACTGTAGGGTCGTCCCCACGACCCCGGGACTAGGTTGGCTCGACGCCGACTTGTCGACGACTATAGGGTCGTCCCCACAACCACGGGCCAAAGTTGGCCAGGCGCCGACTTGTCCGACGACTATAGGGTCGTCCCCACGACCCTGGGCCAAAGTTGGCCAGCCGCCGACTTGTCCGACGACTATAGGGCCGTTCCCACGACCCCGGGACTAGATTGGCCCGCGACCGTCATGTCCAACGACTATAGGGTCGTCCCCACAGCCACGGGCCAAAGTTGGCCAGCCGCCGACATGTCCAACGACTATTGGGTCGTCCCCACGACCACGGGCCAAAGTTGGCCAGCCGCCGACATGACCGACGACTATAGTGTCGTCCCCACGACCCCGGTAGTAGATTGGCCCGCCGCCGACATGTCCGACGACTATAGGGTCGTCACCATGACACCGGGGCAAAGTTGGCCAGCCGCTGACATGTCCAACGACTATTGGGTCGTCCCCACGACCACGGGCCAATGTTGGCCAGCCGCCGACATGTCCGACGACTATAGGGTCGTCCCCACGACCCCGGGCCAATGTTGGCCAATCGCCGACATGTCCGACGACTACAGGGTCGTCCCTACGACCCCGGGACTGAGATTGGCCCGCCACCGTCATGTCCAACGACTATAGGGTCGTCCCCGCGACCGCGGGCCAAAGATGTCCAGCCGCCGTCTTGTCCGACGACTATAGGGTCGTCCCCACGACCCCGGGACTAGATTGGCCCGCCACCGTCATGTCCGACGACTATAGGGTCGTCCCCACGACCCCGAGACTAGATTGGCCCGCCACCGTCATGTCCGACGACAATAGGGTCGTCCCCACGACCCCGGGTCCAGGTTGGCCAAGCGCCGACATTTCCGACGACTATAGACGCGTCCCCACGACACCGGGCCAAAGTTGGCCAGCCGCCGACATGTCCGACGACTATAGGGTCGTCCCCACGACCCCGGGCCAAAGTTGGTCAGCCGCCGACATTTCCGACGACTATAGGGTCGTCCCCACGACCCCGGGCCAATGTTGGCCAGCCGCCGACATGTTCAACGACTATTGGGCCGTCCCCACGACCACGGGCCAAAGTTGACCAGCCGCCGACATGTCCGACGACTATAGGGTCGTCCCCACGACCCCGGGCCAATGTTGGCCAATCGCCGACATGTCCGACGACTACAGGGTCGTCCCTACGACCCCGAGACTAGATAGGCCCGCCACCGTCATGTCCGACGACTATAGGGTCGTCCCCACGACCATGGGCAAAAGTTGGTCAGCCGCCGACTTGTCCGACGACTATTGGGTCGCCCCACGGCCCGGGACTAGACTGGCCCGCCACCGTCATGTCCGACGACTATATGGTCGTCCCCACGACGACGGGCCAATGTAGGCCAGCCGCTGACTTGTCCGACGACTATAGGGTCGTCCCCACGACCCCGGGACTAGGATGGCTCGCCGCCGACATGTCCGACGACTATAGGATCGTCCCCACGACGCCGGGACTAGGTTGGACAGCCGCCGACATGTCCGACGACTATAGGGTCGTCCCCACGACCACGGGCCAAAGTTGGTCAGCCGCCGACTTGTCCGACGACTATAGGGTCGTCCCCATGACCCGGGACTAGACTGGCCCGCCACCGTCATGTCCGACGACTATATGGTCGTCCCCACGACGACGGGCCAATGTAGGCCAGCCGCTGACTTGTCCGACGACTATAGGGTCGTCCCCACGACCCCGGGACTAGGTAGGCCCGCCGCCGACTTGTCTGACGACTATAGGGTCGTCCCCACGACCCCGGGACTAGATTGGCCCGCCACCGTTATGTCCGACGACTATAGGGTCGTCCCCACGACCACGGGCCAAAGTTGGCCAGCCGCCGACATGTCCGACGACTATAGGGTCGTCCCCACGACCCGGGACTAGACTGGCCCGCCACCGTCATGTCCGACGACTATAGGGTCGTCCCCACGACGCCCGGACTAGGTTGGCCGGCCGCCGACTTGTCCTACGACTATAGGGTCGTCCCCACGACCCCCGGACTAGGTGGGCTCGCCGCCGACTTGTCCGACGACTATAGGGTCGTCCCCACGACCCGGGACTAGAGTGGCCCGCCACCGTCATGTCCGACGGCTATATGGTCGTCCCCACGACCACGGGCCAATGTTGGCCAGCCGCTGACTTGTCCGACGACTATAGGGTCGTCCCCACGACCGCGGGACTAGATTGGCCAGCCGCCGGCTTGCCCGACGATTATAGGGTCGTCCCCACGACCGCGGGACTAGATTGGCCCGCCACCGTCATGTCCAACGACTATAGGTTCGTCCCCACGACCCCGGGCCAAAGTTGGCAAGCCGCCGAAATGTCCGACGACTGTAGGGTCGTACCCACGACCCCGGGACTAGGCTGACAAGCCGCCAACATGTCCGACGACTATAGGGTCGTCCCCACGACCCCGGGCCAAAGTTGGCAAGCCACCGTCAAGTCCGACGACTATAGGGTCGTCCCCAGGACCTCGGGACTAGATTGGCCCGCCACCGTCAAGTCCGACGACCATAGGGTCGTCCCCACGACCCCGGGCCAAAGTTGGCCAGCCGCCGACATGTCCGACGACTATAGGGTCGTCCCCACGACCCCGAGACTAGATTGGCCCGCCACCGTCATGTCCGACGACAATAGGGTCGTCCCCACGACCCCGGGACTAGGCTGACAAGCCGCCAACATGTCCGACGACTATAGGGTCGTCCCCACGACCCCGGGCCAAAGATGTCCAGCCGCCGTCTTGTCCGACGACTATAGGGTCGTCCCCACGACCCTGGGACTAGATTGGCCCGCCACCGTCATGTCCGGCGAATATAGGGTCGTCCCCACGACCCCGGGCCAAAGTTGGCAAGCCGCCGACATGTCCGACGACTATAGGGTCGTCCCCACGACGACGGGCCAAAGTAGGCCAGCCGCCGACATATCCGACGACTATAGGGTCGTCCCCACGACCCCGGGACTAGCTTGACCAGCCGCCAACATGTCCGACGACAATAGGGTCGTCCCCACGACCCCGGGCCTAGGTTGGCCAGCCGCCGAAATGTCCGACGACTGAACAGTCGTCCCCGCGACCACGGGCCAAAGTTGGCCAGCCGCCGACATGTCCGATGACTATAGGGTCGTCCCCACGACCCTGGGACTAGATTGGCCCGCCACCGTCATGTCCGACGACTACAGGGTCGTCCCCACGACCCTGGGACTAGATTGGCCCGCCACCGTCATGTCCGACGACTATAGGGTCGTCCCCACGACCCCGGGCCAAAGTTGGCAAGCCGCCGACATGTCCGGCGACTATAGGGCCGTCCCCACGACGACGGGCCAAAGTAGGCCAGCCGCCGACATATCCGACGACTATAGGGTCGTCCCCACGACCCCGGGCCAAAGTTCGCCAGCCGCCGACATGTCTGACGACTATAGGGTCGTCCCCACGACCCCGGGACTAGAATGGCCAGCCGCCGACATGTCCGACAACTATACGGTCGTCCCCACGACCACGGGCCAAAGTTGGCCAGCCGCCGACATGTCCGACGACTATAGGGTCGTCCCCACGACCCTGGGACTAGATTGGCCCGCCACCGTCATGTCCGACGACTATAGGGTCGTCCCCACGACCCCGGGCCAAAGTTGGCCAGCCGCCGACATGTCCGACGACTATAGGGTCGTCCCCACGACCCCGGGAATAGATTGGCCCGCCACCGTCATGTCCGGCGACTATCGGATCGTCCCCACGACTACGGGCCAAAGTTGGCAAGCCGCTGAAATGTCCGACGACTGTAGGGTCGTCCCCACGATCCCGGGACTAGATTCGCACGCCACCGTCAAGTCCGACGACTATAGGGTCGTCCCGACGACCTCGGGACTAGGTTGGCCAGCCGCCGACATGTCCGACCACTATTGGGTCGTCCCCACAACCACGGGCCAAAGTTGGCCTGCCGCCGACATGTCCGACGACTATAGTGTCGCCCCCACGACCCCGGTACTAAATTGGCCCGCCGCCGACATGTCCGACGACTATAGAGTCGTCCCCACGACACCGGGCCAAAGTTGGCCAGCCGCCGACATGTCCGACGACTATAGGGTCGTCCCCACGACCCCGGGAATAGATTGGCCCGCCACCGTCATGTCCGGCGACTATCGGATCGTCCCCACGCCTACGGACCAAAGTTGGCCAGCCGCCGACGTGTCCGACGACTCTAGGGTCGTCCCCACGACCCCGGGACTAGAATGGCCAGCCGCCGACATGTCCGACAACTATACGGTCGTCCCCACGACCACGGGCCAAAGTTGGCCAGCCGCCGACATGTCCGACGACTATAGAGTCGTCCCCACGACACCGGGCCAAAGTTGGCCAGCCGCCGACATGTCCGACGACTATAGGGTCGTC
This sequence comes from Andrena praecox, assembly GCA_963932275.1. Lineage (NCBI taxonomy): Eukaryota > Metazoa > Arthropoda > Insecta > Hymenoptera > Andrenidae > Andrena > Andrena praecox. The sequence goes on along the minus strand of CAWVQO010000615.1, from coordinate 1,386,503 downwards.
CCCACGACCCCGGGAATAGATTGGCCCGCCACCGTCATGTCCGGCGACTATCGGATCGTCCCCACGCCTACGGACCAAAGTTGGCCAGCCGCCGACATGTCCGACGACTATAGGGTCGTCCCCACGACCCCGGGTCTAGGTTGGCCAGCCGCCGACATGTCCGACGACTATAGAGTCGTCCCCACGACACCGGGCCAAAGTTGGCCAGCCGCCGACATGTCCGACGACTATTGGGTCGTCCCCACGACACCGGGCCAAAGTTGGCCAGCCGCTGACATGTCCAACGACTATAGGGTCGTCCCCACGACCACGGGCCAATGTTGGCTAGCCGCCGACATGTCCGTCGACTATTGGATCGTCCCCACGACCCCGGGCCAAAGTTGGCAAGCCGCCGACATGTCCGACGACTATAGGGTCGTCCCCAAGACCTCGGGACTAGGTTGGCCACCCGCCGACATGTCCGACGACTATAGGGTCGTCCACACGACCCCGGGCCAAAGTTGGCAAGACGCCGAAATGTCCGACGACTGTAGGGTCGTCCCCACGACCCCGGGACTAGATTGGCCCGCCACCGTCAAGTCCGATGACTATAGGGTCGTCCCCACGACCCGGGTCAAAGTTGGCCAGCCGCTAACATTTCCAACGACTATTGGGTCGTCCCCACGACCACGGGCCAATGTTGGCTAGCCGCCGTCATGTCCGACGACTATAGGGTCGTCCCCACGACCCCGGGCCAAAGTTGGCAAGCCGCCGAAATGTCCGACGACTGTAGGGTCGTCCCCACGACTCCAGGACTAGATTGGCCCGCCACCGTCAAGTCCGACGACTATAGGGTCGTCCCCACGACCCCGGGCCAAAGTTGGCAAGCCGCCGAAATGTCCGACGACTGTAGGGTCGTCCCCACGACCCCGAGACTAGATTGGCCCGCCACCGTCATGTCCGACGACAATAGGGTCGTCCCCACTACCCCGGGTCCAGGTTGGCCAGCCGCCGACATTTCCGACGACTATAGAGTCGTCCCCACGACCACGGGCCAAAGCTGGCCAGCCGCAGACCTGTCCGACGACTATAGGGTCGTACCCATGACCCCGAGACTAGATTGGCCCGCCACCGTCATGTCCGACGACGATAGGGTCGTTCCCACGACGCCGGGTCTGGGTTGGCCAGCCGCCGACATGTCCGACGACTATAGGGTCGTCCCCACGACCCCGGGTCAATGTTGGCTCGCCGCCGACATGTCCGACGACTATAGGGTCGTCCCCACGACCCCGGGCCAATGTTGGCCAATCGCCGACATGTCCGACGACTATAGGGTCGTCCCTACGACCCCGGGACTAGATTGGCCCGCCACCGTCATGTCCAACGACTATAGGGTCGTCCCCACGACCATGGGCCAAAGTTGGCCAGCCGCCGATATGTCCAACGACTATTGGGTCGTCCCCACGACCACGGGCCAATGTTAGCCAGCCGCCGACATGTCCGACGACTATAGGGTCGTCCCCACGTCCCCGGGACTAGAGTGGCCCGCCACCGTCAAGTCCGACGACTATAGGGTCGTCCCCACGACCTCGGGACTAGGTTGGCCAGCCGCCGACATGTCCGACGACTATAGGGTCGTCCCCACGACCCCGGGCCAATGATGTCCAGCCGCCGTCTTGTCCGACGACTGTAGGGTCGTCCCCACGACCCCGGGACTAGATTGGCCCGCCACCGTCATGTCCAACGACTATAGGGTCGTCCCCACAACCCCGGGACTAGGTTGACAAGCCGCCAACATGTCCGACGACGGCCAAAGTTGGCAAGCCGCCGAAACGTCCGACGACTATAGGGTCGGCCCCACGACCCCGGGACTAGATTGGCCCGCCACCGTCATGTCAGACGACTATAGGGTCGTCCCCACGACCCCGGGACTAGGTTGGCCCGCCGCCGACATTTCCGACGACTATAGGGTCGTCCCCACGACCACGGGCCAAAGTTGGCCAGCCGCCGACTTGTCCGACGACTATAGGGTCGTCCCCATGACCCGGGACTAGACTGGCCCGCCACCGTCATGTCCGACGACTATATGGTCGTCCCCACGACCACGGGCCAATGTAGGCCAGCCGCTGACTTGTCCGACGACTATAGAGTTGTCCCCACGACCCCGGGACTAGGTAGGCCCGCCGCCGACTTGTCTGACGACTATAGGGTCGTCCCCACGACCCCGGGACTAGATTGGCCCGCCACCGTTATGTCCGACGACTATAGGGTCGTCCCCACGACCACGGGCCAAAGTTGGCCAGCCGCCGACATGTCCGACGACTATAGGGTCGTCCGCACGACCCGGGACTAGACTGGCCCGCCACCGTCATGTCCGACGACTATAGGGTCGTCCCCACGACCCCCGGACTAGGTTGGCCGGCCGCCGACTTGTCCGACGACTATAGGGTCGTCCCCACGACCCCCGGACTAGGTGGGCTCGCCGCCGACTTGTCCGACGACTATAGGGTCGTTCCCACGACCCCGGGCCAAAGTTGGCCAGCCGCCGGCTTGCCCGACGATTATAGGGTCGTCCCCACGACCCAGGGACTAGATTGGCCCGCCACCGTCATTTCCGACGACTATAGGGTCATCCCCACGACCACGGGCCAAAGTTGGCCAGCCGGCGACATGTCCGACGACTATAGGGTCGTCCCCACGACCCGGGACTAGACTGGCCCGCCACCGTCATGTCCGACGACTATAGGGTCGTCCCCACGACCCCCGGACTAGGTTGGCCGGCCGCCGACTTGTCCTACGACTATAGGGTCGTCCTCACGACCCCCGGACTAGGTGGGCTCGCCGCCGACTTGTCCGACGACTATAGGGTCGTCCCCACGACCCGGGACTAGAGTGGCCCGCCACCGTCATGTCCGACGGCTATATGGTCGTCCCCACGACCACGGGCCAATGTTGGCCAGCCGCTGACTTGTCCGACGACTATAGGGTCGTCCCCACGACCGCGGGACTAGATTGGCCAGCCGCCGGCTTGCCCGACGATTATAGGGTCGTCCCCACGACCCCGGGACTAGATTGGCCCGCCACCGTCATTTCCGACGACTATAGGGTCGTCCCCACGACCACGGGCCAAAGTTGGCCAGCCGCCGACATGTCCGACGACTATAGGGTCGTCCCCACGACCCCGAGACTAGATTGGCCCGCCACCGTCATGTCCGACGACAATAGGGTCGTCCCCACGACCCCGGGTCCAGGTTGGCCAGGCTCCGACATTTCCGACGACTATAGAGTCGTCCCCACCACCCCGGGCCAAAGTTGGCAAGCCGCCGAAATGTCCGACGACTCTAGGGTCGTCCCCAAGACCCCGGGACTAGATTGGCCCGCCACCGTCATGTCCGACGACTATAGGGTCGTCTCCATGACCCCGGGCCAAAGTTGGCCAGCCGCCGACATGTCCGACGACTATAGGGTCATCCCCACGACCCGGGACTAGAGTGGCCCGCCACCGTCATTTCCGACGACTATAGGGTCGTCCCCACGACCCCCGGACTAGGTTGGCCGGCCGCCGACTTGTCCGACGACTATAGGGTCGTCCCCACGACCCCGGGCCAATGTTGGCCAGCCGCCGACATGTCCGGCGACTATAGGGTCGTCCCCACGACCCCGGGCCAATAATGGTCAATCGCCGACATGTCCGACGACTATAGGGTCGTACCCACGACCCCGGGACTTGATTGGCCCGGCACCGTCATGTCCAACGACTATCGGATCGTCCCCACGACCACGGGCCAAAGTTGGCCAGCCGCCGACATGTCCGACGACTATAGGGTCGTCCCCACGACCCCGGGCCAAAGTTGGCCAGCCGCCGAAATGTCCGACGACTATAGGGTCGTCCCCACGACCGCGGGACTAGATTGGCCCGCCACCGTCATGTCCAACGACTATAGGGTCGTCCCCACAACCACGGGCCAAAGTTGGCCAGCCGGCGACATGTCCGACGACTATAGGGTCGTCCCCACGACCTCGGGACTAGGTTGGCCACCCGCCGACATGTCCGACGACTATAGGGTCGTCCCCACGACCCCGGGTCTAGGTTGGCCAGCCGCCGACATGTCCGACGAATATAGAGTCGTCCCCACGACACCGGGCCAAAGTTGGCCAGCCGCCGACATGTCGGACGACAATCGGATCGTCCCCACGACCACGCGCCAAAGTTGGCCAGCCGCCGACATGTCCGACGACTTTTGGATCGTCCCCACGACCACGGGCCAAAGTTGGCAAGATGCCGAAATGTCCGACGACTGTAGGGTCGTCTCCACGACCCCGGGACTAGATTGGCCCGCCACCGTCAAGTCCGACGACCTCGTGACTAGGTTGGCCAGCCGCCGACATGTCCGACGACTATAGGGTCGCCCCCACGACCTCAGGCCAATTTTGGCCAGCCGCCGACATGTCCGACGACTATTGGATCGACCCCACGACCCCGGGCCAAAGTTGGCAAGCCGCCGAAATGTCCGACGACTGTAGGGCCGTCCCCACGACCCCCGGACTAGATTGGTCCGCCACCGACAAGTCCGACGACTATAGGGTCGTCCCCACGACCCCGGGACTAGATTGGCCCGCCACCGTCATGTCCAACGACTATCGGATCGTCCCCACGACCACGGGTCAAAGTTGGCCAGCCGCCGACATGTCCGACGACTATTGGGTCGTCCCCACGACACCGGGCCAAAGTTGGCCAGCCGCTGACATGTCCAACGACTATAGGGTCGTTCCCACGACCACGGGCCAAAGTTGACCAGCCGCCGACATGTCCGACGACTATTGGGTCGTCCCCACGACCCCGGGCCAAAGTTGGCAAGCCGCCGACATGTCCGACGACTATAGGGTCGTCCCCACGACCTCGGGACTAGGTTGGCCACCCGCCGACATGTCCGACGACTATAGGGTCGTCCCCACGACCCCGGGTCTAGGTTGGCCAGCCGCCGACATGTCCGACGACTATAGAGTCGTCCCCACGACACCGGGCCAAAGTTGGCCAGCCGCCGACATGTCCGACGACTATTGGGTCGTCCCCACGACACCGGGCCAAAGTTGGCCAGCCGCTGACATGTCCAACGACTATAGGGTCGTCCCCACGACCACGGGCCAATGTTGGCTAGCCGCCGACATGTCCGTCGACTATTGGATCGTCCCCACGACCCCGGGCCAAAGTTGGCAAGCCGCCGACATGTCCGACGACTATAGGGTCGTCCCCAAGACCTCGGGACTAGGTTGGCCACCCGCCGACATGTCCGACGACTATAGGGTCGTCCACACGACCCCGGGCCAAAGTTGGCAAGACGCCGAAATGTCCGACGACTGTAGGGTCGTCCCCACGACCCCGGGACTAGATTGGCCCGCCACCGTCAAGTCCGATGACTATAGGGTCGTCCCCACGACCCGGGTCAAAGTTGGCCAGCCGCTGACATTTCCAACGACTATTGGGTCGTCCCCACGACCACGGGCCAATGTTGGCTAGCCGCCGTCATGTCCGACGACTATAGGGTCGTCCCCACGACCCCGGGCCAAAGTTGGCAAGCCGCCGAAATGTCCGACGACTGTAGGGTCGTCCCCACGACTCCAGGACTAGATTGGCCCGCCACCGTCAAGTCCGACGACTATAGGGTCGTCCCCACGACCCCGGGCCAAAGTTGGCAAGCCGCCGAAATGTCCGACGACTGTAGGGTCGTCCCCACGACCCCGAGACTAGATTGGCCCGCCACCGTCATGTCCGACGACAATAGGGTCGTCCCCACTACCCCGGGTCCAGGTTGGCCAGCCGCCGACATTTCCGACGACTATAGAGTCGTCCCCACGACCACGGGCCAAAGCTGGCCAGCCGCAGACCTGTCCGACGACTATAGGGTCGTACCCATGACCCCGAGACTAGATTGGCCCGCCACCGTCATGTCCGACGACGATAGGGTCGTTCCCACGACGCCGGGTCTGGGTTGGCCAGCCGCCGACATGTCCGACGACTATAGGGTCGCCCCCACGACCTCAGGCCAATTTTGGCCAGCCGCCGACATGTCCGACGACTATTGGATCGACCCCACGACCCCGGGCCAAAGTTGGCAAGCCGCCGAAATGTCCGACGACTACAGGGTCGTCCCTACGACCCCGAGACTAGATAGGCCCGCCACCGTCATGTCCGACGACTATAGGGTCGTCCCCACGACCATGGGCAAAAGTTGGGCAGCCGCCGACTTGTCCGACGACTATTGGGTCGCCCCACGGCCCCGGACTAGGATGGCTCGCCGCCGACATGTCCGACGACTATAGGATCGTCCCCACGACGCCGGGACTAGGTTGGCCAGCCGCCGACATGTCCGACGACTATAGAGTCGTCCCCACGACCCCGGGTCAATGTTGGCTCGCCGCCGACATGTCCGACGACTATAGGGTCGTCCCCACGACCCCCGGGCCAAAGTTGGCCTGCCGCCGACATGTCCGACGACTATAGAGTCGTCCCCACGACCCCGGGGCAATGTTGGCTCGCCGCCGACATGTCCGACGACTATAGGGTCGTCCCCACGACCCCGGGCCAATGTTGCCCAATCGCCGACATGTCCGACGACTATAGGGTCGTCCCTACGACCCCGGGACTAGATTGGCCCGCCACCGTCATGTCCAACGACTATAGGGTCGTCCCCACGACCATGGGCCAAAGTTGGCCAGCCGCCGATATGTCCAACGACTATTGGGTCGTCCCCACGACCACGGGCCAATGTTAGCCAGCCGCCGACATGTCCGACGACTATAGGGTCGTCCCCACGTCCCCGGGACTAGAGTGGCCCGCCACCGTCAAGTCCGACGACTATAGGGTCGTCCCCACGACCTCGGGACTAGGTTGGCCAGCCGCCGACATGTCCGACGACTATAGGGTCGTCCCCACGACCCCGGGCCAATGATGTCCAGCCGCCGTCTTGTCCGACGACTGTAGGGTCGTCCCCACGACCCCGGGACTAGATTGGCCCGCCACCGTCATGTCCAACGACTATAGGGTCGTCCCCACAACCACGGGCCAAAGTTGGCCAGCCGCCGACATGTCCGACGACTATTGGATCGTGCCTACGACCCCGGGACTAGGTTGACAAGCCGCCAACATGTGCGACGACTATAGGGTCGTCCCCACGACCCCGGGGCAAAGATGGCATGCCGCCGAAATGTCCGACGACTATAGGGTCGTCCCCAGGACCGCGGGCCAAAGATGTCCAGCCGCCGTCTTCTCCGACGACTATAGGGTCGTCCCCACGACCCCGGGCCAATGTTGGCCAATCGCCGACATGTCCGACGACTATAGGGTCGTCCCCACGGCCCCGGGCCAAAGTTGGCAAGCCGCCGAAATGTCCGACGACTGTAGGGTCGCCCCCACGACCCCGGGGCTAGGTTGGCCAGCCGCCGACATGTCCGACGACTATACGGTCGTCCCGACGACCTCGGGACTAGGTTGGCCAGCCGCCGACATGTCCGACGACTATAGGGTCGTCCGCACGACCCCGGGCCAAAGGTGGCATGCCGCCGAAATGTCCGACGACTATAGGGTCGTCCCCACGACCCCGGGCCAAAGATGTCCAGCCGCCGTCTTCTCCGACGACTATAGGGTCGTCCCCACGACCCCGGGCCAATGTTGGCCAATCGCCGACATGTCCGACGACTATAGGGTCGTCCCTACGACCCCGGGACTAGATTGGCCCGCCACCGTCATGTCCAACGACTATAGGGTCGTCCCCACGACCATGGGCCAAAGTTGGCCAGCCGCCGATATGTCCAACGACTATTGGGTCGTCCCCACGACCACGGGCCAATGTTAGCCAGCCGCCGACATGTCCGACGACTATAGGGTCGTCCCCACGACCCCGGGCCAAAGTTGGCAAGCCGCCGAAATGTCCGACGACTGTAGGGTCGCTACCACGACCCCGGGGCTAGGTTGGCCAGCCGCCGACATGTCCGACGACTATACGGTCGTCCCCACGACCTCGGGACTATGTTGGCCAGCCGCCGACATGTCCGACGAGTATAGGGTCGTCCCCACGACCCCGGGCCAAAGTTGGCAAGCCGCCGACATGTCCGACGACTATAGGGTCATTCCTACGACCCCGGGACTAGATTGGCCCGCCACCGTCATGTCCAACGACTATAGGGTCGTCCCCACAACCCCGGGACTAGGTTGACAAGCCGCCAACATGTCCGACGACGGCCAAAGTTGGCAAGCCGCCGAAACGTCCGACGACTATAGGGTCGGCCCCACGACCCCGGGACTAGATTGGCCCGCCACCGTCATGTCAGACGACTATAGGGTCGTCCCCACGACCCCGGGACTAGGTTGGCCCGCCGCCGACATTTCCGACGACTATAGGGTCGTCCCCACGACCACGGGCCAAAGTTGGCCAGCCGCCGACTTGTCCGACGACTCTAGGGTCGTCCCCATGACCCGGGACTAGACTGGCCCGCCACCGTCATGTCCGACGACTATATGGTCGTCCCCACGACCACGGGCCAATGTAGGCCAGCCGCTGACTTGTCCGACGACTATAGAGTCGTCCCCACGACCCCGGGACTAGGTAGGCCCGCCGCCGACTTGTCTGACGACTATAGGGTCGTCCCCACGACCCCGGGACTAGATTGGCCCGCCACCGTTATGTCCGACGACTATAAGGTCGTCCCCACAACCACGGGCCAAAGTTGGCCAGCCGCCGACATGTCCGACGACTATAGGGTCGTCCGCACGACCCGGGACTAGACTGGCCCGCCACCGTCATGTCCAACGACTATAGGGTCGTCCCCACGACCACGGGCCAATGTTGGCTAGCCGCCGACATGTCCGACGAATATAGGGTCGTCCCCACGACCACGGGCCAAAGCTGGCCAGCCGCCGACATGTCCGACGACTATTGGATCGTCCCCACGACCACGGGCCAAAGTTGGCCAGCCGCCGACATGTCCGACGACTATAGGGTCGTCCCCACGACCCCGGGACTAGATTGGCCCGCCACCGTCAAGTCCGACGACCTCGGGACTAGGTTGGCCAGCCGCCGACATGTCCGACGACTATAGGGTCGTCCCCACGACCTCGGGCCAATTTTGGCCAGCCGCCGACATGTCCGACGACTATAGGGTCGTCCCCACGACCCCGGGCCAAAGTTGGCAAGCCGCCGAAATGTCCGACGACTGTAGGGTCGTCCCCACGACCTCGGGACTAGATTGGCCCGCCAACGTCAAGTCCGACGACTATTGGGTCGTCCCCACGACCCCGGGCCAAAGTTGGCAAGCCGCCGAAATGTCCGACGACTGTAGGGTCGTCCCCACGACTCCAGGACTAGATTGGTCCGCCACCGTCATGTCCGACGACTATAGGGTCGTCCCCACGACCCCGGGCCAAAGTTGGCAAGCCGCCGAAATGTCCGACGACTGTAGGGTCGTCCCCACGACTCCAGGACTAGATTGGCCCGCCACCGTCAAGTCCGACGACTATAGGGTCGTCCCCACGACCCCGGGCCAAAGTTGGCAAGCCGCCGAAATGTCCGACGACTGTAGGGTCGTCCCCACGACTCCAGGACTAGATTGGTCCGCCACCGTCATGTCCAACGACTATAGGGTCGTCCCCACAACCACGGGCCAAAGTTGGCCAGTCGCCGACATGTCCGACGACTATAGGGTCGTCCCCACGACCCCGGGCCAAAGTTGGCACGCCGCCGAAATGTCCGACGACTGTAGGGTCGTCCCCACGACCCCGGGCCAAAGATGTCCAGCCGCCGTCTTGTCCGACGACTATTGGGTCGTCCCCACGACCCCGGGACTAGATTGGCCCGCCACCGTCATGTCCAACGACTATAGGGTCGTCCCCACAACCACGGGCCAAAGTTGGCCAGCCGCCGACATGTCCGACGATTATTGGATCGTCCCCACGACTACGGGCCAAAGTTGGCCAGCCGCCGACATGTGCGACGATTATACGGTCGTCCCCACGACCCCGGGACTAGATTGGCCCGCCACCGTCATGTCCAACGACTATAGGGTCGTCCCCACAACCACGGGCCAAAGTTGGCCAGCCGCCGACATTTCCGACGACTAGAGAGTCGTCCCCACGACACCGGGCCAAAGTTGGCCAGCCGCCGACATGTCCGACGACTATAGGGTCGTCCCCACGACCCCGGGACAAGGTTGGCCCGCCGCCGACTTGTCCGACGACTATAGGGCCGTACCCACGACCCCGGGACTAGGCTGACAAGCCGCCAACATGTCCGACGACTATAGGGTCGTCCCCACGACCCCGGGCCAAAGTTGGCCAGCCGCCGAAATGTCCGACGACTATAGGGTCGTCCCCACGACCCCGGGACTAGATTGGCCCGCCACCGTCATGTCCGACGACTATAGGGTCATCCCCACGACCCCGGGCCAATTTTGGCAAGCCGCCGAAATGTCCGACGACTGTAGGGTCGTACCCACGACCCCGGGACTAGGCTGACAAGCCGCCAACATGTCCGACGACTATAGGGTCGTCCCCACGACCCCGGGCCAAAGTTGGCCAGCCGCCGAAATGTCCGACGACTATAGGGTCGTCCCCACGACCGCGGGACTAGATTGGCCCGCCACCGTCATGTCCAACGACTATAGGTTCGTCCCCACGACCCCGGGCCAAAGTTGGCAAGCCGCCGAAATGTCCGACGACTGTAGGGTCGTACCCACGACCCCGGGACTAGATTGGCCCGCCACCGTCAAGTCCGACGACCATAGGGTCGTCCCCACGACCCCGGGCCAAAGTTGGCCAGCCGCCGACATGTCCGACGACTATAGGGTCGTCCCCACGACCCCGAGACTAGATTGGCCCGCCACCGTCATGTCCGACGACAATAGGGTCGTCCCCACGACCCCGGGTCTAGGTTGGCCAGCCGCCGACATGTCGGACGACAATCGGATCGTCCCCACGACCACGCGCCAAAGTTGGCCAGCCGCCGACATGTCCGACGATTATAGGGTCGTCCCTACGACCCCGGGCCAAAGCTGGCCAGCCGCCGACATGTCCGACGACTATTGAATCGTCCCCACGACCACGGGCCAAAGTTGGCCAGCCGCCGACATGTCCGACGACTATAGGGTCGTCCCCACGACCCCGGGACTAGATTGGTCCGCCACCGTCATGTCCGACGAATATAGGGTCGTCCCCACGACCCCGGGCCAAAGTTGGCAAGCCGCCGAAATGTCCGACGACTGTAGGGTCGTACCCACGACCCCGGGACTAGGCTGACAAGCCGCCAACATGTCCGACGACTATAGGGTCGTCCCCACGACCCCGGGCCAAAGATGTCCAGCCGCCGTCTTGTCCGACGACTATAGGGTCGTCCCCACGACCCCGGGACTAGATTGGCCCGCCACCGTCATGTCCAACGACTATAGGGTCGTCCCCACAACCACGGGCCAAAGTTGGCCAGCCGGCGACATGTCCGACGACTATAGGGTCGTCCCCACGACCTCGGGACTAGGTTGGCCACCCGCCGACATGTCCGACGACTATAGGGTCGTCCCCACGACCCCGGGTCTAGGTTGGCCAGCCGCCGACATGTCCGACGAATATAGAGTCGTCCCCACGACACCGGGCCAAAGTTGGCCAGCCGCCGACATGTCGGACGACAATCGGATCGTCCCCACGACCACGCGCCAAAGTTGGCCAGCCGCCGACATGTCCGACGACTTTTGGATCGTCCCCACGACCACGGGCCAAAGTTGGCAAGATGCCGAAATGTCCGACGACTGTAGGGTCGTCTCCACGACCCCGGGACTAGATTGGCCCGCCACCGTCAAGTCCGACGACTATAGGGTCGTCCCCACGACCTCGGAACTAGGTTGGCCAGCCGCCGACATGTCCGACGACTATAATGTCGTCCCCACGACCCCGGGCCAATGTTGGCCAATCGCCGACATGTCCGACGATTATAGGGTCGTCCCTACGACCCCGGGCCAAAGCTGGCCAGCCGCCGACATGTCCGACGACTATTGAATCGTCCCCACGACCACGGGCCAAAGTTGGCCAGCCGCCGACATGTCCGACGACTATAGGGTCGTCCCCACGACCCCGGGACTAGATTGGTCCGCCACCGTCATGTCCGACGAGTATAGGGTCGTCCCCACGACCCCGGGCCAAAGTTGGCAAGCCGCCGACATGTCCGACGACTATAGGGTCATTCCTACGACCCCGGGACTAGATTGGCCCGCCACCGTCATGTCCAACGACTATAGGGTCGTCCCCACAACCCCGGGACTAGGTTGACAAGCCGCCAACATGTCCGACGACGGCCAAAGTTGGCAAGCCGCCGAAACGTCCGACGACTATAGGGTCGGCCCCACGACCCCGGGACTAGATTGGCCCGCCACCGTCATGTCAGACGACTATAGGGTCGTCCCCACGACCCCGGGACTAGGTTGGCCCGCCGCCGACATTTCCGACGACTATAGGGTCGTCCCCACGACCACGGGCCAAAGTTGGCCAGCCGCCGACTTGTCCGACGACTCTAGGGTCGTCCCCATGACCCGGGACTAGACTGGCCCGCCACCGTCATGTCCGACGACTATATGGTCGTCCCCACGACCACGGGCCAATGTAGGCCAGCCGCTGACTTGTCCGACGACTATAGAGTCGTCCCCACGACCCCGGGACTAGGTAGGCCCGCCGCCGACTTGTCTGACGACTATAGGGTCGTCCCCACGACCCCGGGACTAGATTGGCCCGCCACCGTTATGTCCGACGACTATAAGGTCGTCCCCACAACCACGGGCCAAAGTTGGCCAGCCGCCGACATGTCCGACGACTATAGGGTCGTCCGCACGACCCGGGACTAGACTGGCCCGCCACCGTCATGTCCAACGACTATAGGGTCGTCCCCACGACCACGGGCCAATGTTGGCTAGCCGCCGACATGTCCGACGAATATAGGGTCGTCCCCACGACCACGGGCCAAAGCTGGCCAGCCGCCGACATGTCCGACGACTATTGGATCGTCCCCACGACCACGGGCCAAAGTTGGCCAGCCGCCGACATGTCCGACGACTATAGGGTCGTCCCCACGACCCCGGGACTAGATTGGCCCGCCACCGTCAAGTCCGACGACCTCGGGACTAGGTTGGCCAGCCGCCGACATGTCCGACGACTATAGGGTCGTCCCCACGACCTCGGGCCAATTTTGGCCAGCCGCCGACATGTCCGACGACTATAGGGTCGTCCCCACGACCCCGGGCCAAAGTTGGCAAGCCGCCGAAATGTCCGACGACTGTAGGGTCGTCCCCACGACCTCGGGACTAGATTGGCCCGCCAACGTCAAGTCCGACGACTATTGGGTCGTCCCCACGACCCCGGGCCAAAGTTGGCAAGCCGCCGAAATGTCCGACGACTGTAGGGTCGTCCCCACGACTCCAGGACTAGATTGGTCCGCCACCGTCATGTCCGACGACTATAGGGTCGTCCCCACGACCCCGGGCCAAAGTTGGCAAGCCGCCGAAATGTCCGACGACTGTAGGGTCGTCCCCACGACTCCAGGACTAGATTGGCCCGCCACCGTCAAGTCCGACGACTATAGGGTCGTCCCCACGACCCCGGGCCAAAGTTGGCAAGCCGCCGAAATGTCCGACGACTGTAGGGTCGTCCCCACGACTCCAGGACTAGATTGGTCCGCCACCGTCATGTCCAACGACTATAGGGTCGTCCCCACAACCACGGGCCAAAGTTGGCCAGTCGCCGACATGTCCGACGACTATAGGGTCGTCCCCACGACCCCGGGCCAAAGTTGGCACGCCGCCGAAATGTCCGACGACTGTAGGGTCGTCCCCACGACCCCGGGCCAAAGATGTCCAGCCGCCGTCTTGTCCGACGACTATTGGGTCGTCCCCACGACCCCGGGACTAGATTGGCCCGCCACCGTCATGTCCAACGACTATAGGGTCGTCCCCACAACCACGGGCCAAAGTTGGCCAGCCGCCGACATGTCCGACGATTATTGGATCGTCCCCACGACTACGGGCCAAAGTTGGCCAGCCGCCGACATGTGCGACGATTATACGGTCGTCCCCACGACCCCGGGACTAGATTGGCCCGCCACCGTCATGTCCAACGACTATAGGGTCGTCCCCACAACCACGGGCCAAAGTTGGCCAGCCGCCGACATTTCCGACGACTAGAGAGTCGTCCCCACGACACCGGGCCAAAGTTGGCCAGCCGCCGACATGTCCGACGACTATAGGGTCGTCCCCACGACCCCGGG